>LR824558.2:2600144-3900216 GCA_902850265.1 Spodoptera littoralis | reverse complement strand
TTGAATGAGGACCGAAGCACACAAAAGTGCTTTTCAAAGAGTACGAGTTTATACCGGTTTTAAAATAATCGAAACGAAACCAAAAACTCTGATTGGTTGGTTCCACTGAGCAGGCTTAGCAAAACCCATACTAAGCCCTCAGGGTGGCCAGATTCAGTAATTTCTTAGAAAACGAGCGGACTGATCACGCTCACTGTCTGCTCGTTTTCTAAAAGACTGAATGAATTGAATCAGGTGATCCTGATGGTAAGCAATCAGCGCCGTCCATGGACACCCACAAAGTGGAGTTACAAGTACATACGTTACCGGTCTTCAGAGATTTTGGATTCTTTAATCTTGAACTAAAAGGTGTCTAAGAATAGCAGAAGTATTGCTTACGTTTCTTAGATGATCACCGGCTGCATTCCTTAGTTTGTCGACTACAAGAGCCTCGGCCTCGTCCATCGGATTGTCGGGAAGTTCCTGCCATACCTGTAACGTTGGAATGTTCATTGGTTATTATATATTTTAGAAATAGGTAAAATAGAATGAAGGCTCAGGTAGTCCTTCCGATGGGCCTTTGGTAACGCTAACTCACACGGCCAAAGATATCGCAAATGTTTTCACAAGTTTTCCGTAAGGCTGTGGTATCACTCCGGCCCATTCGTGCGGAAATATGGCTCTCCCGCGGGTAGATTTGTCAATCTTACTATTTTACAATGAAGTTTTTTTATTTTATGATATATTATTATTTTATATATATTTATTTATTATATTGCCCTCATTAGATTTTTTTCTGTGTCTGGATGACATACAAACATATAAATTCACATACACATCACACTCAGACCCGGAACAACAATCTGTGGTTCACACAAAGAGTTGCTCCGTGCGGGAATAGGACACACGACAGCGCGCAGTAGCCGGTTGACCAACCACTGCGCCAACCGTGCAGTCCTAAATTTGAAGTTATAAAAATATTAAAGAATATGGTGTACATAGCTTATCGTCTATGATAATAAATATTTGAAGACATTACCTTTATCATAATGTCCCTGAGTTCTGTTTCCACCATTTTGGTCATGCGGTCGTTCAGCTCGTAGATGCCGCCCTGTAGCGGAGGCTCAACGGGGATAGGCAGAGGTGCAGGTTTCTTCTCTTCTTCTTTCTTCATTTCCACCGCTGAAGAAAGTAGTTTTTTATAATTTAAACAATTGGGATGGTTTACACTCAAAAATAAATGAAGCGACTAATGAAAATAACAAAGTATGACTTTTGATTCATTGTTATAACAATTATGTCAATTAATATTGTATATTCAATTTGACCCGTTACAAAATACTGAATACTCACGTTTTTTGACAGACTGCTGAACAGCTGGACTTTCCGCAACAGTTTTGACAGGCCCTGACGCAATAAAGAGAAACATTACTAAGTCATTTACATAGTGCCATAATAATATTAAAGTATATTTTGAAATAATTCATACCTTTTGTGACTTTAGGCTCATTCGCGATTGGTTTTTGTTCAAGCTTCACCAACTGATCTGGTTTTCGCCTTAAGATGGTTTGAAGAGGTCTCTGTTTCTTTGGACTTAACACTGGCCTTTTCTCTATAAGAAATTAAACACAAAATATTTTATTACTAAATATATTTCTTAGTTACATAGCAATTTGTATCTTACTTTGTGGAAGTAAAGTTCAATAAGGTGCGTAATATTAGCAAATCAATTAGAGTTTCTTGGAATGTAAACTAGTAATAGATCATTTAAAACTTGAAATCATTTAGTACGTGCGTGTGACATTTTAAAACAATAACACATTTTAAATATTTTAAGGCAACAGGATAGGATTAACAAGAAAAGAAGATCATAACATCTGTAAGAATAGGTTCTACAATTTTAATATTTCGCCAATCTCCGCCTTGTGTAGTCTTCTCACGTTGTACCTACAAACTAAACATATATAGTCGATCAAAATATAGGTAACACCTATAACATTCCGGCAACTGCTATAGAAATAGGAAAAACCTCCAGATTTTCAAAATAGGAAAAGCCAACGTGGACAATAGGACTCCACACTGCTACAAAATTTGTTCCAAAATTGCCAAGAAAATATTTACAGCTGAAATTCTGCTATTCATATCACGCCAAACGGGTACCTTAGAGTTCGATTATCCACCGCAGTTCTTTCTGCCGAAAACTTTGCCAATGTCCTAAGAGATCACGAACAATTAACATGAACAATCAATAAACATTCACAATTTTCCTCCGAGTAAGACACAACATTACATAAATGAATCATCATCAAAATCAGGCAAAAACAACGTCCACTGCAGAACAAAATATTCTTTTAGGTAAAAAATATCTTTTAAGTTGCCGTAATTGCACGATTGCACGCCTAGTATTCGCAGTTAAGTCTTCAAAAATTTAAAGGACATTGGTACCCATCCCTCGATGGTTGCTTGCAATATTAGGACACAACATGCTCGTGCCGGAACAAAACCACTTCATCAGATCTCATGACGTTCCTAGATTTAGCAATCTCAATATCACCAGAAACATGAAAAACTAACTGGACTATATCTTACAGCAAACTAGTTTACTAATTTTGAACAATATTTGCAAAAATCTTAATATTAAGTCCAAGTAGAATAAATTCACCTTCCAAAGAGAGTATTTCCACCTTTCCGTTACTCCAAAATCCACTAGATAGAGAAAAAATCATAGAATATTTATGACCATACAAAAAGATCCTGAATTTTTTCCAACTTAATTAATGAACAGAAGCGAGAATTACGATTACGATCCGATTTGGCAGCAGCGGGACTAGGTACAAAAAGCATGTTTGACTGTTTTTAGGCAAACTTACCTAACTGAAGTAATACTGTCTCCAGTAATGACTTTTTGCGGTTGACAACACATAAGCAAGGGCTCATACAAATACCTGAGTATGTACTAAAGATGTCAATCTTCTTGAATTGTTCCAACTTCAAAACTGCGTGCATTTCTTGTTTCTTCAAAGGATACATTTCAACAAAACTATATTTAATTTGCATTGTCATTTAGAAGCACTGCATAACCTGTAGACCAAATACTAGTTTCTGACCTTTCAGTAGGATAACATAAAAACTAATGCTGAAAAAAATTAAGATAAAAATTTTGTCTTACCGTGCACATTTGGAGAACGAGGACATATTCCTCAAAAGCAGGTTGCGTTCTGAAATTGTGGCGGGCTGCGATGCGCTTACATGATCCACAATCATGCGAAATTTCTCTAAAAATAATAATCAACAACATTAAACAAATGAAATTTACCGCATAATAAATAAAAAAATCTGCAAAAATGACTTTTACATTTCAATATTGACTTACTTCTTTCTTAAACTCTCCTCTGGCGAATTGCCAAGCAGGTGGACAATGTGTTTTACATAAATCAGTGTTATTATCTAACGCGTATCTCCCACCTACCGTCTGCAGGTTTAATCATAAGAATTATTTATCAAACCAGAAATGATAGGGATCGTCAATACTACTAAATATTTTCCACTTACTCGTGGACGTTTCCACATCTACTGTAATACGGCAGGTTCTATCACAAACACGGATTAGCAATTATGCAGACCCTACTTTCCTCGCTTTCAAATTCCCCAACACCTTGGAATTTTTATCAACATATGCTATTAACACGCAACATCAAACCAAAATGGCTATCAGCATTTGATGGTTAAAAACAAACATTCGATTTAGTTCAATACATTTATTAAAAAGAACCTGTTTTACATACCTTAATGTTAAGAAACTTTTGTCGGTACATATTCAAAACAACAAAATAAACATTAAACCCTAAAAAACTTAATCTAAGCAAATGACATCATCACCAGAATCTGAATCTAAATCCATATTAGCTACGTCGTAACTGTCAGACATCTCTGCCTTGTATTTTTTTATCATCTCCTCTAGCGCTGCCTCGGTATGCTCCGACTTAAAGTATATAGAGTGCGTCACGTTGCACTGGTCCACGTAGTCTAACTGATACTTCATGTTCGACAGAGTTTCTAATGATTCTAAATCTATGTCTACCTCAAACATTGCTTTTTTCCATTCAGACGTAGCCCTAATAGGTTTCCAAAGATTGAAATTGATTCCCTTCACGCCCTGATTACTCTGTTTGATCCTCTCCGCTACAATTCCAGGGACGATGTGATTCTCGTTGGGCACGACAGCAGTCATTCTGAAATACCGAGTGTATTCGTCCTGGCCACCCTGTACAATGATAGTCTGTCTGTTTACCTTGCCTAAATGCTGACTCAACAACCACTTTTTAGTTTCCGGATTCTGTGGAATTACACCGAAACTGTTCGGAGGGAAAAAACCGTATTTAATAAAGTCTGTCCTAGAACTACCATCCTGCTGATGGTAGCGGAACATTTGATAAATTAGAACCTCTTTTATTTTACGTGCCTGCGTTAGAGTCAGCGTTTTGCAACCTTTGAGAGTTATTTTAACAAGTGACGGGTCGTACGAGAGAGACGGCATCGGAGAATTCTGTATGGCGTCCGAGATCTGAGAAGTGGTAATGGCGGATTGCTGTTTGAGGCCTGCATCGAACACGTTCTTATCGACGGCGACCGCCTTCAGAAACACGTTTACTTTCTGCAGTTCGTAGCTCAGCATCATTTTATGCTTCTCAAGCGCACGCGCGGAGGCGGGAGGCATGTCGACGTACAGCCTGGTGCCTTTCTGCGTGACGATCTTCTTGACGTACTTCCAGCAGTGGATGTTGACGCCCTCGAGCTTCTTGTTCTGCAGCTTGAGTTTGTCGAGCGGCTCGATGTTGCGACTGCGCGAGTGGCCGGGCAGCCACACGGCGGCGCGCTGGTACCACAGCTCCTCCTTGGTGTACGCTAACACATGGAATGGCTCGAACTGGCCGAAGTCCAAGTTAATAAGCCAGTCTCGGGTGATGTCGTCTTTGGTCAGTATCTCGTAGCGATATGTATTCTGTAAACCTTTGAGAGTAAAATCTGGTGCCCACCCCTGAGAGATTTCTGTTTCCTTTATCATTTGAGAGATGAGGAACTCTTTCAGGAGGTTCGCCTGGTGAGCTGAAATTTGATCAAAATCGTCTTTGCACAAATACAGCTTGTGCAGGTCGTCGTCCGAGCTGGGAACTAGTTCCTGATACTGCAGCGACTCGGGAGCAGCAGCGAACATTGCAGTACCCGTGTCGCCGGGTTTGTAGGGATGCATGAATGGTGCCGGCACCATCATGGGCACCACGCCCGGGGGCAACACTGGCGCCATTCCCGACTGCATGCTTAGCATTGGCATGGTCACCAATTCAGGTGGCAACATGTCCACATTCCAACCTGGAAATTTTCAAATATTGATAACTATGGAACAACGATTACATCACTTGTCAAACTTTATATAATATTTATATTTAATGTACATAATAAACAATGACTGGAACTTACTGGATTGGCTTAATTTGGGTCTTGCATCGGGCTCTGAAAAGATGGAAGAGACGTGTGAAGACTTACTGGCTCATGATCACGGGTGAGTCCACTGGGAAGGTGTGTCATGTGTCGCGTCTTACCTGTCTTTAAGTTGGGGCTCGCAGAGCGGCGAGCGGTCTTGGCAGGAACCTCCGTCGACTCTGTGGAAATATTAACCACGTTAGACATTACATTTGAGTATCCACTTTACTAACATTTCAAATAGTTTTCAATTTTATTAATACAAAATAATAATAATTTTAGGAACTTTACTTTGTGTTCGATCTTTGTGATATGAGATATTTTGATACAGAAGGACCGTCTATTTACTCGGTTATCGAATAACCGCGTATAAAAAGTAACCAATATCAGTGCACAACAATGAGCTTACCTGGCGCCTGTCTCTTGATGACTCTGTAGTGACTAGGGAGCGATGACATTACGTCCTGCAATATCTTCTCTTCGTCCTTGTACGTGTACTTGGCTTGGAACTTGATGATGATCTCGATAAAGGCGACATCGCTGTCTCCGAACATGTCGAACACGATGCGTGCGACGGCGAGCTGTAGTTCCTCCATAACTCGCGCCCTGTGCTCCTCCTTGGCCGGCCGGTAGTGCTCATGTCTGTCCAGTAGTTTCTTGCATATCTCCTCTATGGCTTTGTCGCGTTTTATCCTGATAGCAGGGTTGACGGTAAACCGGCGGTCTTGTTCACGTTCAGGTTGCTTCGAGTATTCCTCCCGAGGACGGAACTCCGGACGGCGCATTTCATCCGGACGTGTATCGTGACGAGGTCTATCGTCTCGTGGCCTATCCTCACGCGGTCTATCATCCCGCTGTCTATCATCCCTTGATCTATCGTCCCGCGATCTGTCATCCCGTAGTCTGTCGTCCCGTTGTCTATCGTCCCGCGGCCTATCATCTCGCGGTCTATCATCCCGCGGTCTATCATCCCGCGGTCTATCATCCCGTGGTCTCTCCTCACGTTCCCTGTGCCGCTGAAGATCTTCCTCGCGGTACCTATGTCGGTCCTCATATCGCTGCGATCTATCGTCGCGTTCTCTCTCGCTGTGGTAGCTCCTCGCTTCGTCTTCCACATAATCGTCCCTTTTCTTGGAACCCAACCGACGTAATTCCTCCGCTTTCTTTTTGAACTGTAAAGCTCTTTTGTAGATGTCTTCAAAATCTTTATCGATGTTCGGATTAACGGCATCATCTTTCCTACTGTCTCGGCGGGGTGATGGCTCTCTACGGCGATCGTATTCATCAGATTGTATGCGTTCCTCGTGCTCCCGTGGTCTACGAACTTGTTCATAGTCTTCCCTTTGAGGATGAGGTTTGCGTTCAACTGAAGGCTCTCGCCGACGGTAAGTATCACGGCGGTCTGCTTCGTAATCATCACGTGGAGAGAATTTCGGTTCCCTTTGAACGAAGCGCTCATTGTGGCTGGAGTGCGGCACTGGTTCTCTCACCGGCACTTCCTTGGTGGGTCGAACTTTATCTTCGATAAATGGTCTTCGCTCAGTATTGTCGGGACGTCTGTCGCGTGGATCTTCGTCTTTTCCGAATGGTCGCTGCCATACTGGAACATGTTTGGGACCCTCGTTCTGCTCTCTCTCAGGGAACGTTCGAGTGGTTCTAGTGAAGGACTCAGCCTCGCGTCCTTTCTGTCCCGGCCAGGATGGGGGTGGTGGCGCGTCGCGTATCTCGGGACTGCGACGTTTCTCGAGAGCCCAGGAGCGGCGCGGTGAGTGAGAAGAGCGAGGGGAGGGGGAGTGCCTCTTGTAGCGGTCTCGCAGCGGAGATCTTTCTCGTCGGACTGGTGAGCGAGACTTCCTTTGCGAAGTGATTCCGTGTTTTGGATCTACCACCGCGTCGGGTATGCGATCTCTACCCATCTGCATCCTTGTGATGTCACGTCTGTCGTCATCTGGTTTCTTTAAAGCGATAGGTTCGTCTCTTTGCCACGGTGAGATGCGCTGGCCCTGTCTCACCCCCTGCATTGGATACTGAATACTCTCGCGGACGTCTGAACGGTAACCACCTGAGTACATAGCTTGGTTTGATGCCTGGAAATTGAAATTTAGTTTGCAAACACGAATTTGAAACATAAATGATTACTTAAATATAATAAATAACATAAAACTACATATTAGAGCGGGAGAACACCAGAAACGAATAAATAGTCATTTCGGCATACATGTCTCCTCTCTATATTTGCGAGTAATCCCTGTTTATTTCGTACTTTAGAAAGTAGTTTATCTAATAGATTAGATAATTTATTTTAGTACTAGTGTTTTCATTATAAAATCCTGAGAAAAATCAAAAAGGACGAGGTTTTTAACTCGTCACAACATTTTATTTCGTTCTGTGTTCTGTTCAGATTCACAGCTTTACTACTGCCGTGTTAATTGTGTGGTATTGCTAGACCACTAGACATAGACTCTCGTATCTGTAGTCAATCATTAAAACAACTTTACTGTCATACTGGCTTGCTTTATAAGCCTTTAAGCTTTATCAATTTGTAAGCCAGGTTTTCCGACTGAACATAAAAAATACATAAACTCATGGTCTGTCCCCCGTGGGTGTATACTTTTTGATAAAGTAGGTAATCCAGGATAATTTTTCTTCTTGTGATTTTATCAAAAAGTTCAAATTATTTGTTTATATTTATTTTCAAATCAATTGAAATCCAGTTGTCCACAATTCAACTTCTTTTCAATTTAATGAACATCACTGACACAAAAACAAGTTATGACAGTACAATGTTGGAATATGAACCTTCTTTGCATCAAAGACTCTATTAATAATCTCCAAGCTTGTTCAGGTTTATTAGTGAGCGCTGTTCACTCCGCTCTTACAATACAATACGGTGCAGTAGAGCAAAGTCGGTGTTTAATTTGTCAAATGTTTTCTACTCTGTCACTACAAAGACACAAGACCTTTAAAAAAGGTCTTAATATTTCGGTGATATTAATATCACCACATAAACTGTAAAACTGTCACCAACTTTAAAAATGGCTGCCCCAAACACGGCTGATAAAGTTTACTGATTCTGCGATTTCCTTTCAAGTGTTTTTTAGTTAAAGAAATGACTGACAAATTGCTGCATATTTAGCGATAATAAAACCTGTATAAATTCTCAGCTTCTTGTACAGTTCAGTTGGAGTAATTTATACTTTATGTGGTAATTTCAGCTTTGACGAAATTAACACGGTATCTAACGTGATCTTGTACAATTACTCTTTATGTGCTGCTTTGTGGAAACAGCTATCCTCATTGTTATCATCAGCAACCTCATACCGTTTTGTCATCTTATGCTCTTAAAAAGCTCGCCAATGGTTGCCATCTGCAGCTCTTCATATCCACCCACTATCAATCACTTTTACGCCATTAGATATGTTCCAGAAGTCAAAATCAAAACTTCATTCACTCTCCGAATGATTTGCAGGATGTTTTGAACAGTACAGTTTGAACAGTATGATATATTTGTATAAATCCAGTAGTCCTGAACTCCCTTCAGTAACTTCTGTCGTCTCATCATAATCACAGAAGAATAGAGAATGCACCTGTTTTACGGGTAATTATACTTGTTGGGCTACCATGATTGGTAACAATAATTTAGTTATTGTCAAAATTATACTCCAGAGTAGTTATGAACTCCGCAAATCAGTAAGTCTGACACATCCTCTTACGTTATCCAGGTCGGGAGGGCTCATTCAGTGACCACCACACCCGTTTAAAAACTAAAAGTACGTATGAACAAATTTTCGCTTGAATTGTATTTTTTTTTATATTTGATGGGTCGACGTTTGACCACTATTTCGCCTGGTGGCAAGCGATCATGCGGTCTACTATGGAGCAAGTAGTCCCAAAAGCAACCTACTCACTCGGGCCTTGAAAACACCCAGGTATATCCTACAGGAAATACAGAATCTGGCAAAGAATTCCGCTCCTTAGCAGTACGCACATGTATTTTATTTCGGTAAAAACATTGGCCTTCTTGTTAAATAAATATGATCGACGCTAGTTAGGATTAGCCAGTTTTTTGTCGGCAGTTACTAGTTTATTTTTTGGTTTAAGTTATGTCATTTTTGATAGTTTTATAACTAATCAACCGAGTCTTGGGGACTGTAGGAGTGTAGGTAGCTTTTGTTTATTAAACGCAAAAACGCAAATAGGCGGACTTAAAGCTCGATGCATTCTCTCACAGTCTACTCCTGGTTGGTACAGACCCAGGCCCATGGTATGTGCAATAACATACAAATCATGATTTTTTCTCTCTTTCGTTAATCCCATTGTAAATTTTATAATATTGAAACTATAGTATTTGCAAATTATTTTGGTTTTATGCAGCTTTTATAAGTAGGTGTACAGAATTGGTTATCTTCTTGAAGTTTTCTCGAAGCAAAATATTATAAATAGTACTGATTCATTTCATTAGTAGATTAGTTCATTGTGTTACGGGTCACGAGGTAGTTTTTCTTTTAAACATTTCTGGCCCCACTTGAATTTTTGGTCGGCATATATATTCCATAGATTTAAGCAGATGGCGCTGCAATCGACTTTAAGGGAGTTTACTTTCAAGCTTGGTGTCTGTGTGATGATGTTGATTTTTCCATATAATCCATGATAATACCTTCAGTGTATAGATTCTAAGAATCAAGATAGACATAATGTCACGCCTCTAAATCCGGGAGGGGTAGACAAAGGTGCACATAATTATGTATAATGTAACACTCACTTTTTACAAGTTATGTTTTTGAGTTAGTGAGTATAAAAGAACCACTCACGTCCTTTTTCGTAGTATTATTTTCAGCACATAGAAGTAAATTCACAATATTTTATCCATTTCAGTGGTTTATCTAGAAGTTGTTTTTCTGCTAGAAAAATTAAGAAGCCCCGTTGTTTCTTTTACATAAATTAACGGTGTATATACTTGTAAAAATTAGTCATCATAATTATGTTGTGGTAATATTGTTTCATTCATTCATGCGGTTTGACTCATTTCATTTTAAGTTTTCAGTGCAAGCTTATTTCTTCTTCTTGCATTTGGTCTATAGATATAAGTGTCTTACTTTCTGTGACTGATATAGACATACTTTAGAAATAGATAACAAATAAATTACCAATTTAACAGACTTAATTCAACAAATTTTTGTCTCATTCATAAACTCCTAAAAATAAAACAAAAAGAAAAAAAACACGACACACAATTAACTTGCAGATGTTAAGGAAACGCGTATGTGTAACAAACATACATAATAATATATTTTACAACAATTGTGTTTCACTGAAAGGCGCATTAATTACTTATAATGGGAACCTCCTGGCACACTATAACATAATGTTCTCCTAAAATTATCAAAAATCGCTAACAATAATCATATTTGAGCACTGAAATCTTCTGAAATTCGTGTATTTATAACAATGCGTTATAATGTTACAGGAGGGTATATAAACGGTACTTACGTGACTGTTGGGCTCGTACGCAGGCCGGACTTGTTTCAACTTGTCCTGTCCGAACTTATCTAGCTTGTCCGAGTGGTGACGGTCCGGCGAGTACCTATGTTTTATTTAATATTTCTATTCATTCCACTTATTTCTTCAGAAAGCTTTTTATAATAAAGGTAGATTCTGTGCTTTGGTGTGTACACCAACAATATAAACTAACTAATTAATAAAAACTGTAAACTATTATTTGTATGCATAAAAGAGGTTGATCGTAGTACCTACATATTATCACTAATAAAGATTTCATTTCATAATTTTGAATAATCTATCACAAACTAATATCCATGTCATTTGGAATGCTACTGTGACTTTGGTATTTAAATTTACTAAAGTTGTAATAAAATCATATTAAAACATCGATTGATTTATCCTAATCGATATAGTCTACAAGACATACGATTCTGTTAACTTCAAATATGTACCAAAAATTACAGTATTGGAAAGATGCCCAAATTGAGTATATTTTATTGAAATTTAACGTTGAAGAAAATAGCATTAGTTTCCAATGAACTAATTCTGAGGATATTTACACCCACTTCATAATGTTTATGAAGAATTCCTTGTAAGAACTTGGGAGTTAAAACTAACCTGTTCATTCTCTGCGGAGAGTCCCGTCTTCCAGGAGATGGTCTGCGGCCAGGTGAAGTTCTTCTAGGCGGAGAAACCAGCCGCCTCATTGGAGACGGTCTCTTGTGGGGGGACTCGCGCCTTCCTAGGTGATGGGGGTGCGGAGCGGTGTGATGTGGCGGTACGTGACGATCTGATAGTAACCAAAATGTTACTTTATTTCATTGATATACATATTGAGAGAGCCATATTTCGGTACTCGGCCAGAGTGATACCACGGCCTCACAGAAAAACGGGGTGAAACAACCACAGTATTATTTACGCAGTCTTGTAAGTTCACCAAAGTCCCCCGCTCCCTCCATCCCAAGCCACTAAAAGGCCGGCAACGCATTTGTAACTTCTGGTATTGCGGAGTGGGAGTGTTCATGGACGACCCAGATTCCTTACAATCAGTGGATCCGTTTGCTCGTTTGCCGCCCTATACTATAAATAAGTAAAAACGCAAACATACCAGGCGACGATCTTTTTCCAGTAGGTGAAAATTTCCTCGCATGGGGAGAAACTCTTCTACCGGTGGGTGATATTCTCCTAGCAGATGGGGATGGTCTTCTTTCCACCGACCTTCCACGATGGGGGATAGCTTCTCGCCTTGGGGAGAATCCATGCCTCTTTTCATACTCCTAGAGATTAGAATAAATATGTATCACAAAAAATTGGCACAAGAAACGCACTACAATAATATTTTGATTGCAACAATGACAATGATAACTATTTCAAGTCATAGGAAATGTGTGATATAAAGTATTTTAGTGCTGTCCTGTCCTGTCTATCGTCATTATGAAAGAAAGAAAAAACATTTATTACGCCACGACACACACGTAGACAAGAATACAGGTACATGGTGCGACGCAGCACAAAAGGTTTATCATTTGTCATCATCAGAATAAGAGGGCATCCATAAATTTATATGCGTGACGTTAATATCAACATAGATTCCTAATCATAATTTCTTACGTTAATTTTCTTCCTAGTAAACATGAATAAAACTAAATGATGGCAATCTTGTTATGGTTTGGATAATATATTAGGTTTTTAATATATCAAGCCGGAATATCTGGAAGTCATTGGGGGAGGCCTATGTTCAGCAGTGGACGTCCTGTGGCTGATATGATGATGATGATGATGACTTGGTTTTTTTTTGAAAGGGGTAATTCAATGACGTGCCTTGAGTGAGGCGGGAGGAGTCATTGCATGTCAGACTCTTACTGACTAAAAACCACCCCGTTCCTATTCCTGCTCCTAACCGGAACCCCAGTAACCCGCTAGGTGGTCCGCAGCTACTTGAAATATATTAGGTATGTTGTTAAAAGTACCTGTGACTGCCAAGGTGACGATGACGGCGCGGTTGTGGGGTATTGCTGCCCACTTGAACCTGTCTGTGCTCCAGGGTTACTGATATTGTACGGCGTCGGTCCTTGGAAGTTATCCTTCATAATCGTTACCTAAAATATACATTTATTACTCTAAGGAAGAAACTATAGCTTACGAGGAGGGAGGGAGTGTCAGTCTCTTACTGACTAAAAATCACCCCGTTCCCGGTTTTTTATATATATATGGACATAATATTATGTAGGTACATATGTAAGTAGGCTGATTGTTTGATGTCTTTAAACTAGCCTATTAGTTAGACAAATAAAAAACATACCGATTTTTCTTGCTGGTACGGCTGACTAGGCGGGTACCGACTATGCATGGGCGCCCGGGTAACTGTACTAGTATCCACCGTCTCAATGCTCCTTAGGGCGTGACGTTGCTCACGTGGCTGTAAATTCGACCCTAACATAAGTACAAATAGGACTGTTTTTCTCCTTTACAGATGTCGCTACTTATAAGTTTTGAATTACCAAACTCTGTCATCGTTTGATTTAAAATAGTTAACATTTATAAATGTCTAAACTTGTTTAAATGATTTTACAAATCATTGAAAAAGACATTTTTCATAAAAATATTTCAATTTTATACTCTGGATTGGTTATCAAAATTATATAATAAGTGAGTTCTTATAAGAAATAAGTTTCTTTTATAAAGATTTATAAAATACTTCCACTTTGTGTACGCATATGACTTATCACCCTCGAGTTTGTGAAAGGCTCCTCAGATTCAACTTATGAACAAAGAATGTCTTAAGAACATTTAAAATTTTTTGTAAAGGAAATTAAACTCAATTATTATTAACATAACATTTGAACAGCCTTCCAAAATTGAGAGTTCCAGGCAGTAAGCTACAAGATATCGAAATCTTAGTACCATCCTGTGCCATGCTTTATAGAGCCTTACTTTATGAACAAAAAACATCTTAAATCAATTAATATACTTATTAAGATCACAGAAAAATACAGAATAGACGTTTTTTTTATTAAATAAAGTAAGATTCCTCGTCGGTTTTACTTTTACCGCACGTCATTGCTCAAAGACAATACTGAAGGAAACCACAGGTAACTTTTTCCCTAGAAAAGGGGAACAAGGATCTGTGGCTGTCAGCTGATCGCACGGCGGGTGTTAAACATAGCCCACACCGCCAGACAACGAGTGAGCGAGCGGATGAGACGGGCGCGAACAGTTTCATCGTTTATGATTAGCTGCAACACGTCCACTGCTAAACAAAGCCTTCCTTTTAAGAAGGGTTTGACAAAATCCCAAGCAGCTTGGGGATCGCAATTATTGGGGCCACCGAAAGTTAACAAAACGTTGCTGCCAGCCCTCGGTAGCTTGTCGCAGTTTAAGGACATACCCGGGTCCGCGGGTATACAAAACCGCACTGAAAATCAAACGACATGCGCCCATCTCGCTCACGCGTTAGCAGGCGTTGTAGCCTACGCTTAAAACCCTAACAAATATTACGAGGGTTTCTGTGCAAAGCCATAACAGCAAAGCGGTTGTATCCCCCGGTGTCCAAACAAAGTAAACCCATTACTTTGACCAGTTTACCAATGGTCTATTACAATATTGTGAGTAAACAAGATCACGTATTAGGTCTTTACTGAAAAATGCCGTTTTTAACTGCAATTTCGTGTGTAAAGATCTATTATCATGATAAATATTGTTGAAACGAACGCACCTCCAAAACTAAATGCTTTAGTCCAGGCGTGATGATGTTGAAGGAGACTGGAATTGACGTGGATCCTTCCTTTCTTGACAGTTTTAGAGACAAAGGTATGGGGGAAAGGAAATGCATTTTTAACCGATGTGGCAGAAGCAAAAAATATTTTGGGAACAGAGCTAAGTTTCCTAATTTAGGAAAAGGAGGGATCTTTCAACTGTTTCGGTATCGTGTAAGGTAGACTAAAAGTGCAACAGTTTGACATAGGAACTCTCGTACTGATTTCAATTTTCGTCGCAAGCTTTCTTCGCGATATCAGTTTCTGCTAATAACACTCTATTGTTCTGTCTTTGTTACTTGGCGTCAATAATGGAGCAGTAGTGGTTTATATTCTTCTATTTAGCTTGAATGTTAATCCTCGGCATAGCATTAAAATGTAACAATTAGTATTTTATAATGCAGATGATAAACGGAGACGTGTGCATTTATGTAGCTAATAGCTTTCGTAATCGTATTGGCACTGTTAGTGTTTTGATCAAAATTGTTGTACGCCTGATGAACTTCATGAAACATAATTTCTATATCATCTAGTGTAATCATAAGTATTTTTAATCAAATTATATTAATGTTTTATAATACGTAGAGTAGACGTAAAGTGAAGATTCGTCATATTATAACAATTAAAAATAAAAAAAAAACCTAACTCTAATCTATCCTAAAGAGGTAATCTTAACAACTTGTGTTTATTCCGTTGACATGGATGGCAGGCCATTTAGTTGTGCCCATATATTACAGTGGGCATTCGACCCAGGATTGTTGTTCTCACCCGCCTTTTTCGTCGGTCGTGTCCTATTCTTACTTTTAAACGTATCGACAGGTATACTGTTGCCAGGTTTATTGTTTTTTCCAGGTCTATTGTTATTGCCAGATTTGTTATTTTGTCCAGGCTTATTACTGCCAGGTCTAATATAAGTGCCAGGTTTAATGTAATTATTAGATTTGTTTTGTTGGCCTTTATGTTTGTTAGATCCCCCAAATTTACCTGATCCGTTGTTATTGCTTGGACCTCTATAATTACGAGGTTTATTGTCATTCCAACGACTTCTTTCTAGGTCCATATTATTATAAGCTCTTTCATAGGCTTTGTTTTTGTTACCACCTCCAAAGTTGTGCATTTGCGAAGAAGATGGAGCATTAAATTGATCCATTACTGACATTGAGTTAAACGGAATATTCGACGGCCCGAGACCCATTTCTTCCATTGGTGCCGGGACCATTTGGGGTATTGGTGCCGGAACCATTTGGGGTATTGGTCCCGTTACTACTCCTCCCATTAATCCCGGATACCAATGATCTAATGGTGATGAATACCATTGTTCCATTAGCTCTGGAGTTATGTAGCTGGATCCCTGATGACCAAAACGTTTTGGTTCTTTCTGTCCTGTAACAAATTTCGACTTAATTCTGATTTTAATTCTTCTGCGCGTCATGTAGATAATGCAGTTATTTTCAAGAAGAGCTGGTACTGAGTTTTGGTCTACAGCAAACGTTACAGAAATTCCATTCGAGTTGTCAGGTTTCATATGAGTAATCCACCAGTTAGAAAAATCTATTCTTGGATTTTCTTCTTTAAGGATCTTAATAATGGAGTTTTCATCGAGTGTTGGATCTGGAATATAAGCTACTCCGACCGCAGGCCGATTTTCTTTCATGTTAATGAGCTTAAGAGAAGCCCCCTCCCATAGATGCAAATCAGGCAAATGCGCCTCAAGCCATTTTACTGATTGCTCATTTGTAAAAGCAAGTTTTAAGGCTCCATATTTAGCAGTACAACCAGAGATGCTTGGCATCTCCCCTTTTTCTTCCTCCACAAGTTCCAAAACTTTGTCCTGAAGTTTGTCTAGTTGCTCCTCAGACAAAGTTGTCTCTGTGTCAGTAATACGAATGCATATATATATTCCAGTCTTCGTGTCTGCTTTATTAATTATCTTTTGAAACTTTTCTGCTCTAGCCTGCTTTTCAGGGTCTAGTTTTCGTAGAGCTTTCTGTTGATCCTGTATCTTTTTCTCTCTTTTAGCAGTAGCATACTCAGGGATATTCTTATATCGCTTTTCGCATAGTGCTCTAGCTTCCATGAAGGTCTTTCCTCGCTTCATCCACCAATAAAGGCGTCTCCTACAAGTAGATGATATTTTAGAAAGATCCCTCAATCTCGCTTCTTCCCTCTTTTTAGCTTTCTTATTTATTTTCGTTTCAGAAGATTCTGTTTCAATATTGTTACCAGTAGACTCAGTGTCGTCTTTTAAGTCGTTTACGGGTGTCGGTTCGTCTTTTACGGAATTAGAGGTTGATTCATTAGAGGAGGGGTTCAAGGGTTGAGGTTCGTTAGTATTACTAGGTAATTCGGGAAGTGGCGTCTCAGTTTCTACTTTTCTGAACCAGCGGTAACGGGAATTCGCCTACCAACAATGGACACATGATGTTATATTTCATGTTTTACATATAGGTGACGCATTTCAAATTGTATTTCTTACATCATCGTTTAACAAATGTAATCATGTTTTTTTCTTCAAGAAATAATAGAAAGCGTCACCTTTGGCAGTTAACATAAAAATAACAAATTAATATTGAACCTATTAAATTGTAAAATGAAATACATGGATAGTCACAAAGATCTAATACCTGTGACTTAGACCGTGCGCTGCGTTAGTCGTGCATACGGCGCGGGGCGGGCGGGCGGCGTGCGACGGGCGACCCGCTGCATGCAGCGCTGATCTATGGGATTATATGAAACAGCACGACACGCGGGCGCCCGCACCGCGCCGTGCGCACACCTAACGCAGCGCACAGCCTTAATGACTAGGAAAATAAGTCCTGAGACTTCAGGTCGTTTTGAGCATCTGCAAGATACCTCTAATACAAATTAAATTTAAACTTTTCACTAGTCTCCTGTCTTAGTGTCGTCACTTAAAACCTATACTTGTCTCTGCAGTCAGGATTCAGATCTGACTTTTCTAAATTAATGTCATAGGTATTCTCTATGACAGCCCATTGGGCGTAACATGTCTGAACGAGCGTGAACAACATGTTCCAGCCACTCAAAGTCAGGAGTCTGTTTCATGGATAATTACTAAAATATATAAGAAAAACGCAAGTCACACGTGCGACTGCTGGGTTCGATTCCCGGGTCGGGCAAACTCCTAATAGGAGTTTAAAAAAATTCTCATTAGCAGCATGTAGTCTGGAATTATGCTCGGTATATGGCAATAGGCTCACCCCCTATTACACGGGACTCATAACATAAACAGTGAAAAGTGGGTGTTACACTGTACAAAAGTATTAAGTGCCGTAACATGCACCTTTGCCTACCCCTTCGGGGATAAAATGCATGATGTTATGTTTATAAAAAATGACAAAGGATAAAACGACTAAAAAATATGTTAGTTAAGCGTTTACATAGGTAAATGCATGATGGCAATTTGGCTAAGTCACAAGTGATTAAAGCCGTGGAACAGACCCTTAGTTCAACAAGTTACATATTTAATTGTGATCTTATAGTTAAAACAAATACTTGTAACATATGATGACTTCAATATTTTTTATCCTCTTAACAATTTGGATGTGACAAGCAAATGGTATGAGAAGTTATAAATCTTAGCTTTATCTAAGACTATTAGTACCTAATTTATTCTACTTTTTTTAAGTCCTCTTAATGAGGTGTGTATTGTGGTAGGTACATACCGCAACTTCAGATATATTGGACTTGGGCTGATATCCTCCATAGGTTTGTTCCGTGTGGGTTCTAGTTTGATTAAAACCTGGCCTCATATCAGGCCTAGAATGTACTGGATTTTGTTGGGGCTGAAAGAATATTATACATATTACACTTGCTTGAAAAACTTTAGATATTTATTTATTGACGTAAGAACATCAAAAAACTGTACCTGTTGTGCATAAGGGATATTAGCTTGAGGAGAATTAAATCCTCCAAACGTATTTTGCGGCACTTGTGATGCCATTGATGGACCAGCATTCCATTGATTGGAGTTATTCCCTGTCGCCCATGGTGAGGGACGATTCATGTCCATTTGGCCAGAATGTCCACCTTGTCCATGAGTGGGCCTGGCCACATGAGGTGCTGAGCTATGCATGCCACTCCCATGAGGACCTTGGCTAGTGAAGTTGTTACTTTGACCCATATAGTCATTTCTTGGAGCAGCAGAGTAATCATTTCTAGGATGGTCTTGATAACTCATGTGGGTGTCAAAAGCCCCCTGTGTTGGTGTGTTTGTCTGTAAAGAATGAAATAATTTATTGAGTCGTACAATACTAATGCTTGCAGGGATCAGTAGAGAGTAATACTTATGAACACTTCTAACTAAAACAAATACATTCAGTCAAAAAAGTATCAGAAATGGATGATTTGTTTATGGTTCCAAATTAAAATTTTTGTTTCTTGTAGTTGTTAGATTGGCACAACTGTTTTCGATTTAGGCGCAGAGTTTGAGTTGCAATCTGTTATTTATATTAAATACAGTGTGAGTTTAGTCATAATGGACAAAAATATTGAATAGAGTTTGTCTTAAATTTTGCATTGCCAATGGAATTTCGTATTCGGAGTCACTGAAAATGTTATAGAAGGCTTACGGTGAATCGAGTTTATCAAAACTCGTGCTTATGAGTAGTTCAAAGCGTTCAAAACCGGTTGAGATGTGATGGAAGCTTTGCCTCGCTCTGGTAGGCCATCAACGTTTGCAACTAAAGTTACCATCGCAAAAGTGAAGGAAATAGTGACTTAAAATCCCTATTCAACTCTGAGAGAGATAGCCGCCGAACTTTCTGTATATCACGAGTCGATCCGTACCATATTAATTAATCATTTGGATATGAAACATGTTGCTGCTCGGATAGTCCCAAAAGATCTGAAATTTTATTTTCTCCAAAAAGTCAATCGCATGAAAGTCGCTGAGGACATACTAGAACAAGTCAGTTCGGACCCAACATTCATGAAACGCATTGTTACTGGTGACGAGACGTGGGTTTACGAGTTTGACATGCCAACTAGTCAACAAGCTTCGGAGTGGCGCCTTCCAACTGAACCGAAACCGAAAAACGTGGCACTCGTTTTCTATCGATAGAAGACATAAATGAGAATTCGCGGCGAGAATTCAGTTCTTTTTCGAGAACTCAATTCCGGAAGCAGCGTTTAAAAATGTTTTGATATTCGTTGGCGCAAATGTATAGTTAGAAACTATTAGTTTCTAAAGGAGCATACTTTGAAGGTGATAAAATAAATTTGGTTGAATAACAGACATTTTGTGTATTTTTGATCTTTTCCCGGTACTTTCTTGACAGAATAGTATTTAAAATATTCTTATGATTATAATGTATTTATTGTAATGCTACTACTTCTACTACTAAACAGTACAATGTGTTATACAGAAAATGAAATAACTCCATCTATCCATCATAAGCTAGCATGATTATAAAATGCTATGTTACAGAAGTACGTTTTATCTTTATCATACTTACAGCAGGTTTTCCCACTGGCATAGCTTTCAAAATGTAGTTGCCGGGCATCCGATACCCATCAAGACATTTCATTACTTTGTAGCCCTCAGCATTATCTGTGAGACCTATTCTCACTTTTTTGGTACCGACTGCGGCGCTGTCATTCACAAGATTATCAAGGATGAAGTCGTTAATATTGCACTCTTGCTTTATTAACATCTTCACATCCTGATATTTTGTCTACAATATAATGATCAAATTAATAAAAAGAGTAAATGCAAACAAAACAAACAGTTTCAAGTTATCAATGCACCAATACATACTTTGGGTGGAAACCCAAGAATTGTTATCATCATCTTTATTGTTTTATTTACTATATTATATTAAGAATTCACACTTAAGTACAAATTAAACAATTAGAAAGACAGATTTTAAATGAAAACTTATGACATCATTTAGCGAAGCGACATTCACAACTCATCTTCGTCTAAAATCGCCATTCGCCATGTTTTTTTGCCTTACTATTTACCACAGAACAGAACAAAACAGAGAGCCTTTGACTGAATGAAATGAATGAATGAGAATATCTCTCATGTCTCACTCTCAGTAACTATTTAGTCTATGGAATGATTGATCATTGATCAACGGATACCGGAATACCGGACTGATTGGCGGGATTGACGATTGGAAAGTTGGCGTTGACTGAAGGGGCATAACATCACGCCTTTTATCCCCAAAGGGATAGGCAGAGGTGCACATTATACCACTGTACAATGTAACACCTACTTTTCACTATTTATGTTATGACTGCCTCGTTGGTCGAGTGGTCGCAAGTGCGACTGCCGGGCATGGGGTCTCGGGTTCGAGTCCCATGTAATAGGGGGTGAGCCTATTGCCATATACCGGGTACAATTCCAGACTCCGTGCTACTACTGAGAATATTTAAAAACCCAGTAATACTTTGCCCGACCCGGGAATCGAACCCGAGACCCATTGCCTGGCAGTCGCGCTTAAGACCACTCGGCCAACGACGCAGTCTTGGCTTAATTTGAAATAGATAGACTGTACACTCCAGCACCATCGCCATAGACAAAACCCTAACCGACTTCCATTTTGGACGCTATTTCCAAGTTTCATTTCATTCATTCTTCTTACAGTCAATGACTGTCAAAGATGTCAATATTGTCAATTTGACAAATTTGGTCTTTCGGTTTCGGTTCGGTTCGTCGGTGCTTACCGTGCTTTCTTTTCTTGATTGCATTGATCTTGATTTACAATTTACTGTATCTGCAATAATCTGCATGTTTACAACACATAGGATTTAAACACAGTTACTCATCAGCATGTTGCTGACCATATATAATTTGCCGTCATCGGTAATTCATCCAAACTATCATTGTATTTAAAATGTAATTTTCTTTTGAATTTTTTGTTTGATTTCATTGTATTTTTCAATAAACAGACGCGGTATACAGACGTGAAAGCATTGATACAGAGTAATTGTGGCCTGAGTGAGGTGATCTTGGATAATTTGGTAAATGACGTAAATAACACGAAGAAAGTGACCGTCGGTTTGCCTGAAGAAGAAGATGCTGCCATACTTGCGAGAAAGCTTAACGGCATGCTTGTAGAAGGAAGGATTTTGTATGTTGAAGCTCTTAAGAAGAAGCAGGTTGGTGATTTATTCAAATGATTACATAAATATTGAATATCAACTTCCCATAAAGTGTAACAGTTCCCTGCTGGAATATGGACCTCGTCTACGTAAAAAGGGTCCAAAATTACGCGTAGCAGGCGCGTCTTCAGGATTGAAGATCACTGTTCAATAGATACAGACAGGACACTGCCTACTAACTATGCATCAAGTTTTATAGGGGTGAAAAACTATTAATTGCATATAGTTTTAAAGCGAAAGTATGTTTAAAACGATTTTTATAAGACAAAAATAGATTATTCAATTTATATTTATTGTTGAATGGTAACCATAATAACAAAAAGAAATTGAGTTATAATTCAAGTTTGACAATCTTATAAAACACAGGCTAGCCAATATTTCTAACATGCAAATAAATACTGTTTTATAACTAAACATAAAACCCAAATAAAACAATGTTTACATATTTCATATTTACTGTTAATTTTATATTTGCATATACCTTGTCATATACAATAAAATGTTATTGAACAGTTGTACCTATGTCATGTTATGTTTCAAAATATTATTTTTCATATAGGCAAACATGAGTCAACAGAAATTACCGACGCCAGCTTATGAAGGAGGTCCACAAACAATGCAGCAAAGACAAGTAAGATATTTTCTATTGCTGTTATGTATTGAATATGTAAAACGACAAATGCAAACATGAATAATTGTTAGTTACATAAATTCTCTGTTTGTCTATATCTTATAATACTATACGGGTGGTTTGTTACTCAACCATAATCTTGTAGGGGTTATTTATAGAACAGATCAATTCCATTTGTCCATAGGCGGAAATCAACAGTTATTAAAATATTTAAGTGTTAATTTCAAAATGATGCCTACAGTAATTCTAAAACTGAAAAAAACAAAATAGAACAAAATGGCCAGTAGTTCCTGAGATTAGCACATTCAAACAAACAAAAATCTCTTCAGCTTTATATAATAAAATAAGATTCACATAAACTAAGTTATGATATAATTTACATACCTATGCATTGCGCAGTGGTCAAACCTGTTGCTACACCATATCTAAAATTCCAGTAATAATAATACAAATGTGAGCTCAGGTGCAATACTAATACTTTATGTACTTTCCTAAGCTGATTCCAAAAGAAAATTATAATAATAAGATTTAATATATCATCAGCAACCAACTGCGCTGATGCAAACACCAATAGCGCGGCCTTCACTCCATCAGCAGCAACCTATGCTTCAGCAGCCGTATTACCAGCAGAACAAGTACCATCAGCAACCCACTCCGTCAGGGTTCAACAACATGCCGCTGCAACCACCTCCCATGCCCTTTGCTGGGCTCTTCAGGGTACAGGTAAGACATATTTGTTTATACTAAAATTTTCCGATAACTTGCAGCAAATTCCGTTTTCATCAACCTCTGTTCAATTTTAAGGAACCAAGCCATAATAGGTCACTATTTACGTAATTTTGGTTTTTAAAAACCTATAAGTGTGGTAACAGTACAGATAATAATAGGGTTTAGTTCCGGCGCTTCTTCACGCTAAGTAACTCGTAGTTATTAGCGATTTAGGAGTGGTTGACGAAAACGGCCATAAATGTAAAATATGTGTTTTTTCTCCACAGACAGTGGTAGTGTCTTGATGTCTTTCCAATTAAGATTCTTGCTGTAGTAGTCTAAACTACACATTGCTAGTGGGCGCATATTGTTATAAGTGGGATTTTTTAAATTTTACCGCAGTTTCGCTTATTTCAGTGTGAGTACTGTAAGTGAGCAAGTGTTTCTATGGTGACATTGAATTACGTGTGTTCTGTAGAGGAGCCCTACGAGATTTTTTTTTAATTTTCTTCCTCAAAGTTATCGAAGTAGCACCGTACAGAGTACATAATTAATATTATAATTATGATTTCAAGAAGATATTTGAAATCATAGAAATTTCTATCAACAGACAGCAAAACGTTTCTTCTAGTAATTTTTTCATCCTGATTATTGCAGAAGTACAAGTTCCACTTGCATTCTGCTTTAATCAAAAACTGTACTCTTCTATAATGTAAGTTTCGTTTCAAGATCATTCAGACCAAGATGTAATATCATAGTTCTTGTTATGGTCATTGACAGAGTCAGATAAAGGGCACAAAATTAGCAATATTATGTGCAAACAGCTGCTCTGACAATCGTGTACATTTACTCTATACTGAATGCTCCTATAGGGGATCTTTTGTAACTTCATCAACATTCTTCCACAGAATCCAACTGTCACCTATGGCTATCCACAACAAATGCAGTACCAACCATCACAGCAACCTATGGTGGGGCAGAATCTAGTGGGGTTTGATAAAAGGGGAGCTCCTCTTGGATTCGGCAGCCAAGATAACAATCCCAAAGCCAGTTTAAATCAAAATGATTGGAATATGGCGGGGGATTCCTCTGGTGGGAATCAAATGTCCCAACAGCACAAACCTAGGTTGCAACGATGGGAGGCTACTGATGATCGAAGCAGTCTTTCTCGCCGTGAGAGTGCGCCTTGTGACTCCAACCGAAACCAATCTTCGCGCTTCGGGCGGGAATCGTCTTCCCGTGACACGGGCCGTAACTCGTCTTCTCGCGACATCGGCCGTGATTCGTCTCGGCGCAGCTATGGTCGGGATATTCCCTCGCGCGATCGTGACCGGAACTTTGATCGCAATCGTCGGCGGGTTACACCTAGTAACCTGGGACCCGAACGTGGTCGGAATGTATCAAACCAATTTGGGCAGGATCGAGGTCGGGGTGCAACCAATGACTTCGGGCACGATCGTGGTCGGGACGCACCAAACGACTTCGGTCGCGATCATGGTCGAGATGCAACAAGTGATTTCAGACGCGACCGTGACCGGGATACAACTAGCAATTACGGGCGAGATCGAGGTCGGGATGACCCTCACAACTATAGACGTGATCGAGATGCACGTAATAGCCAAGGACGCGATACTGGCAGGGATGCACCGGGACGTGACCGCGGCCGAAACGCACCGCCGCGCCGTGCATCCCGTGATCATGACAAAGACTCATCTCATAGAAGACCTGACCAGCCACGTGTTCCTATGAAACGCCAGTTTTCGCCTTCTGGCACTCGAGCATCTCATAATACAAACCAGGTGCCTCAGCGACAACAGCGAGGTGGTCCTAAATCAAACCAACCTCGGGATAGGCCATCACAACCACTACAATCCGAGAGTAATTATGTACCACCTTTAAAACAACCCAAAAATGGCGATGGGCCGCTAAAAGTAAATGCTCCACAGAGAATGAGCGTTCCGCAGAGAATGGGCGCTCCGCAGAGACTGAACGCTCCGCAAAGACCGAGCGCTCCACAGAGACCAGGCGGTCCACAAAGACCGAACGCTCCACAGAGACCGGGCGCTCCACAGAGACCAGGCGCTCCGCAGAGACCGGGTGCTCCGCAGAGACCGAGCGCACCACAGAGACCAGGTGCTCCGCAGAGACCAAGCGCTCAACAGAGACCAGGTGCTCCGCAGAGACCAAGCGCTCCACAGAGACAAGGTGCTCCGCAGAGACCGAGCGGTCCGCAGAAGTCCATTGCCCCACAGCAAGCAACTGGCCCACAGTCAACATTCCGCCCTCCACCACCTCCGCATCAGGCAGGCAAAGTAAATAAAAAGAAAGATGCTAAAGAACGAGTCTTAATCCGTTCAGCTACGTGGCGCAACCAACTCGCCTCTGCTGTTGGAAAAGAAGTTTTGAGTGCGGATCGCGACTTGAAAGGTATTACTCGCGAAAAACTTTTGACGGAGGTAAAGCGTGCTATACGTATTCGTGTGCAGAAAATGTTTGGTGAAAATCATAAAATAACTTTACCTGAAATGTTAAAGTTATATAGGGAAAAATATACCGTTGACACTGATACAGAATTCTTCAATGAAGTTTTGGAACATGTATTGAAGAGTGGAGTCTATCCAGACGATGACGGCTTGTTAAAAGGTAACTTCAATATGTATATTTTTGAGCATTTGCAAATATTTTTGTCTGCATGTTGGCGTTTATTTACAGTAGGTATTTTCTCACTTTATCAATAGAGAAAATATTGAAAGTTTAACATTATTACGTCTCTATTTTGTTGTATAAAGTAATACAACATTATGGATATCTTGGGAGAAGAGTTATTCGATTTTTATAGCTGTTTTATTGGTAGTTTCAAATGACGGTTACAGTACATTTAGTAGGCTTTTACTTTACACAATTCTGTGAAAATTGTCTTAATGCCAGAAGAATTAGGGAGATGTGATGGCGACTTACCCAAAGAATCTTAAAGAGTCGGCGGACCGAGGCAAGCGTACTTAGAAACCAAAAAGTTGGTTATGTTCGTTGTCACCTCTTTTTTGAAGTATAGAATACTTTACTTCAAATGTTCATAAGTTTTTGGAAACATCTTACACAACTTTACATGAGACTCTTCATTACTACTGAGAAGTATGTGTTATATTAAAAATGGACATATTTTTATCTTTGTATAAATAAGTGGGTGACCATATATTTCACATCTTTAACGTAAAAATACATGAAGAGTTTCCGAAGACACGGAGATAGCGTAGAGACGTACCTACTACTACGCTTAGTGTGTGTATTGTGTGTACAGTAATTGTAGGAGATCAGTACATGTCACTTCTTTATATTTTGGTTTTCCATTTGCTCTTTGTTTATATTGACGAATTTTCTGATCTCAAGCTATTATCAATTAACTGTTAATAGCTCAGCTAATCAGCCCCGTAAGACACTATATGACACTGTATCCAACTGACGGTCCTTTAGTGGAAAACCCTCAATTGTACGTTTTTGCGTATCGGAGGGTATTAAGACCAGAGGTCCAATTTCCCGTTACCTCCAAAAGGCCAATGTGTTGCAAGTGTCTATAGGCAAGGCTGATTGTTTACCATCCAGTTTGCTCCTAGCAAACTAGCTGACGGATGGTAACAAACCCATGAAAATAACTGTATTGTAGTGTCAATCAAATAGTCAAAAGGTAAAAATCTGCAGTAGCAGATGCTAATATTTTGGCCATAAAATAGATTTAAAGTATTGCAACATGTCAACTAGTGCGGCCTACAAGGGTATAACATCTTTAAAACTTGTTATAAGCAATCTCGATGACTCATCTATGTATAGTACCTACATAATCTATGGGAGATGAATTCAGGGTAACCACTACCTCAACATCTATACACATATAGACAAGAACTGACTGAAATGGCCTTAGCAGTCACAGGATTACGTTATGTGCAGTCATAGGACTCAACAGCTGTTTCTTTTTTTTAAATCATAGCTCCTCTTGAGCTTTCTCTTGTGGAAAACCAAAGTTTTACATACACGTACCCTTCCAACTTCAAAACTAACATACACTTGCCAAAGTCTTCGTGGAGTTTTTGAGATTTCTTGTTTTTTACACATAGAGAGTCCAGAAAATGCTGTATACTTCAGAGAGTACATAAAACTGTAGGTTCCGGTTGTCGCCCAAACTTCTGCGATCTTTATCATAGTTCAGAAACCCGAAAGTTTGAAAACACATCTAGCCAATATTGGCTCACGTGAATAGAAGTCACATGGTGGGGTATACCGAGCTTCAGCTAAACCTGGTGAAGACTTTGTAGCGTCTCCAATCTAGCTGTAAATAAAGGCGTAACGGAAGACTTATTCTCACGTGAAGTTGCAATGGGTTCGTCCATGGGACATGGGACCCAACATAACTGGCGATAAGTGGGTGTTATATTTAACGTACACCTTTTCCCAACCCTTCGGGTCATAAAAATGGTTATGTTTTCTGTCGCTACTAAGACGACAACCTTGCAATGGTTGGTCGGATCTGTTGACAGACCTTCAGGCTTCTGAATGATAACTCGTGGTTGTTGCTATGGTAACCGAGATCAACAGTATTTCGCGCTCTTTAGAATCACATTGCCGGTCTTTGATACATTTCTGTATAATGCACGCTATACAACTTACGATTTAACCACGCAGTTTTAACTGTACAGTTGAACGTATTGAAAGATGTGTAGAGCAAACACTGGTAACTACAGTTTTACTTAAAGATGTGAAGGCTGTATGGATCTACGTTTAAGTCGCAGATTTTAATCGTAAATCGTGCATAAGAAATATATCGCCAAACGTTTTTGTCTAAGCGACCAGTATTGTCTTTGTTGAAAGTAATGAAGAGGCGGAATGTCCTAGTATTAATCGACAGATTATACTTATAAAGTTATAATCTGTGTTCAAATGTTCTAATCATCAACATCGCAGCAAAAGGAGCAGGAAATGAATAAATACAGCAATGAAAGCCCTGTTTTTGTTCATTTCATAAATTTTATTATTTATTATTGGCTAACAATTTAAATATTTTGTTGATACTTGAATAATCTTATGATCGACTTCCAAAATTAAAAGTTTAAAAGATTATTTTGAAAAACAGAAAAGTCCACTTCAGCTTTTATGCTTAGTTGTGTCAAGAAGAATAGTTATGTATTCAAATTGCATTTCTTTTTAAATGACATCACAAAATTGTTATATTTCAGACATTCCAGTACAAAATATGGGTCAGAATTTGATACCTAAGGAGGAACCCGGCGAAGGCACAATACCTCAGTATCCGGATGGAGGTCAGTATACAAGATTATACATATGTATAAGATTTCATCATCATCAGCTTCTAAATGTCCACTGCTGAGCAAAGCCTCTTCTCACATGGAGAAGGTTAGAGCATTAAACACCACGCTTGCTCAATACGGGTTGGCGATTTAAAACTTATAATTAGAAATTATAAAGTCCAGGTTTCCTCACGATGTTTTCCTTCACCGTTGGTCGGTGGTATCTAAATAATCTTAGAAAGTACAAATAACTCTGAAAAAGTCACATTGGTACTTGCCGTTGGTAGGTTTCGAACCTGCATTCTCGTGCATGAGAAGAAGGCGTCTTCAACCTCCGGGCCACAACGACACTACGGTTAAAGTTTATACAATTCATAAATCCTATATCTGTTTTAGATAGCTATGCTTAGATCTTTAAAACTTCGCAACGGATTTTGATACAGTTTTTTTAAGAGATAGACTTACAGCCTGAATTCTGAAAGGCTATCAATCAATATTATCAATCAATTTAAGTCGCGCTTAAGTATAGTTCTGTCTCTACAAATTCTTTCAAAAATGACAGAGACAGCACGATATTTAGAGTACAACTTAAAATTGAGTAACCTTTCAGTATTTAACCTTTTCGCCGCCAACAACTTCTATAGAAGTTCAGGATTTTCGTGCCGTCCACGCCACTACTTCTATAGAAGTTCATTGTATCTACCTACTATAAAAAATACATTTACGATACATAAAACATTTGTTTCTTTGTAATTTTGTAATATGGACACGACGAACTATTTTTTCTCATGCAAAACAGACTATTTTCTGTTTTAAAAAGGTAAAACATAAAAGGTTTCAAATAATTTTATATCCCGCACGCCAACGACTTCATATCAAGTAGGCCAGTGATGTGACGCGTAAGGAGCATTCATTAGAATCTTTATTTACTATAATATTTGTTTTCTTTTCCATCCAATAGTTTTTTGAATTCTATGAATAAAAAGAAATTCCGGTCAGTAAATAACGTATTACAATGCGTTTCAAAATTAATGTACATCTACCTATCAAATCATTTCATTAAAATTAATTATTATGTACTGAGGGTTTTCGATATTGCTAGACCCATCTCTACGTAATGGCAAGATGTCGAGTGACACTAGCGCCGTCAACTTCAATAGAAGTAAACCTGTGACGTCGTAAGCGCTTAGGCGTCAAGGTCATTGTGTCATAGTTCCGGGCGACGCGTGCACGCACATTTTTCTTTCCCAGTGCAGTGCAAAATGACCGAATATGATTCGGATGAGTTGTTGCGGCTGTTACAAGGTGTGGAACCTGATTCCGACTTTCATTTCCAAAACTACACATATGTTGCCACTTTTAATCACTACAAACAATGTTCCTGATCGTGACCTGACGTTAGATTTTAAATGTAAACTAAAACCAAAAGCAAACCAAACTCGATAGAAAGAAAGAAAAGCATAGACAACTATTCCTTACGAAATGTATCGTGCTTTGAGCGCCAATGACTTGATATGAAGTAAACAGACTACGTTATGAAATGAATAGTGAAGTGGCTAATGTTACGAATTATTATTATTATCTCTAGCAACTCTATGCATGTATCTTCATCTCTGATAACGGATACCCATTTTTCTTAGTATAAATGTTCATAAAATAAAACAAATTACCATTATAACTTAACAGTTTGTATTTTTAATTGTAAATTTGAGTACCAATTTAAATTTACACATATTTTTTTTCATTATCGACATGATGTTACCGCCATCCCTACTTTCGTACTATACATTTATTATACATTTATACGTTGGCGTACGGCGACACATCGTGTTTAGTATAGCTGGGCGGCGAAAAGGTTAAGCGTTAGAGTGATAATTATATAACATAACATGACGCCTTTTATCCCCGAAGGGTAAGGCAGACGTGTAAATTATGCTACTGTACAATGTAACACCCACTATTTACTATTTGTGTTATGAGTCCCATGTAATAGGGGATGAGCGTATTGCCATATACCGAGCATAATTCCAGACTCCGTGCTACTACTGTGAATTTTTTAAAAACCCAGTAGTACTTTGCTCGACCCGGGAATCGAACCCGAGGCCCCTTGCCCGGCAGTCGCAATTACGACTACTCGGCCAACGAGGCCGTGAAATCTAATTAAATAGATCGGACTAACTTACCTGTGACGTCCGATCTTCAATTGTGTAGGTAGCGTCATCCTCGCTAATTATACTAGTAGTAGGCACTAATCTGGGCACGCTGTCACAATATTTAAAGATGAACATTCATAAAAAAATATTTATACTCTATGGTCATCTCACTGGCAACATCATTTACTTCAAAGCATACCTGCAAATGCAACACAACTCGACCAGGGGTAAAAATAAACATGTTTATTATCCGGGAAGGGTTGGGACCTAGCGAGGATGACGCTACCTACACAATTGAGGATCGGACGTCACAGGTAAGTTAGTCCGATCTATTTAATTGTATAGGTAGCGTCATCCTCGCTAATTATACTAGTAGACGTTCAAAGAAGGAGTTGTGTTGACAAACAACACTGTTTAATCATTGAACATTGTTGCACTTAAACAAGACATATGAAATTGTCAATAACATCAATATCTCATGAGTACTATATAGTACTAGTAAAAACTTAAGCAATAATCTTTGTTTATTATTTCCCCAAGATGTAAGCCACTAAACCATTATTAGATATAATAGCTACTTATGGTTATGGTATTGTTTTCAATCATTTTTATCAAATAAAAATACTTCTAAAATAAAATACATTTAAAAATAGTATTAAAAATAAACAGGAGCCCAAAGCACGGGTTATCTTAGTTTGGGTTCCTGACTTTCATTATTGCATTGTCAGGTAAACTGCATTAAACCCTATGTAGAACCAAAGTGAAGTGAAGTGAAGAAACAAGCTTATGTCAATATTATAAGATTGATATTAAGATCTACATCATTATGTATTGTAATGGAAAAATAATTAAATTTCCTTATTTATTAATTTCATTATTTAGTAAGCATAGCAACAATATTATTATCTTGAAATTCTGGTGTCCACTACACCTACTATGTACGTTTTGAACTATAACGTTAAAATTCAGTCAGAAAATTTAACGTCTTTCAATAGGTTGTTTTCTTGAAAATTATCAGTTTTTTTTTTTTAACTTTTCCATTCAGTAGATCTACATTATGATCATGAATCATAGATAGTGATATACAGAGCTAATAAGCTCATGCAATATTAGGATTGTTGGTGGAAAATGCATTGACTGACCAGGCAGTCATCTTACTTAAATATATGACTTTGATACTGATACATCTGTGAGGCTTTAGAAGAGGTTGAGAGTCCACTGTCATAGTACTAGACATGCATTCACTTGAAATTGTAGAATATGATTGATCCCAGAACAATGATTTAAAAATTGTTCTTAAAAATAAAAAATAGTAGGTAGGTACTATTAAATATGGTTCAGGCTCATTGGGATTATCATTTATAGTCCATCTGTTTAGGTAATTAACTAAAGGTAAACAAAGAAAACCACGTGACACAGAGATACTTAACCTACTATTACTTCAAATATTTCTCGTGTTTTAATTTTAACTAAATTCACTTTAAAATCGTTCATTTGTCATACACACACATACAAGTACAAATGCCTAAATCGTACAAGAGCCTAGCCTATGGGTCTATTTCATTATCATGTTTAAATAGAAACTATTCTGAATCTGATGTACGGATTTCTTTCTTGTACGGATATGTGTCTTTGGGCCAAGTTTCTTCAATATATTTGAACACATTAATTACAAACGATGTATACCTAAACTTAAATAACTTAATAACAAAAACAAAACAAAGAAACAAGATAAATTCAACAAAATAGGAACGCGAGCGCAAACGACGAGAGAGCTGTCAATGGCGCCTGATTAACCGACTAAACGTAAAACACGCTACTTTCATTGTCGCGCTACATCTTAGTTGTACTCTTTAATTTGACAACATTATTTTGCTTCGTTCTTAAAGAAGGGTTTTGGATACCTGGGATTTTAGGCTCTTTATGGTGTCTATTGTAATGAAATATTATATTATTTAATAAATGTTATTAAATTATTAAATAATATATCCTCAAGCAGATATATATAATATTTACTAAGAAATAAGTGAAAAGGAACAGAAACATAACATTTAATAGAGAAAACTGTCGTAAAAAGGGAAACAATTTTATTTTCTTATGAAGTATTTTGAATCATGGAAATGTCAACTATAAATAACTCTTTTTATGGTTTGTTTACAAATAGTTAACTACCTAAACAGACGGAGTATAGGTACATTCATGTTATCTATAGTGATAGAGATAGAGTGTGAATTACATGTGCTAATTAATTGATAGTTTTAAACTAAAGTTTTAAGCTAAGATTATCATTGGAGTACAGGTACATAATAATATTGATTTATTTAGATTTTCATGTACACAATACAATAAAGTAATGGTACATGGTGAACTTGATTCCAAATGGCATATTCTGCCAGCAACCCTCAGGGTTTTAAATAATAATTGCAATAATACACAATTATGTACCTATTTTAGAATGAAACTGGAACCGCACACCACATATTAAAGTTTCTTTTTCTTTTTGGCCTTAAATAATTTGTATAAACTTCTAAAAAATCTTGTAGGTAATTTCTTAATCATTTCACACAAGAGGACCAAGAGGACTAATGAAGTACCTATCTAATTCAATAAACTGTATGATAGGTAAATTTGGAAGTAAAAATATAATAATCACAACGGATACATATGCTGAAAAAGTCAAAGTAAATTAGTATTGCTATTTTGTTTTACTTTACAATGAGATGCTAGCATTATTCCCATAGAATGCAGTACCTATTCCTTTTCTTAGGAATTCATTCCTGATTATATGGTGGCAATTACATTGTATATGTTGTGTAAAGTGGGTGAACTCCTGGAAGGAAACAACCAGAGATAACACTAGAACATAATGAGGTTCAGAAACTTGAGTTGAACCGTAGGTATCAATAATGGATCCTAATAACCTTTGCATGTACCCCCCCCCCCTTTATCTCTTTATGACTTTTAAGATTCCGAAAAGAAGGAGGGCATGGCAAAAGAATCTTCCTGCACTTACTGAATAGTGAAAGCAACAGTAAGGATATCAGGGTCAGGAAGCCATGATACATATGTATATTTCAGCCTCTTATACTTGTTTGCCTATAGATCTTTTGCGTGATACACCAAGTGGTTTTGGAGGCAAACTTTAATTTAAACTCGTGCGTATAGAACATCTGAGTTTATTTAAGTATTTCTTTACCGGCCTTATTTTCTTTTACGGTGTAAACATTTATTCTAGATTAACTTAAATAACAAGTGTTCAAGTTCTTTTTGGTAAAACAAAACATATTTGACATCTGATGTTTTAATGTCAACATGTCAATCAAACATAAATATTGTTTACAGTGAATATTTTGTTGTGCGTATTCGCTTAATAGTTATAATATTAGCCTTACAATTTCAATTATTAACCTAATTTTAATATGGAGCCAGCCAAATTCCATAGCTGGGCGAGCAAACAATGTTAACTTTAAAGTTGAACGGAATCAAAAATCTGCAACTTTTTGTTTAGGTCATACAATTTTCATTATACTTGTAATAAAATCCACCTTTTTAAGTAGTACTTATATAGAGTTGTCTAGAGTATGAAATTAATCCTAAATACTGAAAGAATCACCCTTTTCAGTATAAATAATAATTATTACTATACCAAGTTTACAAGAATACTTCTATAAAGTTCTGTATTAGTAATATAGTCTAGACATTTCTTATGTTTTGGAAAAGTAAGGAATATCATCAACATAATTTCGTGTAAGCAATACTATACAATGTATAAGGTTCCTCTTTGGGAAGACAAATAAGAACCGCAAATGTTTGTCATTCACCATTTACCTTCACTGATATTAATAAAATGCATTCTTAAGTTAATCATGCATCTGAAGACACTTCAACATATGAGGAGTTTTAGAAATGGTTCTAGATCCATTGTTTATATTAACCCTTTGAGTACCGTCATTATAGACACAATCAAAGAACAATAGGCCGCGGTCACCAGTGTCCTCGCAGTGTTTGACAGTTTAATAGTAAAATAATTATGGTTCTGGAATGTGAAGATAAACTGGCAAGTAATCACTTAGTCAGTTATCTACATATATGGTACTACAGCACCTTAGCTTTAACAATTTTCCTTCAGAAGTAAAATTATTTTGCTTTTACACCTATGTGGGTATTTTGTGGTATATTTGTCTGAACAGGAATATCAGTGATGGTAATTTATACCTATTAATCCAACTAAGTATGGTTGGGAAACTTAAAGCAGAACTCTATTGTTCAGAAAGGTAATGTGATCTACCTGTACTAGCGATGATCCGGACCTCAGTGCTGTGGGTTGAATTAGTAATTCTGTAGAGGATGCATCGGTCTTGTTGATTTTGCTTGTAATCATGTGTAGTTCGCTTTAGTTGGGTTTTTGCTCACACACACATACACTTGTTGTTTGTACATCACACAGTATTTGTTGATGTGGTTGGCATGAAATTGGTAGTCTAAAAGGTTTTCTTGGATGTTCTCCAATTCAAGTTTAGACTCTCTGATAGCTTTACTTGCAATAAACTTGTCTTGAAGCATTTAATTTAGATAGAATAAGAAGTATTTAATAATGTATATATAGCTAGAACACCTATTTATGTTCTGATCTTCTCCACATCTTCATTCAGGGGCACATGTTATTAATTTACATAACAGTCTGGCTGTATCCTTAAAAACCTTAATAGGTTTGTTAATTAATTTGCGAACAGTAACTGCTCCTAGGATCATTTGATATTCACAATCCTATCGTCTCACTCAATCCCATCTTTACTTATTTAGTGGAGCCTCCTCCCCTCCTCATTTATTTGAGACATTGGTAGGAATTAGGTTATAATAATTATGAAAAGGGAAAATAAGTGTGATCATTTGATAAGAATGGCTTTGTCAAACATGCATCACTATGGAATAGCTGGCTTAGGAAATGTCCCATTTCCGATAAACATAGGTAGCAATCGCTCCGTAGTATATTTACTGACTGGAGTGAGACCATAGGAGTAGTTTCCAACTCATGTTAATCGGCTTCGGTGCTATGCCATGGTGAGCGGCTTCAACTGGAATGGCTTCATGTTCTTCTGAGGCAAAGCGAACTGATTTTAAGTTTCAAACTGCAAGGTAGTTTAAATGATCCACGGCTAACCTCTCGTAAAAGCTCTAGGATTGCAGTTGGAAATGTTTGACTAAATGTGACTTAAACCAACGGCTAACCTCTCGTGAAAGCTCTTGTGGTTTGCTTCAAAGTCAAGTAACCAACGGCTGACCTCTCGTGTAAGCTCTTGTGGTTCGTTCCAAAGTCAAGTAAACCAACGGCTAACCTCTCGTGAAAGCTCTTGTGGTTAATTCTATAGTAGAGTTACCAACGGCCAAACTCTCGTGAAGGCTCTTGTGGTTCGATCTACAGTAAACATGTAACCAACGGCCAACCTCTCGTGAAGGCTCTGTGGTTCGATCTATAGTAAACATATAACCAACGGCCAACCTCTCGTGAAGGCTCTTGTGGTTCAATCTATAGTAAACGTGTAACCAACGGCCAACCTCTCGTGAAGGCTCTTGTGGTTCGATCTATAGTAAACGTGTAACCAACGGCCAACCTCTCGTGAAGGCTCTTGTGGTTCGATCTAGGTATATAGTAAACGTGTAACCAATAGCTCACCTCTCCTGAGGGCTCTTATGGTACGTTTTAAGTGTGTATGTTGCGTACACAATCAGTCTCAAGGCTATCCGCTTGTGGAAGCTATTGGAAAACGCCCCACAATGTGGTGTAAGTACCTACAAGAAAAAACTTACCCGACTGACGACAACGAATGCGTCCTCTCGCCGGTTTTGCCCAACTATCCAATTCCTGCATACACTCCATCATTTTTCCTATCTGCTTACGACGTTTTCGACCCATTTAGTAGGAAAATCACCAATTTAAATTGAAAAATTTTCCAGTACGACGTGACAGGTCGTGCACAAAGAAGTACAATGATGTTGCCAGTGAGATGACCATAGAGTATAAATATTTTTTTATGAATGTTCATCTTTAAATATTGTGACAGCGTGCCCAGATTAGTGCCTACTACTAGTATAATTAGCGAGGATGACGCTACCTATACAATTATATCTTTTTGTTGTATTTACAGTTTAAAAGAACATTTTATAAACTAAAATATATTTTCTTCTTTTTCAGATAAGCGGTTGAACAAATGTGAGTTGATATACATAGTTACTATATATATATTTTATGCACATTCTGGTTGTCTGAACCTTAGACCATTTGAAACAAATGAAGTCAAACTTGTGTTACACGAAATTCCCTCGTTTTGATTTCAATGAAAAATTATCTGTCTAACTGTCATGAGTCATACTAAATTACATACATATCTAAAAAATTGCGGGGTTACCCACTAAGCTCTCTCTGATATCCGTCATTAATAGCCAATAAAATTATCTTCAATTCGTTCTTATGATCAATTATAACTTAAACATAAACACAAAAGGAATCTTCAAATTCGAACTAGTACTTCTAGACGACTTTATAATTTTAGTATCCTTACTTCCTCACTAATATTATAAATCGGAAAGTGAGTTTGTTTGTTTGTTCCTCTTTCACGCCGTAACTATTAAACCGATTGCTTTGAATTTTTGCAGATGTAAAGTTAGAAGTCTGGATTAAATAATAGGGTACTTTTTATCCCGGAAAAAATTGATATTGTCGAGGGAAAACGAAATTATTGGTATAGATGGCGCTGTGTGTATTGGTATATGTCATATAGGCTCCTTTTTATCCTTTTGTGACGCGAGCGAAGCCGCGGGTAAACGCTAGTAAATAATATATTATTTTTTACAGCTGTAAAGAGAACAAATGCGATCATGTTTGAGGACGAAAATCTACTCGTGTCTCAGCTAGATCTTGCTATGCAGAAAGCGCTCGGTGAGGAGGTTGAAGCCGTCGGCGCAGCGGTAAGATTACCTTTACATTAGAATTCTAGATAAAATGTTGCGAGTTAGAATATTTTTTGCTAGATCAAAATTCTTTGCCGGCAAATAAAGTACTTTGATGTCCTGCAGCTGAAATTATTAATTGAATTACTTTTGTCACTTCTATAGAACTCCTGTTAGAAACTTGATTGACCCATAGATTTTGAAATAACTCATAAACTTATATTATAGTTCAATTATTCTTTCTCTTGATGTGTCCTTCCTAATTTTCCAGCGTAGTACATTTTAGTAGCGTGCTTTATACTTGTTGACACATTAAACACCATGGGGGTCACTGGTGACAGACGTTAGCAGAGGATTTGTCTTCAAAAGTTTTCTATTGGCAGTCAAAACCTTATATTATGTTGATATCATTTAGGTGGCGGAGGAGCTCCAATTGGAACCGGAACCTGAGTTCAAGGACGCTCACAATCGCCTCAAGGCTTCACTCGTCGATGACTTCAACAAGGTATGTTTATTGTATGAAATATACAAAGTAACACTACTTTGTAAATTTCAACAAACAAACACACGGATTGGAACACACATTCCAACATTTAAATTGTGATTAATGTAATGAATTTAATTCCTCAGGTTCTCAAAGTGAACATTTCCAAACGCATATTGAACGTTGGTACGATAATGGTGAGGATATTCAGCATTCCGAAAATTGTAAGCAGGACCAAGTTGATACCAGTTTTGTCCCAATATGGTATAACCAGCCTTAGGAAGTCTGAATTTAAGAAACCTCCAATCTACTATGGTACCTGCGAATCATATGAGGCTCACGATAAATTATGTGCTATGGAACCAATTATTGTTGGTAAGTTACTGCTTTTAATTTTATTTAATTTGGCATAAAATGTCAAATTTTATTATTGTAGGTAGTTATTTGTGTTATAGTAAGTTTAATGTAAAACAAAATGACCTTATCTATACTTATAAACAAAAATGATATTCCGTTCGATAGTTTCGCTAAAACTCGAGTACGGTTGAAACGAAATGGCTAATTTTGGTCTTGAAATATTCGAGAAAGTTCAGAGGAAGTTTAAAAGGCAAGAAAACAATGTTTAAGGCAATACGAAGTTTTCCGAGTTAGCTAGTTTAATAAAAGCATTACATCAACATTTTTATTGTTCACACCCTTCCAGCCCTTATTATAATCAACCTTAAGTTAATTAATTGTACCTAGATATTTGCTAAATACAAAATGTGATAGTTTCTCTCCAATAACCAAATCCACCAATAGGTCAACTATCAATTTATTACAGATTATAATCATCCTAATCTTTTACAGATGGGTGCACAATAAGAATTAAGCCTTTCCATCTGACTGGGAAAATGAAATGGTCGTCGGACTCTTCAGGTAAAAACACATCTCAAGACGTGACTGAATCCACTGATGAATACTATGATTTAGATGAAGATATGGGAGACGAGCTACATGTAGATGGTAACAATAGCCAGGAGGAAGATGATGATGAAATAAATGAAGAAAACGCTGGCTCATTCGAACAAGAAGCTAGCAATGAAATAAAAGATGGAGTTGAAGAAAAAGAAACGACTGAACGTACAGTTAGTCAGAACAGTATTACACCAAGCACTGACACCAAAATAGAAACTAGTGCTGATGAAAACACACAAGAAACTTTGGTCACTTTAGTAGAAGACAGTAATGGACCATTGGAAGTAGAAAGAGAAAACAAAATTGACAGTGTTGATAAACAAATTGAGAAAGATGAGAATAATGATGGTATTACAAGAGAGACCTATGATGAGAATGAAGATTATGATGAAAATGATGGGAATTATGATGAAAATGAAGGGAATTATGGTGAAAATGAAGGTGATTATGATGGAGAAGGAGGTGAGGATGATAGAGTTGAAGAGGGAGGCGATGAAGGTGGAAACGAAGAAGGATATAATGAGGTTGGAAATGATGAAATGCAAGAAGGAGGAGGAGATTTAATTGGAGAAGAAGAAGAGGAACAAAATTATGAGGATATTGATATGGACAATGTTGATGAAAATGATTTAGAAGATTGGTAATTTACTATCGCTATTTATCGCATAGTATATGTATTAAACTAAGATTGTAAAGATTTGTAAATTCTAAATTGGGTAAAGTGTAAAGGTGTTCGATTTTTTTTCTGTGTACTTAGCAACAAAGCATACCGGACTTGTATAAATCTGGAATTTTACCCGGTGTTGTCAATAGACTGCTATCTAAAGCGAGGCAAGACTCAAGATTATAGGTTTAAAAGATAGAAAAATAATGTGCACTATTATTTTTTGTAGATTAAAAAAAGTAACGATAGTATAGTCTATCTGTAGGGACTTTAATGTTTAAATCCACTATTTAATTTAGGCATAACGTGGTTTATGTTTAGATCCACTATTTAATTTAGGCGTAACGTGATTTTTTGTAATAAAAGAACTATTTCTTAACATTTTTGGGCATCATTTTAATACCTCCTTGAACATTTAAATAGTATAATCTGCTTTCAAATTTAACTGACTTGTGTACTGATACTGATATCTGTCTAAAGGGCTGCGAGTGATCCTTCCCCCACTGCGTATTTCAAAAAAGGAAATTACTTTTATCAGGTATATCTGCCCGCCTGTGACTAAATCAGCCATTCAATTCAATGTTATATTATTTCATTTCTAATTATCCTTTTTATTAGTGTACGAACATTCCCAAAAATTTATGATGAAAAGAACGCATCCAAAGAATATTTGAGTGTTGCTGTCAATGCCAATCCAGTATGTGTCAGCTGTCAGGAGACGTAAACATAAAACAACCTATTTGTTGGGAAACATTCGGGATGGGATTGCATTTATTCGTTTCGTATTATAGAAAAATTGAAGATTTAATAATTTTATCTTGGCAGTGGTGAAAGACATACGTGTTTGTGTGTGTGTTTTTTTTTTTCAAATTAAATATTTTTTTCAAATCTGAGTTGAAACCATCCTAGTGTTGTGATACACTAAAAAACTATTGGTAACGTGGGCAAAATATTCCCTAATACTCTTTTTCTTTAATTATATATTTTTTTCGGTGCATCTGCACTTTTTAATATGGATACTAAAAAACCTCCCGACCCTCCAGATAATATGTTTGAGTACACCCCTCTAATGACTATCACCGTCCCCAGCACCGATGATGCTGACAATAGTTTAAATAGGAAAAGACCTGCACATTCTCCACCAGTTACTATAAATAACCCACCCAAAGTGGCAAAAGTTAACGGTAGACAGTGCTATACACCCAGTGACGCTCCTCCGTATATTGTTCATGTTTCTTTGAGAGATTCTCAAACCTCAGGCACAACCCTACACCCTGTGAAATTTGGCATGTTCTTGATGAAGAACAACATAAAAAATGTACGGATGGATGGTGTCAAAAGATTAGGACGAAACAAAATTTCAGTGGAATTTAAGTCACACCAAGATGCTAACAGCTTTTTAATTAATGGAGTCGTAGCCCAACAAAATTACATAACATCCATTCCACTGTTTAACATCACACGTATGGGTATTGTGAGAGATGTCCCTGTGGACTGGACTGAGGAGGAAATTGTCGAAAATATCAGGGTCCCTTCTGGATGTGGCAATGTTATCAAGGCAAGGAGAATGAATCGGAAAGTGGTTTCTTCTGATGGTTCAGAGTGGAAACCTACACAAACGGTGGTTCTCACATTTGATGGGCAAATTTTGCCAAAACGAGTTTACTGTTTTTACACTGCTCTTACAGTAGAAAGGTACACATATCCCACAATACAATGTTTTAACTGCTGCCGCTTTGGGCACACACGTACCTTATGCCGCTCAAAGCCTCGTTGCTTCAGATGTGGCCAGGACCATCCTGGTGATGGATGCCTGGTTTCAGAGGAGATTGCAACCTGTGTAAACTGTCATGGTAATCACTTTGCCAGTAGCAATGTATGCCCTGAGCTAGGCCGTCAGAAGAGCATAAAGGCTCTCATGGCGGAAAAATCGATTTCGTATGCAGAAGCGAGTCAGGTCTTTCCCACCATCAAGAGGTCATATGCAGAGGTTTCAAAATCTTTTAATCAACCTAAACCCAAACTGCCTCAACAGAACTATAATACTTCCCAAACTCCCAAATCTTTACGTAAAACTGTCTTTTTAAAACCTAAATCTCATGCCCCGCTGTCTCCTAGTTACGATAAGCAAGCTCATCGAGCCCTTATCAACAATTATTCCTTTTCCCCATCACAAAATGGTTGCGCCTATCCTTTGGAGGGTGAAAACAACCATAATCCTAGAAATATTTTAAACATTATCACTAATATGCTTATGGCAGTATTAGAAAATCCTTCACATAACATACCTGACCACGTTGCCGACAAACTGACCAACATCCTACAATATCTTGGTAACATTCCATCCCCTAACATTCCTTCAATGGAACGCGAGGAGTATTCTTCCGAAGAAAACTGACCTAGTCCATTTAATAAATAGATACAAACCTCTGGTATGTGGCATTGCTGAGACGTGGCTTAGACCGGATTCTAATTTCCGGGTGCCGGGTTTTAACAGTGTCAGGTATGATAGACCAGATGGTTATGGAGGCTGTGCTTTGTTTATTAATAGCAAAGTACAGTACTCTATTATATCTTTACCCTTTGTTAGTGATGACATTAATGCTGTTGCTGTTAAGGCTAAGGATATAAACATTTTTGCTTTTTATATTGCACGCCCACACATTAGTCATTTACAGTCAATTAAACATTTTCTAAATACTGTTAGTGGCCCATTACTAGTAATGGGTGATTTTAATTGTCATCATTATAGATGGGGTTCAGACATGTGTGACAGTATAGGCACAGAATTATTAGAGATCATAGACGAGCTTAATCTATGTATCATTAATGATGGCAGTGCTACACGTAGGTCTGCATTCGGTCAAAGGAACAGCTGTGTCGACTTGACCTTTTGTTCTCCCAACATAGCTAGCATGACGGACTGGAGGCGCTTGGATATGTCCTATGGTAGTGACCACTATCCCATCATAGTCACAAACCACTCCAATCCCACGCTTGATAAATCCCTTCCTCCATTGTTAAAATATCGCTTAGAATCAGCAGACTGGGATCTTTATTCCAGACTACTGGATTTCCGTATCTCTTCCCTTCCACCTATTCATGCTGAGAACGCATCAGAGTGTTTCTCTAGCTTCTCGGAAATAATATCTACCACTGCTGCAGATTGCTTCCCGACTAAAATTCCACCGAAAGGTAAAATTGCCCTCCCGCCGTGGTGGGATAGTGATTGCACTGCCGTAATTAAGGCCAGGAATGAAGCTGAAAAGACGTATAACCGTGACATGAGCCTGGGCAATCTCATATCTTTCAAACAAGCATTGGCAAGGTCAAGGAAATTATTAAAAAAAAAGAAAAAGCAAGGCTGGCGGAATTTTTGTAATGCTTTGAGTCCATCGACTCCAGTAACAACTGTCTGGCGAAAAGTCAAGAGTTTCAGAAACTGCACAAGACCACCTTCTGTTTCCATGCTATCAGAAGATCTGTACCATAGTTTTTTCTCAAACGTTGCTCCCTCATATGTCCCTGAAGAGGAAGAGTGCGAAATAGGGGACTTGTTATGTTCTTGTGATCCTCTTGACGTAACATTCTCTATGGAAGAACTTGAAACAGTTCTGAACCACGTCAAGGACTCTGCTCCCGGTATAGATGGTTTCCCGTACTCATTTATAACGAAAAGCGGGGCTAAAACACGGTGGTACTACCTTACCTTGGCCAATTTTTGTTTCACTTCCGGTTACATTCCCACAGCATGGAAGGTTCAGGTTATTATGCCTATATTAAAACCTGGCAAAGACTCTAGAGATCACTTGTCTTATAGACCGATTGCATTGTCGTCCATACTCCTCAAAATCTTTGAACATTTAATAAAGAACCGTCTAGAGTGGTTGGTAGAGAGCCGGGAGATGCTTCCGGCGACTCAGTTCGGTTTCAGAAAAGGTTTAGGCACTGTTGATAGTGTGGGTACCCTCACTTCAGCGATCCGGCTGGCTCTTTGCAGGGATGAGTCGTTGGTGGCAGTCTTCCTGGATATCTCTTCAGCATATGATTCTGTACTTCTACCCCTTCTCAGGCGGAAAATGCAAAAGCTGAAAATTCCGAGTGGGATTATACGAATTATTTGCTGCCTTCTTACCAATCGCACCCTTCAATTAAGAACTCCTGAGGAGAGCCCTGCACGGCGAATTGCCTGGAGGGGCTTACCTCAGGGATCAGTTCTCAGTCCTATCCTATACAACATATATACCTTTGATCTCCCTTCCTGCCTAAACTTTGATTGTAAATCTCTCCAGTATGCTGACGATATTGCACTGATGGTCACTAGTCATTCTATAGTCGATGCCACTTTCTCTGTGAATGTCTCTTTGGCTTCATTAAACCAATGGCTACTTGATCATGGACTATCTTTGAGTGCTCCAAAGAGCTCTGCTGTTGTGTTTACACGTAGACGTCGTACCCCAGATCTAAATATAAGTATTAACGGTCAGATTATTCCCATTAAGGCGAAGGCCAAATTTCTAGGAGTTACCCTCGATTCCAAGATGTCAGGTGTGGATCACATTGATTCGGTAACTAAAAAAATTGAACGCACCGTATGTATCCTCCAAGCTTTAGCCGGGGTATGGTGGGGTGCACACCCATACACTTTAAAGTTAGTCTATAACGCTTTGGTTAGGAGTGTGTTGGATTACTGCTGTTTCCTGATTATACCTTGTAACAAGGGAGCACTGCGAAAGCTAGATTATATCCAAGCCAAATGCCTTAGGACTATTATTGGAGCAATGAAATCATCACCCGTAAATGCCCTACAAGTGGAATGTGCTGAACCACCTCTTGATCTTCGTCGGCAGTACCTCGCAGATCGTTTCATATCAAAAGTCCTCTCCCGATCATCCCATCCTCTACTTCCCATTTTGGATCAAATTCTCCTCTCCTATGATTCCTCTCCATACTGGCTCCACAAACCTATACCCCCAGTGATTGTCAGATACAGAGAGCTTAAAAATCTTTCGGCCTCTGTCAGTCAATTCCCAATTCTCCCTGTATTCTCTTCTGCATACGAAGCCATCCATTTTAAACCGAAACTTGTTCTGGGGTTAGGTCTTTCAAAATCTTCGGCAAACATTGTTGGAAACTTTGAGCGGGCACTGGAAGTGTATTGGAAGGGCTGGAATGTGTTCTACACTGATGCGTCAAAGTTGACTCAAGAGGGTTGTACAGGGGTGGCAACATATTTTCAGAACTCCAGAATAACTATGCTTTTTAAGTGTCCGCCAGAGGCTTCAGTTTTCACGGGAGAATGCGTTGCAATCTTGGAAGCTGTGAAATTTATTAGAAGTCATAATATTAAAAATTCTGTAATTTTTTCAGATTCCCGTAGTAGTATTCAATCTTTAGGTCAAAATCAGTTACACACCAAAATCCATAGCCAGCTAGTTGTAGATATTAAACACCTCCTTTGGTGTTGTCATAATGAAGGGCTTAATATCGAAATAGTTTGGATCCCTGGCCACTCTGGCATACGCGGAAATGAATGTGCTGATGCGTTGGCTAAGTTTGCTACGTCAGGTGATGTGGAACGCCATCATTTTGTTATACCCGGCTATGATATCCGAGCCGACACAAAGCGAAAGCTCTATGACACGTGGTCTTCAATATGGAAAAGTACCTCACAGCGTAAAGGAGCTTACTACGCTTCCGTCCAACCTAGCATCCAGAGGAAACCTTGGTTTTTTAAATTTCGTAAAATCCCAAAACAAGCAGTCACGTCCTTGTGTAGACTTAGACTCGGCCACTGCAGTAGTCCAGTTTTTTTGTACAAGATTCACATTCGTGACAACTCTGTATGCGAATGTGGTCTTGATGAGGGTACCCTCGAACATATATTTTTTTCTTGCTCCATAAACTCCCAATATCTAGACCTCTATAGAGAACTCCCTAATATTAAAATTCCCCTCCCAATTAATTTTCGCTCACTATTAACCAATTTTTATCCTAAACTCATTAACCTTTTGGCAAAATTCATTATTAAAAATAATATTAAAATCTAATATATAATGAGAGTACCTAATATAATATAGTGTGCTTAAATTTAAATGTCAATGCCATTTTTTGTCCCTTTTCTATTTATATATATAATCTGTAATGCCCACACCTACCGTAACACATGACGCTGGCAGAATAGTCAACTACTAAATAGTGGAGACTCAATTGCCATAGAAGAAAAAAAAAAAAAAAAAAAAACCTATTTGTTGTCATTTTGTTATCTCTTTCGTTTCAAGTTGTAAAATCGTAACATAATGAAATGTGAATATCAGCGTTACAAATTGTTAATTTAACCAAGTGTACTCCTTATAACAAACAGATATGTTAAATATGAAATAATTGTGTAATCACCTGTAAAATTCGCCGGCGGATCCTCCACTTCCAGAACTTAATTTTCAAGTTAAACTTCCGAAAAGCAGCAGCTCAAACTTTTATTTTTAAACACAATGACTAAAATAGAAACTTACGTATTTTTCGACATCGAAACTACAGGATTACCACACGAGGAGAGAAATAAAACCAAGATTACTGAATTATGTTTCATAGCAGTTTTGCGAGAGCACATCAAACGAGGTCCATTTGCTATCATACCGCCAGTGAGTAAACTAAGTTTACTTATCAATCCACAGAAAAGGATAAGCCCTATATCAGAAAAAATTACTGGCCTGTCTAATGATTTGTTGAAGAATGCTCCAATTTTCCAAGAAAATGTGCATACAATCGTTTCATATCTATCCTCACTTCCTAGGCCTATATGCCTGGTTGCTCACAATGGCGACCGGTTTGATTACAAAATTCTCTTGGCAGAATTCTTAGATGCCAATGCTACCCTGCCGCAAGATATTCTGTGTGTTGATTCCTTGACTGGATTTCGACAGATATTAAAAAATAATATAGTTCCTTCTACTGTTAGAAAAGATGACGTAACAACGAAAAGTAGCTCTACAAAAGATGACTCACTGTTAGAAGAGGATTCTTTAGCTAGAGATAACAATTCTTTGATAAGTGAGGATTCATTGATAAGCGAAGACTGGCCCGATCTAGATGTAAGTGTAGATGACTGGAAGGAGATTGATTCTCTGTGTTCCTCTTTCTCTGAAATACCTTTAGATGGTAACAAGTCAAGTAGCAATTCTGATGAGCCTAAGGTGCAACCAAAGAATGTAGAAAAAGGGAATGAGAAAATAAGTTATGCATTAACTGAACTTTATAAAAGGATAGTGAAGAAGGAAGTGTACAATGCCCATAGAGCTGAAGATGATTGTTTTATGCTCGTGGAGTGTGTGGTTGCTACCAAGGAGTTCTTACCATGGGCTGATAAGTTCTGTAAAAGTATTCATGACATTTCTCCTTTGGACCGCTATAAATATGACTGCAAGACATCCTCCCCTTGCTAAATTATTTTATATAGGATTTTTTATACAATTTTATAATCATTACTTTATTTTATAGATTTATATAATTATAAATGGGCATGAACTGACTGACAGTACACATCAAGGCTGCCTTGTGAAGCTGCTTGGTCAGTCAGTATACAGCTAACACCTATTGCACATATGTTTTTAATGATTGTTTCAAACACAACATGTTATATTTTATTTTGTGACTATTTTATTATTATTATTGATTTAATCTATCATGTTACTAAAGGTATTGTTACCTATATGATTATATTCTTTAAACTGTCTAACACCGAGCAGTCACCGGTGACCGCAACCTATTGTTCTTGAATTGTGTCTATAATGATGGTACTAAACGAGTTAATTGTATTAGTTTTTGGAAGATATACATATTTTATGGCTTATAAGTCTGTAAGAAACTGTAGTTTCTTCCTGCTTTTACACAAGTAATTTGGGGTTTTAGGAAAGTACACAGACATTATGCCCATGCATAATGTCTTCTACTTTCCATTATGAATGTTTATTACTGTACTCCTTACAGTGTTTAGTTTGTTGCAAACTTTTATATTATTTATACCTATTATATAGATAAAACAAATTATGTATACTTCTATGAATCATGTTATTTTTTAGAAGATTATTTACTTTAAGATTCATATTATGTTACTTACTACAACATTTTTATTTTTTATGTTTGCTTGTAATTGATTTAAAACGAATAAAAATATACTACATAATATCATTACATCACTTTTATTCTCAAGTGCTTCATCTAGTCTTATAACAATTCGAAAATTCTTTCTAACCCCGAAAAGTGGGATCGAATTTGAGACTAATACTTACCCTGAGTAGTATACAAAAGTCAGTTGAAAGAAAGCGTGGCTATTAAAATACCTTGAATGTAGAGATAGCCTTTGCCGAGTTCTTCTGATATAAAATCTGTGAGTGTGCTGCGATCAATTTTTCTCTAAAACTAAATGTTAATACATAATGTAAATATTGCTTGGTACTTGGTACTCGCAGTTTAGGCACCTTAGTAATTTAGGAACTTACTTCATTAGTGAAGCAATATTTTCTAAGAAAAGAACAAATATGTAAACACTTTTCTGAAAACCGCATCACAATGGGTTCAGCCAATCAAGAGATTATTGCGCACATAAAGCCTTACATACATACATACATAGAGGTAGAACTGAGAACCTCCTTTCTTTTTTGAATTCGGTTCCAATTTCTGTTTCCGCTTCCATCATAGATATACATATCAGTGGCTTCCATTTATACAAAACAGTGATACAAAACCATTTTTTTCATCTGTGGTCATTAGCCATTGGATCAGTGTCGGTCACTTACTCATTCAGTTAATTAATCAATCAATTCATTCGGTCATTTCGCAAACGTCATACAATATTGTTTATTTCAAAGGAGGTTACATTTGCGAGTTTTTCATAAAATATCGGATGAAATAAATAAGACATATTGTAGGTACCCAAGTCAAAGAGTATAATAAGTATACAATGTCTATATTAGCAGTGAGAGGTATACCAGCAAGGGTAAGAAAATAATACTTAATTACTTCTGCTGAAATCAGTACTAACAATCGATGGAATTCTAAATAAATTTTTGTTAGGTTTTAGTACTTAAACTGGTATATAATTTTTACAGTGGTCTCTTATGAATGTTGTGAAGATACTGGCTAAAACGATAGCTGGTAATTTTGAAGCATTAAACTTTGAAACTGGGAAAGGTGGCAGGAAGGTATGCTACCTAAGATTGTCGGAGAAATTGGACCCAGTTCGCGTTGTGGAGAAGATTAATTCTACAATATTTCCAAAGCAGTTTCGGCCGTTTGCATACATCCCTGATCATGTTCCTGATGTAAGTTTTTAAAATTAATATTTGACAATTAACTACAATTTTATTCTGTAAAGTACCTTAATGTTAACTAACAGTAAGGAAAGGTAAATAAAAAGCTCTTATTTAGCGACTTTAATTACACGTTTTTGTCATAATAAGGGAAAATAAACAGGAAACTTAATGTTTCTCTATTTTATCTTTGTTTCCATAGGAGCAATTAATGTAAATATTACTATCTCAATTCAAATTTCCAAGCATATAGGTATATATTTTCAATTGCTGATGTAAAACATGCCATAATGTTTAAGAGAAATTCAATCTTTTGTTCAAACTTATTGAACCTATTACAGATTCCGCTGGCAGTGAAACCTAGGAAGATACCGAACAAGTTACGGCGGGCACTTTTGATTGCTACTGAAACTGAGCCAGAGAAGGTAATATTTACAAATAACATCACTAACTAATGTTATGTGTCTGAAGAGTTGGTTTGAACGCACTAATCTCCAAAACTAATGGTGTGAATGAAACTTTTCTTGTTTAAAAAAAACATAGCCCTCTACACTAGGATTCTTTCCTGTATTGTGGTTGCGTTTACAAACATATAAGTTCACATACTTGGTATTTTGTCATGTGAGTGACGTTACCCCCCTCTTCCTTCCCTAATCTCCCTAACAATCCTTAACCCATAGATCCCCAAGCGGTCACCGGTGACCGCTCTCCCCTAATATTACATTACATTATAGACCTTATTTCCAATGTTTAGAGACTACTTTTGTATGACCAAATTTAGGGGATGGATTTCAACGGGTTAAATTCCTAATCCCCCTAATAGGCCGATAATGCACTTGTCAACAATTCTCTACTTGTCAACAATTCTCTGGTGCGATTGTTTACCATCAGAAAGAAAGAAAGAGGTGATATGTCTGTTCATTTACCTGATCATCCCATACATACAGTGTTTTATTTCCAGGTGATTGCTATGACGAGTAATGAGATTATGACGGAGCTGCAGAGCAAGTACCCTGGTCTGAACAATGTCAGCAAGAAGACCAACCATAAACTCATGGAGGAGCTGACTAAGGTACTATTGCATTGTTATTCATTCACTAATACAAATATGTCCGCTCATTTTACACTTCTGTTGTTCTGTAGGTAAAATTTTCTTAATTTTATCTTATACTTTATTATTTCTTTATTTGTTTGAATGTGCTATTCCCTAGAACGACTGGTCCCTTTTGAATATTCCATTTTGTGTTGGATAGTATATTAGTATATTTGAAGAGGATGAGGAAGGTTATAGACTATTCCTAACACATCACACTACGATCAATAGCCGCCTAGCAAAGCGAGTAAAATAACTAATATTATAATTAATATTTTGCAGCTTTACAAAAAAATTAAAATACACACTCACCCCCTATTACATGGAACTCATAACACCAATAGTGAAAAGTGGGTGTTACATTGTACAGTGGCATAATGTGCACAGAGGTGCACATTATGCCACTTTTATCACCCTTTTATCACACCTTTTATCACCGAAGGCAGAGGCCTTCGGTGATAAAAGGCGTGATGTTATGTTATGTTATGTAAAATAGATCACAGGAAGAAATTCCAATAGGAATAGGTGGTACCTTTGTACTTTAATTTTATGTATGTGTTGTCCTTTATGTTGTTTGTGTGTACATAAATAAATAAATAATAATAATAAATAAATAATAGACACTAACATTTACTTTTTGTATTTACAGAAAGTGTTAGAAAGAGTCCAAGGCGTAGGAGAAAGGCATGCAGACATGCTAGAGTCATGTTACAAGTTGAGCCGGTGCTACCGTCGCACACACCCACATTTCGGTGACTTCCAACTTGTACTGGGCACGCTACACACACTGCAGGACGCCGCCGGGATCCCACGTACACAGCTCAGTGAAAAGGAACTTTCTGAATTACCTTCACATTCTTACAGTGAGTTTGTTTTCTTATTTATGGAATGGAATAAGCCGGTAAACGAGCAGACAGATCACCTGATGGTAAACTATCGGCGCCACCCATGGACACCTGAAACACCAGAGGTGTTACAAATGTGTTAATGGCCTTTTGGGGATTAGGAAGATTGAGGAGGGGGTAATTGGGCAATGTAAATGTGAAATAAGGTACTTTAACATTAGTCATATTCAATCCTTATATGTATGTTATAAAAATAGCTAATCTCGCGCTTTACTTATTTAACTAGATTAAATATAATAAACTAAATACATAGCCAAATAAATAAATGCTAAACTAATATTATAAAGAGGACATACATAATTTTTTTTGTTTGAAATTGAATAGGCTCTGAAACTACATACCGGACTGATTTTAAATGTAGTTGGTTAATGATGAACATAGACTATATTCAATAAGAAGAAACCCAATTTAAAAATCCTAATTCTGCCAAAAGTCGTTATTCTACGCAGACGACAATTTTGTTCAAAGTGATGAATACATACTCGCACACGCTTACTTGTCTCTGTGACGGTCACTCCTGAACTGAATGAGCATCTTATTCAACCGAAAATGTTGAATATCTCAGAAACTAGCCACTTTCGGAGTTTCGGACCAGAGTCCTCAGGGCTATTTTTGTAGAACATTATTGGTATTATCACCTCCTGAGAGGCATACGTCGAGTTACAAGTCACCCTGTGTGTATCACATTTTTTGATTGTGTGGAAACAATTTGTTTTTAAGTAAAAATGTATTTTTTTTTCAGTGATTGACAACTTGCCGTTTGATAAAGTGCAGCAAGCCTGCAATAAGTATTCAGACAGAATTATAAAGAAGGTAAGTATTATTACATTACCGTTCTATGATAACAGACATTTATCTTTAAAGTATTTTCAAAAGTATATTGATCTATTTTTTGGGTAAGGTGAAAACCTGGTAGACCAATCACCTGACGGTAAGCAATAATCGCCAGCACACCTATCGTGGGACTTCCACCCAATACCGTCTTTACCATAAGGGGCACTCGGGCTCGTGCCCAACCTTAGTTGGCATCGAAGGACCGACAATTTATGCGATAGACACGGCAACCGGTTGCAAATCTTTGTGTGCTTTACAAATTGTTGTTCCGGGTCTGAGTGTCAAGTATATGTGAACTCGTATGTTTGAAAATGCACCCACGACATAGGAGAAAATCCTATAAAAGTTAAAATAAATAAAATTTTCCAAAAGGGCCCCAGCGTCTAAGACGGCCCTGCGTCCACCTCTCACTTACTGCTACTATATAGTTGAAAACTGAGCAATGGATTTTGATGCGGTTTTTTTAAATACTTTGACTTGTAGCCACTTTCGGACTAGGAACCTCAGGGCTAATTTTGTACGAAATTCGTTGTATTATCACCTCCTGAGAGGAATATGTCGAGTTACAAGTCACCCTGTATATGTCATTTTATTTATATGCAAGTATGTCATTTATTTATTTATTTCAGGTAACTGAACACGTGAAAAATCTCAAATCTGAGGTGACGAGCACCGACACAGAAGATGAAGTGGTCAGGAAGAGAGTTCGAGAGGAACTCAAGAAGATGACGCCATTCTTGTCCATGGTATGTCGTACCCATTTGATGGATGTTGATGTTGCATATAACATTACTCCTTTTATTATATATTTAGGCGGAGGTGCACATTACGACACTTGATGCCAATGTACAATGTAACACCCACTTTTCACTATTTGTGTTATGAGTCCCATGTAATAGGGGGTGAACCTTTTGCCATATACCGGGCACAGTTCCAGACTCCGTGCTACCACAAGAATTTTTTAAAAACTCAGTAGTACTGTACCCGACCCGGGAATCGAACCCGAGACTCCTTGCCTGACAGTCGCACTCGCGACCACTCGGCCAACGAGGCAGTGCCATCTATGATGAATAATATGAAAATGAATGATGGATAGATTATTATGTGATTGCTATATTTAAAAAGCAGTTTTTGGTTATATTTATTTAAGTAATTATTTATTTGTTTTGTTTTGTATAGATCGTGAAGCAAGTTGTGAGCAAACACTTCATTCCACAAAAGACTGGCTACTATAAGTTACGGGTGAGTAATAATTTATTGCGATCTTTTACAATCGTGTAAACTCCTATGTTTATAATTTCAGTACTCAATAATGAACTACTGTTTGAATATGAATGCAATATTTATATTACTGCTCCTGTATCGTGGTTGAAACTACAAAATATACTAGAAATGGAACAAAAAATTGTGAATCAGACAACGAATTGTTCCGTGCGGGAACCAAACTCGCGAGACGTTGCCATTCCAGTTGCCCAATCACTGCACACATTACTATATTAGATTTTGTACTCCGACGAAAAGCATCAATTTTTTTATACTACCTAGCTTCTACCAGTGTTCGACTGCACGGTTGGTGCGGTGGCTGGGCAACCGGCTGCCGTGCAACGTGTCGCGGGTTCGATTCCCGCACGGAACAACACTTTGTGTGATCCACAAATTGTTGTTTCGGGCCTGGGTGTCATGTGTATGTTAGCTTGTATGTTTGTAAACGCGTTGTGGGTGCGTTTACAAACATACACACAGGAGAAAATCCAGTTGTGGGGCAAAGTTTTATTAAAAAAAAAATAAGTGTTTCGCCCACGCTCCCGTGGGATAAAAACTAGCCTATGTATAATTTCAGACCTTAATCGATCCCTGTTACAAATGTCATCCCCATCCCTTCAACCGTTTTGACGTAATGAGTAACAAACAAACAATGTAGTGGTGGCCCGGAGGTTTAAGACGCCCGCTTCTCATGCATGAGGGTGCGGGTTCGAAACATATCAACAACGGCACGTACCAATGTGACCTTTTCCGAGTTATACAGCGTGACCAGTGACCTCAGGGCTATTTTTGTAGGAAATTACTTGTATTATCACCTTCCGAGAGAAATACGTCGAGTTACAACCACCCTGTATGTACTAAAATTATTTATTACACCACTATCAAACGGTGAAGGAATACATCGGGAGGAAACCGGGACTTTATAATTTCTAATTATAAGTTTGAAATCGCCAACAAGCATTGAGCAAGCGTGATTAACGCTCAAACATTTTCCATGTAAGCAGAGGCTTTGCTCAGCAGTAAGCATTAATTATAGGCTGTTGATGTGAGTAACAAACACCGACCTGATAGAGTAACAATCAAACCAGAGTTACTTACACAAACACAACGTCACAGAATTTCGCATTTTTCAAAGACAAAATCATTTATTTCTATGGTACTTATGAACGTCAACAAAAAATTATTTAATACTAGCTTTTACCCGCGGTTTCGCTCGCGTCACAAAAGGATAAAAAGTAGCCTATGTGACATATACCCATATACACAGCGCCATCTATACCAATACTTTTGTTTTCCCTCGGTAATATCAAATTTTTCTGGGATAAAAAGGAATTAACCCTATTATTTAATCCGGACTTCTAACTTTACGTCTGCAAAAATTCAATGCAATCGACATCAACAAACTCACTTTCCGATTTATAATATTAGTAAGGATTAATACGGTTAGTACGGATAACATTTAATATATTACATTTTACAGATATACGGCGAGCCGTACCTCCCCGGTAAGGAGACGATGGCGCCGTTCTTGCGTTGGTTCCAAGCAGTGCGCACGATTCGTTCGGAGCGCATGTTCAACTTGCTGCTCTTCGGCGTGCCGCCCTCCAACTATGCCGCTATCATGGCCATGGATGGCACTGTTCTCAGTTAGTATTATATTAAGTAAATAACATATTTGCAGTAAGTTCAAGAAATAAAAATTTACAAGTGTGTTTTTGTATGTGTGTATTTTTTATTTTGGTCGTCCTGGAGATTGAAATTAACGTCATAGGGAACTGCTGGATGCAGATCAGTTCCAACCGATCTGTTTGAATAGTCAAAGTCAAAGTCAAAATCATTTATTTCAATTAGACCAGAAAGCACTTTTGAACGTCAACAATAAAATTAAAAGTGAAGCTATTTGCTCATTCCAAGATGTAGATTTCTATGGAGAAGACCAAGAAACTCCATATCATCGGGGAGGCCTATGTGAGGCAGTAGTCTTATGGTTGACTACTGCAGTAGTACTGCTGACAGTTGAGTCAACTGCATCAGTATGGTCTCCTCTATAAAAGAAGAATTTATAAAAGGGAGTTAGAGTTTAAAAGGATCATACTTGTCAGAGAAATCTGCTGACCTTTCGCTGTTAAAATATGTAGCCCCTTAGGTGACTCATACGACATACACGAGTAGAATAGGGGAAGTGACAAAATTAAGCTAAATGATGTTTAATACTATACTCATAAGCCTAAAGAGTGCCTTTAGGCTCTAGGCAGACGGATCGTAATCTAACCGCAAATTGCAATTTGGATGCAGTTGTCACGACTGCAATTGAACGTGCAAACCAAACGCGCAGTCCATTTGCAGTTCTATTCCAATCGTATCAACTACATTCGAACTGCAATTTGCGATTAGATTGTAGTTCAAATGCGGTCCGTCTGTCTAGAGCCTTAGAGATAATAACGGCTCTGACAACTTATTTATTTATTATTTTTTCACAGACGGTGCCAAGCTGGTAATACGGCCGTCAGACCTACCCATGTATAAGTCGCCGAATTCCATCCTTTCTGCCACTCAAGAGGCAGATACTCAGGAAGAAGATATGACAGAAGTTCAGACTGGCGAGTGGAATGACGATGAAACTTTGTAATCATTACAAGCCAAGTACACGTGCACCGAGAGCGGGAATAAGATTTTGTATTTCATAATGTGTATTTAGTTTATATATTTAAGTTAATAAATAACTTTAGACATACTATCTTGTGTTTGAAATATAATCGTTAAATCCATAACCCCAAAAGGCCGGCAACGAACTTGTAACTCCTCTGGTGTTGCGGGTGTCCATGGACGGCGTCGATTGCTTACCACCAGGTGAACATTTAGCTCGTTTGCCGTTCTATAGGAACAGTAATTTCATTGTTACAAAAATAATGCCATATTTGCTCCAAATAACCAGGACTTGATAACATTGTGAGAAGTGTATTAAAAAGTGCGTATTTTCCTTGCAAAGGTGGTAAAATTATAATTTTTGAATTATTTTTTTTATTTACGTTATAACATCACGCCGTTTATCCCCGAAGGGGTAGGCAGAGGTGCACATTATACCACTGTACAATGTAACACCCACTTTTCACTATTAATGTTATGAGTCCCATGTAATAGGGGGTGAGCCTATTGCCATATACCGGACACATTTCCAGACTCCGTGCTACTACTGAGCTTTTTTTTTAAAAACCCAGTATTCCTTTGCCCGTGCCGGGAATCGAACCCCAGACCCCTTGCCTGGCAGTCGCACTGCGACCACTCTGCCAACGAGGCAGTTTATTTACGTTATTTTAATTTTATGAGATCTGATTGGCGGACTAAGTAGCTGTTCATACAGGTGATTTGTAACTCGGCGTATCTATTCCCGTGGTTAGTACTTAGTAGTACGAAAGTGGTTAGTTTTTGAGATATTGAACATTTTCGTTTTTGGAGAAAAAAAACCTGTTCTATACAAAAACATTAAATAAAAAACTACTGGGTTGATTTAAGTGACTTTAGTTTGATTTACATCAATAAGCATTTTATTAATTCTAATACTTTCAGATATATCATTCCTTTTAAAGTAGCAAGTAAATTAGTATCAAATTTTGTTTTGCTTCACTAAATTAGGTTCATTGAAAACTGAATTTATTTAAAAAAATGATTTTACACTAAGCGTACAAACTATAAGAAAAACTTCCTTTGTTTATTAGCTACCCGAAAACATTGACTTATTTATAAAATTCTCAAAAATAAATTAATAACTTGATGATAAGTAGAGCGTAAAGGAAAATTGTCAATTTTTAAAACATACATAATTTTTGTTCAGTGGCCTTCCGCAAGTGTGACTGCCGGGCAAGGGGTCTCAGGTTCGATTCCCGGGTCGGGCAATATATTACTCGGTTTTTGAAAAAATGTCAGTAGTAGCACGGAGTCTGGAATTGTGCCCGCTATATGGCAATAGGCTCACCCCCTATTGCATAGGACTCATAACATAACATAAGATGAATAGTGAAAAGTGGGTGCTACATTGTACAGTGGCATTAAGTATCGTAATGTACACCTCTGCCTATCCCTTCGGGGATAAAAGGTGTGATGTTATGTTGACCTTCCCTATGTTGCACTTTTCTTTTCTCTGTGCGTTCACTCTTGAACTGAATGAGCGTCTTAATTCTTCAGCCGCTTCAATTATTTTTCCGCGAAGGATTTCGATAGACAGAATTGGCGTTGCATAAACAAGGACTTCACTTCACACGAGATCCTGTGTTAGGTCTGGACACGGTGCGGGCCATGGAATTTGACCCCCCTGCCAATTCAACGCTTTAGAACCAAGGTATCCAGCCATCGCCGCACAGTAATTCGATAGTGCGCTGGCCAACATTCGTGTTAGAATATCATTCGTCTCCTTGTTTCTAAATCTTTCCAGCAATGACCCTAGCTCATTCCTTTAAAATTTCTCATATTTATCACCTTGCTTTTCTTGAATTTTATTGCCTTTTTTGGGACTAATAATGGATATTGTGATAGTTTATAATACAATCCTGGTTGAATTGCTCCCAGCCGTCCATAATTCGCCTAAGAAAGCTTGGTTCTTATCATTGTAGCGCCTGAAGAAATAAGACGCTCATTCAGTTTTAGACTGACCGTCACGTCGCGGAGAACCTAACGGGTAACCGGGGCTCCGGCTCGACGTGCAGGCGAAGGAACGGGGTGGTTTTTAGTCAGTAAGAGTCTGACACTCCCTCCCACCTCACCCAGGCGGGAGAAGTCATTCGATGATTTTCCCCCCTTAAAAAAAAAAGACTGACCGTCACAGTGATAAATAAGTTGCGGGTATGTATTCATCATAGGGTACTTTAGGTAATATAAGGTCACTTTGAACAAAATTGAGTAAGTAATTATATTTTTCAAATTACTAATTATTAAGTTACTGATTTATTTTTGAGGATTTCATAAATAATTAGCTTCTGCCCGTGACTTCGTACGCGATCCCGTTTTCTCTCGTTCCCGTAGGATTTTCAGGTTTTTTTTTAATTCATAAGAGTACCTTCTACTGATTATAACAAATACAACAAAAAATAATTAGTAAAATCCGTCCACGCGTGATGCCGTGACTACGATACGAAACGGATTCATTTTTATATGTATATACATAGATTTAATGTTTTTGGGTAGCTAATAAACCAAGGAAGATTTTCTAATAGTTTGTACGCTGTGTAATATCATTTTTTTTTAATAAATCCAAATTTCTATTGACCAAATTAGTGTCTGAAAACAAAATTTAATACTAACATAGTCCCTTTTTTAAAAATAATACTATTTCTGAAAGTATTAGTATTAACAAATGTTTATTGATGTATTGACAATAAATTAAAACTAAAATCACTTAAATCAAACCAGTAGTTTTTTATTTGTGTGTGTAGTTAGATCGGGATATTTTCACCAAAACCGAAAATTTTGTGGGAGAGCCATGCTTCGGCACGAATGGGCCGGCTCGACCGGAGTGATACCACGGCCTCACAGAAAACCGACGTGAAGCAATGCTTGCGTTGTGTTTCGTCGTGTGAGTGAGGTTACCGGAGGCCCAATTACCCTCCCCTTCTCCAATCTCCCCAATCCCTGAATCCCCAACGATCCTCAAACTCCTAATCCCCAAAAGGCCGGTAACGCACTTTTAACGCCTCTGGTGTTCCAGGTGTCCATGGGCGACGCCGATTGCTTACCATCAGGTGATCCGTCTGCTCGATTACCGGCAAATGCCATAAAAAAATGTTGAATATCTCAGGAACTTCCAAACTCAGAAACTAACAAAATTAGTTTTGTAGGAAATTTGTTGTATTATCACCTCCCGAAAGGAATACGTCGTGTTACAAGTCACCCTGTATACACAAACAGTGGGTTATTATTGAGAGTAAAATAAAACAAAATACTTTACGAATAAATGTTTTATTTCAGATCTTTATAACAAAAAATATGTCAAAATAAATAAATGTTTTGCGAATATAAAAATGCATTGTGAATGCAACTGAGTGCAACATGTAGTATGTTTACATTACAACATATATATAATTATATATTAATTTTCACGTAAAAAGCTTTCCTAGCTAATCGCACAGAACTAAACACGGTACGTCTTGACCATAGATGAACCATAGACAAAACGCTCTAGCACATTGGAATGGACAATCGGTGGATAACAAAAATACTGTTTATTCATAAAACTATTTTGATTATAGGCGAATATAAAAATATGTATTTTAGTTAGGTTTAATTATACCCGTATAAGAGGATTAAGTCACCATAATTATACCTTAATTTTAATATTAAATATTTGTGACTTAGACATAAAATCTCACGTACACTAGCAAAAGGTACTTGATACAAAATTTAATGGAGGCAATAACTTTAAATATTTCAATGTACATTTTGCGATTGTAGGCCTTGTTTCTAATGACAATAAGGCATAATTTCGACGTTTTATGCGTAGACTGTGCGATTTAGCCATTCTTCGAGGGAGAATGTGGCGTATTCACCGCCTGAAGATCTCCCCTTGAACGTATCTGTGGAAAAATATTGTTTGTATTACAATTATGTATGATACTGGTGCTAACGTTACCAGTTAGTAAGCTTTAGTGCGGCGATGGACATTTTACAATGTATTTTCCGTATAAAAAACATAACTATTTTTATATTGTTTGGTAAAAATTTCTAAATCATGTCGATACTTGTAAAATATCCGAAAGAAGTGGAAACGTTGTACTGTTTGCGAATAGTTTCAATTGTTAATTTTATACAAATTTACTTTCTTGGTATTTTAAGCGGAAAAAATAAATATAACTTTTGTAATACTATCGCAAACAATATTTTTTTTATTGTAAGGCTGCGTGGGAAATATTTATTGCTTCGAAAATGGTATGTAAATATTGTGTGTACGATAAAAAGTTGCTAAGAACGGCGAATCATATACAATCAACATACATACATATTTGTGTACATTTCAAAACTTTAAAAGTCTAGGACGCATAATGAGTGGAAGATAACTTTCTTACTTTTTATTTTTTTTCACTAATTTTTATATAATTCATGGATTTATTTGTCAATTAATACCCTCCAGGTGGGATCAGCCATTCGATGATTTTCTTCCCTTAACTCTTTGAGTACCGTCATTATAGACAGACACAATTAAAGAACAATAGGTTGCGGTCACCGGTGACCGCGGGGTTTTTGACAGTTAAAAAAAGCCTAATGTACTAGCAACCTTTAAAGCCGTACACACCAAAGAAACAGTAATTTCTATATATTTCCCCATACAACCTATATCATGGTGTTTGACACAGTGGCAGGCAGACGGGTGACCGTATATATCCTGTAATTATTATATATTACGTTGTGCAGATGTCGGCGCCGACGCTCACTTGTTCCACTGCAGCTCGCGCTCGAGATTCTCTAGCGGCTCGTTGTTAGCTGCAGTTATTATTAATATATAATAACTTGGAATTGCAGTGTCACATACATTTCTATACACTTGGGAGCAAAAAACTGAGCCACTGGACCCTTTTTTAATTTTATCGAACCCTTTATAACTTTAAAAGAGTTATTCCTATTACAACAATCTTCTCTCATTTTTAAATTGCTTTTATACAACATTCATTACCAATTAATAAAATACTTGTATTAGAAAATATTTATCAAGAAATGAAAAACAATAAAAACGTTAGAGGCTCCGTTTCTTATTACCACAGTCTATACGTTGTCCCACATTAGGATTTTCTCCTGTGTCGTGGGTGCGTTTACAAACATAATTTCACACCCAGACCCGAAACAGTTTGTAGATCCAAGAGAGTTGGTCCGTGTGGGAATTGAACCCACTGTACAATTGTTTTAGACCTACCTCATAATAATAATCGACAATAAATCACAAAGGACTCATCAAACTACATTGACTTTCGATGACAATCACAGACATAAGCATTGTTATCACATATAGTTTAAATTCAACTGATAATATAATTAAATAGTTATATATAAAAATTTACCTATATATGATATATATTTACAATTTAACATTACCATACAAGTTATATCTCCTGTCTTATAAAAGCAAAGACTTCAAAAAAACATCACTCAAAACTGATATAAATATGTTAAGACGACGGGGAATCGAACCCTACACCTTGCATTAGGGGTTAACTGATTACCAAATACTATAGTATAATTGTATTAAATTCTTGAATTTTTATTCAGTCTATTTTTAATCAAAATATTTCTTTAAAACAATTTGTAAAATGTTCACTATAAAATTTCTTCAACTTATAACATAATATAATTATAATATAGTTTTCAACTTACCGATCATAGTCTTCAATCGCACGGAGCACATTATGAAATCGTCGAACTGAATGTATCCGTCTTGTGAGCTGTATCTACGGAACGAAAGTATGTTAATATAATATGTTAATACAATAGAATGTAATCACTAATATACGAACTAACTTCAGGCTTCACCAAGGCACATAATTACAAGAAGCATTCGTGACGTCGTGTGTCCCACAATGCTGCTAATGAATATGGGCCAGTACGCCATTACTCTTATAATAAACTAGCAAACCCGGCGAACTCCGTTTCGCCACCAAATGGCTTCGTTTTATGTAACATTTCGTTTGGTGATAAAAAGATGAAGAAAATTTTTTTTATATATTTTATAAACCTTACGGAGCCCGAGACCTTTCCAACGAATACAACCGTGGAAATCGGTTCGTGCGTTCTGGAGTTATAGCGTCAGGAAGGAAAACCCGACTTATTTTTATATAGTAGATTTAAATGACAAGATTTATCCAGTAAGGAAAGTATTTCCGTTACTCTACTGTCATTCATCTTTTCTATATGCCCATACCATCGTAGCAATTGCATTATATAGTCTCTGCCTACCCTCATAGGAGACAGGCGTGTATCCGAGACCCTGGGTAGTGGAATACACCTAAAAATGATACCAAATAACACCAATTTTTAGGTCCCTTGATGTTAAGGAACAAAGTGTGGGTGTAGCCAGTACGTAGAGTTACCTGTGCGCGAGTACGTTGAGTACGTGTGCGTTGACGGTGTACCCGGCGGAGTGCAGCGCGTCGCGCAGGTGCTGCGGGGGCAGCGCGCCGCGGCCCTCCGTGTCGTACAGACGGAACACCGCCTGCAGCCACACGCGAACGCATTCATAAATAATACTTAAAAAGGGCCACCATAGTGATAGTGGTAGGCGTAGCATGTCTCTTCTTCGTAGATCTTTATAAAAAAAATATTTGGCTATGAAAATTATGTACTTGTAATATGTACAAGGGCACGGACACGAGTCCGTGGAGAAATTCAATTTATTATTTATTTAAAAAAAAGGGCCACCATCGTAAAGTTTATATATTTATTCGTCTTAGAGTAACTCAAGATCTTATGTTTTTGAGTAAATACTTTTTTTTTAAATTTCAAGCGTTTAATTTAAGTAGGTAAGCAGTAACTTGTAACTTGACGTATTTCTTTTGGAAGGTGATAATATAAGTAATTTCCTACAAAAATAGCCGTGAGATCCCTGGTCCGAAAGTGGCTAGTTTGTGAGATATTTAACATTTTCGGTTTTCTACCTTTCTTGCTTGGCAATCACACTGGTAAGTGGCAATCACGAGGCAGCCTTGAGCCTGTAGATAAGCGATTACAAACGTGCGAACGTCATAAGTCATTTTTAACATATATCTCGCTCACACTCATGCGAGTTGGGGGCATTGTAATTTTTTTTATGGGATTAGCCGGTAAACGAACAGGCGGATCACCTGATGGTAAGCATCGTCATCGCCCATGGACACCTGGAACACCAGAGGCGTTACTAGTGCGTTACCGTTGCGGATAATTGGGCATCCGGTAACCTCACTCACACGACAAAACACAACACAACGTTGTTTCACGTCGGTTTTCTGTGAGGCCGTGGTATCACTCCGGTCGAGCCGGCCCATTCATGCCGAAGCATGGCTCTCCCACACATTCTTTGACGTGACTGTAATGGCCCAACCACATGACTGATCCGAAACTACAATTGCGTTCACTCACCCGCCAATTACGTAGATCAATCCACAAAGTCTTGAACTCATCAAAGCCGAGTCCACCTGAGCCGTCCTTGTCCAACATAGCGACCATACTGCGACATACGTCCTTTGAGAACCCTTGGCCCTTCAGCTCTGTAACGCGAAGAACAAGGTCAGATGGTACATAAAGATTGAGAAACTACCTGTTTGCTTATGTTACAGTGAATTTAGATCTTATGGAAAATGGTTTGGCAACTATAAAGTTGTAAATTCGTAAAAATCGATACTGTAATCCTATTTCCTATCCTATCTTATAAATATTATACAGGGTGACTTGTAACTCGACGTATTCCTCGTGGGAGGTGATAATACAACTGATTTCCTACAAAATTAGCTCTGAGGTCCCTGGTCCGAAAGTGGCTAGTTTCTGAGATATATAACAACTACAAAAACATAAATAATAAAAAAAATTAAGTGATTTTAGTTTTAATTTGTTGTCAATACACTAATAAACATTTAGTAATAATAATACTGGCAGAAATATCATTCGTTTTAAAATAGCAAGTAAATTTGTATCAAATTTGGTCGATAAAAACTGCATTTGCTTAAAAAATTGTATTACACTAACCGTGCAAACTATTAGAAAAACTTCCTTGGTTCATTAGTTACCCATAAACACTAAATAATTAATAATATTCCCAAAATCCTTACTATTATAAATGGGAAAGTGAGTTTGTTTGTTTGTTCCACTTTCACGCCGTAACTTCTAAACCGATTGCTTTGAATTTTTGCAGACGTAAAGTTAGAAGTCCGGAATAAATAATAGGGTACTTTTTAACCCGGAAAATTTTGATATTCCCGAGGGAAAACCAAAAGAATTGGTACAGATGGCGCTGTGTGTATTGGTATATGTCACATAGGCTACTTTTATCCTTGTGTGACGCGAGCGAAGCCGCGGGTAAAAGCTAGTTTGTATATAAATGTGTAAGTTTCTGAAATTGTGTGTATGTCTGTTACTCAATCACGTCAATACGGCTGAAGAGATCGAGATGGAACTTGGAACAGGGGTAGATTATGGTTTGGTATAACACATGCCACTTTTGATCCTACGGCAACGCGGGCGATGCCGCTGGCAGAAGTTAGTTAATATCTAAATGGAAAAGATTTTTTTGTCTAATAACTATCGTAAGACATACATATAAAGATAATGAATCTGTATGTTTAAATGATGATTTATGTCTTTTTAATACGCTTGCACGTTGCTCATGAATAAGGGTCCCATTATAACTTGAAACTAGTAGAGTTTTTTCAAATAAGTAGTTCACTTGTGTAAGCAGTTAATTTCAAATAATTTAGCATTTGTCTGTTTGATTGAAAATTTTGAAAAGAACAGTCCATTTATCGAGAAACGATTTAAACATTACATTATGGCTACGTCTGGACACGGCGAAAGTAGCTGGTTTCTTATAGTTATGATATTGGTAGTTTAAATTATGTAAATGTCATATTTTTATAAGAAATAACGAGCCTTTTCCATAAAAACCTGAATTCAATATAACATCAAAGAGCAAAAAACTTAGCAAATATTTTATGGAAATGGAGGTGACTTAATTACCTACGACGTCGTAATATCAACAATAATATGAAAACTACATTTAAAATGCCCATTTTCGTTGAAGTCCCAACGTAAAAAAAACATGCATAAAGCTAAAAAAATGTACAAATTTCCAAAAACGTGAATTTTTGAAAATTCCTACATTTCTTTCTCAGTGTTAGTGACAAAAAGCTTTATAGCATAGACAATGCGAAATATCGGTTACAGACAACACAATATTCAACATTTATCTATGAACGAAACAAAAATAACAGAAATCGGTGTCCATGGTAACCTGAAAAAAATATAAATTATAAAGAACAAAAAAAGGAAAATCTAAAAATAATGTATTTACATGAAAATATTGACAAAAACAGACATTTTAAATAGTGCCCTCCATTTCTATAAAACGTGTGACGTAAGTAAAGCGGTGCATGCAACAGCTTCTCTGCACACCTGGAAAAAATCTTAATAATTAGTAAAAATTTCATAAAACACTTAAAAACTAACCCTTTATAGACTAAAAAACCCCAAAAGTTAGCTTTTTTAATACCCCCATATTTGGCCCCTAACCGTCCTATGCATGTGCAAATTTGTATTACCAAAACCCCCATATCTCACTGATTTGTAAATCTTTTATCAGTTAGACTTCTCTCTCTTATAATTTTATTATTGTATGCAAGAAATATATCGCTACAAGACTTACTTCAAAAGCGTTCCAAAAAATCCCATTATCAACAAAATCATCTAATTAATCCCATTCTAAAGACAATTCAACTGAGTTAAACAGACACAACATTAAAATATACATAAAATGAAACCCCTGTTAAATAGTGACACTACTCCTTACCTATCTCACAGCACACATGACCCCTTTAATATCACAGTGACACACGAACCCTTAAATATCAGTGATAGATGACCCCTTAAATATCACGGTGATAGATGACCCCTTAAATATCACGGTGATAGATGACCCCTTAAATATCACAGTGGCACATGACCCCTTACATATCTAACAGCACTGATATACGACCCCTTAAACATCACACGGTGATATACGACCCCCTTTACACTTGATAACAAGTTAATACCTGTTTGCGGCTGTGGTTGAGTAAGATGCACCTGTTCTTGATTTTGGTTCTGTTGCTGCATTTGCTGCAGGTCGACTCCAATTTCCTTGCAGATGGGAGTGCAGAGGGCACAGAGTAGTTGTTCCAGACAGCTTGGCTCGTTCCCCCCTCCCCCTCCCCCCGGGGGGGAGTAGTGTACTCCCCCTCCGCCGCCGTCGTAAGCTCCACCTTGCTTCATCGCTAGCTCTGTAGGGATGTTAACCTATGTCTAAGTCTATCTATATTTTTAGATGGATGAGGTTACTCTGTATAGAGGTTGATAGTATTTTTGACTAATATTAAATTTTAGAAATGTATTTGTTATTAATTTTTTTTTCTTGGCGATATTTTAAATTTACGTAATTTTTGGGATACGAGGAAAATGAGCACACGGATCACCTGGTGGCGTCGGTGATGCCGACTTTTTTTTTAAGGCAAGTTATCAATATGAACTGAGGGGAAATTATAATATTATTTATATTATCACGTCTATACAAGTATACACATAAATAACCTCATTTTATTTATAATATTAATTACGATTGTCATTTTATTAACTTACTAATAACTTAACTAAAACGTAAGATTACTTGTATTATTATTTCATAATATACCATGGGATATTAGACAACATTCATAATATAATTATATACAAAATTATATAATCAAATAATAAAAATATTCATGAGCAGTGATACTACTTAAAAAGCAAATGCAATATTTTTTGTAAACAAAACAAAGTCTAAATAAAATAAATAACTACCAAAATAATTAAGTGCAGTAAATAAAAAAATAAATCTAAATTAAATAAAAATATGCTACAATAGAATAATTATCTGATATTTTATAATACTTACATATACTATACCTTGGCGCGGTTAGCGGAACGGAACGAAACGAAAGCTGCGTTTAACTTGACACAAAGCATTATCACATTGAGAAGCTCAAAAATGGGCATTTTAGGGATAATTTTATAATGAAAATGTACACATACACATTATATTATTAATATCAGAGTCGGATTAAACATAGAGAACTCTTTTTGGCGCCCCCGTCACTCAATTGGGATGATGACAGGGTACGAAAATTAAAAATCTAATTAGTCCGTAAGATAGGTAATGAAAAAATATTAGACAAGTATTTTTTTTATTTTGTCGTATAATAAAACAATACTAAGATAAAACGAATCAAAGTTTAGGATTGGGGGCTAAAACGTCATTTCTACGTATAAAATGTACACAGAAGTGAAGTCACGCGACATTTCAAATCAATATACCGTCGAAAGTATTCGTTTCTGTAAGAAAATAAAAAATACGTGTCTAATGATTTAGGCGTCTACCCTATTGACACGAGCCTCTCGCGGCATTATGGCGCCCCTCCCCTCTTGCTTAGATTGTCTTAGGGATAATACGGCTCTGATTTCTACCTATCATCTCTTACACCAAATTCATATTTCAATACAATAAAAAGTTAATCACAATATTTCATAATATGATTATTTACTTGTTCATGCAATGTAAAATAAAATTCGGCATTTGCATTGAAATATGAAATAATAATCTTTTGAAAATAAAATCATATTTGCGTAGTAGATGTACCTCTATATACGTCAAAAATGGAGACAAATATTTCGATTCATTTCTTGATTATATAATTAATATGATGTTTATGAGAATTAAATAAATTAGCTTCACTCTAAGCATTGCTACTCCTGATATGAATTTAAATTCTGCAGCCTCACTCTTGAATCCAAAATCCAATCGATCCACATTAATATTGTTAAATTTCATACTCTTGAATTGCAACACTGGCGCCCATTGCATCCGTATCGCGTGGATATTTTATAAACTAAATGGTTCGCTTGCGTTCGGAGATCTGGGTGCTTACTCTTTAAACCAACCTCAATGTCAATGCAATTTCAATCCAATAAAATCTCAATAAATATTCAATGTCAACACTAAATAACTCCAATCGTAGCTGTCAAAATAGCTTTCAGAGTACGGAATATAAAGCCAATCTCAGTAATATTGAGTTCATTCAATATCCACGCAATACGGATACAATGGGCGCTAGTGTTGCACCACGAGAGTACGAAAAACAATACCAATGTCGATCGATCGGTATTGGATTCAAGAGTAAACCCCCTGGTTCTTGGTCACTTTAAACGTAAAATAGACTCACTAAGCCCTCTGATTGGATATCGAGATTGGCTGTAAATTATATTTAGTATTTCAATGAGTAGCTTGTGTTAACTTGACTAATATTTATACCTATATATATTGTCTGAACTGTTAACATACTTTTATTTGTCGTAAGCAAAGGTGTAAAATTGTACCTAATTTCACTAGTTACGTTGTTAAGACAAAATTGCATTATTTATCAGAAAGCTACACAAAAAATGTCCTCTAAAATGATTTGTCAAGTTCATAATTTTCATTGCTTCCCTTTCTAAACCAAAAAAAGCAATATAGTTTCAAATCAAACTGTCAAACACCGCGCGGACACCGGTGACCGCAACCTATTGTTCTTTAATCGTGTCTATAATGACGGTACTCTACTCAAATGGTTCATTGAATACGGACGCCATACTTAGCTAGTTAGCGTTTAAAATAAAATAGCAGTGCCTAAGAAACTAAGGTTGTAGTTTAAAATGAATAATATTTTTGTAACTTTAAATTGGAAAAGAATGTTGAGATTTCGCGAACGAAGTGTTCTTAAAAATCCACCTTACTTTATGTGACTTACGCCCGAATACTGAAAGGCTAATCAATTTAAAGTTGAACTTAATTAAATATCGTGCCATCTCTGTCATTTTACTAAGAATTAGTTGAGACAGAAATATATTTAAGCACGACTTAAATTTGAATGACGTTTGAGGATTTATTTTATATTTCTATGATAACTGTAGGAATCATGCCAAGCATTTAGTGCCAGTTGGGATACAGGTAAAAACAACGTTTGTCTAAATGAGCTAATCTCCAGAACTACTGTTTAGATTTGGAAAATTCTTTTTGTGTTGGACAGTCCATTTATCGAGGTTATAAAACATCACGCTATGACCAATAAAAACTCAGCAGAGCGGGTGAAACCGCGCGGGAGTAGCAATATAAGTCAAAGTATTTATTTCAATCAATGCTTAGGGCTCGTTCACAAAACTGCAATGTGAATTCGCAACACAGAAAATTACGATGCGAATTGCTGCGATGCGATTTCGTGCGACAAGGCGTCTCCCAGGGTGACCTTTTTACCTTCCTTCTACGACCGTCAACCGTACTAAACGTATTTTAAATTAAAAACTACGTCATGACATGGATCGTATAAAGAAGTGTGCACTTCTGTTATTGCTTAGGAGATACAGGAAAAGAAACAAAGAAGATTTTGTGAAGATAAGATTTTGATGCGCGATGCGGATCAATTCACACATTTTTGCGATGCGACGTCGCCTTGCAGTTTTGTGTACGAGCACTTATTGAGGCACTTTTGAAACGTAAAATTGAATTGTCAGTAAAGCTATGTAAATAAATAAGAAATATCTTCGTACGTGTATATGTTTACCAAATATAATAAATAGTCCGACGTACCTTCCCGCATGGCGTAGTCGAGTATCTCCTTGAGTTCCTGCCAGTCCACCTCGCCGTCGGCGCCGGCCAGCTTCGTGAACAGCTCGCGGACTGGGTCTGCGGGCTCGGGGTTCGGGGCTATCTCCTTCACCTGGACAAGGAAAATAAATCTTTATATATATAATTCTTCTGTAAGTGTGTATGTCACTGAACTTCTCTCAAACGACTGGACCGATTTTGATGAAATTATTTGTGTGTGTTCAAGGGGTTCTGGGAATGGTTTAGATTCACAAATCAGCCTGGCAGATGGCGCTGCAGTCGGTTTCTAGGTTATTTTTCTATACCTATTATTACAGGACAACGTCTGTCGGGTCCGCTAGTATTTATATAATAACTATCGTGAGACATACTGAATTAACTAAAAATGACAGGTTACTCACGTATATATACTGAGAAGTGAGAAAAGCTCTACTAGTTTCGAGCAGCCTAATGCGCGACATCGCCGCGTCCGCGCACGCTACTCATGAGGAAGAGTCCCTCTGTGACTCGAAACTAGTAGAGCTTTTCTAAGTACATTTATGTGTGTAACTCGTAATTTTTAGTTACGAATTTTTTTTTATTTTATTATTTTTTTTCATGATCATGGATCTGGATGGATCTTTGAATGCAATTTAGAACAAGGATAATTAGAACAACACATAGGGTAATTTTATCCCACGGGAAAGACGCGGGCAAAGCTGCGAATAGAAGTCAGTGTCTTAAATAGTTACTAGCGACCCGCCCCAGTTTCGCACGGGTGCAACATATAAAACTTCCTTAAGAATCCCTATATCTACGAAAAAAAACGCATCAAAATTCGTCGCGTAGTTTTAAAGATCTAAGCATACATAGGGACAGACAGACTTTGTTGTATACTATGTAGTGATATAAAAAAAATAGACACTATAGATATATACAACATGTAACTTAAATAACGCACATCCTGAATAGTTTGTAAAGAATCGTTAACTGAATCAATTTATATAATTTTTAGTATAGGTAATTTTTTATCCCAAAAATAATTAAAACATTATTGTCATATTAACCCTGTATTGGTAAAACAAATCGAAATGGACCGTAAGTCAAAGCAATAAGACTTTTAAAATCACAGTTTTATTTGTATCCATACAAATTCTATCATTTAATACAAAATAAAGAAAAATAAACCTTGTGACAAGTAAGGATGGATATACATATTAAATTAAAAATTTTGTGTATGTATTATGATTATAACATAATATTCTAATTGGGGTGTTTGAGGGTGTGCGTTAATTACGTTACATGTTGTATATATAGATACGGTTGGAATCAATGTGACTCACCCGATCATCTACATCTCCCATACCGATGTCCTCGTCATTTTCTCTGTAAGCAACGAATTTTACTAAATTAGATACATAACCATTTTACTATATCTATGACGCGACAGGCAAATGTATTTCAGGTCTTCGAAAATTCTTAGTACAGTGCCTGGTGACACTTACGCCATGTTATTGGACTTCTCAGAGAAGACTCGAAGAAGAAATTCTCCTTCTTCATCAGGATCGAAGGTGGACGGAACTATCACGTAACTGCCTGGATCCAACTTGAACCTGGAAAAAAGAAAATGATACTTTGTAATTGTATCGTGTATTTTCTAATAATAAGTTGTTGCCATCATTTAGTTTTATTGTAGAAATTGTAGTAAAGGCACAGGAAAAGAGATATTGTAAAAAAACTGTTTTTGGTCACCACCAAAAAGAGAATCCATCGAAATCAAAAAAAGCACATCTAAATCTACGAAATTGTCGATTTTCAAAACTCCCGGAAAACATTCAAAGTCAAAGCAGTTATTTCAATTTTTTTTAAAAAGCGTTGCCCCACACGAGGATTTTCTCCTGTGTCGTGGGTGCGTTTACAAACATAGACATTCACACACACATGACACACAGACCCGGCAAAACAATCTGTGGATCACACAAAGAATTGTTCCGTGCGGGAATCGAACTCGCGACACGTTGTGCGGCTGCCAGTTACCCAGCCACCGCGCCAACCGTGCAGTTGCCAAATTATGGTTTAATTTGGTACTTTTGAAACGTCAACAAATACATTCCAGGTAAAACTACCAAATTACTATATTCATGTATTTCTTATGTAAATACTGTAATAAAACTCATGTTAATGCGAATAAAAGTATGTTTTATATCTTTACCTAGCGCTAACTTCTCGTAGATTGATGAAGGCCTGGCTGCGTCCGACGGACGCGTTGTACTTGAAGAAGTTGACGTCGAGTGGTTTGGGCACGTGCCCGTAGTCGGGCAGGCGATACACCGCGAACCCGATCGTCAGGCACTCCAGGCCCTGGTGCCGCTGGGAACGACGGTTCTTCTGCATCAGAGCCACGATGATCTGTGGGTGGAGATATTACTGTTAGCTTTACACATTTAGATCATATAATTTTATAATAGATTACATTTTTCGTTTTGTTTAGTAGTCCAAAGTGTACAACCAGACCATACATCTAACTTAACCCGTCGAGCGTCCGCGTTCCTTATGCATTTCCTTATCCTTATGCATGCAAGAAAACGCATTTATTTGGCCATTGGCACACGAAAACAAGGATCATTACAAAAGATATAAAACAAATACAGTCAAAATAAAAACAAAACTTTAATAATAGATTTTATAAAAGAGAAAGCAGCATGGAGCATTTTTTCTTATCATCCACCGGGTGCTGATAAGGACGCTCGAGGGGTTAAATAGCTTATTTTTAAGAAATAAGTATGCGCTTTGACGCAACAATATTACGACGTAATACACAAATCAATAATTAATAAAAACGTTTTGCTTTCGATATTTCGATAATATTATTGAATTTTAATAATATCATATCAACCACCGAAAGCCTCAAGCGAAGATATTTTACTTTTACTCAAGTACAGTTAGAAAGGGATGCAAATACATTTAACGGATATATGCATCTCTTTCTAACTGTGCTTAAGCAAAGACCTCCAGTTAAGTATCGTTTTATAATACCTTATCTTACTAATCCTTACTAATATTATAAATCGGAAAGTGAGTTTGTTTGTTTGTTCCACTTTCACGCCGTAACTACTAGACCGATTGCTTTGAAATTTTGCAGACGTGAAGTTAGAATTCTGGATTAAATAATAGGGTACTTTTTATCCTGGAAAAATTTGATATTCTCGAGGGAAAACGAAATTATTGGTATAGATGGCGCTGTGTGTATTGGTATATGTCACATAGGCTACTTTTTACCCGACTGCCAAAGAAGGAGGGTAATGTTTTTCGAGTGTATGTAAGTATGTATGTATGTCTTTTCCTTTGTGACCACCTGTAGCCTAAACGGCTTGATGGATTTTGATGTATGAGGTATCGTTAGATTTGTCTTGATTACGGGAGTGTCATAGGATACATTTTATCCTAAAAGTCCCACGGGATAAAGACATAATAATATTTTTTCTAAATTTCCCTTTAAAAAAATATGTATGCGGTATCATTAGATTCATTTCAATCACGGGAACATGTTAATTCTGCGTCAACGCAAAGCAACTCATGCGTTAGCAAGCAAAAAGATAGGGCGTGGCCTGGCATGCGGCGCGCGGCGCGGTGCGGAGGGGGATATGCTCGAGTATACAGCCCGATTGCGGGCACAGCATGAGGGCACACGTCGTTGACGATAGTCTTCTACATCTACAACATTTTCGTTAAATAAAAACAGCTAAAAAGTTATAAATAAAAAAATTATTATTAAAAAAACAAAATACCCGACTGCACACTAAAAAAAGAGTAAAACAAGCCCCACAATAATATTGATCAATCAAATGCTAAAAACTAATTATGTAATACCGTTTAAACAATACCTATATTAAAATACACTACAATATGTGTTCGTAATCGATAGTTAAATAAACAGAAACTTATTTTGAATACAAATTTACTGAATATAATTTATAAATGTTGATGGAAAGCATCGCAGGCGGGGACCACCTTGACCGCCACCAACGAAAATTCTGCTAAATGGTGCACAACCGAAATGACTATAAATAAGCCTCTGTTGGTCCCCGCCTGCGATGCTTTCCATCAACATTTATAAATTATATTCAGTAAATTTGTATTCAAAATAAGTTTCTGTTTATTTAACTATCGATTACGAACACATATTGTAGTGTATTTTAATATAGGTATTGTTTAAACGGTATTACATAATTAGTTTTTAGCATTTGATTGATCAATATTATTGTGGGGCTTGTTTTACTCTTTTTTTAGTGTGCAGTCGGGTATTTTGTTTTTTTAATAATAATTTTTTTATCATTTTGTGACGCGAGCGGAGCCGCGAGTAAAAGCTAGTATGTATTATAAATGCAAAAGTTTGTGTGTATGTTTGTTACTCAATCACGTCATAACGGCTGAAGTGATAGAGATGAAATTTGCAACAGAGATAGATTATGGTCTGGAATAACACATAGGCTACTTTTATCCGACGGAAACGCGGGCAAAGCCGCGAGTAGAAGCTAGCAATAACATTTTTATTTATTTATTTATTAAGGGGGACAAAAAACAGTTACATATTAAAATTTTACATAAAGTGTTACACTGAACAACAGCAACAATAAACATGTAACGCGCACACAATTTAGTATAAAGTATTTTTTTAAAGGGGAAAGTCATCGAATGACTGCCCCCGCCTGGGTGAGGCGGGAGGGAGTGTCAGACTCTTACTGACTAAAAACCACCCCGTTCCTTCTCCTGCACGTCGAGCCGGAGCCTCGGTTACCCGTTAGGTTCTCCGCGACTTAGTATAAAGTATAACGGCAATAATGACCGTGTTACGGTAGTGTTATCGTAATTTAATTAAATTAAAGTTTACTAAATATAAATAACACATAAAAAGATAGGATAAAAACAAAAAAAGAAGTAACTAATTAATAACCAACCATTACTGTAACAATCCAGCAGTCAGAAGCCCCATGGCCTGCTTTCTAAATCTATGTTTCGAAAGCGGAAACATGTCCAGCCCTACGATATGCGAGTTGTATGTTTCAAAATACAGATCGGAGAGAAGTGGCACTAACCGTGTACCTCTATAAAATTTTAAGAGGTAGTATAGAACACTGTGGGGTACTGGCAGAATTAGGGGTTTGTGTACCGGATGAGTGCGTGGTGCCGCGCGCACTGCGCTCTGTGGCGGACAATATACACGTGTACATCTGCACGCTGACTGAGGTCGCGAAGGTTACATACTTTGTAAGATGTAGATAAGATATAGTAGTTAGTATACTTCTTTTTTTATTTGCTAAAAAGTTTGTTTGCTGAAAGTTTATCTTATGTCAAATTACTTTGTCGCATTAGACTTAGTCTGTTATGACAATTTTAATATAATATGTGTGTGCAATAAAAAAAAATGTAAATTACATAAGTAAGTATGTAGACATAATACGTAAGTAAGATGCCGTATGGCATTCAGTTCGTCTTTAGTGCCATTATTTAATCAAATTGTGTACAATAATACAACCCGTCTAAATATTTCTTTTCACTATATCCACCCAAAGGTTATCTGGTACAAATCACTATAAGTGATAAGACCGCCTTTGTGCCCATTATTATTTTTATTTATATTTGTCATTTCCTTTTCTGTATGTACTATATTGGTGGCCCGGAGGTTTAAGAGGCTCGCTTCTCATGCATGAGGGTGCGGGTTCGAAACCTACCAACGGCAAGTGCCAATGTGACTTCTTCCGAGTTATATGTACTTTCTAAAATTATCTAAACACCACTGACAAACGGTGAAGGAAAACATCGTGAGGAAACCCGGGCTTATAATTTCCAATTATAGGTCTGTAATCGCCAACCCGCATTGAGCAAGCGTGGCGATTAATGCTCAAACCTTCTCCGTGTGAGAAGAGGCTTTGCTCGTCAGTGGACATTTACAGGCTGTTGATAATAATTGATAATAATGTGCTATATTATTAATGGTGTACAATATAGTTGTATTCTATTCTATTAATTATTTTTTAAATACATAAGTAAGTATCTCACAGTGCACTTGTTCTCCTCGTCTCCCTCGTCGACGTCGTGTAGAGTGACGGTATACTGCGGGTTCTTCCAGAATGTCTCCAGGTAGTTCCTGCACCCTCCCGCCGTCACACCTGGAACCCACGTACTAAACGTTACATACATAATATCATGCCTTTTATAGGCAGAGGTGCCCATTATGCCACTACAATGTAACACCCACTTTCCCATGTAATAGGGGGTGAGCCTATTGCCATATACCGGGCACAATTCCAGACTCCGTGCTACTACTGAGGTTTTTTACAAACCCAGTAATACTTTGCCCGACCCAGGAATCGAAACGAAGTATCGAAATGAAATAAAATCGGGACCCTAAAATATCGAATTATAGAATCAACTATCAAGAGTATTAAGCGCGTTCGGGGCTCTGATTGGCAGGGCCCAGTGAACCAAGCAATGCGAGCCCCAAACACGCTCGATACTATTACGTTGCGAATGCGATAGTTGTTCGTGCTTGGTACTCTGACTACCGAACGGGGTCTCGTATCGATTACTTTAAACAAGACAATCTTGTGCTACGACCTCAGTTGAAGTGTTATAATACCTTGCTTCGGTACTGTTGGGTGGACCGGAGTGATACCACGGCCGAACAGAAAGCTGGCGTGACACAACGGTTGCGATGTATTTTACCGCGTGAGGTTACTGGAGGCCGAATCCATAAAACCGTAATCCCCAAAATGTTAAATAACTTGTAACTTCTATGATGTTGCAGGTGTTCATGGGCGGTGTTGATTGCTTACTATCAAGTAATCCGTCTGCTCGTTAGTTGCTGTTAGTATGAATGCAGTATATGCTAACGTCTAGTAAATTAACTATAGCGCCATCACGAAGTGCGTTTTGTCTTTTACTTCAAGTAGGCTCTCCCTCTCTCTCTCTCTCTCTCTCACCGGCTCGGTCTGTGACGCGTATCAATTTGCATATAATTAACAGTTAAAGTAATCTAAAGTGCTTTATTTATATACAACAGTTGCCCTATGCGATTTAAAAAATGATCATGTTTATTAATATAGAATTATGAACATTACCTCGAACCCACTCTCCCTCGAAGACGGACATCTCCCACTTCTTGGTGCATCCTTCGGGACATTCCTCGGGGTCCAAGGAGTCAGGGTTCAAGTTACAGATCTCCACTCTGGAAATATTAATCATTATACTCATCAAGTGCCCATTGCTGAGCAAAGGCCTTCTCACACGGAGAACGAATGAAGTTTAATCACCACGCTGCAAGTTGGTGATTTCAAACTTATAATTAGAAATTAAAAGTCAACATTTCCTCGTCATGTTTTCCTCATAATGCTTGTATAGTGTCTAAATAATTTTAGAAATTACATATAACTCGGAAAAGGTCACATTGGTCCTTCCCAGATTTCGCCTCAACGTCCGGGCTACAACGATTTTATTTAAGGTATGTTTCACAATAACTGGTCTCTATGTACAAGACATAGGTCTGTCGCGGCATTCGAGTGGTCTGTTCGGCTCCTATAGATCGTAACATGATATTTTAAAGCCTATCTATCACCCTTCTCGATAAATAGACTATCTAACACAAAAGGTTCAATTCGGACTTAACAACAAACAAACAGATTCTTCAGCTTTATATAATAATAATAAAGAAAAAAGAACAATAAAGTCTATTAACATAACATCTGTATGAACTATCTGCCACATATTATGTTTATGGGGTACTTATGTGAAGGTGGTGTAACAGGCGTTAAATCTTTAGTAAAAAGATAATAAATTACCTCGAGAAATGGTTAACGAAGTCCTTGAAGGACATCCAGAACTCTCCGTCATCATCGAATGTGAGTCCCATCTCCTCCTTCTCAGATTCCGGGATGAATCGCCATTCTGGTGACCTGTGGACGACATTTTGTTAACATATTATTGTTATTTTTCATTTTCAGCATAATCGTCCCACTGCAGGGCATAGGCCTATTCGGAGTCGCAGAGAACCTAACAGGTAACCGGGGCTCCGGCTCGACGTGCAGGAGAAGGAACGGGGTGGTTTTTAGGCAGTAAGAGTCTGATACTCCCTTCCGCCTCATCCAATTCGATGATTTTCCCCCCTTAAAAAAAAGGGCATAGGCCTTCCTACCCTCCTTCCATTCCTCTCTATGTAAAACTTTTTGGTTATATTATATATTTAAGACATTTATTTCTCAAAAACAACTTACATTGACTTGACTGAGAAATACAAAACCTACATAAGTAGGTATAGAATGCGAACCAGTACCCGAACCAATATATCCTTGTTTATGAACAACCAAAACATTACACACTTAAAACATACAAAACAAAGTTACTTTGAGTAGTCGAGGGTAATCTTAAAAATATTGGGTCAAGAATATCAAGCATTATATTTTTACTATTAGGAATTTGCAATAGCAATAGTCTTATTATGCATTCCTCAAATTCCTCAAATTCCTAATCCCTAAAAGGCAGGTAACGCACTTGCAACGTCTTTGGTGTTCCAGGTGTCCATGGGTGTCGCCGATTGCTTACCATCAGGTGATCCGTCAGCTCGTATACTGGTTTCTCCCATAAAAATAGGCGTCAAGTAAATTAAATCAAATAATTTGTAAACAAAGGTGATATTTAATATACAGATCAGGGGAAACCGCGCGAAGGGAAATAACTAGTCAGTAAATATAGATAATAAGAAATAATGATAGACATACTTATCGCTCCAAGGTCCATTCCACTCGGCCTCATTCCCCCACGGGTTCCGCAGTCGCAGCAGTGGTATCTTCCCGCTGCGGCCGGGGGTCTCGATGTCCACGTACTTCACCTTCGTTATGGAGTACGCGTGGCCGCGGATCAGGCCGGCGGGGGTCTCCGCCTCCAAGATGTTGGGGTCAGGCTGAAAATTCATAACATCACGCCTTTTATCCCTGAACGGGTAGGCAGAGGTGCACATTATACCACTGTAGAATGTAACACCCAATTTTCACTATTTATGTTATGAGTCCCATGTAATAGAGTGAGCCTATTGCCATATACCTTGCACAATTCCAGACTCCGTGCTACTAATGAGATTTTTAAAAAACCCAGTAATACTTTGCCCGACCCGGGAATCGAACTCGAGACCCCTTGCCCGGCAGTCGCACTCGCAACCACTCGGCCAACGAGGCAGTCATAAACACACATTAAAGGTTAAATAAAAGCTTGTAAAACCATTTTTTTTAAGGGGGGAATATCATCGAATGACTTCTCCCGCCTAGGTGAGGCGGGAGGGAGTGTCAGACTCTTACTGACTAAAAACCACCCCGTTCCTACTCCTGCACGTCGAGCCGGAGCCCCGGTTACCCGTTAGGTTCTCCGCGACAGCTTGTAAAACCATTGTACAAGTATTTTACCTCAATACTGCACCCGCTGAGTGAGTTCCTCTCGTACGCTTTGAGCAGTATGGTGTAGAAGTTGGGAGGTAACTCCGCTATATCGTACATCTCCGTCACTCCTCCGGTGAAGTCCTCCATGGCCTCGCATGTCGAACCACCCTTTAGAGCTTCGTAAGAACCGTGCAATCTGAAATTATACATCATCATATGAAATCATCAACTAAATAAATAAAAGGCATCATCATTAGATATTAAAAAATAACAATATCATCTGTAAGTGGGAGAGTCATGCTTCAGCAATAATGGAATGGTTCGACCGGAGTGATACCACGGCCGAGCAGAAAGCCGGCGTGAAACAATATTTGTGTTGTATTTCACTGCGTGTGTGAGGTTACCGGAGACCCATCGCTTCCTTAAATCCCCCAATTTCTTAAATCCTTACTTAGCCTTTCCTAAATCCACAAAATACTAGCAACGCACTAATAACTCCTCTAGTGTTTCGGGTATCCATGGATGGCGCTGATTGATTACCATCAGGTGATCCGACTGTTCGGTTGCCGTCTTATCACTACATAGTATAAAACAAAGTCGCTATCCGCCGTCTGTCTGTCCCTATATCCCAATAGGAATAGGTGGTACCTTTGTACTTTAATTTTATGTATTGTTGTCCTTTATGTTGTATGTGTGTACATAAATAAATAAATACATATGTATGCTTAGATCTTTAAAACTACGCAACGCATTTTAATTCGGTTTTTTTTTAATACATAGAGTGATTCTTAAGGGAGGTTTATATGTATAATACTTGCATATTGTACCCGTGCGAAGCCGGGGCGGGTCACTAGTACCGTATAAAATAAAGTTATTATACAAAAATAGAACATTCTCCTCAATCTCTTTCTCTTCTAAACTAAACTACTTACTTGGCATATGCCTTCTCAAGCAGTGCACTCCAGAACTCATTTTGTTCGGAAGAGTGAAGGAAGACGAGCTTGCCACGGTACGTGGGGAGCCGGTCGTCTATCACCACGTCCACCCAACGACCGTACTGCCAGAAACTGGGGATTAACAAAAACATGGTGAGAGAAAGAAATAAAAAATGAGTTTCTTGCTTGTTCTTCTCCATAGGAATCTACACATTGGACCGAGCACTTAGCTTTACTAGAGGACACTTTTTATCATATTTGAAGTTCAAAAGTGCTTTTTTGGTCTAAACGAAACATTATCTAGACCTTGAAAAATCATTTATTTGGCAAAAAAGTAAAAAGAATAACATTGATGATTAATTATAATCCTTGCATTAGCCACAAGACTGCCACTACTGAACATAATTTTTACCCGAAATTATCAGGTCCAACCTAACAAAGGTTTAGCCTATTACATGGGCTCTCGGGTATTAAAACCTCCTATATTATGGGCTTGTCTTACCGGAAATGGAAGACTCCAGCATACTCCTCGTCAAAGCTCTGGTCATCTGGCACCACTTGGAAGTACAATCTGGAATATAAAGAATAGAATTTTTAACAAACAGGCTAAAAAAACTACGGAACTGATTCTTAAAAGTCTTAATTAGTAACTTTGCACTAGAAAGATATATAAAATATTTATTGTACACTCTTGGAAAGAAATAAAACATATAGGTATATGTTGTGCAATGGGTGGCCTTATCGCTTAGAGTCTCTTTCAGCCCCAGGCAACCTAAAGATGGATAAGGACTGACAGAAGAAAAATACAAAGAGTATTCTTTTTAAAAAGTTTAAATATGGCAAATTTCTTAGTTACATTATACGTTAAATTAATTAATTTATTTTAATTATTATTATTCCGAAGCGAAAGCCGCGTCGCGGGTCGCGGAATAGTGATCGCGAATATAAGCCTCTAGCATGGCTTGAAACTAGTCGAGTTCCTTGTCAAACAGTTACGTGGGTAAGCCGAAAACATAATAATTAATTTAATACCTATGTCTCACTAAAGTTTAAATATATACATTATACGTTCGTTCAAATATAATATTGAAGTAGCGGCTTACTTTCTATGCAGCGTGAGGTTGGCGACGGCGGCCAGCAGCCAGCAGTCGCCGAGCTCTCCCTGCTGGACGTCGAAACGACTGTAGCCCTCCACGAACAGTTGCGGGTCATCGCAAATCTCCTGCGAAACGAAAAACAAAGCATTTAACACAAAGTAACATAAGTTTTCCACGCCGGTCCAGAATGAGCAGGATCCGAGTAGCAAAAGACAGTAATGGAAATCTTTAGAGGACGCCTATGTCGAAAGACAAGCTGTTTTTTAACCAAACGCCGATATACGAAGATATAAGTAAGAATTTTTTTTAAGAGGGGAATATCATTGAATGACTTCTCCCGCCTGGGTGAGGCGGGAGGGAGTGTCAGACTCTTACTGACTAAAAACTACCCCATTCCTTCTCCTGCACGTCGAGCCGGGGCCCCGGTAACCTGTTAGTTTCTCCGCGACAAGATATAAGAAAGATGTAACATTAATAAAATATAGGTAGTAAGTTAATTAATATTAAATAATGTTGGTAAGTTTAAACAGCAGCGGCTAATTTTATTTTATTAACATAAGGTTTTCATGCAGATACCATTTAACAGATCTGAATATTTGGCATAGGTATGTATAATTTTGAGTCCGGAGTAATGCATATTATTATGATACTTTTTATCATGACATCGAGTGTGAAGTTAGTATTTCAGATACACAACTGTATGACTTTTTCTTTTTTATAATGTCGGGCGTTTGGCCACTATTTCGGTAACCGATGTTAAGGCCTTCGATCGAACACGCCTGCTCAGAGGCAACCTATTCATTTGGGCCTTGAAGACACTCTGGCGAAGACATCCCCGGGAAACACAAGCTCTGGCAAGGGCTTCTACTACTCAGCGGTCTTACAATTGGAATGATCCAGACATACAAATGTGTACGTAATCCATTAACGGTCGCCATCGCCAGTCTGTCTGCATATTAGTCACGTAAAGTACCTACGAGTAACAAATTGCCTCAATTCCATGACAATTAAATTAACTACATACTATTAACTTTAGACATGACATTTTCAATAATTGCTTTGTACTTTTGTTTATTTTTTATGCAATACTAGGACGGTTTAATTTTGAGCCCGCGATAACCCGTTGAAAAGTGTTGAAAATCATCCCCTAAAGTTCATACAAAAGTAGTCTCTAAACATTGGATATAAGGTCTATAATGTAGTTAGTGGAGACTTATGGGAAGTCCCGCTTTTCATTGAAGGCTAATTCGTTCAATAGACCTTTCTGCGAATCGCTTTATCTGCAAGTGAGAGTGTGTTATTAACTATTTTATCTGTAACTTTTCTCTTTGTATTGTTAAATGGAAAATGAATGTTAATCAGGACATTCTGAATTATTTGTTTTTATGAGTAATTCCATGAAAAAAAAACAGACGTCAGCGCTCCTAACAATATCTCATAAAAGGTACGTCAGGATACTAAATAATTTTGTATGTCTGCAAAATTATTTAGTATGCAGGTAAGAAAATTAAGATTGGTACTGTATAGAAAACAGTAGGTTACCTTAGGACGTAGCCAAGTGATTGGTCTATCGAGTCTCTCCTTATAGTAAAGACTGCGGTCATTGGCTGGGAACTCCGGGTCCTCGAACAACCTGCCTTCGGAGTAGCAACGAGCCCTGATCTCCTTGAAGTCTTGATACGTAGACGGACCAAAGTTTGATGGACGGGTCTCACCGAGCTGGAAGCAAAAGAATTAAAATTAATTTAATTGATATTTTGTAATGTACTCAGATAGTTTAATATATTTTTGGGTAATACATAAAGGTAAACAAATGCTAAAACACCGTAATAATACTATGACAAATAAGATGAGCGAATTTGGGATAATCGTTTGGAAGTTTTGCGCGTATTATAAAATATAACGTTTCACCGGCTTTATTTATGTTACGATTCACAGGAATTATAGTTTAAAAATAAAAAGGTACGTAATTTGATATCCAATCTAAATCGAACATAACACAACATCACGCCTTTTATCCCCGAAGGGGTAGGCAGAGGTGCACATTATACCACTGTACAATATAACAACCACTTTTCACTATTTATGTTATGAGTCCCATGTAATAGGGGGTGAGCCTATTGCTATATACCGGGCACAATTCCAGACTCCGTGCAACTACTGAGATTTTTTAAAAAACCTAGTAATACTTTGCCCTACCCGGGAATGGAACCTGAATCGAACAACGGCAAAAACCTGGCAAAGTAAATAAAGGCTGGTTTAAGATTGGTGCACCTACGCAAACCACAAAACCAAATTTTCGTAAGCGCATTTCAAGCGATGGTGTGATCCAGGTCATTATCGTACGATAAGAACTGTAAATACTAACTTTACAAATAGTATTATTATTATATTATTACCTATATTACTTATTATTGTTATTCGTGCGAATTTAAAGTGCAAACTTATGTTGCCAATGTCATATGCACTCAATAGGTATTGTTTCATACGGAAAATCCAAATTCACAGTTCAGCTGTGCAGATGCAGACTGTTCGAATGTTTTGTTTTCGCAAATTAATTAGAATTGTTCCTGGTGTATGATAATGGGTTCCATCCTTACTATCCTTACTAATATAATATTATAAATTGGAAAGTGAGTTTGTTTGTTTGTTCCGCTTTCACGCCGTAACTACTAAACCGATTGTTTTGAATTTTTGCAGACGTAAATTAAAGAAGTCTGGATTAAATAATACAACACAGGGCTTACTCTGAGTTTTGTTTTACGTTTAACGAGATCTGATTGGTCGGTTTATTGGACCAGGCCAATCAGAGCGCTGAACGCGGTAACGTTTCTATCTCGCTAAAACAAAATCGTACTAAACCCTCTGAGGAGGTGCCAGTGCGTTGCCGAACTTTTTAAAAAGGAGTACACTCTTTTAAGGTTTGATGGTCGCATAGGTTCAGAACTACCATAAAACGAATGTTATTATAATTACAGTCTTATCATTAAGTAGATTTGTTCAGAACCATCAGTTTCTACATAGATGAAGGTACCTAGATAAAGGTAATGAAATCTCTAGTACAAGATAATGGAGATTAATTAACAAATATAAATTTCACACCTTGCAGTATCAATATTACCTATGAATAATTATTTTTTTTATACCACGACCGTGGCAAAATGCACACGGCCCACCTGATGACCTGATGGTAAGCGGTTACCGTGGCCTATGTACGCCTGCAACACTTAGGGCAAAACATACGTCTTGCCGACCCTTAAGAAATCTATTCACTCACTATTTTGATACTACGAAAACTAATCGATTTTAAATTTTTATTTAATGAAAATCTCTGAATCGATTTAAGTTTTTGATAGTAACTCCATACAACTAACGTCAAAAATCGATGTTAAACCATTGTTAGATTGGGGTCGGTTATTTATTTCCGATACGATACTAACGGATGGATATACATAGACATAATGTATGTTCTATTGTCTTATACAGCCGTAATCAATGGCCGTTAGACTATTGTTCACACGTGCTTATCAAAGCCGTTTACTTTATCGATTTCGTTTGTAATCTTCAAAACTACTAGAGTACCAGAAGATTTCTTGAAGAGTAAAATGTTCTTGGTTAAAAAAAGTATAGCGTTATAATCTTCATTGAGATATACTTATGTGTTTATTAATTAATTACCTACTTACTCCTTACATGTTACTTTCAGTATCCAGACGATGACACAGTCCGTAATATTCATAACTATCGTCTTATTTCTTTTTTGCTTTGCCATGAGCAACATAATTTAATCGTATATCCAAATACATATTATGCAAACAGTCAAATAAATAACCGAAACAGAAATATAAATATTGCCAAAGCACCATTCTGGCAACAATAAAGCAAAAGTTTTTGGAATGGCGACATCAAGTCTAAACCTAAATTCGCCTTATTTGGCAAGATTCCTATTTTCTGAAGGCTTTCACTGGGAGAGGTAACACCAAATCAATTTCGGTCAATACAGATTAAAGGTTCGTACGCACAAAGTTAAATAACTCTCTAGATAGATAAGAAAATATTGAAGTAAATCACAAACCCAAAACAGTTGTTCACCAGTGGGCATGAACATTTTGCTGCCGTTATAACTGGGGGGCATCCTCAGCCTGTACTCCTTATGATGGTCTACAGTTGAGAGCCTCTTAGCCGGCGTCGTTTCTTTGCTACGTACGTTTGTCAATGTAACTTTAGGAGACCCAATCACTTCTTTAGAGAAAATCATATTTTTGTTAGTCAGTGCATTGCTTCGTTCCATTGCTTCAACCTTTTTGGTAGACATTTCTGGTTCTTCTATAGATTTCGTTTTCGGTTCCTCAACTTTTGTGGCCCAAAAAGGTTTGTAAGAACTATTTCTTCGCACATTTGATTGTTGGTAGGTGTAATCCGAGACTTTGGCTTTTCTGAAGTCTTCGAACATTCTCGTAAAGAATCCAGAAGACTCCTTGCCATTCTGTTCTGTTTTCGCTGTTTTCTTTTCTCCATCTTTTTTCTGCCTTACTATTCTTCCAGATTTTGGAGATACTATTGAGACTGATTTCTTTTTCCATGTTTCTGCAGCGTTGGAGACTGTAGCGGTGGAATAAAAAGTCTTTAGATATCCGACCTCCTCTTTGCTTAGCTTCACAAAGGTATCTTCCGTTATTTCGCTAGCCATTTTCGTTCGTCTGTGTTCGTACGTCGAGTTTTCGGAAGTAACTGGTACAGCGGTAGTGATTTACTTAAATAAATGTTCATTAACCGGGTTTTCAGTGTTCTAGTGCAAGGTCGCTTGATTTAGAAATGATACCTTAATAGGTTCGTAGTGCTTTGTTATTCAAATTCAAATTCAAATTCAAAGTCTTTATTGCTTCATGTGTGGGTACCAAGGTGTTATACATAATACATATGATTTTGGTTAAGCAGTATCAACATGACCCTGTAAGGGCGCTGCAATTTACTGTTCATTGTTAACTAGTAGGGCCAGTTTTCCTTCAGTCTATTGCTATATTTGAACTAATGGATGTTGTTTAGTAGGAAAACGAGGAAATATCTATTTTAATCGGTATCCCCCTGACCAATTAAATATACCGATAAAAGGCAATTAAAACTATCACAATGATAATCAAGTTAAATTGTGTTGAGTTTAAAAGCTAAAGAAAGTAATAAATCAGCGTTTAGATGTCGCGCGTCCTTGATGAGAATAACTATCGATTTCAGTGACGACTTTAAACTATTCATAAGTAGTAAGTATTCGTGAGGGATTGAAATTTAACATTTGGCCTAAATTATTAGGTATTAAAATTCACAAAAACAAAGCATTTTTGTTAACTGAATTCTGAATTACTTGCACAAAATTTTATTGCACTTTTCCAATAACTTTTTGCTACACAAGCACTTGAATAAACTAAAGAACAACGCACAAAAATAGAACTTCACTAATAAACTAAGAATGAAATAAAAACGATTTTAATTACTATGCGGTGCCCACTTTACAGCAGTAATAACTGGACATATTGACTGCTGGCGTCCGACTGATAACACTGTTAAATGCGATGTCATAAGGACAAACTTCTATGTGTGAGTGGCGGAAACCTATAGAGAATTAAACAGTACGGTGGTGAAACTTCAGGGCAGGGTTTCCCAACCTTTTCCTGGTCAAGGACCACTTTTATCATTCTTGTTGAGTTAGGGACCACTTATTACGTTTTTCATGAGGTTCTACACTAAGATTTTCATTTACTCAATAAAAATAGTGACTTTTTGATTATTGAAATCTGTTCCATTTTTTAAGCGGGTATCGTTACTTTTTTTCCTGTCCGGGTGAGGTGAAAGGGAGTGTCAGACTCTTAATGACTAAAAACCACTCCGTTCCTACTCCTGCCTTTCGAGTCGGAGCCCCTGCAAGCCGTTAAGTCCTCCACGGGGATAACGTTACTAAAGAATTAATTTTAAAGTCCTCCGCGGGGATAACATTACTGAAGAAATAATTTTAAAGTCTTAACAGATTTTTTTTTTTAAATGACAGATATTAATTTTATTGTACAAACAAAAGTTGTCTGTCAATCGACTGTACTCCTTATACGAAATTACCTACAGTAATTACAGTGTTTCACACAAAATGCTACTCTAAAGCTAAACGCAGCTTCAATAATTAGAACACGGGCCCTAACACAGGACCCTGAGGGACACCACGTCATAACTTAGGTGTGGTGTATGACCCACCTGCTTTTATCAACTCATCGAATCTATGGTGACATAAAAAGATAATTACTGTACTGTTTGTAATATGTACAAAAGCCTTTTAGCTTAATAAGGTTTAAAAAGGTATGGTTAACAGTATCGAAGGCTTAACTTGTGAACCAGAACTAGTGTTGTGATGCTACAAGTCGTATTAAACAGTGTTAATATAGATTGAATTAACAGTAATGGGAAGAAAAAATAAACCTAACTAAAGTAAGTCTATTTTTAAGTTTAACCTTAATATTGATAAGAGCTTTGGTAAGTTGTGTTGATTTTACGATAAAATATCGACGTTTTATTGATAAAGTACATATTCGCAAATTCAAGGTCGGTTCAGCTTACGTGTTAAGTGTGATAATACACATGTCAAAATATAATAGCCTGGTTTTTTCCTGGTAGATACATACGTAGACGTTTTTAAAGAAAATTTTAAATTTTATTTCCAACAATAGCAGTGATTGCCTAGATAAGTTGCATGTAGCTGTAGCTACACCAATCAAAGACGAGATAAACGAGTGACATATTTATTCATAACATAACATCGCGTCTTTTATCCCCGAAGGTAGGCAGAAGTGCACATTATGCCACTGTACAATGTAACACCCACTTTTCACTATTTATGTTATGAGTCTCATGTAATAGGCTTATTGCTATATACAATACACCATTCCAGGCTCCGTGCTACTACTGAGAATTTTTTAAAAACCCATTAATACTTTGCCCGACCCGGGAATCGAACCCGAGACCCCTTGCCCGGTAGTCGCACTTGCGGAACACTCGGCCAACTAGGCAGTCTTTATATATTCATATTTATACCTAAAATATACAACATACAATTAGTGTTACAATTTCCCAGTAAATAGGTACCCATAGTTATTCAATATCAAACAATATTAACAATATTTATTATTGTCTTTCCCATTTATTTATAGGGGCAATTTAATGATATCACCGCTGCTATTCCCATCGTACTTATGTTTATTTAATTTAGCATTTTAATTTACTTTTAATTTGTTCCTAGGTAGGAGACAATTACGTACATTTTCAAATTGCGTTTCCCTACAAAATCATAATAAAATTTTAATTATCTATCCTTCATTAACGTAAGTTTACGGTTTTTACATTAATTTAATGGGGCCTACGTCTGCCGTATTATTGCCCACTAGATGGAGCTAGTGTGAACCTCTCGTTATTTATCCAATAGGGAATGAGCTAGTGTCACACGATTGGAAAAAAATTGCTTCTAACATTTGTGCCATCTGGTGGGCATAAAAAGCCTTCATTCAAATATCTTATGTTTATTTATGTACTAAAATAGAAGTTTAACTTATTTTGTATGAAGCTTATATCAAAATTTTATTTACAGTACACAAATCTACCGATAAAATAAACCATCTATTACCTAAAAGTAACTACAACTGAGAGAGCACCTAAACTAACCCCTTATTCGTACTAAGGTGTCACTTATAGGTTGATGAAAACCAAAACATTATTAAGTGTCAGATTAGGGGTTTCTTAACATTTAAGAGAGGTTAACATTTAAGAAAGGAAAAAAGGGGATGAGACTGGCCCTTAATCCAAATGATGTAGATGATAGATATTGGACATGAACGAATTCCATCTAACTATAGCAGCCATGCCGGGGGAACCGCTTATTTCAATAAAACTTAATTGAAGACACGTACGACAATGGCGTGTTTTATGGGACCCATAAACATTGAACATTTCGTAATTAAATTAGATGCTCCCTTGACAACACTTTTACAGTTTTATGTTACTTATTATCTATAGCTTATTTATAACCTGTTTAAAAGAAAGTTTATTTTTAAGAATTTGTCTGTGATTCACCGTGACTATGTCGATTAATTTAAAACGTCTCAATCTCAAGTTCGTGTCTATTGATACCTGAATGTTGAATTTTTTTGTTAGACCAAGAAGCAAATAAATAGGCGGATCACCTGATTGTAAGCGTAAGCGAATAGCGACGCCCATGGACACCAGAGGAGACACAGGTGCGTTGCCGGCCTTTTAAAAAGGAAAGCGCTTTTTTGTCACATTTATTTTATGAAGTAATTTGGTCTTTGGCTTGATTAGACTTAAGATTTTGATTCGAGTAGAGGACAAATATATAGCAGACAGTATATTAGCGTTTAATAAACAAACTGAAGAGAGTTTCTCAAAAATTACAAATCCCTAAATAATAAAATTCTACTTTTCCTGGTTGTACAATACAAGTGAAATTAATTCACGCTCGATGTGTAACTATGTACTTGAAGTTCGATGATATCACCGCTATTCTAAACACTACATTAAAATATTGGGATCAATACGGGGGCGGAAAGGTCGCATGTCTAGACTAGGGCTCTCCCCTACGTCTGGACATTGTCTGGCGTCTCCAATCTCTAGATTTTGGATGCTTACAGCACATGACTCATTTACAATGCCGTACGATCTGTTTACACTCGTAGTTTCAAAACGAAATATGATAGATTGAGTCTCCCTTTTGGAGTTATTATTTTTTCTCAGAGTGTCAAAATATCTTTCAGTCCCGTTTTTTACAGCTTTAGGAGATTGTGTCCTGATTCTTGAATGTGTAGTTAATTATTTATTTTGATATTAATATCAATATCAACTTGACTTGACATCTCTGTCCCCGAAACAAAGCGAGTGAGCAGATTAACTAAATTTGATCATGGACCATGCGAGTACATACTTTTGCTCTGACACTAATACCATAAAATACATTATGGGACTTAGTCAACGACAGTAAAAGCCTTTCAATGTTTGACAGATCTACACGTGTTTTCCATTAACCCCCTGTTCAGCTTCATTTAATGAAACTAGCGATACGCGTCTTGTTTCAAGTTCAATAATGACGTGATTAAATGCGTCAACATGGCGTCCATGACCCATGATTGGTTGATAGATAGCCAATAGAGATCGAAGAAAGAAAGGATGGTGACCGTACTCGTTCATAAACTCATTGCACTATGAATGCTATCGGTTTTTGCTCAACAGATGGCAATTGGCAGCGTAAGTGTAAGATTTGTTTGTCCTGTACATAGTAGCTATCAATAACTGTTAAAAAGCTGGAGAAAAATACTCTACCCTGCCCAGATGGTGGTTTACTCTTAAATGAATCCAATTCCGATCGATTGACATTGATATTGTGACTGACTTGTGACATTTCTACACTTAAGTTTCAATACACTAGCGCCACATTGCATCCGTATTAGGTGGATATTGAAGGAAGTAAATGGTATTGAGTTTGGCTTTGTAATACGCACTGTGAACTGTATTTTGACCGCTATGATTGGGGTTGTATGACAGTTAAAGTGCTGTAAAAATTGCAATACAAATAATTTACGTCATCGATATCGACTATCGACACTTTCGACAAATACGAATGATCTAAACTAAATACACGGTAGAGACAATACAGTATGAAGGAGGTATCCGGTACACATGAATGCACATTTTTTTGACAAAAAAATCGGTTGTTGCTATTTAATTAATCAATCAACAAACTCGATGTTTTTGTTCAAAGCACAGATCAGCAGATTACGGCACGACAGAACATATCTAAGCAATTTCACCGCGTCATACCAGTTCAAATAATGTTTGTAAATCGCTTCTTACGGTGAGCCAACGTCCAGTAGGTACCTATTACTGTTTGTTGGCAAGCTACCAACAAACAGACCGAGCTACTAGTTTTCCTACATGAAAAACAACATCAAATTTTCTAAGAAATGTATTATGATGAAAATTATATTTTTTGTAAACGTAAATGTTTCTTAAGATGAATAATTATTCAATTCATGCATCGTTTACAATCTGTTTTTCTCTATAGGCAAATCTTAAGATTACTCATTCATTTCTTATCTTTTGGATTATTTATTTTTCGTGTGCGCAGTTTTCAGGGTATGGTCGGTTAGTCATCTTGTGTGACGTAGAGTTTCCAAACTTTTCTTTTACAAATGAAAAAAAAAACCATTTCTGTTTGACTTATCTCTTGCTATTGCTTTCTATAATATAAAACTGATCAATTCGTCAATAAATTGGATAAATGCTATTAACTATGATCCTCTCCGTATTCGCATAACTTAAATTAAAAACCTTTAACTGTAACTATTGTGATTACATATTATATTTGAAATTGAGTAACAATCCAGAGTCTGTATTTCCTGAAGGGCATAATCTGGGTGTCTTCAAGGCCAGAGTGAATAGTTTACTTATGGGACGACGTGCTCCATCGTAGACTGCACCATCGCTTAACACCACGCGTGACCCATCAAATATATAAAAAAAAATTCGTACACCTATAATAATACCTTGACTTAAAATACGAATTTTACACAAAACGTTGCAGTTTTTCGTCGCCACAAGCAAGTCATAAAAACGTATCTGGATTATAAAAAGCGTGTTAATAATAGAGAATAGTAATTATCGTCCGTTGTCCTCAGCGCCGTGCATGTGACTGATATATTGGGACAGACAGACACACCGTGTTTAGTTACTAATGATTGATGGTCGGTACTCTGTGTTGACGCATTCTCTGTCTATATAGCTAGGGGATTTGAACTCATGTGAACGTGTATGTCCAAGTGGCAAGTCCAGGAGATGAGAATTTATGTGTTTTACCTATATTACACCTTTTAGTTTCAGCACTAGTAAACTAAGTGATCGTTATCATATCAGAGACCTTAGTAAGTTTGTTTTAAGTTTAAAGTAATCGAAACGAGACCGGGTTTGGCGCTCTGATTGGTTGGTTCATGCCCTCAGCCCAGGTTCATACATTGCTGGGTAATAGGTATAGGGCTGAGACCTCCCCATAGTTCTGCCATAGGTACTTCTCGGTTCTGTGCACCCCATATTAATCTGTTTACAGCAATTCTTATGACATTGCCCACCCAACACATTTTGGCAGACCCTAGATTTTCGTAAACTAAGAGCTAATTAGTAAAACTAACGACTAGCTTATGTGTAAAAAGGGGCTCTATAATCTATTCCTGTTAACTTTTGAAAAGTAAGATTCAACGTTCCGATATAAATATGGCGTATGGCGCCAAACTGTGTGATGTCGTTATTTATACATTTACTTGCTTACTACGCTTACTCATTTAAGTTTAATTTAGTAAACAGTTTCTGCCACTGTATGTTTAGATCTTTAAAACTATGATTGAAGATATATATAATATAATATGCCAACCCATGTGGGGAGTTTCAAATACACGAAAAAAGTTTTTTTCATACGGAACCTCATTCAAAATCCAATATGATAAAAATGTCGTAATATTTAAATAGGTACCTATTATAATGATGTAATATCATGTATTATCAAGTTCACTGTCAGATACGCCCTTATCAGGTAAGATAAAGTAATCTTAAAATTAAATAAACAATACTAATATAATAAACAATACTGAATAAAGAAATTGTTATTATTATTCTAAAAAATTGCGCGAATAATGGCGAAATACCGGGATTATCGGGCAACATGCACATTGGGTCGCTGAGCCATTGATGTAAGAGTAATTATATTTATTCTATGAAAAAGGATTTAATACACATACATACTAATTCCTATTTGTTTATCTGTTGTATGTATTAATCCAACTAATTAGTACATCAGTATATGGATAAGAGGTCGATATAATAAATGATAATGATGTTATTTATTATCTTCTGAACGTAAACGAGCAGTCGCATCTGAGGCCTTCGTGTTAGTTTTTTTACGTTTAAAGTAATCGACACGAGATCGCGTTCGCGATTTACATATTATACAATTAATAAGTGCATTACAACTTCTTAGTACAGATTTTAGACCAAAAGACTGCACATACACCTTCTCCCCGGACAATTAACGGGTTCTCGAGGTTTCAGCTTACAGCAAGAGTAGGAATGGAGTGGTTTTTAGTCAGTAAGAGTCTGATACTCTCTCTTGTCTCACCTAGGGCGGAAGGAGTTATTAGAAGATTTCTCCCTTAAAAACCTAAAATTTTCAAATCCTAAGTACACAAGGTCTATATTTTAATATTCAATTTGATATTGTACGTGAAACTAAGAGGGCAAGAACCTAACACTTCTTGTCCTTGTGTTTGTTTGGCATTCATTATAGGTAGTCGCGTGAAAAGAGGTTACGTTTTTAGAATACAAATGTAATGTAGGTAGTAACTTAGAGTATTTAAATTCTCTAAGGGTAGTAAGTACAAATTGTAGGTAGAACACAGTTATATACTTACACGTAACGAAAGCTTTTACAGTAAAATCATCATAGAAGTCCAAATGAGTTTTCTTTGTTCTATTTAGTGCTACGACAAAATTTTTCAATGTTCTTTTCATCTGAATACAACACGTAGAACAATTTGGAAATACAGTAACATATAGGCTATACTTTGAAAATACTCTCTTGGCTCAGCCTCCCACTTACTTTGTATTGATTCCAATACAGTACGGAATTCCACAACATATCTAGCAATACCGATCTTAATTAAAAAAGAACTGTGGACAATCTTAAATTTTTTATCTGTATAGAACTAACATCATAAAGAGGAAGGAAGAGATAGACAATAGAAATAAAACTGTGACTCGAGATCCACTGTAATCCACACGCATCAGATGATAAGCCGGCGCACTAAATTGGACAATTGCAAGCTTATGGGAAGGTCAAGAGAGTTAACAAGTTGACTTAGTTGATCCGACCCAATCGTAAATGTAGAACTGAGTGGAAGCGGTGCGTCTACAGGTTTTTAAATTGAGCCTGAAGGGAATTTCAGCTGTAAAATGTTGGTAATAAAGGTAGTAATCGTAGGTTAGGCTGCATCACTTTGTATTTATAGGATAGTGTAGTAAGACGATATACTGTGTTTGGATAGAAAGATAGATGGATAGATACATGCTTTATTGTACAGCTTTACATACAAGAATAGGCAAAGACATGACACTATCAGAAAAAGGTACCAAAAGGGGCAAGTTTGTAAAAAAAATTCTAGTCTGTGATACGGAGATAGCGTGCATCCAACCAAACCGCAGTTACTTTTTGTAGATCAACGTTTCCAACGTTTAAATAGGCTTAAAATAATGTAATTTTTGTAGTTTTTGCTCAACAGCGCTTGTACTCATTTATACCGATGGCACAGTTAACCTTTCGTGTGTCTAAGACGTGGATCCACGCGAGACACAACGTATTTTCTATTGTGTCTCATATCGGTGCATTCAAAAGGTAAAAACAACTCTCAAATTACCTAAGCCAATAATAGTAACTTGAAGTTCATATGTCACAGTGTATTTGTTGTAAGTTGTAATATACTAAACTACGGTTACTTTAGTTTATAATGGGTGCCACATCCTGTGAGCGTCGAAATAAATTTCGCCTCCTATTTTTGGCATCGCTGCCCCCCACTTGATTGGCCGCACCGATACCATACGGTTAATAAAAGAACCGAGTTCCAGTGTAGTTACTCTATTGTAGATTTCCTTCCGTATGATTTAAAAAAACATTCGTAAATGGCTAGATAGCAGTAACTACTTTGATAATCACGTCATAGAATATTTTCGTGCCAACAAATTTTTAATGAATGTTTGCATAGTGCAAGCCACAAAAATTTGCTCAGATAATAGCTTTAATACCATTACTTGACATTAGATAGAATTTAGATTAATTTGTAGCATTTCCTAAATAATGGAGAGTATTTTGGACAACCGAGTACTTGAGAATGACAAGAAATGTGAGAAAAATTCTATAATTGATTATAACTAACTGTAAGAGCAAAACTTTCTTACAGCCGATTTGCTGCTCAATCTTCTTTACGTAAGTTAAGGGGAAAAGATGTGTCAGTCTGGTCACCTGATGGTAAGCGATACCTAGGCACCGCCCATGGATTCTCTTGTTTTTAAAAGGTGGAAAATTATCCAATTGCTTCTCCCACCTTGGGTGAGTGTTAAGACTCTTGCTGACTCAAAAATTCATGTTTTGATTCCGCCATAAGGTTGTACCTAATAGGATTTTATTACGTAGAATTTCTTGCGAATTGTAAATTCCTAATTTTCCTGACGAAGAGTGAGAAATAAGGAAGGAAAACTAGTCTTAAATACCTACGTCGCGTCGCGTCGCCATTAGATAGTAACGTTTAAGTAGGTATTTAATGTTTTTTCCTCTTAGCTCCATATGGTTTCCGCGACACAACACCGCCGATCACTTTATTAACATCTTAATCATAAAAATTAAATAAAGTGTAGGTAGGTATTCGAATTCACACTAAACCGCGAATCGACATTAATGTACTTACGCATTAATTTTATTATAGACCTGACATCAATCCTCACTTTGTAATCGATTCAAACGAATGTTCTACTGCCAAAATTAATATCTGAACTCAATCTGAAATCCACAGAAATATTAAAAACAGCTTCTTTATTATATCTATGTTGAAATCCTAGGGATTTTGAGATTGATTTTTGACATATTAGTTGTGTCAAAAACCTAGATCGATCCGGATAGGTTTTGCATTAATATATTTAGCACGGTTATTAATTATGGCTGCAAGTAGTAATATGCCAGGGATTTGAGCAATACGATATTTAATTACTAGCTTTTGCCCGCGGTTTCGCCCGCTTTCCCATGGGATGAAAAGTGGCCTATGTGCTAATCCAGACCATAATCTATCCCTGTTACAAATTTCATCCCGATCAGTTTCAAATTCAGCCATTTTGCCGTGATTGTGTAACAAACATATACACAAACATACAACCTTAAAATTTATAATATTGATAAGATAAGTAGAGTTTTACTTTTGTAGTGGGAATGTTAAGCTCTGTAACTGATACCAAAACCACCGGATATCCCATTTAAATAAAAATATTTCCAAATTCGTAACCGAATCCGCCATTGTTATAGGTACCTATAGAAAGATTATTATTGTTTTGTTCACATATTTGTAGCACTTCACGTAAAATCTTTAATAATCTAATTTACGTAACCGAAACAGACATAACTCCTACATTTACTTTCTTTCTGATCTGGACACGGATATTTAGTCAAGAAACCTTCAATCAGTCACAGCAGTAGCTGCTTGTCTTGCGCAAAAACAGGCATTAATGGAATCCTTTGTACATTCCCGATTGATGAATAATTCGAGTAATTACTAGACGAATGCTGTGTAATACTAAATACGGCATATGCTAATTTTAAATTAGTGACGTCTGACTCAGAGCATATAAAATAAGTAGGTATTTTACAAAAGGTGACTATAATATCGATGATGTTATGCATTTGCTGGACAAAAACGTTTTAATCCTTTTGTTTAGGATTTTTTGATGGACAATGATTACAGGTCACATAATTAATTGTAAGCGGTCCCCGTGAGCCATCATGAGTGTATTGCAGATAACGGCCAATATTATTGTTAAAGTTGGCTTAGATTTGATTAGGAAATACCTCTTTTATTTAGGAAATGCTAGAAAGTAATCTGAATGCTATTTTTCTATTTAATTTCAAGTAGTTAATGGCATTAACTATTATCTAAACAAACATTAAGAATTTGTTGTCACCGAAATATTTTGTGACGTGATTAATTAACAAAGCAATTACTGCTAGTTACCTAGCCATTTGGAATAACTCATAGTTCTTCTGAGTTGCACTGGACGGTAGAAGCGATACGCAATTAGCAATGCGTGATTCTTTTAATACATCTATATCTGATGAATAATGATGATGCTTCCTTTAGTAATGTCTAATTATATAAAGGTTTTGTCAATATTGTGTTTATTACCTGTGAGTTTTGAGTTTAAAAGAGTTCACGACTTTCTAGTATGCTAGGCTTTCTAGTCTGTAAGGTTAATTAGAACTCTCGAAGTACCTACCTAAGCTCGATTGCGGTCCGCCATGTCATTCGTTTTGAGATTAATCCCGACCAATGACGGGCGAGAATGCAATCGAGCTCCTTTGAGATTTCCAATTGATATCTTACAGAATCGCCTAGCTGATCTTAATCTACAGTGGCGCCAACGGCTAATCACAAAACTATAATGAAAATGTTCGAATTTGTGCGAAGACGGAGACAGAAATACGTTTACAATAAATAAAAAAACGAATATCTAATTATGAATAACTAATTTGTGGTCGTTCTAATTAAACGACACTTGGATAAAAGTTTTCCATTGCATGAATATTCCAATGTACATAATAGTGCAATTTAAATACATAATACTAAACGTATATGGTCTCTTAGGATACGTAGTTAGCATAGCTCGTCCGAGTGCAATTTACTTGGTAACCGGACCATTCATCTATCTTTATACTAATGTACAAAGCTGAAGGGCTTTGTTTGTTTGTTTAAACGTTAATTTCCGGAACTACTGGTTCGATTTGAATATTTCTTTTTGTTGTTGGATAACCCATTTATTGAGGAAGACTATGCTATAGGTAAAACAAAGTACTACGATACATATGAGCTGCACAGCGGGTGAAACAGCGCGGGTGAAACCGCGCCGGTGTCTAATGACGTGTGTTCCCTTCTATAAGTGTAGTGGACCGCATCAATCTCTAGTTTACTATATTCCTATCTATCTCAGGTTATATTACACCTTTATTTCCTATTCAGTAAGGATAAGTTTGCTTTGAACTATGCTCATGTCATTATGTACTAAGATCATTAAGATCTTTAATTGTTTGAGACATTAGATTAATTTAATGTGACATAACTATTCTGGTGTATGTTTATTTTATAGATCATTTTATAGGACTCGGTTGATCAACTATGCGGAGCGCTTTTCATACGAAGACTCTCCGTTTTTCATTGTTTTAATTCGACAAATAGGTAGTTTAGAATAAGCAGAATGTGTAAAAAACCTGTAAGTGTTAATTTGTAGAACATTTTTCATTGATAATCAACAGTAATTAAGTACCTACTACAAGTTACGGCATTCAACTACTGTTTCTATACTATTTTTACCAACTTTGTAAAGAATACTAGCGTTCTTGTGATACTATCATGGCATTAAACATTGTTATTGATACGAATTAGTGTTGGAAACTAAACAAGTTATGTTTTGAAATATGATTCACACAGAACCGGATTAAGCTGGTCCTAAATGAAATCTTGATTCTAAAATACGTCGGTGAAACGCCATATACAGAGGGCCTTAGTACGAGTTTCTTTTTCGTTTAAAGTAATCGTAACGAGTACGCGTTCGGCGCTGCGATTGGCCGGCTCCAATTACAAACCAATCAGAGCACAGAAAGCTGTCTCGTTTCGTTTATTTTAAACGAAAAAGAAACTCGCACTAGGCCCTCTGTATATGGCGCGTACGCATACGTTTTGGCATAGTATAAAGAACACAGTAGGTTATCTAAGGCCGCCCGCCGAGTTATTAGCCTACTCTTGCGTTGATCCCCAGGGTTGTCACTTTTACTTTTTGTTAATATTTTCGAACAAGCAGCACTTGATCTAAATTTATGAAATTAAAAGCATATTATGATTGAATATTTTATCAATTTATAAATATAAAAAGCTTATAAAAAGATTATTAACTTCTTAAAATAAACTTTAGCTCTATACATAGTATTCAGAAAGTAAATTTGGGAATACCTTTATATGGAAAAATGCGACACGGCCACGCTCTTAACAAATCAGATAAACTGTGAAATAAACAATACAATACCACATTTTCTTATAATATTTAAGTATAGTAGTTAGTAGGTAATTCGTCTTTCTGGTTGAGTAGGAACTATGAAGAATGATAAGAGTAAGAATAAGTAAGTAGGTATCTCATCATCAAGTACCTACAAATTATATTATGCTAGAAAAAGTGACTAGCTTACCTTTCCTGTTCAATAGGTACCTACTTAATCTGAACAGAGACAGTTCTGGAATCGATTAATTATTAAGACACCCAAACACACAGCAATACGTTCTTCTACGGTTATCAGACATTTTTTATTTCATTTAACAGTGCCGAAAAGTGATGCGCGCGCGAACCTCGTGCAGTGTTAGCCCTGCCTGGCGCACTGAGAAACGGGTCGAGATTTTGTTAAAGTGTGCGTGCGTCGACGCATAGATACTATGGCGCACACATATAAGCCGCGCGCGGAGCATTTGTATGAAGATAACCTACTTTGTTCTTTATACTATGGTTTTGGTGATTAACGTTTGACGAAAATGTTGCATATATGGTTATCATGATTATCATGTGATGCCCATTGCTTAGACTTTAGCTTATGTCAAAATATCTAGGTATATTTTTGATTGTAATATTTTAAGTTTGTTAACTAGCGACCCGTCCCGGCTTCGCACATGCAATAATTATGCATTTATTATACATATAAACCTTCCTTAAGAATCACTCTCCCTTTGCGATAGTGACTTTGTTTTATAATATGTAGTGATTTCAAATAAGACGAGTAATTCCTGAGATCAGCTCACTTAAACAAACATATTCTTCAGCTTCGATATAGCATATAATAATTTTTTGTGATGATTAACAGTTGATTCTACCTAATAAATAATAGACCGGGGTAACTTATAATGTAATGAAACTGCACATAATAGAGCAAAACTGAATAATTTCCATTGTGGCTGGAATTAGACAAAAAAAAAACGTAAAAAAATAATGCCTTATTTATATAAAACGGTAAATTTATAGTACATCCTTCAAAGGATACTTGTTACTCATCACATTTGATACCTTTGTTATAAGATACAAATGAAATGCTTCACCTAAGGCAATAAACTGAGTAGGCGGTCAATTGACTGTTTTTAAGACCCACACGTTAAATAATTTGAGTGATGATAATTTCAGAGTACATGCACCTTGTGAGGTGAGCAATAGATAATTGTAAGATAGCCTTGTACAGAATTTGAGTGTGAGTAGGAAGAATGTTCGTTGAAATCTAGAATTTTATTTCTTGCCATGCAAATGCGCATTACTTGGCCCGTTTACAAGTTTATTTATCCCGCTTTAATTTAAAAAACTTTTCACTAAAGAATTTATTTAGTGTTTAATCCTTCTTTATTATTCTAGAACAACTTGTATTTTTAAAAATGACACCTACCACTTTATAGTTCTTGATGCTCGGTAGGAACCTCTTCTGTTCCACCTCCTTCTTTTGGAACACCTCATTGATGATGTTTCCCAAGGCCTGGGCGCCATATTGCATTAGCGCTTGACCTCCTTGGTTGAGTAGCTGCTTTCCCGCGCCTTGCAGCATGGCGCCAAAGTCCATGCCGCCATTTTGACCCATAGTGGTCACACTCACTCACAAACTACTCTCTATACTTTTTTCTGACACTTTGCTAAGACATTTTGGAGTTGGCTGTGTGCAAAATTAGAACATGAATTATTTTACTGTGCCCTGTGTTTTTTTTAATTACAATGTCCAATAATTTGTTTTTAAATGAAGTTCTTTGAGTTTGTTCAAGTAAATAATCATTTAGATAACAAACATGTATGCTCATAAAGTATACAATATTGGACAGAAAATACATAATACAGTGAGCACTTTTATGATTAACAAACAACTCATAAACACTTGCTAGCTAGCATTAACAATTCCTCAAGAGTTATAATAATTGTAAACACTAATTACTGAGCCCTGAATGTCCTATTTTCCTTCTTGTATCACACTTAATTACTAATAATAAAGTAGAATAAGTTTGTAAGCACTCATATTAAACTGAAAATATAAAATTAAAGTTCTATTTCAAAAACAAACACAGTCACTACATTCTAAAATTAAAAATCAATGGCACTGGACACAAGTCATTCATCCTATAGTGATCACAATACTAAGTAGGTAGCACCATGAAGGCCATAGATTATGATTACACAGTTTTTTACAGTGATGTCATCAGTGGACGTGTACTAATTAAGTACTTCTAAACATTTTATTTTTCTCATGGAGTTGAATTGACTGTGTGTTGTATTTACAGATTGCAAAATAAAATGTTTTAAAATAGTGGTAGTTCGTACATATCCAGTCCATTTTTCTATAGTAAAATAAAGTAGTTCATAGCTAAAAATGGTGTTTTAAGTACTGCCGTACCTGCCAACGTATTTGGAAACAGAATAATGTGAGATAAACTGAACTTTTTATAACAAGAGCTCCACAACTTGTTTTCTATTAATATAACTAGTCTTCAAAAATTAGTCTTTATATTAGTTTCTCTAATTTACATAATTGCTTTAATGGACTGAATTTTAATATGTACAAATAAAAGAAATGATTGTCCAATGTTATTGGTATTCTTGAATAATTGCATATGGGTATTAAAAACAATACAGCCTGCATAATGTTTCCTTTGAGTACACCAAAGAGATCACATTCCCACAAACCGGCTGCAAAAATACTACGGAATCTGGACCAAAGCAAATAATAAGTAGGTCAGCTGTGCACTTTCAAATACGTGTGATAAAAATCTATGAACACATTGTAATTTCACTAGAACACACTATTTTTTGGCCAACTACTTAAACTACGCATTGTTACAAAATAGGTGAGGTCATCGTTATGCCGAAGTTCACTGAAAAATCTTAAGAATCTAATAGGAATGATTAAACATTGCAACAAATGTCGCAGAAAAATATGTTTCTTAATGAATCTCAAGAGAAAACTAGTAAACACAGAGCACAACAAAATATTCCACTGCACAACACACACAAATAAATCTAATTTTACATTAAAATAATATTAAATTATGTTTTAAAATCAGAGAACAGCCGTACCCAAAACTGTCTCAGCAAAACTGACAGAAATACAAACCGACTAAATAGAAGAGCTTCTCAAGAGCAGGAGATGCAATGAAATCATGATCTCTCAAACTTAGTCGTATAGCTAGCAAGTTATTGCCAGCGCAGAGAATGACGTCACCTATTAAAACTAGTGGCATTGATTTTCTGCTTAGTATCTACTGTTTATGTGTTTTGGTTTCCGTCTTCGAAAATAAATTTTAGCAATTTGAGAATTGTAAAGAAGTCTTTCGTTATCTTAGCGATTAAATTGTGCAAGTGTGAGTGTGAGCTTACGTAAATATTTTATCTTGTAACACTTCGGGCAATTCAAAATTCAAGTTCCGCTCAAGTTAATATTTTATATTTTTAAATATTTTCATTGATAACGTAAATTATGCACTTTCAGTTAAGATACATAAAATAAAATATATGGGTAATAATATAACTATCGCAAGTTTTACAACCATTTTCTATAATAACGTTATTCTTTAGTAATTAGTACCTACTTTATGAATGATAAATCCAGGGTCGGATTAAGGAAGTCAACACGACACTAATTAGGTAAATAGTGCATTGCAGCTGACATCATTTATAATAACGTCTACCTAAATGAGTCACAAAATATCGGTACTTTGTTATTAATTGTTAATAATTCATAAATGCAGCTATAAGTACATTAATTTTTTGTAGTTATTTCATAACTTTTTGAAAAAGTTAAAGATAAAGATGTTTTTTTTTAGATTTCCACTGTCAATACCTATTGACAGTGGAAATCTACTCACTAGAGACTAGAAACAGTGAAACACGCACCTGCGTGTTTCACTGTTTCTAGTCCTATGTGGAGGGAAAAATACCTAATGAGATGACACGGCCGTCACTTCCCCACTTATGTATGTTTATAGTAGAGCCCATCAGGCCATTTATATTTAATCAAAGTCCTCACGTATCTGGTAGGTACTGAGTAGTACAAACTTGTATTGTTGTTAATGAGAGAACCTTGTGAGTATAAGCATGTGCCCTTTTTATCGGTCAGAAAGTTGCATAAAACGATTATTTGAAAGTTAAGACACTCGGACTAGGTCACAAAATATATAATGTTTTTGTGTTTTTCTGATAAATTTAAGTTTCAATTCGATTTTTTTAAATTCTTATCAGAAAGCTATTTTTTATATTTCTCTGACTGTTAACCGATATCATTTGTCAAGCACAACTGCCAAGTACAAATACGTCCAATTCCCAAATTAGTCCATATTATTGGATGTTGATACTTATAACTCACAGTCATGCAGTCTGTATTTTCTCCCGTATTTGGTAATATTCTGGTTTCCTATACTTTAAACTTTTTGTTTATATGATTCTAACAATTTCCTAACTTTATTGATTTACAAATCATGGAGTCTGACTAGATTTTCCACAGTATTTTGGCGTGAAGGTCATCTTAAGTGAACTAAGAGTCTTAATAATTGAAACAAGTGCTTCGTAAGATTAAAGTCTCATTGTTACGTTCAAAATGGAAATAAGTAGGTAAGCACAGTAGTTGCCTTGACGAACCAGTTTCCGATTATGGCAGGAAACGACTGACAAAAATGGCCGAAACGTATTACGGTGGTTAATGATCATAATCTTTGAAGAACACTGTTTTAAGATAAACATCATGTCCGTGTAAATGTGAGTATTTTTAGTATTGTAAGAGGCAAACGAATACATTTATCTAGGTATTACAATCATGCAGCTAGTGATCAACAGACAAAAACGCATAAAACTATGAGAATACCATTGGTCACATTTAAAGAGTGTTACTATGGTTAGTTGTATACAAGATACAACTCACAATCAAATGGTGCATTTCATAAATATCTAGTAGAAATTAAACAAAAGTTACGTAACCAAGCATCAATGTCACAATTCACCAAATCTAGAGCCATTGAAATACCACATTTGGTCTAGAAATACAAGGTTTTTGCTATTATCTTTGGACACAATAAAGAAAATTTGGCACCAGACCAGCTTCACAGATTTCCTGCAACGGGTACAAGGCCTTGTCCTCCATTTCGACCAAGTCTAGCCATTAAACAAATTGTTGACGTGATCATTCAGCGGTGCTACCAACTTCCCTATTCAGGTGGGTAAAAATGGAACTAACAAAACGTTCGCAAAATCTCAATACGGATCAATTTTACAAAGACACTAGTGACGTGAACAACTGTAAAGTTAACTTGGTGATTCGACAATCAGTCGAATAATCAATAAAGATTGGTACAGGAGGTTTTAACCACAAAATGGCCATATTTGCTAGCTACCTTGAACCGTGTTGACGGACTTTATGAAGTGGACGGATAATTAATTACGACGTTACGTCGGTTTTTGTCGAAGTCCGGTTTCGATTAGATGTGGGTGTGCATACAGGTAATTTGCTTGTATGGATTTATTATGTACTGTTATAACATGATGGTAATATATCGTTATTCGTAATATTTGATTACAAAACCATCCGATACATATACGAATTATATCTTTACCAAAGAGTATAAGGGATTTAATTTGTGAAATATTGAAAATCAAGAAAATATAACAATATAGTTAGAGTACAAAAATGAAAGCATTTGGCGAGAGTGAAGTTGTTTTAAGATTTTTTAAATGAATGGAATAGATAGAGCACTTTATTCTTGCCATCAAAATAAAGCCGGATGCAAATGAATAATCCTCAAAACTCTACACAATATACTCTGTGTGTGGGAGTTTTAAAATCAAAAACATCAGATGCACAGCGGTAGGTACCTACTAGACAAGTTTCGTTTGAATCAAAACAAACAAGAGCTAAATAAAAGCATTTCAGCAGATTGTTAACTATTCAGTAATTTATGATGATATTAATTTAGAGTGTAATGTGCAGTATCTTAGAATATTCTGAATAAACTCCACTCCAACAAATACAGCAATTCTAAGAAACTAATAACTTAATTTAATAATGGTTTCAGGATGTTCTTAGAAGCACTGAAAATCTAGTTGGTTCTGTGCAAACACTAAACTAGTCAACTGACTCGTGAAATAGAAAATTGCAACTACTGAATAACGGGTCTTGGAATGAGTAAAAATTGTATGACTTTTTGAATCTGCTAAATACTTAGTACTGAATACCCATTACGGAATATAAATAAATCTACCTTAAAACAACAAAATTGATCAAGTGGTGTTAATTGGAAAGTTTAATTAGTATTTTTAAAGTCCTCATTATTTTCCTGTAAAAAAACCTGGTCCTGGTTCCTGGTCAAAATTCTGTTTATAAGGTAAAGTCTACAAGCTTAAATCACGTGTCAGGTCGAAAACGGCTCAGCGGTTTTCCCACACGAGGCGCCCACTGGAACCGACAAGTTATAAATAAATTCCCTTTTTATTTTGTTAGTCGCATTCTTCACGAGTGATGCCAATAGCCCTAGTGACTAGTTAACGTTGCTAATTTTGATCTTTTCAGAAACAGATGTCAGATGACGCCATCCGAATTTACACAAGAAAAAGGTTTGAAGTGAATAGAGTAAGATTTAGTTTTTAAAATGGATTTTAAGTACAGTCCTGTTATTTTCTGAAGGGATAGATAAGCATTACAAATTATCGTGTTTTATAGTCCCACTGTTATAAATACATATATCCCTACTAATTATCATAATTCGAATCCCAATTACACTTTTTTCAACTGCATTAAAGGCCGACGAGTTCCTTCTTTTTTTATTCGATAATTCGATGTTTGCTTTGCAAACCACAGTCTACTATGTCAATAGATAAAAAGTCTCGCAAATACTCAACATTTTTCTGTGAGCTAGGTATTTTGCATACATCTGACTTCAAGTGCCGAACTTACATATGTATTTGGGTAGTTGACGTCATTATAATAATTTGTAGTAGCATGAAATTACCAGTCCTTCCCATTATTATGTCATAGTGTGTCCGTGACATATAAACCGCATTCAGTTAAATATGAACCGCTATAAATAACTATAAGTTCATTTTGTTGTTTCTGAGCCTTGCTTTTAGCACAGGTCAAAACTTGTTTTACATTCAGGTCAGACATTGCTTGACACTGGCCAAGGTTGCTGATATGTACTAAATTGCGTTTTATATTCCTGTTCCCAAAGGGATAAAGAAATAAAATGTAGCTTACATCCTACACTGATAATGTAGCTTTTTATAGGGGAAATCTTAAAATATAAAATAGGACGAATAGTTCCGAAGATTTGTTTCAATTCATCGCCTTATACTATCGCCTTATATATATTATCCTTATTCGGTGTGTGTGTGTGTGTGTGTGACGGATATATTAATAAACAAAATTAATTTAAATATTTATTAATTTTTCGTGAAGTCGCAAACTTCGTACGAAAGTTACCGAACGACCTTCGTGGGCACGAGAGAGAACGATAATTTATGAAGTGTGAGAAACATACATATGATAACATTATGATGTTAAAAATATGTATATTATGTATGAATAATGCTAATAATTTTCGGGTCACTGCCATGGACGATTTAGTAAGTGTATAAATTGAAATTGTTAAATTATAAATTAACTATTTGTATGATGTACCATTTTGACTTTAAACTGGTTCCAACAAAACTTAACTAACACAGTGGAAAGTACAGAAAATAATAAAAAACAATGATGATCGTCATAATATATTTGAATTTCCCGAACAATGTAAAAGTTCAACATGATTAATCTGGCGTGGGAGATTATTGATCTGAACGAAGTCAATGGCACATGGCGCCTAATACTAACTACTACGTCACAAAAATGATTCAGAAATGAAATCCCGCTTAGTCACTATCTGACTAGAGAATGCGGAGTTTGCAAGATATCATAGTAATCATAAGACTAATAATGAGTAATTAGAGTCATTATTATTTTTGTTCTTGTTCGTAAACACGAAGCCATCCGATTTTTAGATGTGATTCGAAATCTAGCACGTACTACTGTCATTTTTTGCAAGTTACAGGTACAAAGTTGATCTTGGACATAACTACTGTAAAAAAAAACAATCAGCCGTACCTCCTCCATTTTTTGAAGTTGGTAAAAACTACTACTAAGAGACCAGATGCCTGAAGAAGTTGTGTAATGATTATGAACAATGCTCATAAGTAAAACATATTTGTGTTTTGATTGGCTACAAATACTTACATTAACTTCCACAGTATGTGTATGCTTGGAAATAAAAGAAAAAAGGATCAGAGAAATCTTTAAATAACAGTGTCATAAAGAAAACCTGTTTTTAGCAAGTAACGCAGTAAAGGACGACAACCTTCTAAGTATTTTTATAACCCTGGAGACATGATTTGTACCAAAATATAAAGATGGATACGAAAAATCGCAAATCATTAAATTATTTGTGTACAAATACTACTAGCTATACGTGGTAGGTAAAATAAAATGGTTTTACAGACGTAGTAAAAATTTAAGCTTGCCAAGAGGAATATAATAAAACGAGAGAGCTTGTCTTTAAGAACAAAACGTCATTTCCTTGTTCCTATAGATAGAACGGTAATAGTGAACTAAACACAGTTTCACTGTATCGTAATCGTAAATATTGTTTCAACAATAAAACATCAAAAGTACTCACAACTGCGTTGACATTGACGGCAGAACAAGCTTCCTCGATGACTTCTTCCACTGCTCCACTTTCGTACTCTTCAGCGGGAAGAGCAGGATACAGCCTCATGCTGGTACTAAACATCGTATCTTCTTCAGTCGGCAGCTTCGGGTAGAGACTTGTACTTTCCAGCAGAGGTTCGGTTCCTTCTCCACGTTCTCCACTAAGAAAGCCTTTCACAGCATTAGAAGCGTTGGCAGCCCGATGCCAACCCCAGCCATTGGCTTTAAAGTTCTTCGGATAGTAATTAAACATTGTTACAAATCACTGCACTACACTGATTGCACTCAACGTTCGGGGGTTAATGCTCCGAAAATATCTGGCGTCTTCACTTTACAGCGAATCGACGTGGAATGAAGTAGATTTTGTGTTTTTGTATAATATATGGCTCTGCAACAAAGAAAGTTGAGTCTGTAGAGATGGTGAGTAGAGTTATCCCTATATTTGGGAAATTAGTTAGTAGTAATGATACGTAATTGGAAACAAATGATCAGTATGCGCAGAGGTCAAAATCAAGTTCGGCAAACGTAAACAACAAGAATATGCAGTACTGTGCACATTTATACCTAATTAAATACATTATCCTATTAACCTAATTAAAACTTCGGTATAAGTATAGACGGCAAAAAGCTCAACCACTTGAGATTTGCGGATGACCTAGTCCTGATCACTGACAACGCAACTACACTTCAACATATGCTGCAACAGTTGTCGGAGGCGAGTAGAAAAGTAGGTCTCACTATGAATCTATCTAAAACAAAGTTAATGACAAACAGGGAAGAAAAAGTTGTAACTTTGGATGACGCAAGTATGGAATATGTGAGGACTTATACATACCTAGGACAACTAATTGCGTTTAGAAACCAAACAAAAAATGAAATCGACAGAAGAGTAGCTAATGCATGGAATCGTTACTGGTCACTTAAGGAGGTACTTAAAAGCAAACACTTCCCCATGATAGCAAAGAAAAAAGTGTTCGACTCGTGTGTCTTACCATGCCTGACATATGGATGCCAAACTTGGGCACTGAACCAAAAACATCTCCTAGCACTCAGAACATGTCAGAGGGGCATGGAAAGAAGCATGTTAGGAGTTAGAAAAATGGATCGCATACGAGCAGAAGATATACGATCCATAACAAAGGTAGAAGATATAATAAAGAAAGTAAGGCAATTAAAATGGAGATGGACAGGACATATGACGAGAGATAGCAAAACAAAATGGACTAAAATTATAACGGAGTGGCAACCACGAGATGGTAAACGAAAGAGAGGCAGACAGGTAAAAAGATGGATGGACGACATAAAAAAGGTCGCTGAGAATACCTGGCCAAGGAAAGCCAGAGACAGGGAAGTGTGGAAACAGCTGGAAGAGGCCTATGTGTCACAGGACACGCTGATCACTAAACCGAAACTGATGTGTTAGTTTATAAGTTAGTTTAATTATTACTTTTGTTATTTTAGTTTAGTTCAGCAATAAAGGCTTATTATTATTATGTATGTCTTTACCATTCACGGGACCACAGGGTCCCGGTCATTTGGAAGGCGTACGAGGGGCCGAAGCCAACTGCGCAGAGGCCCTTTAGACAACTTTAATATAAATGTAATGGACACACAAACCGGCGACTATCCCTGTATGCACTATGGAAATGCACCCAAGGACAGTCCCCGGTTAGTGTAGGACTATTGTGAATAATGGAAAAAAAAGGTAGGGCTATGGATGGGTTGTTGTGGACTGGTAAATTGGGAACTATGGATGACTATGACACCTGCCGAAACAATGTAATTTTTACACGTAAAAATGGCAGGCGGAGACTCGCCAACTCACCGACCGGGCCCCGGGAATGGTTGCTAGATATAGCAACAGAGGGGCAACGAGAATGTGAGTGGCTGAAGGGTTAAGAAACTACCACCGCTTTCTACTCAGATCATCTGCTCCAGCCGAAGCCTCCTGCATCCCTGGCCCACTCGCGACTTACGAATAGTTTCTTACCCTCCGAGCAGGTTCACTGCTCTCGCGACTCCACTCTGGACGGCCAATGAAGGCAAGCCAGAGGTGGGAGACCTGTTCCTTGTCATCTTTCACTCCAGCCAGCCAATTAAGGCAAGCCGGAGAAGAAGGAACGGTGACTTCTCCCTGGAGCACTCGGGATGATGGTAGCCCGCGGGATCGCTAATGCCCGTCACCTCGCCTCAAGGTGCCCTGCGGGCTTATTATTATTATTATTATAAATACATTATCCTGTTTGCTAATTTACACAAATATATAAATGAAATTACTAGAAGAAGAATAACTTGGACTTTTTGCAATACTAAATTGTAATGGACAGAAAAAGGTTAAACACGATTTTGTTTTTCATTCAACCTGATTCCGTATAGCAACAAAAACTGGCATAGAAAGATGCAATGCGTTGTTTTTGAGTAGGTAAATGTGTAGGTAAGCATTCTTCATAATGACAAAGATGTAGTGATTTTTTTATCAAACATTGCATGTACTTTGACAGTCGATACAATACCTACTCCTAATCGAAATTGTATTATCTAAGAATTGATAAAAAGATGCACAAGCGAGTTTAACAGAGAAAATAAACAACATGCATTCGGTCTCGGTATCAGATAAGATTATCGCTTATTGAGTATTCCTGTTTTATTACGCTTTTTTTTGAAGTTTCTGTTATTTTCAGGTGAGCAATATTTTTTTTAATGCACACATACTACACTGGTCATTACAGGCTGAGACTACTAATACGACAAATATAATATGAGTACTTAATTAGTTATTCCAATAATTTTAATATTAATTCTAATAATATGTAAATTGTTAAACATTAAATCTAAGTCAATCATGGAAAAAACCACTAATGTTAAGTACGGCTCTGGATTACTGTTATTTTTTGTTTATAGAACACGGGTTAATAAAAAGTATTGATGTATGTTTTTTAATGTTTGTTTTAGATTGTAATATGATACATATTATTATATTTAGCGTTAGTCTCGCTAAAATTCGATAACGGCTGAAACGATTTGGCTAATTTTGCGGTGCTCCCGCTCGAAGAGCAGGAGTAGGAACGGGGTGGTATTTAGTCAGTAAGAGTCTGACACTCCCTCCCGCCGCACCCAGGCGGAGGAAGAAATTCGATGAATTTCCCCACTAAAAAAATTTAGTGTTGGTTGTAGAGAAATATTCGAGGAAGACTAGCGCAGGTCTAGGCAAATTTTAGGCGGTACGAAGTTTGCCGGCTCAGCTATTAGAAAATATTATAATCTACGACAAAGTTTGTAAACGACGATGCTTTAACCCGTTGAAAATCATCTCCTAAATTTGTTCATACAAAAGTAGTCTCTAAATATTGGAAATAAGGTCTATAATGTAGTTAGTGGAGAGCGGTCACCGGTGACCGCTTGGGGATATATAATATATGGTAATAATAAAATTACTTAAGTATCTACATAAAAATTAAAGATTTTATTTCAGTTTCATTCCATTAAATATTTCTAAATTAACTTTTAAATCAAGTAGTCATTCAAACGAAATGTATCTACGCATACCTACACGAACTAATTACATAAACAATTTACCCATTTCTGTTTTAGATACGAGACGTGTGAAATCTGTTTTCAATGAAGTTCAACGGCTGAATCTAATATACTTACGTAAGCTATTTTTATTTTTAACTTCATTTGCGAGATACTAATAGGTTTCGTACCTATGTACAATGCCAGCAGGTCAACCGATCTTTTTCTGTCACATTTCTTTATTACATGTTCAACTTAATCGCATTGGTATAAAGTCGGAAATCGAATGAATAAGTTTGACAGAACGGAGTAGGTTGATTTACTGGCCATTGGCCATTGTACACTGTAACTATCAATCGAAACGTTATGTTAATTCATTTCACATTACGCCTATTATTTACCGTAGCAGTAGACAGCTTAGCTACCATTCGTCGGATTGGTAGTTTGGTACCCGATGTATGGTAAAACAAAAGGGTCTGTTAGGCTATTCTGTAAAATTTTTTTATGGCATAAGCCGGTAAACGAGCAGACGTATCACCTGATGGTAAGCAATAGGCGTCGCCCAAGGACACCTGGAACACCAGAGGCGTTACAAGTGCGTTACCGGCTTTTTGGGGATTAGGAGTTTGAGGATCGTTGGGCATTTAGGGATTGGGGAGATTGCGGAAGGGGAGGGTAATTGGGCCTCCGGTAACCTCACTCACACGACGAAACAACGCAAGCGTTGCTTCACGTCGGTTTTCTGTGAGGCCGTGGTATCACTCCGGTCGAGACGGCCCATTCGTGCCGAAGCATGGCTCTCCCACGCTTAATAAGTTTCAATTCAAAAGATCAAAGTAAACTCGATCGCAGTCCGCTGTGCTACTGGTTGTGAATCTTCAGTGTGAATGTGATTGAAGAAAAAAAATGTGAATAATCCTGACTAATAACGGGCGAGAATAAGATCGAGCTCACCTCGAGAGTTCAAATTCAAATGCATTTATTTGCAAGAATACATATTTTTCAAAGGAATGGATGTCCTGCACTCCTACAGGATAGCTAAGATGAAATGGTTTGAGGGGATACCTTTATAAACCGTCTAGTTTTTTGGGGAAAGACTAGGGATTGTAGGGTTTTACCAGTCTAAAAACACCCCGGTGGCTACCATCATCACTGCCTATAACTCTCATAAGAGGCACCGCGGAGAGCTTGAAAAACAGAATAATACTTTCAACGTAACCTTCTAGCTTAAATAATCGCAGGCTGGGCAAACTTCTAGTTGGCATATCTCTAGATAAAATATTAAACACTAACCTAAATGAGTAATAAAGCAATTATCTATAAATGTAGACGTAGATTGCGTGCCCTATATTTATTAAATTAACGAAATCAACATAATTCAAGGTGTACAAAGTAATACGTTTAAAGTTTTTTGGGTGTGTTTGCGAAGGAGGCCGAAATTAGGCCGCTCCCTTTACACAAACATGGCGTCACCGGCTGAACACTTCGACCTCCTTGCTCTAGGGTACATTATGTTTTTAATCACTGAAATTAAAAAAAAAACATAATGTGCTTTGTGTTTCATTGTTTTTTTTTTCGCATTTGCACGTTTATAAACTACAAAATTATAGTTCTATTTTGCTTTGGCGCGATTGAACTGACTCGACCGGAGTGATACGGATTCACAGAAAACCAGTTGAATTAAATTATTTCAGTGCAAACTAATATACGTAACTACAAACTAGCGCCCCTAAACAAAACCGGGCGCCGCACATTCTTAATCCGCCCCTGTACACCAGTAATTTGGTAATCAGTCAAATATCCCCAAGGGAATTGAAATAAGTATGTATAGTTGTACTTTAGAGCAAAATTGGTCAGTATGTAAGTAAAGGTTGGTCGACGCTATTGTAAGTAAGTATGACCTTGATAGGTTTGACCTACGTCGAAAAGAGGACATGTTCTTTTATGGAGTATGTTTTCCAATCTTTTATAAGTATGATGAGTGCATTGCGTTAAGGCATCATGGTTTATGTTTGACGTCCTTTTCCTGTGAAGTGTCAGAACACAGATCTACGCGAGACACGAATGTGTATTCTATTGTGTCTCATAAATATCAACTGACAAGAGGTTAATTCTTGATTATTCCACACTTAGCCTTTCTCCCCAAAGTGAAGGCGACATTTAAAAAATCTTTATAAGCTATGTCACTTACTCATTTCCTACCTAACCAGGTAGTCACTCAGTTCGTCATCGTACGCGATATAAAATGACGAAGATGATGACGTCAATAATAATGTAGCACGCACTACTTTTGTTGTTTGACGTTGAAAAGTGCCATCCTGGTCTAATTGAAATAAATGGTTTTGACTTTGACTTTGACTACCGTAAAATCCTTACAAAACGCTAGGCGTATTTGTTGTTTGATGATTAAAATAAAGCCAAAATAACCGCTTTTACCAACCACCCCTAAATCACCTCTTTAATAAGAGTTACTTACTTAACATAAGGGAGCACCTAAACTAACCCTTTACCTTTACATCTAGGTGTCAATTAAAGGTTGATTAAAACCAGAATATCGTTAAGAATTACGTTTGTCAAATCGTGTTGTGAAATACATATAAGCCGTTTAGCTCATAAACTTGTTATCTATGAAAATATGAGCATGAGCACGACCACCTGTTGCATTTAGCAGATGTTAACTGTATGACCTTAGTCGGCTTAGTGCAAATGCCCTCTATGTCTAATCGCATCAGGAATTTAATAGCATTAAAATACAACCTCAAACTCGGAAATGACTAGCATTTATAATCTGTGGGGATACGTCATCTTATGCTTTCTGAATCATTCAATGACGTATCGTAATAAATAGATGATAATACAATGCAACGAATTAAGTGCTAGTGAAAAAAAAGTGCTAATGAGTAGGTACTACAATGTGTGGTGTACCATAGCCCATAGCCGATACGGTAAGTTAAGACTATGGTATAGCCAGAGCCGTTATATGTAAATAAATATTGGATAGTACATAGCCTTGGGCAATTGCTTAAGGCGCCAGGCTACAAAGACGCACTGCGAGACGCACGTGCCCAACAGCACATAAAGTGTTTTTATAATAACTATCGTGAGACATACTAAATTAACTAAAATCACGGGTGAGCTGCGCGACGTCGCCGCGACCGCGCACGCTGCTTATGAGGAAAAACCCCTCTGTGGTTCGAAACTAGTAGAGCTTTCCTCAGGATATTCACGTGAGTAACCCGTGATTTTAATTAATTTAGCACAAAAGGTAGCGGTGGCGCCAAAAAAAAATTAGGGTCGCCATTAGGTGCTTGCCTAAGGCGTTCTAGTCTTATCCGCCTCTAGGTATAGCCTTTTACAGGGATGCATCAAACTCTGGACTATTTATTACATGAGACTAAACTTATCTAGCGAAAAGTTGGTGTTATGTTAAATATGCGCTTCTGACTTCCAATTCAGGGATTACAAGGCAAGACTTTAATACTACTATGTATATATTTGTATATGTTTACTTTTATTACCTAACTCTTAGTAATATACATTTTTGGCTTTGAAGTGTATGAGCCTTTACACCGGTTCTGTTTCTACCAAGTTCGGCTCTGTGCATATAATAATATCTACGCAAGAATTTGCAATTCGATGCTCATTTGGCAATTCTAGCTAACTGCAATGTTTATTCAAATGTGCGCAGTGTATGAAGCCATATGTGTATCCATAAATAAATAGGTTTATATAGCTTGCACGTGGTCCAACTAATAGAGTTGCCCAACATAATGTGATATGCACTAAGAACTAACTGATGAGAGTTATTTAAAAATATAAAGGGGTAGATAGGTTGTGTAAACAACATTTGGTTACGCAAAAACGCACATATACCTATATTTATATGTGTGTTTTAGTGCACTTTTACTATAAATATTACTTGACAGCGTAATGCGATACTGAGGTAAAATGTGGCTATGGTTGTCCACATTTTTTGTTTTTTTTTTGGCGCCACTATCTCTCTATGGGCAGTTGGGCATGCGTGTCTTTGGACACCTCTTTATAACCTGGCGCCCTAGCCACTTGCCTAGTTTGCTTTAGTACTAATACGGCTCTGCAATGTACGGTAAACACAGCCATTTACTTTTCAGGTAAGAAAACATAGGTTGGTTTTGGTTCAGTACAGAAACAGTGCTTACAGGAGATGTGGCTTGGTTAAAAATTAATAGGTACAATAGCTACTGTCTCTATGCTTAGTCGATTTTTATTTTTTTACCTTTATTACCTGCCTACTATATAGCCGTGCAATATGCATACTTACATACATCACTGTACTTATAACATCGAATTAGTGCATTTGCCTGGGTAGGTCTAGGCAAGTATGTGATAAGAATATGTTTTAACGATAAGTCAGTCCATAGGAGATAAAAATATTACTGAATGATAAGTAGTATTAAAAATAGGAAGGTGTTCTAATTACACAGTATTCAAAAAAGGGGTGTCTATGAAGTAGGTACATCCCTAATATTTATTTATATGTACATTTAGCAGACACGTAGATATATTTAATATTACTAATATAAAAAAATGTTGCAATCTTTTGTTTACCGTAGTTCTTAGAAGTTTACGTATTCAAGAACTTATTAACTTTTATACCTAATTTATTTTAAACAGAACGCATTCACATTTTTGCCTTAGCGTCTCTAAAAGTTAATTGTTTGTTTTCGTCACGTGAAGCGAAACAAAACGCATTCACTTTGTTTATTTCAGGGTCAACAAACAAAAACAGATGTTTTATCTAAATACCTAAAAGAACACTCCTTTCTATAACAGTCAGAACGAAAATTTTTCCTTAAACAAGTTGTATAGGAAACTTTAAGTAATCGGCAAAATTATTTGGGACTGTACTGACCGTAAATTAATTTGCAAAGTGTACTTACCTCCTCTTTCTTCGGCGACTAGTGAACGATTTCCTTGAATGAATTAGATTTTGGACTGGAATGAGTCAACGACTGATCTGTGATTTCTGTGTGAAGTATGAACTTCAAGGTTCATTCAAGAGACTGATAACGATTTGTTCAGAAATATGAATTTGTTGAAATAATGGCAAACATTGCAGAGTTTACATAATAGGTACATTCTGTATTATTAAAGAGTATCGTTATTAAAAAGTTATAAATATATTGGTAAGAATAAATTAAAGATTACGTTTCATGATATAACAATTTTTTTAGGTTAAGGCGTTTCGAAACGAACATATAAACGTCAAATTGTAACTGTCTTTGTCAAAGTAAAATAACCACAACATACGTCATTGTGATAGAAGGATACGCACGTGTTATTATTATTGTGAAATTAGTTATAAATTAAAATGAAAGTACTATCAGAGGAACGAACTCGAATTTTATTCGAGAAACTAACAAAATAGTGAGTAGTTTTACCAGTGTTTAAATTCAATTTACACATACATACTAAATATTACGACATTCTGTTGATCTTTTTATCCAACGTGTGCCGCACTGATATTTCGGTACATAAATGTGATTATAACCTATCTTACAATCAATAAACGTGAGAAATCTCTGTGTAAACAATATAGAATACTGCTGCAATACCATTGTAGCAGTTTTCTGCGAAGATTCATATAACATCTTTTAAACAACGCTTAACTTTAACATTTCAGTATTGGAGTGAACGTGAAACTACTAATAGACAGACCGGATGGCACATACTGCTTTAGAGAGAAGAAAGACCGTGTCTATTACATATCCGAACGCCTATTACACTTAGCACAGACTGTGAAACCAGACAACTTAATAGCAGCTGGAACTTGTTTTGGAAAATTCACAAAGACTAACAAATTTAGGTTGCATATTACTGCACTGACTTATATAGCACCGTACGCACCATACAAAATATGGGTGAAGCCTTCAGCAGAACAACAGTTCTTGTATGGACACCATATTATTAAGAGTGGTAAGTACCTCTTTGGCTATTGGTAGACACTAGTGTACTATAATTGTTGACGTTGTTGTACCTACCTTCCTTCCTTCCATACACTTTTTTATGCCGAGGAAACCTTTAAAAGCAAAAGGGGAGTCCAGGGGAGAAAGACTGGGGATTGTGGGATTTTTATCTCATTAAGACCACTATGGTGGCCACCCTCAGCACCTGTAGGGGACAGACCGGGTCTCGACAGACCGGCCCTAGAGCCTCCATAGTGCAACAGATGTTACAGCACACCCCTAGGGAGCCTCGTCTCCCTTGAGCTTCCCTGTGCATTTGTATGTACTTGACCAGGGGCCCATACCCTAGTTTGATACTAACCTAGATTAAAAGAACCCAACGAAATTGAATCACATACAAATAGAAGCTTATATAATTGTGTATGTACTATGCATAGACTATTATTTAAGGGTTACGGGAAAATAAAGGCTCTTTTATTTATCTGCCAAATAAGGTTGTGAAACAGGTCCATATTATTTTGTAAGAATAGTATTGCACTAGAATTGCAACACATTTGTATGTAGGTTGTTGTTACAGCTCTTTGTTTTGCTACTTTCAAGTTGTCATCTTACTCATATTAACTCGTCGAGTACCGTTATTATAGACACAATTAAAGAACTATAGGTTGCGGTCACCGGTGACCGCTTGGTATTTGACAGTTTAAAATGCGAAAGTCTATAAAATAAATAAATAAAAAATAAAATACATTTATTTCAGGTGATCATAACCCATATTATTACATTGTTAATCAGATAAAATATATTCATAAGTAAAGATTATGACTGTGTGTATGTTTGTTATTCAATTACATCAAAACGGCTGAAGGGATAGCGATGAAATTTGGAATAGGGGTAGATTATGATCTGGAATAAGACTAAGCTGTTTTATCCACTCTGGACCGGACAAAGCCGTTGGCAGACGCTTGTGAAGCTATTATTTTATAACTATTTTATTACTAGCAATACAACTAATTTGTATTTTTAACCTTGTATAATAATAGGGTAGTTGCCTAAATTTTATTTTAACGTCCGTCTGGTTAATTTAAAACATTAGAGAAGTATTTTTTCTTTTTTTAACCGACTTCAAATAAAGGAGGAGGTTCTCAATTCGACCGTATATATGCTTTTTTTTTATATTTGTTCGCCGATATCTCCGTTGCTTATGAAGCGATTTTGAAAAATTTATTTTTCACAAAACTAAATTTGTGAGATTTTAGCTACTAACCTACTTTCGACGATATAATAATCTGAAATATCGTGTGACATCACAATACGGTACTCCTAAACTTAACTCCATTTTATCTAAGTACATATGTAACTTTTTACGACAAATAAAAAAATACGTGTCTATTATTTTTCATTACCTAACTGACTGACTAATTAGATTTTTAATTTTCATTCCCTACAACTACCCTATTGGGTTTTCTTCTTAACTTTCTAAATGAGACTATAGAAATGTAATAGCTACTGAAGATCAATCAAATTCTTATTTTACTAATCCTTTTCCAGGTCTTGGCCGCATAACAGAGAACACACCGAAGCACCATGGCGTAGTAGTCTACACAATGTCTGACATTCCTATAGGCTTCGGAGTAGCTTCAAGGACTACGGCAGAATGTAGGCATGCTGACCCATTAGCCACTATTGTGTTCCATCAAGCTGATGTCGGAGAGTACATTCGGTCTGAAGACACCCTTACATAGTGTTTTAAGTTTAATAAATAGGTTTTAATGTTTGTGTGAGTTTTATTTATAGTTATAGTAAGCAAATGCTGATAAGTCAAAGTTAAAGATTTTAAGCAATCCAAAGATTGTGTAGTGTTTGCATTCTCTCGGTGATGGCAATGTGCTCACTAAGTGACAAAATTTTCTTATTAAAGTGGATGCATGGACTTTTAAATTTCATTGGAAATTGAACTTCTGATTCATGTGTTGAGAGATATTGAACTAAAATTTTTTCATTAAGTATAGTTTTTGTCCTAGCTACTGCCGCGCGGTTCCACACGCTCAGCTCGGTTCCTATTGACGGTAAAGTGATGTTTTATAAACTTTAGCCTTCCCCCATAAATGGACTTTACTATACAATACTAAAATAAACAGTCTTCGCTTCATAAACTAATATAAATAGTATAGATTTCTATAACTGCAATAGGCTCACCCCCTATTACATGGGACTCATAACATAAATAATGATAAGGGTGCTACATTGTACAGTGGCATAATGTACACCTCTGCCTAACCCTTCGGGGATAAAAGGCGTGATTTTATGATGATGTGATGATGATTTCTACAACTATTAAAACTTCTATTAGCGCCATCTATCCACGAAAACGAAACAGTAATTTATGCATCAGATTAATACCGTATGTAACTAACAGATGGCGCTGTATTCAACTTAAGTTGTAGTGATTTGCCAATCCAACATTTATGTACTCTTATTTTATTATAGTTGCATTTACGGCGAGAGTCCTTTGATTAATAGTAAACAATCACAGCTAGTTTCATTAGAAGGGATATAAGGGATCATGGCCCTCATATTATGAAGAAATAAAACGAATTGGACTATTATCTTTTGTGTTACCGTGTGATTTTATCCTAAGTAGGTACCTAAGTTTAATTTTTAGCGTTTTACTAAAAGTAGCTACGGAGCTTCGCGCTCGTTCTTCTACAATTGAAACTACATTTTGGAACGAGCACTTAGCTTCAGTGACTTGGATTGTTGGGGATTCAGGGATTGGGGACAGGGAGGGGGGGGGGGCACCCCCCGGTGGTAATTGGGCCTCCTGTAACCTCACTCACACGACGAAACACAACACAACGTTGTTTCACGTCGGTCTTCTGTGAGTCCGTGGCATCACTCCGGTCGAGCCGGCCCATTCATGTCGAAGCATGGCTCTCCCACACTTAAAACACACTCGTATGGGCTATTGCTTATGAATTCGTCATGGAAACTTGTATTAAATAATATTTTGCGATTAGCCGATGTTTCGTAATAAAACCCACGTGATGGCGGCAGATTACAATATCTACATATGTCATCATACCAATTCTTCACGCTAGTATCGTAAGTAGGAGTGGTTTCTGCTCGCGGCTTCGCCCACGTTCTTGTGAGATAAGAAAAACCCTATGTGTTATTCCAGATAATAAAATGTATTCCTGTTCTAAATTTAATTATTTCATGTTTTACAAGAATCAATGTTATCTTAATCTCATCCTGATCCTTTCAGCCGCTTTAACGTGGTTGAGTAACAAACATACATACAAACACATTAATACACGAACTCAGAAACTTTTACATTTAAACTAGCTGAGCTCGCGACTTTGTCCGCGTGGAATAGTGATTCACAGTTCCTCCCCCGTAGTTGATAGCATAATAATATGTAGCCTATATGTTGACACGACCTATTAGTAATACTCATTCAAAATTTGAAGTAAATCCATGCAGTACTCTTTGAATTCATCCCGGATATACCATACAGACAAAAATTCTAAAAATTTGAAGTAAATCCATGCAGTACTCTTTGAATTCATCCCGGATATACCATACAGACAAAAATTCTAAAAATTTGAAGTAAATCCATGCAGTACTCTTTGAATTCATCCGGATATACCATACAGACAAAAATTCTAAAAATTTGAAGTAAATCCATGCAGTACTCTTTGAATTCATCCCGGATATACCATACAGACAAAAATTCTAAAAATTTGAAGTAAATCCATGCAGTACTCTTTGAATTCATCCCGGATATACCATACAGACAAAAATTCTAAAAATTTGAAGTAAATCCATGCAGTACTCTTTGAATCATCCCGGATATACCATACAGACAAAAATTCTAAAAATTTGAAAGTAAATCCATGCAGTACTCTTTGAATTCATCCCGGATATACCATACAGACAAAAATTCTAAAAATTTGAAGTAAATCCATGCAGTACTCTTTGAATTCATCCCGGATATACCATACAGACAAAAATTCTAAAAATTTGAAGTAAATCCATGCAGTACTCTTTGAATTCATCCCGGATATACCATACAGACAAAAATTCTAAAAATTTGAAGTAAATCCATGCAGTACTCTTTGAATTCATCCCGGATATACCATACAGACAAAAATTCTAAAAATTTGAAGTAAATCCATGCAGTACTCTTTGAATTCATCCCGGATATACCATACAGACAAAAATTCTAAAAATTTGAAGTAAATCCATGCAGTACTCTTTGAATTCATCCCGGATATACCATACAGACAAAAATTCTAAAAATTTGAAGTAAATCCATGCAGTACTCTTTGAATTCATCCCGGATATACCATACAGACAAAAATTCTAAAAATTTGAAGTAAATCCATGCAGTACTCTTTGAATTCATCCCGGATATACCATACAGACAAAAATTCTAAAAATTTGAAGTAAATCCATGCAGTACTCTTTGAATTCATCCCGGATATACCATACAGACAAAAATTCTAAAAATTTGAAGTAAATCCATGCAGTACTCTTTGAATTCATACCGGATATACCATACAGACAAAAATTCTAAAAATTTGAAGTAAATCCATGCAGTACTCTTTGAATTCATACCGGATATACCATACAGACAAAAATTCTAAAAATTTGAAGTAAATCCATGCAGTACTCTTTGAATTCATACCGGATATACCATACAGACAAAAATTCTAAAAATCCAATTTTTATGGTTTCGGTATCGACCACGCTCAAAGCATTCTTTGACCACGCTAAAAAAAATATTCGATGTACAGTTTTCACTTTCCTACGATTTTATTATATGTATAGAAGATATAGATATTAGTAAGAAGGTAATTTCGCCTGTTCGCGTCCACCCAAAAATGTCCCTCTGTTCGCGTCTACCCAACGGTTTGCGATTATTTCACGGATCGCCATGAATGGAAGATACTGGCAACGTGGAAGTTCTCAAGAGATATGTAGGTACTAACCACTCCTAATACGAGTTTCCTTATGGGATCGAGCATTTCTTTCTTTATTGAAACAAAGAGTTTCCTTTTTCTTGTATAGAAGCACTATTATTATGGTTTGTCAGTATGCGTATGTGAGCACCACGTTAGACTATAACATTTTTTTATTTTACTAAATTTTGTAATTATTACCAATAATGCGTCAAGCGTGTCTTTGCATTGTTCTCACATATACGTACAGTATTGGAATATGTATCAGAGACATTGTAGAAAATACTTTTTTAAAAAAGAGTAGGTAACGAATAGAGTTTGTTGCTCGTTCTTCTCCATTTGAATCTACATTTTGGAATGAGCACCTAGCTACACCTAGCTTCACTGACGAACTGACTGACTGACTATTATTTATTTTGTATTTGTTGACGTTTCAAAAGTACCAAATTATGGTATAATTGAAATAAATGCTTTGACTTTCACTTTGATTTTGACTTACGGTGGCAGTTTTTTTGAATTTTTAAAGCGCGTTCCGTAACATGGTCACGAACAGGCGAACTTACCTTATATCTAGATAACTCTGTAGATTGATTAACTTGTTTGTTGCATTAGTTGTAGGTTTATTTATTTAAATTAAAAAAATCCGATCGACGTAGCGTTTGTAGTACCTATGGAATTTTTGTTATTAATTTCAGCCCTTACATTGGGATGATGACAGGGTATGAAAATTAAAAATCTAATTAGTCCGTAAGTTAGAGAATAAAAAAATATTAGACACGTATTTTTTATTTTGTCGTACCTAGGTATAATAAAACAATAATTAGATAAAACGAATCAAATTTTAGGAATGGGGGCTAAAACGTCATTTCTATGTATAGAATGTACATAGAAGTGACGTCACGCGACATTTCAAATCAATATATCGTCGAAAGTATTCGTTTCTGTAATAAAATAAAAAATACGTGTCTGATGATTTAAAATAACCTACCAGATTAACATTAAAATAAAAATTAGGCATCTACCCTATTAATCGAAAAAATGGGTATTACATTTAACATGTTGACACATCTACCTACCCCTTTGGAGGATAAACGCGTGATGTGATGTTTATGTAACATCATCTTGTCTATTGCTAAAGAAGGGGAAAGGTATCGAGAAATGAATCTGTTAGCAGCGAGGCGTGGGCGCGGTGTTGTGTGGCCATAAAATAAGTGTGTAGGTAATTTTATGTATAAATTTGTTGTGTGCATGTGTATACGACTATGGATGGCGAGGTATCATCCAGATATCCACTTCTTGGTAAAATGTATCTATTTATTGCCGTGTTAGGATTTATTTAGTAGGTAGTAAATATGTCCGAGTGTACGGCGCGTCGCGTTCCGCGTGCGCCTCAAGGAGCCATCAGTCAGACCACCATAGATGGGGCCCAACAGGGATGATGCCGATACTGAGCTCCGGAAGACTTAACGGGTTGCCGGGGCTCCGGCTCAAAGTGCAGGAGTAGGAACGGGTTTAGTCAGTAAGAGTCTGACACTCCCTCTCGCCTCACCCGGGCGGGAGAAGCCATTGGATGATTTTCCCCCCTCAAAAAAAGGTAGTAAATATGTCAGGATCACCTGATGATAATCAATCGGCGGTGCCCATGGACACCTGCAACACCAGAGGCGTTGCAAGTGCGTTATCGGCCTTTTGGGAATTGGGAATTTGAAGTTTGTGGGGGATTCGGTGATTTAGGTATTGGGGAAAATTGGTCCATATGTGTATTTGTTTGTGTGTTTGTTACTCAATCACTCGAAAACGGATGAAGGGATCGGGTTTAACTGTCAAACACCAAGCGGTCACCGGTGACCGCAACCTATTGTTCTTTAATTGTGTCTATAAATACGGTACTCGACGAGTTAAAATGTGGAATAGTGATATATTACGATCAGGAATAACATATAGGCTACTTTTTAACCCACGAGGACGCGGGCGAAGCCACTGGCAAAGGTTAGTTAAATATGTATATATACTTAGTACCTATTGTATTTAACCAAATAGACATATTAAGAGAAGATGGGAAAAATATAGTAAGGGACTTATAAAGTCAAAATTAAAAATAATTATATTGGAGGTAGACTAAGGATTTGGTTTGGGATTTTTGATTTTTCATATATGTATTTTTTTTAATTACTTAGTGTTTTTAGTAAAAAGAGTTTGTTATTGTGTCGGTACTGTTTTTTGTTTTTATTCAATATAAGCAATTCAGGTGGTATAACCATAGATATGTGGGTATAACACATACTTGCTATGTCCTGCTTGGGTTATAGTGTACCTTACCTATATGTTAAGGAAAAAAAAGACTCCCATCATATTATGATAATAATAGAAATAGTTTGTAAAATGAGCGTCTCTCGCCATCAAACGTCAAAGTTTGGCGAGTTTAGATTTAACTCGTCGAGTACCGGTTTTATAGACACAATTAAAGAACAATAGGTCGCGGTCACCGGTGATCGCTTGGTGTTTGACAGTTTAAGGCAATACCTATGTAAAATTTGAATGAATAAATTTGTTAAAAAAAACATATAAAAGAATAACGGCGTCATTGTGACATTACTCGTTACTTCAAAGGCCCCACTCCCTGCGAACTCGTAACTTAGTGCTGCAAAGTTTGTTCATCAAGGCTCGTTAACTTGCGGCTGTTCTGTGATAGACTGCAAGATGGACTTGATACTGTCATCACGCCGCCATCTTGCTTCGCGCGGACAAACAAAATGGCGGACTAAAATACAATGCGTTTATGCAGATGAAGATTATTTTGTGTTTGGTCTGGGAAGGCACTTGTAAGTTTAGTTTGGCTGGGTTTGTAGTGTTTACCATAGTGCGTTGCGAGGTTTTTCGATTGGTGGTAAAAGTAATGTAATGTCTTTCACGATGTCGTCATTATTTCAGAATGTGGGGCAGAGTCAGTGTGTAGAATTTATTATGCGCGCACTAAACTTAGATATCGTATCGTGCGCCGCCGACTGTGAGTATGCTTACTGTTTTTGCCCAGTGTGACCATGAAATCAGGGTTCGTACACAAAACTGCGATGCGATGCGAATTCGCAACGCAAAAAATTACAATGCGAATTGCTGCGATGTGATTTCGTGCGACAAGGCGTCTCCCAGGGTGACCATTCCTTCTACGACCGTCAACCGCACTAAACGTATTTTAAATTGAAAACTAGGTCGTGCCATGGATCGTAAAAAGAAGTGTGCACTTCTGTTATTGCTTAGAAGATACAGGAAAAAGAAACAAACGGGATTTTGGGAAGATAAGATTTTGATGCACGATGCGGATCAATTCGCAAGTTCTTGCGATGCGTAGAGGAACTCGCACATTTTTGCGATGCGACGACGCATCGCAGTTTTGTGTACGAGCGCTAAGTCTGTAGTACGCGTTTTCACCGGGCCGACAATACGCTATAACGTAGAATGCACTATATGTGTAAACACTGCATATGTGAAATATATATATATATATGCACTATATGTTTAAAAAAAGACTGCACGGTTGGTGCGGTGGCTGGGCAACTGGCTGCCGTGCAACGTGTCGCGGGTTCGATTCCCGCACGGAACAACACTTTGTGTGATCCACAAATTGTTGTTCCGGGTCTGGGTGTCATTGTGTATGCGAACTTGTATGTTTGTAAACGCACCCACGACACAGGAGAAAATCCTAGTGTGGGGCAACGTTTTTTCAAAAAAGAAAAAAATGAAAGAAAGAAAAACAAAAAAAAAGAAATCTAATACGTTAAAGTTCGGCAGCTCAGTCAATCCGTATGTGCCTTGCAGACGCGTAGTAAAATAATTAAAGGACACCAAAAGTCAGCGACAACGCACTATGTAAGTAATATCTAGTCTGTTCGGTTTAATGAGATGCTAAATATATTATGGAAATACGATAAACTGCGTAACGCGCGCTCGCAGTCAGCGACGACACAATACGTTTGGTGTGAGCGATACCTTTTTATGTACACTTTTCGACCCAAGAAAAATAAAATTAATGATAACTAAAAATCATTAAATACAAAGAAAAAGTACTGTAAAAGCAAATGCACAGTCTATACTAATATTATAAATTTGTGTTTTTTTTATGGCATAAGCCAGTAAACGAGCAGACGGATCACCTGATGGTAAGCAATCGGCGTCGCTCATGGATACTCGGTACACCAGAGGCGTTACAAGTGTATTACCGGCTTTTTGGGGATTAGGAGTTTGAGGATGGGGATTCAGGGATTGGGGAGATTGGGGAAGGGGAGGGTAATTGGGCCTTCAGTAACCTCACTCACACTTGTGTGTGTCTGTTTGATTGTCCATTTTTTACGGCACAACGAAACTAGAAGGATTTTTTGAGTAGCGATAGTTGAGAGGATGGAGAGTGACATAGGCTACTTTGTGTCTCTTTCTAACACCCCACTTCCCTCAAATAGGAATGAAAGTTACTGCGAAAAACTTGGGGGTGCATATCGACTCGAACTTGTCGTGGGCTTTTCAGGTGAACGAGGTTAGTCGGAAAGTTCATTTCTCCATTCACTCGCTGAGGCGCCTCCAGACCTTGCTTCCGGTGAAGACTAAGATTCACCTCGTCCAGGCGCTGATCTTGCCTCTCATTGACTATGCAGATGCTTGCTATTTGGACGCCACAGAGGAGCTATTAAATAAACTTGAGCGTTTTCAAAATGTATGTATCCGTTTCGTCTTTGGTCTTAGGAAGTTCGATCATATTTCTGAATTCCGTAACAGGCTCAAGTGGCTCCCAATCCGTCTTCGCAGGAACACTCGCATACTATGTCTCCTCTATAACATCCTCTTCAACCCAGCCTATCCTACTTATCTTCGAGACCGTTTCTCCTTGGTGCGCCCTCCTGAAGTCCTTACTCGTTCTCATCTTAAATCCTATCTTAAAATTGTGCCCCATAATACCGACTTCTACTCCTACTCCTTCTCCGTTCATACAGTGAGACTATGGAACTCGCTCCCGCCGAACATTCGGGACGCCAAGTCTATCTCTATCTTTAAGAGACAAGTGAGAGAACATTATCTTTCCTCTTGAAATATAGATTTGTTTTTCTGTATTTATTTATATATGTATTATAATTGTTATTATATATATTAATTTGTTTTATTGTTTATAATTGTTATTTCTATTGGTTTCTTCGGTCTTATTACTTTTTTTTTATTAATTGATTTTTATTTTGTTTGTGTAACACACTATGTGTCTCAGTGTTGTTATTTCTTTTCCTGCCACAGGCCCACAGGAAGAAATTCCAGTTGGAATATGTGGGGCCTATGTACTCTGTTTTTTTATTATGTATTGTCCTCTGTGTTGAATGTGTGTACATAAATAGATAAATAAATAAATAAAGTTTATATAGACCATTTTGCAATTTTCAAGGTGGAATGCTAAAACTTTGGCGGTAATCGTACACCATTATTTTTTTTTTTGTAAATCGTGCTCTCAGATCATTAAAAGAGTGTGAGAAAAGCCGCGGGCAGAAGCTTGTACAAAATAAAAGTCAAATTAAAATGATGGTCCCTGTTAAGAAAGTACAATTCAAATGCTACGAGCGTAGCCCTCGTAGCGCCTCGTAGTACTTGCTACGGTTATCCGTAGCAGGCGCTACGTAAATTACGTAATATCATTTTGCTTCTCAAGTACATGTTTTATTAAGTTATTTTGCGACTTGGAACACAATTTGTACAGAGTTTAGGTCGCTTTTAGAGAAAACTATCGCAATTTGCTCCCAAGTGTGCATTCAGTATGCAAAAATGTATAATGTAACAAATGTATTGCGTAGATTAAGAATATATCAATAGTTTTTTATTATATCAATAGGTAATATTTTTATATATCAAAGAACCGTCAAATTAAAAGATAAGGCATTCAGGGAGCGGGGCCTACTACAGCTACACCTGTAGCCTTGTAGCTGTGTATACAGGGTCTCTAGCCAAAAGCCACTTTAGCGCTTGTCTACAGTGAGAGTAGAAATCAAAATGTATGGGGATGACACTGACAAGTGTCAAAATTTACGTCAATTCCATATAATTTGGTTTTCTATTCTACATGTAGACAAGCGCTAAATGGCATTTGGCTACAGCTGCAGGTTAGGTTTGTCATTCAAATGTTTTATCTATCTATGTATCTGATCTCTCCAGCAGCTTTAGCCAAATATCATTTAGCGCTTGTCTACATGGAGAATAGAAAACCAAATTATATGGAATTGACGTAAATTTTGACACTTGTCAGTGTCATCTCCGTACATTTTGTTTTCTACTCTCTCTGTAGACAATCTCTCTGTAGAAAAAAAGCGATGATGCGGTCTACGATGGAGCACGTCGACCCATAAGAAGTGCTAAAAACCCATGCGTCGCGAAGACGCAACGCAGCGCAATAGACTAGTGAATCCAGGGCATAACAGTTACAAAGATCTCGATTAAGCAGTAACAGTTGTGAATAGGTCTGTCTGTCCGTCGAACGAGGTCAGTTGGTTGCTTTGCATTATTAATGGTTGCTATTAATGGTTGCAGTGTCCAAACACCCGTGGCCCTGTCTACCTTCAATAGTCATATTATCCGAGTTCTACAGACAGATAAACATAACATAACATCACGCCATTTATCCCCGAAGGGGTAGGCAGAGGTGCACATTATGCCACTGTACAATGTAACACCCACTTTTCACTATTTATGTGATGGGTGCCATGTAATAGGAGGTGAACCTATTGCCATATACCGGGCACAATTCCAGACTCCGTGCTACTACTGAGATTTTTAAACTTAGTAATACTTTGCCCGACCCGGCAATCGAACCCGAGATACATTGTATAATTGAGAACAGATAAATTGTATAAGAAATATGAAAAATAATAGACTAAACTCATAACTTACAAAAAAGTACAATTAAAGATTAAAAAGTACAATTAAAGATTAAAAAGGTTTGTAACCTGTCCAACAAAGAAAAAAAACAAAAAATAAACAAACAAACAGGATTTCTGCTCAAATATTATTATACAATCTATTATTGTTTAAGTACATCACTGTCTAACCGTCAAGCAAATGTCATGTAAGAAACCCGCGGTTCAGAAAACAAGTGTTCCAACATTCGTCCATAGATGGCACTTTTTATTTGAGATCGTTTTCTGAATCGCGGTGTTAAGATTCTCCGGCAATAGTATAAGGGTCCAACGAATTTATTTGAATGTTGGTATCAATTGGTCACGTGCTATTGCATCATATTTTCATTGTACAATAATTCGGAATATAAGTGTTCGGTAACCACTAGTGTTGGGTAGGACGCGACTTGAAAAAGAATTTGTAAGAGTAGCCTCTTTTTTGTCCTGAGCCAGTACAATGTCCTACTTCAAATGAGGCGAGGCGAAGGACGGTTTGAAGCATAGCGATACATTTGAAGATACGACTGTGTCAATGTCATTTTGCTCGTACTCTGTTGTCTGTACTGCTGTGTTTAAATGTACCTAACAAACGTGTGACTGATATATTACTTACAACTCAACACAATTGGAAAAAGTAATTGACAACTTTTTGTCACTTGTATTGTTTTTTACTATCTTAATGTTACATGTACAATGTATGTGTCTATCAGCATGCAACTAAAAGCACTCACTCGACATAGTTATTTGCTATATTATTTTTCGAAATTTGTGGATAAAACTATTTGATCATAATAAAAGGGTATTAAAAATAAAAATTAATATTAAAATTTAAAAATAAAATTTGCGACACCATTTTCCGCTAAATATTAAAATTTAAAAATAAAATTTGCGAGCCTCGCACTGCTAAAGGGGTACCAATACAAACGCAAGCGCAGTACTTCATTGAAGCGAAGAAGCGAGACACGACGTCGACGCGGGCGGACGCGTTCTCTTTCACTCTTTGCGCAAACTCGTACGCGACGAACGCGACATAAAATTTGAAGTAGTACATGTAAAAAATTTGAGCCGCTCTTACATTTGTGAGTCTTGTACGGGACAAATGTCATGCCTCTTGTATGTCATACTCAACACTAGTAACCACTACCTAGTACTTTTATTCAAATCAACCCCCAGCTTAACCCTTACGATACCGAGGGTTATCCATCAAGTAAGTACATCACTCTGTTCTATTGTCTATAATTTCCGAATTCCTAAACTACCAAAAAAATAAGGAGTTTTTTGGTAGTTTTCCACACATCGGGTTACATTATCGAAATTTTTATACGGTTCCCTTTTTTCCCTATCAAAAATAGCCCATGTTCATCATGGATAATGAATTCCAACAATAAAAGAAATTTTCAAATCGGTCCGGTTGTTTCGAATTCAATTCAAACAAACAAACAACACAAACGAAAAGTAAAAACTAAAAAGGAAAAAAAAATACTATTATTGGTCATACGTACTTATAGCTTACACACCCACTGATAGGTTAGAAGTCGGTGTGTCCTTTCCAAAAAAAAAAAAATAAAGAATTATCAAAATTGGTTTATAAGTAACGGAGATACCGGCGAACAAACATAAAAAAGCATATATACGGTCGAATTAATAGCATCCTTCTTTTTTAGCTGACTTCAAAAAAAAAAGAGGAGGTTTTCAATTCGACCGTATAACTATATACTTTTTTTGAAGGCGGTTAAAAATCGAATCTTTCCTCTTTATAATATTAGTGTAGATGTAGATAGAATAATGTATGTAAAGAAAAACCATAGAAAAACCATTAGTCTTATCAAATCAGTGAGAAAAACACACTATTTCTTTAGATTTATGTAGTCTATGCCATATTTTATCTGTTAACTCTATAATCTCTGGTAATTAAAAAAATAAGAATTTTGATGTGTAATGGTTTACGGAAAACTACAATGTGCTAATTTAGAAAAGAAATTGTTAATTGTTGAAAATTGAAGTTTAAACTGTAAAGGAATAAACTTTAAAAGTCGTTTCTTTGATTACAGGTAAATAGGCAATAAGATAAAGGTGAAAAGTTTATTTAATGTGTTCATGTTTTTAACAATAAATCGTTGATTACAGAGCAACGCAAGTTTATATTCTTTATAAAACCATACTGAAAGAGTCTTATATGTACATTTCCATTATTATTATATATAGACAACTATTTATATATATAAGTTGTTGTATACGAACTCAACTCAATTAACGTCGGAGTACAAGTTGTAGTGATTAAAAGTGTGATGAAGTTGGTGTTGATGAGATATAAATTAGTTTTGTTTAGTTCTGCCACGTGGCACGGCTGGTTACCCCACGAGCCACAAATATCTACCAATATTATAAATGCGAAAGTGTGTGTATTTGTTTATTTATCCGTCTTTCACGGTGAAACGGAGTAACGAATTGACGTGATTTTTTATAAAGATAGTTATAGGTTTTTTTTTAAGGGGGGAAAATCATCGAATGGCTCTGACTCTGACACTCCCTCCCGCCTGTGTCGGAGTCTTACTGACTAATAACCACCCCGTTCCTACTCCTGCACTTCGAGACGGAGCCCCGGTAACCCGTTAGGTTCTCCGCGGCTTCGTATCGGCATCAGCCCTGTTGGGCCCTATCCGAGGTGGTCTGATGGCTCTTTGAGGCGCGTGCGGAACGCGACGCGCCGTTCGCTCGGGTATAGTTAAACGATGAGGTTATATTTTCACGTTTCTTTCTAAACATAACTATTACCATACAATGTGGGCTGTAAGTTTGGATGGAGCATTGCGCAATTTTCAAGGTAGAAACTTAAAAATTTTAAAGATTTTTTTTAGCATAAGCCGGTAAACGAGCAGATGGATCACCTGATGGTAAGCAATCGGCGCCGCCCATGTACACCCCAAACACCAAAGCGTTACAAGTGCGTTACCGGCCTTTTGAGGATTGTGGAGGATACGGGGATTCAGGACACTAGAGAGACTGGTAGGGTGGTAATTGGTCCGGTAACCTAACTCACACGACGAAACACAACACAAGCGTTGTTTCACGTCGGTTTTCTGGTTTTTATTGGTAAGCGGACTATTTGTGACTAATACAAAAACCGTGTTTTTTTTTAAAAGGCCGTACGTTTAATTGGATTCCTTTAAAAATATAATACGTATCTAATGTTTAAAACTAAGTTAACCCTTTGCGTACCGTCATTATAGACATAATTAAAGAGCAATAGGTTGCGGTCACCGGTGTCCTCGCGGTGTTTGACAGTTTAAAAGACGAGCATTAAAACAAAAATACTAAATCTGTAATGACAAAATACTAAAATAAAATAAAATTACTCATAAATCACCATCCCTATTTATTTACTCTGATTATATAAGGGTTTCAGGAACAATGTTCAGGCTATCACTACCGTCCCTTTTACAGGCTTCAGTGAACCTGAATATACATAGATGACACCCTTACAGCTTATACTCTAAGTTTTAATTATTATTGTAGATACCTTGTTAAGAGCGAGTTGAAATGAACTATAATGTGATTCTGTTATTAAGGCAATCAAACTGACTGAATCAAGACCTATTGTTTGCCGAATGCATGCGATCTGCAAATGAAGATTAGAAACGTTGGCGTTTCGTGGACATATTTTTGATTGTATTTACACAACATGTAACGTAACTAAAGTAATGTAACATTCATGAGAATGTTTCTATTGCCACACACTGTACATAATTCCAGACAAGGTGCTGTCACAGAGAACATAACATAATCACGTCTTTTATCCCCGAAGGGGTAGGTGCATATTACGGCACTTAATGCCACTGTACAATGTAACACCCATGTTATGAGTCCCATGTAATAGGGGGTGAGCATACTTGCTCCGTGCTACTACTGAGAATTTTTACAAAAGAATCCAGTAATAGTTTGCCTGATCCGGGAATCGAACTTGAGACCTCTGGCCCGGTAGTTGCACTTGCGACCACTCGGCCAACGAGGCAGTATGTTACAGATAATTTCCGATAAAAAGTCTAATATTACTATGACCTGAGCCCAATAAGGCAGTAATATTATTTCAACAAGAGATGATGTAAATTGTAAAGACACCTCTTCATGTCCTTTCGATTTATTATAAAACTAGCTTCTTCCCGCGACTTCGTACGCGTAATCCCATTTTTTCCCGTCCCCGTTCGTGATTCTCGGTAAAAAGTAAAAAAAAAAATTTGGTTAAAAAGTATTCTATGTCGGTCTCCTGGCTCTAAGCTACCTCCCTACCAATTTTCAGCCAATTTTATTTTGCCGTTGTTGAGTTATAAGTGGTGTAACTAACACGACTTTCTTTTATATATATAGATGTTAATGTTCATTGTGTATAGATGTGGTCAGGAGGTACATATTAATTAGGCATAGAGAAGAATTTGGATTATGCGACCGATGCCGGCGGATCTAATAAAGTAAGATATAAAATTGTATTATTTTAATGAGTTTGCTTCAAAAACTGGTATGTTTAAAATATATGCCGATTTTTTGATGAATTTCATGCGAGTTTGGTTCGGGATATACGGGGGCTTAGGATGGCGAACTTTTCTGTGTAGTAGTTATCGCGGTGGCTAGGTAACAGGAAAATTTTTAGTGTTGGGCAACTTTATAAGAATCCTATATTTGGTGACACTACTGTACGAAACAGCCTGCTAACCTTTTATGGGGTCTGGTGGATAAGTAAAAGGCGACGAAGGCCCTAAAACCGCAAGAAGGTCAAGCGTGATTTGGGTTTCTAAATTTGAGAACGGTTCACATCAGTGGTGCAAAGGTAAGGTGCAAAGGATTTATTCAAAGTTTTTAAGAAAAAGTGAAGATCAAGGCAAACAGATTATTGTGATTTTTAAGTTATTTCTTTAGATTTTAATTATTCATAATTGTTAGAATAGAATAGAATAGAATGTTATCTATTTCCAAGTATATGGTACATTGAGGTTTTACATTAAATATTGTTTCACATACACTACCATTGCTGGTGTAGAAATATTATGTTAATCATGCTTTATAGAATATTTTTTTTTAAAAAACTAGTAATTACAATGTTGTTCCAATGCTGTTCCAACTCGGCTTGAGAAAGCGTGGTCATTCTGTCGCCGTGCAAGAAGAGGCCACTGCAAGTCCCCAAGATGCAAGGCAAGAGTAATCTAGTTTAATGACTAACGTATACTGAAGAGTAAACAATAGGGTAGTTTCCTAATTTTTATTTTAATGTCCGTCTGGTACATTAATTTAAAACTTTAGATACGTATTTTTTCTTTTCTCACAAAATTAAATACTTTCGACTATATAATAATTTGAAATATCGTGTGACGTCATAGCGTGTCACATTTTGTAGCACGTTATGACGTAACTACCTCCCACTCCTAAACTTAGCGCCATTTTATCTAAGTATTGCAACTTAATACGAGACAATAAAAAAATACGTGTCTAATATTTTTTCATTTTCTAACTGACGGACTAATTAGATTTTTAATTTTGATACCCTGGAAACTACCCAATTCTATTTTTTCTTTATTATTTGTCTTTTCGAGCTACCTCTGTGAGTCGCTGCAGGGTACCACCAGAAAACCAGCGTTGAGTGTTACCACGCTCAACATGATGCTGAGGTGGAGGCCCGTTCGACATGGGCATGCATCTATTTTTGCTAATTTTGTGATGTTTATTTTTTGTTTTAATTTGTTTTTTATTTATATATTTCTTTTTTCATTTTTGTCTATACCTCTGTGGATGCAATGTGCCGAATAAATGTTTTTCTTTCTTTATTTCAATTTGCAACTTAATTTCAAGACTTATTCGCTTAAACAGTCAAACTCGACAAATTACCACAAATCGTTGAAACCAATAATACATGAAGCTAATAAACCCACTTTAATAATACGATCATAAAATTGACTCTCGTACTTTTGTATAAATAGAGGGCGTCCCAATGACTATTATTCCCTATCGGTTTATTGGACAAGAGTGACGTCATCACCGTGCCCTGTTATTTTCTATGTCGGTGAATTAAGTAATTAGAGACGTGTGGGCTAGGATTAAGGTGGGAATGGAGTGTTTATCAGAGGCAGATTAAATCTAGATAAGTATCTCGCCCTTAAATTTTTTGGCAACGTTGTCACTCTATCGGCAGTTGGTCCTCTGTAACCTGGCGCCCCAGGTCTTGCCTAGTTTGCCCTAGGGATAATACAGCTCTATTGTTTATAGTTACGACTGTGTATTCAAGAATCGGGGTACGTAGGTATCTGAGACACTGCAGCAACCCTACAATATGGTTGGGTTAGGCGGTGCTGGTGTACGTTTCATGTTCGTGAACGGACGCTGTTAACTGGGACTGGTCAGCCCCAGACTGCATTATTTATTGTCTATAAGGTTATTTTCTTTTTCGATCTCTTTGACTGAATTTTAGTGTTACATTGTTCTCACTAAATGGGACTAAAAAACTACTGTGACTAGAGAATTGTATTATGAATCTAATTGAAAAAGAGTTCCCTGTGGAGTTTGTTTCTCCATAGGAATCCACAAATTGGAATAACAAAATAGCTACACTTTTAAAACAATTTGTTGACTTTCAAAAGTGCCTTTCTTGGTCTAATTGAAATAAATGATTTTGACTTTGACTTAAGTTACATACACACCTACATGCTTACATACATTAAAAGCTTGTAAAAATATATAAATGAATTTTAGATATATGATGTTCAAATCATGCTTCAAACAGTATTTAGTTGTCTTTGTGACTCCATTCTTAATTAATCCGTGGTTAAGTACGTACACGCCTTAGATTAGACGTTCCGATAACCATGTTGCGGTATCTGTGAGATATTTGACGTGCATGCCACGCTCGTAATTAAGATGGAGACTAATTAATAGCTATTTTATATAAATAATGCTTTGATAAACTAGTTCTTCAGGGCCTTCAGGACCTTCAGTCCACGTTGCGTCATTTAAAAAATGCATGCACCGCCTCAACTCGTTGTCGACAGTTTTTCCGAAAAATAAATGAACGATATTTGTTTGTTTTTTTTTTAAGGGGAGAAATCATCGAATCACTCCTCCCGCCTGGGTGAGGCGGGAGGGAGTGTCAGACTCTTACTGACTAAAAACCACCCCGTTCCTTCTCCTGCATTTCGAGCTGGAGCCCCGGTAACCCGTTAGGTTCTCCGCGACAATATTTATCTGTTTGGCACTCACAGGCTGTCATGTCATGCGCGTGAGCGGGTACCACGCGGTCCACGCAAGGCAAGCGTGCGAGTAGCGAGTCGTCAAATAGTGGGCCACCCGTCGTCGTCCACCCGAGGCCAACGTGGCGAGCGAGGCGATCGGCAGTTGATGTAACGTCATAGATATAATAAAGAAGTTTGTAATATTTCTGTTGTGTAACGTCGTCCATAAATCACGTGAGGTGTTTTTTTAATCTTTTGTCCCTCCCTCCCCCCGGTGAGATTTCGTGAGATTTTATTCAACACCCTCCCCCATCCCCCAATCTCACGTGAGATTTATCAAAATTTTGGTTTTTCACGTAAACCCGTTGGTTTGTTTGGAAAAGCAATTACAGTAACTGATGTCTCTCTATTGTGTTTTGAACACAGCATTCTGTTTGTGCATTTATAAAATAAATAAATAAGTTTGTCTTATCATGACGTAAAGACCCAGGACACCGCACCGTGACAATAATACTTGCGACATTGATGAAATCAGTGTAAACGTGTGAAGACACACATGAATTAGATTATATAAGCCAATATCATTATTAGGACCTTATTGAAGTAGTATTACGTATAAATAGATTACACGTCCCGTCTCGCCTTACCGACTCTGTGGCTCGTAATAATTCATATTTACTGCTCTTGTACATTCGACTAAAGTGATTGCGACTATTAAATTATACGGCTGTGGTTTGAATGTTAAGTTAGACGCTATACGAGTGATACTTGACAACTATAGCTTCATAGTTACACACGGCTATACATAATAATTATAAATAGGGGGACGTCCCGCAACGCCGGACGGCACCTAACGCCGGACACGTATATTATCTCGATAACTAATAACGCGAGCAATTCAATTTTTACTAAAAATCTTAGGTGTCTGCCTGTGCCACTGGGTGACTTCTCCCTAAAAATTGAATCGCTCGCGTAATTAAATTAAATACTTTCGACGATATATTAATTTAAAATATCGTGTGACGTCACAGCGTGCCACATTTTGTAGCACGTTATGACGTAACGACCGCCCACTCCTAAACTTAGCGCCATTTTATCTAAGTATTGCAACTTAATACGAGAAAATAAAATAATACGTGTCTAATATTTTTTCATTATCTACCTGACGGACTAATTAGATTTTTAATTTTGATACCCTGGAAACTACCCAATGTGCTATATAACACTTTACGTGTAAAGGAGCATATTACAACAATATAATTAAACTGTCAAACACCATGCGGTCACCGGTGACCGCGACCTATTGTTCTTTAATTGTGTCTATAAAACCGGTACTTGACGAGTTAAAACCCAACAAGTTATGAACTATATATAACTGAGAAAATAAATCTAAGGTCGGAAACTATAACTCTAACCTTTAAAGCTTGACAATACTAAAATATATCGAGAAATCCATTTGAACAATACTCCATTAGGGGAAGGTACTATAACGACATTAGACGGGACAACAGACCCTTGAAACAAAAAGGGACTGCCTTTTCCATCTTCAACCTCACAATTATATCCTGCCTCCACGACTTTTCATTTAAATTAAATGGTATTTTACACATAATTTTAGTTAGAGTTCTGAACTACAGCTTTTATGCAACAATAGTTTTATTAACAATAGGAACTAAATTATTATTATAAATACAAATACATATAATAATCTAATATTTGTATTTATAATATTAATATTATAAATAATAATGACTGCCTCGTTGGCCGAGTGGTCGCAAGTGCGACTGCCGGGCAAGGGGTCTCGGGTTCGATTCCCGAGTCGGGCAAAGTATAACTGGGTTTAAAAAAAAATCTCAGTACTAGCACGGAGTCTGGAATTGTGCCCGTTATATGGCAATAGGCTCACCCCCTATTACATGGGACTCACAACATAAATAGTGAAAAGTGGGTGTTGCATTGTACAGTGGCATAATGTTCACCTCTGCCTACCCCTACGGGGATAAAAGGCGTGATGTTATGTTATGTAAATAATAAAAACTGAAATATTTACTTTTTGGTTGGTTCATTGGCGCCGGCCAATCAGAGTGCCGAACGCGTACTCGTTACAAATACTTTAAACGTAAAAGTAACTTGTACTTAAGACCTCTGAATCCAAAATTCAGTTGCAAGATGTGTAAGTGTGTAGATGTATGTGTGTGCGTGAAGTGTAAAATAAATGCAAAAATCAAATCTTGTCCCGTAAGCTTGTACTAAGATTAGGGTATACCGTATTATTCCGCATTTATAATATACCTACCATTTACCCGTTTACATATTTTTTTTTTAAACTGCTCTAGGATTTTTCCTGTGTCGTGGGTGCGTTTACAAACATACAAGTTCATATATATGTTACCGGCCAAACCCGATTTCAGGAAAAACTAGTTTTGCCTAGGCTAAACTAGTTCTTCCTATACGCGTTAGGATGAACTAGTATAGCCTAGTTCAAACTAATTTGTCCTAAGCCCGATAGGATAAACCAGTTTAGGCTAGGACAAACTAGTTGATCCTGATATAAATAGGCCCACTCTAGGATAAACTGGTATGGCATAGTCTAAACATTATAATATAGGTATCTAGAAAGTCAAAATAAATAGATAAATTAAATTAAATACTCCTTAATTGGTAAAATAATCATTTTTATTAAACTATAATGATTCGTCGTTAAAACTTATGGCTAATTGGTAATACAAACTATTGAAATGCGATGATTTTATAGTTTAACAGCGACACGGTTCGACTTTTAATTATTGACTGCAACATACCTCCAAGCAATGTTGACGCTGCACTTTATATGTAATTAGTTTTAACGTGTATTACTTTGGCATTCAATAAACGACACTTGAACGAAATGGTTTTCTTTTAAACTCCGAACATTACATGGCGACCCTGCCATCGAACCTTACAACCCGTAGGAAGATAAACTAACACGAAGAGCAATTAAGAAGAAATTCAATAAAGAAGTGAAACAAAGGTTATCTAATGGGGAAGACATACAGCAAAGACGAAGTCGTGATAGCGCAAACTGCGAGTGGTGATGCCCAAGCCACGCAGAAGCATTCCTCACTGCTGAACACCGGCGAAATTTTGATGATTGTGGTCCTTGTCCTCGTCGCCTCTTCGCTCATTTACTACTTAAGCAAGAAGTGCCACCATCAATAGTTAAAACACTGCGTCGTGAGTTGAATCGGCACCTATTGCAAACAACCACCTCTACCCTACAATTGACGCCGTCCTCGTCATTACCGTCGTCTTCACCAGCCTAAGAAAAAAGAAGCCAGGCCAGGGAAATCCCGGCCATCCAGCGGAGTCCAGGGTTATCCCGGCCCAAGCAGCAAGACCGACCCAGTTCCAGCCAAGTAGCGTCGAGTCGAGGTCCTGCCGAGTAACGCCAAGGGAAAGAAAATTTTGCGACGCCAGCCTCCATCAATTTGAGAAGATGCAACTTTGTTCGGTATCCTTTTATTAAGTAATATGATAAATGAGTTAATAGCAATTCAAACAACGTTGAAAGCCATTTATGACTATTTAATTAAGATAGGTCGAGAGCGCAGACAAAAAGAGATAGGATACAAGAAAATAAATGAAGCTAAGTGTGCCTATGAAAAATTAAATAATACTTTGTCTCGAGTGTACGAACAGTTAAATAAATCAGAAATAAAGTCTACAGACATAGACATAATAAATAAAACTGTAGACGAAATTACTAATCTATAGTAAAATAATTTCTTTAGTTCCAACGCCAACTGTAATTTCACAATCCACTACCATGACATTAGATAATTTCGATATGAAAACAGCCATCTCCCTGTTACCTGTTATGACAGGAGCAGAAAAAATTACCAAACAACTAATAGATGGCATAGATCTCTATAGCTCTATGATTACAACTGACGCGAACAATCAATTAATTAAATTTGTTTTGAAAACTAGATTATCAGCTAGTGCAAAGTTAAGAATGAATACGTCATACTCCTGTGTACAAGATTTGCTCACAGACATGAAAAAACATTTATTACAAAAAAAATCATCCGTCGCCCTTCAGGCACAGTTACATAGAGCAAACCAAGGGCATCGTTCTATAGAGTCTTTCGGCTCCGAATTAGAAGAACTTTTTGTTAATTTGACAGTTTCTCAAGCCGACGATGACAGTGAGAAATATAATATTCTTCGCCCCATTAATGAAAAATTAGCTATTAAGCGTTTCGCCGATGGCCTTGCGGATACTCGATTAAGTACAATAATAGCGTCAAGACAATTTCAGTCACTTCCAGATGCTATTCGTGCCGCTATTGATGAGAGTTCTATGGCTCCTGAAAGTGAAGTCATGCAGGTAAGAAATAGCCAAAACTCTCGGTCTCGTCCCAACAACTCAAACTATAGGCGGAATTCGCAGAACTTTAATCGCGGTCCCAATTTCATTAATAAACGATTACCCAATAATAATTCAAATAACAACAGTTGCAAAAACTCAGACACCAACAATGACAACAATAACAATACGGATAATTATTTGCGCAATAATACACAAGTGTGGAGGAACAACAATTGGAATCCGCGAAGACGTTTCGCAAGATACAATCCGCGGAATATTTCTTATAATCAATCATCAATGACTCACATGGAAGATAATGCACAAATCCAAAGTGAGGCAACTTCAAATAATTTCGAAACCGAGAATGAGTTTTTTCGTGGCGAAACAAATTGAACATTTTGTTTATAACTATAATAGTAATAGCATTATAACATGTAGATTATTTAATAGACTTATTAATTTACTTGCAGATAGCGGGGCAAGTCTTTGTGTAATTAAGTTTGAATGGTTAGAAAACAAATTACCTGAAATATTAAAATTTATAATTAAGGAGCAAATAGTAATAAAAGGGGTAACCGGTAATTTAGTTTCTCAAGGATATATTGATTTAAACTTAGAATGTCAAGGAACTTTTTTCTCGGATAGATTTTATGTTTTTAGAAGCTTATCTTGCGCAGCAGATGCGATATTAGGGAGAAACTTTTTAGAAAAATATAAAGCAGTTATAAATTTTGATAACTGCACACTGTCTTTGAAAAACAGAGATATGTTAGTTACAACAAATATCTTAGGTAACGGTACCTACACACATGTTATACCACCTCGTTGTGAAATAGTACGCTATATTCCAACTTCATTATGTAGTGACTGTGTGGTGTTAGCTAAAGAAATAGCCTCACATCCTGGCATTTTTGTCGCGGGCATGATTGCTAAACCAAAAAATGGACAAATTCCATTACGGATATTAAATATAACCAATAAGGAAATAAAGGTGAACTTTCATAACATTGAAATATATAGTTTAAATTATTTTGATGCGTGTTCTTTTGATGAAGAACGAGTCTCGGTAAAACGCGTAAAGACGTTATTTGGTTTATTACAGTTGAGTTCGTATTTGAATAAAGAGGAACAAATATGCATAGAAAATATTTGCGCAAAATACGCAGACGTTTTTCATTTACCCGGCGATAAACTTTCGGTCACAAACTTATTGGAACATTCAATTAAGTTAAAGGATAATGTTACACCTGTTTATAAAAAGCCATATAGATTACCTCACGCATTAAAGTCTGAAATTAAAAAACAAATTAAAGAAATGCTAGATAACGATATAATCGAGGAAACAACGTCTGAGTGGTCCAGTCCGGTACTTTTAGTGCCCAAAAAGGCAGATAAATCAGGGGAAAAGAAATGGAGACTTGTCATTGACTATAGGCAGTTAAATAATGTTATTCAAGATGACAAATTTCCATTGCCTAATATTACAGAAATCCTAGATTCGTTATCAGGTAGTATTTACTTTACCAAATTAGACCTTTCTCAAAGTTACTTTCAACTAAATCTAGATAAAAATTCGAGAAAATATACAGCGTTTACTATGGACAAAATGTATCAAATGAAAAGATGTCCCATGGGTTTAAAAACTAGCCCCAGCGTTTTTTCGAGATTAATGACAATAGCAATGTCTGGAATTAATTACAATCAAGCATTTATTTATTTGGATGACTGCATAGTAATTGGATCCTCTCTAGAAAATCATAATAAGAATCTTATAAAAGTACTTGAGAGGTTGCGGCAGGTCAATCTAAAACTGAACCCAACAAAATGCGAATTTTTACGTACTGAAATAATGTATCTTGGCCATAAAATAACTTCAAATGGAATTTATCCTGACCCAACAAAAATAGATACGTTACAAAACTATCCTAGACCAACAAAAGTGGATGAAGTTAAGAGATTTGTCGCATTCGCAAATTATTATCGACGCTTCATTCCACAATTTGCAAATTGTGCGTATCCATTAAATCAACTATGTAAGAAAAATGCAATTTTTAATTGGACGGCGGAATGTGAATTTGCTTTCCAAGCACTTAAAAAATCACTTATTAGCCCTAATGTTCTACAATATCCCGATTTTTCAGAGAAAAATATGTTCTTACTTCAAACTGACGCATCCAAAACAGGATTGGGCGCTGTTTTGTCCAACAGTAATGGTCGCGTCGTAGCGTATGCGAGTAGGAGTTTGAAACCAGCAGAAACTAGATATCCAATAATTGAATTGGAATTATTAGCAATCGTATGGGCAATTAGGCATTTTCGACCGTATTTATATGGAAGAAAATTTAGGATTCTTACGGATCACAAACCATTGGTTTATTTGTTTGGAATGTCTGATCCATCTAGCCGATTAACTAAATTTAGATTATACCTTGAGGAATACGAATTTGATATAGAGCATGTACCAGGTCGCCTTAATGCAGCCGCAGATGCATTAAGTCGAATCCCATTAAGCTGTAAAGATTTAAAAGAAATGCGACAGCAAGTGATATCGGTTATGACGCGCGCGCAATATAGAAAGTTGTTAGAACCCGAAGTAGATAACAGACACACGGACTTGACGCTAGGAGACTCCACTACTACGCGGCCTGATCAACCAAAGGTGGTGGAAATTCTCAAAAAACCCAATGACGTAATTGAACTGATAATAAGTTCTAATGACAATTTTAAAAGACAATTATTAAAATTAGAAACGGTATCTGAAGAGTCTGGTAATTGTCTATACGTACCTTCGCAATGCTGTATTATTCTATTTTCTCGATCGTTATCAACTATTAAAGTGTTAGCGAGAGAACTAGAATATTTATGCTCAAAATTAAACATTTGTGAGCTCGTAGTTGTAAAGAATGAAAGTAATAAAATATTACTTCAATATTTATTAAAGGAAATGAAAGCATCGAAGGTACCACGTTTTCTTGTTACTAGAGATGTGAAACGTATAATTGATAAAGATGAAAAACGTATTATTTTAAATGATTTTCATCTATTACCTACTAGCGGCCATGCGGGGGTAAATAGGATGTTAAATAATATTAAAAAATATTATTTTTGGACAGGAATGTCCAGTGACGTCACTAACTTCGTGAAAACCTGTAAACAATGTCAGGTTCAAAAGTTTACGAATAAACAAATTCGAGAACCAATGTTTATTACCACCACACCAAACTCAACTTTCGAGAGATTAAGTTTAGATTTAATGGGCCCAATAGAAGTAGATAGTTTTAATTATAAATATATTCTAACGTTACAATGCAATTTGTCAAAGTATGTGGAAGCGTATCCTCTAAAAACAAAAGATGCGGAGACAGTTGCGAAATCTTTTGTGAATAATTTTATCTTGCGTTATGGGTTACCTAAAGAAATAATAACTGATCAGGGGACAGAATTTATGTCGTCGATCATGACAGGAATCTGCAGTTTGTTAGGAATCAAAAAATACAATAGCACGGCTTATCACCATCAAACACTTGGTGCTTTAGAAAATACCCATAAAATTTAGGAGCATTTCTTAGAATGCAGTGCGAAAGTACTAGTATAGATTGGAGCACATGGTTGCCATACTGGTGCTTCTCATATAATACTACCGTACACACTGAGACAAAGTATACGCCTTATGAGCTCGTCTTTGGAAAACTATGTCACTTGCCAACAAATTTGCAAACTAATTCAGTAGATCCTGTTTATAATGATGAAAATTATCCTATAGAGTTAAAATTTCGATTACAAAAGGCACAATTTGATGCAAAATCAAACCTTGTTCAAAGTAAACAAATTAGAAAAAAATCTTATGACAAAAAACTTAATTCTATAACTTACAAAGAAGGAGACTTAATTTTATTAAAAAATCAAGTAGGTAGCAAATTAGACAAAATTTATAGTGGACCATATAAAGTCATTGAGGATCTTGCACCAAATGTGAAAATTATAAAAAATAATAAGGAATATGTAACGCATAAAAATAATACAAAGTTATTTCATAATTGATTTTATTTTGTAATTTACTTATAAGCTTAGTTTAAGTATGTGTAACAATCTAATAAGGTTAAAAAAAAAAAATGTAGTCAACATTGTTTGCAGCCTTCATTTTTTTTTCCTTTTATAAGGGGGATGAAGTGTGTACTTTTTCGGGGGAGTTGAAATGCGATGATTTTATAGTTTAACAGCGACACGGTTCGACTTTTAATTATTGACTGCAACATACCTCCAAGCAATGTTGACGCTGCACTTTATATGTAATTAGTTTTAACGTGTATTACTTTGGCATTCAATAAACGACACTTGAACGAAATGGTTTTCTTTTAAACTCCGAACATTACACTATAACATATAATAAGTGGTTTTTAAAAGAAGCAATAATTATTTAAATGTTATTAATTTAAAATCATAATGATTCGTTGCTACAAGTTGTAGATAATAATTGGCAATACAAACAATCATACTATAACTGACAATTGGTACTGTTTATTTATCACATAACATCACGCCTTTTACCCCCGGAGGGGTAAGCAGTGGTGCACATTATGCCACTGAACAATGTAACACCCACTTTTAACTATTTATGTTACGAGTCCCATGTAACAGGCCTATTGCCATGTACCGGGCATAATTCCAGACTCCGTGCTACTACTGAGATTTTGTTTTTAAAAACCTAGTAAGTAATATTCCCGATCCGGGAATCGAACCCGAGACCCCTTGCCCGGCAGTCGCATTTGCTACCACTTGGCTAACGAGGCAGTCACCCTGTTTTTTAATAAACGCAATAATCATACTATGACTACGCCATACCAGTTTATCCTAGAATGTGCGTATTTATTATTTATTTATTATTTATTGGATCACACAAAGAGTTGTTCCGTGCGGGAATCGGACCCGCGACACGTTGCACGTCAGCCAGTTGTATTAAAAAGATTTGATAAACGGCTAAATGATGCATCGCTCGGCGGCCGCTGAAATGGAATATTGTGACGCAACTAACATGATATCGAACTTAAGCTGCTTCTCGAAAATAAACCTAAGTTTAATTGGCTTTTCTTAAGTTTACGTTCACGCGCGCCTTTAGCTGTAGATAACATGTATGTACAGTCAAAAGTCCACTGCCACCACCTACCTGACTGTAGCAAATGTCGTGAAAATGGATTCGGTGCTCAGGTTATATTTATTTCAAAATGAATTTATTTCGATGTCTAGGATTTAAATGTCCCTTCAGTGGTACCTACAGTCCGTATAGCATAGTTCTAACTCCTCAGATAACAAGCATTGCGATCGTAACATAGGATTTTAACCCTCCCAAGTTTTACGAGGGACGCAATGAAAGCATGTGAGATTGCAATGGACCCGGACTTTATCTGTGAGGTCCGGGTTATAGTGATAAAGCTCCTACGCTGGCAGCATGTCAATCAAACTCCATGGCTTTAGAAAAAAGAAGCAACGTAACATCCCAAACTATGTCTTTGATATCGTTGAATGCTGAAGTCACAATTTTAGATTGTATTATAACTTTTCGCGCCCGCTCGCCGCGTCGTGTGTCGCGGAATGCTGCTCATGATTTCATGACCATGGAGCCTTTCATCATCATCATCATCAACAGCCTATAAATGCCCACTGCTGAGCAAAGCCTCTTCTCACACGGAGAAGGTTAGAGCATTAATCACCACGCTTGCTCAATGCGGGTTGGCGATTTCAAACTTATAATTAGAAATTATAAGTCCAGGTTTCCTCACGATGTTTTTCCTTCACCGTTTGTCAGTGGTGTCTAAATAATCTTAGAAAGTACATATAACTCGGAAAAAGTCACATTGGTACTTGCCGTTGGTAGGTTTCGAACCCGCACCCTCATGCATGAGAAGTGGGCGTCTTAAACCTCCGGGCCACCACGACACAGTTACGTGAGTAAGCCGAGAACCATAATAATTAAACTGAATTGAGATGAGTTCCTCATGTCACGCGATATTTCATATCAATATATCGCCGAAAGTATCTATTTGTTTCATAAGAAAATAAAAAATACGTGTCTAATGTTTAAAAATGATCTACCAGACGGACAGAAGTGTGGGAGAGCCATGCTTCGGCACGAATGGGCCGGCTCGACCGGAGTGATACCACGGCATCACAGAAAACCGACGTGAAGCAACGCTTGCGTTGTGTTTCGTCGTGTGAGTGAGGTTACCGTCCCCAGTCTCCCCAATCCCCGAATCCCCAACGATCCTCAAACTCCAAATCCCCAAAAGGCCGGTAACGCACTTGTAACGCCTCTAGTGTTCCAGGTGTCCATGGGCGACGCCGATTGCTTTCCATCAGGTGATCCGTCTGATCGTTTACCGGCTTATGCCATAAAAATACATTAAAATAATAAAATTAGTCATCTACTCTATTACTATCAAGCAGAGTAAATTAAAGTTGGCGCGCACACAGGCGCCTTGCCGCACACGATGAAACTTCTAAACCGGCTCCTGGCAGCCTCCAAAGACAGAGTGTGATGTGGCTACGAAGGAAACAAGATTAGTTTTAGCGAAAGTCATAGATGAATAATAGTATTAATAATTATCTAAGTATTTTGTTTTTCTTTTGTTCGCGTAATGCTGAAGTACTCAAACGTCATTCAATTTTAACTCGTTGAGTACCGCCATTATAGACACAATTAACTCGTCGAGTACCGGTTTTATAGACACAATTAAAGAACAATAGGTCGCGGTCACCGGTGACCGCTTGGTGTTTGACAGTTTAAAGAACAATAGGTTGCGGTCACCGGTGTCCTCGCGGTGTTTGACAGTTTAAGGCATAGTTCTGTCACTACAAATTCCTTGTAGAAAGATATTCAACAGAGATGGAACGATATTCAGTATACATAATATATAATTTCACGCCTGTCTCCCATGGAGGTAGGCAGCGACTATGGGACGCCAATTGCTACGACTCCTACTTACCTCATTCGCTTCATCAACAGTCATCAATCTATTCATGCTCAACGGTATTCAAGTAGAACTTAACATTGAGTAGTCTTTTAATATTTGGGCTTTTTTTTTTAAGGGGAGAAAATCATCGAATGACTGCTCCCGCCTGGGTGAGGCGAGAGGGAGTGTCAGACTCTTACTGACTAAAAACCACCCCGTTCCTTCTCCTGCACGTCGAGCCGGAGCCCCGGTTACCCGTTAGGTTCTCCGCGACAATATTTGGGCCTAAGTAATAAATGTTGTGTCCCGTTTTCACGTTCCCGTAGGATTTTCAGATTTTTTTCTGTCGTAAGAATCTTTTCCTGACAATAACAAACACAACAAAAAATAGATCAGCCAAATCTGTCTAGCCGTTCTCAAGTTATGGCGTGACAACGGGAAACGGGTTACATTTTTATATAGATAGATAGATTGTAATTTGTTGACTGGCTCTTTGGTCGAGGGGCCGCCAGTACGACTGCCAGGCAAGCTACTATTCTTACATTGCTAAATATTATCTGTACTGGTCTATAGCAATTAGAGAGTAATCAAAGATAATTAAAAGTATTAGCTTTTAATTACTTTTGTGTCTATACATCTTAATCTTAATAAGGAAAAAGTAATAAAGAACATTACAAAGCTATAATCGATTGTATTAACAATGTTATAAAATTAATTGATTAAAAATGTAATTTAAATTATTGCAAAAAATTAGCTTTTTACAATCGCAAAAAGATTTCATGGTGCACTATGTAATCATTAGTATTGATTTTTTACGGTCCTCGTAGGTTTTTATATGCTGTGAAAAGTGGTTGTAGTAGCAGCGTGCTGTGGGCTCGTGGCAATGAGGTGGATAATCCTCCTTTCTCTTTGCTTGGTACTAGCTGCTCTGGCGGTGAGTAAAAAGTGTTATATGACGTAAAGGTGAAGAAGGGCGAGGGCTGAGCTCGCTGTCATTGCCTCTCGGTCCCGCTCTCGTTCAATGCGAAGCAATGGAAGGCAGGCGAGAGGTTATGTATGTGTGTATTATTTCATTATTTCGACTTCTTTGTTATGATAACATAAACCCCAATTTATTTATTTACTATTATAGTATTGTTATTTAGTAATATTGATTATCTATACTATTTAATATATCTTATATAGTTTATATTATACCTATATATACGGATATATGTATGTACTTACAGTTATGCATAATTGACTGCACGGTTGGTGCGGTGGCTGGGAAACCGGCTGCCGTGCAACGTGTCGCGGGTTCGATTCCCGCACGGGACAACACTTTGTGTGATCCACAAATTGTTGTTTCGTGTCTGGGTGTCATTGTGTATGTGAACTTGTATGTTTGTAAACGCACCCACGGCACAGGAGAAAATCCTAGTGTGGGGCAACGTTTTAAAAAAAAGATAAAAAAAAAAAAAAAAAAAGAAAATTATGAATTTATTTATATAAATTAAATCATTGTACCTTATTACACCTACTGTTGCACATCTCTGCATTACCCCATGGTAGACTGTTAGAGAATGCTACTCGGCATTAAGTTCGCCATCGTATGCAAAATACAGAAGTGCATATAAAATAAAAATAACACAACACTAGGCCCGCTTCTAATGGTATTATGATTATTTACTAAATTTAACGTCCACTGCCTGTGTCTTATAACTGAAATAAAACCTTTCTTATTTGTCTAACATGACCTAAATAATTAAATTATTTCAGGAAGGCAAGCGCGAAAAACATGATGACGGCGTAAGTATATAATCTATCTTAAAATGAATGTTTGAGGAACTAACAACATTTAAAACTATGGCAACACTGGATTAAAGTAGGTTCCCATGTATTCAATTGCCTTTACTATGAATGTATTACAATTATCTGTGTATTCGACTAAAAGACTTGAATCTATGGTCGTGAACAAAATTATTTAAAAAAAAGTAGGTTCCTATGTTGGATGTCATCAGATGTGATCGTTTTGCAATTGCATTTTATTTTGGAATTTACGTAAATAAAACTAAGAAACATTCCTTTTTTAAGAACTCAAAAAACATATTCAAATTATTTTAAAAATTTGGATAATATTCTTATGTCTGGTAACGTAACCATTGCACACGTACACATAAATAAACCATACTGACATTTTGGGTCCTCATCATCTAAGTGACATTACATCCTCCTAGTTTGCAACGTCCTTGGTATATAGTACATTATAAGATTGGTCGAAGATACTTATAATGAGGTTCTATATAAGGCGCCTGCGACTCACTTAAGACCTAATATGACTTGGCATACTTTTGTTTGTCATAATCATATTTTCGCATAATATTACTTTCGCATATTTTTTTAGCATAATTTCTCTAATTATAATAATGGTTATGCACAAAATTTTAAAGCATAACATTCTAAAACATAAATTTATTTACGCATAATGATGTAAGCATACACCAATCATGCAAGCAAGCAAGCACGCATGCAAGCAAGCATGCAAGCATGCAAGCAAGCTAGCAAGCATGCAAGTAAGCATGCAATCACGCAGCGTTCAAGCAAGTATGCAACATGTAGCAGGCACGATTTCTGTCACGGCTCCGGCGCTGCGCGGCTTTCGCTCACCGCCGCGGCTGAGGTTGGCCGGTGAAGCCGGCCAGCAAGCCGAAGCTCGCAGCCGCCTGCTCCTCAGCCAGCGGGCCGTCTCTCCCCTACGGCAGGGCAGACAAGACTACATGAAGTCGGTTTTGCAACTATTCGGTTCTGTCACTAAGTTTTGTAGCACAACATATTCAATTTTTAACCAACAATGTTTTTTAATTAATAACATATTTGCATGAATATTCAAAATAAATACCTACTTAAACAGCTCAGTTTTCGTTATTTCTATTAATCGTATGCTTAAATATTATTATGCTAATACTCATTAGGCGTAATAACGTTATGCAAATTAAATTTATGCTAAAACAAATTAGCCTTCTAGATGATTATGCCAACATAAACTGTATGCCAAAGTATTATTATGGCAAAAAAGTATGCCAAAACCGTTATGCCAAAATTTACTAAGAAAAAGAATATTATGTAAAAGAAGGGATCCCGCGCATAATACCAATAAATGAAATAGGTGTGTGAAAGAATAGATTTTTTTGGTTTCCAGAGCACAAGTTACAGCGACCTACTGAAGCGACTGATTGAAGTGGCTGGAGTAAGTTATCATAATTATAATTATCCTGTCTTAATTCTAAATAATTAAATTTGTCTTAATACACAACTTTCTCTTCTAATTTCCATCTAGACGTTAAAAGCATTTTTTTTTATGGCATAAGCCGGTAAACGAGCCGACGGATCACCTGATGGTAAGCTATCGGCGTCACCGGCCTTTTGAGAATTGGGAAAGAGGGGGGGGGGGGTAATTGGGCCTCCGGTAACCTCATTGACACGACGAAACACAACGCAAGCGTTGTTTCAAGTCGGTCTTCTGTGAGGCCGTGGTATCACTCCGGTCGAGCCGGCCCATTCGTGCTGAAGCATGGCTCTCCCACACCACACAGCGTAATATAACTATTATGAGTACTGATACCTTCCCCACCCACTCATGGGTTAGAAGTCGGTACCATAAGATCTAAAAATTTAAACTAGAATTCATTCCAACCTTAATAGATAAAGAATTATTTGTTACTGTTTGGTTTTTAAATGTCGGTTTTTTTATTTCAATTAGACCAGAAAGGTGCTTTTGAACGTCAACAATAAAATTAAAAGTGAAGCTATTTGCTCATTGCAAGGTGTAGATAGGTTACTCTTTTTCAATCAGGTACAAAATACAAATGTGAGAAAAATGTAACAATGTTTAGTCTACAACTACTACGTCTGGTAAAACGGTTGTACCTTTTTACCACTTTTAATCCACATAGGTCCAATGTTCTAAGCAAATTATACAATCCCAAACACAGATAAGCTACTGCATACCGTTGAGGAGTTCCCTTAATGTGTAATGTGCTGGGTGCACCTGCCTTTCCCTGCAGGGGTAAAAGCCGTGATGTTATGTTCCATCCAAAGGTATCGAAATTACTTAATTAATTCGACCTAATTAATTAAATAATGAGTAAATGATTTTTTTTTTTTATATAGAAACAAAGACATGCGGGAGTAAGTATTTTTTTAATATTGATCAGGGTTTCTATGATTGATTTTTCACTTAAGTTAAGCGCACACTTTTAACCCATTGTTTTTGAAAGTGATAATATTACAGCGCAATAATTAATCCTAGTGTGCATACGGCCTTAACTTGCGTTACGTGGTTTTTTTTTCAGAGACACTGTTGTTTTTAATTATACATATGGACATTTACAAAAATAATTTTATTTTTGCAGTGGTTAAATGTACAATACGTAAGCATTTTATTACATTTCATATATTTAGATTGATGTTATAATCACACTTTCTGAAGCAGGCAGTACAATTTGTCGTTTTGTTTCTTTTTAGAAATCATCGCCCAGTTCAAGCGTAAGGAAATAAAAAAAAAAATATAATTAGTACCTATAATACGTTTAAGTAGTATAAAAGGAAATAATGTAACAATGTTGTCATTGTAGATTAATTAACACCCTTCTGCCGGAATACTGAAATGTTACTCAATTTTAAGTCGTGCTCAAATATCGTGCCATCTCTGTCATTTTACAAAGAATTTGTAGAGATAGAACTATACTTCAGCACGACTTAAAATTGAGTACCGTTTCAGTATTCCGGCATTAAACTCATAACTTAGGGCACTCCAACACATTTGGTTAGTGATATAGTGCTCGGCACCGCTGGCTGCCCCACACCTTATGAGCGTCACAGTTCTAACCTAACTTAACTAAATGTGTTGGGTGCCCCCTCAAGTCCTCCGCCGGCCCTGCATGCATGCATTCATCAAATACATGTTTAGCCGTTTCGTTTCGGCTAACATGTGCATTAACCGGCTAAAAATGAAGCATCACGACGCATACTAATATGATTTCGAACTTCAGCTGCTTCTCCAAGATAAATCTAAGTAAAGTCTGCTAATCTTACACAAGTTCGTGTTCACGCTCACCTTTAGCCGTAAAATACATAGAGGTATACCCATATCTGCGTAAGTCTATAGTATTCAGTTACATTATTTATTATCTTTCTTAAATATGCTTGCTTCTTGCGTCCACCATCATTTGGTTTCTGCATCATCTAAAGGTTTGGCTGGAAGCTATTTTGGACTAAAATAGGTTTCTACCTCTAGGTTTTTAGTGTACTAGAAAGGCGATTTTTCACACCTTCGAGTGCCGTAAATGATAAAGTTGGCGAAGACAAATAAGATAAATATTTTAATATAACTCAAGTTAGGAAAAGTCAATAAATATGAATACAACTCAAGAATTAGACAAATAGATAATAGCAATTAAAATAATTTTGCTGTCAAACTGACGGCTTCGGCCCTTCTAGTGCATAAAAAAAATTGACAATAATTTAGAATATTTAGAAAATTTTATTACAATTTTGTAAGTAGTAGGATACTTAAATGTATGTAAGTAGTTAAGACGATAAATTTCTCCTTTCAGAAGAAATCACGAGTTCACAACTTGGGCGTAAGTAAATAAAAGTTTCGAGAAATATTAATTTCTAAAAACTTTCACTCTTTGATGGAAAGTGGTGTATTTTATTGGAGTAATGTGTTATATATTTAACGTTTTATTTCAGGATCTTAGCTTCACATACGTAAGTAATCAAGCATTCCTGCGCATTCTGAACCCAATTCAATCAAAATAATCCTGAAAAATAAATAATAAATAACTAAAGAGAAAATATTCAACGCTCAATAATAAAATTGTGCCGATACTGTCAACGACTGCCTGCGTATTTTATATTATAATTATATTTGACATAATTATTGTTTGTTCTCAAATAGTTTGCAAATGTGTCTCCACCAATATCAGAGGTAACTTTGAAATATTATAAATAATTTAAAAAAAATGTGGTCGTGCTTACACGCCAGTTGCTTGAATGACATACACGTACTTAGTATCACATCACACAGTAGAGTATGTCAGCAAACCGGTACACACCAGCCAAATAGTGTGAGAATCGTACGGATCTACGTACGATGCTGGGCATGTGGGCATCTCCCCAGGTACCCAATAATGAACATACACGGATCGTTCTCGTTGTTCAAGTTGAAGCTACCATTGGTCACTGCTTGAGCTAACCAATTGCAATGTTAATTAATTAGTAGAATCGTGGATTTTGAGGAGGAAATGGTCGGGGGTCCGGGACGAGAGCAGTTGACCGCTCGAGCAGTCAGTGTATGCCTGGCGACTGTTTAATCGCTCGATGAAATTTCACCGTGCTGTGAACTGTCCGAATCAGTTGCAACAGCTTGAACTGTTTATGTATCTACGTACATAGAAGTCTGTAATTACCTCACCTAGTAACCTAGCTTTTTTATATTTAATGGGCCGACGTTTGACCACTATCTCGCCTGGTGGTAAGCGATGATGCGGTCTACGATGGAGCACGTCGACCCATAAGCAACCTATTTACACAAGCTTTGAAGACACCCAGGTTATATATTATATCCCCCTTCAGGAAATACAGTTTCTTGCAAAGAATTCCACTTCATAGCAGTACGCACAAGGAAGCTTGATGCGCTTCATGCGTGTGAGTGGGATATCTACTATGAATCGTTTAGTTTAAGTGTCGTGTAGTACGATGATGGAAAGGATTAGGGGGAATCAAGTCGTTTATACAACTTCTGCCCTATTAGGCTATTACAGTATGTTATAGCTACTTTTTTTGCCACTTTCTAAATATAATGGTTTAAGTTTTCGGCAGCGTCATAATACCTCTTGCACACGCCATCGCCGAACACGTCCCTGAGGGCACGGCAGTGCTCAGCCCACGCAGGGTATTCCGCTACTGTGTGTTCCACCGTGTCCTCAGGGAGGTCCTGGCAACGTATCGGTTCGGAAATACCGCCGACGACAGATCATTCCACAGTTTTGCTGTACGAGGCAGAAAGCTACGTGAGAAGCGCACAGTTGTGGTCTGCCAACCATCTATATGATGGGGATGCATATGCTGTCGTGAGAGTCGATGGCGAAAAGATGCGGCAGGTATCAGGTCAAACAATTCCTCAGAGCACTTCCCGTGGTATAAGCGATAGAAAATGCACAACGAAGCTACGTCTCTGCACATTGCCAAAGTATCTAGCTGGTTTGAAATATCCCGACATCCAACAATCCGAACGGCACGCCGCTGAACGCGGTCCAGAGGAAAAAGCTGATACTGGGGTGCCCCTGCCCAAAAATGAGAACAGTATTCCATGTGGGGCCGAATTTGTGCCTTATATAGAAGCAGGCGGTGGGCCGGGGTGATATACTCCCTCGATCTTTTGATCACACCAAGCTTCCTCGAGGCTAATATGGCCTTATCCGCTAGATGACAATGAAACTAGACGTCGCTTGAAATGTTGACACTAAGTATTTCAATACCGGCTGAGGCAGTTAGGGAAGTGTTTTGAAACTGAGGAGAGACGACCAATGACAGTTTCTTAACGGTAAACACGCAGACAGGCAGGGTTAGACTGGACAACTATACCGATAGTTGGCATCGCCTGTGCTGTCATCCGCATAACAATGAATGCCGCTGATTTGCATCATGTCACTGATATGAAGGAGGAAGAATGTAGGTGATAGCACAGACAACAAGCCAGAGCATTCACCGTCGGCAACAACCTTAATGCTGCTGTCTGCAAGAAAGCAAATGACCCATTCGCATAATGTCACTCACTGCCAACGCTTCCCCCTTAGATTCAATCGCCTGTACCCACCGGTGCTTCTAGGTAAACAAGAAGATCACCAGTAGACCAACCTTTACGAAAGCCGTATTGTTGGTCACTGAACAGCTGATGATCCTCTAAGTAACGCAGGTTTTAAACTTAATTTAAATAAATAAATACATATTAACTGAGTTAATTAAGGCTAATTAGATTAACAACTGTAGCACATGGTAGATGGATCAATGATACTATTATGTGTATAATGATGTTCTATATAGTACCAATAAATGAAACCAGTGGGTGAAACTATACAATTTTTGGTTTTCAGGATCCGAAGGACTACGTACTAGTGCAGCGAGTGCTCGAACTGGCCGCAGTAAGCAATTAAATTATTCTGTATTTTGCTCAGGCAGCCCCGTAGAATCGGGAGAAGAGGGGAGGGAGGAAGGGGGGAGGGGCAAATTTCCGACGGCGACGTGCACTGCCACGTCTCGTCTTGTCTTCCCCTGTATAGGCAAGATACTGGAGATATGTTAGTCGATGAATATGGGAAAGATTGATTCGCTAGAAGTAAACGAAACGAAAACAAAAAGTTGTATAGGTACAACCCATAGCCATCATTTTGCTCACTAGTCTGATGTTGCAATTTGCCATAGAGATTGCCAGGGAGAGAGAGTTATTCTCACTAAAATAATGGATGATTGTGTGAATCTTAGGATACATTGGCACTAAACATTAGGCGAGATATGATAGGTTAACTACTGAAATGCTAACAGGGGGTGGAGATATTATTGCAAGCCTGCTGTATTTACTTTTTAAGAAGTCTAGGCAGTACCGTTGTGTCCCTGGAGACTGGGCCAAAGCCATAATTGTGGCACTGTATAAATGAAAAAAGTCACAGCAGGAGTGCTAAAATGTCGGTGATAGAAAGAAATGAGGTGATAACAGAATGTCAGGTAATAATAATATTCACACATTCTCGTTGCCCCTCTGTTGCTATCTAGCAACCATTCCCGGGGCCCGGTCGGTGAGTTGGTGAGTCTCCGCCTGCCATTTTTACGTGTAGTAATTACATTGTTTCGGCAGGTGCCATAGTCATCCATATTTCCAATTTACTAGTTAATAACAACCCATCCATAGCCCTACCTTTTTTCCATTATCCACAATACTTCTACACTAACTGGGGACTGTCCTTGGGTGCATTTCCATAGTGTATACAGGGATAGTCGCCGGTTTGTGTGTCCATTACCTTTAGATTAAAGTTGTCTAAAGGGCCTCTGCGCAGTTGGCTTCGGCCCATGATACAGCTCCCAAATGACCGAGACCCTGTGGTCCCGTGAATGGTAAAGACATATATAATAATAATAAAGCCCTTTATTCTGATTTTTTACATTCACAGTTGTTACCAAGAAGTTGCAGTATATCTCATAATTCAGTGTTCCTTTTGGCAAAAGGTCTTCTCTAGTTACCTCCATTGAATTCTGTCACGGGCCACTCTTGTCTAGTTGTTGCCTGCTGTTAGTCTTAGTTCGTTCACTCATCGTTTTGACTGTTTTCCTCTACTGGTTTTACCGTCCCTTGGATATCAATCATTATAATTATAATTAATCTTTCCTTGTTTTCTCCCATCATATAATCAGTCCATTTTTGTTGGTTAATTATTTTTAACATATACTACTCTGTCAAGAAAGTACCGGGAAAAGATCAATAATACACAAAATGTCTGTTATTCATCCAAATTTATTTTATCACCTTCAAAGTATGCTCCTTTAGAAACTATACACTTGCGCCAACGAATAATCTAATCATCAAAACATTTTTTAAACGCTTTTTGACTGAATGTATATCACCATTGTTTTTGCTCTTAGTTGGTCGTTACTTCCACCCTATGTATGCCTGTCCATACTTCTTTGCATAATTCTTTGACAGGACTGGGGCTTGTTTCTATGTTGTTTTGTCAGGTAATAATAGATAGACGAGGAAAAATCGGAACAGGTGAATGAGTTTTTGTATTTGGGATCTCTGTTTATGGGAGATGGAGAGTATGACGGGGATATTGAATGGAGAATGAGAGCGGGAAATAGTGTAAATGGTGCCTTATACTTTGTAATATCCAGCAAAACTACGAAACGACTTACAGTAATACAGTGTGTATAGACACCAACGCTTATACGGGTGCCGCAGAAGAAGCATGAAAACAGGATTAATACTGTGGAAATGAGAGCTCTGAGAAGTACGTGTGGAGTAAAATCGTTCAATTTAGTGAAAATTGTGTTATTACAAAAAGGTGTGGATTGACAGACAATGTAGCGACAAGGAATAAAAAGATAATGTTAGAATGGTTTGGACATGTAGAAAGAATGGATGAAAGCATATGCACATACGAAAGAAGTACCTATACACGCTAAATGCGCACAATCTTAGACACTCAAAATGACTTTTAATTCATTTGACCTAATTAATTAAACAATGAGTAAATGATTATAATTATTTTTATAGCAACATCGTGGTAAAGGAGTGAGTATTGTTAATTATTATGTTTTTCGGCTTAATCACATGAATATTTGACGAGGAACTCGACTAGTTTCACGCTATGCTAGAGGCTCATATTCATGAGCAGCATTCCGCGACCCGCGACGCGGCGACTGTCACGCTGCTACTGTGAATATGAAACTCTAGGACATATGTCTCACGAAAGTTATAGGATAAATACGTATTGTTATTTTGATGTTCATCAGGGTTTAATTTATTGAATTATTATAGACATTATAGACAAGTTATTATAGTCATTATAGACACAAATAAAGAACAATAGGTGTGCGGACACCAGTGTCCTCGCGGTGTTTGACAGTTTAAGGGCACACTATTATGCTAAACCCCATTAGCACGGTAATAATATCATACAATATTTCAACTTCATACAAACGGACGAAACGCTAGCTATACCTACGGGCTTCGATGTCGGGGTGCGTTTGGGGCGCAGACAGTCTGTACCGCAGTGACGATTTGATGAACGGATGGTGTGTTGTTTTTTAGCAATAACTGCGCGATTTTACTCTAAAAATCAGTTCGAATACATATATCATATGACGAGTAGTTTTTAATTAAGCTTTATATTAGAATGCTGATTTATTTATTATGCGCACAACTCAGTCGAGGCGCAAATATTTTTCGGTCGCAAAATAAGTCCGATTTAATTTTCAAACATAAGCATGTGTTTTATTAATTAAATCTACCAATAAAAAAACAAGACGCATTTTTATTTAACCCCCTATTCACGAATACCCCTACGATAATACTAAGTATTTTATTATAAAAAAAGGATATTTACTTTCACAAAACTAAATAGAAACAGAAAGTAGGCAAATGTAATTAAAATTACGGGCAGCCCTAACGCATGTGTAGGTACGTACCGCGCGGGTGTAGGTACTTAAATCTACCATGCGGCCGAGTTACACGACTGTATGATAATATTACCGGGCCATTGTTTTTCAGTTTTGCGATAATTTACAGCGCAATCGCATCGCAAGCGCAATCGTAGTGCGCGTACGACCTTAACGTGCGTTACGTGGTTTTTTCAGATATAAGAACTATGTTGTTTTAATACCTTTTCTAATTATACATTGAATGGTTTTCTATAATAATTTGATTTTTGCAGCATTTACAAATATCGTATGTAAGTAGTTTACTGGTGGTTTATTTCCACTGGTTACTGGTTACTACTGGTTTATTTCCATTGATATTTTACCCACACTTTTTAAAGCAGGGAGTATAATTTGTCGTTTTATTTATTTTCAGAGACAATCTCCCGGTTCAGCCGTAAGAAAATTGTCAATAATTTAGAATATTTTGTAATTTTTATTACAATTTTGTAAGTAGTAGGATACTTACATACAGGGTGTACGTAACGTTGCCGCAAAACGCCGACAGGTGGTAGTAAAAACCAAGTTCTATTTTCATAAAGTAAAGAATTAAATGTTTCTTTTACGTAATCAAGTGTGGGAGAACCATACTTCGGCACGAATGGGCCGGCTCGACCACCATACCACATACCACGGCCTCACATCAAATCGACGTGAAGCAATGCTTACGTTGTGTTTCGTCGTGTGAGTGAGGTTAACGGAGGCCCAATTACCCTCCACTTCTCTAATCTCCCCAATTCCTGAGTCTCTAACGATCCTCAAACTCTTAATCCCCAAAAGGCCGGTAACTCACTTGTAACGCCTCTGGTGTTCTAGGTGTCCATGGGTGACGCCGATTGCTTACCATCAGGTGATCCGTCTGCTCGTTTACCGGCTTATGCCATAAAAAAAGATAGTTGTAATCAAGGCTGAAGTTGCATACATAAAAACGATTGAAATTGTAAAACCAATTTTTTGTCACCGATTCGGGAGCGTTCGGGTTACACCCTGTACACGTAGCTATTAAGACAATAACTGGTCTCCTTTCAGAAAAAATCACGAGTTCACAACTTGGGCGTAAGTAAATAAAGGTTTCGAGAATTATCTTATTTTCTCAAAACTTTCACTCTATATATTAAAATATGATGGAAAGTGGTGTATTTTATTGGAGTAATGTGTTATATTATGTTTAACGTTTCATTTCAGGATCTTACCTTCAAATACGTAAGTAGCATTATGAATCTAACTCAATCAAAATAATCCCGAAAAATAACTAATGAGAATATATTCAACCCTCAACAATGAAATTGTGACGATACTGCCAACGATTGTTAGTACCTTTTTACACGTACCTGTGGCCGGGTGCCGGGCGGCAGCGCAGTGTATAATACAAATTACGCCGGAAATATTTACTATATATATTCAAGTTAATTGTTGTTTGTTCTAATACAGATTGTACCGCAACCGAATCCAATGCTAGAGGTAACTTTTATACAATAATAAATGTAAAAAATTACCACATATTATTGCAACTTTCTCGAATCTCAAACTATCATTGTACGGAATTTCAGTACATTGGGTTTAGTAGTTTAAAAAAAATGGCGTCCCGAGATTTTAACGCGTAGTTCCCGTTACTCGTGGGGTTTTCAGAATAGAACCTGTATAGCTCCTTTCTCGCGGGTGTTAAACTATTATTGTATGGAATTTCAGTCAAATATGTTCAGTAGTTTAAAAGAAATGGTTACTTGTTGACCCGAATTTGCATCCGCAAAACTCCGCATTGATTGATGCGGATGTGATAGCAGATATCTGAATTAATGCGAATATTCTGCATCTGTGGATCTGAACGCGAATCTTCGCAACACCCCTGATTAATATTACTAGGTATATTAGTGTACTAGCTGTGCCCGCGACTTCGTTCGCGTGGAATAGTGACTATGAGCAGCGTTTTTTTTTAATATATACTTATTTTTATTTTGGATCATAATCACAGTCATTTTGTATGTATAAGCATAGAATAGTGTTCGACGTGATTCTTTAATTTGACATAACTTTTTTATTTATGAACCGATTGACATGAAACAAACACTAAAGCATAACTGAAGCATACCACAATATATTCGTGAAAACCGCATCCAACTCGGATCAGCCGTTTCTGAGATTAGCGTGAACAGACAAACAGACAAACAGACAAAAAAAAAGTTAATTACATTTTTGGGTTCGACATCGACATAACAATAACCCCTGCTATTTTTTTTATTTGTATTTTCAATGTACAGACAGCACTTTTCTACAATTTTATTATATGTATATAGATAGATAGAAATACGATAAACTGCGTAACGCGCGCTCGCATTCAGCGGCGACACAATACGTTTGGTGTGAGCGATACCTTTTTATGTACACTTTTCGACCCAAGAAAAATAAAATTAATGATAACTAAAAATCATTAAATACAAAGAAAAAATACTGTAAAAGCAAATGCACAGTCTATACTAATATTATAAATTTGTGTTTTTTTTTTTATGGCATAAGCCGGTAAACGAGCAGACGGATCACCTGATGGTAAGCGGCGTCGCTCATGGATACTCGGTACACCAGAGGCGTTTTAAGTGCGCTACCGGCTTTTTGGGGATTGTGAGTTTGAGGATCGTTGGGGATTCAGGGATTCTTTGCCATACAACGTGCCAATGCTGCCAGCGTACTGTGCTCTTTCCTTATAGACGTCCTATGTTTAGATAGTTATTTTCAGATTTCTTTTATTTTATTTTCTCTATTAATTTTAGATTATTTTTAGTTGTATGAACATATTTATTTATTGGCTTGTTTTTATATTTTAAATAAATAATATAACCTTATAGTAAAGAAATAAATAGAGTTAAGTCCAAATATGTTAATTAATATTATTTTTATAGGTACCTACTTCCACTACGAGTACCACGGTTGATAACCCGGAGACTACTGAATGCTATGATGATACTACCTTACCGGTAATGATTATAATCAATTGTCATTTTGAATTTGTGATAGCTGCCACTTGAGAAATAATTGTAAAATCATTTTCGGATTTTTCTAGTATCCTAATAGTACGAGGCCTTGGAAGGATTATACTGAGGAACAAACGACAGCCCCTCCTACCGAACCTGAAGTTAATGTTTTCGAATAGTTTTTATTGTTTTCTCTTTAAACCACATAAATAAATAAGCAGTCTTCGACCCTTTTCATTTATTAATACAATGCTACCATTACTTGAGATATAAAATATTAATGTATACATTTATTTTTATACATTAATTTTATTATATAATAATAAAACTGCAGACACGGGACGATAGTAAAGTAATGTAATCTATGTATATATATATACCGAAGGTAGTTCGAGGCCCTCGCTATCAGAATTGTCAGACATGGTGAGAAACTTGAAATAATAGTCTTAAATGGTAATATAACGATTGGTTTAATCACTACACGGCACAAATTACAAGATTATTATACGATCAAATCGATGTAGTATGATTTGAATTGGAAACGCGGTGAATTCGAAGCAACGTGGTGACTTCACTTTTAGGTTATTTTAAAATCAACCGTTTGCGGTCACGTTCCGTTCCATTCCAAAGTGACTTGACCATTCAAATTACTCATTCCAATCACATGGCAGCTGTCAGATGACACTGACAGCTGCCCATCCGTCCTTTTACCACGATGCATCGACTACACCCAAGCATACCGCTTGACGTTTCCAATACCGAACAATTAGTTAGCATGTAAGGCGATAGATGGCACTTGAATTACTAACGCTGCGACGTAGTTCATATGCGAAGCCATAGATGGCGCTTATATTTTTGACGCTGCAACATGTACATAAATGAAACCCATTTTCCGTTGTTACGCCATCTAGAGAACGGCTAGACCGACCTTGTTGTATTTGTTATTGTCAGGAGAAAGTTCTTACGACAGAAAAAATCCTGAAAATCCTGCGGGAACGAGAGAAAATGGGACTGCGCGTACGAAGTCGCGGGCAGAAGCTAGTGTAATATAATGTTTCTCACTTACAAATGACAAACATTATAAACAAAAACCGTAAACTCTAAAATTAATTAACTACATATGTGTCACACGGATCTACTAAAACATAGTCAGTTAATTAAACAAGTCACTCCCGGCTAGCAGTGTAGCGACACTTATGAACATGCTCTAAGACAAATAACATAACTAGAGCATAAATTGAGAGCGACCCACAAAACTATACGTAGACTAGAGGCTGGTAAACAATCTGTTCAATCAGTGGACACTCAGAGTCTGAACGAGGAGTTAGTTGGGAGTAGATCTGGTGACATGTGTGAGCCAGCCGTTACAATAGACTTGACTGGTGATGATGCCATCACCCTTGCATGTCCCTTATTAAGTAAAGTCATAATAAAATTAAAAATACATCAAATTAAATGAAATAAAATAATTAAGAGGCAAAGGACATTGCCCTGGAGGGCCTACAATATATGGGCGCAGACGCAGAGGATTATATATGGACGTAATCCAGATTTTGAGGTTATTATCTAGACACAACAACGAATATTTGAACGAATGTTGAATGTTTGAATGATTGTATAGAAGTAAAGAAGTTTTGCTTACTGTATAATATTATTCTTATTTATATTGGAGTATGACTGCATACATAAAGAAAAAAAACACAATCGATCGATTATAATTGATTGGACATCAAATGTTTTTAAATCAGATGTTCCAAAAATATGACTCCGCTCAATCTGAAATTAATAAACACATGACTGAGGCAAGTAAATTAGTAGACCTAGTTACTTTATAGTGCTGAGAGATATGAGTCTATAGCAAATAACCTTTCTTAAAGATAGAAAGAAATAAATAAAGAAAATACATTTTTTACGCCACGACACAACACAAGAATACAGGTACACACAGAAAGCCCATGATGCGTCGCAGCGCAAAAGGCTGGAGCTCAGCTTAATACTATGGCCCGAGTCTCGGCTCAGTCCGGTCCAGGCTCGAGTCTACGGCGCTGATTTTCAGCATCAGCCCGTAGTAGTACGTACTAATTATACACCTACGGTAACACTGTTCAAAACACAGAATGATATAAATAATAAAATTAATGTAAAAATAAAAACAAAATCAATAAAAACGATAACTGCCAAAAAACTAAATAAATAGATATATAATAAATAATAACAAGAATAAAATTAAATTACATTGCACATAGTGATAATAAATACATTCTTGGAGCTGGAACATAATATATTATTCTTGCGTATGCCACTCACATATGGAGCCAGGCTATAGAGGGGCACGGGGAGGCATTAGCAGTCTCCCTCGATATTTCGAAGGCCTTTGACAGGGTATGGCACGACAGTCTAATCGGCAAGCTTCCTGCATATGGACTTCCTACTGATCTGTGCAGATGGATAGCAGACTTTCTGAGGGATCGGTCAATATGAGTAGTCATCGATGGCTGCTCGTCTGACCAATTCGGTATTAATGCCGGCGTCGCTGAAAGTCAGTCCTGACCCCTGAGGGTCAGGGGTCAGTACTTTCAGCGACGCTCTTTTTGCTGCACATAAACGACCAGCTTAAGCCGGGTATGCAGATGACAGCACAGTTGTTGAAAGGTATGTGTCCGGTGCGCGGACTAGCGGAACACAGATCCAGTCTTTAAGAGAACCCATGGTCGAACGTTTGAACTCGACCTTGAAGGCGGTCTCCGACTGGGGTGACGCCAACTTGGTTAGGTTCAATGCTAGCAAAACCCAGGCGTGTTATTCTCCGCCAAACGGAGTCAATTTCCGCTGACTCCTACTTTCGGGAATGTATCCTTTCTGATAACCGATCATCTTGAGCTTCTTGGTGTAACTCTGACGCCCACACTCAACCTTGGCTCCTATATAGAGTCAAAAGCGCAACTAACTGGTAGAAAGTTGGGTGTTCTATAGAGGGTGAGACGGTATTTCACGCCAAAATAATTGCTGAGCCTGTACCAAGCACAGGTTCGGTCCTGTAAGGAGTACTGCTCTCATCTTTGGGACGGCTCGGCAAAATATCAGCTGGACGCGTTAGAGCACATTGAGAGGCGTGCCAAGAGGCTCATCGACGATGATGCGCTTGTGAAGGCTCGGCTTCAAAGCCTCGAACATATTACATAGGCGTAAGGTTGCAAGCCTTTCGGTTTTCTACCACATACATTTCGGTGAGTGGGAAGCGGGGGAATTGCACAACTTGATTCTCCCTAGTCCTTTCCATCATCGTACCACATGACAATCGGTGAAGCGTCACCGATTCATGGTAGATGTTCCGCCCACACGCACGAAGCGCTTCGCTTCAAGCTTCCTTGTGCGTACTGCTAAAGAGTGGAATTCAATGCCAGAGTCTGTATTTTCTGAAGGGTATAACCTGGGAGTCTTCAAGGCTCGAGTGAATAGGTTGCTTATGGGACGACGTGCTCCATCGTAGACCGCATCATTGCTTACCATCAGGCGAGTTAGTGGTCAAACGTCGCCCCATCAAATATATATATATATAAAAAAAATATACCACATACGGTACCTCAACCAGCTGTTAACAACAATGCTAGTGTGTTCACTGATCCGATAGGAGCAGGTATTGTGGCAATTGTTTCTAACTAGCTAGTTTCGCGCGGTTTTTTCCGCTCTGCTCGACTTCTATTCACGTAGCGTGATGTTTTATACCCTATTATAGCTTTCCTTGATAAACATGGTATTCAATACAAAAATATTTTTTCAAATCGGACTAGTAGTTCTGGAGATTGGCGTGTTTAAACAAACCCTTAATTAACTAAAAATCTCGGGTTACTCTCGTGAATATACTGAGAAAAGCTCATGAGCAGCGTGCGCGGTTGTGGCGTTATTGCGCAGCCTACTCCTAAGTACTAGTAGAGCTTTAACTTGTGTGTTAAGTGTATTTATATATATATGTATATATACACACAGATAATTTAGGATTAAGTCTAATAACTACTTTTAGAGTCACTTTTTTATCGTTTCAAACGATAACGCGGTGATTTCCAGTGACATTAAATGAAAATCTGCGGACGGCGAACACTACTACCACCGTCAGGTGTCTTCAAGGTCCAAGTGAAAAGGTTGCTTATGGGCAGGCGTAGGCGTGCTCCGCAGGTATCATCGCTTACTACCAGGCGAAATAGTGGCCAAACGTCCGAGCCGATCGCGATAAGCTTACAAGGCTCTTTTTATGGGACAAGCCCGCCACAACCTCCGAAAAACGCTACAACTCCTGTAAGCCAGGATCTACAGTAGATACAATCATGAAAACACCGGAACACTGAAGTCCGGCGCGTCCCAGGGACATGAGTAACTGTCTTGGTTCCCGCAACGAAGTGAATCAAAAGATATTATAAGAGGAGAAGAAAAAACGATAGTTTCCATTTCCCTCGGTGAATTACTGCAGAAGACAGAATGAATTAAGTATAAAGGCGGAATAAAAGACTGTACAATTAGGTGAAGCCCAGTCGCCAAGCACCACGGAAATTGACTAAAAACTAAGTGCTAGCTAACTAAGCTTATAAGGGTGATAAGTGACCATGAGTTGGAATGGGGTGGTTTTAGTCAGTAGAGTCTGACACTCCCTATCGCCTTACCTAAAGCGGAACGAGTAATGTGATGATGACATTTAACCTCTTATTTGCTACTTATTAATAGCATACCCCCAGAAATAAAAAATAATATTTCGCAAAAGAACATAAAATGTAAACTAAAGCAATATTACATAAGTGTTATTTAGGAATGTGTTTGTTTATCCTCGGTTGTTTATATTATTGTCATTAACGTATATATTTGTAAAACCTCATTTTATAAAAAATCGACTTTGAGATTGATTTATGATAGCACAAGTTTAAACCTTAGTGGATTTTGGTTGCTATTTTAAATGGATAATCCTGTACTTATTGTAAATACGATAAATAAATAATAAAAAAATATATATATATATGTTACTGTAAAAGCTCGAACTACTGTAAATCTTAAGATTTAAGTGTAAGTCTTAGGATTTACCGACATGAGTTGGTAAATGTAAGTATTTCTGAAGATACGACGATTTTTTCGAGCTTTTGCCATTCGAACTCAGTATATGCTAGGTTTTACCACTGTCAGCTGGTAGATGTTGGTTTTAGGAATAAAACAATGAGTAATTCTTAATTAATTACTTTTAACTATTAGCCAAAACAGGTACATAGTATTATAAAGATATCATAATGATAGTAACAAGTACAAACTAAACACTTAGCGTATTTGTCCTTATCGAGAAAAAGTTATTATCTTTCTTGTTTGCCACAAGTTCGTCCATTATTTCATAAAATCTTTGCTTCATACTCATTTTTATTCACAAATAACTTTAAAACACCAAAAATATAATTAGAAATCTAATTTCTAATTTGACACGTTTGAAGTGATCTAAGAACGAAAGAAGCGTGCAGGAGAAGGAACGGGGTGGTTTTTAGTCAGTAAGAGTCTGACTCTCCCTCCCGCCTCACCCAGGCGGGTGCAGTCATTAGATGATTTCCCCCCCTTATAAAAAGACCGTGCGCGGGTAGCGTGCGTGCGGTGCGTAGGTAGTAAATCCTAAGATTTACCAACGGAATGGTGGTAAAAGTTCGAATCGCGAATCATTCTGGACATTTACCATTAGGAATTGGTAGATCTTAGGTTTTACTGGAATATCTTAGGATTTACTGCAGTTCGAGCTTTTACAGTAACATATATCCTCCTGAAGTCCTTACTCGTTCTCATCTTAAATCCTATCTTAAAATTGTGCCCCATAATACCGACTTCTACTCCTACTCCTTCTCCGTTCATACAGTGAGACTATGGAACTCGCTCCCGCCGAACATTCGGGACGCCAAGTCTATCTCTATCTTTAAGAAACAAGTGAGAGAACATTATCTTTCCTCTTGAAATATAGATTTGTTTTTCTGTATTTATTTATATATTTATGTATTATAATTGTATTATATTAATTTGTTTTATTGTTTATTATTGTTAATTCTATTGGTTTCTTCGGTCTTATTACTTTTTTTTTATTAATTGATTTTTATCTTGTTTGTGTAACACACTATGTGTCTCTGTATTGTTATTTCTTTTCCTGCTACAGGCCCATAGGAAGAAATTCCAGTTGGAATATGTGGGGCCTATGTACTCTGTTTTTTATTATGTATTATCCTCTGTGTTGAATGTGTGTACATAAATTAATTAATAAATAAATAAATAAATATATAACCAACCAGTACCACGAACAATTGCCATAAATACTGGTCACACCATGCCACCCAGGAAGGCCTATTAGGTTCTCTTAATCAATAACGTCCAAGTGTGATCTGTCAGCACTTGTTTCTCCAAATCACTAACGTCAAGTGTAATCTGTCAGCAACTGTTTCTCATAATCAGTTAACGATAAAGTAATCTGTCACAAACTACTTCCGTTGCTAGCCCACTGTGAGGTCTAGACACGGACACACAAATACACACACATACAAACATTTCTCTAGTATTTAAGATTATGTAACATAGATTTAAGCGTTCATTATCTAACAACGCTCATGCTGAGCATACCTGTGTACTATATTTAATTAAATAAATATTTTTTTTTATTAAAAGTCTTGCGCGGTCATATTTGATATAGACTGCCTCGTTGGCCGAGTGGTCGCAAGTGCAACTGCCGGGCAAGGGGTCTCGGGTTCGATTCCCGGGTCAGGAAAAGTATTACTGGGTATTTAAAAATCTCAGTAGTAGCACGGAGTCTGGAATTGTCCCCGGTATATGGCAATAGGCTCACCCCCTATTACATGGGACTCATAACATAAATAGTGAAAAGTTGGTGTTACATTGTACAGTGGCATTAAGTGCCGTAATGTGCACCTCTGCCTACCCCTTCGAGGATAAAAAGGCGTGATGTTATGTTATGTAGAAAACACATTGTGTCTCGCGTATGTCTACGCTCCCGGCATACCAGGGGTTAAACAACGGGAATTGCTCGTATGCATTATCAGCTCATTTTTGGTCACTGTTGGACATAGACCTGTCCAATAGCACGCCTCTGACCTCAATCTCATTGGTTGAGTTGCATGAGTATCATGGAATGAAATAAAATAAAACCCGTTATATTATACAATTTCTTTATTTATTAATATGCTCCTAATATAATGTTCAATCCGCCATGGTCCGAATCAATTTACAAAATTGCTTTACATGTTAAATTAGGTCCTATTACTGTCGCTGTAAAGTTTATTTTATCTAATAGAACGTTAGTGTCAAGACAACAGCGATTGTCGCGCCACTATTGTGCGACTGTGGCGCAGCTGCGGCGCGCTTGTTGAAATATTTGTGCCTCCAAGTCTTGTGCTAACGTAAAGCTCTATTTTGTTCTAAATTCTAATTTTAAATATTTCTACCATTTAAATAAGGAAGCAATACAAACATTGACAACATAGTTTACAACATAAACATTTAGTACCATTTCATATTTTATATAAATACTTACACATTTTTACACATTTATCTACTGTTTTATTAATTTAATCAATAAAATATTATTTTTTTATATAAATTTTACAAATACTTTATAAATCGTTCATTTACATATACTAAAAATAAATTATATATTTAATAAAAGCACATTCAGAACTAAATTATTGTTTTTATTTATTTTATTTTTCGTTTTATGATATTTACAAAACATATAATTATATTTTACTGTATATTGATACTTTTCCGAAATGGGGGCTCGCCATTTGAAGGCTGTGGGATTAGCTAATCAACTTTAAAAATATTTATTTAACATTTAACAAATTATATGTATTTCTTATTTAATGATCAGGTAACCTCACAGCCACGAAAAAGTACCCAAAAATTATACATTAATAAAATTTATACAATAAACAAAATGTAAATGCAAATTATACAACACTAATTCTACATATTATTACACAATTTCTAATTCTGTATAAACACTAATCTTACAAACGTCGGTTTTTTATAAATGTTATACATTTAGTAGAAAATCGTCGCTTTTTGTATACAATTACAATTAAATTATGCAAAAATGTATTCTAAACTTGTACACAAACTAAACATCGAGAAGAAATGAAAAAATACACCTTTAGGTACCATTACCATAAGAAGGTAAATTCTTCGAAATATTTTACGTTCAGAAAATAAATTGTGCATTGATATGTCCCTAGTACTAGATACATAGACAGTTAAAAGTAATCGAAAACCTTACTCTATCATAAGAATATTTACAAGAATGCCGTGATTTACAGCACGGTTTCATTTGTGCATGTCCTGGGACCGTTGACCAGGGAGTATCTACTAGAGCCGCCATTCTTACGGCTAGTCACAGCTCCTCGAATGAACAGTTCTTTAAACGTCTCCCTAAACTGCCTAGACATACCACAGTAAATAGCAAAATTAATAGGATAAGAGACCAAGATAAAGAAATTGGTTATAAGAATCAAAATGTTCGCTATATAGTAATCTAAAATTTCGACTATAGTGCTTGAAATTATGTGCAGAATAGTGACGACTGCCACGGGAATTTCGACTAAAAGGAAGACGGTAACAACGACAATAAGCATCAGAGTTGTGCAATTGGAGTCTCTAAGTTTTCTGCACTCGGATTTTCTATTTTCCTTAAAGAGTCTCTGTCTGTTGATCTGGGCAGTTCTCATAGCTCTGAAGAGGAGGACGTTGAGGACCACCAGAGAGGTGCAAGGTATGAGGTGCACGAAGAGGACTCGGAAACCGTAGTATGTTATGAAGTAGGCGTCCAGAGATATTGCTTGCACCCACGGAGCCATTTCGATCTGTAAAAAAAATAAAAAAATTGTGTATGACTTTATATTGATTATATGATTCTTGAGTTATTCCACTCATCTATTTCTTTTTCGAATCATGAACCCATGTATTCTCACAATCTTTCGCATAATTATATTAGTAGAATTCAAAATTTTATGTCTCTCAACACAACAGTGGAAAATATTGTATAGTTTTTACAAAAAAATAATAATAATAACGTTGGAAGTTCTAAATAGTTTTTTCCTGTAGTGGATAAAGTGTGGGCCTAGATATAAAGGAGACAGTTGACGGACATGTTCACAGCTGTCCTCAACCTTGGATACGTGGCTGGAATAATATGTGAATATATTTATTATTCTTTTTAGAAGACCTAAGAGAAAAATTACTTGAGGTAAAAATAGGAATGATGGCAGGGTATGAAAATTCAATATCTAATTGGTCCGTCCGTTGGGTAATAAAAATATTTGAGTTTAAATCTCCTAAAATCTACTTACTCTGCAAACTTCTTCAAAATGTCCTCGCCAGACTGTGATCTGTGGCACGTACCGACGGTCGAAGAACCTGGGCAGCTGGTGAAGAAAGGCGGCCACGCCAATATACACCAAACACTTCATCACACGGGGCATTGTACACCTGCGGAGGTCAAGGTATAATGGTTATTTGTGGTGAACAATATTATGGATACAGTGATAATATTTTTAGCTTGGACGTGAGAAAGAAACCTGGTTTCATGAATAGGTTTATGTAACTAGTTCAAGTGTATATAACTTACACTTCATAGTTATGAGCACTACAATTGTGTCGTGAGACGTACTAAATTATTTATTATGTTTTTCAGCTTCCTCACGTAACTGTTTGACGAGGAACTCGACTAGTTTCAAGCCATGCTAGAGGCTCATATTCAGAATGACTTGAAACTAATTGAGTTCCACGTCAAATAGTCAAATGCCGGAATACTGAAACGTTACTCAATTTTTAGTCGTGCTTAAATATTGTGCCATCTCTGTCATTTTACAAAGAATTTGTGGAGACAGAACTATACTTAAGCGCGACTTAAAATTGAGTAGCGTTTCAGTATTCCGACAAAAGGCTTTCAAACTTTTAGATCAGAAAATAATTAAATAGATAAATTGGAACCAGTTAACTTTTGAACTTGGTTTAAACACAAGTTGGTAAGACTAATCGCATTATTATTTTCCCAGCCTACGTCGGAGAAATTCATAAGAAACAAATCGATATAGTTGGTCCTGTGTGGGTGTATTAAAATTGATCAGCCTACATTTCAGCCCACCTATCTATGGAGAATGGAGAAGAAAGTCGTAAAGATATCAAAAAGGTCTCATTTCAATTTATAAAAATTTTAGAGATCTATGCGTTATTTGTCTGTTGGCATGTTCATTTGTTTGTAACGTTGTTCTTAAATGCTATCGTAATTGACTTAGCTGCTAAATAAATAACAGTATAGATAGACAGAATATTATGTTTTAGTCATCATTAGCTTGAAAACATTGACTACTGAACAAAACTTGTATAATAATAAAAATAAAAGTTGTAAAAGTCAGTAGGCTGCGCGACACCGCCGCGACCGCGCACGCTGCTCATGAGGAAGAACCCCTCTGTGGTTCGAAACTAGTAGAGCTTTTCTCAGTAAATTCACGTGAGTTACCCGCGATTTTTAGTTAATTTTGATTAAAAGTTTCCTACTAAAAAGGGTCTTTGCCATCCCCTCATTTGGCACGCAGATCGAGAAAGAGAGATCGCAATTAAGTAACCATAAGTTTAAATGACGCTTTAGTTTTAGGTTATGCTAAAACTGCAAAGGGCCATTGAAGGAATGGTATTTTAAATGTGGGAGAGCCATGCTTCGGCACAAATGGGCCGACTCGACCGGAGTGATACCACGGTCTCACAGAAAACCGACGTGAAGCAACGCTTGCGTTGTGTGAGCGACGTTACTGTAGGCCCTATCACTCAATACTCGAATCCAAAACAATCCTCAAATTCCTAATCCCCAAAAGGCCGGTCACGCACGTAACAACCTTGGTGTTTCAGGTGTTCGATTGGTTACCATCAAGTGTACCGTAAGCTCGTTTACCGCCTTACTCCATTAAAAAAAAAACTCGCTTTAAATAATATGACGTGTACGGAACCTTTAACAAAATAGAACGACTTACAATCTTCCGATTTATAATATCGATTATCAGAAATCCCACAAACGTAGTAATAATCGAGATCGCGTGGGTTTATTGTCCTGCCTACGATCTAACGTAGAATTATTCAATACTAAAGGTCATTAAGGTCAAAAAATTATTATTTTCGATGGCTCGACCGGAGTGATACCACGGCCTCTCAGAAAACAGACGTGAAACATCGCTTGCGTTGTGTTTCGTCATGTGAGGGCAGTTACTGGAGGCCCAATTACCCCCTTCTCCAGTCTCCCCAATCCCCGAATCCCCCACAATCCTCAAATTCCTAATTCCCAAAAGACCGATAACACATTCGTGTTTCGGGTGTCCATGGGCGACGCCGATTGCTTACCATCACGTGATCCGTCTGCCCGTTTACCGGCTTATCTCATAAAAAAAATATCATCCAACTTGACCTCAAAAAGTTGCCAACTTTTCCAAGTAATTCCTCGGTAACGTGTACATTTTGCCAATATTCCATGATGACCAATAAACAGCCGGTACACCACTCAACCGTGCCTCTATTTGACCATATTTTATGGGTCATAAAACTCTTCGGCGTCTGTCAGCAATTTCTTCGATTTACGTCACTTTTTTATTGGTTAACTTAATGAGTTTATTGGTAGAAATATTTGTTGTTTATTATATTATACGGGCATAGTGTATTGAACAAATTTTCCGTTTGTAACATGTGAAATAAAGTGATGGAAAGGGTCCGAGTTTAGCAATTTTAAGCCTAGCAGTCAATAGGGTAGATGTCTAATTTTTATTTTAATGTCCGTCTGGTAGATTATTTGAAATCATTAGACACGTATTTTTAATTTTCTTTCAGAAACGAATACTTTCGACGATATATTGATTTGAAACGTCGCGTGACGTCACTTCTATTTACATTTTATAAGTAGAAATGACGTTTTAGCCTCTACTACTATTTGATTAGTTTTATCTAAGTATGGACTAATTAGATTTGTAATTTTCATACCCTGTCATAAAACCAAACCAATATAAAAATAGGTATGAATATAATGTTATTACGAAAAAGAGATCCGTGTTTAATATATATAAAAGGTATGTTAGAAGTTACCTATTTGATATACGAGCCTGATAAAGTACACAGGGTGTAAACGGTACGCTTTTAGTCAGTTACCTACGGCCAATTTCGTTTTGAGTTGTAAACATTAATATGGACTAATGTTAAATTTCTAAAAACTTGACGGCACGATTGGTGCGGTGGCTGGACAACTGGCTGCCGCGCAACGTGACGCGGTATCGACTCCCGCATGGAACAACTATGTACCTAATTGTGTGATCCACAGATTATTGTTCTGGGTCTGGGTGTCATGTGTTAGTGAACTTGTATGTTTGTAAACGCAACCACGACACAGGAAAAAATCCTAGTGTTGTTTTTTTCAAGGGGGAAAATCATCGAATGACTGCTCCCGCCTGGGTGAGGCGGGAGGGAATGTCAGACTCTTACTGACTAAAAACCACCCCGTTCCTTCTCCTGCACGTCGGGGCAACGTTTTTAAATAAAAAAAAAACAGCTTTAAATAAATAACAACCACATTCGCATAAGGTACTAACTCCAAAAAAGGAAATTAAGTATCACGACAGCATTTTTATTCCATTCAACTTCAAGTGACCCTACATGATGTGAAAATTCCTAAACAAAAGCAAATCAACGTATACTAAATTGCCAAATTTTTGCTCCCAACTTTTAACTGTACCATTAAGGTTTAAGGTCGAAACTCCTGTGAGGAATGGTGTATATTGATGTGCTGGTACATATCTTTAGGTAGCTAGTATAATCAGTTATTCATTTGACAAGGGTAGAGGAGAAGGTGCCGGGTATGACGGAGGGTAGGCAGAATTCAAAAGTATGTTAAGGACAGGTAGGACCGAAGTAAGTGTACTTATATCCTTTTGAAAATATCTTAACAAATGGTACTGTGTACATAATATAAGTAGGTTGGTTTGGTATAAAATTATTGTAAGGGATGATCTGTGTATTTTGTGTCATATTTGGTTTTGTTTTGTGTATGGGTATGTATTGTGTAGACTGCCTCGTTGGCCGAGTGATTGTAAGTGCGACTGCCGGGCGCCGGGGTCTCAGGTTCGATTCCCGAGTCGAGCAAAGTATGAGTGGGCTTTAAAGAAAATCTCAGTAGTAGCACGGAGTCTGGAATTATGATAGCGATTTTGCTCGTTTGCCAGGTTATCCCTTAAGAGATTAGCCAGTATAAACAGACAAACAAAAATTGTAAAAAGTGTTATTTTGGTATGTGTATCGTATGTATATTCATGCATGCATATGCATGTAGTAAAAAGCGCTTATTTCAATATTACAAACAGACACTCCAATTTCATTTATATGTATGTATATATTTACTAAATGTTTAGTCATGTAACATATAGTCTACTTTGACTACTCAATGACTTTAATGTTTCTATTGTGTCACCAATTCATCATCAGCCTATAAGTGCCCACTGCTGAGCAAAAGTATCTTCTAATATGGAGAAAAAAATTCTAAACTTTAATTAGAAATTATAAGGTATGGGTGCTTACTCTTGAAACCCAATTATAATCCAATAAAACCTCAATAATTATTCAATGTCAAAAATATACAACTTCTGTCGTAGAGCTGTTAAACGGCTGGACCGATTTTGATGGAAATTTTATTGGCTAGCTAATATACATAGTAAGGAGTAACATAGGCTACTTTTTCTTTAGAAAAACGTAATTGGAAATTAGATATTTACTGAACTAGCAATAGGGTAGACGACTAATTTTTATTTTAATGTCCGTCTGGTAGATTATTTAAAAACATTAGACACGTATTTTTTATTTTCTTACGGAAACGAATAGTTTCGAAGATATATTGATTTGAAATGTCGCGTGACGTCACTTCTCAGTACATTTTATACTAAGGAATGACGTTTTAGCCCCCACTCCTAAACTTTGATTCGTTTTATCTAAGTATTGTTTTATTATACGACAAAATAAAAAAATACGTGTCCTATATTTTTTCATTACCTAACTTACGGACTAATTATATTTTTAATTTTCATACCCTGTCATCATCCCCATTATCTACCAGCTCTCGAACATAAGCATTCACTTAAATGGAAAGGAAACTATTATAAGAGGTTGAGCTAAAACATAATACTCGTTAAATTGTCACAGTTTAAAAAAAACACTTATATTATAACAGTACAAACGAATACTTAAAAGTCAAAGATGTCCATGATACTACACAAATCCTTATTAATAAAGATTAGTAAAGTGAGTCATTGTATCTTTATCTTTTCCTGTTAACGTTTGTAAAAAGATTTAACGAAAATATAATTTCGCGCCGTCCACAAAGGAATGAATTATTACATGAATGAAGCGCCTAAAAAGCTATTTAAATAGAGTTTAGTCTATAAGAGATTGAATCACCCGGGGTCGCCATGCCTTAGGTCACCTTTCCAACGTTTTAAGCAGTTTTCTGTTTTCTTTTATTTATTAAACTTTATTGCACATACAGTGAAGTGGGCAGACTTAATGCCGTAGGCATTTTCTGACAGTCGACCATTGGGTGGTGCAGAATGTTAAAGCGGTAGGTGCAAAATTATAAAACGTTTTTCTAACATAACATAACAACATCACGCCCTTTAGCCCCGAAGGTGTAGGCAGAGGTGTACATTACGGCAGTTAATGCCACTGTACAATGTAACACCCACTTTTCACTATTCATGTTATGAGTCCCATGTAATGGGGTGTGAGCCTATTGCCATATACCGGGCACAATTCCAGACTCCGTGCTACTACTGAGCTTTATTTAAAAACCCATTTATACTTTGCCAGATCCGGGAATCTAACCCAAGACCACTTGCCCGGCAGTCGCACTTCTGACCACTCGGCCAACGAGTCAGTCTTTGTTCTTTAGCAGAACAATAGTTACCAATAAGATAAAATAAATGAAAAACGTCTATCCATGGAGTTTCTCCTTCAATTAACACTTTGCGACGAGAAACTAAGTGTGGGAGAGCCATGCTTCGGCGCGAATGGGCCGGCTCGACCACGCTCTCACAGAAGACCGACGTAAAACAACGCTAGTTAGACCGTAGTGTTTCTTCGTGTGAGTGACGGAGGCCCAATTACTCCCTCCCCCTTTCCCCAATCCCTGAATCCCAAATAATCCTCAAATTCCTAATTCCATAAGGCCGGTAACGCACTTGTAACGCCTCTGGTGTTCCAGGTGTCCATGGGCGACGCCGATTGCTTACCATCAGGTGATCCGTCTGCTCGTTTACTGGCTTATCCCATAAAAAAACTAACTTTACCAAAAGACTGACAGACATATTTTTTGTATTTGTGACATTCAATAACATACTTTAGTTTTATTGAAACAAAAACATTGCCTTTGTAGTTTATTTTATTTTATTTTTTAGTTTAGCACCAGCAAAGGATAGTTTGCTTTGTCAAACTCGATACACACTGAAATTGGTAATCCGTTTCGATTCACCCAGCATTCGACTACAATCGATTTGAAGGTATGGATAATCCTATATTTTGATGCAGAACCATCGTTCTCGATTAAGCAAAAATAATTTTTTTTTGAGGGGAAAATCATCCAATGGCTTCTCCCGCCCGGGTGAGGCGAGAGGGAGTGTCAGACTCTTACTGACTAAAAACCATCTCGTTCCTACTCCTGCACTTCGAGCCGGAGCCCCGGCAACCCGTTAAGTCTTCCGCGGCTCCGTATCGGCATCAGCCCTGTTGGGCCCCATCTGTGGCGGTCTGATAGCTCCTTGAGGCGCGCGCGGAACGCGACACGCCGTACGCTCGGGCCTGGTTCGTGCTCGCCGTCGGCAGACCTGTGCTTACTGTGGCCGGAAATCGCGTAACGTACCCCGACGCACGGAGTGTCTCTCGCGACGGCCGGTGCGTGAGGTGGTTCGTTCCCTAATGCGCTCTGCCTCCTCCTTAGCTAGCATAACTGCTTCGCAGAAGGAGGAGACGACATCCCAGCCCCCCTCGCTCCGTACCATGGTCTGAACCAGAGCCGGACGCGAGAGGTCGCCGTCGCCGATTACATCCCTGAGGACACGGCGGTGCTCAGCCCACGCAGGGCACACCGCCACCGTATGCTCCACCGTGTCCTCCGGGCGAAAGACTCTTAGCCTGAAACTTTTTTAGGCTGGCTCCGGTAACCTTACTCATATGACACGAAACATAACGCAAGCGTTGTTTCACGTCGTTCTTCTGTAAGGCCGTGGTATCACTCCGGTCGAGTCGGCCCATTCGTGCCGAAGCATGGCTCTCCCAAAAAGATTTTTGAAATTAGGCCAGTAGTTCTTGAGGTTAGCGCATTCAAACAACCATACAAATTAGCTTTGTGCAATAGTATAAGATATAAGATTACTCAAATTAAACCCGCCTTACGTAAACGAGGCCTGAAGTTCAGCAATGGGTCTCATAGTCTATTGAGAACGCTGATCTTGCTCTAGAATGACACCTGGGAATTTTTATTCTAGTAATGCGGACAAAGTCGTGCGCAGTGCCTAGTTTATAAATAACTTTTTAAGGCCAAGCCACAGCGCTTAATGTCTAGCATAGTTGCTAACAACAAACATGTTTGGACAAGAGCTCTCTCAATTAACTTTAAATTGTTACTATTAGTCTTACTACATGCGCTGCCTGTGTTCAGGATATTACAACCGTTTGCTTGTCCAATATTAGCTTGACTTGGGTGCAATATTGTAGTTATTAAACTTTATTTCGCTTCTCTATTAAGACTACATGTCTTAGTCTTGATCCTCATGTCGCGGAGAACCTAACGGGTTACCGGGGCTCCGGCTCGACGTGCAGGACAAGGAACGGTGTGGTTTTTAGTGAGTAAGAGTCTGACACTATCTCCCGCCTCACTCAGGCGGGAGCAGTCATTCGATGATTTTGCCCCCTTAAAAAAAATAAGTCTTGATCCTCATGTATGAGGACGCGGGTTCGTAAACTACCAACGGCAAGTACCAATGTGACTATTTCCGAGTTTTAATTTTTCTAAGATTATTTAGAAACCACTGACAAATAGTGATCAAATTCCTAATCCCCAAAAGGCCGGTAACGCATTGGTATTACGAGTGTCCATGGGCGACGCCGATTGCTCAGTTGCTTAACATCAGGTGGTTCGTCTGCTCGTTTACTGGTTAAAAAAACCTACTCATCATAAGTTATCTTAGTCACAAAACAAATAACCTAGCCACTTTAATTGAAAATATGTAAATGACTTCTGTATATTAAACTGTAGTCTCAATCTACTTAGTTGCATAATGTATTCAGGGGAGTCGAGATACCGTCAAGCTATACTGCCCTGACAAATCTATTCAACTAATTTTTAATCTAAAATCAAAGAGATAAGGTTGATAATCATTTGTAGATGTTTGAAAGTTTAGTATATTTCGAAGTGCGGTTAAATCTCTAGGGAGAGGAATGAAAAGGAGCGAGAAAAGACGGCATTATTTGCACGAATGCGGTTGCTTTCAGGGTTCCGTAACGAAAAGGTAAAAACATTGATCAGACAACATCTCTTAACTAAGAGCCACTTAGCGCGAGTGAGTACTTAAACTAAACCTTGAGTTTACTGCTAGTTAGTTGGGTATCACTTATAAGTGACACCTAACAGTACACTAACAAGAAACACTGATCTAATAGGTCGGTGAAAACTAAAATGTCGTTAAATGTCACCTATACATACATAACATCACGCCTTTTATCCCCGAAGGGGTAGGCAGAGGTGCACATTATGCCACTGTACAATGTAACACCCACTTTTCACTATTTATGTTATGAGTCCCATGTAATAGGGGGTGAGCCTATTGCCATATACCGGGCACAATTCCAGACTCCGTGCTACCACTGAGAATTTAAAAAAACCCCCGTAATACTTTGCCCGACCCGGGAATCGAACCCGAGACCCCTTGTCCGGCAGTCGCACTTGTGACCACTCGGCCAACGAGGCAGCCAAATGTCACCTATCTTAGTTTAAATTTAGGACAGGTTGGATTACCAACCTAACTCCTTTATTTATTCGAATGAATATATAAAAATGTACGGAACTCTTCGTACGCGAGTCCGGTTGCACTTGGCCGGTTCTTTTTAATCCGTCTGGCTAGCTGGCTTTAATTCACACCACTGGAGAATTCACCGCGATTTTATTTTGATAAAATTGTTAGGTGGCAACTTTTTAGTTCTTTGGTTTTTTTAAATATGTAGTTGCTTTTTTGTTCGTCTGCGGTTTAGCAAGCAAACAAGTGATGAAATAGTGACTACTTTTTTTATGGCATAAGTCGGTAAACGAGCAGACGGATCACCTGATGGTAAGCAATCGGCGTCGCCCATGGACACCTGGAACACCAGAGGCGTTACAAGTGCGTTACCGGTTTTTGGGGATTTGGAGTTTAAAGATCGTTGGGGATTCAAGGATTGGGGAGATTGGGGAAGGGGAGGGTAATTGGGCCTCCGGTAACCTCACTCACACGACGGAACACAACGCAAGCGTTGCTTCACGTCGGTTTTCTGTGGGTCATAGTGGAAATAGTGACTACTTTTACATAAAATATAGTTTTATACACGCATATAATGTCGTAGTGGCTCAGAGGTTTAAAACGCTCGCTTCTCATGCATGAGGGTGTGTTCAAAACCTACCAACGGCAAGTACCAATGTGATTTTATCCGAGTTATATGTACTTTCTAAGATTATTCAGACACCACTGACAAACGGTGATGGAAAACATCGTGAGGAAACCTAGGGCGTATAATTTCTAATTGTACCTAAGTTTGAAATCACCAACCCACATTGAGCTAGCGTAGTGATTAATGCTCAAACCTTCTCTGTGTGAAAGAGGTTTTTGGTCAGCAGTGATGTGATTGATACTACTGAGATCAAACTAAAGAATAAGTTAAGTTCAGGATCCATACTAACACCCATTAATCCAACAAGACGGGCTAAATTATAAACAACCAATTATGAATTTTAAATCTTCTATTTTACGGTTCAAAATTATCCTCCAAAGGTTAGTCGTTTATATCTTGTTTAAAATTAACAATAAATCTTCCTGTGGGTGCTAAGCAAGCCGTTAAATTCTTTCAGAGGATGCCGAACAAAGGACCGTGCCTAATTCAGGTCCTTAGGGATTTTAATTGAGTGGAAGAAATACCCCTAAATTCACGGAAGCGCGTTGTGGTTATTTTTCATGATAATCATAATGTTTACGGGCGATGAATTTTAGTGAAATAAATGTGTTTCTATGGCGACACTGCGAATTTTCCTAAATAAGGTTTTTATTGGCGGAAAGGGGATCCTACACAATGATTGTTTAGGTTTACGTTTGTTTGCGTTGAATTATAAATGCATTTATTTATTCCTATTTTGTTTATGTATGTCATTATTTTTGTTATCTGTGGTTTGTTATATACAGATTGTAACTGTTCACGCTCCATATAAAACGCTCCATACAGTTCGTGTCGTCTATAGAAAAAATATGATTTATTTATATTTTATAATCTACATTTATTAATCTTTATATATATAATTCTTCTGTGAGTGTGTATGTCACTGAACTTCCCCCAAACGACTGAACCGATTTTGATGAAATTTTTTGTGTGTGTTCAAGGGATCTGGGAATGATTTAGATTCACAAATCAGCCCAGCAGATGGCGCTGCAGTCGATGTTTAGGTTATTTATCCTAAACAGCTGAACTAATTTGAATGAATTTTTGTTTATACATTCAAGTGGATATGCAGGACAACGTCTGTTGGGTCCGCTAGTAATATATATAAAGCTGAACAGTTCGTCTATTTGTTTTTTTTACAAAACATCCCGCCTTTTATTCCAGAAGAGGTAGGTAATGTTACACCCACTTTTCTCTATTTATGTTATGAGTCCCACGTAATAGGGGGTGAGCCTATTGCCATATACCGGGCACACTTCTAGACTCCGTGTTACTACTGAGATTTTTTTTCAAAACCTAGGCATACTTTGTCCCACCCATCGAACCCCAGACCCCTTGCCCGGCAGTCGCACTTGCGACCACTCGGCCAACGAGGCAGACATTTATATACATTAATTGAGCTTAACAGGTACAAACTTGTCCAAACCAGGTGTCCTGAAATACCTATAATCAATCTAAATATAAGTAAATTAATAACGATTTTCGTATGACACAAAATTGATTAAGTGAAAGTAATTTAATATTGGATTCAATTTTATTATAGTGGTCAAATTTGATTGATGAGAAAATGAGGGTCCGGATTCAATTCTTGAGTTAGGTACGGTACAAAAGGTTCCAACGGTTCCATTACAAGATTTGTACAGGATGACATAAAGAAACTAGCTGTTACCGCGACTTCGTTTGCGTGAAATTATTATTCATATATCTTGTTAATTTATACTTTTTTAACGCGACAACGTGTTAATTGGCGAGGCTTATTTGAGAGCTAGTATGAAACGGAATGTTTATTGTTTACTCGATGTCATTAAAATGAATTAATAAAACGAAATAATCTCCGTAATCTGAATTTTGCGGATATATTTTGTCGACTCGAAATCGATATTTTTTTATGGCAGTAATTTACCATCTCTACCTATCCTCTAGAAAATAATAATATACAACATGCTATAATATAATATAATCTATCTTTATATATGTAAAGAAAAAACATACTATTTCTTTAGTTTTATGTAGTCTATGCCATATTTTATCTGTAAACTCTATAATCTCTGGTAATTAAAAAAATAAGAATTTTGATGTGTAATGGTTTACAGAAAAATACAATGTGCTAATATTTAGAAAAGAAATTGTTAATTGTTGAGAATTGAAGTTAAAACTGTAAAGGAATAAACTTTAAAAGTCGTTTCTTTGATTACAGGTAAATAGGCAATAAGATAAAGTTGTAATTTAGTTTATTTAATGTGTTCATGTTTTTAAGAATAAATCTTTGATTACAGAGCAACGCAAGTTTATTTTCTTTATAAAAATCAGACTGAAAGAGTCTTATAAAACGACTTTTTTGTTTATAACGAAATAAACGAACAATAAAGATGGATAAGCTTTGTTTCGAATTCACCATACTACCCGGGAGCGATGTAAAATCGAATATCTGTTGTCTAACCTCAATAACGACAGTTGAAGGAAAAGTGTATACCATACCAGAGGAGTTTAAACCCGTTACTCATCACAAGGAACTGATTAAAACTGCAGTCTTCAATAAAGTGAAAAACAGCTTGAAGAAAAGATACCAGACACGAAAAGTCTGGATATCCATGGTAGGAGACTTAAGAAAAACCTACTTGGATGAGGAGGAAAACCTGCAATTTGAAGAACAGTATTTAGAGGAAACACAAGTAAACACAGGTGCAGCTACACAGGATACGGAAACAAGTGTATTGGAAAAGTTATTTGAAAAATTAGTTCAGAACACACAGGAATCTAAACAACAAAACCTTAAAAAAATCACTGAGAAGTTTGTGATTGAAAAGTTTACTAGCAGAAATCCTAACGCAAGTCGGTGGATTGACACATTCGACAAAGAATGCACACGTTTCGGTGTAACTGAAGATGAAAAAAAAATCGAGGCACTCAGATTGTTTATGGATAAGTGCTGTATAGATTGGTATAATTCAATGATTATAAAATTCACTATAGATTCAGAATGGAACACATGGAAAAACAGATTTTGCGAAACATTCACAAATAGAGGGTGGAACCACATTAGTTATGCCTTATGGTTCAAATACAAAGATGGTTTGTTGGTGGATTATGCCATTAAAAAAGAGAAACTGTTATTAGAAATGAGAAATTCAATTGATACTGGTACGCTAATAGATTTAATTGCGGTGGGTCTACCGGAACATGTTCTAAACAGGATTGACAGAGAGACATTGAAAGATACAGTGGATCTTTTTAATGAAGTCAGAAAACTGGAACATTTGGTAAGTAAAAGAAGTTATTCAAATTACAGAAAATATTCAGGAAATTTAAGAGGAAACAATAATAATAGGAATGAGGAGAAGAACCCGTGTAAAACTTGTGAAAAATTAAACAAAGGAATTCGCTACCATTCAGAGTCTGCCTGTTGGTTTAAAACTAAAGAAGAAGACAAACTGAAAGAAAAAAACATTAAACATGTAAACAATTCTGTTATAGAAGCCGAATTGCATGAAACTGAACAAAAAAACTAATAATGACACCATTAATAAACATTAAACTTCTATTAAATGATACATTAGGAATTTATGGAGTTTATGATTCTGGATCAAATGTTTCGCTGATAAATTCGAAGCTACTAAAATTAAAAGGAAAAAGAAACATTTTGAATGAAGCAAGTTTGGTTACAATTAATGGTGTCAAAAAGGCGAGTGGTTTGACAAACTTAAAAATAAAAATATTTGATATAGAAGAGGAGGTTGAAGTTTATATTATAGATGAACAGAATTTCAAATACGATTTCTTGATTGGATTAGACATGATTAAAAGTTCAGGTTAATTCAAAATGAAGATTTACAAATCACCCAAAAATTAAATTTGGATACAGAGACAACAAAAGAAATTGTTTCAAATGTAAAATCAAGCACAGAAAGAAAAATAAAGGAAGTAGATGAAATTCCTATGAATGTAATAGCAAAGGCTAAAGAAGAAAGAATAGATAATAAAAATATGAAAGAATACAGAATTAATTTTAATGGACATGTACAAGAAGATCAATTCGATATAAAAACTAATCATTTAAATGGCCACCAGAAGTCAAAAATAGATAAACTCATTAATAAATCAGTTCAGTTTTTGCTAAGAATAAATATGATGTGGGGACCGTTAAAGGATACGAAGCTAGAATAGACTTATTAGTAGACAAATATTGCAGTAAAAGGCCTTATAGGTGTACTATAGATGATAAAAAAGAAATAGAGGAACAAATCGGAAAACTTTTAGATAATAAACTTATTGAAGAGTCATACAGCCCGTTTGCCGCTCCGGTGACACTGGCGTTTAAAAAAGAAGAAAACAAGAAATCCAGGTTATGCATAGATTTCAGGGATTTGAATAAAATAGTAGTGCCAGAAGCTCAACCATTTCCTTTAATAGAAGACTTAATGACTAAAACAAGAAATTGCAATTTTTATTCAACCTTGGATATAAATTCTGCATTCTGGTCCATTCCCCTACGAATAGAAGACAGAAAAAAAACAGGATTTGTCACACAGGATGGTCATTTCCAATGGACTTGTCTGCCATTCGGATTGAAAACTGCACCGGCTATTTTCCAACGGATATTAAGTAACATACTAAGAAAGAATAAACTTACAGATTTTGCTGTAAATTTCATAGATGATATTGTTGTAATAAGGTAAATATTATAATCTTAAGTTAAATAATATAAGTAGCGCCATCTAGTGTTAAGTTGGCAAGTTTCTCATAGACGTCGATATATTATCTGTGTTCTTCCCTTTTGTCGTCTGCATGGCGCCCATCATGTGCTTTCTGTGAGATTTTTAATAAAACTACGAAATATAACAAGCATTATCTATTATTCAACCACATCCACCACTTCAACATGGTAGCAGAGCGTGGTTAAGTGGTTTCACGAAAAAGTCAATAAATATGAAGTGCAATTATGAAATCAAATTACGATTGAGGTTATCCGGTCACAACGGAAAAGTTAGTTTTGAAAACGTCTGAAGCTACAAGAATATACGTAAATATGGCACAACAAGCTAAAATAGAAGACATCATGATACCTATTTTTGATGGGGCAAACTATTCGAGTTGGAAATTAAGGTTGGTTACTTTGTTGGAATACAAAGAATGCAACGAGGCCGCCATAGGCATAATGCCGGTGAAATATAAAAATACAGAAGCGGAATGGAAGAAGATGGATTTAAAGGCAAGGACTATTATTATGAGTACTATTTCGGACAAACAATTAGAATATATCACTGAGTGCAAGACAGCTTTTGACATGTTACAAAAGTTCGACAAAATGTATCTTACTCAATCAACATCTCTTCAAATTATATGTCGAGGAAAAGTGGAAGCGATCAAATTAAATAATTACGACACAGTAGAGGATTTCTTCGTTGATTTTGAAAAATCCATAAACGAATTCAAAACAGCCGGAGGTAAAATTGATGAACCTGAAAAGTTAAGATACCTGCTCAGAGCCCTACCACCAAGTTATAGTTATATAGGAGATTTTCTGGACGTGATTCCTGAAGAACAAAGGACTGTGGACTATGTACATTCAAAAATAAAGGAGAAAAATATGACTATGTGCGATGACAAGAAAAATAATGTGAGTACATATACAACCAGCACCACAAGAGCTCAATGTTTTGTCTGTGGTAAGACTGGTCATCTCAAGAAGGATTGTTGGCACGCTCAGAGAAATAATCAAGGACAAAAAAGTTCTCAAGGAAGTTTCCAGTCGTCTAGTCGGGGTCAGCGAGGACATCAGAGAGGATCCTACAGAGGTCGCAGCCGAGGCAGAGGTCAAGGCCACTCATCTAGCAATCATCCTAAAGGTGAATCTTCGAGCAACGGTCCCTCCCAGTCATGGACAGCTGAAGTATGTAAACCAGAAGTAAACCAGGTATCCGGATGTAATGAAAAGGTAACATTTAATAATAATAGTAATGTAGTTAATTGGCTTTTAGATAGTGGGTGCACTGACCATCTTATAAATGATTATTCATATTTTTATGACAGTGTAGATTTGAAAGATTTTGTTGATGTAAAATTACCAGATGGAAAAACCTTGAAAGCAACCAAAGTAGGTACTGTAAAAATGTATTTCAAAAACTATTATAGTGTGAAGTATGTAGATTTAGAAAATGTCTATTATGTCGAAGGAATAAAACAAAATTTATTAAGTTTTTCAAAGGTAACTAATAGTTGTACAATAGTAGCTAAAAATGAAAGTGCTAAAATATATAATGAGTCTAGAGAGTTGATAGTTGTTGCTGATAAAATTAATAATTTGTATTGCTTAAAAGGTTATGTCTTAAAAAATGAAGTATGCACAAATTCTGTAAAGTTAACGCAGAAAGAAAAATGGCATAGGGCACTTGGTCATGTGAATTTTCAATACTTAAATAAGATAATAAATAATAAATTAGTTGATGGTTTGCCAGATAAAATTGAAAGCACAGAAATGAAATGTTCAAATTGTATTCAGAGTAAAATGACTAATGTACCTTTTGAAAATAATAGAACAAAAACTACTGAGATTTTAGAACTTATTCATACTGATTTGAATGGGCCACATAACACAACTGGTTATGGTGGAGAAAAATATTTTTTAACCTTTATTGATGATTATAGTAAGTGTACCAGGATATTTTGTATTAAAAGTAAAGCTGAAACTGCAAAGTGTTTTATAGAGTTTATAAATTTAGTAGAAAATAAATTTAATAAAAGAGTCAAGAAGATTCAGTGTGACAATGGTAGAGAGTATTTAAATAAGGATATTTATAATTTTATAAGGTATAAGGGCATAGAGTTGTTACCATGTCCACCTTATGTTCATGAGTTAAACGGAGTAGCGGAGAGGTATAATAGGTCTGCTATGGATATAGGTAGATGTTTAATGAGAGAAGCTAAAATACATAGGAGGTACTGGCCTGAAGTAATAAAAACAGCAGCTTATTTAAAGAATCGTACTATTGCAAATACAGTTGAAAATAAAACTCCTTATGAGATATTTTTTGGGGTCAAACCAAATGTAGAGCATTTAAAAATTTATGGAAGTAGAGTCTATGTTAGAGTTCCTGAAGTGTTAAGAAAAAGTAAATGGGATGATAAAGCTCAACTAGGAATTTTAGTGGGTTATAATGAAAATAGTTACAGAGTTTTGTTAAATAACAGAATAATTAATGCAAGGCATGTACAGGTAATTGAAGAAAATACTCAGTTAATTTGTTTGGAAAAAGTAGACAATCAAAATAATAAAGATTTGGAAAGTGATAATACTTTAGATGTTTCAAATGAAGAGGTTAAAAATGAATATGAAACCGATGAAAACTTTGTAGATGCAGATGAGACTTATTCTAGTAGTAACGTAAATAATAATAGAGAAAATGACGTTTTAGTAGAATCACAGAAAAGAAAGAGAATCCCAGTTTCTAGATATGGTAATCCAGTTACACACTTTATTTATGTTAACCATATTGATGCAAATGTACCAAATTCATTCGAGGAGGCGATGAACTCCAATGATAGTAAGCAATGGCAAATAGCCATGGATTCTGAAATAAATAGTTTAAATAAAAAAATACTTGGCAAATTGTAGAAAAACCAAAAGATAAAAAGGTAATTGATGTTAAATGGGTTTTTAAAAAGAAAAGTAATAATGAATATAAAGCTAGATTGGTTGTGAGAGGGTTTCAGCAAAAAGATTTTAATGAAAATGCTTACTCACCTGTTGGAAAAATGCAAACTTTGAAAATTTTATTGTCATACAGTTGTAAAAATAAATTATTTGTAGAGCAAATGGATGTTGAAACAGCCTTTTTAAATGGTTATGTAAAGTCAGAAGTTTATGTAAATCAACCAGAAGGTTATAAAACAGGAGATAATACAGTTTACAAATTGCAAAAAGCTCTCTATGGTCTCAAAGAAAGTCCTAGAGTGTGGTATGATTGTTTTGATATATTTATAAAAACTTTGAATTTTGTTAGAAGTAGTTATGATTACTGTTTGTATGTTAAAAAAGCAAGCAAAGATCCAATATACATATTAATATTTGTTGATGATCTTTTAATATGTTGTAAAGATAAAAATAAAATAAAAGAGGTGAAAACAAGTTTAATGAAACGATTTGCAATGAAAGACTTGGGGAAAATTAAAAGCTATATTGGCATAGATATTGAGTATAATGATGATAAAAATGTGATGACATTAAGTCAAACAAAGTATATTGAATCTTTGGCTGCAAAGTATAATTTGGTAAATACTAAGTTATATGATACTCCTATGGAAACAAATTTAAAATTAGAGCAAGCTAGTGAGGTCGATGAAAGTATTAAGTACAGAAATATAATAGGTGAATTATTGTATATTAGTACAGGCACAAGACCAGATGTAGCGTACAGCGTTAATTATTTGAGTAGATATCAAAGTTGTTATAACCGAACACATTACAAATATGCAATGAGGGTGTTAAAATATTTGTATAAAACTAAGAATCTAAAGTTAACATATTATGATAATGCAGATGCTGATATTTTAGACTGTATGGTTGATTCAGACTATGCAGGGGATAATGTGGATAGGAAGTCTACAACAGGTTTTATTATAAGATTTTTTGGAAATTTAATATTTTGGAAAACACGTAAACAAAATACAGTAACTAAATGTTCAACTTTTGCAGAGTATATTGCATTGTCAGAGGCAGTAACTGAAGTACTTTTTATAAGAAATTTGTTAAGTGAGTCATTTGATATAAACTTTTGTTATCCAATAAAATTGTATGAAGATAACTCAGGTGCAATTGCAATAGCTAAGTATGGTAACTTTACTAAAAATTCAAAGCACATTGAAGTGCAATATCATTATATAAACGAGAATTATGAAAACAAACTTATTGATATAATTAAAATTGATACAAAATGTAACTTAGCAGATATGTTGACTAAGAGTCTAGATAAATCAAAATTTTTGAAAAACAGGTTTGAATTAAGATTAATTTAGTAAAGAGTTCAGATTATTACTTTAAAGTACTGTTTAAGTAAAATATTAAAACTGTAATAACTTTAAAATACTGTTCATGTAAGATAAAATGTTAAGATTATAAATTTAAGGAGGTGTGTTGTAATAAGGTAAATATTATAATCTTAAGTTAAATAATATAAGTAGCGCCATCTAGTGTTAAGTTGGCAAGTTTCTCATAGACGTCGATATATTATCTGTGTTCTTCCCTTTTGTCGTCTGCATGGCGCCCATCATGTGCTTTCTGTGAGATTTTTAATAAAACTACGAAATATAACAAGCATTATCTATTATTCAACCACATCCACCACTTCAACAGATATTTTAATATTCAGTCAATCATTTGACCAACATATTCTTCACCTAACACAACTATTGGAAGCAATCAAAGCTGAAGGATTCAGATTAAAATTTAAAAAGTGCACATTTGCATCAGACTCTGTGAAATACCTGGGTCACATAATTCAGAATAATTCTATTAAACCAGTTAAAGATAATCTAATTTCTATAAGGAATTTTCCTACCCCAAAAACGCAGAAGAATGTAAGACAGTTTCTAGGAAAAATAAACTTTTATAATGAATACATACCAAGGAGTGCAATAATATTAGATCCGCTACATAATTTATTAAGGAAAAATCAACCATTTATCTGGTCAGACCAATGCCAAAAAGCATTTGAGAAAATAAAAACTCTCCTATGCTCACAACCTGTGCTTGCAATTTTTGATAAAGATCTACCTATTAATATATACACAGATGCATCTATAGAGGGTGTTGGAGCCATTTTGAAACAAACTCAGCCTGATGGAAAAGAAAAACCAGTGGCCTATTTTTCTAAAAAGCTTAATGGATCTCAAAAGAAAAAAAAAGCAATATACTTGGAGTGCCTAGCCATAAAAGAAGCTGTGCGATATTGGCAGTACTGGTTGATAGGCAAATCATTCACAGTTTATTCGGATCATAAGCCATTAGAAAACATGAATTTGAAATCAAGACCGGACGAAGAGCTAGGTGACTTGACATACTATTTGTCCCAATATAACTTTGTTATTAGATATGCTCCAGGAAAGGAAAATTTGGAAGCGGATTGTCTGAGTAGAAACCCTGTTATGGAATCAAATGAAAATACAAATGAACAATTGAAGATTGTAAACTTGGTAAATCTGGAAGAAATTTTAATAGACCAGGGAAAAAATGAAGAAATACAAAAGAATAAAGAAAGAATTATGAATAAACAAGATATATATTACAAGAAGGTTAAAAACAGAGAAAAAATAATTTTGTCAGAAGAATTCAGTATTAAACTTTTGAAAAACATACATGACTACCTCTGTCATATTGGAATAAAACAATTACAAAAGACAATTAGTCCTCTATATACAGCAAGAAATTTAACGAAAAACATTAAAAAAATATGTAGCGAGTGTGACATTTGTATAAAAAATAAATCAAGAGGACAGAATAAATTTGGATATATGTCTCATCTGGGGCCAGCCACAAAACCATTTGAAATAATATCAATAGATACAATAGGGGGTTTTGGTGGTTCAAGATCTACAAAAAAATACTTGCACTTGTTAGTAGATCACTTCACTAGACACGCATTTATACTAACTTCAAAAACTCAGAATGCAAATGACTTTATTAAACTAGTCAACAATGTATCAGAAACAGAAAACATAGGAATGCTGCTCACAGATCAATATCCAGGTATAAATTCGAAAGAATTCAAGACATTCCTAAAAGACAATCACATTACTATGGTATTTACTGCAGTGAACTCACCTTTTTCAAATGGTCTAAATGAGAGATTAAATCAAACACTAGTCAACAAAATCAGATGCAAAATTAATGAAGATGGAAATAAAAGAGCCTGGACAACAATAGCGCATGAGTGTGTGAGTAAATATAACCAAACTACTCATTCAGTAACTGGTTTTTCACCAAGTTATCTTTTATATGGTACAGATGTCACAGTTTTACCAAAGGAATTAAAGAAAGAAAATACACATGTTGACTGGGTCAGAGACAGAACAATAGCACTTAAGAATACAATAAAATCACATAACTACAACAAGACAATATTCGACAAAAATAGAAAATGCCATGAATTCAACGTTGGAGATATGGTGTATGTGGAAAACGGAAATAAGCTCAATAGGAAAAAATTAGAAGAACTGAAAATTGGACCTTTCCGAATCATTGAACAGGTTTCAAAATCAATTTATAGAATTGACGTAGGACACAAGAAAATGGAATCGAACCTTTTCCATATCACAAAACTTATTCCAATACTAATGAAACAGGAAGAATCAAGCAGTGAAGAAGAAGGAATTGGGTTGTCTTAAAAGAAAATTTGCCCGTGGAAAATTTTCTTCCTGAGGGGGGGAGATGTAAAGAAAAAACATACTATTTCTTTAGTTTTATGTAGTCTATGCCATATTTTATCTGTAAACTCTATAATCTCTGGTAATTAAAAAAATAAGAATTTTGATGTGTAATGGTTTACAGAAAAATACAATGTGCTAATATTTAGAAAAGAAATTGTTAATTGTTGAGAATTGAAGTTAAAACTGTAAAGGAATAAACTTTAAAAGTCGTTTCTTTGATTACAGGTAAATAGGCAATAAGATAAAGTTGTAATTTAGTTTATTTAATGTGTTCATGTTTTTAAGAATAAATCTTTGATTACAGAGCAACGCAAGTTTATTTTCTTTATAAAAATCAGACTGAAAGAGTCTTATATATATATATACAATTCTTCTGTGAGTGTGTATGTCACTGAACTTCTCTCAAACGACCAGACCGATTTTGATGAAATTTGAAGATGTGTGTTCAAGGGGATCTGGGAATGGTTTAGATTCACAAATCAGCCCGGCAGATGGCGCTGCAGTCGCTGTTTAGGTTATTTATCCTAAATAGCATAACATTCAAGTGGATATGCAGGACAACGTCTGTTGGGTCCGCTAGCAGTGGCGTGCACACCATACATGCAAATAAGCACTGCATACCCTACAAAATCATGGTAAACCTACATAGTCAAATACATAGTGTCACTCATAAACACGACATGAATATTTACTGAAATCATACAGAGATTTCGTAATTTTATTGATATTTAATTTGGAAAACTGGTAACTAACGCCATCTATCGAAAAAATATTGAAGTACTACAACCACTTTCTACTTTCTTCGATATTGGAGCATTGCGCCAGTGGCGCCGCCACCTCGCTATTGTGTGATGGTGGCGGAAGCATGTACTAATGCTAGCCGGTACATTTTGCTTGTTTTCTCGTGCTGATGTTGGATTTTTTTTTTGTTAGGTTGGTAATTTCTATACAACTGCAAAAGCACTGCTTCTTCGTTATCCGACTAATTTAGGAAGTCAACAAATCGTAGCGTTTGTTTGAAAATAGATAGGTATATTAATTTTGGTCATCTTATTGTTTACGTTTTTTTTGGCCATTTTGTTTTGGTTATGTTTTTATGTGCAAGTGAATAAATTGTAATGTAATGAATTATAATTTAAATGAACTGTTAATTTACCGAAAATTATGTAAAATTATAGCTGTGAGCTCTGTGCTGGTGATTTGTGTTGTTCAATAAATTCAATATGAGTGCGTTATCCTTATTGTCGTTCGAAGAAGAAACGAAAATATTTCCAATGGCGATTTTGCGTGTGTCGTATGTCCGGGCTAGGCGTAACTCAAAAAAGGTAATCATTTTATTATTTCTTTTAATAAACTACGATTTGCGATTATAGGTATAGTTTGTTAGCACTGGTGGTGTACAAATTTCATTAGGTATTGTTTTTAAAATCCAGTCATCTTGATCTCGCTTTGTACGATTTTTCTATGCATTTAACGGTCAGTTTACAGTGGTGCTACATAGCTTGATGGTCGCGTAACCATTTGTACTTCGCCGCTCCAAAGTAGGTACCTAGTTATTAGATTTATAAAATAGATACCTAGGTATCTATGTTGATCAACTTTATACACGGATAGTTTGAAAATAATTAACTATGTACCTAATTTGTTTATACAAATTAATAAAATACTTACTAAACCTAATTACCTACTCAAAATTATGATGTTTCGGGAGTTTTATTTTCCGAGATTAATGTAGACCAATTTTTTTTAATCATGTGATACCTTCTGCCTACCCTACTTCAAATCTCTGTGCACGCCTCTGTCCGCTAGTATATCTATATATATAAAAATCAATGCCACTTTTCGTTGTAATTCCATAACTCAAGAACGGGCTCACCTATCCAAACCAAATGCTTAGGATTTGGTCGGCATATTTAGTAGATGGTTTATGTGAAGTTTGCACAAAATCGGTCGAGCGGTTCCTCATTTGTCACATTTTTTGTAATAAATGAATTCAATAGAAACTTTTTTCACAGAAACTTTTTTGAAGTTTTGTTGACAGGACAAGCACGTTGTTATGTCATTCATGCCGTCAGTTCATTTTGGACGTGGTTTGATTAAAGCATATTATCAGCGATAAATTTCTTTTCACATAATTGCATTTGCAGTGCATTCATACAAACGGTGAGTCCTGAATTTATGTGTACTTTTCTAAGTTGCCGTATATGATTTCACATAGCATCATATGCGACAGCTTCTTGGGAATTTGTTTTTTTTTTGTCTTAATTTTTTTTTTCGATTTTTAAGCGAAAACATATGTGCATACGGGAAAAATGCCACCAATATCATTGATTTTAGCGACTATTCGATCAGATCAGAAAATTGCACTAGCACTTGCATCTTCGGGAATTGCTGCTACATTATTAGAAGGTGGTCGGACCGCACACTCTGCATTAAAATTGCCATTGAATGTACAGGTGATTGAAACTCCAACTTGCAATATCGAGAAATTCTGCTATGGCAAAAGTTCTGCGATTAACGTCAATTATTTTATGGGATGAGTGTACAATGGCGAATAAAAAATCACTAGAAGCATTCAATCGAACAATGCAAGATTTACGTGGTAATCAACAGCTTTTTGGTGGTGCTTTGATATTACTTTCAGGGGATTTTCGTCAAACATTGCCTGTCATTCCTCGATCAACTCCTGCTGATGAAATAAATGCCTGCTTGAAGTCATCAGTTCTTTGGAGATATCTACAAAAATTGACACTAAACATTAATATGCGTGTTCACCTACAAAATGATCCAGCTGCCCATGAGTTCTCAAAACAATTGTTAGAAATTGGTGACGGCAAAATACAAATCGACAGAACCAACGGATTGATCGCTGTACCGAACAATTTTTGTACAATTGCGCAATCGATAGATGAATTGATTGAATGTGTTTTTCCGAATAATGTTCAGAATTACAGAAATCATGATTGGTTGACAGAACGCGCCATTTTAGCACCGAAAAACATTCATGTCAATGCAATTAATTTTCAAATTCAAGCGAAACTGCCAGGCGTAGTCACGAAATATAAATCAATTGACAGTGTTATGAATCAAGATGAGGCAATGAATTATCCAATTGAATTTTTAAATTCATTGGAGCCGGCTGGTATGCCACCGCATTGCTTGAATCTGAAAGTTGGTTCTTCGATTATATTATTGCGAAATATTAATCCACCAAAACTGTGTAACGGAACCAGATTGGCAGTGAAAAAGTTATTGCCAAATTTGATTGAAGCTACGATCTTAACTGGTAAATCAAAAGGAGAAGTTGTTTTGATACCGCGTATACCTATGATTCCAACTGATATGCCTTTTGAGTTCAAACGTTTACAATATCCTGTGCGTTTATCATTTGCGATGTCCATCAACAAGGCCCAAGGTCAAACACTTCACGTTTGTGGTGTGAATTTGGAGGAACATTGTTTTTCACATGGCCAGTTATATGTTGCCTGTTCCAGAGTCGGTACCCCCAGCCGTTTGTTTATTTATGCTCAAAATGGAAAAACAAAAAATATTGTTTATCCAAATGTTTTGGATTAAGTGTGTTGTAAATAGCTAGCAATTGATTTCGATTTTAAATAAAATATTTTTTTGATTAAATAAATGAATTTGATGTTCCGATTTGTTTATTTTATTTCACTTTATACGTAGCGAAGCACGTACCGGGCCGCTAGTATATATATAAATGAAACGGGTTTCCCGTTGTCACGCCGTAACTTGAGAACGGCTGGACCGATTTGGCTGATTTTTTTTGTTCCGTTTGTTATGAAGAAGGTTCTTATGACAGAAAAAAGGAGGGAGAAAACTGGATTGCGCGTACGAAGTCGCGGGCACAAGCTAGTATTTATTTTATATAAATACAAGCTTGATGAAATCAATAAAAGACAAATAAATTCAACAAATTTTTGTCGCGACATCACTCGACTCGTGTGGTCCATCCGAAAATAGAACCACTACCAACATTAATAAAATACATTTCAAAATGAAACATTTCATTTTAAAATGTACCTACTGGACAAGATGGCCGATTTCAGCTGAAGTGGGAATAAATGTAATTATTTTCAGGTCCGTTTCAGGTGACCCAGTTTGTACCTGTCCGGAGAATGTCCAACAACTTTTTGTACCTAATTGCTTTCGAAATAGGGCTGTTTTTTAATTGAAAATGTTATTTATGTAATACTAGCTTTTACCCGCGACTTCGCTCGCGTCACAAAAGGATAAAAAGTAGCCTATGTGACATATACCAATACACACAGCGCCATCTATACCAATAGTTTTGTTTTTCCTCGGGAATATCAAATTTTTTCGGGTTAAAAAGTGCCCTATTATTTAATCCGGACTTCTAAATTTACGTCTGCAAAAATTCAAAGCAATCGGTTTAGTAGTTACGGCGTGAAAGTGGAACAAACAAACAAACTCACTTTCAGATTTATAATATTTGTAAGGATAGTAAGGATTATGTCACTAAATATGTAGCATTTTTTTAAGGGGGGGAAATCATCGAATGACCGCTCCCGCCTGGGTGAGGCGGGAGGGAGTGTCAGACTCTTACTGACTAAAAACCACCTCGTTCCTCCTCCTGCACGTCGAGCCGGAGCCCCAGTAACCCGTTAGGTTCTCCGCGACTCCGAATCGGCATCAGCCCTGTTGGGCCCCATTCGTGGTATACTGATGGCTCTTTGAGGCACGCGCACGGCACATTTATTTGCGCCGCAAATAAATGTAGTATAGTACTACATTTATTTCCGCGTGCCTCAAAGAGCCATCAGTCACTTTCGGCTATATGTCTTTATGTTCACTCAGATCTTTAAAAGATTTTGATGCGATTTTTTAACAGGTACAGGTACAGGTTACAGGGGGAAAATCATCGAATGACTTCTACCGCCCGACTAAGCCGGGAGTGTCAGAGTTGCCGGGACTCCTGCCCTTTGAGCCAGAGCCCCGGTAACCCGTGAAGTCCTCCGCGGGGGAAAGTTTTTTATTGTTAAGGTTTAAGCTGAGCACTGGCGTTTTTGCGCAGTGTTCTCTATTTTTTTTTACTTTTTTTATCGTGCTCTTGTATTTTGTGACGGTGCCAATAAACTATTTTTCTTATATCTTTAACTTACGCTGGTGAAGCCGTGGGTTAAAAGTGGTTGATATGAGTTTGCATTACTTATGCCTATCATGCTTATTTTGGCATAGCAGAATACCTCTAGAATAGAATTCAATTTCCACCACAGATCTTCCTGCGGGTGTCATTACTACTGACTAGAGGACTACATTTTAACAAAAACACCAGCAGCGTTCTCTGATAACACTGACACTTTTAAACTGTAATCTCCAATCTGTAGGTCAAGTGTGGAGATTATGATTACTACACCACCAAATATGTATAAATAAGTAGAGATATTAAGAAAACAGTTTGAATCGTTACGCCGATGTAATAAAACGACTATTTCGTTTAGTTTGGCGGAAAAAATACATAAAAACGTGATAAAACTGTTTATAGTTAATTTAATGTTTTATGTATGTTTGTCTACTGGCCAGGTAGAATGGTTCGTCCGGGTGTGTGTCATGGGATTTGATACTATTATACGTTCTTAGTTGTGTAGTTTCTGTCACAATGATTGTAAATGTTTTGCTTTGAACACTATGTCAAAATTATTATTTTTCAGTTTCGATATTATCATTTTCTTCACGGAAATTTGACTAAAATCTAAGTGGGAGAGCTGTGGGACAACTCTCAATAAATAAATTTTAATAGTAGTATGGCGTTGACCGAGTGCATTTAGACACTCAGACAACAATTTGTGGATTGCTCCGTGCGGGAATCGACCCGCTTCACGTTGCGCGGCAGCCGGTTGCCCAGCCACCGCCCCAACCGTGCAGTGCAAATTATTTCTACATAGAACACAGTGAAAGCACAATGCTTTTACCAAAGGATCTTATATGATACTTCACATTCTTTTGTTTCTATGAAGTACTGCGCATTATGACACCTTTTGTAAAAGAACTGTGTAAGAGTGAGGCCCCACTTGACCGTTGCGCTGTGTTGCGTCGTGTAGTCGCAACGGAACAACGCATTGTACGCCTCACCAAGGTTGCGACGACGCACGACGTCGCAGCTGCGTCTCAGGGCTCGTACACAAAACTGTGATGCGATGCGATGCGAATTCGCAACGCAAAAAAATACGATGCGAATTGCTGCGATGCGATTTCGTGCGACAAGGCGTCTCCCAGGGTGACCATTCCTTCGACGACCGTCAACCGTTCTAAACGTATTTTAAATTGAAAACTAGGTCGTGAGTCGTGACATGCATCGTAAAAAAAGTGTGCGTAACTTCTGTTATTGCTTAAAAGATACAGGAAAAGAAACAAACAAGATTTTGGGGAGATAAGATTTTGATGCACGATGCGAATCAATTCGCAAGTTCTTGCGATGCGTAGAGGGAGCTCGCAAATTTTTGCAATGCGGTGTTACTACCCAATCTTGGATTGGGGAGATTGGGTACGGAGGGGAGATAATTGGACCTCCGGTAACCTCACTCACACGACGAAATACAACGCGAGCGTTGTTTCACATTGGTTTTCTGTGAGGCCGTGGTATCACTCCGGTCGAGCCGGCCCATTCGTGCCGAAGCATGACCCTCCCACACTTCCCGATATCTGCTAAATATGAAGTCCAAAGTTAAAATAAATAAAGTTAAAAACTTCTGAACGTCAAACGTCTCTTAGTCGCCTACGACACTCGCGGGAAGAGTAGAATCCTACTCTTCCCGCGGGTCATCACCAATCGGTGACAAATACCATTATTGTACACCGTGTGATGTACAATAATAGCTGAGTAATTTATGTTCGGCCAAGCAAATAGGCCGAATGTTTTGTGTGAGGCCGAGGATCGAACGCGATACGGTATAAAGTTGGAATGTGATCAATTTGGACAAGATCAAAGCGTTTATTGTAATAGGTATGCTTTTACAGTAATTTGATGTTCAAGATTAAAGTCAAATGTGAGGATTTTGCTTGTTAATTTAATGTTTAATATGTGAATTTATTTGTGTACATGACGACACGACATATATTGTTTTAAAATTTAACCAAATAATAGTGTGATCTTATTAATTTCGTGTGTGAATGCTCAGATTCGATTTTCGGATCGAGCAAAATATTATTGGTTATGCAGACTGGATTTAACGCAAAAGGGAGATCAATACTATCTACGAGGATAATATTTAGACGAAATTAAAATTCCTACCAAATATCCGTATTTCGATCCATTGCATTTATTCTAAAGCCGAATAGTAGTAACAATACCGATGTTATGGATAGTTGCACGTAAATCCCATCTCTAGTTGAATAGCTTAGTAGTAAGCCGATCGCCGGAATATACCTATTGTATATGGGTAAGCAATTATTGTAAATTGTACATTGAAGGGGCCAGCTCAAGCGAACCAACCAGGGCCTCATAGAAAACCAGCGTGGAACAACACTTGCGTTGTGTTTTGTTGTGTGAGTGAATTTTTCAGAGGCTCAATCCTCCGGTAGCCTCCGGTAGCGTCACTCACACGACGAAACACAACGCAAGCGTTGCTTCACGTCGGTTTTCTGTGAGGCCGTGGTATCACTCCGGTCGAGCCGGCCCATTCGTGCCGAAGCATGGCTCTCCCACACTTACATTTTTTCAGCCATTTCAATTAAAAAAAATGTATAAGATCCAAGCTTTTTTAGGCGAATTATGTATGGATGATAGCAATCCGACCAGGATTATATTACAAACTTTCACAATATCCATTATTAGTCCCAAAAAGGTAATAAAACCCAAGAAAAGCAAAACCAACAGGTTCACTATGACAGTATCCATTTACTTGTTTGTATGAGTGTCATTAATAATTACTTACAGTAGAGCTTTTTTCAGTATATTCACGTGAGTAACCCGGGATTTTGAGTTAATTTAGTATGTCTCACGATAGTTAGGTTAGATTATAAAAACATTGCACATGCGAAGTTTACATACATTGCACATGCGTATTCGCAACCAATATTTCGCTTGTCAAAATCTTTTGAGAATAAGTTTTTTTTAAACTGATGAACATATTAGTAATATATTGAAACGTGATCAAAGGTAACTTAGCTTTTGATAGCTCCTTAGTCTTCCGTGTGACGTCACACACATGGATAACTTAGGTATGCTTTGTATGTAGTTAGTGGCTTTGATAATGGGACCAAGTTTGTGTAGTTTGTAGCACATAGATGTGATATTGAAGGAATTTCTGTGTACGAAGTTGATACTCAAATACCTTGGTTCAGTGTAGTTAATGGAGACGATCGTTTTGGGAATATTACGCCGAATTTGAGACTAGCTAGGGGCAACGTCTTTAAAAAAGCTGATGGTTCAGCCACTGGGCACATAATATCGCCGATTATTTATTATAGAAGGATAATGAATAGCAGAGTGTCGCGGTGGTCCGGAGGTTAAGACGCCTGTTTCTTTGAGCAAGTGAGCAATTGTGGTGATTAATGCTCACACCTTCTCCGTGTGAGAAGAGGCCTTAGACTGACGAGGATGATGCTGTACATAAGAGTATTGCGATGTTTATCGATAACCTATAATTGTAGTTGTAAACAGTATAAACAATCAATAATTAACTGATTGAATTTTGAAGCATGGTGTTAACAGTACGCTTCCGCAAAGCGTTGACAGGTGATAACACGGAGCCGCAGAAAACTTAACGGGTTGCCGGGGCTCCGGCTCGAAGTGCAGGAGTAGGAACGGGGTGGTTTTTAATCAGTAAGAGTCTGACACTCCCTCTCGCCTCACCCGGGCGGGAGAAGTCATTGGATGATTTTCCAGACTCCTTGCTACTACTGAGATTATTTGAAAAAGCCCAGCCAAGTATTAACTTTGCCCGACCCGGAAATCGAATCCGAGACCCCTTGCACGGCAGTCGCGATTGCACTCGGCCAGCGAGGCAGTCACGAACATCTTATTCTCTATACGTAGAACTAATTGATTTAGGTTATGTAAAAATAATTTATTACTGTCAGCGTTTTAGAGCGTTTCGTTTATACCCTGTATAGAGATATAGACACATAAGGATACCACACAGAGACAAACATACAACTATGTGTAATTAGTTCTCTTTGACATATGAGCTTTCACCGCCAGGGTCTTGAACAGTGAACCGCCTCAGGGGTTCCGAAATTTGATGGAGCGGAAGCAACTTCGGAACTCAAAGAACTATATTTAGTAAGGCTCTGTATATGTGTTTATATTATCTGTGGCAAGCTGGCCACTTTCAAGAGTGGAAACCTATTTATGTTCTTCTTTTGTTTTTTGAAATATATTCAGTGTGCTTCTGACTAGCTTGTTTAATTCACATGTAAAATAATAATAATTTATTATTATACTACATAATTTCTTAATTCAGGTTTGTATGTATTTAGCACTTCTATGTTGTAATAAGGCGTGCGGGTCTGCGCACGGCGAACAAGGGTAGCTCGCCGCCTAACCAGAACCAGATCCGAGCGTACGGCGTGTCGTGTTCCGTGCGCGCCTCGAAGAGCTAGCAGACTACCACAGATGGGACCTAGTAGGGCTGATGCCCGATACGGAGCTGCGGAAGGCCTAACGGGTTGCTAAGGCTGGTTTTTAGTCAGTAGGAGTATCACACTCTTACCAACCCGTTCCTACTCCTGCTCTTCAAGTCCGGCTTGGCAAGTAAGAGCCTGATACTCCCTCTCGCCTAATCCAAGGCGGAAGAAGCCATTGGATGATTTTCCTCAAAAAAAAAAAATGTAAAAAGGCCTAGTTTCGAGTGTAGTTATCGTTTGTGTTTGACATTCAGTATAAGCTTGCAAGGTCACACGTTTGTTAAGATGATTTTGAGTCTATTTGGTGTTGATATTTAATACATTGACATCAGTAGGATGCGCGACACCGCCGCGACCGCGCACGCTACTCATGAGGAACAACCTGTTGTTCGCAATGAGCAAATGAATGACTCGTGATTTTTAGTTAACATTGACAATCCTCAAAGCCTCACTCCTGTGGTGTTTGGACTTCAACTATTCTGGTGTTTGGAATGTTCGTGGGCGGTACCGATTGCTTACCATCAGATGATTCGGCTGCTCGTTCTATAGTCCAATAGTAAACTTACATGGGCTGCTGACAATAGTATTTGCTATAATTTGTACTAAAAAATATGATATGATACAATATGAACTCACCATGTTCGAGCGACTGGTGCATGACAAACGTAGATGTAGCGCTGCACTGCCAGAGCCAGGGTTAGCCAGATACTCGCCGTGTGGAACATTGCCGGTATCACCTATAGACAAACCAAAAAGGAGCAGTTATTTATGTGTGCATTTAAAGATTTCGATCTACAATTTACTAATATGTGTAAATGAAGTTTATCACCCTTCATTCAATTTGAAGTTGGTCCCAGTTCTTAAGGAGTGCTTAACGGCCTTTCATGGGGGGGGGGGGGAGATATGTAAATGAAGTTTATCACCCTTCATTCAATTTGAATTTGCCGCGCTTGACTTGATTGTTAAAACATATTGTTTATCAAAATAAACTATCTTTTCAGAGCAACGCATTTCGCAATCATTTAATCGACAGTTACAATCCTTTAAATTAGAACATTATATATGTATAAAACTAAATTAACTAAACTGTGTGTGAATGACTGACTGACTGACTGGAGACTGATAGATAACGCGCAACCGAAATTATTGAACCTGAAACTTAGCATGTATGTTTCCTGAGGTATATAGGAAGCACTAAGAGCACATTTCCTAAATTCCCAGGGGAACAGTCAAAACGAGAATCACTTTGTGCGGACGGATTCAGTGGCAGAAGCAGACGAAGCACCTGAGCAATCGGTGCCGTCCATAAACACGCAAAACACTAAAGGCGTTATCAGTGCATTACCCGAATAGGAAATAGGAATTTGAGGATTGATTCAGGGATTGGGGAGATTAGGAAGGTGGTAATTGGGCTCCTGTAACCTCATTCACACAACGCAAGCGTTGTTTCACATTGGTTTTCTGTGAAGCCGTGGTATCACTCCGGTCGAGCCGGCCCATTCGTGCCGAAGCATGACCCTCCTACACTTAATATTAAAATAAGACCATACTGAATAGGCCTCCTAATAACACCATCCATGATACATCCAGATCATTCCATATCCTTGTTGACAAAACAATCGACTAAACTAATACAACTTATTGATACATCCACTCGAAGACGAACAGCTGTGACGTCACAGGTACAATCGGCCTATTTCCGCTTGTCGAGACGAGTTCCCATAGGAAATGACGTAGTCTACTCTTGTGAACTTAGGTAATGGTAGTATGCTTAGTTTTGGGGATATGTATTTATGGGTAATTATACTAGTTTTTGCTTATGACTTTGTTCATAAATATGTGTGTTTAAAAACCTACTTTTACTTTTATACCTAGAGATATATGATATAGACAATAGGCAATTGATTAAATATTGTATCAATAAGATTGTAAAAAAATCATAAAAGAGTGACAACGGAGTTTCTTGCTTCTTCTTCTTCTTCTCCATTCGAAACTACATTTTGGAATGAGCGCCTAGCTTCACACAGACACATACGGACGGACGGATAATTCAATTTTGACGTTTCAAAAGTATCTAATAAAATATTAATTGAAATAAATGCTTTGACTTTGACTATATAAAACATGTTTATCATGATCTAGCTTTGAATGATCTTTTGGTTTGTTTAAACGCACTAATCTCCTGAACTACTGGTCCGTTTTGCTTAATTATTTTTGTGTTGAATTTTGCATTTTCAAGGAAAATGTTTACACTATGGCCAAAACGAGCAGAACAGCAGATGAAAACCTGCGGAAGTAGCTAGTGTTACAGTATTATTTCATCATCAACAGCTTATAAATGCCCACTGCTGAGCAAAGCCTCTTCTCACATGGAGAAGGTTTGAGCATTGACCACCACGCTTGCTCAGTGCGGGTTGGCGATTTCAAACTTATAATTATAAATTAGCCCAGGTTTCCTCACGATGTTTTTCTTTAACCGTTTGTCAGTGGTGTCTAAATAATATTAGAAAGTACATATAACTCGGAAAAAGTCACATTGGTACTTGCCGTTGGTAGGTTTCCCGTTAACCCTCCTGCATGAGAAGCGGGCGTCTTAAACCTCTGGGCCACCACGATACCCCGAATATTATTTATAGAAAATATATCATAACGGCTTAGATTAAACTCAAGGACTCCAAGAGCTAAGATTATTATAAGCAATATATTTGTGTTAGCAATTGAGCTCATCTCAATCTCAATGCTTATAAGATAACGCTTAATCTGGCTTTCAGCTCTAGAGCTGAATACTATATGTAATATTAATATTTGAATATTAATAATACATTGAGGGTGTTCAATAGGCATGGGGTGTTTCAATGGGTTCATTAAATGACACTAACAAATGGGAAAATATTTAGTTTTTATGCCGCTGAAGGGAAAAAATTACATTATGCAGTGTGTAGTACCGCCCTCCTGCCCACAGATAAACGCTCATTCAGCAAAGATGCGACACAAAGTCAAAGTGAAAGTAAAAATCATTTAATTCAATTAGACCAGGAAGGCACTTTTGAACGTCAAAACAAAATATTGAAATATTAATAAAAAATGTCAGTCTGTCGATCAGTCCTCTACTGAAGCTATTTGCTTGTTGCAAAGTGTAGGATTCCTATAGAGAAGAACGAGCAAGAAACTCCATAGGTTACTCTTTTTCAATCAGGTTCAGGGATGAGCCTATTGTTATATTCCGGGCATAATTTCAGACCTTGTGCTACTACTGAATGTTTTTTTAAAAACCCTTTAATTCTTTGCCCGACCCGGGAATCGAACCCAAGATCCCTAGCCCGGCAGGCACTTGCGACCACTCAGCCAACGAGTCAGTAGTTATTTGTATTTATAATATTAATAATACTTCGTTCTTTTAGTATTTATTATGTATATATGAGAATATAAATAATGTATTAGTAAATATTAATATCGTCGATACTGTACCACAGTATAGTGGGCTGTAAATTAATGGATGGCATCCGTTACTACCTAATGGTTAATCCATTATAATTAAAACCAGAATCTATACATCTATAACTGATACAAAAATAAGAGTGTCTGTTTGTAATATTAAAATAACTACTTTTTACTACATATGTATATATCATAAATATACTAACGATACACATACCAAAATAATTTTGTTTACATTTTTTGTCTGTCTGTCTGCCTGTTTGTACTGCCTAATCTCTGAAATGGCTGGACCGATTTTGCACGACTTTTATTGGTAGGTAGCTGATGTACTAAGAAGTAACATAGGCTACTTTTATTTTGGAGAACTGAATAAAAAAAAAGTTATGTTCTAAAATTCATACTCTATGCAGACGAAGTCGCGGGCAACAGGTAGTTATAAAACAGGAATATTGTGCAAATCCAAATTAATGGATTTTGTCTGTGTATGAGTGTGAAACTAAATGATAAAACAAATAAATGAAGTCATTTGTCAAGAACTGCTTATGTATATCTAGATGTTAGTCTACTTTTTCTTTATTTTTTTTTTCAAGGCTATTTTGAGGCCAAATTCAGATACAATACAGGCATAAAACCAGAAATTAAAATTAAAATTACAGTATCATTACACTTAGTCCCAGCGCCCACGTCAGGTATGATCACCTCGCCAGGGGGCTTACTCTTGAATCCCATTCCGATCGATCGAAATTGGTATTGTCAAATTTCATACTCTTCAGTTACAACACTAGCGTCCATTGCATCCGTATTGCGTGGATATTTAATGAACTAAATGGTATTGAGTTTCGCTTTATATTCCGTACTCTGGACTCTAGACCCCTGGTCGGAGGATCCTTTTCTACCAATCTTAGAAAACTTTACTCTCTGTTTATTAAACAAAAAATGTTTCAAAATACGAGAAATCTGAATTTTGAATCAGACAAAAGGATTCTAAGATTTAAAATTAAGTATTCGTGCTTACAATTTTACAATAGACAACTTTATAATAAAAAGAATCGTCTGTAAGTAAAATGAGAAGCAATCAAGCAAAATACTTTACGAACAATTTGAAAGAAACGTTCAGAAAGGCGAATCAAATCTAGCTGCGATTTTATAATGTTGATTTAAAACATTTCTGATATCATTTATTCTAGAGTACCGTGCTTAAAAACTCACATTTTTAGTTATTTTTTATTTTGTCATAGGGCAAAAAATACCAGACGAGGTTGGAACTCCTGATGGTAAGCGATTAGTTGCGCCCATAGGCGCCCAGACCCACGACACCAGAGTAGGTTGTCAACTGGAAATGTGCCCGGTATATGGCAATAGGTTCACCCCTAATACACAAGGATCGCAGGACGATCTCCGGTCACCGTAAGTGCGGGCCTGCGGACGGCGAGCATGAGTGGCTCCCCGTCCGACCAGAAACAGAACCGAGAGTACGGCACGTCGCGTTCTGCGCGCGCCTCAAAGAGCCATCAGACCACCACGGATGGGGCCCAACAGGGCCGATGCCGATTCGGAGTCGCGGAGAATCTAACGGGTAACCGGGGCTCCGGCTCGACGTGCAGGAGAAGGAACGGGGTGGTTTTTAGTCAGTAAGAGTCTGACACTCCCACCCGCCTCACCCAGGCGGGAGCAGTCATTCGATGATATTCCCCTCTTTAAAAAAGCCCCCACTCCTAAACTTTGATTCATTTTATCTAAGTATTGTTTTATTATGCGACCAAATAAAAAAATACGTGTCTAATATTTTTTCATTACCTAACTTACGGACTAATGAGATTTTTAATTTTTATACCCTGTCAGCATCCTAATTATTAAAGTAGGTTTTCAATTTTACCTACCGAACCCATAGCTTAATCTACCGACTCTCACTTAACCGATTTTTGAATTCGCAAACACAGTGATAGCAGACCGATTATACACAAGTTACAAATGTAATTTTGCAGCTGTGCAAACAGAAATTTCGGAACATTTTGTTCGGGAAAGAGGTTTTATGAAATGCAAACTTAGTTTGTCCACGGTTTTGCTAACTCTGCAAGTCGCCGGCGGATTTCAGTTCGAGAAAATATCGGATTTTCTAGTGCTCTTGGACGCTCAAGCCGCATTCGTAGTTATGCCTAGATTTTACTCGCTTTGTGACTAGTTTTTCTGTCTTATAGTCGACTATAGAGACTGCTAAGAATGCTAGTGCTTTATATTTAAGTGAATGAAGTTGTAAAAGTTTCTTTTTTGCGAAAAGAAACTGCAGAAACGTGGATTAATAATCGCATTCATGTTTCTTACATTTTTAAGGTGGGAAAACCATGCTTCGGCCCGAATCATCATCATCATCAACAGCCTATAAATGCGCACTGCTGAGCAAAGCCTCTTCTCACACGGAGAAGGTTCGAGCATTAATCACCACGCTTGCTCAATGCGGGTTAGCGATTTCAAACTAATAATTAGAAATTATAAGTCCAGGTTTCCTGACGATGTTTTCCTTCACCGTTTGTCAGTACTATGATTCTGCTTGTCCGGTCTTTGTATCTAAATAATCTTAGAAAGTACATATAACTCGGAAAAAGTCACATTGGTACTTGCCGTTGGAAGGTTTCGAACCCGCACCCTCATGCATGAGAAGCGGGCGTCTTAGCCTCCGGGCCACCACGACATTATGGGCCCGAATGGTCGCACAGAAAACCGACGATAAATAAAGTTTGCATTGCGTTGTGTTTTGCCGCGTGAGTGAGGTTATCGGAGGCCCAATTCACCCTCCCCAATCTCTATCATTCCTAAATCCCCTATTTTCATAGTAATATGAGGCGTAGCCAAACTTCTGGGTTATGAAACATTTCCCAAAAGGCTGGCAACGTATTTATAATTGGGCACTGCATTGGTGTTGCGGGTGTCCACGATTGGACCAAATGCTTACCATCAAGTGGTCCGTCTGTTCAAATAGGGATGATGACAGGGAATAAAAATTAAAAATCTAATAAGCCGTCAGTTAAGTAATGAAAAAATATTAGTTACGTATTTTTTATTTTCGTCGTATAAAGAAAACAACACTTAGATAAAACGAATCAAAGTTTAGGAGTGGGAAGTAGCTACGTCATTTTAGAGTATATATCGTACTCAAAAGTGACGTCATGCGATATTTTAAATCAATATATCTTCGGAACTATTCGTTTCCGTAAGAAAATTAAAAATACGTATCTAATGTTTTTAAATAATCTACCAGACGGACATTAAAATAAATATGAGTCATCTACCCTATTGACACCATTCTTCCATCGTATCCAAAGACATTCGTAATAAATCCTAAACAAACTTCTACCACCATTTCTTCCCACAATTGTAATAAAAATACCTTTATTAAGTTCCTAGAAAACTAGTATAAACCTACACATTAATGTACTACACGACTACAGGTCAAGCTAAGCAAACCATTAAAAGCTAACCTTTAAACATGTGTAAAAATCATTGAAAGCGAGACCTTGATAACCTGGTTTTGTACAATTCGACGTGTAGTGGTGTGTAACTCAATAAATGAAGGTTCGAGCGAGGGAACTCAAGTGTGAACCGTTCCTAAGCATTCCATTCCTTTGTGAGAGATCAGTCAGTTTGTTCTCATTCCTTTTTTAATCTGTACCCTTTTACAAGCTTCGTTCGTTCAAAAGAATGAACGATTTCCACTGCGAACTATTTAGCTTGGCTTTCTAGTGATTAGAATTTGCTTTGTATGAAGGGTGTAGGTTCAATTTTCGATCATATCATCATCATCATCATCATCAGAGTGTAATCGTGCCGCTGCTGCTACTCTTCTTATATGGAGAAGTATTGAGAATTAATCACCAATAGTTGAAGATCTGTTCAACAGAAATATTCAATAAAACGTAGTTCGACCCGGGAAATGAACGTCAAACGCTCAACAGTCTTCATCACCACAGCTGGTCTTTAATATATTACAATTTATGAACCTATTTATTCACTTCTGTCGACCCCTCTAAAGAAAAGCACGAATGATAATTACTAGTACACATATTATACCTTTTAGAAAGGTTTTTAACACACTGTATAACGAAAGAGATGGGTCCAAAGATAATTTCGAAAAGGGTTTTAATTAAACCTCAGTTTCACTTAATGAAAGTAAGATTGCTTCATGATTGAAGATTGCCTAATAGTCTATTGTCAAGCCAACTGCCCACACAGATGGGGCTCAATAGGGCTGATGCCGATAGACGGAGGACTTAACGGGTAGCCAGGGCTCCGGCTCGAAGTGCAGGAGTAGGAACGGGGTGGTTTTTAGTCAGTAAGAGTCTTTTACTTGAAAATTTCTTCTCAGAATTTCCGAAAACAAAAGTTCTCAGTTTACGTTGCTTGACTTGAAAATCTATTAAATAATTATTTTAAAAACTACGTTTAAAAAAACTCACTTTGAACCCGTCTTTTTTGAAGTCCGTTAGTTCATATACTAAAAGTTTCTCCAAGTGTAACAAATACTTATCTGAAAACCGCATCAAAATCAGTTCAGCCAATCGCGAGATAATCGCGTACCAACATACCTACATACATACATACATATATCCAGGTCGAACTGAGAACCTCCGTTTTTTTTAAGTCGGTTAAATAGGTGAACACTTAACGATATGGTGTTCACTAACTTATAAGCGACACCTAACAGTACAACTTAAGGGTTTGTTTAGGTGCTCACGCTAAGAAACTCTTAATTAAGAGATGGTTTAGGTGTGGTTGGTGAAAAGTGTTGTGGTTACTTATACCTAGATCCTTATAATTTTTGCTCATTCCGAGTGAAGATGATGATTTAGGGAAGGTTAGTGAAAAGTGGTGTAGTCACTTTTGATAATCCTTATATATTTTTGGTAAAGAAGCCAAAATCCCTAACTCGAAGTAGCACTTGCCACAACTAGACTAAAGAGAAGTTCGTTTTATCACTGACAAGTGATTTACTTGCTTTCGTGAAATTCGATGCTGCAGCAGTTCTGATTGATGTAGTCATTAAAACGGCTCCATTTTGTCACAGCGATCGAACGTAGAAAGACGTCCGAACGGGATACATTGTCAATGTGGCGATTGAACATTTTTTTTGTTTATATTAGATGGGACTGACGTTTGACCACTATCTCGCCTGGTGGTAAGTGATGATGGGGCCTACAATGGAGCACGTCAACCCATAAGTAACCTATTCACTCGGGCCTTGAAGACACCCAGGTTATATCCTTCAGGAAATACAGACTATGGCAAAGAATTCCACTCCTTAGCAGTACGCGCAAGGAAGCTTGATGCGAAGCGCTTCGTGCGTGTGGGCGGAACATCTACCATGAATCGGTGACGCTTTGCCGATTGTTTTGTCGTACGATGATGGGAAGGACTAGGGGGAATCAAGTTGTGCTATTCCCCCGCACACTCTCCACATAAATATAATTGATGCTAAAGATAGAACATCCCCCATATTTGTCCCCATATTATGTACTAGATATTTCTGCGCGGCTTCACCCGCTCTGCTCGGCGCCTATTGATTGTAGCGTGATGCTTCACAGCTAGTAGCCTTCTTCGAGAAATGGACTATATAGTAGGCTATATATATATAGTAGTTCCCGAGATTAGTGCGTTAAAACAAACAAACTAATTAACTTTTCAACTAATAGTATAAGATAAGATAAAACCCCATTATTGCTTAGTAGCTACAGGAATCACCTAAGCAGACGGCCTAGTGGGTTATCGGGGCTCCAGTTCGAAGTGCAGGAGTAGGAACGGGGTGGTTTTTAGTCAGTAAGAGTCTGACACTCCCAGGCGGGGTGAGGCGGGAGGGAAAAGTCATTCGATGATATTTCCGCCTTAAAAAATGGTGTCCCAGTGCAATATAATCCTAAAAATCCCCTATGTCATGTCCTCTTCAGAAGGGGATTAATGAGGAATTTCCACCGTAGTTTACAAAGAGCTTCATGTATGCTAGTATCTTTACATTCTACAAGTAAGATCCTTGCTAACAGAAGCTGACTAAGCCAGTCCGTTGGTTACGATTAATCTGACGGCTTGAGGTCGCCTTTGTGCAGGTTCGAATTCTCAGTAACAAGACAATTATACTCTTTGGTAAACGTTATCCGGTCTAGGTAGGTATTATATTGTAGCTTTGTAGTCATCTTACTAGGTAATCGACAGCGAAACCGTAAGGAAGTTAGCAGAGGTGTATAATCAACTACATACTATAAAACACTGCCTCGTTGGCTGAGTGGTCGCAAGTGCGACTGCTGAGCAAGGGGTCTCGGGTTCGATTCCCGGGTCGGGCAAAGTATTACTGGGTTTTTAAAAATTCACAGTGGTAGCACGGAGTCTGGAATTGTGCCCGGTATATGGCATTAGGCTCACCCCCTATTACATGGGACTCATTACATAAATAGTGAAAAGTGGGTGTTACATTGTACAGTGGCATTAAGTGCCGTAATGTGCACCTCTGCCGACCCCTTCGGGGATAAAAGGCGTTATGATGATGACTATAAAATATAGTCACTTTCGTCTGTCTCTTGTTATGTTTGATTAGATCTTTAAAACTAAGCAACGTATTTTGATGCGCTTTTTAAATAAATAGATTGATGAATATAGGTGTGATAGTGATAGAGAAAATAGATATAAGTGTGTGAGCCATGCTTTCGTTCGACACGAATGGGCCGGCTCGACCGGAGTGATACCACGGCCTTATTGAAAACTGACGTGAAGCAACGCTTGCATGTGAGGTTACCGGAGGCCCATTTACCTTCCCCCCTTCTCCAATCTTCCCAATCCCTGAATCCCCAAAAATCCTCAACCTCCTAATCCCCAAAAGGCCGGTAACGCACTTGTAACACTGGTGTTCCAGGTGTCCATGGGCGACGCCGATTGCTTAACATCAGGTGATCCGTATGCTCGTTTACCGGCTTATGCCATAAAAAAATCAAGTCTAATAAATCTAATTATTCAATTGGAAACAAGTCAGTAAACCATGAAATCTGCTTTTCTACAAATTTATCATTATTCGCAAATATCACGGTTCAGTTGAAATCGTGGTATAATCCGGTCACCGATATTGGAGCGTACTGCCGTGAATAGGCAACGCCTAATATGATCGCATCACAGTTGATTAGCTGATGTTTGATATTAGGTATCTATGTCGTTACATTGTTTGAAACTAGTTACATTAGTATGTTAACGCATATTGTTCTTACTGAGGATAAGCAGAAATTATAATGCAACAACTATTTGACAGTTTAACACCCAAATACTGAAAGGTTACCCAATTTTAAGTAGTACATAAATATCGTGCCATCTCTATACAAAGAATTTGAAGTGACAGAGGCAGAACTATAATTAAGCGCGACTTAAAATTAAGTGGCGTTTGAGTATTATGACATAAGTGTGGGAGAAGAGGTGCTTCGTGGGAGAAGTGGTGCTTCGTGGGAGAAGTTGTGCTTCATGGGAGAAGTGGTGCTTCGTGGCATAGGTGGTGCTTCGGCATGAATGGGAGAGATACCACGGACTCATAGAAAACCCACATGACGTAAAAAGGCCGGGAACACACTTGTAACGCATCTGGTGTTTAGGCGTAAAGGGCGGTTCCGATTGCTTACCATCAGGTAATCCGTCTGCTCCGTTACGGCTTATCCCATAAATAAAAATTATGTTTTGAGTTTTAAAGTAGCTATTCTCATGTTGTTTCACCCGTTGCTTGGCTTCAATTGATAGTAACGTGATGTTCTATAGCTTTCTTCGGTAAATGGACTACCCTACACAAAAGGCCTTCAAATTCATTCAATTTGAACCAGTAGGCCTTCAAATTCATTCAGTTTGATTCGATTCCCGACAGTACGTATATTAAGTGCCGTAATGTGCACCTTTTGCCAACCCCTTCGAGGATAAAAGACGTAATGTTATGTTATGAAAAACCAATGGCAAAGTTTAATGTTTGTAATAGTTTTTCAAAAACTAGATATTATACAAAGTCTATTTATAAGAACCTGATTAGGTTTTGCAAATTCATGTTGCACGCGATTTAGAGCTAATAAAGGTCTTACAGTAGTAAAGAACTTTAATTAAGCTTTAAATAGTTAGGTACACTGATTTATTACCATCCTGTATAGTGAACAGCTTATATAGGGTGGGTTAATATTAATCCCCATATTAATCAAACTAATAATATAACTGCCTCATTGTCCGAGTGGTCGCAAGTGCCAGGCAAGGGGTCTCGGGTTCGATTCCCGGGTACGGCAAAGTATTACTGGTTATTTTTTTTATTTCTCAGTAGTAGCACGGAGTCTTGAATTGTGCTCGGTATATGGCAATAGGCTCACTCCTATTATATGAGACTCATAACATAAATAGTGAAAAGTGGGTGTTACATTATACAGTGGCACTAACTGCCGTAATGTGCACCTTTGAATCGGTCGGTTGCCCAGTTGTCACACTAGCGACCACTTAGCCAACGAGGCAGGTACTTATGTAAAGGTGGGGAAACAACCGCTTAATATATCTTTAAAGCCAGTATACTAGAAATGAAAACGTTGATATTTGCAGACGGTAACGACGTCAAAACACAATACTGTTGTACATAAAATATTTTATAGGCTCTTCAATGAAGCTTAAAATTTTCCATTACGATAAAGTTAGGTACTTCAATGTAAATATATCCGGGTTTATGATATATTTTGCATAAAACGGATTTAGTTTGAGTATCTTGTTCTTTAAGATTTCGATAATAAGCATTATAAAATATTGGTTTGTAGTGTGTGTGACACCTCGCCCTATAAGTAAGTAGATAGATATTAAACTGTCAAACACCAAGCGGTCACCGGTGACCGCGACCTATTGTTCTTTAATTGTGTTTATAATGACGGTACTCAACGAGTTAAGAATTTAAGACGCTTAATTAAAGGGTGAGGTGTCACACACTACACCTCCCCCGTAAACGGAACGCTCCGAAAACGCTAACAAAAAGAAATGGTTTTTTACAATTTTAATCTTTCATATGAATGGGGCCGTCAGTAGAGGTGTCACACACACTACAGGTTATTCCCACGCGCTTTTACTCGCTGCTCAGTTCCTATTGTAGCGTGTTGTTTATAAAAGAACATTCCTCGATAACTGCACTATCTAACACAAAAATAATTATTCAAATCGGATTAGTAGTTCCGGAGATTAGCGCGTTAAAACCAACAAACAAATAAACAAGCAAACAGACTCAGCGTTGACTGTAATTGTAATTTAACTGAACTAATTAGTAGTTCAGCTGAACTACCGATGATTCCCAATCTGTTAGTTTAAAAGTAGTGCCATTTGAAAAGGCCTATATCCAGCAGTGGTTAAGAATGAGCTGGTGTTGATAATGAAGAGCAAAGAACTACATGAAAACATAAAACCTCCTTTCCCCAATCTCCTGAATCGCCGAATCCCCAAAAATCCATAAATTCATAATCCTCAAAAGGCCGGAAAACCACTTATAACACCTCTAGTAGTTTGGGTGTCCAGGGGCAGTGCCGATTGCCTACTACTAAGTGATCCATCAGATCATTTACGGGCTTATCCCATAAAAAAACTTAAAAATATACTTTCAAACGACGAGTTACATATATACATACAGACAACATAGAGAGAAATACAAGAGACGACACGACTTTCAAAAGACGAAGACGAAGATACAATTATCTTCAATGTTTATAATAAGAATGAGTACCTACAGGTCATCGTACACCTAATAAGCACGGCTCCGGCTCGCCTAAAGCAAGGGCCCGGCACGGCGGTTTTAGCTTTGGAAACAATAAAAAATGGTTGTAAGCATGATTGTTAGGTGTGCAATGACCATAATACATAAATAGTGACGTCACAATTTAGTAAACAAACAAAAAACTCACCTCGTTCATATAATTCCATGCTTGACACGCTCTCACCGGACTCAGGGGCTTATAATGGTTTCCAAAAGTGTACATATAGAAGAGCCATGGTGCTGGGAACAGCATGGTGAACATATCGCAGAGAGCCATAGCCATTAGTACTACATTCGTTGGAGTTCTCATGTGTCGTCTCGATAATACCACGACGATTAGTGTGTTCGCTACAGTCGTTGTTGCTAGAAGGAACGGTGCAATGTACCTGTGGAGGAGAAGAATTTATTATTAACTCGTCGAGTACCGGTTTTATAGACACAATTAAAGAACTATAGGTCGCGGTCACCGGTGACCGCTTGGTGTTTGACAGTTTAAAAAAAGAGTAACGAATGGAGATTCTCGGTTGTTCTTCTCTATTCGAATCTACATTTTGGAATGAGCAGCTAGCTTCACTGATGGACAGACTGGTAGACTATTATTTATTTCACAGTATACTAGCTGAGCTCGCGACTTCGTCCACGTGGAATAGTGATTAACAGCTCCTCTCCCGTAGTTGATAGTATGATTATAAGTAGCCTATACTATACATATGTTGACCCGACCTGTTAGTAATATTCATGCAAAATTTCAAGTAAATCCATGCAGCACTTTTTATGTTCATCCCGGACATACCTACAGACAAACAGACAAAAATTCTATGAACTATATTTTTGGTTTTGGTATCGACTGAAGATCACGCTCAAAGCATTCTTTTAAAAAAATATTCGATGTGTCAGTTTTCACTTTCCTACGATTTTATTATATGTATAGAAAAGTACCAAAATTATTGTTTAATTGAAATAAATGCTTTTGAGTTTGAGTTTATTTTTGTGTAATATAATCTTCCCCAATCCTCAAATCCCTAACCCCTTAAACACCAAACCGGCAATGCGCTTCTAACTCCTCTGGTGTTTCGGGTGTCCATACGTAGCGTCGACTGCTCACCATCGGTTTTCTATATTTAACGTGGATAAGCCGATAATGTCAATTTCTATTTTGTTAATTAAGGATACGATATAGTTATGTTTCCTTGTTTAAAAAGAGCTTGTCATACGTCCGTTTTGTTCATCGGGTAACAGGCAGTGGTGAATGGTTTATAAAGAAAGTCGGGCAAAGAATTACTGGGTTTTTAAAAATCTCAGTAGTAGCACGAAGTCTGGAAACGTGCCCGGTATATGGCAATAGGCTCACCCCCTATTACAAGGGATTCTTAACATGAATAGTGAAAAGTGGGTGTTACATTGTATAGTGACATTAAGTGCCGTAATGTGCACCTCTGCGTACCCCTTCGGGAATAAAAGGCGTGATGTTATGTTGTTAGACTAATTGTATGGTTTAGTAGGGTTTATATAATTATGCCAAACAGAAGACACAAATCTAAACACCGTACTAATTTTGATTATCGATAAATTCTATTAATATTTTACTTTAACAAAAACTGACCCGAAGTCCCATGCATAGGACAATCCGACAAATAAAATAACTCAAGATTGTAATTTTAATTCTTTACTGAGTCCTAATCCAAATCCAAGTTATTATTAGAAATTTCAACACGGAACAGCTCAATATTGTCTAATATTTGTTTAACCCAGCGATCGAACCCGAGACCCCTAGCGACCCGATCAATGAGACAGTAAAATATCCTATTATTATATCTAATATTTAGATTCGTGTTAAAACCGTCGACGGGGAGCACCCTTTATATTGCTACACAAACAAATTCATCTTTGCTTAATAGAAAATCTAAATTTTCGCTCGAGAAATTCAACGATTAATGTGATTCAGAGTAATGAGGGATCTGTACTAATATTTAGATACTTTATAAAACGTACTATCTTAACTAACAGAATACATAATACTACAGTTATCCACTAAAAACGAAAATCCTGGCGAAACTTGAATCCCACCTTATTTATGACGTCACATCCATAATCGGTAAAAGGCCGGCAACGCACTTTTAAAGCCTTTTGGTGTTACGTGTACATATGAACGGCGCTAATTGTTTACTCTAAAGGATTTCGCCTCATCATAAACTACCCCATTAAAAAAAATCCACATACAGAGGTAATTTAAGAAAAACAATGAAATTCAGTTCCTAAGTTTAGATTCCTCATTAACAGAATAGCAAGAGCTTAATTTTTTTATTTATTTATTTTATCTAACTACATATGCTTTATTGTACACATTTAAGTAGCTTAAAAACAAACAATTCAAGTAAATATGCGTACAATGGGCGGTCTTATCACACAATGGTGATTTCTTCCAGACAACCTTTGGATGGAAATATTTATAAGAAACCAGATTTGGGGTAAGTGTACAATAAAAAAGGCAAAATAAAAATACCTACAATAGATATAATATACTAGCAATATAAAAATAATACATAAATCACTACATAGTATAAAACAAAGTCGTTTTCTCTGTACCTATGTCCCTTTGTATGCTTAGATCTTTAAAACTACACAACGGATTTTGATGCGGTTTTTTTTAATAGACAGTATGATTCTTAAGGAAGGTTTATATGTATAATACATACATCTTGCACCCGTGCGAAGCCGGGGCGAGTCGCTAGTATTCCATAAAATAAATGCCGCTTTAAAAATCTCATTTCATCTTGTTTAAATATTAACGAAAATTTAATTTGTAAAAAAGGATTCACTTAACCCCTTGTTTATCTAATCGAGTTGAGAGCGGAGTAGAGTTTATTTCATGAAAGCATTTTCAGCAACGTAACGTGAGAGTTTCAGCAAATCTTCTGAAGAAAATAGTAAATGTAATATTTTAGAAATGTTCCTGAAATAGAACTGTATTTATGAGCGCCACTATCGCCAACAAACTGTTATACAGTTTGGCGATTTTTGATGTATAAGTAAATTTATGTATAATTTTTGTGAATAAATACGTTAAAAAAAGTAATTTACTTGTGTCGTGGTTTAGATGTATATTTGGGACAAGATTCAAATAAGCAATGTAAATTTATTTACGTTGCTAAGCAAGTACCTATAATATGTTTTTGAAACAGAGACTTCCAAATAAATTCATATTTGATAAGCATTAGTAGGTTTTTTGGACAAGTTAAAGTAAATAATTTGTCATGATTTTTAAGGTCTCAGGTTCGGTTTCTGGGTTGGCTAAAGTATTATATCGAAGTTTTTTTCGATAGAAAAATGTTTACAATATGCTCATACTTTATGAAACTATTTACGGTATGTAAGTGGTGAAAATCGATGGTACGTTGTATACACTTATATGTGTATTAGTTGTACCTCTGCCTACCACTGGGGATTTGAGGGAAAGAGGAATAAAAATAAGAAAAAATTGAATAGTCCCTGCATACTAGCGTTTGTCTAGCGTAGATATTCAATAAACTTATGCGCCGCTCAGACGGCGCGCTAGCGTCACGTTGTCGCGGCGTCAGTTGGCGTATGGGGATAGTGCGCCGCTTTATCGAACGCCTACGCTGGACCAACAATAGTGTGAAGGGGCTCTAATACAACACAAAATACAAAAAAATACTCACCCATACATAGGTTCGGCATAATTAATCGGAAATTCGCAAGTGACATTTAAGTAGAAATGTGAATGGTTTGACAGGCAGAAATCATCTGAGCTAAAGTTCGAATAACCAGGATAACCAGTTTGATTATCATAATAATTAAGCTTTGAAATATCTAAATCTGTACTGTCACTGTCAACTATTTGTCTCGTGTCGTTGAAATCTCCGAAGTAATCGACCCAATCTTTGTCGTGTGCCGCCATCTTGGATTCGTAATGGCTACCTCGTTGACATTGACATTTTGCTCGTTATGTCATCCGTGATGTCTTTTGAATCTGTGGACAAAGAAAAATTTTGAGGTTAATTTTTTTTTAAATGTTTTTTTATTGATTTTAGAGGTCATGACGGCTGAGTAATGTGGTGTGATTTCGATTCCCGGTTTATATAGAGTTTTATAGAAGTGTGTGTATTTTCTCAGCAATTAGAACGAAACTGCATTGTGTCCGATGAAATATCTGATAAAAATAGCGTGCAATTATGTTTGTTCAACTCTTTACCCTTTTAAATTGGAAAACTCAACAAGTTGTAGGTAAAAACTTGTGGAAAACCTGGTATTAACAGAAATACATTTTCGAAAATTGTAAAATCATGAGTCATTATGGAATCATCGTTAATTAGCCCCGTAACGAATGATGCCAGAAATTGTTTAATTGTGGTAAAAATAATTGTAGGTATGTATTATTTGATTACAGTCAATAATGAATTTTAATTACAATTTTCAGTTACATTCCATTTCACATTTAAATTGAAATGATATATCGATTAATAATTTATTTTATTTCATAGTAGCTTTTGCCGTTGGCCTTTTCTTTCTAATAAACCTATCTATTAAAAGAATTACATCAAAATCCGTCGCGCAGTTTTAGAGATCTAAGCATACAGGGACAGACAGCGGAAAGTGACTTTGTTTTATACTGTGTAGTGATATTACTTAAAGGTTACTGTTCACGTTGCGTCATTTAACGAATTCATGGATCCTTTAAAATTGATACACATGATATGCAGTTGTTTGTTTCAAAGATGCAAGCATTCGTCTTGCATTTGACAATTGACGAAAGCGTGCGTATGTCGTGCGGTTACATGGACAGTAACCTAAATGAAGTCATTTCAATCAAACAATAGTCAAGTGACTATTGTTTTGACTGTGTTTTGGTCAAGCGCGACAGCCTAACAAGGGGTTTTGGGGGCGATTTCAAAGTCGGGCAAAGTATTATTGAATGTTTTCAGTCGGAATTCTTACATGATATAATTTTAATGTCTAGATATAATATATGACTACCTCGTTCGCCGAGTGGGCGCAAGTGTGACTGCCGGGGCAAGGGGTCTCGGGTTTGTTTCCCGGGTCGGGCAAAGTACCTATTACTGGTTTTTTTTTAAATCTCAGTAATAGCACGGAGTCTGGAAATGTGCCCGGTATATGGCAATAGGCTATTACATGGGACTCATAACATAAATAGTGAAAAATGGGTGTTACCTCTGAGTGCACCTCTGCTTACCCCTTCGGGGATAAAAGTGATGTTATGTTATATATATGTCGTAGGATAATTTGATACTTCGAATCTTCGTGGAAATCCTAGGGGTTTTGTGAAAACGCGGATAATTAGACATAGGCGAAAAATTATCAAATCTTACTGGACAAAGTCAGGATTTTTGCGAAAATACTCGTTACTATAGTAAGATTTGATGTGCTGAACACTGATTGGCTACAATTTTGCTTGCTGACTTCTAATTGGTTCCTAGTTTGCCGATGATTAACTTCAAGTATTGTATCATAGAGTTATGAAGGTTTAGAATAGGTGAGAAAGGAAAATCGTAGCCAATCAGTGTTCAGCACATCAAATCTTACTATAGTAGAGAGTATTTCCGCAAAAATCCTGACTTTGTCCAGTAAGATTTGATAATTTATCGCCTATATCTAATTATCCGCGTTTTCACAAAACCCCTAGGATTTCCACGAAGATTCGAAGTATCAAATTATCCTACGACATATATAATAAAGTGTTTTTTTTAAACTCACGGGCAAAACCAAATTGAAAAGTTGATTATTGGAGCGGTAATTGGTATGATATCTCAATTATTTATAAGCTACATTGTTTCAAAATGGATTTTAATTGATTCTCGGAAATCTGTAACGAGATATAAAATCGATATTGTAGCTGAGATTACTAATTGGCGACGTCTTGGGTTCGATTTACTGGTAGAGTGGTTATTTGTGTGCCTCTTGTTCACGGGTTCGAAACTTAGAAGGTGACTTTTTCTGAGTTATACAAACATGTATACTTTGTTAGATTATTTAGACACCACTCGAGATTATTTGACATAAGGTAAAGGAAAACATCGTGAGGAAACCCGGATTTATAAATTCTAATTATATTTTTTTTTCTAATTTATAATCATATGTATTTTTTTTTATTATATGTAAGTTAGAAATCGCCAACCCGCATTATACAAGATTAATGTTCAAATCTTCTCCGTATGAAAAGAGGCCTTTGCATAGCAGTGGGCACTTATAGGCTGTTGCTGTTGAAATGAACAGACATATAACTGGATGGTGCCGGGTGCGTAAGTTATCAGCGCCGCCCGTGGACATCCATATAACCAGAGGAGGTAAAAGTGCGTTGCCAGATTAACCTCCCTTATATTTATTAGCTAGCGACTTCTGTGTGGTTTCCCCTGCTTTGCTTAGTTCCTATTGATTATAGCATGATGTTTTATATCCTATTACCTTCCTAGATAAATGGACTGTCCCACACAAAAACATTTTTACTAATCGGAATAGTAGTTACATAGGTTAGCGCGTTCAAACAAACAAACAAATTATTCAGCTAAATATAAAGAGTTTAAATGATGAATAATTAATAAACCCTTTGAGTACCGTCATTATATACACAATTAAAGAACAATAAGTGTGCGGACACCGGTGTCCTCGCGGTGTTTGACAGTTTAAATACGATAAACATAGCTATAGATAGATAATACAATTACGATAGTAAGCAAAAACAAAAAACATATCCAAAATCACGATTAAAACACTAGTTTTCCTCAAAAACTTAATTTCAACCTTATAAAATATACTTTAAAGTTTAAAGTAATAGTCATAAAGTCTTAGGCGACCATTTTAAATGCGATAAGACCCTCCCCATTTCTCAAAGACCACGTAAGGTTGTAAATATACCGAGTAATCCCGGCCCTTGCTTTATGAATAGGTACTAATACCTTTATCGCTAAGCCACAGAAAGTACATTATAATGTGCTTTATTTATTAGTCTTTTGGATCGAAAGTTCTTTGAACTTCAAAGTATTTTTAAATTCAGTGTTTTTAAATTTGGAAGTATGGTTAGAAATATTGTCGTTTTTTGTTATTGTAGTAGTTTGGAGTTTGTTTGAAAATTCATGTGAAAAAATAATGGAGTTTCTGATAGTATGTTTGATAGGATAGAATGGTTAAAGAAGATACATTGTGCTGACCCCTAACTACGTAGCTTGGTGTAAGGATAAGAAGAAATTATTTATATACCTATTTGTCGGCGTTAAACTGACGACTGCCTCGGTGGCCGCAAGTGCGACTGCCGAGCATGGTGTCTCGGGTTCGATTCCCGGGTCAGGCAAAGTATTACTGGGTTTTAAAAAAAATCTCATCTCAGTAGGAGTACGGAGCCTGAAAATGTGCCCGGTATATGGCAATAGGCTTACCCCCTATTACATTAATAGTGAAAAGTGGGTGTTAGGTGTTGTAGTGTTGTGTGCACCTCTCCCTACGCCTTCGGGGATAAAAGGCGTGATGTTATGTTATTTTCATAATCCGCGTCTGATAGCGTCCTATATTGTCAAGTCCCCACTACATTTTGCAACCATGCATTTATCTCAAAACCTAATCGCTACAATTAGACCTTAATTGACTCATGAACATAATACTTGGGTATAATTGTACCAACATCAATTGTAAGACTCGGTTTACATAGGCTAATGGTTATAATTATAGTACTCTATCGTTAGAATTACAGAGCTTAAGTCCATAAGTGCCACAAATGGTACTGAATTGTGAACGCTAATTCTGTATTGTTTAAGTTTAATTTTATTTGGTTGTTGCTTTGTTAGTTATGACCGTTTGTTATGAGTGTTTCGAATTTTTGTGGTTGAGATTATAATGTCGGTCGTTGCTCCCAAGAAATTTAGTTACTATAATAATTTATTGATAGTATTTTTTGACATCATATAACTTCAAATTACTAGTAGGCCTATAAGTGCCTAGTAAGCAAAAGGCCTCTTTTCATACGGAGAAGATGTTGATCATTAATCACCATACTTTCTCAGGGCCGATTGGCGATTTTAAACTTATAAGACCTCACAAAAAACCAACGTGAAACACAACGCTGGCGTTGTGTTAAGTCATGTGAGTGAGGTTTCCGGAGGACCAATTACCAATTACTCCAAATCCCCAATATCCGAAACACCAACAATCCTCAAATTCCTAATCTCGAAACGGCCAGTAACGCACTTGTAACGCCTCTGGTGGTCCGGGTGTCGACGCCCATTGCTTACAATCAGGTGATCCATCTGCATCGTCTGCTTGTTTACCGGCTTATCTTATAAAAACTAACTTTAATTTAATATTTTATTAAAATTGATTAATATTTTATTAAATGATTAATCAATTCAAGTCCATTATATTTTAATTTTAAGCTATATTGGACTTCTGCCTTAACATTTTTCAGATGGCAACAGCTCAATTACAGGATTTTTTGTGATTGCAACCCTTACAAATGAGTGTAGTGAAGAGACATCGTTAGTTTTGAATGGGACGCCATATAATTGGATGTATTTTGGCAGCCATGTTTGGTTCCTACAAAAATATACATTTCTGTTTGAATGATAGTGTTTGTATGATAGTAAGGTAGTATGTGTAGTGCTTTGAGCAACTGTAGTGATTTTCATCCTGAGTAAGTGTAGTGATTAATGCTCATTTTTTCTCTGTGTGAGAAGAGGCATTTCGTCGGCAATGGACTCTTATAGGCTGATTATGTAATGAATGTGTTGTATTAATTGGAAATTAGTATTGTATCATGTAAAAATAGTGTATTTATGTTTGTTTTAGTTTCAAGTCATTGAAGTCAAGTCATACTGCATCATCGCTTGGCACCAGGCGAGATAGGGGTCAAATTTCGGCCCATCAAATATTAAAAAAAATTGATAAGTGACAATGTCTGTCTCTATGTTATGTCTGCTTAGATCTATAATTCTACGCTATAGATTGTGATTCACGAGAAACGTTTATATTTATTTATCTGAATTTGACTAAGTTGCAGCTTCTTTCATAAACTTCGTTTAAAAAATCCGACCTCAACCCCCTATTTTTTGAAGTCATTTAATTAAAATATAAGTAGTAAAACCTTCTCTTCTAAGTAACAAACACTTTTTAGAAAACCGCATCAATATCGGTTCAGTCAATCACGAGATAATCGCGCACACATACACATACATAAAAACATACAAACAGGGTGTAAACGGAACGCCCCCAAAACGCTGACAAAAAGACATATATACGTATAGCCCAAACAGAGAACCTCCTTTTTTAAAGTCGGTTAAATACGTAAATATTTTGGTATCCATTTCATTTCAAAATTACATCTCTGATTGTCCGGTGTTTCTTTACTTTTGTAGAATTATTGCACGCCATCAATTTATGTAACGACTGTACGTAATGGTCGGCAGCAGTCATTTGGTATAAAACATATTTTATGGTTGCTGTCGTTTAAATTGTACATGGGTAATTAGTAAAGGGATTGTTGTGATGTGATTTTTTTATAAGAACATTTTGTTTTGTTTTTATAATAACTATCGTGAGACATACCAAATTAACTAAAAATCTGCGTGACATCGACGACGTCGCGCCGCGACCGCGCACGCTGCGTATGAGGAAGAACCCCTCTGTGGTTCGCAAATAGCAGAGCTTTTCTCGGTATATTAACGTGAGTAACCCACGATTTTTAGTTAATTTAATTTTGCTTTTTCAACTTTAAACTGCCAAACACCGCGAGGACACCGGTGACCGCACCCTATTGTTCTTTAATTGTGTCTATAATGACGGTACTCAAAGGGTTAAAACTAATGTAATTATCATGTTATGTCTATCAATTTTTAACCTATCAGTAATAATACGAATAAAGTCATCTCACACCTATCAGGCATCATTCAGGCGATTTTTTTCATTTTCTCAAACTCTCAATAAGTTTAAAAGAAAATTTTCCTTTTAAAACAAATTGCTCTCATTTTATAGGTAACTAAATTGCCTTTTATATACATACGTCACCAATTAATAATTCAATTATATAAGAATATATTTATCAAGAAATGAAAAAGAACAAATACAGTAGTGGCTCGCTTTATTTGCTCCCAAGATCAAAATGTCATAATAACGGAGTAGCAACATTGTACATAATATGACGTCACAGATCCAGACATATTGCAGGCGCAGCTATAAAGCAGACACGTCTGTGTAATCTCCTGCTGTTATGTCCTAATATTAGCCATCTGTATCTCATAATATATTACTATTGCTATTTCGCATCAACAGCCTATAAATGCCCACTGCTGAGCAAAGTGTCTTCTTACATGGAGAAGGTTTGAGCATTAATCACTACGCTTGCTCAATGCGGGTTGGCGATTTCAACACATCAAACATAAAAACATAACATCACGCCTTTTATCCCCGAAGGGGTAGGCAGAGGTGCACATTATACCACTGTACAATATAACACCCACTTTTCACTATTTACGTTATGAGTCCCACTTGCGCACTTGCGACCACTCGGCCGCAAGGGGTCTCGGGTTTGATTCCCGGTCGGGCAATGTATTACTGGGTTGTTTCAAAATTATCAGTAGTAGCACGGAGTCTGGAAATGTGCTGTGTATATGGCAATAGGCTCACCCCCTATTACATGGGACTCATAACATAAATAGTGAAAAGTGGGTATTATATTGTACAGTGGTATTAAGTGCCGAAATGTGCACCTCTGCCTACCCCTTCGGGGATAAAAAGGCGTGATGTGATAGGCAGGGGTGCACACAGAAGTAACACTTTTCACTATTTATGTTAAGAATCCCACATAATAGGGGGTGAGCCTATTGCCATATACCGGGCACATTTCCAGACTCCGTGCTACTACTGAGATTTTTTTAAAACCCAGTAATACTTTGCCCGACCCGGGAATCGAACCCGAAACCCCTTGCCCGGCAGTCGCACTTGCGACCACTCGGCCAGACCATCGAGGCAGTCAATAATTAATAATATAATAATATTAAAAAATGTTGTGGTGGCCCGGAGGTTTAAACGCCCACTTCTCATGCATGAGGGTGCGGGTTCGAAACCTACCAACGGCAAGTACCAATGTGACTTTTCCCGAGTTATATGTACTTTCTAAGATTATTTAGACACCACTGACAAACGGTGAAGGAAAACATCGTGAGGAAACCTGAACTTATAATTTCTAATTATAAGTTTGAAATCGCCAACCCGCATTGAGCAAGCGTGGTGATTAATGCTCTAACCTTCTCAGTGTGAGAAGAGGCTTTGCTCAGCAGTGGGCATTTATAGGCTGTTGATGATGATGAATATTTATTAAAACATAAATACGAACCAAATATAAGTATTTAAAACTCAGAGCTTATTACTGCACTCTGAGTATACCTAAATAATAATTAAGTTAAGAACTCAACTTTCTAAGTTCTAATAAATTACACTAATTATTTAAGTTAGGTACTTACTCAAGTAGGTACATTAAGTTACTCATGTCAGTACAAATTTTAATTATAAAATTCCACTCTGAAACATTGTTATTGATGTAGTACATAGTTCTTAATATTCTTGTAGGTACGCCTTATATCAAGTAACACAAAACCAGTATAAACTGACCTTTGAGCGTGCGAAATGATCATACAAAGCAAGGCCATGATGAACAGTTTTTGTTATTTGATGTGTAGCTAAGTTCTGCGACTACGTAACATCACGCCTTTTATCCCCGAAGGGGTAGGCAGAGGTGTACATTATGCCACTGTACAATGTAACACTCACTTTTCACTATTTATGTTATGAGCAGTGATCGGAAAAAGGTGAGCTAATTTACCTAAACTTCAAGGAACAAAAACAAAAAGTGGAGACTTCCTTACTACAACATTTTTCGGGAAAGTTCCGGTTCCAGTTTCGGGATATTTATATGACTGATGCCCGATACGGAGCCGCGGAAGGCCTAACGGGTTGCCGGGGTTCCGGCTCGAAGTGCAGGAGTAGGAACGGGGTGGTTTTTAGTCAGCAAGAGTCTGACGCTCCATCTCGCCTCACCCAGGTGCAAGAAGTCATCGGATGATATTCAACCCTCAAAAAAAGGCCTGTGTTACAGTACTAACATAATGTTGACTCCATAAATTCTATGGTGGATTCCACGATCGTATGGAAGCGTGGCACTCCCACACTTAAAATGAATGCAGCCTTAAAGAATAAAGTTCAAGTTCTATTAAGGCGTAGTTGCAGTAAAGCAATTTGTATGGTATTGTGAGAACTATAAAGCTAATAACAGGAGTTAGTTTGTTCTGTACTCCAGCCGCTGTTTAAGGAGAAGCTCTTCTCGTCTTACATTTTTAATAATCGCTAGGGTTGCTACGTAAGATTTCTGTAGACAAGCATTTCTTGATGGGTTTCAGAGTGTTTTTACAATGGGAATTTGGGCTTTGGTGACTGGCTTTCTTCACTGAGGAGGTAAAGAAAAACGAATATTTATTTTAGTATAGGTTCCCTTTAAGAGGAAAAGGTTTATCAAGAGTACTTTTAAATAGAAAATATTATATTATTTTTATTGTACGTATTTTGTAACTTTTACTTTATTAACGTTTACGCAAGGTCCACTTTAGAAGAATACTAGGTTTTTTCGGTTATGGTGCAAATAGTAGCTAGTACCCGTTTTCTAGGTTCAATCTATAACTGCTAAGCCATTCTCTAACTTTAAATTTGACAAATCGAAATGAATTCGACCGTGGTCCGCCATATAATTGGTTGTGAGAATACTCTCGACCAATGACGAGCGAGAAAGCGATCGAGCGCGTTCAAATCGATAGTTACATCATAGCCTAGCTAACTACAAATACAGTTCATTAGTTTACCTAATATAAAAGCAAACAAATTAACAAACAAATCCCAATATCTTTGTCACAGTCAAATAAAGAAAGAATTTAAAAAAATAAATAAAAAGGCGATTGTCACTAAACTATTTTTGAAAACTCTTTTCACCACTTTGACAACCCTAACATAAAGTTGTACAGCTAAGTTTCCGTGGTGAATATTTGATGAATTAATTAATTATGTGTTGAAGGCGCTGAATATTTCAGTTTGTGGTCCTGGTCATAGACTAGTGGTCCTTTACGTCCATATTGTGAAAAGATGTTTTAGGAACAATTTTTAACACATTTTTCCTCGGTTAGTTGGTACCTATGTAATGAATTGTTGTATGTTGTTGTAGTGTGTGGTGTGGGAGAGCCATGCTTTAGCACGAATGGGCCGGCTCGACCGGAGTGATACCTCGACCTCACAGAAGACCGACATGAAACAACGCTTGCGTCGTGTTTCGTTGTGTCACTCCCTGAATCACCAACAATTGTTAAATTCCTAAACCCAAAAGGCCGGTAACGCACTTGTAACGCCTGGTGTTTCAGGTGTCCATTGGCGACGCCGATTGCTAAATTTATCATTTTAATTTTGGCTCTCACTAAAGTGTATTTAAGTAATATGCTGTATATTACATCACATAACATATGTTAAAAATGGATAAAAGGCGTGATGTTATGTTTAACATCACGCCTTTTATCCCCGAAGGGGTTGGCTGTACAATGTAACACTCACTTTTCACTATTTATGTTTATAAGTCCCATGTAATAGGGTGTGAGCCTATTGTCATGTACCGGGCACGTGCCGGGCACAATTCCAGACTCCGTGCTGCTACTGAGATTTTTAAAAACCCAGTAATACTTTGCTCGGCCCGGGAATCGACCCCGAGACCCCTTGCCCGGCAGTCGCACTTGCGACCACTCGGCCAACGGGTCAGTCTCTACTATCAATAGCCTAATAATACTTACTAGTAATTACTGCTTGTTTTTCATGTGTAATATTGCACTGAATTTCAAAGATTTTGTCATAATTCAATGTCTAAATTGGCACGGTCCAGTGATATATTTCTAGGAAACATCAAAAAGGAATAGTGTTGCAAATCATTGGAAATTCTAAGAATCAAGAAATTCAATTCTACGATTTTACTACACTGTAATTTGTTCCAAGAATTGTAATAAAACGCCTCTTTTTCTTGAGATAATGTTATTATTGCTAGCTGCTGCTTTCAGTTTCGCCTGCGTTATCGGCATTAATATTAACCTATACACAAGGTCCCTGAAGTCGACTATAAAATGGTACCATTCGATTAGCAGGATCCAATACTATTAAATAAATATTAAACTGTCAAACACCAAGCGGTCACCGGTGACCGCGACCTATTGTTCTTTAATTGTGTCTATAAAACCGGTACTCGACGAGTTAATATAATTAACTAAAACAATTTCTCATGTTAAAGTAAGATGAAAAATTTATCGAGTGTACCTGGTGTGTCAAAAATTACGTTGTTTTCCAAATAAAAGTTCCAGTTGGTTCAGAATTTATGATTCCATAATACTGGAACACTATTCAGGATAACGTGAGCTAAAATACAGAAAAAAAATAAGGAATCGTAGCAACAAGAGTCAAAAGACTGGCACAGGGTGTACTTTTTCGTGGATAACACATAAGTCATTGTAATCTAAAAACTATATGACTTGAATTTTGGCTGATAACTGTCGGAACTTTGTCGATCATTTGAACGTCGATTTTTCACATCATGTGTATTAATAATGTATTACGTTTTTAAAAGTCTAATAGGTCGTGATCTAAAATGACAATAAACAGACTCTTTGACTACATTCAGGTGTTGCATTGTTCTCACACAATCAAACCAACAAAACTATGTAACTAGAGAATCGTATTGTAAACCCGATTGAGAAGGGGTAACCTATGGAGTTTCTTTCTCGTTCTTCTCCATAGAAATCTACATCTTCGAATGAGCAACTAGCTTCACTTCTGAATTTATGCTGTTGACGTTCAAAAGTACCTTCCTGGTCTAATTGAGGTGGGTGGTTTTGACATTTTATACACTCAAAACCTTTACAACCTGACTATACCTCATTGGCCGAGTGGTCGCAAGTGCGATTGCCGAGCAAGGGGTCTTGAGTTCGATTCCCGGGTCGAGCAAAGTATTACTGGGTTTTTTAGTAAAATTCAGTGTAGCAAGTAGTCTGGAATAGTGACCGGTATATGGCAATAAGCTCACCCCCTATTACATGGGACTCATAACATGAATAGTGAAAAGTGGGTGTTACATTGTACACCTCAGCCAAACCCTCCGGGGATAAAAGGCATGATGTTATGTTATATCAAAACCTTTGCTTCACACCTAAAAGATACTTTATAACAGTTTTAATTGAATTCTTGATTTCATCACGAATATAGATTACTTTGCCTACCTACCGTGGCACAATTCTCAAAGTTTAAATTCCCTAAACTAAGTAAATTCAGTAACAACGTCACGTAATTATGTATTCTAGGAGTTAAAGAGTTTATTTTGCTCCTATCTATACTAATATTATAAAGCTGAAGAGTTTGTTTTTTTGTTTGTTTGTTTGAACGCGCTAATCTCCGAAACCACTAGTCGGATTTGAAAAAATCTTTCTGAGACGTCACAAGGGCGATAAATGCACTATCCAGTGCATATATCGCCCTTGTAACGTCTCAAACTTTTAGCGACATAATAATTGTGACTGCACGGATGGTGCGGTGGCTGGGGAACCGGCTGCCGTGCAACGTGTCGCGGATTCAATTCCCGCACGGAACAACACTTTGTGCGATCCACAAATTGTTTTGTGTCTGGGTGTCATGTGTATGTGAACTTGTATGTTTGTAAACGCACTCACGACACAGGAGAAAATCCTAGTGTGGGGCGACGTTTTATTAAAAAAAAAAAAATCTTGTTGAAGTCTGTTAATTAATATACTAAAACTTGCTTCTAAGTATAACAATCATTTTTCCGAAAAACGCATCAAAACGGATTTCGTCGGGCACAAAAATACATAGGTACATTATTACATACATGTAAAATTGAGAACCTCTTTTTTTTCAGTCGGTTAAAAAGAGGTTAAAATCAACAGTCGAACTTGCATTCACTAATCCTAAGACACAATTTCGAAAATGTTCACGTAAATCAATATATTAGTTCCAATAAACGTGTTAAAGTAATTTAACTAACCTCAGCTCCGGTCTACCCGGGTCGGGGTTCGGTTTCCGTTTCAGGGAGATTTAGGAAAGTTGGGTAATTTAGTGTTACAACTAATATATGGAGCGTGTAAGATGGGAAAACGAAAATCCGATATAATAATTATGTTAAGGTAATGTAAAATTTTATGGTATTTGAGCATTTTATTAATTTCATAAAACTAACTACTAAAATTAAAGTATCTTCTAAATGTTGTTTATTAAAGTTTTTAGGTGACTATGATGATTTAGGGTACCTAAATCATCCGCACGCGCCATTCGAAGAAGGAAATCGCAGCTTCTGAACTCTGCTACGTGTTAAGACCTGCTGCAATGTAGCGGTAGGTCGAGGCCTGCCGGATGCGGTGAATCCGCAAGGGCGTCCCCGGTCACGGCCACAGGCAGAGGAGCAACACCGCGCTGGTTCCCGCCGGTAAGAGTCCAGCAACCCCACGGTCGTCCCCACGGCGTGATAAGTCTATGAGGGTTTCAATCGCGTTATAAAAAAAGGTAGAAAATCATTCAATGACTTCTCCTGCCCGGGTAAGGGGAGTGTCAGACTCTTACTGACTAAAAACCACCCCGTTTCTACTCCTGCATTTTGAGCCGTAGCCCCGGTAACCTGTTATTTTCTCCACGGCTTGTTGGGCCCCATAAATTACGCTTGAAATAATAATAAAAATATTACTACCTATATTAAAATATTGATAAAAGAGACAAAATTCATAAATATTATCAGCATTAAAATATTCTACCCGCTAACTAATGACCATTAATTAAACCATAATATTTCATTTTACGATTAGCCAAATTCATAACTCAATTTGGAACCAAATAAGCCAAAAACGACACCAGCGCCACGTTTTTATTGCGTTCATTTATCAAAAGATTTTAATATAAAAATGTGAATGTCATTTATTACAATTCTGTTTGGTTAACCTTTATCGTTTTTGTCATAATATTACTTTTTCATGACGATTAATTCAGGATTTTAATGGTCGTTTAAACCATATCTTAACCATCGGGTGAAAATCATCTAATGACTCCTCTCGGTTTGGTTCAGGTGAGAAGAAGTGTCCGATTCTGACTAAAAACCAACTCGTTCCTACTCTAGCTTCAACCTTGAGTCCTGGTAAGTCGTCCGCGGCTCAAACCATCTGTTAACTAAAATTTACTTAGCGTAAACGAACCTCTTAACTTATAGAGACTTATGGTGGTTGGTGATAACCGAAATATCCTTAATTGTCACCTACCTTAGCTTAGGGGTTCCTTAAAATTTACGAGATGTTTGTGACGGTAGAGTAGGAAACAATTGTCACCACCATTTGTATTCTCGCAGATGACGTAAGAGTCGATTATAGAATAGCATAATTTTATTATGCAACTGTGACTAGGCAAGCAACAGCGCCCTCTGATAAACCTGAACCAATAAAATTACACTAATATAAGACTGCACGATTGGCGCGGTGGCTGGGAAACTGGCGACCGCACAACGTGACACGAGTTCGATTCCCGCACGGAACAACTCTTTGTGTGATCCACAGATTGTTGTTGCGGGTCTGGGTGTCATGTGTATGTGAACTTGTATGTTTGAAAACGCACTCACGACACAGGAGAAAATCCTAGAACGGGGCAACGTGTTTTATTTTTTAAGTTTATATAAATGTGAAAGTTTCTTTGTTTGGATGGTTGGATGTTTGTCAGTCAATCACGCTGAAACAACTGAACGGATTCTGATGAAATTTAGTACACAGGCAGGGTATGGGCTGACCTAGGTGATAGGATACTTTTACCCCGATTAAATGCTCACATCTGATAAAACCGAAATACGCAAAGCCGCGGGTAAAAGCCAGTTATTAGTAAAAAGGTTCCCTACTTCAAAAACGACACACTAATATCATTAGCCTGAACTTTATACTGCGATCTCCACCTCGCCTGTCAAGTGTGGAGATAATGATTAATCCCTCTTATGTAGTGAAATCCAATTCCATAGTTCATCATACGTATTTATGTGTGATTCTTTAAAATTTATTCCTTTCTACCTATTTTATGGAATAAGCCGGTAGACGAGCAAACAGATCACCTGATGGTAAGCAATCGGCGCCGCCCATGGTCACCTGGAACATCTGAGGTTAAAAATGCGTTACCGGCCTCTTGAGTATTGGGAATTTAAGGGTTGTTGGGGATTCGGGTTTGGGGAGACTGAGAAGAGGGGTAATTAGGCCTCCGGTAACATCACTTACACAACGAAACGCGTTGAGGCCGTGGTATCACTCCGGTCGAATGGACCTATTCTTACCGAAGCATGGCTCTCACACAGTTAAAGCTTTATACCGATATTCATATTTATCAATTTCTGCGTATGTGCTCTTTTAATTTTTTTCTATATGGTCTTATTAGTATGTTTCCTGTTTTATATGTTTCCTTATGCCATCAAAGAAAAGCGGAAACAAATGGCTCACCTGGCTCTTAATGACCACCGCCATCTATGAACACCGGCAACACTCGCGACGTATTTCCAACCTTTTAAAAAGGAATACTTTTGCTCTATTCTCGATGCTAAGCAGATTATATTGGTTCGGAAATATCAAAGGAACAGTTTTTATATTTATTCAGAGTATCCATAGCAAGCAAGCAACAAATGAGTGTATATACTAGCTTTTGTCAACAGCTACACCCGTGTTCTTGGGATAAAATTACCCCGTTGTGATTCCAGACAATATTTTATTTCTGTAAAAGAACTTCATCCAATAGTTTTTTCGAGTGAATGAGTAAGAAACATATATTCATACGCCTCAAAAATCCATCAAAGTTGGAGCCCAGTAGGGCTGATGCCCTGATCATAGCTGCGGACATCTTAACGGGTTACCGAGGTTCCAACTCGAAGTGCAGGAGTAGGAACAGGGTGGTTTTTAGTAAGTAAGAGTGTGACACTCCCTCCCGCCTCATCCGAGCGAGAGAAGTCACTGGATAATTTCTCCCCCTTACTATAATCACTACAAACTTTCGAATTTATAAAATAGTAGGTCGTCTGCTTGTACTAACTTCTTCTACGATTGCCTAGCGTTACATTACTAAGGAGATACGAAGGACTTAACGGGTTGCCGGGGCTTCAGCTCGAAGAGTAGAAGTAGGATCGGAGTGGTTTTTAGTCAGTAAGAATTTGACACTACCTCTTGCCTCACCCAAGGCTGGAGAAGTTATTGGATGACTATTGTCTTTGTCATTTTACAAAGAATTTGTAGAGATAGAACTATACATGAGCACGACCTAAAATTGAGTAGCGTTTCAGTATTCCGGCATATCTCCTATTAAAAAGCGTTACATTACAGTTACTTATGACGACATATATTGAGTTAGGGGCTAGGAATTCTAATAAAAGATTGTATTCTTGTAAATAATTATTTACTTTTATTTACTTGCACATACTTCTATGAAAGGTAAGAACAACAACAGAACGAAACAAAAACATAAAGTGCCACCTGGCAGAACTATTCAAAAACTAAACACTGTAAAGCAGCCAGTGTTATATTTTATTAATTCAATAACATAGTAACAAGATAGTCGACCTATAAAACATTAAGTTCAGCTTTCGTCTGTTGTATCTCTATAATGTTATTTTATTAAATTAGAAGGCATTACGTGTTTGTTACCCATTATGAAGGTACATAACCTTCAACAAAATAACAGAAGAAAATGTTTTGTTAGAAATAATTGCGTATTAACACCACGTGGCTGTATCTTATAAGTTTTAATGAACACATCTTGGTACAATTTATTTATTGTTGTCTTTAAAGTAAATATGGAATTAATATTTAAATGTAAGATTTTGATTGCGTTGAAATATGTTTTGTCATTTACTTATTATATAAAAAATCTTTTAAAATAGATCAAATGCAAAAAAAATGGAATTTCCTTGTTATGAAGATTTTCAGCAGAATTTTCAATGACACTTATTAATCTTTTCCTTATAACATAACATCACGCCTTTTATCCCCGAAGTGGTAGGCAGAGGTGCACATTATGCCATTGTACAATGTAACAATCTGTATTTTACTATTTTAAAACTCGAATTGAATACATCGTTTTGAGTTGGATAGTCAATTCAGTTCTATATTGACAAAGGTTATGGCTATAAAACAGCAATCATCAATCGATAGGAACTGAGCAGAGAGTAAAATTTTAATACATAAAAATTTACAGAAACAAAGTCCCAAAAAATTGCACGAAAATAAACGTGTTAAACACGTTTAAACTTTGCTCATTTCAATGAAATTAATATTTAACATCATCGCTTAAAAACGACACCAGCGCCATTCTCGGCAACATTTTCGATATTCTATAAATACTTAACCGTCAAACCGATGCAGTACGAGAGGGTAACGTAATTACCCCTTTTGCTGTTTACCCACGCTTTGACGGGTTAACCCTGTTACCTCTTTGGTGCCTTTTTGACATCGTTCCTAATGCAATTTCCTTAGTGAAGTTATTTTGTTTAGATATTCTGTGTGTGTAAGGAAATGTCAGGTGATGAGGTTAACCGAAACTGGTTTTGTTTTGTGTTGTCATTAATCTTGGTTTAATGTCATATTGTGTAGGTGTTTCTATGTATATCCACAACAGGCGAGCTATATTTTACGGTGACTGTCATATAAATATATGTTGTGGTTTGTTTTTATGTTAAAAGTTATATAATATTTTTCACTATTTTACCCAAAGTACAAAAAGTAAAAGTATTAAAAGTACCCTTAACCGACGAGCATGCATGAAAAGAAATGACTGTTGATGAAGCGAAAGAGATATGTACGAATAGTAGTAATTGGCGTTCTATAGTCTCTGTCTACCCCCATCGGAGACAGGCGTGAAGTTATGTTTGTGTGTATGTATGTATTTTACCTAACCTCTTATCAATTTTTGGAACCTAATATAAAAATAGGTCATGATAGGTGACACTTAATGATAGTTTAGTCTTTACCTACTTACTAGTGACACCTTACAGTAAAGGGGACGGGTTAGTTTAGGTGCTTCTTTGTGCTAAGTAATTCTTTGTTAAAAGATGGTTTAGAAGTAGTTTGTGAAAATATACATATTATTATTTATTTATTTTATTTTATTTTTTAAAAACGTTACCCCACATTAGGATTTTCTCCTGTGTCGTGGGTGCGTTTACAAACATGTAAGTTCACATACACAATGACACCCGAATTGAACCGGCGACACGTTGCACGGCAGCCGGTTGGCCTGCCAACGCACAAACCGTGCAGTCAGGTTTTAAGTATTGAAATGAAAAGATAGCTTTAACATGAAGAAGCTCGATTAATTAAATTTTTGATTCAACAACTTAATTCAAATCTATCTATGGATATTGCCACTAAACAAAACGTCAACAATCCTAAAATTCATAATCCCCAAAAGGCTGTTAATGCACTTGTAGCACTTGTGGTGTCCCAGGTGTCCATGGGCGACGCCGATTGCTTAACAACAGGTGAGTCCTCTGCTCGTTTACTGGCTTATACTATAAAAAAAAAACCGAGTGTACGGCGCGTCGCGCTCCACGCGCGCCTTCAAGAGCCATCAGACCACCACAGATGGGGCTCTATGAAGCTCTGATTCCTCTGATTCCTCTATGGAGTCGCGGAGAACGTAAAAAGTTACCGGGGCTCCGGCTTGAAGTGCAGAAGTAGTAACGGGGTGGTTTTCAGTCAGTAAGAGTCTGACACTCCCTCCCACCTCACCCAGGCGGTAGAAGACATTCGACGATATCAACATTTACATAAAAAAATATCCCATAAAATACCAAAAACTATTCACAGAAGACAAAGTTATTAGAAAAGTAACATAAAAATGTACGAACAAAATATATTTTTGTTTCTTTACTTTATATTACGGTACTAATTAACTTCAGTTTTCAGGAAAACTGCGTTCGGACGAGAGTTCTAACTTAGCCGCTAATGACTCGTTATTTTCAGGAAAAGGCTTTAACAATGTAGAAGTCTGTGTTGAAAGTTTCATGAAATATTTTTTTAAACAAAATGTTATTTATACATTTCATAAAATATTTTGGTTTAAAAATACAGTTTTTGAAATTTAACGTTGGTTTTAGTTTAATTTTCCTTTTCGCTGTAAAATGATGAATATTTATTTTGAGTGTTTAATTTACTTTATGGTTTTTCCTAGTAACTGGTGAAATATGAGTGTTAATTATCATTTGGGAATTGTTTATTTACGTGCAAATTTTTCTAGGAAATTTTTGAAAAAAAATCCTTTATACAAATATAAAATAATAAAGATAAAAATAAAACCTTTTTTTAGGAATAAAACTAAAGGCGATAAAAAATAACGGTAGAGATAGTAATAGACGAATTACGACACGAAATAAATACTAATTTTACTATTATTTAATCGTAAGTAGGTACTTTAAACACATGAAAATTGTAATCGAGATTTTTTGCTTATGGAGCACTCAACTAAAGAAGCAATAAAAGTAAAGTAATGCTAATTCTAACAAAACATAAAATCACGCCTTTTATCCCCAACGGGGTAGGCAGACGTGCACATTACTGTACTTAAAATTTCGGTACAATGTAACACCCACTTTTCACTATTTATGTTATGGGTCCCATGTACTAGAGGGTGAGTCTATTGCCATATACTGGGCACAAATCCAAATTCCGTGCTACGACTCAGGATTTTTAAAAAAACCCACATTACTTTGCCTTTGAAATCGAACTCGAGACCCCTTGCCCAGCAGTCGCACTTGCAACCACTCGGCCAACGAAGCAGAATGTTGATACTATAAAAGGATTAACCTTTTCAAAAATATTAATGACATAAAAGAGATATTTCCTACTAAACGTACTTAGGTTATTTCGAAAGTATTCGTCCGAAAACATCTGAAAATCCTTTGTAACCTTATAATCTGGAGATCCTTCACCTTCTCTTGAAAGTAAAAAAAATAATAATAAAAAAAAAAAAATAAAAATTTATTTTCAAACAAAATAGTCTAGAAATGTACAGTATTGCTTAAAGCTATATAAAGTTCACAATATAAGGTGCCTGAACTAGGACATCCTGTGTTTCAGGCGAGGTTAGGTAATAGTAATAGACATTGTTATATAATCACTAGTACTTAAATGCTTATAAGTTAAGGTAAATTATGACAATATTTAGTTATGCATACTGATATAAAGTAATACTTAAATTCTATGCTTAATATGTATATAAGAGTATGTATGTAGTATATAAATTAGAGATTAGGAGCTTACGTTAAGTATTATTTAGGAACTAATAATAACTTCTCTGTGTCTTCATAGGACATGTCTTGAAGGGCTTCCTTTAGAATTTTCTTACAGTTACGGATGCTATGGGGGTAAATCCATAAGGTTGCATTTAGTCTATTGTATAGGAGTGGTCCAAGAAATACAAAAAATTTGGTAATAAAAGCGTGCTTTGTACTTTTGGTTGGGCAAACAATATCTCTTCGCCTTTTTTTGGTTATCTCAGGATTGTATGGAAAAGCCGCATGCTGTTTTAGTACCGTGCTCATAATAAAAAGCTGGCGGACTGTTAGTACTTTACAAGAACTATATAGAAGGTTAGTAGGGTAAAGAAAAGATCGGCCAGTAGACACCTTGAGAATCGCTCTTTGGGCTCTTTCAGTGGAAAGCAGTAGAGTCTTATCCGTACCACCCCAAGAGGTAATACAGTAAGTCAATATTGATTGGCACAAGGAGAAATATACCTGTCTGATTATTTTTGGGTCAGCAATATAACGCAGCTTTTTGAACACAAATATGAGCTTACGCAATCTACTGTTTAAAACGCTCAGATGCCGTTTAAAAGAAAGAGTTTCATCTAATATTACACCCAAATATTTTACATTACTACTCTGATTGATAAAAGGGCACATACATTGGTCAGGAATGTTACAGTGATGGGCATACAAGGCTAATGTAGATACTGGGTTTTCCTTCCGAATAGCAAATTTGATGAAGTGTGTCTTATCTGTATTTAATGTTAGTGAGTTACACCGAAGCCAATTATTTACATTATTAAATCCGTGCTGCGCAAGTCTGTAGACCTCAGTTATCGAGTCAGCAGAAAAAAGTAGAGCGGTGTCGTCAGCGTATGACACGATTGTGCCGTGTTCCAGCTTAAGATTGCATAGGTCATTTATGTAAATTAGAAACAATGTAGACGATAATATGCTCCCCTGCGGGACACCGTAGGGGGTGTTTTTAACGTCATCGCTGAGTACTTTACCGATTCTTACACACTGACTGCGGTCTTCTAGATAACTTTGAAAGAATTTAAGCTGCATTCCTCTTATACCTATGATCTCCAGCTTATGCAACAACACAGGAATAGAAATTGTGTCAAAAGCCTTGGCCAAATCCAGGAAGACTCCCAAAGTATGTTTACCCTTATCAAGTTCTTGCGTTATGTAGTTAGTCACGTAGTGTACTGCGTCTGCTGTTGAAATTTTAGGTCTAAATCCATATTGGTGTTCTGATAGAATTGACCTGTCCTCCAGGTATTTAAGCAGTCTATTATTTACTAGCTTCTCTAATATTTTAGACATAGAAGGCAGTAGTGAGATAGGTCTATAGTTTGTTACTTGGGATTTACTGCCTGATTTATGTACTGGAACTATGACTGATTTTTTGAGACATGCCGGGAATATGCCGGAAGATAAACACAGTCGAAAAATATAAGTCAAAGGAGGAGTTAGAATATTTCTAAACTGCTTAATAATTTTACTAGAGATATCATCCCAGCCAGCAGCGCTATCGTCCTTCAGAGTCATAATAATATTTTGTACCTCAGTCTCGTCAGTGTCGAACATCACAAAAGATGCTATGGGTGCGCATTTCTTTGGGGTATTTTGTTGAGGAGGACCTTGACCCTGGATTTTTTCTGCTAGACTTTTGCCCACATTAGCAAAAAAGTTGTTAGTCACATTAGCGGCCGTGCGCGGTGTCGTATATCCCTCTAGTAAACCCGAGGCTGAATCACTTTGTTTTGACGCGTATGTAATATTTTTAATGCACTTCCATAATTGTCTGCTATTTGAGCCAGCCTTTTCTAGTTTAGTTTTATCGAATTGACTTTTGATCTTTTTAAGGAGATCGTTGCAAAAGTTTCGATATCTTTTGTAAGATATTTGTATATCCGTATTGTCTGGATTAGATTTAGCCTTAATGTGCAGTTTGTCCCTATGTTTCATGCACCTGATTAGTCCAGTTGTAATCCACGGTTTGATGTTATGGTTTTTGTTACGTAACTTTGTCAGTACTGTGTTTTGCTGAATTGCATGACGCACGCTTTCAATCACGTACGACATGCAGTACTGTGGGTCAGCGGAATTATAGACTGGCTCAAAGTCGATGTTGCGTAAATCGTCCTCAAGTTTATCTAATTGCAATTTGTTAATTAAGCGAGTATTTTGTTTAGGTAGGCTACAATTTAGAGTTAGTAGGACAGCGTTATGATCGGTTATTGATGAGTTAGTAACAAGTGCAAGCGAGGGGAAAGCCGATTTTAGCATGATGTGATCTAAGCAGGAACCTCTTTGGTGTGTAGGGAAGTTATGCGTGGGGAGCAGGCCCTGCAGGGCACATACATTGAGGTATTCCTGAGCAGACGCATCAATACTCAGCGGCGTAATGTTAATATTTATGTCTCCTATTACAATTATATTTTTGAAGGATGAGAGGTTCTGTAATGCGTCATTCAGAGAGTTATTAAAGTTTTGCGTGTTTTTAAACGACGGGGGTCGGTATAATGCTAGTATTGCAATCTCTGATCCGATTTTAAGTAATAGTCGGTTGCAGTCGTGCATATTTGGTTCTTCTACAGATATATTAAGGTGGTTCCTTGCATAAACTACTACACCATCGTTTTGATTGTAATTTTTATTACTGCTATATGTGTTATATCCAGGTATTTGTGGGATATTATATTGTTTAGCAAGCCAACATTCGGTTAATACCATTATATCACAGTTTATATCTAATCGATGCAAAAGTGTAGAAAAGCTATCAAAATTCTTAAAGATACTGCGGATATTTTGTGTTAGTATAGTTAGTGGGTTTTCGATGCTATAGAGATATTGTTTGCAGTTTTCAACTTCACACATCTTAGAGTCAGACACAGAGAATTGGTCTAAATCGCTAATGATATTATTTATCATAGTTGATATAAATCTAGGAATAGGACTAAGAATACAATTAGGTGTTAGCGCTCTTAGGCGCCTTCATAGTTTACTGAGTTAATATACCTTTTTTCGGCCATAGTCTTTGCAGGGCATTCGGTGGCACCGGTCATGTGGCCAGCTGGCTTTTTGAAATGCAGGCAGGTTGCACATTTGGGTTCATTAGACTTCTTTGTGCAGTCCTTGATGGCGTGTCCTTGTTCTCCGCAGTGGCCGCAGGTGAAGGATGTTTGACGGCATGATTTGATAGCATGTCCGTACTGCTGGCACTTAAAGCACCTGGTCACTAAAGTGAAGTCTCGAACAGGGCACGATGACCAGTTGATGAAGACTCTTTCCTGTGATATTAGGGCCTTGCGTATAGACGGGGTTACTTCGATCACGTAGTTGCATGTCTCAGCGTCTTCCTTCCTGATTTATGACTTAATCTCGTCATGGACAAGAAAGTCTCTAAATTGCAGTCCTTGATTTTATCTGCTAAATTTTGGTGGTACAGGCTTGTTAAGGCTTCGTTGTCGGGCATACTGCATGGTACTCCGATAATGACGACCCTGGGGTTTCTTTTTTTCGGCTCATCGCATATTAGGCCTGAGCTTGATAGTTGCGCAGAATGTCTCAGCTTTTCAATATCGCTCTGCGACTCGGTATTGATGATAACACCACCGTTTTTCGTTTTATGTAGGCCTCGTACCTGCAGTTTCAACTCCTCAGGGCGTATAAGTTTTTGGACCAGTGATTTTGTTTCTTCACTCGTTTTCATTTTGTCGCTAGGGTATATGGCGACTGAGCTCACTTTTGCGGGCTGAATAAATTTATTAGCTCCTTTTTTGACCATGTCGGCAAATGAGTGTTCTTGGGCAGGCTTGGAGGTCTCAGTAATCTTCTGTTTAAGGTCTTGGAGTTGATGAGAGAGGTCAATCTGATATTCCAGGTCACAAAGGCGTTGGTGGTCTACCAAAGCTCTACATTTTAGACCTTGGTATAGCACTGCCATCTGTGACGAAGCACTGATGACCTTCCGGGATAGGGCATTTACTCGCAACTTTTGTTCCGAGTTCATCTTGCCAGCGTCGACAAGACTGCATATCTCGCATATCTAAAGTGGAAAGATAAAAAAATATTTATATTAATAAAACATAAGATAACATTACGCTTTTTTATCCCTGAGGGGGTAGGCAGAAGTGCACATTACGGCACTTAAGGCCACTGTACAATGTAACACTCACTTTTGACTATTTATGTTTTTCACTATATATGAGTCCCATGTAATGGGCGGTGAGCCTATTGCCATTTATACACATAACAAGTATACTTGTGTTTCATAGTAACTCTCGTGAGATATACTAAAATAACTAAAAGTCGAGGGTTACTCATGTGAATATACTGAGAAAAGCTCTACTAGTATCGAACCACAGAGGGGTTCTTTCTCAGTAGGCTGCGTGACATCGCCGCGACCGCGCACGCTGCTCATGAGGAAGAACCCCTCTGTGCTTCGAAACTAGTAGAGCTTTTCTCAGTATATTCACGTGACTAACCCGCGATTTTTAGTTAAAAACAAGTATACTTAGTAGATATTTTTAGGAACTTGGCATTTATTTTTAATAGACTTCAAAAAATGAGGTTTTAAATTTGACCCGTAGGTATGTATGTATGTGTGTTTGTGCGCATTTATCTCGCGATTCGGTGAACCGATTTTGATGCGGTTTCCAAAAAAGTGATTGTTACACTTTGGAGAAGGTTTTGGTATATTAATTACCTAACCGACTTCCAGAAAATAGGGGGTTGAAGTCGATTCTTAACCATCAGGTGATCCGTCTGGTCGTTGAGGGGCTTAAAAAGCTCCTACTAATATAAAAAATGCTGAAGTTCGTGAGAATGTAGGTATGTTTGTTACCTTTTCACGCAGAATCTACTACATGTATTTAAATGAAATTTAATACAGTTATATAGATAATACTCTGGAATAACACACGGAGTAATTTTTATATCAAAAACGCGGGCGAGGCCACTGGAAAAAGCTTGTATTAGGATAACTCAGCAATGAACCAAATCACTTTTAATTGTAACACACAAATACAGACATCGTAAACCGTATAATGTGTCACAAATGTACAATATACTGGTCGTATTCATTCGTTGCCATGACAACCGTTGTCATGGCAACGGACTAAAGGAAGTGATAGCATTATGGTTCAAGGAATTTCGGTTCTAAAGGTGTGTACAGATTAGACTGAAAATGTGATAAATAATACTAGCCTCTGCCAGCGGTTTCACTCGCGTTCCCGTGTTAAAAAAGCAGCCTATGTGTTATTCCATTCAATAATCGACTCCTGTTACAAATTTTATCTCGATTTCTTTAGCTGTTTTGACGTAATTGTGTAACAAACACAGACAGACGGACACACACACACACATCCTCAAAAACTTTCGCTTTTATAATATTAGTGATATTAGTTTAGATGTTATAAAACATGTTTAATAACGTACTAGCTTCTTACATCTTTTATACTGTAGTGTGTAACTAGGTTCCTTCTTTACTTTATAAAAATTGACTAGATGTATTATAATAAAAAAATTGTATGACATGGGCACGGACCTAGAGTCCGTGGAGAATTAATATGTAATATTAAAAAAAAACATACTAGCTTCTGCCAGTGGTATTGCCTGCGTAAAAGAATAAAGTGTAAAGTCATATTATAATGACGGCAGAATGGAGTACGGTTCTTACTATCTCTACTCTAAAGTTAATTAAGGGACTACTATTTAACAGAGACCAGGCAGCAGCGGTTTCTGGTATCCTTAATCAAAGTCAAAGTCAAAGTCAAAATGATTTATTTCAATTAGACCAGGAAGGCACTTTTGAACGTCAAAACAAAATATTTAAATATTAAATAATAAGAAAAAATGTCAGTCTGTAGGTCAGTCCTCTAGCCAAGCTATTTGCTCGTTCCAAAGTGTAGATTCCTATGTAGAAGAACGAGCAAGAAACTCCATAGGTTACTCTTTTTCAATCATGTTCACAATACAATTTTTGGTTACATTCTTTCCTCCTCTCCTAATCCTCTCCAATTCATTTGCTAAGCGTGGAGATTACGATAAACTCTTTGTTTTATAGACTCTATGTTAATTATGTGCCCACTCAAACACTGTTAAACATAATGTGCACCTTTGCCTACCCCTTCGGGAATAAAAAGCGTGATGTTATGTTATGTCTATGTTAATTCTAACATCATACAATACAGTCACCATAACATACATAAAATAACGTAACATTAACACGTCTTTTATACATTAAGGCACTTAATGTCATTGTAAAATGTAACACCCACTTTTCACTTTATTATGTTATGAGTCTCATGTAATAGGGGGTGAGCCTAATGCCATATACCGGACACAGTTCCAGACTCCGTGCTACTACTGAGATTTTTTTTAAAACCCAGTAATACTTTGCCCGACCCGGGAATCGAATCCAAGACCCCTTGCCCAGCAGTCGCACTTCCGACCACTTGGCCACCGAGGCAGTTACAGTCACAATGTTATTGAAACATGTTTTATAACATGTTATGTAACAATGTGAACGCTCCTTTAGATACCTTTAGATGTTAAATTCAAGGTCAAAAGGAATTCACGGAGTAATTTGGTAAAGGAATGATGGAAGATAACTAGGTTTAAGTTTCAGTTAGATTTTCAGACTTAGGACGAAGTTTCTAGGAAACTTTTTGGTATTTCGCAAGGCAATCTAGGCTTAGAATCTAAATATAACTAGGTATAATGTCAGGCTCTTGAGTTTAAGGTTTTGAATGCCTATAGAAAATTGTTCACGTCGGTCATTGGTGACCCCATGGCGTTTAATGTGTTAATGGCATAAGAACACGTGACTGCCTCATGGCTATGTGGTCGCAAGAGGTCTCGAGTTGGATTCCCGGGTCGGGCTAAGTATTACTGGGTTTGTAAAAAACCTCAGTAGTAGCACGGAGTCAGAAAATGTGCCCGGTATATGGCAATAGGCTCACCCCCTATTACATTGGACTCATAACATAAATAGTGAAAAGTGGCAGAGGTGCACATTATGCCACTACAATGTATGTTACACATAATGTGCACCTCTGCCTACCCCTTCGGGGATAAAAGGCGTGAAGTTATGTAGCGGGGATAAAACGTGCATAAAAAAAATAAGGCGTGGACTTCAGTATTGTATATCAAATCCGGCCGTTTCATATTATCTAACCCATGTGAAATAACGCTTGCATTAAGTTTCGTTGTATGAGTGAGGTAACTAGAGGACCAATCCCCACTCTCATGTCCCTTATCCTCAATTTTCTGACCCAAAAAGGCTGGTAACGCCCTTGAAACTTCTATGGTGATGCGGGTATCCATGGGCAGCGCCGATTGCTTACCATCAGGTGATTTGTCTGTTTGTTTGCCGCCATATAAATAAAAAAAAACGCTTATCGCCCAATTTACGCATGTAGCGTAAATTGGGTAGTTGCCAGGGTACGAAAATTAAAAATCTAAAAATTAAGTCCGTCAGTTAGATAATGAAAAATATTAGACACGTATTTTTTATTTTCTTGTATAAAGCTACAATACTCAGATAAAATGGCGTTAAGTTCAGGAGGTCGTTACGTCACAACGTGCTGTAAAATGTAGCATGCTGTGACATCACACGATATTTCAAATGAATAATTATATCGTCGAAAGTATTCGTTTCTGTAAGAAAATAAAAAATACGTGTCTAATGTTTTAAAATAATCTACTAGACTGACATTGAAATACAATTTAGAAAACTACTTCTGTCTAACGATAGAGTTTCTCGCTCGTTCTTCTCCATTCGAATCTATACTTTGGAACGAGCACCTACCTTCACTGACAATTCAATTTGATGTTTGAAAAGTGCGTAATCAGGGATTAATTTTGACTTTGTCCAACCGAGTTTAGTATCAAAGCAAACAATCAACCATGTAATTGAAACTTAAGCAATGAAATTCAGTTTAAACTATATTAAAGCTACACTAAACTTAAGCTTCAGTAACCTTTCAGTACCTATTTCAGTAAGAAATGCTTATGAAATAACTTATTCAAGGTTTGCTCAGTAAGATTGATTGCTAGTACTTACTGCTTGGTGTTCGTGACGGTGAATATTTTTTCGAGACTGTAAAATTTATGAGACCGTGTTCATGATATTGCGATGTTGGCTGAAATTGAGACTTTAGGAATGAGGTGGTTTTTAGTCAGTAAGAGTCTGACACTCCCTCCCGCCTCACCTAGGCGGGAGACGCCATTCTTGATGGTTTTCCCCCTTTAAAAAAACACTTAAACAGATAAGTGCTTATTTTAATAAAATAAAAATTACAAATTTTGAGGATTGTGGAGGATTCGGGGATTCGGGAGACGGAGACTAGGGAGGGGGGGGAAATTGGGCCTCCGGTAACCTCACTCACACGACGAAACACAACGCAAGCGTTGTTTCACGTCGGTTTTCTGTGAGGCCGTGGTATCACTCCGGTCGAGTCGTCCCATTCGTGCCGAAGCATGGCTCTCCCACACATACTGTATTTGTAATCAACGTAACGTAGAAAATGTAGCTCGAAAATTTAAACAGAAATGTTTTAACTAGAGTATTAAAACCTCACTGCATGTATTGTAGGGCTTCGTACAAAATTAATTCATTCACGTAAAGTAGCAAGCCACACTGCCACAGTTACTGAGACACATTCATTCGCTTCATGTTCCCCGCTTGATGAATGTGTGTTACGCAGATAGGGTAAGGGCTCGGGTACACGATGCCGTCGTCGTCACGCCACCGCGCCGCTGTGCCACTATTTTTTCTATTTTTTTTTTGGTTTCAAACGGGTACACGGATCACCTGATGGTAAGCGATCACCGCCGCTCATGGACACCCGCAATACCATAGAAGTCACAGGTGCGTTGCCGGCCTTTTAAAAAGGAGTATGCTCTTACGTATTATGGTGTATGTACGACAGTACACGGTTCGCCACCGCGCCCACATCTCACTTTTGTCGCTGCCTGGTTTTATTACATACTGGGTTCTGCCAGCGATTTTCTCTTATTCGTATAGAATAAAAAGAAACCTAACTATATGTTATTTCAGACTAGAACCCTACCCCTGATCTAAATTTCATTGCGATCCCTTCACCCATTTTGATGTGATTGTGTAGCAAACACAAACATACAACCTTTCGTATTTATAATGCTAGTAAGCTACAAGATGAAATATAATTGTTTCCTTACAGCTAGAAATGCATTATTAATAACAACTCTGTAGTAGTATGCTAAAATCAAGCGGCACAATCGCGGCGGGCCGGGGCGGTGGCGTGGTGTCGATACGATGGCGGCGTCGTGTGCACCAGTCCTTAGAACACAACGGTTATATAACTCTGTACTTATCATTACTGTTACTAAAATAAGATTATTGTTCCCACTTTATTTTACACCTCCATATTAAATTTCCTATTTCATTTATCATTTTTCCAGCTAATGGGAATCTGTGTGGAAATTCCCATTTCAGTTTTGTGTGTTTAAAACCCGTTTGTTAGGTCGTAAAGTAAGTTTGACTACTGGGAAATGGGAGGTAGAATGAATAGGTAATATAAGCTAACATATAAAATAGTTTTCCAATTCACTTTAACTTCGTGCCTAGTTTACCAGCGCTGAAGAAAAACAGACATGCCAGAACCCTGTTTTTAACTAATAACTTTTCTAAAACTAGAAAATTTCACTCCACTTTCTTTATCTTCTTACACTTAGGTTGAAACTTAAGCATATTTTTTTATATTCAAAATCAAATATAATGGTAGGTACTATAATCTAGACATAAATAAAATTAATATTAACTATTACTAAATGAAAATATATACAACTTAAAATATAAATAACTATGAACTAAAATATTTACACCTTAAAAAAAAATAAGGCATCAAAAAAAAAATTCCTCATCGTTATCGTGAGGTAGGGTGCCCAAAAGACTGGCAGCATTGCCACGTTGAATGGCAATGCTCAACCTTTGTCCAAGGTAGTAGCCAGCCCTTCGATCACCTGAAGTGTCAACCATCCGCCTTACAATATCTTTGTAAAGAAGATGTGCACTTGGGTCCCACGGCTTTTCTTTATTTTGAAATTGTTCTAGAGTACGAAATAGGAGTACATTTATTTATCTTAAACATGTTGATGTGTGCTTCCAAACGTTGGCACGAAATGTGGGTAATACGTCTGTCTTCGAGTAATATCCGTTCGTTGTCGTGACAAACTTGTCTCATTTTGGGTAAACTGGGAAGAAATTACATGTCAGTTTATTTGTCACAAAGTCCAACAGATTGTGTGCTTACTGTAAATGGAATTTGTGTAATTTTACAATTACAACATAAGTAATTAGGGGATGAAGACGATGAATTGCGAGTATATGCCAGATGCTGCCTGCGAATTTGTTGCTTACAATAATTATAATTATATTTAAAAGGGCTGAGTACAGAATTACAGAGTAATTGAGTAACAAATACTTATCAGTTTTTTTAAAAAACTTTGCCCCACTCTAAGATTTTCTCCTGTGTTGTGTGTGCGTTTACAAACATAAAAGTTCACATACACATGACACCCAGACCCGGAACAACAATTTGTGGATTACACAAATAGTCGTACCGTGCGGGAATCGAACCCGTTGCGCGGCAGCCAGTTGCCCCACCACTGCACCAACCATGGAGTCAGATATGAATAAAAATCAATGTCCGTTCGTTAGTCTAGCTAAAACTCGAGAATGGCTGAACCGATTTGGCTAATTTTGGTCTTGAAATGTTTGTGGAAGTTCAGAGAAGGTTTGGAGGCAAATACCTTTTTTGGAGGTACGACGTTTGCCGGGTCAATACTATATATAAAAGTTTATTTGTATTCTATCTATAATAAATTTTTTTTTTCTGGATGTGCGAATGTGATAATCAAATTAAATATAACATCATAACATCACGATCCTGCATTTTATCCCCGAAGGGGTAGGCAGATGTAAACATTTCCAAACTCCGTGCTACTACTGAGATTTTTTTTAAAACCCAGTAATACTTTGCCCGACCCGGGAATTGAACCCGAGACCCCTTGCCCAGCAGTCGCTCTTGCGATCACTCGGCCAACGAGGCAGTCAAATCAAATAATAGTATGTATATAGTTCGATTCTCCATACACTTCTGATGAGTTTTCTATAATATAAACAATTGGACATATCAATGGCGATTCTATAAAAATGATTGATGAAATTCACATGAACCAATCAGGAAATTTCAATTTTTATTATCGCCACTTAAAAAGAGTAAACGTAGGCATCTCCGGCGTATTTGTGTTGTATGAAATCCGTTTGTGCTCATCAATCATAGATTCATATGCGGGCGTTATACAGTGCGGGATTATCGGGATTTCGGGATTTAAAATAAATGGTGGTAGTCGCAGCTCACTGTGAGTATTTTACAAAGTATTAAACTTTGCCCATTTTAAAAGTTTAAATAGATCTGATATAGGTATTCGTTATTCGACAGGTATGAAAATGTAGATCAATTTAACTGTATACGGAGTATTTTATACATATTTTTTTTTATTAACTACATTTAAAGAAAACGACTTATACCCCTATTTTCTGAAGTCGGCCAATTAATAAACTAAAACCTTCTCCTACGTGTTTATGGGGGGTAAATCATCAAATGACTTCTCTCGCCCGGGTGAGGCGGAAGGGAGTGTCAGACTCTTACTGACTAAAAATCTCCCCGTTCCTACTCCTGCACTTCGAGCCGGAGCCCGGTAATCCGTTAAGTTCTCCGCGGCTCCGTATCGGCATCAGCCTTATTGGGCCCCATCTGTGGTGGTCTGATGGCTTTCTCCTAAGTGTAATAATTACTTTTCTGGAAACCGCATCAAAATCGGTCCAACTAATCGTGTGATTATTGCGCACAAACATACATAAGTACATGCAATACATACAAGTAAAACTAGGAACCTCTTTCTTGTTTTTCAAGTCGGTTAAAAAGTGTGTAAGTAATTAAATTTTACTAGATACCCGCCCCGGCTTCGCACGGGTGCAATACACATGTGTTACACAAATAAACCTTCCTTAAGAATCACTCTATCTATTTAAAAAAAACCGCATCAAAATCCAAAGCGTAGTTTTAAAGATCTAACCATTCATAGACAGACAGACGGCGGATAGCGACTTTGTTTTATACTATGTAGTGATTAATATATCTTTACTAATATTATAAATCGGAAAGTGAGTTTGTTTGTTTGTTCCGCTTTGACGCCGTAACTACTAAATCGATTGCTTTGAATTTTTGCAGACGTAAAGTTAGAAGTCTGGATTATTAATTTGTATTAATAATAGGGTACTTTTTATCCCGGAAAAATTTGATATTCCCGAGGGAAAACAAAAGTATTGGTATAGATGGCGCTGTGTGTATTGGTATATGTCACATAGGCTACTTTTTATCCTTTTGTGACGCGAGCGAAGCCGCGGGTGAAAGCTAGTTGAGTAATAAAAGGAAAAAAATATAAAGCCATATAGATAAACGTGGCGCAAGTATTTTCTAATGTCATTATTAGTTTTTGCGCAGACAAAAATGGCAGCCAGAATATTGAGGCAGGCCATCGATAATTTAGGCCTTCTTTGAGTAAATTCCAAAAATGTCCGGAGACATAGTTTATTAAAAGTCCTTAATATGAACGAATGAAGGCGTCGCCCCATCAGTCCCTTGACCCTTCATAATAATTTATGTAGTTAGAGCCTCGGAGTAACGATTACTTGCATCTGTCGTCCAAATGGCTCCTGTTCGAAATGGGACAACGCCTTCTTTGGGTTCCGTAACGAAAGGGTAAAAATGGGGACCCGAACTAAGTTGATTTAGACACCATTGACATACGATGAAGGAGGACGACTTATAATGTCAACCTGCATTGAGCAAGCGTGGTGATTAATGTTAAGACCTTCTCCATGCTTAGCAGTGGAAATTTATAGGCTGTTGATGATTATGATGATTACTGAGACTCATCATCTTTGTCCGTTCGTCTCGTAACCAGGCTGTATCTTATGAACTGGTGATAAATAGACAGTTCAGGAAAGATGATGTGTTTCTATGTAACATAATAACACAACATCACGCCTTTTTATCCCCGAAGGGGTAGGCAGAGGTGCACACAGAAGTAACACCCACTTTTCACTATTTATGTTATGAGCCCCATGTAATACGGGGTGAGCCTATTGCCATATACCGGGCACAATTCCAGACTCCGTGCTACTACTGAGATTTTTGAACAAAACCCAGTAATATTTCTATGTAACAAATATAAAAAGTATAAGAAAATAAATATTTGACCGGGGTTTTTATAATAACTATCGTGAGACATACTAAATTTACAACAAATCGCGGGTTACTCACGTGAATATACTGATAAAAGTTCTACTAGTTTCGATCCACAGAGGGGTTCTTCCTGGCAGCGTGCGCAGTTGAGTAGGCTTCGTGACATCGAGCTAGTAGAGCTTTTCTCAGTATATTCACGTGAGTAACCCGCGATTTGTTGTAAATTTGAGGGGGCTTCCCATACAACAAAGCTGATTTCTATGAACGAATGATAAGGAACCCTTAATGCACGAGTCCAACTCCCACTTGGCCGGTTTTTATGAAATAGGACCCTTGTATTAGGGTTTATGTGGCAGAGGATCATAGTTACGGAAAGCCCTAATTCAGTAAGACGTGGAGAATTATTAATGAAGAGGGCTGATGGTCTAAGATCCGATATTATATCGACCTTCACTGAGCAGTTTCGTGGATGAAAGCTACTCGATAGGTATACGATAGTAGGACTCAACTGCCTCGTTGGCCGAGTGGTCGCAAGTGTGACTGCCGGGGAAGGAGTTTCGATTTGGGTCCCGGGCAAATTATTATTAGGTTTAAAAAAAATCCAGTAGTAGCACGGAGTCTGGAATTGTGCCCGGTATATGGCAATAGGCTCACCCCCTATTACATGGGACTCATAACATAAATAGTGAAAAGCGGGTGTTACATTGTAAGTACACTGGCATTAAGTGCCGTAATGTTGTAAACCGTGCAGTGGCCGGTTGGTTGGTTGGTGCGGTGGATGGGCAACCGGCTGCCGTGCAACGTGTCGCGGGTTCGATTCCCGCACGGAACAACACTTTGTGTGATCCACAAATTGTTGTTTCGGGTCTGGGTGTCATTGTGTATGTGAACTTGTATGTTTGTAAACGCACCCACGACACAGGAGAAAATCCTAATAATAATAATAATAATAATAATAATCTTTATTGTACACCTTAAATTAATAGAATATACATGTAATGTTATAATAAAGAATAGTAGGGTACAAAGGCGGCCTTATCACTAAAAGCGATCTCTACCAGGCAACCTTTGGGTGAATGGAGTACTATTGTATGAAAGTGGAGGTTGTTCTAGGTGTACTCAGGTATCTACTTATAAATTATATATACAAGTAAAATATATATTCTCTAAATAAAATAATATATATTTACATACAACATATATAATATATACCTAAAACTATATATACATGCATAAATACATAAATAAAATATAGTATGAACATGAATAGACACAAACAGAAAAAAACAAAGAGAGAAAAGAAATAGTAATGGTAAATTACAACGTGGAGAGATAATGCTTTTTCACGAGTGCTTTGAATGCAACAAGTGACTCTGCTTGTCTTATAGAAAGTGGCAGAGCATTCCACAGTCGAACAGCTCGAACTGTAAAAGATCTGTCAAATGATCTGCTCGCATGCTGGGGCATTTCAAGCTTCATGTCCTCCGATGACCGTACTGGTCTAGAATGTGTGTCATGGAAGAACTGGAAACGTTCTTTGAGATAATGAGGGGTAGTAGGATTGAACAGCGTACTGTAGAGTAAAGATAAGATATGAGTATCCCGGCGAAGGCGGATCGGCAGCCACTTAAGCTTAGCACGATATTCGGAAATGTGGTCATATTTGCGTAAACCAAATATAAACCTTATACTGAAATTTTGGAGTCGCTCAAGTTTGTCCAACTGCACTTCGGTGAGATCCGGATAGCTGACGTCAGCATAATCGAGGATGGAAGGAGAAGTGATTGAGTGAGCGCAATTTAGTAGCAGTCGGAAGAAAGTTTCGAAGTCTACACAAAGATCTTGCAGACGCAAACATTTTCCGGCTGACTTGTCCCAGTTGAGCTCCCCAAGAGAAGTCTCGGTCTATAACAATACCCAAGTCTTTTACCGTATCACTGTATGGTATTGTGGTACCATTAAAAACAATCGGAGGGATCTGCGACCATATAATTTTAGAGCGTAAACGGGGGCTACCAACAACAATGACCTGTGTCTTCGCGGGATTAATTTTCAAACCATAGGCCGTACTCCATTCCGAAATTCGTGCCAAGTCGGTATTCACCATCTTGACCGCCTCGGTAAACTCGTTAGGGGGTGCCTGTGAGTAAATTTGCAGATCGTCAGCATACAAGTGGTAGGAAGATAGAAGTTTATTAGATGGAATTTATAAAAATTGCGAAGAGTAAAGAGAAAGAACGCCCCCTGCGGTACGCCAGCAGCTGTATCAGACCAGGAAGAGTATGAACCCTCAATGGCGACACGCTGCCGGCGGCCACACAGGTAACTACGAAAGAAATCAATCACAGTTGGAGATACGTTAAGAGAGCCCAGTATACCAAGCAGTATATCAAATCAACGGTGTTGAAGGCATTGCTAAAGTCCAGCAAGGTGAGCAGAGTTAGATTGCCGTTTTCAACACCGGATCGTATATCGTCAGTGATGTGGACCAGAGCCGTAGTGGTACTATGTCCCGGACGAAACCCGGATTGGTAAGGATTGAGGAGACTGTGTTTGGTAAGGAAAGCGCTAAGCTGGTTATAAATGAGACGTTCCAGAACTTTAGAAAGGAAAGGTAAAATAGAAATGGGGCGATAGTCAGAAAAGGATTCTGGATTACATTTTTTAGGAAGTGGTGTAACCTGCGCTTCCTTCCATGCAGAAGGGAAGACGCAGCTGGATAAGGAATAATTAAGGATGTGGCAGATGACAGGGAGGATCTCATCAAGACAGGGAGTATCATTTTACGGCTGATGCAGTCACTCCCTACGGCATTGGAACTGATGGAAATTATACTCTTCCTAACGCCACAAGCTGTGAGTTGATTGAAGAAGAATGGTGGATAGTCGGGAGAAGGAAGAGAAGAAAGATATTTTAAGGTTTTGGATTTCATTAACCCATTAATGTAGGGTGAGGAAGAAAAGTGCTTATTGAGTGATTCACAATCCAAGTTTTTAGAGATGCTATTCTGACGCTGCTTGCCAACCCCCATAGACCTCAAAAATGTCCAGACTTTGGCCGGATCGCCGTTTTGTACTGACTCATGAATATAGCGGCGTTGTGCATCCCTACACATCTTGTTGCTGCGATTCCGGGCTGCAATGTACTCTTCGCGGTTCTCAGGATTTGGTTGACGTTTAAATTTGGCCCTCGTCGCTGCTTTCCTATGAATCATGACCTTGATGTCATCTGTCAACCACGGCGCTGGTACGTGTTTGATTTTAACAGGTCGTATCGGGGCATGAATGTCGTACAATTCAATGAGCTTTTTGTTGAAGACATTAACTTTTCATCAATTGCTTCAGCGGCAAGAAGCTCAGTCCAGTCAATGTTGCCGGCATCCTCACGAAGCCTATCATGGTCCATGCCACCAAAATTGCGTTGAAAGAGTGTCTTTGGTCTAGATTTAGGAGGACAGATTTTGTACGAAAGAAAGATTAGGTCATGATAGGAAAAGTTGTCAGAAACATTGTCCGTGCTTGACAACGTGTTGATCGGACGAGACAAGGATAAGATCAAGAAGAGAAGGTGAACAGTTAGGAAAGTGGTGAGTGGCATTTAAAGGAAGGAGAGACAAATTGAATGATTGAGCAATGGATTGAAGTGAGGAGGAGCGGGAATCTTGTTTCAGAAGACAGGTGTTAAAGTCACCCATTATTATGCTGTGACTGTAGGAGGGAGTTAAGTTTAGCAGTAAATTTTCAAAAGAGGAAAAGTAGTCAACACGTAGAGAGGGACAGTAATAGACACCGAGCAATACTTTGGAATGCCGCATGGTTAGTTCCAAGAAAAGATGTTCGCCGGCGTTCTGCGGCGGAGGCTGTGGTGACATATCGATTATTTTAAAGGAAATATTTGTGCGAAGGTATATGGCAACCCCACCACCGCCGCAGCCCGTGCGATCATTTCTTATCAACTGGTATCCAGGTAGAGAGTAGGAAGTGGAGGGAAATGTTTAAAAAAAAAAAAAAAAAAGTGATAAAAAGGCATAATGTTATGTTATGTATATCAATAAACTTGTGGGTATCAAGAATTGTGTCAAACAAAAAAGAAACAATACAGAAGAAAGGAATATTAAAACGTTCCTGTGACATACTAAATGAATTATTATGTTTTCGGCTTACTCACCTGTTTCACAAAGAACTCGACTAGTTTCAAGCCATGCTAGAGGCTCATATTCATGAGCAGTATTCCGCGACCCGTGACGCAGCGATCGCGTCACAGGTGGCGATTAGTCGCGCTGCTACTGTCAGTAAAACAGTTACGTCAGTAAGCCGACAACATAATAATTAAGAAAGAAACATGGCTAACATAAAGATCTGATAAGCAATCGCTTCTAAACCACAACAAAATATGTCAACCATTTTGACAGCCCTGAGCATACGCTATCCCTTTCACACTTACCATGTAAGTAAAAGACAGCAATATGCTAATTATTACATTTCATTTGAATATTTAATCCAACGGCTTTAAATTCCAGTTCCGACTGTACAGACCAGCAGGTCGAATTACTCCAATCTGTCAATGGATTTTCGGCTTTATATCAAAACAGTTAAAGTTGAAAAGCTAATAAAGGAATCCGATAGAAAAGCGTAGGTTGATGTGGCGCCTGTACATGTTTTCCTTCGCTTTAATTTACTTTTTAATTTATTCGCGCCGTTTTCTCTGGCCAATATTTTTATTAAACACTTTTTTTTTATTACAAGTCCGTGTAAATATTTAATCAAAGTTGCTTGTTTCCTTATTAATGGATCCGAAAGTTTGTTTTGCCCAAAATAACACGAAAACATTGCCTAATTAGGATTCTCTAGTGATCTTAATATTGGATAGCTTTAATTTCAAAAACATTTCTATACTTGTAAAACTGTGAGATTTTTGTTTAATTTTAAGTGTGGGAGAGCCATGCTTTGGCACGAATGGGCCGGCTCAACCGGAGTGATATCGCAGCCTCACAGAAAACCTATATGTTACAACGCTTGCGTTGTGTTTCGTCGTGTGAGTGAGGTTACCGGAGATTCAATTGTGAAATGAGCGCTTAATGTTTAAACTCTAGGTCAAAGTGCAGGAGTAGGAAGGGTTTGATTTTTAGTCAGTAAGAGTCTGACTCTCCCTCTCGCCTCACCCGGGCGGGAGAAGTCATTGATGATTATGATATTGTGAAGTCAACGATAATTATAATCCTGATTACAAGGAAAAAATATGTTATCCCATATTACAAAATATAATGAGAATTTAATAACTGGTTTCATCCAGTTAAGTAATGATAAAGCTGTTGTAATCCATTGTTATCATAGCTTCGTATATACAGCTACATAATTAAGCTATGCAAAACCAGTATAAACTGAACGTTGAAAAAGGAGAAATATTATAGAAAATAAGATCATAATAAACTGGTTAAGTATAGCTTGATGTGATGCAGAGGTTTAAGTAAGCGTAAAACTAGCTTATTACCTATTTTGTTGTCTATCTGAAAGTTAAATAGTGTGAAAAGAGATAGTGTCATAGAATATATATTTGATGTTTTTTTTGGTCGTGATATGTTGTTTACTGTTTTTAAGCCTTTAACTGGCGACAACAACCATCAAAGGCTAATCCTCCGCTCTTGTCGGACATTATTGTCCGACGCGGCATCCAATATGTTAATCGACTTCATAAAAAGAGGAACTTGACTAGTTTCGAGCCACGCGAGGGGATTATATTCATGAGCAGCATTGTACGACACACGACGCAGCGATTGTTTCGTAGCTAACTGAGTCTATATATTTATACAAATAATATATAATAGAAGGAGATAGGCTAAATTTACATGGACTCATAAACAAATCCGCATGAAATTGAAAATACTATTTTTACTAATATTATAAATGTTTGTTAGTTTGTATGTTAGTGTGTTTTTATGTATGTTTGTTACTTAATCACCTCAAAACGGCTGACGGGATCAGGATGAAATCTGGAAAAGGGGCAGATTGTAGTCTGGCATAACACATACATTTTATCCCACGGGATCGCGAGCGAAACCGCGGGCAAAGGCTAGTAAGTAATAATCTATATATATAAAAGAAAGTCTTGTTAGTTACACTATTTATAACTCAAGAATGGCTTAATCGATTTGGATGAAAATTGGTGGGGAGGTAGCTTAGAACCAGGAGACGGACATAGGATAGTTTTTACCCAATTTTTTTTACTTTTTACCGAAAATCAAGAACGGGAACGGGAAATATCGGGATTGCGCGTACGAAGTCGCGGGCAGAAGCTAGTGATCTAATAAAACATGGATCTGTGAAGGAAATTGTCAGTGTTTTGTTAAAGATCAAAGTGAAGTGGAGTGTAAATTATACCCCCACGCTTGGGACGTGTGTGAACTCTGTAATTAGTACTGTGTTTAAAAATAGAATAGAAACAAAATGGCTGTCGTAAAATTGCTCATTATTTGTATTAACTATGGATGACGTGACAAATTGGAGTAAAAATAGTTAAAATAATAATATCATTATTATGTGTAGGTTTTAATTAATTATTATGTTTTCGGCTTACTCACGTAATTATTTGACGAGGAACTCGACTAGTTTCAAGTCATGCTAGAAACTAATAGCAGCGCCACAGTCGCCGCGTCGCAGGTCGCGAAATGATGCTCATGAATATGAGCCTCTAGCATGGCTTGAAACTAGTCGAGTTCCTCGTCAAACAGTTACGTGATTATGACGAAAACATAATAATTATTTCGTATGCTCACGAAAGTTTTGATATAAATATATGTGTAGGTATGCGAAAATATATATTTGCACACGGACACGTATGTCGTAGACGGTAAAGACACCCGTTTCTCATACATGAGAGTGTGGGTTCGGAACCTTCCAACAACAAGTACCTACCAATGTGACTTTTTCCGAGTTACATGTACTTTCTAAGATTATTTAGACACTATTAACAAATGGTGAAGGAAAACATCGTGAGGAAACCTGAGCTTATTATTTTTAATTATAAATTTGTAATCGCCAATCCGTATTGAGCAAGCGTGGTGATTAATGCTTAAACCTTTTACGTGTAAGAAGAGGCTTTTAGTCAGCAGTGGCCACTTATAGGCTGTTGATGTGATGGGAAATGCATATGGCACAAGAAAATACCTTAGTCGAGGCAACGTTTACAAAAAGAACAATCAAAATGAATCTTATGTTCCTTAACAATAAAGTCTATAATATCATACGATTACAAATACAAAATACCTAACTACAAATGTAAATCACTTCAGCCCTTTACTGCTTACCTAAATGTATGTACAAAACAAAAAAACATAAAAATAATCAAGGCTATGTACTATTAAGCATAACTTTACTAAGTACTGTCACACAGCTTGAATAATTAAAGTACTAGGCGCTCATAAAACAAAAGAGGTCTCGGAAAAGCGCTGTCTCTGACAACTACAGAATAATAAAAGAATACCTTGACTTTAAGAAAAGAGTATGACGTATAGAGGTTAGACTCTTGGCCTGCTTCGGACGTAATGTGAACTTAAAAGCAGGGTAATGTTTTGTTGAATTAAATTTTTACCATAACATAAATATAAAAACATCACGCCTTTTATCAGCCGTTGGCCGAGTGGTCGCAAGTGCGACTGCCGGGCAAGGGGTCTCGGGTTAATTTCTCGGGTCGGGCAAAGTATTACTGGGTTTTTAAAAATCTCAGTATTAGCACGGAGTCTGAAATTGTGCCCGGTATATGGCAATACGGACTATTTATATTATACAGACTCCTAACATAAATTGTGAAAAGTAGGTGTTACATTGTACAGTGGCATTAAGCGCAGTTATGTGCGTGATGATAAGTTATGTTGTATTTTTTTTGCTTTGTACAAAAATCACGAAGGGGATCGGGTAAAAACGGGATGCGCGTACGAAGTCGCGAGCAGACTCTAGTAATCGATAAAAGTAGGTGTTGTATTATACGTGCTATTATGTCTAAACCTTTTTGAGGTAATAAACAGCGTAACATATATTTAATATTATTCCGAAGTCAAATATAAAAAGCTACATCCCCTAATCAAAAAACCGCAATGTATATTGTAATGTCCTATTTTAAAATCTGCAACAAAAATCATGCATAGAGCTTAAGCACCGCTTTATGACTAGATAACATTTTTATACGGGACCATTAATATAATACGCAAAAATACGAATAAACATTACGCCATTGTTACATACTCCAGTTGGCAATAACATGTGAGAATGTTATGTTATGCTCCTCATAAATACGATAACAAAATCCCGTAGGTAATTGCGAAATCTTATTCATGAAGGTTTTAAAAAATAATGGAATTGTTTCAAGATATTCCGAGGGCTGTTATTCTGTATGACGTGCGATATTATGAGTATTATGTACAGAAGGGTTTTTGAATATTTTAGCTTGTGAATAGCACTCTTACTTTTTGAATTATTTGTTTATTCAACGGTGTCTGTCTTTTGTTAAAATATTTTGTGAAGGATTTTTCTTTTCTATTTTCGTATTTTACAAATGTATACGACAAGGGCATTATTTTTTGAAGAAAGAAAAGACATTTGTTTGACAGTGGGCACACAAATACAAAGATTATACCTCTATATAAAAATACAAATACTTATCTATATATTTATTTATTTATTTATTTTATTTATATATACTTTATTGCACACACAGAAAAAAAATTTGTAAACATTGCAACAGTAATTAAAGTACAATGGGCGGTCTTATCACACGCGGCGATTTCTTCCAGACAACCTTTGGATGGAATTTTAGAAAAGAATCTGGGAATAGGTGGTAGATGCACAATAAAAATAAATCAAAATAGAAGGAAAGCAATAAAAAAAAAACAAATTAAACAATCAATGAACCTTACAGACTACATATAATACATAAAAGATAAAAATGGCAATACTATTTAATAAATATATACTTAAATGTAAAATGATAACTATATATAGTTGCGTGTATGTGTGTGTGTGTGTGTGGTGTGTGTGTGTGTGTATATGTGATGTGTTTATCCATAATGAAAGGACAAAAGCATAACTACAGTGACAGGTAGTGTTCCTTCACACGTCCTTTAAACTGACCCAGAGTTTGAGCACGTCGCACTTCCACCGGCAGCGCATTCCACAACCGAGCCGCTTGAATTGTGAAGGACTTGTCATAAAAGCAAGTGGAGTGCTTACAAATGCTGAGCTTAAGATTTTCCGATGATCTCAGGAACTTCGAATGTGTGACACCCAGGAACTGAAAACGTTCCTTTAAATAGAAAGGGGCAGCAGGATTAAAAAGTACATTAAATAGTAACGAAAGGATATGAGCGTTCCGGCGAAGGCGGATAGGCAGCCATTTGAGCTTACTACGAAATTCAGAAACATGATCATACTTGCGCAAACCAAATATAAATCTGATAGAAAGGTTTTGAAGGCGCTCAAGCTTATCCAATTGTTCTTGGGTGAGATCTAGATAGCTGACATCAGCATAGTCGAGTATTGGTAGAAGAAGAGACTGTGCAAGTGCAATTTTGGTTTTAGTGGGTAAGAAATTACGAAGACGCCTTAAGGAGCCCGCTGAAGCAAACAACTTTCGACTGACCACCTGCAATTGTTTATTCCAGGAGAGGTTACTGTCGATGTAAATCCCCAGGTTCTTAACATCGCGGGAGAAAGGAATTTTCGTATTTAGAAAAGAAACTTGGGGAAGACTTGTCCAATTCATTTTGGAGACGATACGCGCACTACCGATGATAGTCACCTGCGTTTTTGATGGATTTACCAGCAAACCAAATTTGGAACTCCAATCACCTATTCGTGCCATATCGTTGTTAATTAATGTAATGGCGCCTGGTAAATCTTCAAGAGAGGCCTGGGTGTAGATCTGAAGATCATCTGCGTAAAGGTGGTAGGAAGAAGATAGACCTTGAGAAATAGAATTAATGAATAATGTGAAGAGAAGAGGAGATAAAACGCCACCCTGAGGTACGCCGGCAGCAGTGGAACACCATGAAGACCTAGAATCCTCAAGGTAAACACGCTGACGGCGGCCGAACAGGTAACTATGAAACCAGTCAATTACCGACGGGGACATGCCAAAGGAGCTGAGCACGCCAAGCAGTAAGTCAAAGTCAACGGTGTTAAAAGCGTTACTGAAATCTAGGAGTACAAGGACCGTTAACTTTCCTGACTCCATGCCTGATCGGATGTCGTCTGTGATATTAACAAGAGCCGTTGTAGTACTGTGCCCTGGCCGAAACCCAGATTGGAAGGGACTTAAGAGGCTATGCTGGGATAGGAACCTGCTGATTTGTTGGTGGACCAGCTTCTCTAGGATTTTGGATAAAAATGGGAGGATGGATATGGGACGAAAATCAGTAAAGGAAGTGGGATTGGATTTTTTGGGTAGCGGGATTATGTGAGCATCTTTCCAACTTTGGGGGAAAGTTCTGTCGGTGATTGAAGAGTTAAGGACGAAAAGAATTATAGGAATAATTTCATCAAGGATAGGGATAAGCATTTTACGGCTAACGCAGTCACTACCAACGGCATTGGAAGTAGACGACAAGATGCTCCTTCTAACATCCCCCTCGGCAAACTGACTGAAGTCAAAGAGAGATATAACAGGTAACGGCAGGAGAGAAAGAGAATTTAAAGTAGAAGCTTTGGTTGCCCTATCCAGTACAGGCGAAGAAGAGAAATGACAGTTAAGAGAGTTATAGTTAAGATTATCTGGAATTGAATTTTGAGCAGATTTGCCTATACCCAATGATCTAAGAAACTTCCAGACCTTAGCCGGATCACTATTTTCAAGTGATTTATGGATGTGTTGGCGTTTTGCATTTCTACACACCTTGTTGCAGTGGTTCCTGATCGCAATGTATTTGTTTTTATTAACGTCGTTTGGCCGGACTTTGAACTTGAACCTCGCAGCTGCTTTCCGAGCAATAAGGTTTTTAATTTCATCACTAAGCCAAGGTGCTGGAAGGTGTTTGACTCTAACGGCCCGGATCGGAGCGTGTTTGTCATACAGTTGGATAATGTTGGTGGTCAAAATCTCAACCCGTTCATCAACCGACACAGATTGAAACAAAGGTGTCCAATCAATATTACCAGCATCCTCCCGCAGGCGATCTACATTCATACCCTCAAAATTACGAAGAAAAAGAGTTTTCGAAGTATGCTTAGGGGGTCGAATCTTATAAGAGGCATAAATTAAGTCATGGTAAGAAAAATGATCAGCTGAACACTGTCCATGTTTAGCTATGTGATTGGGAGAAGAAACTAAAATTAAATCAAGAAGAGAGGGAATAGAGTTAGGGCAATGGTGAGTAGCATTTAGATTCAGTAAAGAGAGATTAGCTGATTCAATGACTTGAGTAAGAGAGGTAGAACGGGAGTCATTTTTTAAAATGCAGGTGTTAAAGTCTCCCATTAATATGGTGTGGTCGTACAAAGGAACAAATGATTCCAAAAGGTGCTCGAAAGAAGAAAAGAAATTTATACGGAGAGAGGGACAGTAGAAAACCCCAAGAAGAATCTTAGAGTGATGAAGTTCAACTTCCAGGAAAAGATGTTCACCACCGTTTGGAGGAGGTGGCTGCGCCGACACACTAACAATAGTAAAGGGTATCTGATTACGAAGGTATATGGCCACGCCGCCACCCCCCCACTGCCCGGTCGTTCCTGATAAGATTGAAACCTGGAAGAGCATAGGATGAAGAGGGGAGGCAAGGTTTCAACCATGACTCTGAAACAAGAATAGCATGGACATCTTTGCAGTTGAAAACTGTCAGCATATCAATGAAATGAGCCGGAATACTCTGAGCATTTATGTGGATCACATTAAAGTTCCGAGAAACATCCGAAAAAATGGATACTAGTGTGTCAGATAAAGGAGGCACACCATTAAATGTACTGTCTTCGTCTGAAGATAAAGATAAAAACACATCAGAGTCACTGTTGTAACTCGTGTTTGGCATGAGTTGTGTACATGTATGTATATGTGTAAGGTAAATAAATAATATGTATAGATAAATAAGTTAATAATATAGACAATATAATATTAATAAATCAACAATAAATGAATATATAAAAATAAAGTTACTATACTATCAAGTGGATAATATTCATCCATCTGCCAGTTGACCTATCATAGAAATTTATAACAGCAACCAGTAGATTAAAAATACAAAAACAAGGAAGAAAAAAACGCTAATTAAATTGTATGGTAGTCCAGGTGACAAAATAAAATATTTATATAAAAGGAATAAAACAAGAACAAAACATTAACAACAACAGAGCACAACGTGTAACGAAACGTATCATTGACATCAAAATGTTGGTTGACATCATGTTGACATTGACAAAACCAACTTGACAAGTTGACACAATTTTTAATTTGTTAAGTTTTGAGTGAATGATACGATCGTAAAAATCTACTGCTACCGCAATTTACTTGTGTTGTAATAAAAACAAAGTGACGGTGAAATCAGACTACGGTTGAACAATATCAAAATAAATTTACCTACTCACCTGGACCACCAGCAGTGAAATAACTCTACAACAATTCGAAAAGATGCTAAATTGTTAACACCGAAAGTACTTAATTATTTCCGCGTAACACGCTTCGACATCTTTGGCTTCGGTGCTATCTCCTTGGCTCCCGCTGCATTTCCAGGCTGCGCAACCCTCTGCTCAGGATGACCAGATGCACTTCGCGCGGCGTCAGACGGGAGGCCAATCTTATCGAGATCATCCAAGGAAGATACTCGATGCCGAGACCCCTGCCCATCGAGGATATAAATATCTCCTTCCTTTGTCCAACACTGGTTCACGCCGAATTTATCCCGAGCGGCCATAAAAACATTATGTCGGGGTTTGGTCAGGAATTCCGAAATTGTTAAACCGGAACCCTTTAACCCAGCCTTACCGAACCAGATGCTATCTCGAAGAGTCACATCATGGAGCTTGAAAATTATTGGTCTGGGCTTCTGCATTGCACGACCCATCCTGTGGCACCGCTTAATATCTGGCAACTTCAAATCAAGCTTCAGATGCTCTTTAGCTACCTGGACCACCACCTTTGCTGTTACCTCTTCTTTAGCTTCGGGTACCCCATGCAAGAGCAATATTTTGCGCCTTTTGCGCATTTCCACGGTATCATTGCTTTGAACCAGGAAATTGACCTGCTGTTGAAGCATAGTGAGTGACTGCATGACGAATGATCGAAAAGCAGCAAACTCTAGGCTTAAACCTTGGGTGGTATCGAGTGTGCTTGGGTTTTTTCTCTGCTCCTCCTCGAATGCAGTCATTCGAGCATACATGCTCTTGCTTAAATCAGAGACTGACTTAGTGAGTGCTTCCATACTATCAGTGAATCCACTATGTGGTTGCAGAAATTAGTAAGAACTAAACTGGCAGAAGTAACTATTTAATAATTTAAAGTTATCATTAAAGTTATAATAATAATAAATATGAATTAATAATTTAAAATATTTTTTAAATGCACTAGCGTAATTGAAGTGTTTACTAGGCAACTACCCGCGAACGAATGTATATAATACAAGATAAGAATATAATTTCATAGATATTTAATTAACCTATGTTTAGAGTATGTTGAGATTTATGACTTTAACTTAAAATTTGACTGCACGGTTGGTGCGGTGGCTGGGCAACTGGCTGCCGTGCAACGTGTGGCGGGTTCGATTCCCGCACGGAACAACACTTTGTGTGATCTACAAATTGTTTCGGGTCTGGGTGTCATTGTTTATGTGAACTTGTATGTTAGTAAACGCACCCATGACACAAGGAGAAAATTCTAATGTGGGGAAATATTTCTTTAGAAAAACAAAATTAAGAGTTACTCACGTAAATATACCGAGAAAAGCTCTACTAGTTTCGAACCACAGAGGGGCTCTTCCTCATGAGCAGCGTGCGCAATCTTTTCATATTAGGAACCGGCGATTTTTAAGTTATTTTAGTATGTCTCAGGATAGGTATTATAAAAATAATAATAAACTTAAAGAGTAAAGAAAAGAACATGAAGCGATACGTGGACATAATCTATGTATAATGTTTTTTATTCTCATGAACCCATTGTAAACTATAGCTGTACATATACATAACACGCCGTTACGCCTTTTAACCCGTAGGGGTAGGCAGAGGTGCACATAACTACAGCACATAATGCCACACACCCATTTTTCATGATTTGTGTTATGAGTTCTATGTAGTAAGGGTGAGCCTATTGCCAGATACCGGGCACAATTGTAGACTCCGTGCTGGTACTGATAATTTAAAAAAAAACCAATCCCGAGTTCCCAAGAACCCTTGCCCGGCAGTCGCACTTGCGACCACTCGGCCAACGAGGCAGGGTTGTAGAGGTAGTATTGTTTTTACTTTAGAACTCCATTAGATAAAACAATAAATAGTCCAAAGAAACACATTAAACAAGTAACAGGGGAATAGATAAAAAGTTTTGATAAAATCCGCTCCAAATGCTGTGATCTCCACAGATAACCTGAAAAGTTGATGAATTAATTTTGGAAAGGCCCATCATCTTAGTTGGAAATGATGTTGTTTGTTATTTTAGTTAAGGTTTGTTTTCCCTCGTAGTATTGAGTATTCTGTTACTTAGTAGAAGTACTATTGTTTTTTGTAGAAATAAATTATTCATGGAACACGATGGCTTCATATCGGCCTATACATTACCGGTTAATCTTGGTCTCGCTTTGTAAGGTATTTTCACACGTTTAAGGGTCAGGATATACTGGTTCTGTTTACTTGGATGTGTAACTGTGTTCATAATCTGGGTGCTTAGACAAGTCTAAGCGCCCTTCCATAGTTGTATCAATTTTACTTAGATATTTGAAGTTCATTACATTTTTTGGGTCTCGCAGGCCTCTTTCAACGAGCTCATCTCCAAATAGCCTAGAAGTGTGGGAGACCCATGCTTCGGCACGAATGGGCCGGCTCGACCGGAGTGATACCACCACCAGAAAAACGCTTGCGTTGTATTTCGTTGTGTAAGTGAGGTCACCGGAAGCCTAATTACCCAATTTGACTGGCGGCTGGCAATGTGACTGATAACATTACGGTCAAGAGTCTAGATTTTATATCGAGCTGTTCCAGGATGGACTTATTTGTTCATCTGGCAGTCCATGGTATCCAGAATATTCTTCTAGTTGTTATAGTGTTTGGGATAGTTCGGAATAAAAAGGTCAAACTTGCAAATAATTAAGTTTGATAAAAAATAGTTTAAAATCGATAATTAATGTATTAAACTAGTTACAAAAAAATCATGTATACGGTCGAATTGAGAACCTCTTCCTTTTTTTTGAAGCCGGTTAAAAACGTCACTGACAATGTCGCTGAATGAGAGAGTAACTGGATAAAGAAACGACTGGTTAGATCGGATTATGAATTAGTACTGTCCGTTGTCTCACGGGATGATAAGCAATGCCCTGGGTGGTCACACACACATGCTTAAAGTGCATACAATGTATATTAACATAGTAGTAGTAATATTAAAGGTTTAGCTTAACCAAAGAAACCTTTCTGAGACTTCATAAAACTTTACACAGCTCCTATTACACCGACCTTATCAGTCTGAGGGTTAAAATTATTAATATCAACCTTGTACCAATTGAGATAAGGTTCATATTGAGAATTTTATTAGATAAAATCTAATAAGGAGTTAAGACAGCAGCTGTGGTGTACACAAAGATGGCACGTGTTTATGAATCTAGTCGCACACACGGCTACACATCGAGCTTTACATAACCAGTATAAACTGAACGTTAAATGTACGGAAAGATGATGCGATGCGACACCAGGATAAACTGGTTTTGTATAGATTGATGTGTGGCCGTGTGTACAAAAGTAGGTACTTGTAACATAATGGAGACCTTCATAAAAATATACCTTTTAAGGTCATACAACGTTTAAAGAATCAAGACATGATGTGGACATATTTTTTTTTAATGGCATAAGCCTGTAAACGAGCAGACGGATCACCTGATGGTAAGCAATCAGCGTCGCCCATGGACACCTGGAACACCAGAGACGTTACAAGTGCGTTACTGGCCTTTTGGGGATTAGGAGTTTGAAGATCGTTGGGGATTCAGGAATTGGGGAGATTGGGGAAGAGAAGGGTAATTGGGCCTCCGGTAACCGCACTCACACGACGAAACTCAACGCAAGCGTTGCTTCACGTCGGTTTTCTGTGAGGCCGTGGTATCACTGCGGTCGAGCCGGCCCATTAGTGCCGAAGCATGGCTCTCCCACCGTTTTGTACATATTTTAGTCAAAGACCTATATTTCACCGGGACACTATAGCGGCCCAAACAGTCGCCGCTACCAATAAATTACATAAGCTGATTGCGTAACTTTAACTTTCACCTCACTCCATGTTATGCTTTAGGGAGAACAATAAATCCCTTAAAATAAAAACAATATCAATTATTATATTTTCAGCTTCCTCACGTAACTGTTTGACGAGGAACTCGACTAGTTTCAAGCCACGATAGAGACTCATATTCATGACTGCCTCGTTGGCCGAGTAGTCGCAAGTGCGACTGCCGGGCAAGGGGTCTCGGGTTCGATTCTCGGGTCGGGCAAAATATTACTGGGTTTAAAAATAAATTTCAGTAGTAGCACGGAGTCTGGAAATGTGCCCGGTATATGGCAATAGGCTCACCCCCTATTACATAGGACTTATAACTTAAATAGTGAAAAGTGGGTGTTACCTCCATGTTCACCTCTTTAGAGGATTTAGAGGATACTACCCCGAAGGGGTGGTATCCTTTAAACATTAAACTCAAGAACACTTCTTTAACATGGCTACAAACAACTTCAAAAGCTTAAAATTTAAGCATTTAATGTTTTCCTATTTAAAACGCAATATACATTGAAATTCTGCAACCGTTCAGTACATAAACTGTATACTACATAAGCATAGTCGTCTATATACAAACGCACCGATAAATCTTGTCTAACTAATTTAGTACCGCGTTTAGGGTTCCGTAGTATGCGCGGGCCTGCGGACGGCGAGCATGGGTGGCTCCCATTCTGACCAGAAACAGACCCGAGCGTACGGCGCGTCGCGTTCCGCGCGCGCCTAAAAGAGCCATCAGACCACCACAGATGGGGCCCAACAGGGCCGATGCCAATTCGGAGTCGCGGAGAACCTATCGGGTAACCGGGGCTCCGGCTCGACGTGCAGGAGAAGGAACGGGGTGGTTTTTAGTCAGTAAGAGTCTGACACTCCCTCCCGCCATAACCAGGCGGGAACAGTCATTCGATGATTTTACCCCCTTAAAACAAAAAGCTTTCCGTAGTATGTCGTCAGTCTTATTATTTGGTATGCAGAACTATAGAGGGAAATGGCATTTAACCTTTTATTTGAATATGAGACATAATAGGAAACACATTGTGTCCCGCGTATATCTACGTCCCCGGCATACCAGGAGTTAAGCCATAATTTCTTCAGCATCTTATAGCATCGAACATTTCTTTTTGTTTTTATTCGAAAGACTTTATCAATGATTTTTATTTATTTATTTAGTCACATTAAAATGAAAGTTTACAGCAAGAACCCAAATACTTACATTCTAGAATACAAAAAAGAAACTTAAACCTATTACAATATTAATCACTTAGATAGTTCCTATATTATTGAGATTTATATTTAAAAACTTATACATTAATTTCCGTATGACATACGACTTATCGTGGAACACATCTAATTCTGGGTGCAGAGTTGTCATGGACTTCATGAGATCCCATGAGATGATGAGAGAGAGTTTATTTGTATGTATAGTAACATTATTTCAAATTGTAAGCGTACATTTGTGAGCACCATGTTTGAAATACTCATTCATAACTTTTTATTTTATTTCGGGAGTTGATTTCGTTTCCATTAAATTTTGACGCTGTATAATTTTTCGTTACATCGTTCTCACGTATAATATATAGTACAATTAGTAAGAGATCAGATAATGTTTCAATGAGATTGTAAAACCATTTTTTAAAGAGTAACGATAGAGTATCTTACACGTTCTTCTCTATTCGACACTACACTTTGGAACGAGGGCCTGTCTTTATCGACATACAGACAGACGACGGACACTTAAATTTTTGGACGTTGCAAAAGTGCCTAATTAAGGATTAATTGACACAGTACCTAAACATGATTTGTTTTCCGGTTTTTTATATTTGGTGGGCCGATGTTTGACCACTACCTCGTCATGTGGTAAGCAATGATGCCGTCTACGATGGATCACGTCGTTTCATAAGCAACCTTATTCACTCAGGCCTTGAACACACCCAGGTTATAACCCTTCTGGAAATTCAGACTCTGGCAAAGAATTTCAATTCCAGAATTTGATTTCATCAATACTAACTTACAGAAGGTAAAAGATGTGACTTTCTTTGAAACACACAATTTAATATTACAATAACCACTATCTCTATTGACACTGATTCAATTTGCATGCTAAATAACTCGGCTGTCTGTAGGTACTAATGAAAAAGGGTGTTGAATAATATCCAAGACCTCTTCAAGAACAGTGGGAAGGTTTGAACTAACAGCTAACTAGTTTATTTAAAACCATTACGCAAATTAGGTTGACTATAAAACCTTTGAACATTTCCTAACTAGAATTACAGACAGAATAATAATTGTACCATTTTTGCTTCGCCTTAGGGATCTTCTGATCAATAATGAAGATAGAAATGTTTTTTTTATATTTGATGGGGCGACGTTTGACCACTATCTTGTCTGGTGGTAAGCGATGATGCGGTCTACGATGGATCACGTCGTCCAAAAGCAACCTATTCACTCGGGCCTTGAAGACTAACAGGTTATACCCTTCAGGAAATACAGACTCTGGCAAAGAATTCCACTCTTTAGCAGTACGCACAAGGAAGCTTGAAGCGAAGCACTTCGTGCGTGTGGGCGGAATATCTACCATGAATCGGTGACGCTTCGCCGATTGTCTTGTGGTACGATGATGGAAAGGGCTAAGACCTCCGGGTCATTTTTAAAATTACTTGCGGGCAACAATCGTATCTTTTTTTTATGGCATAAGCCGGTAAACGATCAGACGGATCACCTGATGGTAAGCAATCGGCGTCGCCTATAGACACCTGGAACACCAGAGGGGTTACATGTGCGTTACCGGCCTTTTGGGGATTAGGAGTTTGAGGATCGTTGGGGATCGTCGCTTATGTTTGATTTCTTGTTTCAATATATCACACGGTTAAAGATCGCCGTACAATCCAAGCGTGTATTTTCTTCATCGTAATTATCTACGGAACCTTTAAAACACGAGGCGGTCCGCACCTGACGGTTTTTCTAATTCCGTTTCTTACCGATTCCACTCGTTTTACGATGTTACTGACAGACAGATAGTAAATATTTTATTTAGAATTCTTTTGGGGAACCACATAAATTATGTTAAACTGCTCAGATATGTACATTTAGTGTACAATTTTTCTACTCTGTGGTTTCAGATGTTTAGGGTAAGATGGGAATTTGTTTTTCTTAGAATTACTCATTCAAATTCGGAATAGGAAATGTTTAAAAAATTGGGAATGAGGTATTAAAATTGTTTTAGCAATTGGGTATTTCCTTAATCAAAAATAAATTATTTCGACTGTTCAATATAATAAAATTTTAAAAGTAATCACACTTTCATTAATTGGTTTTATGGCCGACATAATTTAGTATTTTTCCAGCAATTTTTTAAGAAATAAGTTTTCTGTTTGACGCTAAAACGTCGTGACGTCACAATACACAATCTCGAACAAAATTCATAGAAAACTGTCGTTTTTGACAGTTCGAATAAGTATTGAATTTGACTATACTCGGAATTTTAATTCGATTCCAGATTTGACAATTTCAGTGTGGCAACGTTATGACAAGTACTAAATAGTGACGTTGCGAAATTATTCGATATGGAAATGCAATATTTCTGGATCGATTCTTCTTGTTTATAATAATTATAATTTTACTCTCGTGAACTAAGTATATCAGGAAATTAAATATTTCTGTACCAATAATTTAGTTTTGACGATTAATTAACGATCTGAGACGTTTCTTTTATAATTGTGTGTGAAATAAATAAAAAAATGTAATCATGAAGGAACATGACAAATAAAACAGATAGATGTATTATGGTAATAAGTTATTTTATAAATTGTCGCCGTCATCGCTATCGCTATCCTGTCACTTTCTGTAACATTTATTATTAAACACACACACTGATTGTTTATCGATTTTTGTGTGCATCACTACACTATTATACATATATGGTATCATTATTTCACAAAATGACAGTAGCTATTGTCAAATCTGGAATCTAATTAAAATTCTGACTATAGTTGGCAAGTACCCAATTTGACGTGTTGAAATTAAAGAGTTTTTGGAAATATGTCTTAGGTTTCTTTTGGCAGTAACGAAAGTAAAAGTAAGTTTTACTTACCAAATTAGTTGTCAAAGTTTGTGTTCACTCCTTTTGTTCCTGTAACAAAACAAAATGAATATTTTAGTGTTGTGATCAAAACATATTAATAACTACATAGTATAAAACAAAGTAGCTATCCGCCGTCTGTCTGTCCCTATGTATAAAAATATATACAGCACCCAGTAACCCAACAACGATGTTAACCGTGCAGTCACTCTTCATATACTCGTAAACTAGCTCTATCGTTAATATTACATTATTTTTAGTATACTTTAGTATTTTACTTCCAACTAAACTGCATTATTATCTGCACTTACTATCTTATAATGCCCTAGCTAGTACATTTCCCTTTTGTGTCTATTCACCATATAATATTTTCTAATAAAATGGAAAAGCGTAATACGCTTAGGTGATCTTATATTACAACTAGCTTTTACCCGCGGCTTCGCTCGCGTCACAAAAGGATAAAAAGGAGCCTATGTGACATATACCAATACACACAGCGCCACCTATACTAATAATTTCGTTTTGAGAATATCAAATTTATCCGGGATAAAAAGTATCCTATTATTTAATCCAGACTTCTAACTTCACGTCTGCAAAAATTCAAAGCAATCGGTTTAGTAGTTACGGCATGAAAGTGGAACAAACAAACAAACTCACTTTTCGATTTATAATATTAGTAAGGATGTACTTGTCGTGGCGTGTACAAGCCAAGCTTCTGCCAGCGGCTTCGTCCTCGTCCCCATGGGATAAAAGTAGCCTATGTGTTATCCTGGACCATAATCTATCCCTGCTTCAATTTTCATCCCATCCCTTCAGCCGTTTTAACGTGAAGGGCTCACGTACAAACATACAAACTTTCCCATATGTAATATTAGTAGGATATTAGAGTCTGGCAAACGAAAGTAGAGACTGAAAAAGCCCGGCAAATTTAAAAAATATCAGTATAGCAACCCAAAAATTAGTATGTCATACCTGGAGTAACCTAATTTGATACTTTATAATAATTTGTTTGTTTGTTACGTCTTCACGTCTGGCTACTCCAGGTATGACATACTAATTTTTGGGTTGCTATACTGATATTTTTTAAATTTGCCGGGCTTTTTCAGTCTCTACTTTCGTTTGTCATCGCGGGTTACTCACGCGAATATACTGAGAAAAGCTTTACTAGTTTCGAACCACAGAGGGGTCTTCCTAATGAGCAGCGTGCGCTGTCGCGGCGACGTCGCGCAGCTCACATTCACGTGATTAACCCATGATTTTAGTTAATTTAGTATGTCTCACGATAGTTATTATAAAATCATTAGTATTCGGATTGTAGGATTACGTAATTATGGATTATTACGTGATAGTGTATTTTTATTTGATAAGATGTGTAAATATTTGAGGGAAAATTAATGCTGGATACTTCAGGGAACGGTAGACTTCTTATAGCTAAAATAGCTCATTTTTATTTATTTACATATGGTGATATTTATAAAGAAATGGTATAAACCACATAACATCACACCTTTAATCCCCGAAGGGGTAGGCAGAGGTGCACACTGAAATAATACCCACTTTTCACTATTTATGTTAAGAGTCCCATGTAATAGGGGGTGAGCCTATTGCCATATACCGGGCACATTTCCAGACTCCGTGCTACTACTGAAATTTTTTTTAAAACCCAGTAAAATGTTGCCCGACCCGGGAATTGAACCCGAGACCCCTTGCCCGGCAGTTGCACTTGCAACCACTCGGCCAACTAGGCAACTAAAAAGTAAAAATAATAAAATTATTATTCAACTATGAGCTACCCACAAGAGACTGCTGTCATAATCCATTCGAAGTAATAATTCACATTCCATTCTGCATGCGAAGTATAAATCCGATCACAACGCCACCGAATGAACTAAATGAACGAACTTCTAGAATTATGAATGAATGAATTTCTGGACTTATTAAACACTGGCTTCATTCGTTCTCCGTACCATTGGGCATTGGGTATCCAAGTTACTTTATTTTTGATAATATGGCGTAGCTAATGGGAATGCAGTAAAACTTTTATCCCATTGGGCCCAGTGTTTGGGAAAGTTAGTGTAATGGACGAGGATTTTATTCAGTCCTTATTCTTGTTGGTAGGAAATTAATCTGTTAGTTTTTGTTCGTAGAATTCATTAGGCGTTTGTTTGTTTAGGAAATGTAGTATTACGTTATTAACTTCGTAGGTATAGCTACCGTGATCGAATATAAATTGTTATAATAATAAATAAGTATGTATGTATTACCATGTAAAATGTCTACTGACAATTAATTGTAAAATACTTTATTTAAGTTTAGAATATTGATTTCTAAAATCAATCACAATTGGGATGATGACAGGGTATGAAATTAAAAATATAATTAGTCCGTAAGTTAGGTAATGAAAAAATATTAGACATGTATTTTTTTATTTTGTCGTATAATAAAACAATACTTATATAAAACGAATCAAAGTTTAAGAGTGGGGGCTAAAACGTCATATCTACGTATAAAATGTACATAGAAGTGACGCCACACGATATTTCAAATCAATATATCGTCGAAAGTATTGTATAAAATAAGTGTCTAATGATTTAAAATAATCTACCAGACGGGCATTAAAATAAAAATTAGGCATCTACCAAAGGCCTTTGTCCAGCAGTGGACGTCTTCCGGCTGTTGATGATGATGATGATGATGATCTACCAAATTGTACAAAAAAAAAATGTTTTGAAATAAAATTATTAGTAGCATACACTCTCAAAGGTTCAATAACAAAAAAAAAAACAAATAATTGCTGAAAGCAATACACTTTCATAATTCATAGTTTACTTCCGTCCGTATTGGGAAATTCCCAAAAGCGGCGTAGTTCTCCGGACTTTTGTTGTAAATAATATATTAGGGAATACAGTAAACGGTACGATGTTTATGTTTATTCGATTGGTTCTGCCTTATGGATGAGAGAGATACGATTCTTTGACAATAAAGAGGAATTACTATTTTATTTGCAACACGTGTTTCAATCGAGGCAGCGTAGACGAGCGATTTTTATTCGTTATCTGTTGAACATAAAATTCCGGGAGGCTCAATGTTACGTTCTCTTGGACATAACCTTTTTGGCCCATAGCTCATTCGAATTCTACCGCTTAGCATGATATTTCAGGTTGAAAAGATTACTGGAACTGTGCTAAAACCTACAATTACAATAACAATACAATACAGATTTTAACCAGAGCTAGAGCTGTATTACTTAAAACTAGAGTTTTAAGTAATAGAATCAGGATTTTTTCTCGATGCAATAGAAATATACTCGTCACTTAAGACCGAAGTAATAGAATCGTCACTTAAGAAGTTATATTGTCATCATCAACAACCTATAACAGCTCACTGCTGAGCAAAGCCTCTTCTCACACGAAGAAGCTTTGAGCATTAATCACCGTGCTTGCTCAATGCGGGTTGGTGATTTCAAACTTATAATTAGAAATTATAAGCCCAGATTTCCTCACGATGTTTTCCTTCACCGTTTGTCAGTGGTGTCTGAATGAAGTTAGAAAGTACATATAACTCGGAAAAAGTCACATTGGTACTGCCGTTGGTAGGTTTCGAGCCCGCACCCTCATGCATGAGAAGTGTGTCTTAAACCTCCGGGTTACCACGACACCTACAGGTTTATTGTACTGGCTCACAAGTACATTGTAGGAATGGTTTTAGTCTACTTCTCTAGTTCTACACATAACACATAACATCACGCCTTTTATCCCCGAAGGGGTAGGCAGAGGTGCACATTATGCCACTGTTGAATGTAACACCCACTTTTCACATTTTATGTTATGAGTCCCATGTAATAGGGGGTGAGCCTATTGCCATATACCGGGCACAATTCCAGACTCCATGCTACCACTGAGAATTTTTTAGAAACCCAGTAATACTTTGCCCGAACCGGGAATCGAACCCGAGACCCCTTGCCCGGCAGTCGAACTTGCAACCACTCGGCCAACGAGGCAGTCTCTTCTACTTAGTGGGAATATTGATTATCTTATACTATTATCCGCTCCTACTGATCATATTTAAAACAGACCAGTAGCTCCAGGTCCTTATTATTTATTTACTTAGTTTCAGTCATGGTCATCCCACTACGAGGCAAAGGCCTCGCTACCCTCATTCCTTGTCATAGATGTGCAATTCGTCCCGCCATCTCCTTTTGGGCCTGCCTAGACGTCTAATGACTGGTTCGATTTGAATAATTATTTTTATGTCGGATAGTGCATTTATCGATAAAGTATATAGGCTATAAAACATTACGCTACGACCAATAGGATCCGAGCAGAGCGGGTGAAACCACACAGAGTAGTTAGTATTTTTATTACTAATTATTCGAGGACACTTTATAACTATTTCTATTGTTAATATTGTTTACGTCTTGCTCACTCAGACATGAATTCATAACTAACTTTGGTTGTATAATCAAACAAAGTTACATTATTTGAGCTCATTATTCTATTGCTTTTTATTCCTTAAACTTTTTCTTAATTACTATCTTGTCTGTAAAGTTTTGTTCTACGTACTCACTAGTCCATACTTCGATCTCTTAGTTTCTTCCTACGACTATTATAAATGTGAAAGTTTATGTGTCTGTTGGTATGTCTGTTTGTTAGGTATTCTTTTACGTCAAAACGGCTGAAGACACAGGGTTTCATTTATTATTATCTAACTAGGTTCTACCCGCGACTTCGTACGCGCAATCCCATTCCAGTAAGATTTTTAGGACTATTTCGGTCATAAGAACCTTCTCCTGACGATAATAAACACAATAAAAAAATCAGCCAAATCGGTCTAGCCGTTCACAGAATGTTGTGGTGGCTCGGAGGTTTAAGACGCCTGCTTCTCATGCATGAGGGTGCGGGTTCGAAACCTACCAACGGCAAGTACCAATGTGACTTTTTCCGAGTTATATGTACTTTCTAAGATTATTTAGACACCACTGACAAACGGTGAAGGAAAAACATCGTGAGGAAACCTGGGCTTATAATTTCTTATTATAAGTTTGAAATCGCCAACCCGCATAGAGCAAGCGTGGTGATTAATGCTCTAACCTTCTCCATGTGAGAAGAGGCTTTGCTCAGCAGTGGGCGTTTATAGGCTGTTGATAATGTTCACAGGTTATGGCGTGACAACGGGAAACGGGTTTCATTTTTGTATAATATAGATTAAAAGAAAAATACACTATTATACGTAATGATTCATAATTATGTAATCCTACTATCCTACTAATATTATACAGTAAATGTGACAGTTTGTATGTACGTTTCTTTGTTGCTCCTACTAAAAGGCTTGAATGGATTGAGATGTAAATTGAATTAGGGGTAGATTATGGTCTTGAATGACATATACTACTACTTTTTATTCCGCAGGAACGCGGGCGAATCCGCTGGCAGAATCTTATATGAAATTCGGATTATTATTTACTAAGAATCTTTTTCAGACCACCAAAATCTTCGCTATATTTCTTACATGAAATAATTTCCCAATTAACCCAAAGATTGGGAAATTAAGTACCATCAAATGGGAATTTCTTGGAAACTTGATAATTATCTGTTATGGAACATTAGAAATTATACTTCCAAAAGCCGATGGCAGGGAAAATTAACATATAACGGCTTAAAACATCACAAAATTATTATTAATTAAACCTCAGTATAATATTCATTTGAGAAATAATATTTCGATATTATCTGGAAATATAATAATAGCTTCGTACATTCATCTCTATGAGGATATAAATAGTTATGTTAAATAATCACTTGACATTCACCAACCATGTTTGGTTACCCATAAACCCCATTACATGGGACTCATAACATAAATAGTGTAAAGTGGGTGTTATAGTGTAAAGTGGGTGTTACATTGTACAGTCGCATAATGTACACCTCTGCCTATCCCTTCGGGAGTAAAAAGCGTGATGTTATCTTATGTTATCCAACGAATACCCTGTTATGTATTCGTTGCAACGAATGCCTGTTAGACATGATCTCCTCGCCTGGTTGGAGAACCCTTCTTTGCCGATCTTAGGGAACTACACTGCTCCCTAAACTCTTAAACCTATGTGATTGATCCTGATGTATTTTAAACGTAGTTGTAGAGAAAAATGAGGTATACCTTTGGCCAAGCGACCGCTTATTTTATTTATATCTATGTTTATTTATTTTTTGACAAACCACGATTACGTTTAATTGCATTTCGGAAAACAAGGTATATAGTTAACTAGCCTAGCCCACTACGCAGCTGATAAATATATATTTGCAAGTGTGTGCGCAAACACAGGTGCATTCACTGTTCCGTCACTCTCTGACCCCGATGGGACAGCAGACCGACACGATCGGAAAGAGGTTAGGCGTAGGACCAACGGCTCTACCTCGGAAAGCAAGTCTGAAAATGCTCCCCTAACCGTAATACACACTTGATAAGTTAAAAAAACTAGTCCGATACTTGTAGTCAGTCTATGCAGAACCATCCACCAGCATAAACCACAATACTGACTTCAAGTTGTTCGTGGTGCGAATTTCAAAGCATATTGAGAAAGATCTTCCTAAAGAAACAGTTTTGGCCGAAGGGTGTCGTGTATCTCTGACTATGGTCGGTTACCCGACACTAGTCAGAGAAACACGACGCCGTCTCTTCGTGTGCAATAATTATATCTAATTTTAAGTTTTGTTATTGAATTTATTTGATATACTAGCAAACCCGGCGAACTCCTTTTCACCACCAGATGGCTTCATTTTATGTAACATTTCGTTTAGTGATGAATTTTCCTTGCTATAAACCTCACGGAGCCCGAGACCTTTCCAACGAATGCCAAACCGTGGGAATTGGTTCGGGCGTTCTGGAGTTATAGCGTCAGGAAGGAAAACCCGACTTATTTTTATATAGTTGATAATGTAATGTAATTATGTTGTATTTTTTATTAGTTTGTGTATTGTATTTCATATGGACGATACCTGAAATAAAGGAACAATAAATAAGATTCTCAATTCAGAATACATCTAAAATCTAATTTTATGTATACTCAAGTATTAATATTACATAAATCCGATACAAAATGGCGAACGTACATTACATAGAATCGAATAAATAATGTATTTACGAATATTTCTCGTAATAGCGAGTTCTTGGTATAAACGAACGAGATTGGTCCTTTTGTACGTACTCATAAAGTGTTATTCATTTTTTTGATTACTTCTTATTTTCCTTGATATCGAACCGTGGAGTTTGATTCAAGATTGGATGTTTATTAGATGGCAGATCACATCGCTATTTTTCCCGAAGAGTGGCAGAGGTGAATATAAAACAGCTTTTGGAATGCCACTGTTAATCCCCGATTATGAAAAATCCACAACATTATTGTTCATATAAAAGTAGTGTCAAAACATCGGATTTCTATTTTTTTTTAAGGAGGGAAAGTCATCGAATGACTGATCCCGCCTGGGTGAGGCGGGATGGAGTGTCAAACTCTTATTGACTAAAAACCACCCCGTTCCTTCTCCTGCACGTTGAGCCGGAGCCCCGGTAACCCGTTAGGTTCTCCGCGACATCGGATTTCTATAAGATCTATAATGAAATAACTGGAGAGCGATCCCCAGTGACCGCTTGGGGACTGGGCAATTGAGGCAAGTTATTGGTCTGATTTTTAATAAAACCTTTTTGGCTTCAAGTTTGAGATAGCTTTGCTTTGGCACGAATGGGCTGGCTTGACCAGAGTGATACCACGGCCTCTCAGTAAACCGACGTGGTACAATGTTAGCGTTGTGTTTCGTCGCGTGAGTCAGGTTACTGGGATTCCCAATAACTCTAATAATAATAATCCCTAATCTCCACAATCCCCGAATCACCGACAATCCTCAAAGGCCGGTAACGCACTCGTAACGTCTCAGGTGTCCATGGGCGATGCCGATTGCTTACCATCAGGTGACAATAACATAAAAAATCCATTTATTATTAAGGGCTTCTCCTGGCTTATATACATAGGGGGAGTCCGGGAGAGTTTAGCAGGGAGGAGACAATAGCCACTGATCATAGAATCTCTGTATAACTAGATATTTTAAAATTGCCACACTTCTTAAAACTCATAGTCCCCTCCCACCTTGCTCACGTGGCGGCGTTGCGATCGGCAGTTTTGTTTTCGAGTAACACGTGAAAACAGGTTTTTGTGCCCGGTAAGTAATTTTTTTCAATTTTCGAGATTTGGGTGCTATTGCTTACTGTTTATAGATTTCAGCGTGTCATGAATATATATCTATAGTGTAATTATCCTTATAACCTTTACAACAGACAGTTTCTACTTAACTATTATAGTTTTTTTTTTAAATTGAATAACAGACAGCTTGGTGTGAGGTGGGAGATATTACCCTGGCGACGGTGGGAGGCTTTACCCAGGGTAATCTCTCCCTCTGTTTCCCTTGAACCTTACAGACAACCATTTTTTTTTGTTTTTTTTTTCAGGTATGTATCCAAAAAGCAACCAGTAATTCCAAAAAGGTCCCAGCTTTATGGACATCGAACAATTGCGCAGGAATGGATTGGTTTAGAGGACTTATAAGAAGAAACTGAATTGAGTTTGAGAAAGAAATCTAATTAACTAAGTAAACAGAAACAAAAAGGTAGAGCAATGAAAAAGTCTGCAAAAATACAAATTTTACAGTCAAGTGCCAGTGAGACAGACCTTGAAGACAAGCCCAAATATGAAGATAGCTCTGATAGTTCATGAAATGAAGTACAAAATAATTGGTATTGTTTCATCTGTGGAGAAAACGAAGTTATGGATATGAGACTGCGCTTTTTGTGGTGAAAATGTCCATGAAATATGCGTTGGACTGTTTAAAAATGAAAATAAGGAACAGTTAATTTGTCCTAATTGATCCAACGAAAAAAGGAAGACTGATGGTTATGAGATTTTTTTCGAAGATTTTTTTTTTGTTTTGAGTTTTTTTGTTCCTAGTTTTGAAAGTCTTTTTATTTTGCTGCCTTACTTTTGAGCGTTTTACTATTTGTACCTTAGTTATTTTTTTAGTTATGACACAGATAGAATAGTTTTAGACTGTTATGTTTGCTACAAAGATACCTAGCCTATATTAGTTAGCATTTTTCTCCATATTGATAAGATATTGTTAAATGTTTAAGATAATTGCTGTAGAAAGACTGTTTTCTTTATAAAATAACTGTTGGTTGTGAAATTTCTTAATTATATTGTTATAAACTATGTTAGAAAGATTTTCAAATGATAAATGTTTTTAAACACTTACTGTGATATGAGATAAGTATTTAATTCTTCACTACCCATATGTCAAAGATACTCAACTATGTAGCTCTTGTTCTCATTTACTACGTTTTATTATGTGCTATGTTTTTTTCAATAAATTTATTTATATAAATATAATTAGTTGTTGTTTTGCCTAGTTTTAAACCCGGGTAACCCAGGCGGGAGATATTAGCCAAATCTCATCTCGGTAAAAATCGTTAATTACTTATAAAGTATTAATGATTTATAAAATTTTCTTTGAAAAAAATAAAGCTTAATAATGCAGCTTAGTGCGCAATTTGTAGAAAATTATATTTTGTAAATATAAAGTGATTTATGAGCATTTTAGTCAAAGGTGGATAAACTCTCCCGGACTCCCCATATAGCTACCAGAACCAATTATTTTGAAAAAAAAAAGAATGTGTTACCAAAGGTCAGCTAAGATTACAGATTAAATGATATTTTTATCTTTTATGTTTTTTATCTTAAAAAGAAATCGTTGCCCCACACTAGGATTTTCTCCTGTGTCGTGGGTGCGTTTACAAACATACAAGCTCACATAGATATGACAAACAGACCCGACAGATAAATAAATAATTTTTCTTGCATCAGCTCTTACAAATACGATACCCAGGAGAAGAACAGAGCTAGTGACTATTACATACATACATACATACATAACTTCACGCCTGTCTCCCATGAGGGTAGGCAGAGACTAAGGAACGCCAATTACTACGATTCTTACATACCTCTTTCGCTTCATTAACAGTCATCAATTTTTTCATGCATGCTCGTCTGTTAAGGGTACTTTTAATTTGGCCCTTCTTTAATATATCGTCAATCTGGTCACTATATGTCCGTCTAGGGCGCCCTCTATCTCTAGTGACTATTCTACTCTGCTATAACTCCAAAGCCATTTTTGTTATCGCTTTTAGAGGTACAATCAATATTCTAAAATCGAACCATTAATCTAATTCAGAACAGTGCTCACGGGTCTTCGATTTAAAAATAAAACTAAACAAAAGAAAAATAACGAAAAAGACAACCGAAAGTGAATCATGTCCAATACATTACCCTTGGTATATTTTATCGAAGAGAAAAAACTTCATCACTTAGCGAATTTCGTCTCGCAATGAGAATTGATAACCAAAACAGTTTGGAGCTCATCTAAAATTTTGAATTGTATTTACACAATGTTTAGAATAGTAAATTATAGTATTACTAGCGGACCCGACAGACGTTGTCCTGTAATAATAGGTATAGATAAATAACCTAGAAAACTGCAGCGCCATCTGCCGGGCTGATTTGTGAATCTAAACCATTCCCAGATCCCCTTGAACACACACAAAATTTTTAATCAGAATCGGTCCAGTCGTTTGAGAGAAGTTCAGTGACATACACACTCACAGAAGAATTATATATACATATAAAGAAGATAAGAGGCGTCGTGGTGGCCCGGAGGTTAAGACGCCCGCTTCTCAAGCATAAGCGGGTTCTCTTCAAGATTATTATCTCTGAATAAAAACACTCGAAATTATGTAGTAACAATATCTACTAGTAAGTATTAGTATGAAAATTACAAATTATTCCAGCTAAAACTTCTGTGCTTACCTCTTCGTGGAATAATCGTGCTCATGTCGTGCATACATTTTTATAGTTCGTAGAATTCATAAAGCTACGAATATTTGTTCTATTCTCTACGAAAATACATTTCATATAGGATGTGTTATTATGTATATTCACACGTGTCAGCTGGGAGTTTTGTACAAGCTACAAATATTAATTACATAGAATATATTTAATTTTATGAGTTGGCTTTAGTAAAATACATAATCACGCGTTTCGTTCAAGATAAAATGGAATAGATACTTTTAAAGCAGTTATTTTATGCTTATAACTGTACCAAATCGTTTGCGCGTGTGAGGCAATAACCAAACATTAGACAATTTGAAATTCAATTAGCATAATTTATAGAAAAATATATACTAAACGAAGGCCAAAACATGTCTACCCCAATGGTCATCGTTCTTCGACAAATAAACATAACATAACATCACACCTTTTATCCCCGAAGGGGTAGGTAGAGGTGCACATCACAGCACTGCCGCTGTACAATGTAACGCCCACTTTTCACATTTATGATATGAGTGTAACAGGGGGTGAGCCCATGACCATATACCGAGTACATTTCCAGAATACTTGCTACTACTGGTATATTTTTGCTTTTTGTTGCTATTGCTCTTATAATATCTTCTGATTCATTTTCTTGCGGGAACTAAGACAGTTATTCATGTCCCTGAGACGCGCCGTACTTCAGTGTTCCGGTGTTTTCATGGTTGTATCAAGTACACACCAACATACTATACATTTTAATATAAATATTCTATGTATATACAATATACTATACATTTTAAGAATACCCACTTACATTTTGCACGTACCCACTAATATATTATATACCTTAAGTACTTACCTATATTCCGAACAAATAAATAAATATGTAAAAAAATGTTAACCAAAATGTAATTTATAATAAGCTGGTGACAGCCCTAAAATTTGCAACGCCTGAAAAAGGCCGTTAAGCTGTGCCTGTTATTTCATACGACCTGTATGTATTACCTTAACATGCAAATAAAGAGTTTGAGTTTGAGTTATCTACTGTAGATCCTGACTTATAGGGGTCATTGTCATAACCGCCTAAAATTGTGTTACATACAGAAAAAAAAGACTTAAATGTAAATAAAATACCATGTTAATATTTTGTAGTAAAGATAAATAATCAATAATTCAAAATGCATATTCGTAATTTCAAATAAAATTAAAATAAAGTATTTATTTAACAATTTCGAAAGAAAAGTCCGCTTCGGTGGGCTGTTACCGCTCTCCCTCTTTATGCAAATTCGATCATATAATGAAAACTAATATGCACAGTTAACCTTTTAATATGTTTTCCCAAAATAGATATGCTAATTACTTTAATAACTAAAAACTAAAAATAACGAATTAAAATAAACACACTTTTTGTGCATTGCAATATTGTTACTAAAATCTACATCTATTTGGTGGACTTAATTCATTAATAAAAATTATTATGAAAATAATAAAATTTTGTAAACGGAACGTAATTCATGAACGCGTCTATACTCAACTTATCACGCGCAGCGCCCTTTTGGACGCGGCTCGCATACGAACGAAATTATTGTTCCTTGTTTAAAAATAGCTGATGGTGTCAAAGTTGAGTGTATCTTTTCGGTTCCTTGTGTATTTTGGCAAGTGAAACCTCAATAATTCATAACTTAACGTTATGTGTTAGATTTCTATAGTATTTATCTAAAAAGACTTGTGGTTTTAAGATAACCGCAAATAATGCTTGGAATGAAATAATTTGTCAGAAAAATCCATTTTGGTGACATTTTTCGGTGGAATTTGTGTCCACCAAAAAGATGAATGTCCACCAAGTGCATGAAATATTTTATTTTTGTTTTGTGCACTCTGATTTTGCATGTGGTTGTTAATGCGAATTAGATGTTAACTGCATAATAGAAATATTGCATTCGGGTGGCGGTTTTTACGAATAATATTTTTATTGCGGATACTGTTTTTGGCGTTTTACGTTATGTCATGTACGCTGTTGCTTTATTTATTATTAAAGTAGAATAATATCAACGATACACGAATAAAGTACCTAAGCTACTTGACATGTTTCCATCGCATTCAAAAATCATCTTCAGGGTGATGTCAGATTTTCCTAGACAATAACTAAATTTGTCGGCTTGCAGTTGACTTATACGTGAAACATTTATTTGTATTCCATTTCGTTTGTGCTCTGTGCCTTGCTTAGGCTTCCTTTTTTTCTTTATCCACAAACAATTGTTAGAACTAGAAATAAATTGACTGGACAGAAGAAGAAAAGAAGACGCGAACAGAAAAAGTTAAGTAAGAAAGATTCAGTAGCATTAGAAGAAAAGCGGAAAAAGGATAGAGAGTACTACCATAGGAAAAAATCACTAGGAGAAATTAAGACAATAAATGATTTATCAGATAGACAGCAGAGACAACTTCGAAACAAATGAAGAAAAGACGCAAAATCACGTAGAAATAGACTAAAGAAACAAGAAGACTTAGGTTGTATAAGTCTTGACTTACCACAGTAGGTTGTAATTGGGGTTTCTGGATCAGGTCAGATCCAGAAACACCCAATTACAAGCTTAATATTTAGTGGGAGTTATAGTAGCGAGAAACATGATTACAAATATCATACATGTCGTCGAGTATGTAACAAAATAGCGACCCAGCTTCATGCAGTTTGTATTGTACGACATCATTCATTCAATGCTCTTCCATATATGGTTTTCATTGCAACATGAAAGATTTCTCACTAACACAATTTTTGACGATGTTTTGCCACTTATTGATATATTCCTCCCCTTTCACAGCGTTTAGGTAAAAACACTGTGGAAAATTTATAGCATGCTGCATCCAAGGATCATCATAAATCTCCCAATCTTCTATAACACCTCCACATGAAAAACATGCTGCTTTATCATATGGATTACTCCCACAGTAAAAGAATCCGGCATCAGCCATTTCCATCACGAGTCTTTTCTTCGAATTATTCGCCCCCCAATAATAATTGAAGGATAATTCACGTATTTTGTATGTATTATACATATCATATCGAGGTTTATATTCAGTCTGATACATATTTTATTTAGGTATTTTATTTGTTAGTTCTTGATGCTTACGATTATTAATATACCTCTAGAATGACATTGCTTTAATGATGCAAGCAATTTATAAACATGATTTAACAGGATTGGGAAAGATAGTATGCTAAGGTATTATAAAAAATGAAACACATTCCTTTTTTATTTCATAAAAAATTTATTATCATGGCACCATTTATTTAAACATAATACATTTTTTAAAGCACATACAGAGTTATGATAAATACAGTTATATAAATCTTCAGATTGATTATATTGATCATATAAATGTACTAAACTAGAACAACCCTTATCTTCTAAATTAAATATATTACTATTACTATTTTCTAAAATATGCTTTAACCATAAAACTTTTTCTGAACCTTTAACATAAATACATTTTTCTCTTAATATATCGGACACCAAAGCTTGGTAATTGGAATAAGGTACAAATCCTTCACTCCAGTATATTTTTTTGTTACGTTGAATCCAAAGAACTACCTTCTTTTCAGATTCCGTTAAATTTTTAAATGGAAATGGTGGCTTAACTAAAAACAATTGTAGTTTTTTGTTACACAATATAGCGATTTCTTTTAATATAAATTCACCTGCTTCTGTTCTAAATCCTTGAATATCAACAATAGCATTCATGATAATCTGCGCACAATGTTGCTGAGAGGTTTGTATTCCACAAGTCGATCGTTTATAATCAAACAATACGCAGTTGTCTTATCTGGTATTGGTGTGGAACATTCAACTTCTAACCGCACGTCCACTGGACCGGTTTTTAAACTATCGTTTTGTCTAGAGCAATCTAAGATGAAAAGAGGGGCCTTTTCTTTAAAATCTTTTAGATCCAGCAATGGGTCTTCAGGACTGTTGTAATATGACTGACGAAATTTCACATACATTTCATATAATATACTGTACTTGTTCTCAGAAAACTTTAAACTCAAAGGTTCGTAGGGATAATATTGCGAATTTAAATAGAGTGCTACATTAGTCACTTCACAATGATCGAATAGGGAACTGTCTTTAGTCCGATTATTTCTCCTATTAGTTTGCAAGCAAAATATAACATATCTAGGCTTTTCCAATTGTGAAGCTGTTTTAACCGACCAAGAATGTTTTGTAGTTTTAGGTAGCAAGGGATACTCATATAAATCCCAATTTCTAAAAGCCATCTGAATAGGTTTGTCTCTTTCTAAAAGTTTCAAAAGTGTTAGTCGTTCTCGATCTGATACTTTTATATGTGGCACCCTCCATTGAACTCTTTCTATATCTATTTGAAAAGTAACAACATCATCAGTAAGAATAACACTATTTAAGTTACAGTTACTTCTACTCAAAATAAGTTCGTGTTTACAATTTAAGATAATTTTATTGTAATCTTCTGCAAACCCTAAAACCTTATTCAATGGTATCACAGCACTAAAATGTCCATCACTTTGAAATCCTGCTAAGTTCCAGCCCCATAAGCCCGCAACTTTGTTTTCTGCTCCATTTAATGAAATGTATGATTTTATTGTTGACGTAATTCCCGAATTTTTAATACGGTCTATTTCGATACCATTCATTTCGTATCTGATGTCTTGAAACAAAGACATAACAGGGTTATTAGTGAACGTAACAGTTTTTTTGATTGGGTGCCCATCCTTACCGAACAGCTTTGCCTGACCTTCGATGTAGATTGAACTGGCTGATGGTAGCACGTATATATCTTGCTGATGTATGGGGATTCTGATTTCATCGTTTTCTCTAAAGCTGTTATTGTACGGATTGTATGAATGGACTTCGTAGCTTTCGATTGAACTATCAAAGTGCGGTAAATCAGTGATCTGTAGTATATTCATACTTGAAATCCTAAGGCTTTAAGAAAATCTCTATTTGATTTAGTCAATTTCTTCACGTTTTTCTTACGTCTGTGCACCTTAACGGTTGTTGACGGAATAGGACGTTTTATTTTCACTGGAGGGTTTTTATGATATACTATCATTTTGCTTTTCTTAAATGAAGACGTAATTGAATATGTTCTTCACCAAAGTCAATACAGGAACCAAACTGGTCTACAATCCTGACAGATATGGATGAAATTATATTTTTGTTCACCGGGAAGTAAATAACGTTCTGTGGTATTTCTGTGTAGCCGTGACTTGAAGCAGTATCACATATAAATTCATGAATAAAATGAGTCGGTAATCCGTTGTAATATGAACCGTGCACAAGATCACATTCGATTCTGATAGCTGTTAAACTGATGTTATTAACGGGTACATTCGGTTTTGATTTTAATACTGAAAAGTATAGTAATCCGCACTCGTATTGATCAGACAAATGAAGAGGTGGTTGAAAATAAGATACCAGTTCTGATTTATTTCCAGAGATGGTAACCGTAGTAGACATGCTTGCATACTGAACTCTTTACAATGATCCTGTTTATTTTATTTCTTGATTATACCAGAAATTCTTTAAGAAATTTAAACATAGATGTCCACAGTTGAAGGGGTGATCACGTTGAATATTTTCATAATTATATTGAATGTTAGAACCTACATATTTTATAAATTCTTTTGGAGGTTTAAGATTTCCATAACTGTCGAAATACTCAACATAATCATTATATTTTGCATAGGCTACCCAATGAGAACCAGGATTTTTAGAACTATCTAAATTAATAACTCCACATTCTTTTTTATTAGGATATTTAGGAAGTTCATCTCTCATATAGACACCTCTAAAATAAGGAAATCTATTTCCATACTTTAAAATGTCAAAGTTAGTTAAGGCCCGTTTGGGTAGCCGATATCTTAGTTTTTTTCTTTTGATACGAAAATTCCAAGACCGCCCTTATGTGGTTTAAGATGTAGTCCTTTCCCAATACATAGAGCTTCCATTTTTTCATTATGCCTCTTCGATTCGTCATACAGCTTCTTAGCCATTTTGAATTCATTTATGGTTTTAGCAATACCAGCTGCACCACCTGCTAAAGCTCCCGCCGCTGACAACCCCGCAAAAATAGGAATCAAAGGTAGTACTCCTCCAGTTTTCGGAATAGGAATGACACGAGGGAGCTTAATCGATGAATCATCAGCTAATTCTCTGGTAGCGGCAATAGCTAATTGTATAGCGATTTTCTTGCTTTTAGGTTTTAATTTTTTTATATGTCTTTTTGCTTTTGTAATAACAGATTTCAATTTACTTTTTAAACCTTTTCCAGTTGTCATTTTTGGAGAATGCTTGTTCAAACCCGATCCAGTTTTAATTTTTGCTGACATAGCCTTACTTACTAAGCGTGCCGCGAGTTTTTCACCTACACTGGCATCGGAAGCAACCGCACGCTTTTTTGCCATTTTTAACAAAATTAAATCAGCCTTATGTCGATCCTTTAAGTTCGATGACTTGTGATATGCAATATCGTGATCTTTGCAATATTCGTCCAACTTATTAACACCCTTATCTCCTTGTGTAAGCCTGTTTATTAATTTAGTACCAGGGCCACAGTAATTATATCCGGGTAAGTGTAATTCAAATGGTAAATTATTAATAAACCAATTGAGAAGACTACTCTCACCGAAAACATTACAAGACTGATGATTCCAGGTTGAATACTATAATAAATAGTTCTGTGATTCGAGTTTGTTATAAGTTAATGTTATTTTACTCATAATATTACATTCGTTTTATCAATCCAACTGCATTCAGCTGAAGGCAAACCTAACCATTTTACTAAAACCCTGTTACCTTCTTTTCTAAGAACTTTCTCGACTAGATATATGTCGGGGTGCTTTGTTTTTTGAAGCTCTTGTAAGTAAAATGCTCCTAAAATAGGTTGACCTCTGATTGTATCTTCAATTAGGTAGGTGATAGGAGTTGTATTTTGTATTTTTCGAATTTTAAATATTTCTGTCGACCAGTTGGGGGTATATCCTTTTTCAAATGTTCCTTTGTACTTACTGATACGAACATAATCGCCGACTTTATACTTACTTCTTATTCTTTCGTTTTTTACCAAACTTAAATACCTTTCCAATATACGTTTTTTATTAATCTTATCTACATTAGCAGGGATTTCTTGAATTGTCCGATGGTAAGTGTGATTATATTTATAAATAACATCACTAAGGGTATTGTCAACCCAATTATAGTTACCTTTTAAACTAAATTCTTTATGCAGGTTAGATTTCAATGTTCTGATAAATCGTTCAACTATTGAGGCCTTTTTTGTTGAGTAAGTGGAGTAGTGGTTGACATGATTAGATTTCATAAGCTTCTGAAACTTATTATTATAAAATTCTGTTCCATTATCCGTTTGAAGATTTTTCGGTACACGCCCCATAGCCAACAATATTTTGAAGGATTTGCATACATCATCTTTGGTTTTACTTTTCAGAGGGAAGGCCCAAGCATATTTCGAAAATGTATCAATGACGGTTAGAATAAATCTGTAATTTTGATTTTCTTTTGAAATTGATTGCATATCAATTAAGTCTGCTTGCCACAAGTCATCTATATCTTTCATGATAACATGTCTTCGTGGATAGTTGACCCTCGCATTTTTATGTATTTCGTTTACCACATCAGCTTTGCTCATTTTTATAGTTCAGTATATTTGTCTTGAATTCATCTATAGTACTGAATGAAAAGTATATTTTACAACTATTTATTGTTTAATAATGTGAGCTTCTTTTAATTCTTCGATTATAGATAAAATTTCATTGTCATGGTTTGTATTGCCAGCATCTCTTGACGCAACTAATATTTTCAATCTCTCAACTAATTCATTAGGGTCATCCCAATATATCAAATCAGTGTTATTCTTGTATTTTTTTAGCGTTGGTAAGTTTCCTCCAAGCTTAGTGTGAGCAAGTTTATTGTCGTTGGAAAACATTGGTTTGATTATATCACGGTATTTTATTCCTTTATCACCTCTTATTTGTCCATTAGGATTAAAATCTCTTTTATGAGCATTGGTATAGTGCAGCATGTCCTTATATACAAGTTTATCTTTACTCGAAATTAATTTTAAATCTGGTTTTTTTCGAAGTAAAAGTTCTTTCAGGCCAGGAGTTAAATTATAGGATTTGTCACCAATTTTAATTAAAATGACACTGTCGTCATTCAAACTATCGATTTTAGAAAACGAGACTACTGAATTACCCATTAGCAATATTTTGTTTACACTCCTTATCCCAAAGGGTATATTTAGATTTCCACCATCATAAATATCATGGATATCAAGGCAATCTAGCGAAATTTCTAGATCATCCAGTTTTTCTTTTTTAGATGACACTTCCAAGTCTTTTGCGGAATTCAGTTCTGGATCGCAGCATTCTTCAAACTTTGTAGATGAGCTGGTATCAATGCCATCCAATTCCATGTCTTCAAAGTTAGAGTGTGTATTTTCAAAATTTTGTATTTTTTCAATTATTTTATTCGAATCAACAAGGGTTTTAAGGGGATCTGTGACAGGTTTAAACATTTTATCAAGTGACAAATTCATTGAGTGTTCCTGGTTTTTCATTTGTTTTATTTTATTCTTTATGGAGTCTACAGACTTCATTAATTCAATTTTAATATTTTTCTCCATCTTATGTTCAACGACCGTATTCGCTTAAAGAGGAACGACTACTAATTTTTTGTATGTTATTCATAATTATTTAAGTAATTAACTTTCATTAAATTTAAAAAATATATCAAAATTTTTTCGGTACCTCCCATTACTTAATGAACATTCTTTGTTAATAAGCACGAAACTGTAAGGATTACTCCAAACTGTTTTACAAATATCTTTAAATTGGTTCCAGCTTAAATCAGGGCTGACATGTTCCACATAAATATGTTTTAAGTTCACGTCATCTTGTTTAAATATTATAAGAAAATTAGCGTTATCACGTAACAATTGCTTCGGAATCTTTGAATAGGTTTGAGATAAATAAAAACAATCGATTTGTTTATGTCGACCCATGCAGAAATAATTACGGATATTTGTTTGATTCTCAGTTGCAACGTCATCAAAAATAAAAACAGAATTATTTAAAGCTTCACTCGGAGCCATGACATCTTTATCATCGTTAAACTCGTAGAATTTTATCTGTGGCACCCTTCTAATCACTTCGCTCAAAAAGCGATATTTTGGTTGAAAATAAGTTTTAGAGTAAAGATATAAATTTTTAAATTTCAGTCCATTTTCATGTAGCAATAAACTGATGACAACATTTGTTTTACCACAGTTGGATGGCCCGCATATTATACAACGAATTGTATTCGGTAATAAAGGGCTGTGCCTGATGTAATGAGGAGAGTCACTAAAATTTATATTATTAACATTCAAGGATATGGGCTGCTTGATCAACTTCATCTTACGTATTAATATTATTGCTATTGAGCATACCAATATATACCTCTGCAAAGTCTTACATTTTACTTTTAAAAAACAGGAAAGGTGATACAGATAAGACTATAAATAAAAGTCAAATTCTGAGTAAAATATTATGTATTATATTACGCTAAGAAAAAATAAGTAATATAATTATAAATTATACAACTAAACTAATACTAATAGTAGGTATATTTTAAAATATAACAGTTTAAATATATGACATAGCTTAATAATAACGGTCTAACATATGTGGTCACAATGACCCCATGGTAATGTGTCTATTTGATTAGTTTGAACAATTCTTTTATCATCTACTCTATTTAAAATTACTTTATTTACTTCCTGTGAATACAGAACATGTTTGCTTGACTTTATCATATTCATCTTACATTGTAAAGTAATATTCTTGAATAAAACTCGCTTATAGTTAGATATTTTCAATTTTTTTGTAATGGGCCTTGATACTCCTTTAGCTTTGTTAATCTGTGTTTTTATTGATTTAATACAATAAAGTTTTGCTCTTAAACCTGTAAATTCGCTTATCACATCGCCACCTAATTCATCTTTAAACAAGCCAGGAATTTTATTATTTATCTTTGGAATACTGTAAGGATTATTAAAATCAAAATTGCTGGTATCAAACTTTATAATGTTTTCATTCAAATCCTTATAAAAGTTTTGTGTATGTATTAAGTATAATAAGCTGTCAGTGTCAGTGTAACACAGTTTAACATTGTCACCGTATTTATTTTTAATGAAATCATAATGAAAATTATACATATGTTGTTTAGCATATTCTAGTACAGACAATCCAACATAGATAGGTCTATCTAAAACAAGTTTGTCGGGAGTCAATTGAATTGCTATAAAATCTTCACTAAAAATACAAATACTTTTCAAGTTTGGTTTTGCAATTAGTTTCTCTGCGCCTATTGTTTTATTTGTTCTATTTTTATTATCATTCCATTTAGTCACCAATCTAACATGAATTTGCTTTCGTTTATTTTCTATAGTTTTTCCAAATACTGAATTGTTCAAAAGTTTAAAGAAATCCTTTTCAAAAGAGGTCTTTGCTGATTGACGCAATTGAGTATTTAAGTCTATATACTTTTTTAAAAAGTTTTCTTGTTTAAATTGAAGTATGCGATGGATTTTTTTCATCACAAGGCCATTTTTAATACATTCTTTCAAATGAATGTAATGTATAACATAGTTATACTTGTCATACAAATTCGCAATTAACTTTTCTGTCTTTCCTCCTATGGGTATGAATTTTTCTGGAGCGAAAGGCAGGTCGCTATGTAAATTATGTAAATATTCAGGATACATTAGATCTACTTCCAAAATATAACCGTACTCAGCATCGTCAGGAATATCGAACAGACGAAAACTTACTATTTCCTGGCTTGTCATAAATTTAAAATCTGATATAGGTAATTTTCTAGTCATAGCATGTCCATAAAGATTGTTGCAGTCAAGATATACTAAATATGTTGACGGTTTTGAATCATCAAAATGAGGGAGGTAAATATTGTTTGCTTTAGCATATCGATGAGAGCATTGTGCTAATCCACCGCGAATTCCTTTTTCTATCATATTATACATTTCTAAATCATGAATCAATTCCAGTTGAATACCCGTGTAAAGAAGCATAGCATCCCAACTTAAACCAGGAGAACTTATATAATATGCAGGATCAAGATTATAATGCTGTAGACATATATTTCTAAAATTTTCAAAAATATCACATAATAATAAAACATCACACTTTAAATATAAATCAGTATAGTCGCCAAGACTGTTAATATTAAAGCAACTCCAAATAGTTTGTGCATGTTCATACTCGCTATCTGTTATATGTTCCTTTTGAATACTATTATAAAAACAATGTTTCGGGGGAAGTTGTGTCTCATTATATTTCTGCCATGAATCTATATATTCGTATGGATAAACACCTTTCCTTCGAATTAAACAAAATTTTTCGTCATCAGGAAAAACTGATCTCAAATTCAAGAAATCACTGCTTTCTAAGCTTTTACTTAAATTATCAAGACTTGTGTTAAGAAACTGAAAAGAATCTATGAATTTAATCTGCAATGGCTTATTATATTTGCTGGTTTCAATATTTTTTGTAATACTTAAATACTTTTCTTTTGTCTTAGGAATTATTTTTATTTCGCCATCATATTTCGCTAATTCTCTGATAAACAAATGGGAATCATAACCGGATAGATTATGAAATACGACTGGTATAAATGGACAAACTCTATAAATTAAATTACAGTGTGAATGTGCTGCGCCTCTATACTCTGATGTAATATGATCATGATCTCGAACTTTGTCATCAAATAATATTTTTTTACAAATATGACATGTGCTTGCGCTGCGATAATTATCAATTTGTTCTGGAGTCATTGGTTTCATGGTTTTTTTAGTAGTCAAGATCTCATGTATCGATTTAGTTTCTTCAATGATTTTTTTTACAAAAACTTGTACACAGTCTGGTCCTCGGTAAGAAACAAATTTATTTAAATTACAGTCATGTGAGCAACACACATAGTATGCAAAACATGAAGGCTGGTGTAACTTATTTTTTATAGTATTTTTATTTTTTTCAGTATTCACTTCATTAAAATTGCATAATAGGCTTTCAAAATCAGCATATATAACAAAGTTAATTTTTTGTTGTCTCTCAAAATGTTTAAATTGCAGCATACTGTTTTTATCTATATATATAAAAGAAAGTCGTGTTAGTTACACTATTTATAACTCAAGAACGCCTCAATCGATTTAGATGAAAATTGGCAGGGAGGTAGCTTAGAACCAGGAGACGGACATAGGATACTTTTTATACAATACTTTTTTTATTTTTTACCGAAAATCACGAACGGGAAAGGGGGGAAAATGGGATTGCGCGTACGAAGTCGCGGGCAGAAGCTAGTCTGGTAATAAAGTTATAATTTTAGAACATGCATGAGAATGGAATTTTGTTTCACTAGTAAAAAATTGCAAACATGTCTCACATAAATACATTCGACCTTTATGTTTTGAAACTTGACGTCTCACTAAGCGTAATAGGTTTTTTATTAAACAATAATGAGCTCTGTTTTCTTTTTCGTAATACAATAAATTAATATGTTTATCTCTCCTAAAATTTGTCGTATATAGGGGGCCAGTTACATTGAAATGTTTATCCAATCCATAAATATTAATACTTAAATCACTGTTATTATTTTCAAATAATCTGATATCTTTAGGTGATAGCGGGAATGACATCCCTGTTATATTAAATATCGTACTAAAATGAGGATAAGAGCTTGTCCTACAGACATTATTTTTGACTGGAAATAATGCTGCTAATATGCTCCATAAAAAACAATATTCATCGTTATTTTGTATATTAATACAGCTCTTTGTTTCTTAATAACTTCTGGTAATTCTATGTAAGATCCACCTCTCATAGGAGAATACTTATTTATATTTATTTCTAAATGACTCAACGATGTTAAAGACCACCCAGATTCACAGTGCTCAAATTCAGTTAATTTCATCTTGAAAGTCTCTCTTACATTCAAATAAATTTCATCAAAATCAGTACTTTTATAAATAACTTCATATTTTGTATTAAACGACTTCAGCTGTTGCTCACCTGATTTAGGTAAAATGAAATAAGCAAACAGCTCAAAGTTAACTTTAATACATGTATTCTTTATTAATGATAGCTCAACTAGTTTAAAAACATCATCTCGCTTACCATCCAAGAACGCCTCTGGTAGGAGGTACTCGTCTTCTATGGATGGGTTTAAGCGATAAGTCATTATTCTATTTTTAAATGCTGTAGCTATTATATCAATATGTTCAAACTCTGATTTTATCAAACAATTCGATTTATGGATATTAGTTCGTTTATGATATCTGTATTCATGTCTAGGTATCTCAATTTTACATTTATCACAATTTATATAAGATCTTGACGGTGAAACGGTGGAAGATGATTTCACTGAAAATAAAACATAAAAAAGAATAGATATAATATGCATACATTTAATTAATCTCAATAAGCTACATTGAACATACACAATTATCCTAAGTACTTAATCAATACAGTATACAGTTAAAAGATAATATAGGCTTAATTCAAATACAGTTTAGTTTTTATAAAAAGAAAAAATAAAGATTATACATTTACTGGGGAATACATCGAGATAGTCTTAGGCACATATTCTACTGATACGAGCTTATAAAAGTAGGAGTGCGATTTTTAAATTCTTTTCTCGTTTCCTTTATAAATGCATTTAGAAGCTTCCAGGACTCAGTCTCCGTATTGGTTTTATTTTTAATAGTTATAACGGAATGCCGCCATCGATTGACTGGGGGCACCCGCTCAATTTCATCGGTATTATATATTTTCAATTCAATATAATAACCCCCAGTTTTAGCTTCATCTATTTGTCGCGAGAAACCATTCGCTAATCTCCTTGTTATGTAGGAGTAAATAGGTGCAATTTTTTTACCATCAGCGGTGCGACGATCCAGTTCATCATCATCGCTATCGCTACCGAAGAGATCTCGCGCTGTTTAACATCAAAGTGCAAGTAGTAATATCATAATAGATAAATAACAGATTGCTTATTAAAACTTAATAGTTAAAAAATAGAATGATTGAATAGTAGAGTTATTGAAAAGTTTAATGATTAAATAGAACAGTTACTGAATAGTTGAAATGAATAAATATTAAAATTAGATAAATATGTAAACCAAAATAACTTACATTTTAGAGAAGGTCTGGTAAGCTTCCAGGTAGGTACTGATGAGGGCAGCTCTTGCTTGTAGCTCTTGAAGAAATGCTTTGTGGTCTTAGTTCAGCAGCTATCCTCTTAAATAGTGATAAATCTACGTCATAGTATACCAAATATAGAAAAGGGCACGTGTGAAAAAAATGCTGTGTCAGATAACTCATCCCAAATACGATAGTTTACATTGTCTTCAATATTATAATCTAACACTAATTTAGCTTACTATGATATTTTTTTACCCGACTGCATCAACAAAGGATGGTGTTGTCTTTGTAATTTTATTTTTATGAAACCATTTTCACACAGTTTTTTTCTAACCGAGTCAATACGATATTGCTTGAAAACATAAAACATGTTGATGCTCACCTAAGTAGGTACCTACATTAAATTAAAGTAAATCTTGTGTTTCATTCCAGCATAGACTATTTTAAAAAATAGTCTATAACAAAAAAATATAACTTTATTTTATTCTAAGTAAAACCAGGCCATAATAGTTGTATGTCAATATTGATCTTTGTCATGATCCGTCTCCTTTAGAATTCAACTTACGTTGCGAATTCATTAACGTTGATATACTATTAACATACCATGATATTGCCCGTCAAATCAACTGAATAAAATGTATGAAAACGATCACCATGAACACATGGACAGTAGTATTATCTTATCGATATATATTTATGATAAACATAAAAATAATGGGCGTCTGAATGTCTGAGGTTTCAGTTTCACCATACCATATTTGTGTACATATTAACATGTGACATAAAATATACGATTTTGAACTCTATGTATTAAAAAAAAATATTAAATAAAAAAATATATATAGGGGAGTATAACAAATTGAAACTCATTTCATTTTTTGCATCGGATGGTGAAGTGTTAAAATTGTGGAATGTCGGTAAGTGTTACTTTAATAATAATTATTCTCTAACAATTTAAATATTGTAGATATTAACAACGTTATTAGCATTACTGAATATAGTATTTCCACACAATCCTTTATTCCAATCTTAACATTTGTTGTGTATCTACTTATATTAAATTATATATTGCATTGTTATTTCAGGACTCGGAGGATCTATTCAATTTCGTACCCATGAATCAACCAGTCCAACAAACCACTGGCAGAAGACGCTGGGTCTTGCTCGCAAGAGATCAAAAACAGATCAAACATTCTTTCAATATATTAAGAAGCCTGTAACTCGCGGGGTAAAAATTATCAAAATAGAAATCTACGACGTAGACAGTTTTCAAAAATCGGAACAGCCGATGTGTAATTGTGAGGCTAATGTATGCGTTCAACATGTCGTAAAAACTATATTAATGATGATATATACACCAGTACGAAAGAATTAATTACCAAAATTCAGGATGACATCGAACCAAGAGTATAAGATTTTGAAAGCAAGAGTAGAGATTTGTGTATTGATTGTGTAGACACAATAAAATCAACTATGTAATAACTACGTATATATAAGTGTTTTATTCTTTAAAATATAAGTATGTGTATCTGGTACTTTAATGAATAGGCATCGACTATGAAATATTAAAACTTGTATATTTTACTTTAAAATAAAATAATTGAAATTGACATACGTATTTTTATTTTCTTGCTACCTCATTCTTATAAATGTACTTTATAGTTACTGCACTACGTGGGTACCTATATAAGGCAGCGCAAATGATAATAGCAAGCGCATTCCATTTACGTTAGGCTATCGTATCGAATCGAGTATTGCTCGAATTTGATACGAGTGTCAAATGTTGTTGAATGAACGTACTAATTTAATAATATGAAAACAAATTGAACATAAAAATGCATATTGAATGAATAGATATATATATGAATATAGGAGTCACTACTAGATCATTCTTTTGAATAAAAAAGTTAGCACAAAATGCTTGAATACATGCTTAGGAATGACTGAAACTGAATAATTGAAAAATAATGAATGAATGGTGGTTGTAATTGGGTGTTTCTGGATCTGACCTGATCCAGAAACCCCAATTACAACCTACTTACCACTACACAATTTGCACATTAAAACCCCAGTTCAGTGTTCTATTTCCAGCCCTTTACCGAGTCTACCAAGCCCATTAATGAGTCCTAACTGAACTCCAATAGTCCAACAGTTGCTCAACTCGATAGATAGATAAAAGTTGAGGCCAACAATTACTAGGACACAAAGCAATGATTTACAAAAACCAACCTGCTCCAAAATCATGCAAGGCCTTAAAAGTCGTTAAAACCTTAAGTTTGCCGATGTTTACTCCGACAGTTCATGTTCACCACCTACTTCAAGACCCGAAACTCCGATAGAAGTACTCAAGACGTATTTTCAACATTTTTGGTCGTCATCCGAGGATGAAGATATTATGTCCACCAAGAAGACATAGTGTTTTTGGTGGACAAAAGGCATTATTTTATTGTAATTTACTTTTCAATGATACTGCGTTGACTTTTTTTTATCGTTTCCTGTGAGACGATTGGATTAATATTATAGAAAAAAGATTCTATTATTATGTTAAGATTGTTGCTAAATTACACTTTTAGTACATTCGGTAGACATCTGTGTCTTTTCGGTAGACCTATAAAAACGTTTTTTTTTAATAACTATTCTAATTGTTAAGTTTGATCTCAGACAATAATTTATTATTGTTACAATTAATCATTTTTATTAAATAAAGGACAAATTCTTTAGAAATAATTGTATTTGTTTTATTTTTTTATCTGAACCCTGTTTTGACAATGACCCATAGAAGTTGCAGCAGTTTAGGGAGGTTGTGGCGGGCTTGTCCCAAAAAAAAGGATCATTCTGTCAGACCCCTGCATCGAAATCAAACCGTCATCGATAGTCAGATCACACTGATAATAATTCACATAGTAAGCGTTTCATCCCAATATCATCTTAGGAGCGGAAGTCATCAAAAATATTCTGTAGTAATTCCTTAAACTTTCGTGTCACGTATAGACATTACCTTTTATGTCGAAGATTGCGAGATGACATAAATTTTGGAACTTACTCTTTTACAGTATATCCCGGGTACTTATTTAAACTCATTTTTATATCGCACCTTCAGTACTATGTAAGTCAATAAATTTGGATTAAATCTCTTTCGGTGTATTGCAAGTCAACAACCGATCATGAGGTCTTGATTTCGATTTCAGAGTCGGTCAAAAAATTTCTAGATATTTTTGTCTGTATTAGTATGAGATCAGATGCTATGTAATAGACTTATTTCCTATTAAATTAGAAATGAGGAACTAAAATACTAAAATTAATAATTAAATTATAATGATAGATAAATAATACTATACAATACTTTTTTATGTCAAAAACAACACTTTGCTATAGAAATCTGTACGCAAAAATGATATTTGTAAGTGAAACTTATTTAGGTATACCATAAAACTAATTAAGTAACACACGTACAAACTTTTTTTTATGGAAAAAGCCGGTAAACGACCAGATGGATCACCTGATGGTAAGCAATCGGCGCCGCCCATGGACACCAGAAACACCAGAGGCGTTATAACTGCGTTACCGACTTTTGGGAATTGAGAATTTGAAGATTGTGAGAGATTCGAGGATTGGGGAGATTGGGGAGGGGTGGTAATTTGGGCCTCTGGTAACCTCACTCACACGACGAAACACAACGCAAGCGTTGTTTCACGTCGGTTTTCTGTGAGGCCGTGGTATCACTCCGGTCGAGCCAGCCCATTCGTGCCGAAGCATGGCTCTCCCAGACACATTATCTTTAACGTTTTTATTGCAAGATGCACATGAATATCAGGACTAGGAACGGGGTGGTTTTTAGTCAGTAAGAGTCTGACACTCCCTCTCGTATCACCTAAGGCGGGAGAAGTTGTTGGATGAATTTGCTCCCTCAAAAAAAAAAAAAACATAATCGAGGTGGTTTCAGTCAGTAAGAGTCTCACACTCCCTCTCGTATCACCTAAGGCGGGAGAAGTTGTTGGATGAATTTGCTCCCTCAAAAAAAAAGACATAATCGAGGTGGTTTCAGTCAGTAAGAGTCTCACACTCCCTCTCGTGTCACATAAGGCGGAAGAAGTCATTGGATGATTTTCAACGTCTTCAAAAAATAAACATGACATAAACGAAAGATGTTTATGCCATCTTGCCATCTTTGTCATTCTTTCTCTAGAATAGAACAATAACCTCATTTTAGTGCAAAACTTTATGTTGTTAGCCAATAAATAGCTTCGATCGTTAATCTTATGATTCGTTCGCGCGCGCGCACCCGAGTGTGACGTGTTCTCGGTTTCGGCAAGATGACGAATACATTAAAGTGTAACAATTGCAATATTGTGATTGATGAAATGTTAGCATATATGCAGAATAAAATATCTATAATAGATGAAGACAGCTTAGTGCGAATATGTGTTTCGACGTTTACGAGTGATCAAATACAGAAATCGTATTCGCTACTGTTTGAATCACTACCGTCAGATAAGCGACAAAAAGTTCGTAAAGGTCAGGGAAAAGAAAATCGGATTTTGAATGACATCATCCACCTGTTCAAAGTGACAGACATCGATGTGATGCCTGTCTTCGTGGCTCGTAATTTGGAGTTGCTGCCACCCATTACCTTCGATCACCTGGATGTGTCAAAACTTCTGAAGGATTTGATGTTAGTGCAGACTGAGATCAAGAATATGAAGGATACGTATGCTTCTCTGGAGCAGTTGGATGACTTGAGGAAGGAATTCCAGAATACAAAATTCTTATCATCATCTATTACCAGTGATACGCAGTCGCGAGGAGAAACAGAAAGTGATCCTGTTAATCAATCGACTGATCACCTTATAGAAGAACCAGAAATACAAAAATCCAGTTGCTCGGGCATTGAAAAATACTCTAAAAGCGAAAGAAACCAAAACTGTGTTAACATTTCTATTGTGGAGGTAACTGCAGATTTAGTGAGTTGCAATAAAGAAATGCCGAGCCCGCAGAAATCACCCGATGCACCGTTACGTCTGACGTCATTGCAATCTACTGATAAGGAAACGAGTGAACAGCTGTGCCAACCAGTTAGTAAATGTAAACAAACGTCGCCACCGGCAGGCGCACCTACGTTGGCTAAGCGGGATCGAAACGATACAGGAGAGGAATGGAAGTTAGTACAATACAAATCTAAACCTAAGAATCGCTTATTGGGCAAAATCGGTACATCTATAGAACAAGGAAATTTCAAGTCAGCAGACAGGGAAATACCGATTTTTATTACTAACATACATAAGGACACTTTAGAAACTGACATAACAAGTTACATCTTTAATAGAACAAGTGTAAAGGTCCAATTAGAAAAGATCTCGATTAGAAAAGATAGTAAATATAACGCTTATAAGTTTTTTGTATCGGAAAACAAATTAAACATGTTTCTGAATAATGAATTATGGCCGCGAGGGATAATCTTTAGACGATTTGTGCATTTTAAACCAAAGAATTTAAACAGATCACATCGCTCTGTTATCGGCAACAAAGTAAATAAAAATGCATCATAATAAGACACATAATTTTGTATCATTGAATTGTAAGAATATCAAGCGCTCACTTATTGATATTCGGCGTTTATGTGAGACTGCGGACTTGGTAGCTCTTCAAGAGACATGGCTGCTGCCAGACGAGTTGTCATACTTGAATGGAGTGGATGGCGACTTCGGGTGTACGGGGACATCGGCAGTTGACACTACCTGTGGCATGCTGAAGGGTAGGCCTTACGGCGGAGTGGCCATTCTATGGAGGCGTAGTGTTTTTCAGAATGTGTCGGTGGTGAAATGTGATAATCCGCGTATATGTGCAATCCGAATAGTGTTGGACGAAAAGTCAATTTTAGTGATGAGTGTGTACATGCCGACGGACATGCCTGCGAACTTACCCGAGTTCACGGACACTATCAGTACGGTGAGTGCTATCATAGATAATATGGGTATCGAAAATGTTTACGTATTAGGCGACTTTAATGCACACCCTACAGAGACTTTTTACAATGAGCTATGCTGTTTTTGTGCAGAACAGCAGTGGACATGTGTTGATACAGACATGTTAGGTATTGCGTCTGGTGCGTATACTTTCATAAGTGAGGCACACGGCTCTAAACGTTGGCTAGATCATTGTATTGTGACCAAAGCAGCTTTGTGTTCGGTTGTGGGGGTACATGTACATTATGATGTTTTATGGTCAGACCATTTTCCTGTATTTGTGGAATGTAATTTGGAGCTTATAATACAAAAAAGTAGTCATTGTGCCTGTACACAAATAAAAGTAGTGTGGGGTGAACGAAGCCCTGAACAGATCGGCAAGTACAGGAAAGTTTGTCATGACAAATTAAGACAGGTCGATTTTCCATGCGAGCTCCAACTATGCGCTGACAAAAGTTGTAATATCTTAGAACATAGGCCCATCATTGACAAAATGTATAATGATATTATTGTTGCTATGAGTGAATCAGCGGCTATCAGCGGGGTAATCAGAAATGGGAAGCGTAGGCGTAGTGTAGTCGGCTGGAATAAACATGTAAGCGACGTACACAGGACGGCCAGGCAAAAATTTTTGACTTGGGTGTCGTATGGCAAACCAACTGCCGGTAAAATATATGAGGAAATGTGTGAATCTAGGCGAATATTTAAATCCAGATTGAAATGGTGTCAAGATAATGAGACTCAGATTAAGATGGATTTATTGGCTTCACATCACTCGAAACAAGATTTTAAATCCTTCTGGAAGGCCACTCAAAAGTTAAATGCAAAGCCTGGCCTTCCTGTGTGCGTCGACGGAGTGAGTGATTCGAAAGAGATTGCCGATATCTTTATGAATCACTTCAGTGTGAAATCGCCGCTGGGGCCACCGTCGTGGGTGCTCGATGTTGAGGTTGGAATGAAGCTGGAAACAAGGTTTAGCGCCAAGGAGGTAGAAAAAACAATTGCTTCAATGTCGAAAGGAAAATCCCCCGGCCATGATGGCCTTAGCATTGAGCATCTACGATACGCGGGTCCGCATTTGCCTAGAGCATTGTCCATGTTTTTTGCATTGTGCATGAGTCACGCGTATTTGCCAGCCGAAATGTTGAGGACTCTAGTAGTACCTGTTCGGAAAAACAAGACTGGCGATATGGCCGATAAAAATAACTATAGACCTATATCATTGGCGACGATTGTTTCGAAGGTGTTTGACAGTTTGCTTAACACGCAATTAAATAAATGTATACAACCTCATGATAATCAATTCGGGTTTAGGCCCGGATTGTCTACAGATAGTGCTATCTTGTGTCTTAAGCAGACTGTCAGATATTATATGGATAGAAAAACGCCCGTGTATGCTGGATTTCTCGACCTCTCAAAAGCTTTTGATCTGGTTTCCTACGAAGTTTTGTGGAAGAAGCTCAGTAATACGAAATTGCCAAAAGAACTTATTAATATCATCAAGTACTGGTACAGGGGCCAGGTCAATTGCGTCAGATGGGCTGGAGTCAGGTCGGACGTGTACGGGCTGGAGTGCGGGGTGAGACAAGGTGGACTGACATCGCCCACCCTCTTCAGCCTGTATGTGAATGACTTATTAGAGGAGCTCAGCCGCACTAGGTTAGGTTGCTACATAGATGGTGTGTGTTTGAACAATATTAGCTATGCCGATGATATGGTGTTGTTGAGTGCGTCACCCTGTGGTCTCAGCAAATTGTTAGGGATTTGCGAAAGGTATGCGCTGCAGCACGGGCTTGTGTACAATGCGAAAAAGAGTGAGGTTATGGTCTTTGGGACCGGCGGAGGCAGTGCATTTATCCAGATGCCTACTATTAAATTGAATGGTGTTCCTCTACAGAGAGTACAGCAATTTAAATATCTGGGGCACTGGTTGACTGCCGATCTCAAGGATGATACGGACATTGAACGGGAGCGAAGGGCGCTGTCTGTACGCGCTAACATGATTGCCCGCAGGTTTGCGCGCTGTACGACTGAAGTCAAAGTTGCTTTATTTCGTGCATATTGTACTTCGTTCTACACGTGTGGTCTGTGGGCTCATTTTACACAAAAAGCATACAGCGCCCTTCGAGTCCAATATAATAACGCTTTTAGGGTGCTGATGGGGTTGCCCCGTTTTTGTAGTGCCTCGGGAATGTTTGCAGAAGCCCGCGTAGATTGCTTTTATACAGTAATGCGTAAGAGATGCACATCCCTAGTGCGGAGGGTGAGGGGTAGCAACAACAGCATCCTGAAAATGATATCTGGCCGACTGGATTGCGCAATAATAGATAGATGTTGTCGACTCTCCGCGGGACTTGCGCCGTAATTATAGTAATATTGACATTTTAGTTAAATTAAATTAAATATTATAATTAATGGCATGATTTTGTGTTGTCCTGTCTATCTCTATTTTTGTATATTATATATTCTTGTATATTGACCTATTAAACAAATATATAATATTGTGTACTAACATTAGTTTTTAAGTTCAATGTTACTAACAAGAATATGGACATGGTCTGCAATAAATGATTATTATTATTATGTATGTCTTTACCATTCACGGGACCACAGGGTCCCGGTCATTTGGGAGGCGTGCGAGGGGCCGAAGCCAACTGCGCAGAGGCCCTTTAGACAACATTAATCTAACTGTAATGGACACACAAACCGGCGACTACCCCTGTATGCACTATGGAAATGCACCCAAGGACAGTCCCCGGTTAGTGTAGGACTATTGTGAATAATGGAAAAAAAAAAGGTAGGGCTATGGATGGGTTGCTGTGGACTGGTAAATCGGGAACTATGGATGACTATGGCACCTGCCGAAACAATGTAATTTTTACACGTAAAAATGGCAGGCGGAGACTCGCCAACTCACCGACGGGCCCCGGAAATGGTTGCTAGATATAGCAACAGAGGGGCAACGAGAATGTGAGTGGCTGAAGGGTTAAGAAACTACCACCGCTTTCTACTCAGATCATCTGCTCCAGCCGAAGCCTCCTGCATCCCTGGCCCACTCGCGACTTACGAATAGTTTCTTACCCTCCGAGCAGGTTCACTGCTCTCGCGACTCCACTCTGGACGGCCAATGAAGGCAAGCCAGAGGTGGGAGACCTGTTCCTTGTCATCTTTCACTCCAGCCAGCCAATTAAGGCAAGCCGGAGAAGAGGAACGGTGACTTCTCCCTGGAGCACTCGGGATGATGGTAGCCCGCGGGATCGCTAATGCCCGTCACCTCGCCTCAAGGTGCCCTGCGGGCTTATTATTATTATTTCCTTTATTTATTTCTTTACTTGATTTTTACATTTTTAAATATTTGATTATATATATATATAAAAAAAAACATTTAAAAATATAAAAAGCAGTAGCCCACCAGTAACGGGAGAAATCCAAGCTACCGGTGGTCAGGGCTCCAGAGAAAGGAATTTCCGGACAATACGCGCCGTGTCCAGAAGTACTGCTTTCTGCATCAGGCCCTTGACCCAACCATCTAACGCTAGCCTATCTCAGATGTGGTCGAGGCTTTTAGCAATGAGGCCATTGGCAGATACGACTATCGGCACAATGACTGCTGAATCCACATCCCACATGTCGACAATCTCATGAGCTAAATCAAGATATTTAGTTGCTTTATCTTTTTCAGCTTTCACAAGATTCTCGTCATGTGGGATTGTTATATCAACTATCATTGTGCGACGGCTGGGTCGATCTATCACCACAATGTCAGGTTTATTTGCAACAATTGTCCTGTCTGTGATGATAGTTCGATCCCAATACAGTGTGACATCTCCATTTTCAAGAACTGGGTCAGGCAGATACTTATATACGGCACTTCAAATTCTACAAGTTTATATTTCAAAGCAAGTTGTTTGGTGAATAATCCTGGCTACAAGATTATGTCTATGCAAGTATTCTCCATTAGCTAGGTGAGAACAACCCGAAATTATATGCCGGATGGATTCCCCGGGACGATGACATGCCGACAAATGTCAACAGTTCCATCCTTTATAATATATCTTCGATAGTTGTTCGTCAACATAACTTCGTCATAATTGCACAGACAAAACCTTCCGTTTCTCCAAATAAGTTACTGAAACGTAGCCAGGATACGGACGCTAAGAAATCTGTATTTGGCCATGTAAGGCCCGGTAGTAGCGTCCGTGCAACTCCTTACTTTGCCATACATTCCTGCGATCATTAGTGCTTAGTATTATAGGTTCTCTCCAGTTCTCGTTAGCCAAGGAGAGCGGGGTAAGCCCTTTGTCCACAGCGACAACATCTCTATGCATCCCCACGTCCATTTCAAAAAATACTTCCGGAGACTGCACACTTCACTATTGTGGAGGGTTTTTGCATTTAAAAAGCCTCGCCCCCCACATTTACGCGGAATGTACAGTCTCATTATCGATGATCGTGGGTGATGCATCCGATGTTCAGTCAGCAATGAACGGACTTTTCTATCCAGGGTGTCCAGTTCCGTTTGAGTCCACTTGAGTATGCCAAAAGAGTACATGAGTACTGGCATGACCCAACCGTTGTAGGCGCGCACCTTGTTGCCGCCTGATAAAAGACTATTAAGAACTTTTTTCAGGCGGTCAAAGAAACGCTCCCGTAACGATTGCTTCATGACAGTCACATCGATGCCTAACGCTTCTGACATACCCAAGTACTTATAGGTTTCGGTTGAGGAGAGGAGTCTGAAGCTTGTAGAATCAGAGTTCTGTGTACCATCTGATTCCACAATTTCCCCCCTCTTTACATGCATAATTGCACATTTGTCCACACCAAATTCCATCCTAATGGCATTACTGAACGTTTCAGTGACATTCAGTAACCTCATTAGATGCAAGTTGTTTGGAGCAAATAGCTTTAAGTCATCCATGTAAAGTAGGTGGGATATAATTTGTCCCCCTCTTCTCAACCTATATCCTAACCCTGAGCCCTCCAAAAGAGTGCTTAGAGGATTCAGGGCTAAGCAAAACCACAATGGACTCAAACTATCACCCTGAAATATACCCCGCTCAATCCTAATGGGTTCATCGTTCCCACAGATCTGTCCACATCCTGGATAGCGAAGAACCGTTCTCCATTGTCTCATACATGACATCAGGAAAGTACGGAGAGCTGTATCAACTTTGTACAGCTCCAGTACCCTCATGAGCCATGTATGTGGTACGGAGTCATAGGCTTTCTTATAATCTATCCAGCATGTGGACAAATTCTTATGAGATCTACGGACCTGTTGGCTAATGGACATGTCAATGAGGAGCAGCTCCTTAGTACCACGGGATCCATTCCTACATCCATTTTGAGAGGCAGACATGATATTATTGTCTTCAATATGTTTATTAAGCTTTGCTCTCAAAATGGATGTAAGAAGTTTGTAAATTGTGGGTAGGCACGTAATCGGTCGATAGTTTTTGGGTTCCGTGGTACTTCCAGATTTATGGAGCAGGTGGGTTAAGCCTGTCGTAAAGAATTGGGGCAAAGATCCAGACTCCAAAGCTGACTGGAATTGAGATGCCAAGCAATTATGCGAACTGATAAACCATCTTATCCAAAAATTATGCAGCCCATCCGGGCCCGGAGCTTTCCAATTGGCCAACGGATTAGCTGCTTTGGATACATCTTCTGGTGTTATACAAATTGGTTCCATTTCTGGTATCAGTTCGCATTTTCCCTCGACCTCCTCAATCCAATCCCCTTCGATGTGACTAACAGGTGCCGACCAAATGCTGCGCCAGAACAATTTCATAGCATCAACATTTGGTAGGCACGCATCAGTCCTAGTCTGTTCTTTTTGCTCCCAAGTTCTATACACCCACCTTTGATCCCTTTGGAATGTGCGATTCTGGGTGTATCGTTTCACTCTCTTCTTATACCGTCTAATACGGTTCGCCCATGCATAAATCTTCTGTTTCAGGAAGTCAACACGCTCCGTAATATGTGAGGCGTAATCCTGAGGTCTAAAATCAGTCCTCGAGAACGCCCGCCTCACGAAGCGCATAACTCTTGGGCGCGTGTTGCCCTCCCTGAAACAGATCAATTTGGCAATTAATGTTCTAGCTTCATCGATACGTCGTTCAATCCTGCACTGCCAAGCTGGTACAGCTGGTTTCTGCCGTATGACATTATTGTCTTTGTCGATTAATTTGACATGTGCCACACGACATGCTGCTATTGCTCCACAGTACAGAATTGAATGAGTATCGACAAGATCTTCACTGCTATCAAAATATTTTGATAGCTCCGAATCTAAAGCACACATAAGCGCCCTATTCTTTTTATGCATGGGTAAACGAGGTAAATGTGGTCTAAGAGAGGGTGATACGAACCGGTATTCCTGAATTGCATCCTCCAAAGCTCTCCTCAATTCTTCACTGCATTTGTGAGTACTTACTTCCGTAGTCCTGTCATCATTCGGTGTATCAACAGAATCAACATCACTTGTCCTTGCTGTACAGTTTGTGATAGCGGTATGAGACACGGCTCCTAAGTACTTCATTCGAGTCGAAAGCACGATATCATCCAACATACGATTACGCTGAATGACCCGTACTGATCCGACAGTCGTTGCGCCGATACGTTGATGGTTGGTTCGAGCACCTGAAACATAGCAAGCATTCTGACACGGTACGCTGTCAGGTTACTTCCTCCCTCTGTTGCCCCAAAATATGCGCGCATGACATTTTCATTAATGGATCGTGTCCATTTCATGCGCGACACATTACCACCGGGCGCTGGGACCGCTCCCGAAGCCAATGGGCTTCGTGGTCCTAAGCAACTCGATGGCCGACGTCCTCCCCGGCGGCGGCGTGAAGGTGGTGGCGTCGTTGGCGGGGAGAAGTACTCGTCACTCGAACTCGACGCGCCAACATCCGTCAGTGGCACCTCTGCATTTGGGACTGGTACCGACGGTGGCGGAGCGGAGCTAGGTGACAAGGTCGGGGATGGTAGGCGTGTCTGTGCCCGTAAAGCAGCTGCAGCTCTTCTGGTCAACATTGGTGATTATAATTTTTCATTTTGTACACTGACATTTCTTTGGCACTGGCATTTAAAGTCACTAGATATGTGATGAATATTTTATTGATTTGTGTACTTGTATGTAGGTCATCTTTTTAAATATTATAAAAAAGTTCGTAATCTGTTATTTTCTGAGTAAAATCTTCCAAAATATAGATAAATTAATATTGAAATTTTATTATTATTTACATATATTTATTTAAAATTCTCCATAAATTATATTTCTAAATACTACTTACAAAATAAAAAAAATAATATTTAAAAATATAAAAAATAGGACCCGACCAGTAGCGGGAACATGGTCCAAGCTACCGGTGGTTAGGGCTCCAGAGACAGAAACCTCCTCACGATACGTGCCGTTTCTAGGAGAACTGCCTTCTGTATCAGGCCCTTGATCCATCCACCTAACGCCAGCCTCCTGAGATGGATGTCGAGGCTTTTAGGGATTAACCCATTGGCCGACACGACTATCGGCACAATGATAGCCGAATCCACACTCCACATGTCGACAACCTCGTGAGCTAAGTCTAGATATTTTATTTGTTTATCTTTCTCAGCTTTCACGAGGTTCTCGTCATGGGGAATGGTGACATCGATTATCATCGTGCGGCGTACTTGACGGTCTATCACTACTATGTCAGGTTTATTGGCTACAATAGTCCTGTCAGTAATGATAGACCGGTCCCAGTACAATGTGATATGGTCATTTTCCAGAACTGGGTCGGGCACATACTTGTAGTACGGTACCTCAGACTCAACAAGTCGATAGTGCAAAGCAAGTTGCTGATGGATAATCTTGGCTACTTGATTATGCCTATGCAAATATTCACTGTTAGCCAAACGACCACAACCAGAAATAATATGTCTAATGGATTCACCAGGACTATGACATGCCCGACATATGTCAACCGTCCCATCCTTAATTATATATTTCCGGTAGTTATTCGTAAGGATAACTTCGTCCATAATTGCACAGACAAATCCTTCAGTTTCTCCAAAGAGATTACTGAATCGTAGCCAAGATACGGACGCTAGAAAATCTACACTGGGCCCATGAAGGGCCCGGAAGAAGCGTCCGTGGAGCTCCTTGCTATGCCATACCTCCTTGCGATCATTGACGCTCAGTACCACAGGTTTGCGCCAGTTCTCTTTTGCCAAGGATAGCGGAGTGAATCCATTGTCCACCGCTGCTACTTCTCGATGCATACCCTCGTTGACTTTCAGGAAATATTCCCTGAGGCTGCACACCTCACGGTTGTGAAGGGTCTTAGCATTTAATAAGCCTCGACCACCACACTTCCGCGGGATGTACAACCTCATGACCGACGAACGAGGGTGATGCATGCGATTTGCAGTCAGCAGGGTCCGGACTCGTCTATCCAGGGTGTCAAGTTCAGTCTGTGTCCACTTGAGTATACCAAAAGAATACATTAGGACTGGCATGACCCAACCGTTAAAGGCTCGCACCTTGTTTCCGCCTGATAAGGAACTTTTGAGTACCTTATTCAGGCGGCCAAAGAAGCGCTCCTGTAACGATTTCTTCATGTCCGGTCCATTAATGCCTAATCCTTCTGATATACCCAGGTATTTGTATGTATCGTTTGCGGAGAGTGATCTCAGTTTTGTGAAATCTGAGAGTTCTAGTCCCTCAGATTCCACAATCCCTCCTCGCTTTACATGCATGACCGCACACTTGTCTACTCCAAACTCCATTCTGATGGAACTACTAAATTTTTCAGTTATATTCAGTAGTTCCGTCAGTTGTTTCTTGTTTGGAGCAAACAATTTGAGGTCATCCATGTAAAGTAAGTGGGATATAACTAAACCCCTTCTCCGCAAAGGATAGCCTAGCCCTGAATCCTCCAGTAGAGTACTTAGAGGATTCAAGGCCAAGCAGAACCATAGTGGGCTCAGGCTGTCACCCTGGAATATTCCTCGTACTATCCTTACAGGTTCATCATTCCCTTGGATTTGTCTATATCCCGGATAGCAAAGCACGGTGCTCCACTGCCTCATACATGACTCCAAGAAGGCGCGTAAACTTGCATGTATTTTATACAACTCCAGCACCTTCAGGAGCCATGTATGTGGCACAGAATCATATGCTTTTTATAGTCTATCCAGCATGTAGACAAATCTTTTCGGGACCGACGAACCTGTTGGCTAACAACCATATCAATGAGGAGTAGCTCCTTAGTTCCACGAGACCCCCCCTACATCCATTTTGAGACACAGACATGATGGAATTTTGTTCAATATGTTTTGTTATTTTTGTCCTCAAAATGGATGTAAGAAGTTTATAGACCGTTGGTAAACATGTGATTGGTCTATAATTTTTAGGCTCAGTGGAACTACCTGATTTATGGAGCAGGTGGGTAACTCCTGTTGTTAGAAATTGTGGTAACGACCCAATTTCCAAAGCTGCCTGGAAGTGTAATGCTAAGCGAACGTGTGAACTCTTGAACCATTTAATCCAGAAATTGTGCAGTCCGTCCGGCCCCGGTGATTTCCAATTCGGAACCGAACAGGCTGCACTGGCTACATCAGAGGAGGTGATTTCTACCTCCTCCATCTCTGGTATAGTCTCACACCTTCGCTTAACATCACACATCCAGTCACCTTCTGTGTGGCTAACAGGTACCGACCAGATGTTGCGCCAAAATGTGTTAGTGGCATCATCATCCGGTCGCCGCCCGTCAGCCACATCTTGGTTGGATCGTTCCCAATCTCTGTATACCCACCTCTGATCTCTTTGGAACATGCGATTCTGAGTATAGCGCTCCACTCTTTTTTTGTAACGTCTAATACGGTTTGCCCATGCATAAACTTTCTGCTTCAGGAAGTCGATGCGCTCTGTAACACGTGACAGGTATTCATGAGGACTGGTTTCAGTCCCCACAAATGCACGTCTTACAAAGCGCATCACTCTAGGGCGAGTATTGCCCTCCTGAAACAGGATAGTTTGCCAATGAGTACCCTCCACTGATACGACGCTCTATCCTATACTGCCAGGCAGGTACTGCTGGTTTTAGTCGGACTGCTGCGTCAAGATTTGGGAATCTGACGTTAGCCACTCGACAAGCAGCTACCGCCCCACAGTACAAGATTGAGTGTGTATCATAGAGGTTTTCGCTACTCTCAAAATATTTTTTAAGTAGCGAATCCAAGGCGCTCACCAGCGCCCTATTTTTTTTACACATGGGCAAACGTGGTAATTTAGGTCTTAAATTACTAGGAGCAAGTCTATACTCACGAACCGCATCCTCCAAAGCACTCCTCAGTCGTTCATTTATTATTATTATTATTATGACTTATAGTAATGGCTGTGTTAGCTACTGTATAGTTTGGGGTTGTGAGTTCATATGTAATGCAGTGAATTGATCAATGTATTGTATTTGTTTAAGTAATAATTTGTTTGGTTGCCTCTATTTCCTTTCTTTGAAATGTAAAATGGTTTGTGTAACTGTATAATAGGGATGATGCCAGCGTATGAAAATTAAAAATCTAATTAGTCCGTAAGTTAGGTAAAGAAAAAATATTAGACACGTATTTTATTATTTTGTCGTTTAATAAAACAATACTTAGATAAAACGAATCAAAGTTTAGGAGTGGGGGATAAAACGTTATTTATACGTATAAAATGTACATAGAAGTGACGTCACGCGACATTTCAAATCAATATATCGTCGACAGTATTTGTTTCTGTAAGAACATAAAAAATTTGTATCTAATGATTTAAAATAATCTACTAGACGGACATTAAAATAAAAATGAGGTATCTACCCTATTATGCTGCTATAAGAAACTACTTCTTATCTTGCGAATCTCTGAGAATCCACTATTGGACTTTGGGCCTACTCTGCAAAATAGGTGTAGAACAACAGGGCGCCACCCTTATATGGTGGACATCCCGCCCATTTGCACCAAGCGTTTCACATCAAGTTTCCTTGTGCGAACCGCTAAAGAATGAAATTCCTTGCCGGAATTATTGTTTGCCGACAAATACAACTTGGGTGTCTTCAAGTCCCAAGTAAACGTACTCCATCGCGGAGGACTTAACGGGTTGCTGGGGCTCCGGCTCGAAGTGCAGGAGTAGAAATGGGGTGGTTTTTAGTCAGTAGGAGTCTGACACTCCCTCCCTCCCCCAATGCAGGAGAAGTCATTCGATGATTTACTTCCCTTAAAGAAATACGTGCTCCATCGTTGGCCACATCATCGCTTACTACTAGGCGAGATGGTGGCCAAACGTTAACCTATCAATGATGAAAGATAATTAAGAAAAGTAGGGATTTATCATAATATCCAGTTTGCCAGTCGGATTAGATGGCAGTTTTAATGGATCAGGTTTATTAGAGTACATATAAACGGTCCGGTCCCTGTTAAATATTAGTCCCTTAAAATATTTCCACGACACCCATGGGGAGAGCTGGGTTGGAAACAAATGAATTCCGCTCTATCATCGACAAACGGCTGATTGTTGTAATAAACACTAAAGACAACAAAACATACAATGTCTGACAAAACAAGATATGTCGATCAAATTCGGAGGCCTCGTAATGGAAACTTGAGCCCATCAATTCTCGGGGGCACGAGAAATGACTGAGTTCGACGATAGAATACTGAACAGTTTAATTTGTAACTAAACACTGCTCTTGTAATGTATGGAGAGAACTGAGAGAGGTTTTTTTTACGTTGCCCCACACTAGGACTTTCTCGTGTGTCGTGGACGTGTATACAAACATACAAGTTTACATACACATGACACCTAGACCCGGAAAAACAATCTGTAGATCATACAAAGAGTTGTTCAGTCGACATAACATAACATCGCGCCTTTTACCCCGAATGGGCAGGCAGAGGTGCACTTCAGCACTTACTGCAATGTAAGTTGTTCAGTCAAGTAAAGTATTATGAGAGTTTTAGGAAGATTTTTCAGTAAACGTACGAAGTCTAGAATTCTGCTCGATATTAGGTTATGGTACATGGTATAGACTTATCTTTTTGTAATTGTCTTTTCGTAACTTATTGAAGATTTTACGACAAAATCGACAATTTAAATTCTTACTAAATTAAGCAAACGGTAGGAGCGTGACAATCACCGCATCGTGTGTCGCGGAATGCTGCTCATAAATATGAGCCTCTATGGCTTGAAACTAGTCGGGTTCCTCAAATATTATAGTAGTATTTAAGTGTGGGAGAGCCATGCTTCGACAGGAATGGGCCGGCTCGACCGGAGTGATACTACAGAAAATTAACGTGAAACAACGTTTGCGTTGTGTTTCGTCGTGTGAGTGAGGTTACTGGAGGCCCAATTACCCTCCCCTTCCCCAATCTCCCCAATTCCTGAATCCCCAACAATTCTCAAACTCCTAATCTTCAAAAGGCCGGTAACGCAAATGCGTTACAAATGTAACGCCTCTGGTGTTCCAGGTGTCCAAGGGCTACGCCGATTGCTTACCATCAAGTGATCCGTCTGCTCGTTTATATGCCATAAAAAAAATGATACGAGCAAGTCGAAAAACATAATAGGTAATTAAAAATCGTTCGAAGATAGAATTGAAGACTTCAAACTCAGTAGTCAGTTTACAACTTCTGGACTAGAACCAGGCCATAAACAAATTACTCTATAAAAACACTTTGAAAGCAACAAACAAGTTCCACAGAATGAAAACTTCGCATTGAAACGTTCTATAGTCTATGGTCGCGACGTTCCATTTCACACTAGGGAATTTGAAGTTGGAAGCCAGATAGTGGAGTGTTGCGATCCTTTATACGTAACTTTGTGGCGTGCCGTTTCACGCTAAGGTAAATGTTATCGTAGTGTAGTTTTATAGTTTGTTATACAAATATTTTAGAAGTTGTGTGTTTTTGATGTCGAGTCACTTTGTGGTGTTTTGAACGAACAGAGGTTTTTTATGTTATGTTGTAAAGGTTGCACTCTGTCAATAAAAACCTTTTCATCGCAATATTTTTTTAAATCCATCAAAGAGAGATCAAAAATTCTGTAGCACTAAAGCCCTTCTTTGCCATGCCACATCCTTTTTAAATTACCTATTGACAAGAATACTAAAAATAACAACTTATACATATGTTTATGTTGTTATTTTTTTTTGTTTAGTGGGAGCAAGTAAAGTAAGTAGCTATAAGTAGCTTAGTAAGTTACTTGCTTTTTGGGACGCAGCTCAAAACTCTTGTATGGCAACCAACATAATAAAACACGCCTTTTACCCCCGAAGAGGTAGGCAGAGGTGCACATTACAGCACTCAATGCTACTATACAATGTAACACCCACTTTTCACTATTTATATTATGAGTTCCATGTAATAGGGGGTAAGCTTATTACCATATACCGGGCACATTTCCAGACTCCGTGCAGCTAATGAGGGTTTTACAAACCCAGTAATACTTTGCCCGACCCGGGAATCGAACACGAGACCCCTTGCCCGGCAGTCGCACTTGCGACCACTTAGCCAATGAGGCGTATTGTCCGGAAATTCCTCTCTCTGGACCCTGACCGCCGGTAGCTTGGAAATCTCCCGTTACTGGTGGGCTACTGTTTTTTATATTTTTAAATATCTTTATATATATAATTCTTATGTGAGTGTGTATGTCACTGAACTTATCTCAAACGACTGGACCGATTTTGATGAAATTTTTTGTGTGTGTTCAAGGGAATCTGGGAATGGTTTAGATTCACAAATCAGCCCGGCAGATGGCGCTGCAGTCGCAGTATCTAGGTTAGTTATCCTAAACGGCTGAACTAATTTGAATGATTTTTTGTCTATACATTCAAGTGGATATGCAGGACAACGTCTGTCGGGTCCGCTAGTTTGATTATAAAATAAAATATTTAAAAATATGTAAGTCAAGTATAGAAATATATAAAGGAAATAACTCTATTAAAGAAACAGTTCCACATAATCATAACAATTCAAAGTTGTTCAGAAACATAAAACATTCTTCCCTATAAGGTAGCTGCACCATTACAAACCTCTCTCAAAGCTCATCGTACAACTAAAATACAAGATTGTTAAATAAATACTCCAGTTTTCAGAGCAAACACAGGTTTCACTGAAATAGAGTTTCATGCTAAGAAAGTTCTGAAAACATTTCAATTCGCTCGTATTTAAATATGTGAATTGCTTGTGAATATAGACTGGAGAGACACAATTGTGGTAGCATTTGTCTTTTCTATCTGTGTAAAAGTAATAGGTGCTTTTACCCTATTTTTATGAATTGGTTTATTTAAGATCGACGATTTATTTTATGGTTATTTTGAGACACAAAATTCGATGATTAAATCATAATTATTATTAAACAAGATGATGATAGAATTTTATTAATAATTAACTTTTTCCCGCTACTTCGTACGCGCAATCCCGTTTTTCCCGTAATTGGGCCTTTTCTTATGGGGGGAAAATCATCGAATGACTGCTTCCGCCTGGGTGAGACGGGAGGGAGTGTCAGACTCTTACTGACTAAAAACCACCCCGTTCCTTCTCCTGCACGTCAAGCCGGAACCCCGGTTACCCGTTAGGTTCTCCGCGACTCCGAACGTAATTGGGCCTCCGGTAACTTCAATCACACGACGAAACACAATACAAGCGTTGTTTCACGTCGATGTACTGTAAGGCCGTGGTACCATTTTGGTCAAGCCGGCCCGTTCGTGCAGAAGCGTGGCTCTCCCACACTAAAATGGTCATGGAACAGGTCTATTTAGAGTACCCAGTACCTCTTATATTAATGTTGACCATCAGAATAGTTTCAGAGAAGTAAGTATTTCACACGGAACAGAGTCACATGGAACAGAGTGGCTCAAGAAAGAAGAGAGTGGAAAAGGTTGGAGGAGGCCTTTGCCGACTGGCAAACAGATTTCCAAAAACTATACAAAAGCTATATAAGGGATAAGTAAGTATTTACATTATTTTAAGATTAAGTTTTTAATGTATTTTCCTTTGTAACACTGATCTAAATCTGAATAAAGGCTATATTATTATATAAGTATTTCACACACCATAGTCTTTTCTTGTAAATCTAAGCGACTTTTAAATGACTTCCCTGTAAATAAAATTGTATAACATGGTACTAAAAGTATATTTTTAGGTTCAAAACAAAAATAGCGAGCCTGAAACATTCAGGTTAGGCTTTTTATATAAAACAAAGGTACACAGGCTCCTGGCGTAACACGGATGAGTGAACTCAGACAAACACAAACAGAGCCATAAAGCCTTCGGCCTGTCCATTCCATTGTATATATATAGATAGGATGAATGTATTTATATTTTGAGTTTAGGTTAATAGTTTGGTAGGTTTTTTTAAAGGGGGAAAATCATATAATGTCTTCTCCCGCCCGGGTGAGGCGAGAGGAAGTGTCAGACGCTTACTGACTAAAACCACCCCGTTCCTACTCCTGCACTTCGAGCCCCGGCAACCCATTAAGATCTTTGCGGCTCCAGTTTGGTAGGTTTTGAGTTTCATTCGTGGAAGTGCAGTCAATAATATTGTTCGTCGTACTGGCGACACCAAGAAATAAAATTCATTCATTTATTTTTATGGTAATATCTCTCTCTTTTGGATTTGGATGTGCTTAACAAATAAGTCGTTGTAATTGTTGTAATTAGGCAAATTTTATAATCATAAACATCAAAATTATATAAGTAGCGCCATCTAGTTTTTCTTTGGGAAGGTAACCGTGCAGGATCTCAATCTATGTTTGTTTTACGTATTTAAAGGAAATTTTTGTTTCATCAAATTTTTAATTTTTTTTTTTATGGTATTGGAGGCAAACGAGCAGACGGATCACCTGATGGTAAGCGATCAGCGCCGCCCATGGACACCCGCAACACCAGAAGAGTCACAGGTGCGTTGCCGGCCTTTTAAAAAGGAGTACGCTCTTTTCTTGAAGGTTTGAAGGTCGTATCGGTTCGGAAATACCGCCGACGACAGATCATTCCACAGTTTTGCTGTGCGAGGCAGGAAGCTACGTGAGAAGCGCACAGTTGTGGCCTGCCAACCATCTATTTGATGGGGATGCATATGCTGTCGTGAGGGTCGATGGCGAAAAGATGCGGCAGGTATCAGGTCAAACAATTCCTCAGAGCACTCCCCGTGGTATAAGCGGTAGAAAATGCACAATGAAGCTACATCTCTACGCATTGCCAAAGTGTCGAGCCGGTTTGAAACACCCGGACATCCAACAATCCGAACGGCACGCCGCTGAATGCGGTCCAGAGGAAGAAGCTGGTACTGGGGTGCCCCCGCCCAAAGATGAGAACAGTATTCCATGTGGGGCCGCACCTGTGCTTTATATAGAAGCAGGCGGTGGGCCGGGGTGAAATACTGCCTCGATCTATTGAGCACACCAAGCTTCCTCGAGGCTAATTTGGCCTTATCCTCTAAATGACCGCAAAACTGGACGTCGCTCGAAATGTTGACACCAAGTATTCCAATACCGGCTGAGGCAGTTAGGGGGGTGCTTTGAAAATGAGGAGAGACGACCAACGGCAGTTTCTTAGCGGTAAACACGCAGACTTGTGTCTTAGTGGGGTTAAACTGGACCAAATTAAGCCACCCCAATCAGAGATTCTCCCTAAAGAGGTCTCGATTTCAGACACGAGTCTGTTTCGGCTCTCTATGACGTTTTCCCGAGAAATGTTAGCGCGGCCGGTGTAGTAGGCATCGCCTGTGCTGTCATCCGCATAACAATGAATGCCGCTGATTTGCAGCATGTCATTGATATGGAGGAGGAACAATGTAGGCGATAGCACGCAGCCTTGAGGGACACCTGCGTTTACAGACATCAAGTCAGAGCATTCACCGTCGACGACGACTTTAATGCTTCTGTCTGCAAGGAAGCAGGAGACCCATTTGCATAATTTCTCAGGAAGTCCGTAGGAAGGAAGCTTCGAAAGAAGCGCTCTATGCCAAACCCGATCGAAGGCCTTCGCCACGTCTAAACTTACTGCCAACGCTTCCCCCTTAGACTCGATCGCCTGTGCCCACCGATGCGTTAGGTAAACAAGAAGATCACCAGCAGACCGCCCTTTACGAAAACCGTATTGCTGGTCACTGAGCAGCTGATGATCCTCTAAGTAACGCAGGAGCTGGCAGTTAATAATGGACTCCATTATTTTCGAGAAGAGGGAAGTTATGGCTATCGGTCTGTAGTTAGACGGGTTAGATCGGTCACCTTTTTTAGGGATTGGGTGGACTAAAGCTGTCTTCCAGGACGTCGGAACTACGCCTGAGGAGTAAGAGAGCCGAAAAAGACGTGTTAGAACTGGGGCCAACTCGGGGGCGCACATCTTCAAAACAATGGGTGGGATCCCATCAGGCCCACTCGACTTATGGACGTCAAGGGACAAAAGCGCCAAACGTACCGTGCGCTGGTGGAACCGCACATCCGGCATATACCTTCCGCACCAAGGCACAACAGGAGGCTCGTGCCCACCGTCATCCAGTGTCGAGTTGGACGCAAAGATTTTTGCCAAAAGTTGAGCCTTATCCCTTGCGTTATGAGCCAACGAATCCTCACCCATGTGCAGAGGTGGAAATGACGGCCTGCAGAAATTGCCCTCGATAGCTTTGGCGAGCGACCAGAATGAACGAGTTCCTGAAGGAAGGCGCTCCAGCCTCTCACCAATTCTACCGATGTGCTGCGACTTGGCACCCGCAATAGCTCTTTTGTAGGACTTGGAGGCAAAGTTATACTCCTTTTTTAGTGCACTGGTATTTACATCCCGTGCCACCGCCGCATCGACCCAGGCTTGGTAGGCCCCCCGCTTTCTGCGTGAGGCCTTTCTGGTAGAAGCATCAAACCAGGGCCGATATCTGCCACCGACGGGGACCAGAGAAGATGGGACGAAAAGCTCCATCCCCTGCAGCACCACATCAGCAACAGAATTGGCAGCGGCATTGGGATCATCCTGCAAGAAGCAAACCCGCCTCCAAGGGTAGGATGCAAAAAAGGACCGCATCCCATCCCAGTCTGCCGACCTATAGTGCCATACACGGCGACCGCGTACCTCTTGTAGTCGCGGTATGCACGTCCAAGATACAGTGCTCCGGACAAGGCAATGGTCCGATGAGCCAAGAGGGGCTTCGACGGATACGCTGTAGCCGTCCGGGTGAGAGGTCAGCAGAAGGTCCAACAGTGAAGACTTCTGGCCCTCCACATCTGGGATTCGCGTGGGCACGGTCACCAGTTGTGTTAGGCCAGAAGCAAGAGCCAAGCCGTGGACAGATCTCCCCGCGTGGTCAGTCTTACTGGAGCAGAGCCAGTCGGCGTGATGGGCGTTGAAATCGCCAAGCAAGACCACTTCCGCTGAGGATATCTGCCCCTGCACAAGATCTACAGCCGCCTGGATGTGGTCCATGAGTCGGTCAGTCTCGCTATCACCGCTATGGGACCTATATAGGCACGCATAGACACGGGGGTGGTCGTCGTTATCTACACGCAGCCATAAGGTGGACAGGTCCCTACCTTCAAGATTACTGAGGCGACGTGAGCTGATATCGTCCCTGATGTACACGCACAACCCGGCCCTAGGCAGGAAGGAATGTTCCAGTCCATACCCAGGATAGGTGAGGTAGGATGTGTCCAACGGAGACGATATCTGCGTCTCAGTCAAAAAGAGCAAGGCCGGCTTTGCTGTCTCAAGGTGGTGATGGACAGCATTGAGGTTGGTGTGTAATCCCCTGATGTTGCAGAAGTCCACATTCAGCGCGGCAAGGGGTACCATGGTTATTCTGCTCTTGCCTCCAGCTTTATGATGCGCAGTTTTGCCCCCCCCAGAGTACGATGTGGGGCGGCCTGGACGTCCACGCTCAGGGTAGTTGAGTTCTGAAAATGGACGTCCAGAGAGGGATTCTCCAACGCAGTTGGTACCCTCCTGGGGTAGAAACTCTTGTATCAACTGCGCCATTATGAAGGGGGGGGGGGGGTTGGGCCTCCGGTACCCTCACTCACTCGGTCAAACACAGCGCAAGCGCTGTTTCACACCGGTTTTCTGTGAGGCCGTGGTATTACTCCGGTCGAGCCGGCCCATTCGTGCCGAAGCATGGCTCTCCCACGGTAGAATTCTAGCAAAAAGGCAATTTATAACGCTCAATGCTGAAGTACTTTCACTAGTTCTGCTACATATATGTTTAAGATCATTAATAATCACATTAAAGTCTACGTTCGCACTACACATGATTTTTATATCTTATTTTCATTTTCATGTCCAAAACCATCTGACTCGAGAGTCCTACCTCAAAATTACTTACCCAACAGTCAATACTTGCAACTATTCACCCAAAAAACATATTCCCAACATATTCCTAACTTAAGCACTTGCACATAGCCAGCTCTCTACACTAAGAAACCCATTTGTACTACAGTCTAGATACTAGTTAGGTCGAGGCTAAGCTTCACTAAGAAACAGGCAAGTTATCGAGCTTAGTTCCAACTTACATCCTCTATAACATGATAGTTTGTTAAGTTAGGAATAAGTTGAGAGTGAGTTGGTTTCGCATACACTGTGATTTTGGAAGTGATAGCCATCTTAATGGAGTGTTAAGGCATAAATGTTAGATTTTAATCCAAGGTTAAAATATTAGACTGCCTTGATCGCCGAGTGGTCGCTAGTGCGATTGCCGGGCAAGGGGTCTCGTGTTTGATTCCCGGGTCGGGAAAAGTATTACTGGGTTTAAAAAAATGACAGTAGTAGCACGGAGTCTGGAATTGTGCCCAGTATATGGCAATAGGCTCACCCCCTATTACATGGGACTCATAACATAAATAGTGAAAAGTGGTTACAATGTACAGTGGCATAATGTGCACCTATGCTACCCCTTCGGGGATAAAAGGCGTGATGTTATGTTATGTTATTTTATGTTGTTATAATATTAGAAATACAATAGTTTGTATGTGTATGTTTGTAACCCAATCACGTCAAAACAGCTGAAGAGATCGGTTACTACAGGGATTTTTTTTTTTTTAAGGGGGGAAAATCATCGAATGACTGCTCCCGCCTGGGTGAGGCGGAAGGGAGTGTCAGACTCTCACTGATTAAAAACCACCCCGTTCCTTCTCCTGCACGTCGAGCTGGAGCCCCGGTTACCCGTTAGGTTCTCAGCGACTAGGGATAGATTATGGTTTTGAATAACACATTTGAACTGTGGGAGAGCACTGAGAGTGAGAGTGCTTCGGTACAAATGGGCCGGTTCGACCGAAGCGATAGTACGGCCTCACAGAAAACCGACGTGAAACAACGTGTGTCGTGTGAGTAAGGCCCAATTATTCCTCCCTCCCTCACCAGTGTCTCCAATCCCCGAATTCCCGACAATTCTCAAATTCCCAATTCCCAAAAGGTCGGTAACGCACTTGTAACGCCTATGGTGTTTCGGCGTCCATGGGCGGCGCCGATTACTTACCATCAGGTTATTCGAATGCTCTTTTAACCGTCTTATCCCATAAAATAATGTAGCTATAAATTGTATGCTAGTGAAATATAGATTTTCCTAAACTTTACTCTTTCTTTCAGGTTAGTACCTACTTAACTTGCGTCTATAAAGGAACTAGGCAGACGTGCGTGCTTCATTTTTTTCGCTTTAACATAAACATTCCCTGTAATGCTTATAAAGTACCAGTGAAACCATAGCGTAGAGGCATAATGTTCTAATATCGATGCTGGCCGTGCAAACTGATTAGTATAATCTGTGGTCATTAGCGGCTGCCCCGGATTAGGGTTGCCGACGTAAAAATGGGTCGGCTGAATAATTTTTATTGGTAATTTAAAAATGTTTTTTTTTTCTTTTTTTAGACTCGTTATTTTAGAACTAGAGTTTTCTTAAATTATATTATCGCAAGTTTCAATGTAACACAACACTTTTTTGTAAATTATCTGTAGTTAGTAGCTGTAAGAAAACTACTTTGTCAAGCACATTAAAACATAAATTAACGCCATGTTACAAGGTTGTAAAACAAAGTACGTTAAGAACTATAACTAGATACTAAAGAATAAACAAGCAACAAAACCATTATTTTATACGAAGTATTTCTTAAACGAATACCAACGTAATATTTAACACCAACGTTAAACCACAAACTATAAAACCAATTCTCGACCAAAAAAAGAAAACAAAATAAAGACATTAAAGCCATAAATTAAAACCTCTTTTGTCGAGCATAGACTGCATAGAACGATAATTTGAAGCTAGCAACCCTGTTTGGCGCCAAAATGAATGCGAGCAGCAATTTCCCGCGCTAACAGTATAATGTGATGGCGGATTGGCTCGCTCAGGTTTTGCAGGCATCTTGTAAAGCAATCTAACTCGGTACTGATGTTTTAACAGAGAAGATAACTGGATTTATAAACATTATAAATGAAGTATTGAATGGACTGTTATTTACAAAAAAACAAATATCCGAACATAGATAGTACCTCCTCGTCTTTTTGAAGTCGGTAAATAGACAATATTTTTTCGTTCGATTCGACGGGTTCGACGATTTCCGGTTCGGGCAAAGTATTACTGGGATTTTTAAGTAGTAGCTCGGAGTCTGGAATTGTGCCCGGTATATAGCAATAGGCTTACCTCCTATTATATGGGACTCATAACATAAATAGTGAAAAGTGGGTATTACATTATACAGTGGCATTAAGTGCCGTAGACAATGTGTATCTCTGCCTACCCCTTCGTGGTTAAAGGCGTGATAATGTGTATGTTTCATAGAATTGCATTATTTTATAAACGAATTCTGTTATAATTTTTTAGAATCATTGTAGAACATACTTTTTTAAAAAGAGAAACGAATGGAGTTTAATGCTCGTTCTTCTCCACTCCCTAGCTTCACTGACAGACTGACTGACATACTATTATTTATTTTGTATTTGTTGACGTTTCATAAGTACCAAATTATGGTTTAATTGAAATAAATGCTTTGACTTTGAGGTTTGTGATATTTTTTATAATATCTAAAAAAATAGTAGAGTTAATATCCAACCGCAATTCGACTTTATAATTGAGAATTTTAGGTAATAAGCCAGGGAATGTCTTGTGAGCATAAAAATATACTTTCTCGATTCAAAGATTATGTCCAAAATTCAATACCAAACGACTATACCTACTTCTAATTTAATTTAACTACTAAATCATTGAACCAACTAAAACACAAAACATAAAAAAAAACAAATAAATAAACATCAAAAACTGACAAATACAAAATATCCTAATGAAATCGACACCCAATTCATTGTCCATCACTGGAGCAGAGACAATTATCGATACTCGCTAGAACTGCGCTAATTGCGTCATCGAAAAAACAAAACGAATGCCGCTGATTGGCTGACTATCTCGGTTTTATTTAGTCGACTATGGAACGTCACTAAATTGAAGCTTTTGATTAGAGTTGAGTGAAAAGCGAAGTCATTGTGTAATGAAAGTAGTTTTTTATTATTGTTAGGTTATAAATACGTGTTCTAGAGCCTGGGGGATAGGCTGAGGTATACAAGTGGTGTGTTTGTACTTCATTAGCTTTTTAGAACTAAACTGAATAGGCCTAGTAAGATAACTCTTGTTTGCCATTTTGAACTATGTATTATCAAGTATTTTCATTAATAGACATTCTAGAGGCCAAGAATTGTACGATATGAACGTGTTAAGCTCGCTACTTGGCAGTCTATTCCAATTTTTTAGTGTCTGGGAGCCATGCTTCGTCACGAATGGGACAGCTCGACCCGTGTTTAATTTCATCGTGTGAGTGAGGTTACAATTACCCCTCTCCCCAATCTCCTTAATCCCTGAATCCCCAACAATCCTCAAATTCTTAATCCCCAAAAGGCCGTTAACGCACCTGTAACGCCTCTGGTGTTCTGGATGTCCATGGTTGACGCCGATTGCTTACCATCAGGTGATTTGTCTGCGTGTTTACCGGCTTATAGAAGAAAATAGGAGTGAGTACTCTTTATTTTTAAAAGTTTTACAAGTGTAAAAAGCATTATTATGATGGCATAATTATGGTTTAGTTAAAATAGTTCCTAACTTCATCATCATCATCAACAGCCTATTGCTGAGCAAAGGCTCTTCTCACACGGAGAAGGTTTGAGTATTAATCACCACGCTTGCTCAATGCGGGTTGGCGATTACAAACTTATAATTAGAAATTATAAGCCCAGGTTTCCTTACGATGTTTTCCGTCACCTTTTGTCAGTGGTGTCTAGATAATCTTAGAAAGTACATATAACTCGTAAAAAGTCACATTGGTACTTGCCGTTGGTAGGTTTTGAACCTGTACCCTCATGCATGAGAAGCGGAAGTCTTAAATCTCCGGGCCACCACGACATTCTTAACTTCAACTATATGAAAATCAGACTATTTTTTATGGAAATGAAAGGCGACGTTATAAACAACCCACAAACTGAAATCAAATTAGGTTCCTAAAGTATCAATTATTTCAATAAATTGCCGATCGACGCCAACCAACGATTAATTAGCGTTGCCAACTAATTGCGATGAAATTATAAATAGAGTATTTGTGGTGTTACAAGTTCTAATCGCTTTTCAGGCAGTTCAAATAAGGTAATTAGTGGCTAATCTATATAGGTCTAAATTAGTTTGAAATTAGGAACAAAATTTAGATTTTAGGCCAAGCAAATATAAGTTTTATTGACGTTGGTTTAGATTTACTGTTTCGATAGATTAGTTATCATCATCGTAGCTATTTGAATAGCTGGACATAGGCTTCTGCCAATGACTTTCAGTTTAGCCTGTTAGCAAACCTGCATCCAGCAGTACCTATTAGATCTTTATGACTATCATTATTACTCGAGGTGTCTGACTAGAAACTTTATTCAGAAATCGAACCCAACCCCTTCTTGCTTCAGAACTTACGATTCCGCAAAAATATGAAACACTTAACCAACCTAAATCCTTAACAAATACATCGTACATTAAATTTCAAACACACACACACACACACACACATCTTTACACTCCGAACAACTTTTGATAGGAGCTCATAAAGAAACAGGGAGACAAATTATCTTGAACACAAACAGACGAACTGGGTGACAATCTTAATAATTATACTGTTGGCAACACAATCAGAAGTTTGTAAACGCCGTTTGATGGGGGACGTTAGCTCGGGGATTAAATGATATTACAATGTCTTAATATGATATGTAGAAAAGATGGATGAAAGAAGTATTTTTTTTAAGTGGGGGAAATCATCGAATAACTGCTCCCGCCTATAGTGTCAGACTCTTACTGACTAAAATCCACCTTGTTTCTTTTCCTGCACGTCGAGCCGGAGCCCCTGTAACCCGTTAGGTTCTCCGCGACTCCGAATCGGCATCAGCCCTGTTGGACACCATCCGTGGTGGTCTGATGGGTTTTAGAGGCGCGCGCGGAACGCTTGGCGGCGTACGCTCGGGTCTGTTTCGAAACTATTTTTTTATTAATTTTATTGGATAGAGCGGCAAACGAGCATTTGGATGTATCTCAAGGTAAAAAACAGTTCCTTATTGGGAATTTGGGAATGGAGGTGGGGGGGGGGAGGCGGCGGATTTGAAACCCTCTCGGAATATCGGAATACTCCGCAAGCGTTGCTTCAGGCCGGTAATAAGTGAGGCCGTGACATCACTCCGATCGAGCTTGCCCACTCATGCCGAAACTTATTCCACAAGACAGATCTTCCTTTCATCTTAATTAAGTGAGTAAAGTAACGTTTAGATAATCATTTAAACTAACAGATAGATTAACTTAACAATTCTAGCTTGATTGTCAAATTCTAAGTCTATACATGACATAGACTAGTGACCCGTTTATCTCAAACGTCACAATAGGCGGCCATTTTGAAATCCGTTATTTTGTCAAATAATACTCTCGTTGGTTGTCTTGTAAGTAGTGTTGGGAATCTTTGGAGGTAGAAGAAAATTTTGATCGATATAAAAGGCTTTTCGGGTGCCGCCCCTTTTTGTTCGAGATTCGTCTGACCGTCAATTTGTTTGTCCTTGCAACCAATATTTTCTTGTTAGTTTGTTTATTTGAGGTTTCAATGATTTTGTCAGAATTATTGAAACCGTTTTGTATCGGTTTTTTTCTTATTCTTATCGCACCGGCCTCAAACTTTTGGGAAAAAGAATTTGAGGATTATTGGGGATTCAGAAGAGTTTGGTAGATTAGAGAAATGGGGGGGGGGGGGGTAATGGGGTAATTGTGCCTCCGGTAACCTCACTCACATGATAAACCACAACGCAAGCGTTGTTTCACGTCGGTTTTCTGTGAGGTCGTGGTATCATTGCGGTCGAGCCGGCCCATTCGTGCTGAAGCATGGCTCTCCCATACTTTACATTATTTTCCGACACGAGCAAAAGACTTAATTAACAGTGAAACTTGATACCTGAAATAAGCTGAAAAATAAATAATTTATACTCGCGCTTGTTATTAAAACCTTTAAAGGTATGAAATTGTTTCCTGAAAACTGTTTTTCATTATTTTCAGTGTTTTAATATACTTTATTGGAAATTGGAAATGTTTTACATATAAACGTTGCACCTTTTAATTGTTCATGGGGTATGCAGCGCATCTCTTTATATCTATTGTACACTTTGAGCTAAATGAAAGTAGTGTATTATGGTCGCGGTTTATGTGATCATTCCGAAGATTCAACGGCCAGTTTATACTGGATGTGTAACCACTTGTACCACCCACTTTTCACCACTTATGCTCCGGGGCAGTTATATGTATTAGGCATATAAAAGTTTTCTGAAAGAAAATCAGGTAAATACTGTGGAGTCTGGAATGGAATCCAGTGTATGGTAATATGCTGACCCATCATTATATGGGGTACAGAATATGCATTATAATAATAATAATACAATAACTTCAACAATAGGTTTGGTTTATCAGTAAGCTTTGTGAATAGGTTGCTTATGGGAAGAGGTGCTCTATCTTAGGCCGCATCATCGGTTAAGATTGTGGTCGAATGTCGTCCATTAAAATATAAAAAAACTACCAGTGACTGAGAGAGTGTCACATTATACTAAATATATATTATTGTGTACCTCTGTCCACACCTTGGTGATTAAAAAGTATGAAGTTACAATGTAAATATATATCAATAACAATAAATAAATATTCAAAATATCTTCGCAATATAATCTCATTAATTTGAATCCCTTTGTGCGATGTAATTAATTAGTAAGGCGCTGTAATTAATTGGAGAAAAAACATTAATTTATGATTACGCCTATGTTAATTTATGAATGAATAAATGTAAATAAATGGCGTAGCATAAAATGTTATGATAACGGAGTCTGTTTTTTTTTTATTTTGCCAAGGTTTTTGTTTTTCTTGTTGCCATGGCAACGGGTGAAGGTAGAATTCGTCGAACATTTTATTATTTATCTACATAATGTAACATTATTAATGTTACTTAGTTATGCATTAAATGAGTGATCGTAAGCTTAATAGTCAAGCTAGTTACAAGTTCGATTTCTGAGTCGAGTCATCCGAGGTATAATTGGGTATTTTAGTGATTCGTTTTCAAAATAATAATAAATAAAATCTCTCGATCGATTTCGATCATGGTGGCAAGTCTAACTAGACTAGCCCACTACACAGGAGATATTACAGTGCACAAGTGTGTGCGCAAACACAAGTGCACTCTCTGTTCTCTCACTCTCTGAACCCGATGGTACAGCAGACTGACACGACAAGAGGGAGATCAGGCGCAGTACCAACGGTTTTACGTGCATTCCGAACTTCCTGACTCCGGGCTAATAATGGTCGTTTTAGTTTTACTCAAGAAATGCTATTGTTACTATTTGGCTGGCGCGGAAATCAAACCCGCGACACATTGCACAGCAGCCGGTCAAAATACTCCATTACGAATAGTACTATGTTTGTATCCCCTATTTAAGCCTTTGACTGCCGATAGAAAACTGTTGAAAATCCTCCGCTATCGTGGCCCATACCTTGTCCCCGGGCCTGCGGACGGCGAGGGGCCTGCGGACGGCGAGCATGAGTAGCTCCCCGTCCGACCAGGAACAGACCCGAGCGTACGGCGCGTCGCGTTCCGCGCGCGCCTCAAAGAGCCATCAGACCACCACAGATGGGGCCCAATAGGGCCGATGCGATACCGATTCGGAGTCGCGGAAAACCTAACGGGTAACCGGGGCTCCGGCTCGACGTGCAGGAGAAGGAACGGGGTGGTTTTTAGTCAGTAAGAGTCTGACACTCCCTCCCGCCTCACGCAGGCGGGAGCAGTCATTTGATGATTTTCCCCCTTAAAAAAAATACCTTGTCCCCTATGACGTTTAGGGTGTTAAACAAAAAAAACCATTGTCCCACATTGGGGGTGTTGGACACTATTATAGAGTACTATAGGATCCAACCTGAAAAGAGAACTGGAGATTTTCAACTAACCTGGCATTTGTGAACACTTTACTATCTAGCAACTACTCCTAGGTTGTGGTGGCCCGGAGATTTAAGACGCCTTCTTCTCATGCATGAGGATGCGAGTTGAAAACCTACCATCGGCACGTTACCAATGTGACTTTTACCGATTTTTATGTACTTTCTAAGATTATCTAGACACCACTGACAAACAGTGAAGGAAAACATCGTGAGGAAACCTGGGCTTATAATTTCTAATTATAAGTTTGTAATCGCCAACCCGCATTGAGCAAGCGTGGTGATTAATGCTCAAACCTTCTCCGTGTGAGAAGAGGCTTTGCTCAGCAGTGGGCATTTATAGGCTGTTGATGATGTGCAACAGAAGTGTAAAGAATTATTTTAAGTAATATTAATTAATCATTAAACTTGAACAAAAAGTACTAAACGTAAATTAATTACTTACTTTAGATTAAAGATTAAATTAGAAATTTGTATTACCTAATACAAATATTTATTTGTAACTACACCTTTTTATTAATCCCTGCCTACTCTTTCTAAGAAAAACGGTTTAAAAATAATTTCCACTTAATTCAAAGATTTCCAATTTGTAAAATAAAAGTTGTTGAAGGAAATTTTATAATTTCTAAATCTACTTCAAATTATTAGGTAGGTAATTGGTTCAGCTTAAAATTTTTCATGAATTTGTTTAATTCACGTAAATGTAAATAAATGTGTGTGTGTGTGTGTGTGTTTTTATGAGTCCCGTATAGTAAGTGTGTCTATTTAAGTGTGAGAGAGCCATGCTTCGGCACGAATGGGCTGGCTCGACCGGAGTGATACCACGGCCTCACAAAAAACCGACCCCTTCCCCAATCTCCCCAATCCCTGAATTCTCAAGGATCCTCAAACTCCTAATTCACGAGAGAATGCCGAAAACATAATAATTAACCAAGACACTTTGCTCAACAGCCACACTTGCAACCACTCAACCAAGGTAACGGTGTAGATTCTGACCTAATTTAGATATATCCAGAGTTTACATAACATCACGCCTTTTATCCCCGAAGGGGTAGGCAGACAGGCACATTATGCCACTGTAACACCCACTTTTCACTATATAATTATGTTATGAGTCCCATGTGATAGGGGGGTGAAGTCTCATCCAGAGTTTCATAAGTAAAAAAACATTATAGTTGGTTCAATAATTCAATTTTCCCACGCAAATCTAAGGAACTATATAGACTGGATCTCAAAGAGTAAGCTTATTAAAATCTTTAATTTAAAAACTTTTAGTTTGTCGTGACAACCATAGTAAGTAGCAACTAGACAGAGCCGTATTATCCCTAAAACAAACCAGGCAACTGGCTTTTTTTTAAGGGGAGAAAATCCTCGAACGACTTCTTCAGCCACGACGCAGGTAGAAATCCTAGTGTAGTTCAACGTTTTTCTACAGAAGACAAAAAACTTGTTGCTATTCTACCGCGATCATATCAAGCACATCAAACTAGAATTTAAACGCAGCTGTGACTAAAAACGTTCAGCAAAACGCGAAAAGATTTAAATAAGTGTACGTACCCTCTAATACTCAAGAGCTAACTCGACCCAATTACAGTTCCTGAAACAATTTCACTTTTTGAATTTCATGAAATTGACATTCAAATCACGTTGTTCATTTTCTTAGTTCATAATCAGGTTGCGAATGAATTCAGTTACTGAAAATTCAATAATTTACATCGCTGAAATCAAAGGGATGTTTTTGTTTTTCAAAAAGAGGATCGAAAAAGTTAATCAGGTATTTTGTAACTTGGTATACCTAATCTTGTAGTCAAGTAAAAAATGATAAACATGAATCCTTCGAACTCAGATTTTCAACCTGCCTGATAAGTGTGGTGATAAATGCAAACTATTCAGCAATCTCATGCTGTGTCGTCTCGTGTAAAAAGAAAGAGATAGACTTCTAGAAATTCTCTTTAAAGAGGTCCATATTCGCAGAGGACACTATCAAGTGCCGTGTTTGTCAAAAAATAATAGGTTTTCAGTAATCCCTTTGAGTGGCACCAATACAAGACCCACGACTTCATAATTCATATAATATTCAATAATTAAAAAATAGGTTTCTAGAGGTAAGGTTTGGAGTTGGGCATTGCTTATGTTCATAAGCCTTTCTGTTACATAATTATTATGTGTTGGGCAATGCTTATGTAACATAGTAATGGCTTATGGACTATTGCTTGGCAGTGCCCAAGTCCAAATCTTAGAAATTTTCATTCCTTCTTCTATCTTCCAAATCTTAAGAAACTTGTACAAGTACGAGGGCAACCACAAACCATATTCAAGTAGAAATAAATTACCAACAATCGAACAAAAAATACAACTTGAAAGTCGTAAAAAGGTTTACCAGAATCGATAAATGGAAAGCAGAATTTTCTTTCGAACAAAATCGAAGTCCAAACTTGTTAACGTCAATTCAAATTTCATTCATTGGAGCCAAAAGGTATTATTAAGATTACGCACACTTTCAATAAGTCATTAAAATCCGCCATTTTGAATCCAAACAATAATATAAAATGGTTCTCCAAACCAAACCAGGCCTAAAACGCTTTTATTTAAAATTTCCCATTGACTACGCCGTGTGCATAACAGTTGGGAAAATACGCCGGTAACTTAAAGTACGCCGCGTACTAAATTAAACTTGTTAACTAACGGAGGCAGTTTGTTAAGTACTTTTGTTAATGTAATAGTATGTTTTGTAACATAACACGTTATGGCTTAATGCGGTATTTTAATTATGTGATTAAAATGAATTGTTGCGTTATTGTTGGGAATTCAACTAAATATGCTATAACATTGTTGGGAATTATTACAATTTGTGAGGTTTTGAGATTTGTTATTGTTTGTTTTTGGGATTTTATAGTCAGGGAGAGGAAGTATGAAATCACTAAGTATTATAAGGCCTTATGAAATTCATATATTGCTAAGAAGTTAACAAAGTAGGAATGTTTATTTGGGTTCCTATAAAACGGAATATTAAATTATGTCATACCGATATAGACAATATTCCCTAATAACATACTTTTTACACATTGTAATGGCTACAGAAACAAATATATTGTGTTCGACTTTGAACATGAAACAACTATCTACAGGTTGTACAAATATTTGATTTATATAGGAACGGAATCCGCAATACGCTTCGCAGCACTCGCTTTACCACTACGCCAATTGCGCACTGAACTGGTAGTTTATGTAGTAAAATTGAATATAGTCGTATGTTTCGTGTGCTAACACTGGTCGCAAGTGTGACTATCAGGTTTAGCATAGTTTTATTAAGTTTTGTTATCCTGATATTATTACGGAGTCTGATAATGTGGCAAAAACTCATCTTTTGACACATACTCATAACATAGCCGGTGAAAACTGTGCGTTACATTATACACTTGGGAAGCAATGAATCGTACCCACTAGCATCCCTGAGGACACGGTGGAACACACCGTAGCGGAATGCCCTGCGTGGGCTGAGCACCGCCGTGCCCTCAGGGAAGTGATCGGCGATGGCGACCTCTCGCGTCCGGGCCTAGTGCAGGCCATGATGCGGAGCGAGGGGGACTGGGATGCCGTCTCCTCCTTTTGCGAAGCAGTCATGCTAGCTAAGGAGGAGGCGGGACGCGTGAGGCAGCGAAGCGCTGCCTCCTCGCGACCCAGCCATCGCGAAGGACACACCGGGCGTCGGGGATCGCGGGACGATCTCCGGCCACCGTAAGCGCGGGCCTGCGGACGGCGAGCATGGGTGGCTCCCCGTCCGACCAGAAACAGACCCGAGCGTACGGCGCGTCGCGTTCCGCGCGCGCCTCAAAGAGCCATCAGACCACCACAGATGGGGCCCAATAGGGCCGATGCCGATTCGGAGTCGCGGAGAACCTAACGGGTAACCGGGGCTCCGGCTCGACGTGCAGGAGAAGGAACGGGGTGGTTTTTAGTCAGTAAGAGTCTGACACTCCCTTCCGCCTCACCAAGGCGGGAGCAGTCATTCGATGATTTTCCCCCCTTAAAAAAAAAAAAAAAAAAAAAACCCACTAGCATTTTTTTGTTCATTTTATAGAACACTTTATAACTTTAAAAAAATCCTTTTAGGAAGAAAAAAATCAATATCGTTTTTTTTAATCATTGCCCCACAGTAGGATTTTGTCCGGTGACCTGGGTGCGTTAACAAACATACAAGTTCACATACACATCACGCCCAGACCCGAAACAACAATTTGTGGATGACACAAATAGTTGTTCCGTGCGGGAATCGGCCACGCGACAGGTGCAGTCAGTTTTAAAGGTAACTAAATAGTGTTTTATACGACATACGTTACCATTTAATATATTACTTGTATCAGAAAATATATATAAAAAAAGAGTAAACGCCAGTGGCATTGTTTCCTTACTCCCAAATATATAAGTACATGCACCTCTACCTATTTTTTAGGCATAAACACCCTTTCTACAGTCGGGTAATAAGACGTATCGTAAAGGTCTAATTTCATTTACGCCTTAAGCGCAAACAATGCGATATTAAATTCCATCCAATTTAACGTAAGTAATACTTCATGTTTTGATTCAGACGTTCTTTATTTTTTACCTAAAATCTCTTTTACTTTTACTTTGTTATCATTCGAGTGAATGGCAATTTTATGTGTTGTTCCGATTTCAGGAAAGTTAGGATTTTATGTATAAAATAATGTTGTTTTTTATGGGCCCATCAACATGTTTATTATTGATTTAAACTTTAGTCCCTACTTTTTATGGTGATATGGATTTTTTGTTACAATTTTACTTTTATAGTTTCCCTGATGTTTTGTGTAGATTGTGTTTTAAGTGTTTGTGTCTTATGATTACTAATAACTTGATGTTTTATGCAAGTATGCTGTTTCACCCGCTGTTTCTATTGGTCGTAACACCATGTTTTAATTAATAAAAGATGCCTGACTTTATTTTATTATTCACAAGGTTCGCATACCAATTTTGAGCAATCTCTGTAGAAAGTTGCATATTCTGTATCCATACAAACTTCTGCTCCCCATTTTAGGGAAGAGGAAGGTTTCATCATCAATCATCAACAGCCTATAAATGCCCACTGCTGAGCAAAGCCTCTTCTCACACGGAGAAGGTTAGAGCAATAATCACCACGCTTGCTCAATGCGGGTTGGCGATTTCAAACTTATAATTAGAAATTATAAGTCCAGGTTTCCTCACGATGTTTTTCCTTCACCGTTTGTCAGTGGTGTCTAAATAATCTTAAAAAGTACATATAACTCGGAAAAAGTCACATTGGTACTTGCCGTTGGTAGGTTTCCAACCCGCACCCTCATGCATGAGAAGTGGGCGTCTTAAACCTCCGGGCCACCACGACGTAAGGAGGGTTTGTAAGACACTAAAAGTAGTCTATGTCACTCCCCGCCTCTTCAACTATCTTCACTTAGTAAATCACATCAATTTGTCGTTTCGTTTTGCCGTGACATACGAACAAATAAACAGACACACACACTGTTCCATTACAGTACATACAATATTAGTATGGATTGTTAATTGTATACCTTATTCGTCGAGATTCTGTAATGTAATAGGCGTGATAGTGGTCAAACGTCGGTCCATCAGATATAAAAAAGGCGATGAGTATATTTCATACACCGGGTACAATGGGGATGATGACAGGGTATGAAAATTAAAAATATAATTAGTCCGTAAGTTAGGTAATGAAAAAATATTAGACACGTATTTTTTTATTTTGTCGTATAATAAAACAATACTTAGATAAAACGAATCAAAGTTTAGGAGTGGGGGCTAAAACGTCATTCCTTAGTATAAAATGTACTGAGAAGTGACGTCACGCGACATTTCAAATCAATATATCTTCGAAACTATTCGTTTCTGTGAGAAAATAAAAAATACGTGTCTAATGTTTTTAAATAATCTATCAGACGGACATTAAAATAAAAATTGACCTGACCCTACAATCAAACCCAAGAACTGAAACACGACAGTCGTAGTTGCCATCACTTGGCCAACAAAGCAATCATATCATAATTAAAAAAGAAACAGAGCCAATAATAGTCACTCTATTTTTCTTCTCGTTTTTTTATGAGAAACGAGCATACGAATCGCCTGATGGTTAGCAATCGGCATTGCCCATGGACACCTGAAACACCAGAAGTGTCACAAGTGAGTTACCGGCCTTTTGAGGACTGTTTGATTTTGAGGACTGGGGATTCAGGGATTGGGGAGATTGGGGAAAGGGAAGGCCTCCGGCAACCTCACTCACATCGGTTTCACGTCGGTTTTCTGTGAGGATACTAGTCGAATGTACCAAATACCGATTCGTACCGAAGCATGGCTCTTCTACACTTAAAATCTGTGTACAGCTATAGCAAGCAGAACATTAACATCAGTTTCCAAAAAATAAAACCTAACATTCTTGCAAGCCCAAAGCACAGAATACTTCCCAAAGGAACATATATTTTCTTTATTCCCCAAACAGCAACATTCTTTTTATACAAAGAATTTGATTAAAGACATTGTTAACATTAGAATTTCAAATCAAAACGATTTTGTCAACTTTTCCCAGGCCTGGGAAATAAATGTTAATTTTTTCCCATTGTAAAGAATGAGCTGAAATGTTTAAAAAGAAAAATATGTTCTTTTGAATAATTTTAACATTCCCAAGGAAAATCTTTGTGGATTTAAGTGTAATGTATTATTTTAAGTATGGTTTCAAACGTTATATTCTGCAACCGAGGTCGGGCTAAGGTTGGGTTACTTTTTTTTTGCTAGAATATTAAACTGTCAAACACCAAGCGGTCACCGGTGACCGCGACCTATTGTTCTTTAATTGTGTCTATAAAACCGGTACTCGACGAGTTAAAAGATATATAAAGCTATCTATACTAGGGGACAATTGTCAGCAAGGACTTCTATGGAGGAGGTCTATGGTGCAAGCGTTGACTGTAACTGAAAAGGTTTTTTTATGGGATATTCCAGTAACCGAGCAGACGGATCACCTCGTAAGCAATCGGCGTCGCCCATGGACACCTTAGTCATTACAAGTGCGTTACCGGCCTTTTATGGGTTAGGAATTTGAGGATTGTTAGGGCTTCAGGGATTGGGGAGGGGGGAGGGTAATTGGGCCTCCGGTAACCTCACTCATACGTAGAAACACAACGCAGGCGTTGTTTCACGTCGATTGTCTGCTCGGCCGTGGTAGCACTCCGGTCGAGCCGACCCATTCGTGCAGAAACATGGCTCTGCTACATTTAAAAATGTTTGTGATGATTTTAGATTCTGTATAAGAATTTGAAGATGGAAAAACCCAAGAATCGAAACACGAAGTTGAAAATTGGGTCCAGTTGGCAACAGTATCGATTCCAATTACAACTAATGGACTTTCGTTTACCTCTGCTTACCCCTCAGTGAATTTAAAGCGTAATATTACATAACGTCTCAATTTTCAGTTGAAATTCAGTCTGGGAGCTATTGAACCGAACTATTGAACTCGAATGATCGACAACCCTGGGAGCAATTTGGTCGAAATTGAATCCTAATTCAGGGTTCATAAGGGTGATTCTTCTACGTCGATTAGGTTCGGTACCTAGAAAGTCTAGACAGGTTTATAGTACTTAAAACTGTCCGGTATATAAATAACTATATAAGTATGTATATTTGATATATTGTGAGTATGGAGGAGTGAGACGTGTGTTGATATGATATATTTTGAAAATTTTCTTCATAATCTTACGTTTTTTAATCCCTGGTGTATAAGTAGAGGTACATGAAGGATTTGTACAAAATGCTGGTATTTAGGCGGGAGAGAGTGTCAGACTCTTACTGACAAAAGGCCACCCCATTCCTACTCTTGCACTTCTAGCAGGAGCACCGGCAACTAAGTTAAGTCCTCCGCTACTCCGTATCGGCATCAGCCCTATTGGGCCCCCTCCGTGGTGGTCTAGGTCGGTAAACTAGCATATGAATCACTTGACGGTAAGTAATCGACTCTGCCCATGGATACCTGTTACTAGTATGTTGCCGCGTTTTTGAGTGTTATAAATTGGAGGATAGTGAATTTAAGGATTGGGGAGGGAGATTAGACCTCCGATAACCTCACTCACACGACGAAACATGTCGGTTTTCTATAAGGCCGTGGTATCACTCTGGTCGAGCCGGCTCTTTCGTGAGCAAGCGGTTATTACTATTATCACAAAGCTGCAGTAAGATATTCCACAAGGAATATGTATAATGCTATGCCTATTGTACCTTTGTTTTGTAATATATATATTTTTTTGTGTTATATGTGTTGTACACTCTTGAACAAACAGAACATCACGCTTTTTATCCCCGATGGGGTAGGCAGAGGTGAACATTATGGCACTTAATGCCACTGTACAATGTAACATCCACTTTTCACTATGTATGCTACGAGTCCCATGTAATAGGGCATGAGCCTATTGCCATATACCGGGCACAATTTCAGACTCCGTGCTACCACCTGACATTTTTTTAAGCTCAGTAGTACTTTTTCCGACCCAGGGATCAAACGAACAAAGTAAATAGATAAACAAATAAGCATGGCTTTCCACACTACTACTAGTTCTGTACTATGTACCCATATCTATATGTTGAGTTATATAAGATATAGTTACTACAATCCAATGTCCTGATCGTTGACCACAGACCGATTGCTCGGTCCGAGGGTTTAATAGATCTCCAATGTAATCGGGACTATCTACAGACCCTTTCCCATGGCAACTGATTTTCGATACTGTAATGTAAATAGGATCCAAAATGAAATACTCTATATGTTAATAAAAATGGTTGTCTCAGGCCTACTGTCAAAACAAAAAAAGACGACGCTTCATTTCACGAATGCATGTAGTTTTGAAACCATGACATTTCTCGGGGGCATGTCACAGAAGCCATAAAGGTTCAATGTCAAATTTCGGGCCAATAGTTAAAAATACGACTATAATAAATCGTTTAAGTTAGACAATATTTCAGAATAAGCGACAGCAATGTTTCTTATTGGAGTTTTATGGAATTAGGAATAATATTAATTAAGTGTTTGAGTTTATGTGTGTTAAGCCGCTTTATAAAGCTAGTTACAAGACGGCGCGGCGTGTAGTTCGCACTTGCCGATTTCCGTAATTTACAGAAAAATAAAAAATATTTATCTACAATTTTTTTATTGATTGATATTGATAGCCGAGTTACCTCCTAGAAAATGACACAGCTTTAAAACGACACCTTGTAGAAACATTAATACTTTCGAATAATATTAGATTAAACATCAGTGTCATACGGTGAAGGAAAACATTATGAGGAAATATATACATAACCTTACGTCTTTCTCCCATGGAAGTAGGCAGAAACTATGGAACGCCAATTGCTACGATTCAAACAACCTCTTTCGCTTCATCAACAGTCATCAGGCTTTTCATGCATGCTCGTCGGTTAAGGGTACTTTTAATTTGGTCCTACGTGAGGAAATCTGGGTTTATAATCTGTAATTATAAGTTTGAAATTGACAATTACTCTTAAGTAAGCATGGTGACTGCTTAAACCTTCTCGGTGTGAGAAAAGATTATAGTTCAGCAGTGGGAACTTTATAGGCTGGGCTTGGCTAATAACTATTCTCTTGTGCATGATGTGTTAGCTTTAATTGATGCTACACTAGCAAATATATATTGTAAACCGATTTATAATTGTAATATGATGTGTACACCGTCGTTGGCTGACTTTAACCCGTCGAGCGTCCGCGTTCCTTATGGTTCAACGGGTGCACACGTGACATTTGGAGAAAGAAAGAAATAAAGAAAGAAAATGCATTTATTTGGCCATTGGCACACGAAAACAATGATCATTACAATAGAAATAAAAAATACAGTCAAAATAAAAACAAAACATTAATAATAGATTTTATAAAAGAGAAAGCTGCATGGAGCATTTTTTCATATGATCCACCGGGTGCTCATAAGGACGCTCGAGGGATTAATAAATAAAAATTGGCTGTAGATGCGATGTGATCGACCGATATGCAATATTTATCGCCGGACACTGTAACTTAATCCAGGTATTAAACAAAGCCTGATTATGTCACCTAGGTAAAAGATTAACCCTGTCACATTCTGCCAGGCCTGCCAATATAGCAATATGGTTGGCATTCCGCCAAACGTTTGGCAATTTGGCGCAAATGTGCCTTTTGTAACAGCTATTAGTTTTAGTTTAAAGTAATTTATGTTTTATGTTGTGGAAGTTTGATATAGATCGGGGATAATGCGTGTTAGTAGTTTAAAAGTTAAGCTAAGGTTGTTGAGGTTGGCATTTGGATCGGTATAATTTTTTAAAGGTTTTCAATAATTTTATTTGTTTGCTGTCTCGTTGGCCGAGTGGTCGCAAGTGTGAATGACGGGCAAGGGGTCTCGTGTTTGCTTCCTGGATGGGCCAAAGTACTACTGAGCTTTTAAAAAAATCTTAGTAGTAGCACGGAGTCTGGAAATGTGCCCTGTGTATGGTAATAGGCTCACATCCTATTACATGGGACTCACAATATAAATAGTGAAAAGTGGGTGTTACATTGTCCAGTGGCATTAAGTGCCGTAATGTGCGCCTCTGCTTTTATCCTTCGACGATAAAAGGCGTGACGTTATGTCTTCTATTTGTTTGTACTCATTCACAGTTTTCTATATAAGTTCCATTATAACACGAGACGAAAATAAAAACCAAACTAAACCTGTCAAAAAAGTAAAGAAAAGAAACACAGTTCCTTCCTTTCCAAATTCCTAAATCACATTCAAATAATGTCGTCCCATATCAATCTACAAACTATAGCTAATATAATATAATGTTTTTTTTCCATATTATTACGTATAGAGCTCAATTTGCAAGTAAATAGGTTCAGCCACCACACGACCACACACGATGGCAACCGACAGCTAACTGACGTTTCTATAAGACCATCTGACACTTTAGTCTAAAGGAACCCTTTGAAAATGATTTTTATTTTAGAATTTTCTTGATTGTAGAAATGGTGGAGTAGAATACATAATGTATTTGTTTTCACTCCAACTTTTTCAGTTGGCGTCATGAGAAAGGACTAAGGGACCAGCCATTTCTTTCTTTCTTCTCTTTTTTTAACACTAGGATTTTCTCCTGTGTGTGGTGCGTTTACAAACATACAAGTTCAAATACACATGACACCCAGACCCGAACCCACAATTTATGGATCACAAAAAGAGTTGTTCCGTGTGGTAATCGAAACCGCGACACGTTGCGCGACAGGCGGTTGCCCAGCCACCGCAACTACCGTGCATTCAAAATGACTGACTCAATGACATTTTTATTATATTATTTTTACCCACTTGCGAAGCATAAAGTGTCTAGTAAAGTCTCTAATATAGTCTGTTCTAGTATCCAAAAAGCTCATACATTACCTGGAGGTCCTAACAATACCCACAGGAAAATGGTCACTATGTAAGTGCATGCCATCTAATGATATAGACATGATAGACCACACGCCGACCGACCAGAACCAGACCCGAGCAAACGGCGCGTCGCGTTTTGCGAGCGCCTTAAAGAGCCATCAGACCACCATGAATGGGGGCTCAATAGGGCTGATGCGAATACGGTGCCGCGGAGATTGTAAATGGTTACCGGGGCTCCGGCTTGAAGTGCAGGAGTAGGAACGGTGTGGTTTTCAGTCAGTAAGAGTCTGACACTCCCTCCATCCTTATTCAGGTGGAAGAAATCGTTCGATGATTTTCTCCCCCTAAAGAAAAATAAAAGAAAGATCTGTAGCACAATTAGTTAGTAATTAGATTTTGATTTTGTCTTTAAAAGGATGAAATGGTGACAAATGTCTCTGTATTATGCCGTCACTATGACTTGGTTCCCCAACCCTACGACACACTAAAAAGCCATTAACAAAATAACCCAAAAACATCGTCACCACAACTACATCACAGAAACTCACACAAAAACGTCCCCCCCTTAAAACTTTATCATTGATTCTTCAAACTGTCGAGACCACCTGTCGTACGAGAATCGATTCCCACTTCTCGGAATCGATTCACCATCTCGATTGCGATTCAGATGTCAAACAAGTTTTGACAGGAGGTCCTGTCAAACTTGGGAAGTTCTTTACTTATCCTGGGAATAAGTAAGATTAAGATAAATTGTGTTTTTCGATGTGAATTATGGCAGTTTTTGGGGACCCGTATGCTAAGGGGATTTGGGCCTTGGTGTGTGGATATTTATGTGTTAAATTTTAATCGTATATCATCAATATTTACGATTAAATTGAAAATCTCTTGAAATAATTACTGATCGGGGTAACCTGACCTCCTATTGAAGGTCTTCATCGTCAACATCATTAACAGACTCTGATTTACTTACGATGGTTCACCAGAATCTCGGTACTTAACAGATGTTTAAAAGATGCTTAACCAGCATGGTTTCGGAATGGCCTCAACCCAGCAATTAACTTGTCGTTTAAATATGAACTTTATGCCGTATGGTGTTTGATATATTTCACAACGTACGTCAATATAAGAAAGCTGCAAGTGCACCGAGCGCGCCGACAGTGCGCTTACAACCTTTTTGTGTTGTTTCCAAAGCAACGCCGTACCGGAGCCTTGCTATCGTACTAGAACCGTACCGGAGCCGTGATTGTTAAGTGTGTTATGATCTTAAGAGATCACAGTTCAGAATCACCATATAGAATCATCATTATTAAAACCCCTCATTTTATAAAAATTCGAGACTGATTTATGATGGCACAAGTTTAAATCTTAGTGGATTTTGGTTGCTATTTCAAATTGATAATAATCCTGTACTTATTATAAATACGTTAAATAAATAAAAAAAAAATAATTATATCAAGCACTCTCTGTAATTCATTCCAATTGTTCACCCACAATAGAGGGCGCCAATAGGTAGAGGGCGCCCTAGACGGACATATAGTGACCAGATTGGCGATATATTAAAGAAGGGTTTAAAAGTACCCTTAACCGACGAGCATGCATGAAAAGATTGATGACTGTTAACTCGTCGAGTACCGTATTTATAGACACAATTAAAGAACAATAGGTCGCGGTCACCGGTGACCGCTTGGTGTTTGACAGTTTAATGAAGCAAAAGAGGTATGTAAGAATCGTAGTAATTGGCGTTCCTTAGTCTCTGCCCACCCCCATGGGTGACAGGCGTGAAGTTATGTATGTATGTTCACCCACCTAACATCACAACTTTATTACAAAACACATCTATTGAAATAGTTTTCAATCTTTGATGTACTGTCATTCCAGACGAATAAACAAAGGCTACATTTTCTGTAAAACAATAAAGTTTTGTTCAAGTACGATTGTAAATTGTCTTGAAGACAAGTCACTTTGTAAATGCATCAGTTGGCTAAATGTGCTACAATAAGTACAAACGACGCAATGCTACGGGACTCAAAATTTATTGTGTTTTATTGCAATTGTTGAAATGTAGGTACTAATTAAATCAAAGTCAAAGTCAAAGTATTTATTCGTGTGCTTTTTGGTGATACAAAAGGGTCTTAAAATTATTATTATAGTAGCGCAAAAAGCTGCCCATTAGGCATACACTATATAATAAGTATAAAAATAATTATCACATTCAAAATTTTAACATAAATAATTAATAAAATGTCAAAAATTAGGCACAATATAAATTATAACAGGCATTAAATAAACAATCAATAGCAAAAATGTCAAAAATTTTGCAACAAAATAAATTAATACAAGCATTAAATAAACAATAAATTGTTTAGACATCCAGAGTCAGATAATGTAACGAGCTATGACTGTTTTATAACTATTTAATAATGGTACATTACAGCTGCAGAGTACAATATATTTAGATATTATACTATAGAAGACTGCCTCATTAGCCGAGTGGTCGCAAGTGCGACTGCCGGGCAAAGGGTCTCGGTTTCAATTCCCGCGTCGGGAAAAGTATTACTGGGTTTGTAAAAACCTCAATAGTAGCACGGAGTCTGGAAATGTATATGGCAAAAGGCTCACCCCCTTTTTCATGGGACTCGAAACATAATTAGTGAAAAGTGAGTGTTACATTGTACAATGGCATTAGGTGCCGTAATGTGTACCTCAGCCGACCCCTTCGGGGATAAAAGGCGTGATGTTATGTTATGTTATAATATTTTTATACAATAGTAACACTTGCTAAATGATGTTCGTAAATAAAATGCTTGCTAGATATTATTATTAAAATATTATTTATTAGATGTTTTAATAAGTTAGTTATTTTTATTCATTTTATTAAATACTTTTACTATTATTACTAAAATATGAAAGTCTCATTTTTGATGAATGTTTGCGTAGAACATGGCAATGTTAGACGTTACACGCTTAGATTGTAAAATCATATTAAATAAGTAATTAAAAGTTGTTACGAGTCTTATTTCCTGACCCTTATAATAATATTACGTAAAGTCATATTGATCAGATTGACGACGAAAGGTCCAAATTAAAAGTATCCTTAACCGATGCGCATGTATGATAAGACTGATGACTGTTGATAAAGCGAAAGAGGTATGTAAGAATCGTAGCAATTGGCGTTCCATAGCTTCTGCCTATCCCCATGGGAGATAGGCGTAAGGTTATGACGTATGTAAGGTTATTTTGGATTTATAAATATTTTACTAAATAGGTGTAGCTCAGAGTTTAAAAACGTGGCTGATATGATACCTACAGATTCATCCTCTTAGAGCCTGGGTGCGATACCATGGTGTTGTAGACAAATACGACTTGAACTTGCCCACTTTCAAAATATTAATGCCATTTGAATAAACAGTCAAGCGAGGCCCAAAGGGAAGTTTTTAAATGTGAAGCTATGTTCGAATATTTTAGTTGTCAAAACATTGTATGACGTCACGCCTGACAATTCTCTTCGGGGACAAGGAAAAATGGAGTTAATGTTTGACTATTACGCTCGCTTTAATATTAGGGCTCTTTTTATTAATGGGAAATAAACTACGTTTAAAAAACCGTCTTCAAACTCTATTTCTTGATGTCGGTTAAACTGTCAAAAACCAAGCGGTCACCGGTGACCGCGACCTATTGTTCTTTAATTGTGTCTATAAAACCGGTACTCGACGAGTTAATATACTAAAGTGACTCCTAGGTATAACAAAGACTTTTCTGAAAACCGGATCAAAATCGGTTTAGTCAATTGCGGGATAATCGCGGATAAACATAAAGGTTTTTCGGTTAAAAATAGACTTAGGGCCTATTCTAGAATGTCTGGATAGCCAGAATACCAGATTTTTAAAATAATGTAAATTGGGTACTTGCCAATTGGTCGAATTCAATACTTTTTTCGAACTGTCAAAAAACGACAGATTTCTATAAATTTTGTACGAGATTGTGTATTGTGACGTCACGTTTTTTTAGCGCCAAGCAACATATTTATTTCTTAAAAAAATGCTGGGAAAATTAAAGTTGGTCATTGGTTATTTTATATCAGGTACTGAACAGTCGAAAGTGTGATGGTGAACTCCACTCACACGACGAAAAACAACACAAGCGTTGTTCCACGTCGGTTTTCTGTAAGGTCGTGGTATCACTCCGGTCAAGCCGGCCTCTTCGTGTCGAGGCATGGCTCTTCCATACTTAAATAAGTCCATCAGTGACTTCCATATCGCCCGATTGAAAACATCCAGCGGATTGCAATTGAATGCACGTTAAATTCTTCTATCTCTTATTGTTTTTACAACCGATTGATTGACTTCAAAGAAATTCTATAGGAATTCGTTTTTTTCACTTCAAATACCTTTACAGTGAAAAGGGTTCGTTTATCGAAACTGTAGCCACCAAGTTGGGCAAGTATTCCAATCATTTGGACAAACGTTGGATCATTTGTTGTTTGTAGTTCGAAAAAATAATGAAATATTTGCTCTTTAGCTTTGGAAGTTTGTTTCACTTCCGACTTTGACCGAGTTGAATTTTTTTTTCTTTTTTTTTTTAATAAAAAAACGTTGCCCTACATTAGGATTTTCTCCTGTGTCGTGGGTGCGTTTAGAAACATACAAGTTCACATACACAATGACACCCAGAGCCGAAATAACAATTTGTGGATCACACAAAGTGTTGTTCCGTGCGGGAATCGAACCCGCGACACGTTGCACGGCAGCTGGTTGCCCAGCCACCGCACTAACCGTGCAGTCAATTTGATCTGAAGACGTTTATTACACCATGAACTGTTTTAATACTATTGACATGGAAATTGTATTGCAATGGGTTCCTACACATGTCGGATTAATGGGGAACGAGGAGGCAGATCGTTTAGCAAACAAATGTCGGAATACTGAAACGCTACTTAATTTTAAGTCGTGCTTAAGTATAGTTCTATCTTTACAAACTTTTTATAAAATGACAGAGATGACACAATATTTGAGCACGACTTAAAATTGAGTAACGTTTCAGTATTCCGGCAAAAGCTAGCTATTTTTAACCGACTTCAAAAAAAGGAGGAGTAAAGAAAAATATTATTAGCAAGTACAGATAGAAAGGAGGGAGGTCCCTCCTATAGTACATTACGCACTTTCGAATAATGAGGTCTAAGGTACCTACCTTTTTTTTTTTTAAGGGGGGAAAAACATCGAATGACTGCTCCCGCCTGGGTGAGGCGGGAGGGAGTGTCAGACTCTTACTGACTAAAAACCACCCCGTTCCTTCTCCTGCACGTCGAGCCGGAGCCCCGGTTACCCGTTAGGTTCTCCGCGACAAGGTACCTTAGACCTTATTATATCTTGAAACGAAATCTTTTGACAAACAAAGTTAATTATATGTCTACATGACGTTTACATCAGTAGCTAAGACAGAGGAAATGAGCAATCTTCAGGCAATATTGATTTTTTTATACATGATATACCGTTAGCGATAAAGCACATGTTCCCGTATGATGAAAATTATGAGGAAATTGGACATGCATGTTTTTAAATTGGCTTTTTTGATGATGAGTATGTACGCAGATGTATATGTCTACGGGACAATGTTAGTATGTACGGCTCGGCTGGGCATAATGGCGTGTAATCGTGACGTCACACATTTTTTAATGTCATATTTATTAATACATTTTTAACATAACATAACATCACGCCTTTTATCTCCGACGGGGTAGACAGAGGTGCACACAGAAGTAACACCCGCTTTTTACTATTTATGTTATGAGTCCCATGTAATAGGGGGTGAGCCTATTGCCATATAGGTACCACATTTCCAGACTCCGTACTACTACTAAGTTTTTTTAAAACCCAGTAATACTTTGCCCGACCCGTGAATCGAAGCTAGTTACTAATAAAACAAAATAAGATTTATATCAAAAATACAATACCATTATTTGAACAAACAATAATAAAACACAACAGACAGTATGATAGGAATTTAATCTCAGTACTTAGAGAATGTATGGTGCAATGCAATACTCGGTTACCATGGCAACGGTAAACAACGGGTGCATTATAGAGATTGCTACCATAGTACGGATAAATAGAAACCTTATACTCTTGTTATAAAGTATGTATTGCATTAAAATTGTAGACGGAACCGTTTTATATGAATATTTTTTTTTCTTTCGATGCAATTACTTTTAATGTACTGTATTCATTTATTTCTTGCTTGTTTAGTAGTTACAAAAGAGGTTAGATTGCAGGAGGCTTCAAGTTCCATACCTAGTTCGCAGATTGTGTTATTTTTAATTTTATTAATAGTGCAGTTGTGGCTTTAGGCTGACTTTCTTATTTACATAATAACTTAACATCACGCATTTTATCCCCGAAAAGGTCGGCAGAGGTGCACATTACGGCACTTAATGCCAGAATGTAACACCCACTTTTCACTATTTATATTATGAATCCCATGTAATAGGGAGTGAGCCTGCAAATTCTTATACCGTATAATGGGGTGAATGGGGATCGAGAGGTGAATAGAGATAAAAGAGTGGTGAACAGATATTGGGAAATTCTAAATAGTATCGATTCACCCCTCTTCTGTCTATATTCATCTGTCGATTCCTATTCACCGTTACTTAAAGGCAATAGATTCTTAGTGCATGGTATTCCAATATAAATGTTTGAAAATGGTTGTTTGGGATATAAAATTGTCATAGTATGTTATGACGACTCATAACAAAGTATACACCGTTTCGCACATATCTGCCTATTCCTTTTTTCATTATCAAACAAAATATAACAACAACAACAGTAATAATCCACCCAAATTCTACATTGTTCTCAAATCCTACCCTGACATTTCTACGCAGGTACTATCACCCAACTACCCGTTGACGTTGACGTTTCCATGACATTGCTCGCTGCCACATCAAGCGCGACGCTCCTGTCAACTAGAAGTGACGTAACGACTGATTTGAGCACGGTTAACCGTAGCATGTGCCGATTGTATTATGTATAGTGGCGCAACTAGGCAAGTGAATTTGAAAGCTATTGTTTAGGTATATAAAGTTGATATTGCGTTGTGATTATTGTATGTTGAATGATGGAAGAAATTGAATAATGTTTTTGCAAGGACGATAAAAAAAGCGGACACTATTTCTTGAAACAATGGCGACTATTATAGACTTACACGAAGCATATACACACATTGACACGAAGGACATCTGTCATTTTCTTAAGTCTGGTAATGTGGTAACCTATTACACACGCACACATAAATAACCCACTGACATTATGGTGCTTCAATCATTTCTAAGTGACATTATGTCTGCCCATTTAATTAACTTAATATAATTAATTGTTTTTATTACAAATTTTGATATCAAATCTTAAAGAAAAGAGCGTATTCCTTTTTAAAAGGTTCCCAATGTAATTGTGACTCTTCTGGTGTTGCGAGCGTGGATAGATGGCGCTGGTCACTTATCATCAGGTGATCTGTCTGCTCGTTTGCTCTTTAACCTATAAAAAACCTAAAAATATATGACTTTTATTTTGTTTATTTTAAAAATTTGAATTTATAGTGATACTACGTATTTTTAGACATGAATAAAAAACATCACATGCTAAATAATATTGTCTATTGTCACAATACATATTATAACAAAAGTCATGTTCAACAAAAAGTAGACAATGAACCAGAGACATGAAAAAAGTGAAAAAGAATTCATTATTTAAAAAGCTTCTCGAATCAAAGTGAAAAGTAAGAAAGCCATAGAGTTTCCTTAATAATTTTCCATTAACAACAAGGTGTAAAGAAAACCAAGGACGTAGAAAAAATACCAAGAAAAAAAAGAGCAAAAATATCATTCCATTTCTAAAATTAAAAATAATAATACATTTTTGAATTAAGAATAATAGAAACGACAGATACACAAGCTTATGAATATTAACAAATACTTTTTTTTAATTAAACACATTTCCTTTTTGGCTGTATGAATAATTTCCTTTGCCATGTTTTACAGGAAAAACCTTTTTAGTTCATTGTAAAAAGGTTCAGTATTTTTAGTATAGGTACTTAGAGGTAGAAATAGACTGAAATTATAGGCCTGACGAAAGGACTGCCCCGCTAGTCATGTAATCGTAAAGTGTCTGTATAACTTAATGTCTCTGGTTTGATCCATGGGTGAAACATATTGTTGAGGATTTATCAGTTTTCACCTTAAAACATTATTGTACATTTTCAGATTTTTCTCATACAGGAATCGAATTTGTGTTATATCTAACGTGCATATTATGTGTTAAAGCTCGTATACAAAACTACAATGCGAATTCACAACGCGGAAAATTACGACACGAATTGCTGCGATGCGATTTCTTGCGACAAGGCGTCTCCCAGGGTGACCATTCCTTCGACGACCGTCAACCGTACTAAACGTATTCTAAATTGAAAACTAAGTCGTAACATGGATCTTAAATAGTAATATGCTCTTTTGTTATTGCTTTTTTTTAAGGAGGGAAAATCATCGAATGACTGCTCCCGCCTGGGTGAGGCGAGAGGGAGTCAGGCTCTTACTGACTAAAAACCACCCCGTTCCTTCTCCTGCACATCGAGCCGGAGCCCCGGTAACCCGTTAGGTTTTCCGCGACTTTGTTATTGCTTAGGAGATACAGGAAAAAGAAACAAAGAAGATTTTGGGAAGATAAGATGTTGATGTGCGATGCGAATCAATTCGCAAATTCTTGCGATGTGCACAAGCCCTAACTATTCCGAAACACTCAAAAACAAACTCCTAACAACATAATATAAAAAAAGAAAATGAATATCGATGCTAAAAAAGATCCTTTTCCAATTACCATAAAAGCGAATTTCGCTTGTCACACGATCAGGGTTCCATAAAGCAAAGGTCCACTCATAACCTGTTTAAAGTCCATTCGATATTCAAATTAAATGTCGTTATTTTCAAATAAACGAAGCCTTTGAAGAAACGCCTTTTAAATAACCTTATTGAGCTGACAAAGGGATTTTAATGACATTGTACTTTGGACCTTATTTCTAAATGATTTTATGCTCAAAGTAGGTTATAATTGTGATGTCGGTCAATTGTGGGTACTTTGATAACATTAATTATTGTATGTGTGCGGCAGCCAGTCTGCGAATATACGCCTTGTAGCTAAGTCGTTGTTTCATTACTATTCCGATATTTCTCAGTGGCGACGATCAGTATCGAATCACACGCGAAAAATAGTGTTAGCTTGCTAAAATGTCGATCGGAAAGATTGCGGAATTCAAAGTGCATAATGACGATTGGAGATTATACGTGGAACGCTTAGAACAATATTTCTTAGTGAACAAAATACCGGATAACTTACAAGTACCGACATTGATAACGGTGATGGGAGCTGAATCCTACGAACTTTTAGTTAATTTGTGTACGCCGGAGAAGCCTAAAAGCAAAACATTCACGCAGATCACGGAAATTATGGAAAAACACCTACAACCCAAACCTAGTGAATTGGCCGAACGTTATAAATTTCGACACAGAAAACAAAAAGAGGGTGAATCTATATCGGAATACACCGCGGTTTTGAAAAAAATGTCTAAGACCTGCGAATTCGGTTCCTCACTCGAAGAAAGTTTAAGAGATCAGTTAGTTTGTGGCATAACTAATGAAAATATACGACAGCGGTTATTTGCCGAAAGTAAGCTGGACTTCGGCAAGGCGTATAAGTTAGCAGTTAGTATGGAGGCGGCAGAGAAAGACGCGGCAGAGGTGGTTGGACATGGAGGGTCGGCCAGCGAGACGGCGGCGGCAGCATCAGTGACGTGTCAAGCGATGTTGACAACGGGGGCATCACGGCGGAGTGGCGCAGCGCCGGCTACACGCGGTGCGCGTGACGTCAGCGGAGTGGCGCGGGAGGCCACTGCGCAGACTGCGAGGCGGCGAGCGCCGCGCGCATCGGCAGCGCCCGCGCCCGCTCGGCTGGGTGAGCGTGCGCAGCAGCAGTGTCACGTGTGCGGTGCGAGTCACGACGCAGCCACGTGCAAGTTTGTGCGTTACGTGTGTAGGGTGTGTAATCGACCAGGACATCTGCGACGCGTGTGCCCGAATTTAACAGGACACTTCAACGTAGACATTGATCCAAGTAAGGATGATCATGGAAGTGAAAGTACGGAGAGTGACGAGGTAATTTTTATTGATGTTTGTAAATTATCTGCTATAGAATGTAAACCCATGTATCTAGAATTAAACGTTAGCGGTAAAAACATTAAAATGGAATGTGACACCGGTAGTGCTATCTCATGCATAAGCCATGAATGTTACATGAGATTATTTAATGATTTATGTCTTAAACCCTGCCAGCTAACACTTAGGTATTATACGGGGGAGTCAGTCAAACCACTAGGAGTTATAACGCCAACAGTAAGGTACAAAGATACATGCAAGACGTTGGAATTATTTGTTGTGGAGAATGGGAAAACCATTCTTTTAGGACGGCAATGGATGGCCGAATTAAAAATACAATTACCTATTGTAAATTACGAGTGTAATAATGTGACTATGTTCAGAGATGACGTTTTCGACCTGTCTGCTTTCAGTTCCAAATATTGTGAGGTGTTCGCGGACGGTCTGGGCCGGTTCACCGGTGGCAAGGTGAGCGTTCACGTGCGGCCGGGCGCGCGGCCCGTGTTCATGCGCGCGCGCCCTTTGGCATACGCGCTGCGTGAACCGGTGGAGCGCGCGCTGACCCAGCTGCAGCTCGACGGCATTCTCTCGCCGGTGGAGCGCTCGGACTGGGCGACTCCGATCGTACCGGTCGTCAAGAAGGACGGTAACATTAGGATTTGTGCTGATTACAAATTAACTATCAATAAAGTCATAGAAGTTGACCGATATCCGCTGCCTAGGGTAGAGGAGCTGCTGCTTCAGTTGAGGGGTGGTGAACATTTTAGTAAAATTGATTTATCACAGGCCTACGCACAATTTGAACTAGATGACACTAAGAAATATACCGTGATAAATACCCATAAGGGTTTATTTATGTATAACAGGCTAGTGTATGGCCTATCGTCGAGTCCGGGTATTTTTCAAAGACGATTAGAGCAGCTGTTTAAAGATATACCTCAAGTAGGTGTTTTCTTGGATGACATCATAATCACAGGGGCTTCTAAGGAAGCTCACTTGCGAAATTTATGCCAGGTGTTTGATCGATTAAAAAAGTACGGCTTGAGGGTAAAGAAAGAAAAGTGTGTATTCTTTGCGGAGTCAGTTAGTTATTTAGGGCACACCATTAGTAAAAATGGTGTTCACACGTGTCCCGATAAGGTTAAAGCCATAATCAAAACACCCGCGCCTACTAATGTCAGCGAGCTCAGAGCATTCATTGGAATGGTTATGTACTACGGCAAGTTCGTGAAGAATGTTAGTACAGTTCTAGCACCGCTATATAACTTGCTTAGAGTGGGTGTTCAGTTCAGTTGGAGTAAAGAGTGTCAAGATGCGTTTACCAAGGTTAAAAATTTATTAGCAAGTAGTGACGTTTTAATGCACTATACACCGGAGCTGCCTGTAATTTTGACGACTGATGCAAGCAGCGTGGGTATAGGCGCGGTGATATCGCACGCGAGCGCGCACGGCGAGCGGCCGGTGGCGTACGCGTCGCGCTCGCTGACGCAAGCCGAGCGCGGTTACTCACAAATAGACAGAGAGGCGCTCGCTATTGTTTTTGGGATTAGGAAATTTCATCAGTACTTGTATGGGCGCAAGTTTATATTGCGAACGGATCATAAGCCTTTAACTTACATTTTTGGAAATAAAGCAGGGATCCCGGTAATGGCCGCATCCAGACTACAACGCTGGGCGGTGTTATTGGCAGGTTACTCCTATGACATTGAGTATGTGTCATCAAGTAAGAACTGTGCGGATGCGTTGTCACGATTGCCATGTACAGAAGTTAATAATTTAGGAGTACGGAACGATAACACTTATGTTAATTTTGTAGAAGATTTTTTACCTATTACCAGCAAAGATGTTAAAGAAGCTACAGCTCGTGATAAGGTCCTAAGTAGAATTTTAACGTATACCCAATCTGGTTGGCCTACAACTTGTTCAGATGAATTGATTCAACCCTATTTTAGAAGACGTAATGAACTATACACGGAATGCGGGTGCTTAATGTGGGGTTACCGTATGGTCGTACCACTTTCATTACAATATAAAGTTTTAAAACAACTTCACAGTAGTCACATGGGGATAGTGAAGACAAAGAGTCTAGCTCGTAGCTACGTGTGGTGGCCTAACATAGATGCTGCAGTGGAGGAGATGTGCAAGCAGTGTGAGACTTGTGCGGCGGAGGCGGACGCTCCCCACCGGGCTCCAATACAGCCGTGGCCTTACCACACGCGTCCATGGACGAGGCTACACGTTGATTTTCTAGGTCCGTACAAAGGTTTAACGTTTTTCGTTTTAATTGATTCTTCTTCAAAGTGGATAGAAGTTTTTGAGATGAAAGGTACTAACGCATCTAAGGTTATAAAAGTATTAAGATCTACATTCGCCAGATTCGGCCTACCAGAAGAATTAGTTTCGGATCAAGGCCCACCATTTACCAGTACTGAATTTAAAAATTTTCTTAAGTAATGGTATAAAACAGTATTTTTCACCGGCTTACCACCCATCCTCAAACGGGGCAGCAGAGAACGCAGTAAAGTTATGTAAACGAGCTATCAAGAAGGCTTTTAGAGACCAGACAGATATTGATACGGCTTTACAAACTTTTCTTTTAGCTTACCGCAATACAGCGCACGGTACCGGGGAAACCCCAGCCATGCTTTTACAGAGACGGACGTTACGGTCGAGACTAGATCTGTTGCGTAGTGATCGTGTCATTGAAAACAGAGTACGAGAAGCACAGGCGCGTCAAGTAGAAATACGCGGGTGGAACTCCTCGTAAATTTACAGAGGGGGACTCAATTTGGGCACGGGAGTACGGCTCTGGTGATAAATGGGTGAAAGGCACTGTACGCGGGGTGGACAGTTTACGTAGGTATTCAGTAGTGGCGGATAGCGGTCAAACTTACAAAAGACACATTGATCAAATGCGTCGTAGATCCCGATTTTCCGATGTTACCTGTCCGGGAGGAGATGATGAGAGTCAGCGGGGTGAAGGGAATGTTGTCGAGCCTTTAAGCAAGGGTTCAGAGGAAGTAACTCTGCCAGAAACAGAGACTGTAAATACTAACCAGGGCGAACAAGAAGGTGTTCCTTCTGAACACTCCTCACCTAAACTACCATCGCCATCTGTGCCACCGGTGAGTCGTTATTCCAGGCGGACACGGAAACCGGTAGATAGATTTAGAGTAGAATAAGTTAGTTCATAAGAATGCCTAGTTAAGTTAGCCTAAGAATACTTAGTTAAGTTATCGACTCTTGTAAATTAGTTAATAAGAGATTTAATTCTAGATTAGCGGTGGAGGTGTGATGTCGGTCAATTGTGGGTACTTTGATAACATTAATTATTGTATGTGTGCGGCAGCCAGTCTGCGAATATACGCCTTGTAGCTAAGTCGTTGTTTCATTACTATTCCGATATTTCTCAATAATGAGATTGATATTTGTAAAGTGGATTAGCAGTCGTTTGATATAAGTGCGTTTTTATGAGAAAATGCAATTGTGTGTGTTTGATTTAAAGGTTAAACAATACTTACTTATGAATTAATAACATAACATAACATCGCGCCTTTTTATCCCCGAAAGGGTAGGCAAACGTGCACACAGACGTAACACCCACTTTTCACTATTTATGTTATGAGTCCGATGTAATAGGGGGTGAGCCTATTGCCATATACCGGGCACAATTCCAGACTCCATGCTACTACTGAGATTTTTTTTAAAACCCAATAATACTTTGCCCGACCCGGAAATCGAACCCGAGACCCTTGCCTGGCAGTCGCACTTGCGACTACTCGGCCAACGAGGCAGTCAGCAGAATTAATAATTCTTTTATATACTACGTTTAAAGAAATCGGGTTTACCCCCTCTTTTTTAAAATAGGTTAAAAGACTTAATTTGGCTTATACCTAGTCCTATGTTCCCTAGATGGGGCAGAGGGCGTCTACAGAGTTTCTTCATCTCGATCGGACTTGAGCTACTCGCTTCAACTCGCTCCACGTCATTCCGATGCTCGCCGCTTCTGCTAGGTATATTAGTAGGACGCCAGGTTTGTCGAGGACGACCACGCTTTATTTTCCCCAGGAGATTCCAATCCAGGACTTGCTTGGGAATATGTAATGTCAGGTAAAATATTACTGGGTTTTAAAAAAAATTTCAGTAGTAGCACAGAGTCTGGTATTGTGCCTGGTATATGACAATAGGCTCACCCCCATTACATGGGACCCATAATATAAATAGTGAAAAATGGGTGTTACATTGTGCAGTGGTATTAAAAGCCGTAATATGCACCTCTGCCTACGCCTTCAGTGATAAAAGGCGTGATGTTATGTATGTAAACGGAGACGTTATTACCTTCTTAGATTATGTAACTTTACTAACGTCGAACTAAGTCGGTGCACAAAACCTCAACCAGGAAAACATAACCTAAAAAGATTTGACCTCACAATAAATTCAGGAAATATATAACTGTAAAAATACTTCAGTTTACGAGGCTGAATCTAAATTTTGTGGTCCATGCAACCATTTTATTGGTCTAGTCGGTGGTCGCATCAGTTTTATGATCTATGGCGCTTTGCTGTGTTATTTTTGTAGCTTGCTACACTGAATTTAATAAGTCGAAAGTGTGTTTTGAAATTAGAAGGGGAGGGGTGTGACGTCATCATAATTGCTTGGTTATTTATTTTGTGATGACGTCATTATAATATGAAAACAAAATTAATTATTAACTGCCTCATTGGCCGATTGGTTGCAAGTGCGACGGGAAGGGGTCTCGGGTTCGATTCCCAGGTCGGGCAAAGTATTACTGGGTTATTAAAAAAATCTCAGTAGTAGCACGAAGTCTAGAAATGTGCCCGGTATATGGCAATAGGATCACCCCCTATTACATGAGACTCATAACATAAAAAGTGAAAAGTGGGTGTTGCATTGTACAGTGGCATTAATAGCCGTAATGTGCACCTCTGCCTACCCCTTCGGGGTTAAAGGCGTGATGTAATGTTATGTAACAATTTTTAATCCCAGAGGTCCCATAAGTAAGTCCCAATATCAATTTACCTGACACGGTAATTTGGGATTCAGCGAATCCGAAGAAGTACCTAAGTCTCTTATTTTTATTGTTGTTTTGTGAATATTGAAGTACACTATATCTAAGGTAAAATTCATGTTGGGAATTGTATAATAACAAAATTATTTCTACACTAAGGACAGATTGGCGATATATAAAAGAAGCGCCAAATTAAAAGTACCCTTAACCGACGAGCATGCATGAAAAGATTGATGACTGTTGATGAAGCGAAAGAGGTATGTAGGAATCGTATTAATTGGCGTTCCATAGTCTCTGTCTACCCCCATGGGAGACAGGCGTAAAGTTATGTATGTATGTAAGTAGTAATGATAAAGCTTTCCATATAAAAAGTCTAATGGGTCACCAAAAACACAAGACAATATTACTGCCCACTTTTTCCATATTTTTCATAGGGAAAAAGCCATGTTTTTTATTACATTACCTACTCAGAAAGCCTTCATATCAGCACACACACTTATCATTCTCAAAACAAGGATATCTTCCGGAAAATATACAGTATGAAAGGAATTTTCCGCCCCGAATACAGGGTGACAATTTGAGGCCAGAGAGAACACGTGTGTGGCAAATCCGGATAATACTGTATGAAGGCAACAAAAGGATGGCATTTCCAACAAGCCCATATGATGGGGCTAATAACTATTTTCAGCTGAAAACTCAGGCTGCTCTGCCGATTAAAAAATGTCAACTTTTTAGTCGAAAAGGCTTAATTGAGGTCGGTTGGCCGCATGCCAGGGTTCAGAATGGTGTTCTCTCAAAGAGGGATGCCGTCAAATTTATTGTATTTGGTCGTAGAGATTCATTTTGTGTAATGGTTAATATTTAAATCTGCGTCGGGCTTATAGTTGTGTAATAAAAGTCCAATAGATATCTTTGTATTACTGTGTATGTATAGGTATAGAGGTAGATATGAAACGTGAAAACCAAAGATTTGCCTGTTTTTTCTATATTTTTAAAGACGTTACCCCACATTAGGTGTCTCTCCTGTGTTGTGGGTGCGTGCAAACAAACAAATTCACAAACACATGACACCCTGACTCGAAACTATAATTTGTGAGTCATATAAAGAGATCCTCCGTGAGGGAATCGAACCGGAAATCGAACGGCTGCCGATTTAATTCGCAATTATAAGCTTGAAATCGTCAATTCGCATTGAGCAAGCGTGGTGATTAATGCTCAACTCTCTAACCGCCTTGATACCATAGAACATAATATCTTAGTCAGAAATTCCAATAACATTTTGTCAAACAGAGATTCGTATCAAAAACTGTACACAATAACAAACACCAATATTAATTACACGGACGAACCAGTCAATGTCATGGCTACACATCAAGCTACGCAAAACCAATATAAACTGACCGTCAAATGGGCGAAAAGATCTTACAAAACGAGACCAAGATAAATTGGTATAGTATGAATCGATGTGTAGCTGTGTACGTAATATTTATTAACCACACAATTGGTCAGATGCGAGGCGTCACAAAATTGGATGAAACCTAACGACTGGCCATCAATTTGTTTATTATACGACCATACATGTTGAGTGGTTTAGTTGTGTGTATGGAAAAATTATAACTAGCCTCTGCCAGCGGCTCGCATTCTCATAATACCATAACATAACATCACACCTTTTATCCCCGAAGGGGTAGGCAGAGGTGCTTATTACGGCACTAAATGCCACTGTACAATGTAACACCCACTTTTGACTATTTATGTTATGAGTCCCATGTAATAGGGGGAGAGCCTATTGCCATATACCATATTGCCATATACCGCATTCTCGTGGGATAAAAAGTAGCCTACGTATAAGGGCAATGTATAAGGTCTGTGTGTGAGTGCAAGGACCTTATTATACCTTGCCCTTGACGATCTCTGGCCACCATAAGCGCGGGCCTGCGGACGGCGAGCATGGGTGGCTCCCCGTCCGACCAGAACCAGACCCGAGCGTACGGCGCGTCGTATTCCGCGCGCGCCTCAAAGAGTCATCAGACCACCACAGATGGGGCCCAATAGGGCTGATGTCGATACGGAATCGCGGAGAACCTAACGGGTTACCGGGGCTCCGTCTCGAAGTGCCGGAGTATGAACTGGGTGGTTTTTAGTCAGCAAGAGACTGACACTCCCTTCTGCCTCACCCGGGCGGGAGAAGACAATCGATGATATTACCTAAGGGGGTAATATCATCGATTGTCGATAAAAATTTACCTTGCCCTTCGGGATAATAAGTGGCGAGTTATGGTGTCTTAAACCATTCCTATACGCACTCATAAAACGACGTATTACAAATGTATGAAAGTAGAGTAGCTTTCCAGCCAAAGTAATAGCATTTACAAAAAGAGTACGTCACGAAAACGAGTCTACTGAAATAGAATTTTTTCGCTTCCCATTCCAGTTTGAAATTAATCTCAGACACATTTTTTCGCTTTACCATTTTATTCTAATTACGTTTTGGTCGAAAATCCTACTTTTTAATTGGTTTAAGCTTTCGTTATTCTTCTTTTTTAGGTATAAGTCGGTTGGTATTAATATTACGTAGTTCGATCCTATTATGTAATTTTCATTGGTAAAATAAGATATTTTAAGAATAGGAATTTATTGTGTCTGGTATATAGCAATATGTACTCTCAACCCTTTATAATAATACTCATAATTATAAATGGTGGATAGTAACAAGCATGTAAAGACTGATGAAGCGAAAGAGGTAAGAATCGTGGCAATTGGAGTTCTATAGCCTCTGCCTCCGCCATGGGAGACAAGTGTGATGTTATGTATGTATGTGAAAGTGAATATTATTTTGCACGTCTGCCTAAATCTTCTGGTATAGTCTTTTTTTAAGGGGGGAAAATCATCGCCTGGGTGAGGCGGGAGGGAGTGTCAGACTCTTACTGCCTAAAAACCACCCCGTTCCTACTTCTGCCCTTCGAGCCGGAGCCCCGGAAACCCGTTAAGTCCTCCGCGGCTCCGTATCGGCATCAGCCCTATTGGGCCCGATCTGTGGTCGTCTGATAGCTCCATGAGTTGCGCGCGGAACGCGACGCGACGTACGCTCGGGCCTGGTTCTGGTCGGGCGGAGAGTCACCCGTGCTCGCCGTCTGCAGGCTCGTCGACCCACCCCTCCTAGTGTGACGTGCGACGTAATTTATGGACGACCCCTAATCCACTGATAAACACTGCATGGTTTGTGTGGTGGCTGGTTAACCGGTTACCGCGCAACGTGAAGCGAGTTCGATTCCCGCAAGAAAAAACTCTTGGTGTGATCAACAAATTGTTGTTTCGGGTCTGTGTGTCATGTGTATGTGAAATTGTTTGTTTGTAAACGCACCCACGACACAGGAGAAAATCCTAGTGTGGGGCAACATTCTAAACAACAAAAAAACATAATTACCTAATTATTATGCTTTCGGCTTACTCACGTAAGTGTTTGACGAGGAAGTCGACTAGTTTCAATCCATGTTAGAGGCTCATATTCATGAGCAGCAGTGAACGTCAAACAGTAACGTGAGTAAGCCCAAAACATAATAATTAATTTAGTATGTCTCACGAAAGTCATAATGATGTGAAAACCTATGAAGGTTTATCATAATAAATTACAAAATGCAATAATGGCGAACATATAAAGAGCCGTGCAGCTGTAATTGTAGCAGCCATCTTTTATTCTTTGTTACACATTTCATCCGTAAAATGGTATAAAATTGCCGTTTATTGGCGCCCGGCCGGTTCGAATGCACGGATACCCGTAGGCTGGATACACACGATGTTGATTGCCTTTAGCGAAAGTGCTGTTTTATTCTGAAACTTTTACAGAGTTTTAAATTCTCATGAGCAGAAATATTAAGAAATATTTGAGGGATATTCCTTACATTTTTTTTATATTTGAGCAAATTATTTTCAAATATCTTTGATCAGATTGGAAACTATCTTATGTTATTCATCATCATTTTTTATTCTTTCTATACGAAGTGATTGAAACTACTGTTGCTGAACCTTGAAACTACTGACTGCCTCGTTGGCCGAGTGGTTGCAAGTGCGACTGCCGGGCAAGGGGTCTCGGATTCGATTCTCGGGTCGGGCAAAGTATTACTGGGTTTTAAAAAAAATCTCCGTAGTAGCACGGAGTCTGGAATTGTGCCCGGTATATGGCAATAGGCTCACCCCCTATTTCACGAGACTTTTAACATAAAAATAGCGATAAGTGGGTGTTACATCGTACAGTGGCATAATGTACACCTCTGCCTACCCCTTCTGAGATAAAAGGAGTGATGTTATGCTATGTTGAAACTACTTATTTAATAGACCAGACAGAAGCGTCTCCTTATAAATCTGTCCACTTTTGAAGATATTTAAGCCAAGAATAGATATTTTGTATACATTATTTGATACTCGTAAATCGTTGATAAAGCAGATATTAAACCCAGCAGTCGACGTCATTGGCTCGGTTTGGAAGAAAACAACCCAGAATAATAATATCTATAGCAGAAAATTCGAAGTATCGAGACCACAACGATTAGCATAGAATAAAAAACAACAAACAATAAGTAATTATACTAACAGGAAAAATCAAATTCCACAGAACTAATCCCACGATTATCAAAGAAAAATAATGATAGTTTGTACACAGCCTATTTAGCCCGGCATCGGAGCGACCACAGAATAAATAGAAGCTGTGAGATATTGCTCTTTTATTGCAAAAACTTATACTATTGGATAAGGGCTGGAGCAGAATGGCGTAGTGGCGTATTAATTAATTATTATACATTATACATCTTATGTTCACCAATTGACATAATTTAAACTGTTTGACTTGTGATTTTTAAATTATGATTTTTATAGTTATTCATTTACATTATAATTTTATTTTTCATTCAAACTTTGACATTTGATTTTGTATTTATTGATTGTAGATTGGTATTATCTGCCTAAAGTAATTGATTTAGTACGCCATATATGGCAAAACATGTAGACTCTGTACTAACCAAAAAAACAACTTCATTGTAATTACTCATGTTTTACTAAATAAATATATCTTTATATCTTTATAAATATATTTTTATATCTTTATGGAACGACGTGCTTTATCGTAGACCGCATCATTGGTTACCACCAGGCGAGATAGTGGTCAAACGTTGGCCCATCAAATAAAAAATATATATTTATTATTTTATACTACATCGTAGCATAAATAGGTACACCTAAATTGTAATGTATAAGGGAACTTCATATAAGTACAATGAAACACCCGTTTTTTAACCGACTTAAAAAAAGTAGGTTCTATTTGTTCCGTCCTGTATGCATGTGTCTGCGCGATTATCTCGCAATTGGCTGAACTGATTTTGATGCAGTTTTTAGAAAAGTGTTTATGATACTTAGGAGACGGTTTTAGTATAATAATTAAGCCGACTTCACAAAAAGAGAGGGTTAGTCGTTTTTTTTTTAATATTAGCTAGTTTTTTTACCAGTTATTTTAAAACCGGTAAATATTCGGATCTTTAGGTGGCTCAAAATTATAATACGTAGGGTATCTTGTAGTAAGAATGTTTTTTATTTAAACACAACTTTAAAGAAACTGTTTATTATTATTTCATTACACTAATCATCATTGGTTAAATAAAAAAAAAAAATGGATGTTCCTACATTTTTATTGCCAATCGATTCTAACCCTTACACCCATAAAATTACAAGCAATAACTACGACCAACAACTTCCCAAAACTTGTAAGAATAACGATACTTTTAATGTAACTTCCCTACCATTTATTTATAACATGAGGAATCACTTTTGTATGAAATGGGAATTTTCCCAATACCCCGCACATTTTCCCATTCGATACGCAAGTCACGTCGTATTGCATCCACAACACGTACCGAGCTCCTGATTTTTATTACAATGCTTATAATGTGAGCTTGAGATGTGCTAGTCAAAGAGAAATATGATAAATTGAAGAATTGTTTGAGGAAAAAGAAAATGAGTAACACTAAGTAATCATTAATGTTTTCGTTTGTAACTAAATTGTCTATGTACCTCATGATTGTAATGTGTTGTCCTCTGTAATATTGTCTGTATGGTGTATGGACATGAAATGATCGTTGGTCAAAAGTGCGACTGCTGGGCAGGGGTTCGATTCCCGGGTCGGGTAAAGTAATAGGTACTGGGTTTAAAAAAAATTCTCAGTAGTATCACGAAGTCTGAAATTGTGCCCAGTATATGGCAATAGGCTCACCCCCTTATTACATGGGACTCATAACATACATAGTAAAAAGTGGGTGTTATATTGTACAGTGGCATTAAGTGCCGTAATGTGCACCTATGCCTACCCCTTCGGGAATAAAAAGGCGTGATGTTATGTTATGATTTTGATTGAATTTTGATTATAAAAATTTATCCAATTTATTCCATATCCAACCCGCCAACTAGGCTTAGAAATGACAAACCTTCCTTTATAGAAGTGACTAATAGTCCGCAATAGCAGATAATGATTGAGATGTATCTACAATTAGGTTTAGCCAGCGACTTCGCCCGAGTACCCGCAGGTTAAGGAGTAAGTAGCCTATGTGTTATCCCAGACTATACGTGTTCCAAATTTCATTCCAATCTCTTTAGCCGTTTTGGCGTGTAGGAATAACATGTTAATTATTAAACACATGTTTGTTATTCCCAACTTTCGCATTTATAATATTAGTAGGATATAATATGACGTATTGAGTCATTATTACACTTTGGATTTTCCTCCTTTAAGCATACGCTAGAGAACAATCTCTACATGACTTAAAGTATTGACCCACGATGTCTAAAATATGTCAAAAATAAGTAAAATTGAACTGAAAATGGTATATATAAAGCTTTGGTATTAACATTAATGAAACAACGCTATTTTTTATTCCAAATGGCAAGCTGAGCTCACGTTTTTATGTCATTATTTCCCCCCTCAGTATAGCAGAATACATTTCAAAATTTAATTAACTGTAACAACCATAACGATGGCTATACTAATTACATTCTGCCAATCAAAATAAAGGAATTACGCAGCCTCCGCTATAGGATCGATTTCATTCGGTATAAATATAATTTGATATATTTCATTTCAAATTTTTAATGAAACGTTTCTTTTTGTTAATACTTCTGTGTTGAGAAATTTACTTAGGTATGAGGTCCATGTTTGTTTTAGAAAATTATATATTATTTGTTTCTACTTTTAGTTCACACTTCAGTGGTTATCGTGGAATTACTGATACGATGCACATATATTTTATGTATATGGCTATGTATACTATTTACTATTACGTAACATATATGTATTGCTAAATAATATTAAATCATTACACTATTATTTATCTTTGCTGTTAGTTTATTCTGCGTCCCTTATTTTTTGGAGATTTTCTACTTAAACCCTACTTAAGTTGACTGGTATAGAATGCCATTTGGCATAAAGTTCGCTTTGTGTACCATTGTGTAATCAAATTGTGTACATTAATAACTAAATAAACAAATAAAAAATATTATATTACTACCTAAAAAAATGGCACGTGAAAAACCAAACTATATAATTATATACTAGTATAATAATATTTATACTATGAGCAAAATATTACTTACTTTCCTTGGTCTAGAAGTTCAACTAATTAACTAATAAAAAAGTCAGTTTAAAAAAAGAGTTAATAAAGGTAGCTCTTTAATAATATACCTCTAGAATCTAGATACTAAAACCTAAGCTATAAAGCACAGTAATTACAAAGACCCGGACTGAATAAAGAATGATTCTGCATAAAATTTCAGCTTTATCTTGAAAAATGGTTTTAATATCCTGAAATTCAGGAAAATTCATAATCTTGAAGCTTTATGAAAGCCATCGACTAATATTAGAGAATTTCCAATATCCCTTTGCTCTCAATTTTGTTAATTAATTATAGTTACGAAATGGCTTCGGCGGTAACGTCTCGAGTTGTAAAGCACAAAATAATATTTGAAGTAAGAGGTATATGAACAACCATAATTATTTGGAGAATGTTAATTTGTGGTTTATAATTAACGAGTAATTTCATTTCTGGCTGTGTAAACAAGGAAATTGTCTACAAAATATTCAGTTTAAATTGTGAAATTAAATTGCTATTTCGAGTTTTGAAATTGTGGCGACATCAAACAAGATTTTTTAGAATATGGTTTTTGGAATATGAAATGTTATTTTTAGAATAATTACATTATTTTATTTCATTGTAATAAAGGCATAAGAAAGCGCTTCTAGGTTTAGAATTTTTCAAGTATCCTTTAATTATTATATTGAAGTAACACTACAGTAACAAGACTAACCAAATAAGAAACCTAGACAAAACAAATCTAGAGGTAATACAATTACTGAAAATCCCGAAATAAAAAGAAGCCCTACTACTTTGCGTAATCCAAAAATAAAATACTTAGGATCTCATCAACACTTCAACACCTCTTACCTGCTTGACCAACAAGATAGTATTTTTTTCGTATCGATTGGGAAAATACGAACGGAATGGGAATAACTAAATCCAATACGCCGTAATGGGAATTTCTAAATCCGGAATAAAATCCGACCCTTTCGACGTTAAACATGTTTATTGCAAATAAACTGAAGTACTAAAGATTTTAATATTACGTAGAGGTATTTGGTAGCTAAGTGGACTTTCGGCGTAACGGCACAAGTTGCGTCATTAAATCTCTGACGAAGCAAAGAGGTAAGATTTATGGTCTGTTGGTCGGTAAATGTTTATTGTAGGAAACTATTAACGTAGTAAATGGGACAGAATGCAATGGGAAGTTTGCTTTGTAAGTTATTCAAGCCATTTTGGTTTGCATGACACTGATGGACAACGGCTTCCTTATGTCGGAATACTCAAAGGCTACTCAATTTTAAGTCGCGCTTCAGTATAGTACTGTCTCCATAAATTCTTTGTAAAATGACAGAGATGGCACGATATTTAAGCACGACTTAAAATTAAGTAACGTTTCAGTATCTATATTAGTGTCTTGAATTGAAAATAACGTGTGTTGAATTACTCGATTTTTGAGACAGTTAAAATAAATTACTACCTCGTTGGCCGAGTGGTCGCAAGTGCGACAACCGCAAGGGCAAGGGGTCTCGGGTTTGATTCCCGGTTCGGTCAAAGTATTAATCTCAGTAGTAGCACGGAAATGTGCCGAGCATATAGCAATAGGCTCAACCCCAATTACATGGGACTCATAACATAGATATTGAAAAGTGGGTAATACAATGTACAGTGGCATTAAATGCTGTAATGTGTATTTCTGCATACCACTTCGATAAAAGGCGTGATGTTCTGTTATATTGAAATAAATGCCATTTTTTATTTCAAAATACAGAATCGCTTACAGAATAGACCGTTTTTGTAAAAAAATATTGAAAACAATATACGATTGCACGCTTCTATAAATATTTTAAAGAGTTTTAATGCACACTTCCTTCAAGATCAAAGGAACTTTATGAAGAGACAGGATGTTTGAAAAATATTACTCCTCACAATATTATATAACGATGAACTTTGTTGATAAGTTTATTTTGAGAAACTGTAGACTACAACTGTAACATTTCAGTGCCATATTGTTATGACATTTCTCAAAACAGGTTTATATACAAATCTGTCTGGAACTACGGTCTTATAAATAATAATCGTTAGTATTTTCAGCTTATTGGGGTCACTAGAACCCTATCTCAGTCCAAATAGATTGGGGTCAGCGCTGGGCCTGACATGTTTCGTCTAAACGTCAGCGTTTTATGTGAAACGACTGACCTCTGGCCTCGGAAACCCATTAAATGTGATAATTATGACATTTTTGCTGTCTACGCGTGGTATCCCTTTGTCAGCTTTTGTGGCTTTAAATTTCCGTAACAATTGTCATATATGTAGGTACATTTATTGTGTATTCTATGTGTGTGCTGACAACGGTTCAAATGTAAAACTATAGGTGGATATTCCAGCCACTTGAGAGCTCATCATAGACGCTAGTAGTCAAAAAACGGTTGCCGTAGCCGAAATTGGCTTGCAGGATTACTATTAGTATACTTTTTTGGGTCGATAACTGTCAACTTGCAGATGGATGATTATAATATTATATCTATTATCAATCTCTTGTAATGACTGGTCACGATGATCAAAGTTTTTTTAAGGATTCAATAATCTGGTACTTTGCAATTATTTTTGAAATAAAATGTATACTAAGAAATAATTTAACATAACATAACATCACGCCTTTTATCCCCAAAGGGATAGCCAGAGGTGCACATTACGGCGATTAAAGCTACTGTACAGTGCAACAATCACTTTTCAGTATTTTATGTTATGAGTCCTATATAATAGGGGGTCAGCCTATTGCCATAAATATATTATACCGGACACCATTGCAGACTCCGTGCTGCTACTGAGATTTTTTATAAAACCCAGTAATTATACTTTAAGTATCACTAAATGTCTCTGAGTATAGCAGTTATACTTTTAATCAAGAATATTGAAAAAATGGCGGACATAATGATTTAGAAATGGTTGTAGCACCAAAATATCAGTGGGTTATTTATGTGTGCGCGTATAGCCACGTTACCAGACTTGAAAAAGACAGATGTCCTTTGCGTCAATGTGTGTGTGTTCTGTATGTACGTCTGTAGTAGCCAGGTGCCACAGTTGTTGTTTCAAGAGACTGTGTCCGGCTTTTTTCAACATCGTTGCGTTTTGTTATAAATTTGATCGCAACCAATAGTTTTATATTATGAAAAAAAGTCGTGGTGGCTCGGAGGTTTAAGACGCCCGCTTCTCATGCATGAGGGTACAGGTTTGAAAATTCTCAACGGCAAGTACCAATGTGACTTTTTCCCAGTTATATGTACTTTCTAAGATTATCTAGACACCACTGACAAACGATGAAGGAAAACACCATGAGGAAACCTGGGCTTATAATTTTTAATTATAAATTTGTAATCGCCAACCCACATTGAGCAAGCGTGGCGATTAATGCTCAAATCTTCTCCGTGTGGAGAAGAGGCTTTGCTCAGCAGCGGACATTTTTAGGCAGTTGATTAAAGGTGCTCAGAAGCGAGGGAACTAGAAACTAGACACAGTCACTGTCAGAAGCAGCACCCATGCCATTCAATTTCCAAATATGCAGTTCCTTTATTCCGTGGCACTGAAATAAGGACAAAAGGCTTCCAACAGTGCTGTATATTGTTTAGAGCTTCACAACATCCCAACGCTGCGGAGCAAAATGAATTGCTTTACAGGTCAACGCCCTAAATATATTTTACTAGCTTTTACTCGCGACCTTTGCCCGTATAATTTTAGTCTAAGTCCTTTCCTTTACTCGTAACTACAATAAACCTTGTATGCGAAATTTCAAGAAGACGAATTAAGTATATTAACCTTAAAGAGGGAATGAACAAACTTATTTCCGCATCTATAGTACTTAAAATTAATATTATTTGAGATTGTTCAAATGCATAGAACAAATAGCTGAACGCTAAAATATTAAACACGAATGTTGAAGCAAAATAAACCTTGTATCAGTTTAGACTAACTTTAACTAAACCATCGGACACGGCTCGTGGATTATTTACTGCTTACGGTTGAGAATAGTTTAGCATACAGTATTAATCGCTGGCTTGTTTTATTTGAAATTGAAGCTAGGAAATGGGTACACCACTATTTAGTAAGATACAAATAATGTAGTCAGTGCAGTATGATATATTTGTTCTATCTATTGATTTTTTTTGATAAGAAATGCCCATCTTTTGGAATTCGGAATGATATTCGATTATCACCTGATATATGTATGTACAGACCTTATTTGGGAATGAGAATGCATTTCTTATATTTAGATATGAATTTCTTATATTTCATCGTCATTTTTCATAGGATAGAGTAAATTAGTTTGTTATTGTAGATCACATGATCACTAACCAGTAAATCCAACAAAACATTTTAACTATCCTCTTAAAACTTTAACTTTACAAAAGTCTATTTTACACAAAATAAGACCAATCCAAAACCATCTAGTTTCACAAACAACCTCATCGGTTCACCTCGTTCAAAAGCAACAGTTCAAAGTTACAAACCCTAACCTCATGAAAATAAAGCACAAATTCAAAAGAGGTTAAATTGCATTGGGATCAGTTGGAGCTCAGTGGGCATAGTAATCAACCTATTGAAGTTCCTTAGTTGGAAGTCCATTCAAAACTTGTTAATGACATCTTTATCCAGATCCATGAATCGATGTTAAAACAAAAGAGGGTACAGGAATAGCGTTGCACAGGTTTATAGTCGAGACTTCTTTTCTCTCCGAGTTTGCTCCAAAAAACATGAAAAACAAACGGCTTAGCGAGAATTGGAACTACATAATAATAGCCCCTTACATTGTGACGCGAAGATAAAAGAATTCATTTTAAAGTTTGTCGTGTAATGATGTAACTTGTTTTATGTTAAAATGAATTGTTTTGTTGTTTTAAAGATTAGGAATGGGATTGTGAATGAAATTGGATAAATGCGTTGGAGATATTATCATTAGCTTTAAGACTTATATAGTGACGTCGAATCTCGGTTTAGATTTTTGAATCAAATAAACAATGGCTTGGTTTTTGTAATCATCTGTATCATCATACAATATTTAAAATTTTGTTCAGAATTATTAATGCTAGATCATTGTTTTTTTATGGGATAAACCGGTAAACGGGCAGACAGGTCACCTGATGGTAAGCAATTGGCGTCGCCCATGGACATCTGGAACACTAGAGACGTTACAAATGCGTTACCGGCATTTTGGGAATTAGGAGTTTGACGATTGTTGGGGATTCTGAGATTGTGGGGGGGGGGGATAATTGGGCCCCCGGTAACCTCACTCACATGACCAAACACAACGCAAGCGATGTTTTACGTCGTTACGACGTTTTCTGTGATGCCGTGGTATCAGTCTGGCCCTTTCGTGCCGAAGCATGGCTCTACCACATTTTAAAATGTATGTTGTTACGCACGTGAAAATAGAGGGAAAGGAAATTCAAAAACTCACCATTTATGTTCAGAATCCTCTATGTAGTAACATACTTAACGCAGAGCCTCAGGTTGAAAAATCGTGTTCACATATCAAATCTAATTCTACCATTACAAAGGAAATAATAGTATAGAAATGGAATTGTACGAAACACACACCGGTCTCATATTTTAATACATACGTAACACATTTGTAGATGGGAAGAAAACGTTTACAGAATCCTAAATAATGTGAACAATAAATTGTTCTTAGGAAGAAAAAAGTGCCACGCGAAGTAAACAGGGAAATAAAAATGTCTTGCGCTTTTTATAAATATATTCTTATAGTTGTATTGTGAAGATTGTTTTTTAAATAAGTAGATAGCAACCATTACTTTTGTTTATTACAATTTATTGTACATTAACATAATGTATGATCTTGTTCATTTTAAGTAATCTTGGATCGAGTAACCGCATATACAATTGACAAGCACAGGCTTTAAGTTCTTTCGGAACTGCGGACTACTTAACGAGTTACCGGGGCTCCGGCTCTAAGCAGCAGCAGGTACGGAGTGGTTTAGTCCTTACTAGTCACTCCGACACTCTCTCATCTTACTCAAGCCAGGGGAAGTTATTGGATGATCTTAAAAAAAGGTCTCAAGTTTTATTTTCGCTTCAAAATTTTTATATTTTCTGCACTGCACATGCAATACGAAAGTATGTTTAATATTCAGGAATAAGCTCAAATAGAATAAATGAAATGACTATTGTCTCCTATCGAGTATAATATCAAATCTAATATTACACAATTAGTTAAAGATTTCACATTACGAAACTAAAATAGCAATACAAAAAAATATCTAAAGAGATTCCTTTAGCAATAAAAGGCAACACGACTTTTACTACTATACTTAAAAACAACAGTTACTACTATTACAAGTGCTACTCTTTGAGTTTTTGTTCTCGACAACTAGAGAATACTAATCGGTACGCCAGTGTTGGGAAAATAGACTTAAGAGAACTAGAGAATACTCTCCGCATTAGCTTCGTAAAGACTAAACCGTCTGAAGTTCTGATTAGATCGTTGAGGGTCCTTCTTTAAGGCGATTAGGATGAAAAGTCGGTTATGCGATTGGGAAATGTTTTTCGTTTCGATTTTCGACTTTATTTGTCAGTTAGTTAAAAGGGCAAGTGTCTCGGGGTTAGTGACATCTTTGACAAGATAGTGTTACTGAAATTTTGAGTGTTAATAACTATAATTAATGTTTAGATGTTTGTCCGTCAATCATGCTGAAACACAGTGTACAGGCAGTGTATAGGTTGACTTAGGTGATAGGATATTTTTTAAATTCTCCCATAGGATAAAACAGGAATACGCGGGCAAAGCCGCGAGTAAAAGCTAGTGAGGAATATTATCACGTTTTTGATGAACGCTGCAGTTTGACGCTATGTTTTTTTATTTTATATGTGCAATGAAAACTCTCCCCTTTACTCACCGCTCTTGAAAGCATTAAAATATGAATAAAACATATTTTTTTTTCATATCAACGAATCCACTATTACATTTCGCAGCTATTCGAAACTTTAAGTCAATATTACATTAATAAAATTTTACATAAATTTAATTTCATATCGTTACGCAAGAGCAGCGTATCGAATGGGAATTATTTCCCAATAGGTACGAAAAATTCCCAATTGAAACGTTGTGTGTTGAACAAGTTTACAATCGCATTACACGTTCGGTACCTATCGTAAAAGTGGAAGCAGTGGAGCATGACTAATAAATTTTGTGGCTAGTTTAGATTCTGTGGGGTTAACGAACGACTGGGAGACGAGAACCAAGGATCTAAGAAAACAGATGCAACAAAGGACACAAACGGACAAGACAAATGGATGTCACTTATGTTCAACGTTCTTTGTGCAACGTTCGTACGTTACTTTAGCTTTCCGACTTTGGTATATGGAGATGGAAATTTACAGTCAGCGTTAAGTTAGAAGTACTGATTACCTAAATATTTTTGCTGTTTTTTTCGATCCATTTGAAAATATCAATGTGTCAACTTTGTCTCCAATTAAGTGCTATTTAGAAAAGTTATCTGTAAGTCATGGTTTGTGTGCCAACTACTATGTTATTGTTCTGGAATTTCAAAATCAACTTCTAACGTCTTTATTTATTTGCTTAACAATCATGGGAACCCAAAGTTCCATTGTTCCTGTAAGCACCCTCTAATGCCAGAGACCTGTAATTATGAACATTTTTTATACACTGTCGCCTCCACTTTATCGTAGTTCCAAGACAAGCACTATCTCAAGGGTGGTTCGTTTGGACTCGTCCCTGGGTATTAATCAACTCAGTCCCGTACTACTCGTGTACTCGTGTGACAGCGATTTGAAGAGGAAAAATCGAGACAATTTTGAGGAAAATGTCGAAGAAAGTTTTACCGATTTTTTCCTTTTTAGAACGTTATTCGAGGACATTTGTCGGGGATAAAAATAATAATGAGTAGATGCTCTGTTGGTATTTTGTTCGTTAAAAATAATTCTCTGGTTTAATTGAGTATTTTTTTTTTTGGTTCAATTAATGAATGGATTTCGTGTATTTTTTTTTTCTTGTTATTGATAAGTTTTTTTTGTGTTGTTTTGTTTAGGCCTTTTTATTTACCAAAAAGGTTATAGATTTTCTTTATACATTTTTCGTTTATTTCCCGTCAATCAATCAATCAATCATTTATTATTTGTAAAACATAGGTAACAAAAATACAGATCTTAAAGGTAAATTACAGTGCGCTATGTTCTGTCTATGCTAAGACATACAAATATATTTTACAGTTTAAGTTAAGATACTTTTGTGGCTTACAATAAGAAATAAACATGTTACAATTTAACAAAATGTCATAATTAAAAAATGTCATAATTAAAAAATGTCACAATTAAAAAAAATAATACTGTTAGTAAATACTGAAAATAATAAAAATAACATTGTAGGCAGGAATTTAATCATTTAAGAAATCGTCAACTGTGTAATAACATTTGTCAATTAAATTTTTTTGCAAAGTTTTCTTAAATTTGTGGACAGGTAATTGTTTTATTTGATCTGGTATTTTATTATAGATTCTAGGAGCAATACCAAAGAAACTTCTAGACATTAAAGCCGTTTTACATTTTGTGTGACATAATTGATTTAAGTATTTAGTACGCATAGGAGTTTTTCTGACGTCTGATAATTTAACAAACAGATGTAAATTAGTTTTTACAAATAGCGCTGTTTCCAGAATGTACAATGATGGCAGTGTGAGTAGTTTTAGGGATTTGAAAAAAGGTACACAACTATCAGTTATTTTAATATTACACATTGCCCTTATGCAGCGCTTTTGCATTTTGAAAACTAGATCTCTATTAACGGACTGCCCCCAAAAAACAAGCCCATATCGTAAAACTGAACAAACTAGTCCATGATACGCTGTTAATAAGGTCTCAATATTTACTTTTTTGACAACTGGGAGAGTGCATATGCTGATTGGCTAAGTCGTTTGCATAATTCTTCAGTATGAGGCTTCCAAGTGAGTTTATTGTCAATCGTTATACCCAAGAACTTGATATGACTGACTTCTTCTATTTCGTTACAATTGTATGAGACACTTAAAGTTGGGTTTTCTCGTCGCTGATAAAAATGCATTACTTTTGTCTTATTTAGATTAATAATCAAATTATTGTTATTCAGCCAGTCAATGATTTCAGAAAGGGAATTATTAATATCATTTTGGTAAGTATGTGGATTGTTACATTCAATTATAGCAGTACTGTCGTCTGCGAAGAGGACCATTTTTTGACGTGTGACTTTAGGAAGATCATTGATGTATATCAAAAATAGCAGCGGCCCCAAGACGCTGCCTTGAGGCACGCCATAATTTATACGTCTTGGTTTAGATTTGTAGGTTGTAACCAGTTTAGTCTTAGGACAAATTCTAGTAACCTCTGTGCACTGATATCTGTCAGTGAGATACGATTCTACTAGTTTCAGTACATTTCCTCTGATACCGTAGCTATCAAGTTTTTGTAGTAAAATCTTATGGTTTACAAAGTCAAATGCCTTAGTCATGTCTGTGTAGATTGCGCAAATGGGATTTCTTTTATCTACTGATGATATGATTCTAGATATTAATTCGAAAATTGCCATATTAATTGTAGTATTTTTCTAAATCCCTTTTGTTCGTTACAGAATAATTTATACTTTTCAAGATATGCGTAAAGAGACTGATAAATTATTTTCTCCATTACTTTTGATAATATTGGTATTTTTGCAATTGGCCTATAGTTTTTAATATTTGTTTTATCATCTCTTTTGTGCAATGGTTTAATAATTACACTTTTCAGACCATTTGGGAATACGCCCTCAGTAATACACAAATTAATTATGTGAGTCAGTGGTGGCGCTATTACGTCCTTTACATATTTAATTACTTTAGTGGATACACCATCGTAACCAACAGTACTTGTATTTTTCAGACTATTAATTGTTTTACTTATGTCTTGGTTTGATACAGGCGACATGAACAATGATTGTGATGTTGTAATAGGAGAATTTGATTTATAACTTGGTGGAATGCCATTTCTAATATTACTTTCAACGTCATCAATAAAATATTTGTTAAATTCATTAGCAATGTCTATAGGATTTTCAATGATAAAATCATTTATTTTTATTTTCAATATGGAGTCTTCTGGGAAATACGATTTGGAGTTATTAATTATTTGCCAGGCAGCTTTAGCCTTATTGTCGGATGTATTAATATAATAGTTATTCTGTGCTTTTTGCGTTAGCTTCATTATTTTTATACAACTTAGTGTAATTTTTTAAAATCTGTTTGTTTTTGTGATTAGGGTTGAAACGGTACGTCCAAAGCAACTGCCTTTGTTTTTGACTGCAATATTTAATGCCGCGAGAAATCCATTTTACCCGTTTGTTACATTTAACAGTTATGATTTTATTAGGAAAACACAGTTTATACAGAAGCAGAAAATCTTCCATAAAGTTGTCATAAGATTCGTTTGCATCATTTGTGTTGAACACTTGTGAAAACCATAGACATTCCAAACAAGATTTAAATTTTATTAAATTTTCGCGGGAGATTTCTTGTTTTTCAATTTTCCAGGATTTAAGCAGACTAGTTTTTTTAGTGGGAATTTTAAGTAATTGTGATGTGTGGTCAGAAAGAACCAAATCGATTACTTGTGCTTTACATCCCTTTTGAAAGTTGTGAGCAAAGTTATCAATGCACGTACTACTGCTTAATCTAGTGGGCATGTAAAGTGCTAACTTTAAATTATACTGTAAAAGAAAAGATTCTAGTTCTAGGGCAATTTTGTTTTTCTTTAACACATCAATATTAAAATCGCCGGTTATGATTACTTTCTTCTTAGCAAAATTAATTTTTTTTAATATGTTATGTAGCTTTTCATAGAATACGCAATAATTTTGCTTAGGTACCCTGTAAATACAAATAATAATAATATTGTGCGGTATCATTTCTATTGCACAACACTCGAACACTCCTGAAACGGACTGTTTTGATATATCAGATATCTCTTTATACACATAACCCACCCTAACAAAAATACATGTGCCCCCCCGCTTTACATTTCTTGAGAAGTGGGCTGCTAGACAATAATTGGGTATGTTTAGTAAATATTCATAACCCGATTCAACAAAATGTTCTGTAATACAGATGACATCTACGTTTATTCCTTTATGTGACAGCTCTTCTAATCTCACTAACAGGGCATCCGATTTATTAATTAGACCTGCAATGTTTTGATGCAGAACATTGAGGTAATTATAGAAAAAAAACGAGATTCCTCTTGTGTTTGGGTGTTTGAGAAACAGAGCGATTGAGCCTTTTGGGAGCAGTCAGCCTCCACTTGATCTATTGTTAATGTGCTTACATACAAAATAAGATCTACTAGATCTGATATCACAACTCTTATGCCCTTATAATTAAGATTTCCAAATAAATTGTATGTATCATGAGTGTAAGGCAAATTATAATTGGAGTCTAAAACATACGCATAATTATATGTTTCCACATCCAAACATAGCAAGTTGTTAAATGTATCCACTCGGCTATTAAACATTACATTTGTGTGCTCCATATATTTAAATGTCGGTAGGCATATAATAAAATTAGTGTGTTGCAATGGCATAAGTATTTCGCGGATAAATGTAACAAGATTTATATAATTATGTGTTCTACGGAAATCCTCTTCACCAATATAAATAATACAAAAATCAGAGTATGTGAAGTTTTCTACTTTTTTATCAATACCGTCCAGTAAAACCTTCAGACCACATTTAGGCATACGGTAATGACATATTTCACTATTATGTAAATTAGCCTTTTCAATAATATTATATAACCTATTTGAGATTTCGCTACTTATCATGTGTATTTTGTGCTTCGGAGACCGAAGACGCAGCGGCGGCGTCACCGGTGTATTTCCCGGCGGCGGCGTCACCAGTGTAGTTCCCGGCGGCGGCGGCATCACCAGTGTAGTTCCCGGCGGCGGCGGCGTCACCAGTGTAGTTCCCAGCGGCGGTGGCGGCACCAGTGTAGTTCCCGGCGGCGGCGGCACTGGTGTAGTAGTTATAAGATCGATGCGTTCAGTGAGAGCGTGATTTCCTTTTGAGCAGCCTCTAATTGCTGTTCCAAGGATAGAATTTTCTGTTTCAATCCTAGTACTATTTCGTTGTCATTACTTTTGGTGCTCCTTCTTGATGATACTGGAGAAGACGGGGTTGAACACATGTTTTGCTTTGAGGGAACATGTTTTATTTTCTTGTTGTTGGTAACAGGACTTTCATATAATGAAGAATGACATAGGGATTTTAAAGTGGTAATTTCTATAGTTATTTTATAGTTCTATAGTTAATTTATTAATTTGTTTATGCAGGTCCTGGTTTTCTAACGAAATGTTTTCCATTTCGTTTTCTGTACTTTGAAGCTTGTTTGTGAGTTGATTTATGGTTTCCTTCATATCAGAGATAGAGATAAGATCTGAGATTGTTCCGTCCATACTTCTTGACAGTTTATTGGGAGTAGTGTAGGATTCATCTGATGTTTCACAGTCGTTAAGTACTTGCGAATCAAACAATGATGTGCTGTTGGGTGCGCTATTGGGTTTAGGTGCTAGGCATCGTTGCACCTTTGTGCTATGTAATAGTTCAGTCGGCGATGATGGTTTTATTGTTAGTTTTTTACGCAAGGTCACGTTGGATGCCTCGATGACGTCACCATTGTTATATCTCTTGTTTCTAATGCAAGCACTGCATCTCCAATTTTTTTTACCTTCAGCATCTTTGAGTTTGTACGTTGCTTCGGGGTAACCATCACAATCTAACTCATAACGATTATCGCAGGCGGAACAAAGTGCTGTTTTCTTTATATTTACCATTTTTTTACATTTATAACATCGTACTAGTGACGCCATCTTGTGGTAGTTGTTGAGTTTTGTTCCTTTTAAAATCAACTACTTTTTCTTCGAAATTTGTTTTTCTATTTTACTAAGAAGAAACAGACTAATATTTTTGACAAATAAATCTGTTTATAAAACGTACAAAAAGTGAACGGTCTTTGCTGGGTTGCGAACTCGCGTCTACTTACACGTGCTCATAATACAAGTACAAGTCATGTGCATTCAGCCACTTGAACATACTAATACTTGACAAAATTAGAGTACTGTTAAGAGAAAGTTCTATTTAAGAAATATAGAGGGTCAATATCCTTTTTGTTTTTTTTTATTCTGTTTCGGCGGTTGATGTTTTTATTTTTCAAATCACTGTTAATCACTTTTTTGCACTTCTACACACATTCTAATTGTTATTGTCATTAGTTTTGGTTATTTACTAGTTATTTTAAACACAATAATAAGTTTATATACAAAATTAAATTTGTTTCTTGACTTTTAGGTCGGCTATGAGTAGCGAGTTTATGTCGTTATAACTGCACTATTTATGAGTTTTACTCTTGGATAACACTTGCACTTGGTAATTAGTTGTTAATTTGTTGAGGTACTTGGTCTTCATTAACTTTTATGCACTACTATTATTTTTAAAAGAAATTTAAATGCGGCGCGTCTACTTTTACGTCATGCTCGGTGCAGCGCCACCTAGCGGTCTATTATTAAAGTTGTTTTACCTAATTTCAGTTACATCATCATCATCAACAGCCTATAAATGCCCACTGCTGAGCAAAGCCTCTTCTCACACGGAGAAGGTTTGAGCATTAATCACCACGCTTGCTCAATGCGGGTTGACGATTTCAAACTTATAATTAGAAATTATAAGTCCAGGTTTCCTCACGATGTTTTTCCTTCACCGTTTGTCAGTGGTGTCTAAATAATCTTAGAAAGTACATATAACTCGGAAAAAGTCACATTGGTACTTGCCGTTGGTAGGTTTCGAACCCGCACCCTCATGCATGAGAAGTGGGCGTCTTAAACCTCCGGGCCACCACGAATATGATTCAATAACAAATACAAATCTTGGCAAGCAAACATATTTTTTCTAGAATAACTTATTGACAACTTCCAACCAAATTGTCACCAACTTTTTTTCTTTTTGAAGGGGGAAAATATTCCAATGACTTCTCCCGCCCGGGCCAGGGCGAGAGGGAGTGTCAGACTCTTACTGACTAAAAACCACCCCGTTCCTACTCCTGCACTTCGAGTCGGAGTATTGTTGTAATTGTGACCGACTTAAACATCAAAAACTAAGCACAAATTAATGAATTAATCCTACAACCTCGGATCAATATCTACCAGTTAACAAGACAGACGGTTCGATACGGTTTAGCTTTATGATATGAACCTCTCAAACTAAACAACTGGCTTTCTAGAAAGTTTGTTAATCACAATAGTTGAACACAATAGTTACGTATAGCGTGGGTGGTTATATACTTGGAGTTAACTAGTCGTCAAGGCTTTATCAAACTCTTTGTTTATTTAGTTTAATTTGATAATGTGATGGTGTTAAGTTATTTCGTGAGAGATTATTTTTTATTTAACTAAAAATCGCGGTTTACTCTCGTGAATATACAGAGAAAAGTTCTACTAGTTTCGAACCACAGAGGGGTTCTTCCTCATGAGCACGTGAGCGGTTGCGGCGATGTCGCGCAGCCTACTGGCTAGCGTTGGCGCTCGCATTTGTGTTGCTACCTGTTTATCAGCGGCGCGGGCAGTGGCTTCGATTTTTAGTTAATTTAAAATGTCTCACGATAGTTACTATATTTTTTTCCATGTCAGGTATGTTTTATTTTTGTCACATTTTGTCACTAATCGACTAAAGATTCATGTTCGTTTTTACCAAGCTGTCTAAAATTTAACAATAATTGAAGCTAAAGTAGGTGATAGTGACATTATGGTTTTTACTAATCTGTCAGGGGTCAGTTTAGGTGCTCCCTCATGTTAAGTAAATCTTAGTTAAGAAATCGTTTAGGGGTGGTTGGTAACAACGGGCATAAGTCCCGTAGTATGAAATGATGAGACCTTTATTGCATCGTAAGATTCTGCAATCACGTCAGAACTGACCAATTAAATAGAGATGATGAGTCTATCAAAGCTTGAGGTCTCACCTTATAGGGGAAAATTCATCCATTTCCTTACTAAAAACCACTCCGTTCCTACTCCTATTCCCGTTAACTCTTCCATGGCTTCGTAGCCATCTTGTGCCGTTGCGGAGAACCTAACGGGTAACCGGGGCTCCGGCTCGACGTGCAGGAGAAGGAACGGGGTGGTTTTAGTCAGTAAGAGTCTGACACTCCCTCCCGCCTCACCCAGTCATTCGATGATTTTCCCCCCTTAAAAAAAAGTCATCTTATGCCAGACATTTGACCAATAAGATAGTGGACAAGCGACAACACTATAATTTGAGGTGGTTGCCTCACTGACATCTGTTACAGATGTTTGTAGACCAAGACTAACGACTCTACGTGCTTTAGACAGAGGAGAGCCAATATTCAATACTTAGTAATTTATTGCCTCGTTGGCCGAATGGTCGCAAGTGCGACTGCCGGGCAAGGGGTCTCGGATTCGATTCCCGAGTTGGGCAAAGTATTACTGGGTTTTAAAAAAAAATCTCAGTAGTAGCACGCATTTTGGAATGGTGCCCGGTATATAGCAATAGGCTCACCCCCTATTACATGGGACTCATAACATAAATTGTGAAAAGTGGGTGTTACTATGTTACGGTGGCATTAATCGCTGTAATGTACACCTCTGCCTACTCCTTTGGGGATAAAAGGCGTGATGTTATGTTATGTATTCAATATTTATCACATAGACTGGTAAATATTAGGAATTATGATTCAAGTACTGTACTTCCTTGTCCCGATAAGTCTGATAGAACAAGTGCCAGCCAAACTGGTGTACAAAGGACTCCATAAATATTATAACATAACATCACGCCTTTTTATCCCCGAAGGGGTAGGCAGAGGTCCACATTACGGCACTTAATGCCACTGTACAATGTAACACCCACTTTTCATTATTTATGTTATGAGTCCCATGTAATAGGGTGAGCCTATTGCCATATACCGGGCACATTTCCAGGCTCCCTGCTACAACTGAGATTTTTAAAAACGCAGTAAGACCCGGGAATTGATTCCGAGACCCATTACCCCGCAGTCACACTTGCGACCACTCGGCCAACGAGGCAGGCATAAATATTGTCTATAAAAAAAGCAGAAAACCAAACTTAGTAGTTAACGCAAACATTTATTTTGATCTGTATGTTTATAGTGACAAAGAATATTATTGTTCAAATACAAAATCATTTATCACTAAACTGATATTCGAACTTATAATGATGGTTGTAAGCTATAAGAGAACAATAATAGGAGATAGTAAACAAGACCCTTCTTACTCAATAATTACTCTATTTATATACTCTAAAGAATAAAAGATGAAACAGTATTTTATACAAAAAATACACGAGAAATAATGTTTGGACATTGCGTGTTACTATTTCAACTGTATTTTTTTACGTCACGTTCTTTTCCAATTAGGGGATGATGTTTAAAAGAATGTTTTTTAAAGAGATGTTTACACTCAGTGACTGCTTGTTGGACAAATGGATGTAAGTGGCACTATTGAGGGATGGGTTTTACTTTCGTTTCCTGGGTTGGGAAAAATGACATTGGCATTGACATTTTCAGTTTTTTTTTTAGTTTATTCAGTAATGACATGGAGTAACACAACACACAACATAACATCACGCCTTTATCCTCGAAGGGGTAGGCAGAGGTGCACATTATACCACTGTACAATGTAACACCCACTTTTCACTATTATGTTATGAGTCCCATGTAATAGGGGGTGAGCCTATTGCTATATACCGGGCACAGTTCCAGACTCCGTGCTACTACTGAGAATTTTTTAAAAACCCAGTAATACTTTGCCCGACCCGGGAATCGAACTCGAGACCCCTTACCCGGCAGTCGCAATTGCGACCACTCGGCCAACGAGGCAGTCACGCACATGGATCACCTGATGGTAAGCAATTGGCGTCGCCCATGGACACCAGGACCACCAGATGCGTTACAAGTGCGTTATCGTCCTTTTGGGATTAGGGATTTGAAGATTGTTGGGATTCATGGATTGTGAAAGGAGGTCAAGGGGTAATTGGGCCTCAAACGACGAAACTCAACGCAAGCGTTGTTTCACGTCGGTCTTCCGTGAGTCCTTGGTATCACTCCGAGCGGGCCCATTCGTGCCAAAGCATGGCTCTCCCACACTTAAATATATTATATTTTATATTTTACAATGTGGACTTCTGTATACACCGTTTGGGATTGAAAGGCATTAAATTATCTTATACTGAGGTATATAAAGCGGAAGAGTTTGTTTGTTTGAACGCGCTAATCTCCGTAGCTACAAGTTTGATTTGAATAATTATTGTTGTGTTGGATAGCGCATTTATCGAGGATGGCTATAGGCTATAAAACATCACGTTACGACCAATAGGAGCTGAGCAGAGCGTGTGAAACCACGCGGACGTAGTTAGTATTACCTAAAACAGCCATTTCGACCAAGAACAATTTAAATAACATAAGCAAGTAGAAGAATATTTTCTTTTATAATCACAATAACGACTATTTAATTTCGATCAAGGAACCTTATATCAAAATCTTAACCATATCAACCGAACTGCCTTATAAATCCTTCCCATCCTATCATCCTCCACACCAGGCTATTGTTCAATTAAGTGTGCATTAAAGATAGCTGAAACAATGGCTATAAGGCTTAGCCCACACTATACTTAACCTGCGGCGGTTTTTAAACGCGTGATTTTGTGTAAGAATAAAATAAAATAAATATATAATAATGACTGCCTCGTTGGCCGACTGGTCGCAAGTGCGAATGTGTGGCAAGGGGTCTCGGGTTCGATTCCCGGGTTGGGCTAAGTATTACTGGGTTTTAAAAAAAATCTCAACGGTAGCACGGAGTCTGGAATTGTGCCTGGTATATGGGAACAGGCTCACCCCCTATTATATGGGACTCATAACATAAATAGTGAAAAGTGGGTGTTGCATTGTGGCTTAAGTGCCGTAATGTACACCTCTGCCTACCCCTTCAGGGATAAAAGGCGTGATGTGTGTGTTTATGTATTTTTCTTACCTGGGCCTCTAGCCAAAAGCCATTTTAGCGCTTGTCTACAGAGAGAGTAGAAATCAAAATGTATAGGGATGACACTGAAAAGTGTCAAAGTTTACGTCAATTCTATATAATTTGGGTTTTCTATTCTACGAGTAGACAAGCGCTAAATGGCATTTGGCTATAGCTGCAGTATTGCTATAGTACGTAGACTAGTAGACTGTACGTGCGTTTCGCGCAGTTTTGCGTCGTTTAAGTCGTAGTGTGGCCCTACCCTAAAGATAACTGAAACAATAGCCATAAAGGCTATAATAGACCGGTACGGGAAATGTTGACAATGGCCCGTCTTTAGCCCTTCAGCCGTGCAATCTCTACACTTAGAATTAATTCCTTAGACATTCTGTTTTATAGCCTCATTGGGTGATGCCGTTTTTATTGTAATTATCTTAATGGATATTTGAGTAAGCTCAGATGGTTATAATCTGAATTTGAATGGATTTTTCGTTTTGGTCTTATTACCGTGATTCTACCTACATTATTTTTTATTACGTGAATCCTGATTTTGATAACGTAGGTAGTTAAGTGAAAGTAAGAGCGACTGCTGAGCAGAAGGAGCTCGGTCCGATGTTTGTAAGACAATTTAATATTTATGTTTTAATCAGTCATAAAATCTTAGTAATAGCATTAACTACGTCTGTCTGTCTCATTGTTCCTGAAAATATCGTTATAGAAATAAGTACGAGGTATCTAAAAATAAACGTTCATTCAACTTCAAAGAATCCAAACTTAATTTTATTGTTACCCGCAATATTTATCACACAATCTTTGGAGTACTGTGAATATTTTCAATCTAAATATAAAACAAAGAAAAGGTATTTTTTCATCCTACAAAATCCAAAAACCTTAGTCACCGTACACAATAACTGACGAACCAATGGCTTCTTTCATGACGCACTTCGGGTCGCGGAGAATTCTATCGACAACCTACATGTCGATGTAATCAGATGTCTTGTCGAGGCCAGACTGTGTGGTCACTTTACTTGCTCGTGATAGAGGCGTGACACTAGACTGATATGAGACTGTTAGTATCTAGCCAGGGAAAATAATCTAGGAATCTACATACATACATAAGCTTACGCCTGTCTCCCATGGGGGCAGGAAGACTATGGAACGCCAATTGCTACGATTCTTACATACCTCTTTCGCTTCATCAACAGTCATCAGTCTTTTCATGCATGCTCGTCGGTTAAGGGTACTTTTAATTAGGCCCTTCTTCAATCGGTAATATCGGTAATTTGGTCGATACATGTCCGTTTCGGGCGCCTTTTGCCAACGGTCCTATTCGTATCCGATCCGTATACTTCTTTAGTTACTCTACTGTAATTCATCCTTTCTATTCATCCTTCCAAACTATAGTAGCCCGGAGGTTTAAGACGGTACAGGTTCAAAACCTAACATCGGCAAGTACCAATGTGACTTTTTCCGAGTTATATGTACTTTCTAAGATTATTTAGACATCACTGACAAACGGTGAAGGAAAACATCGTGAGGAAACCTGGGCTTATAATTTCTAATTATAAGTTTGTAATTGCCAACTCGCATTGAGCAAGCGTGGTGATTAATGCTCAAACCTTCTCCGTGTTCTCACAAGAGGCTTTGCTCAGCAGTGGGTATTTATAGTCTGTTGATGATGATGATGACATGTCCAAACCATCGCATTCTCTTTTCAATCCTTGTCACTACATCATCTTTCAATCCATACCTTTCTCTAAGAGTTTGTTATCTAATATCGTCCCAAAAGCCGAAATTGCAAACTGAAACCGAACTGGAAGATCCAAAAATCGAAACAATATTTTTTATTGTCAGTTGTTGGACGTAGATTCTGTTTACTTATTGTTCTATTTAGTCTATGCGTGTGTTTGTTACAACAAGCCAAATTAAAAGTAAATTGTTTATTTGAATTTCCACTATAGACGCAGTTTTTGACAAACATTCTAAACACCATCATACGCGTATTATAAACATGTCCGTCAGTCTGTGTGTCTCTAGTTCACATAACATAACATCACACCTTTTATCCCCGAAGGGGTAGGCAGAGGTGTACATAGGTAATATCACTGTATAATGTAACACCCACTTTTCACTATCTATGTTATGAGTCCCACGTAATAGGGGGTGAGCCTATTGCCATATACCGGGCACAATTCCAGATTCCGTGCTACTACTGAGAATTTATAAAAAACCCAGTAATACTTTGCCCGACCCGGGAATCGAACTCGAGACCCCTTGCGCGGTAGTCGCACTAGCGACCACTCGGCCAACGAGGCAGTCTCTAGTTGACTACAGATTAAAAATAGAACGTGATAAACGTAAAACTGCTGTACAGATTTTCTTTTGTACATAATAACTATACAATTTATCTAAAATATTATTTTAGTTGTCATAAAAAATAAATTAATTTTATTAACACCATAAAATAAAAATCTAACTTAACTCTAAAACATTTCAACAAAAAGAACATATTTTATATAATATATTTTGTTCAAAAAAGGTACATATTGTATAAAACCCAGACGAAAACGAACGTATCAAACCATTTAATCTTTTTTATTTAACACCCAAAGAGGTTAGTTAACCTTTTTATGGAACCTTAAACTGTTTACGAGTGAAACCAAAAAGTGAACTCAGTATTTTAAATCTACCTCAGTTGGTTGTTTTCAGGACGTTGACCTCACAAGCCAGACGGAGTGATCTTAATTACCTGAAATAAAACAATAATATAATTAGTCTGTGATCTGCGATACGTAGGTACTATTCTGATTTCAGAATTGTAATGTTAAAGTTTTGAACTCAAATGTTTTTTTTTATAGAAACTTTGTCACACATTAGAATTTTCTCTTATGTTGTCACCATCATAACATCGTGACTTTTATCCCAGAAGGGGTAGGCAGCGGTGCACATTACAGCACTTAATGCTACTCTACAATGTAACACCCACGTTTCACTATTAATGTTATGAGTCTCGTGTAATAGAGGGTGAGTCTATTGCCATATACCGGGCACAATTCAAGCAGCTGCAGCCAAATGCCATTAAGCGTTTGTCTACATGTAGAATAGAAAACCAAATTATACGGAATTGACGAAAATTTTGACACTTGTCAGTGTCATCCCCATACATTTTGATTTCTACTCTCTCTGTAGACAAGCGCTAAATGGCATTTGGCTACAGCTGCTGATGTCTTTTCGCTAAGTTGTCAATTATTCGGTATACAACACCCACTAGAAGGGGAGGAGTGGGGTCAAAATATTACTCGGCCATCAATCAATCCATCACTAACTAATAGACTTTCTACTTCACAATAGAACAAATAAAGATAGTTTCCACTTAACCCTCAATTCCCTGGTGCCTAATGTGCCTGAAATAGGGCGACCCTTATCTCCGGCGTCACACGCATTATCACTAGAATAGTGTACGTTTTACAAAACAATGAATAGTAATGTTTTATTATGAATGTAAGTTATGCAGATTTTGGTTAGGTTATATGTACTTATAAACGATCTCTAAGCTTTGCTTCATAGTTGAGTTAGCCTTGAAAATAAGAATGGTAATGAAAATCTTGACTAGGAGTTTCGTTTTTCTAAGGCTTTGGCTGCCAATAATAATCCATTGAAGGCAAATACTCCGCTAACGTCGTGCCACACATCGCCCTCCATCGCGGTCGTGGCGATGTCGCGCAGCCTACTGACCGCACACGCTGCTCATGAGGAAGAGCCCCTCTGTGGCTCGAAATTAGTAGAGCTTTTTTAAGTATTTTCACGTGAGTTTTATTTAAAAGAGTAAATCTGTCTAACGGTCCCGGCATACTGGCGGTACCTAGTGCACTGGGTACTAGACCGGTACACCACTCACACGACTGGGCATCCAAATTATGAAGCAATTGCATTTAAATCAACTCACAAAACAATTAGGCTCATCCCCTATTACATGGGATTCATAACATAAATAGTGAAAAGTGGTTGTTACATTGTACAGTGGCATAATTTACACCTCTGCCTACGCCTTCGGGGATAAATGTTATGTTATGCATTTAAATCTCCAGAAACATTTTCCCATTAAAAGTTTTAAACTAGCCACATCAAATTATTGTAAAGCGGAAAAGAAAAACTTATCGATACTTTTCCTGCCACGAAATGCAAAAACTTTACCATCTCCACGAGTATATAAAATAAAATCATTTGTAAAATGCCTCCAGACGTAATTTCGGCCAAGTTTGGCCGAACTTTGGCCCAGTTTGATAACTGTCGGTAAAACGGGCTTGCCTAACTTTACCTATCCATCTCCAACTGCCACCGTGTGTAATTAGCTTAATACAAACAGTTGTACAGAGTCTTTCTTTTAGGCTCTTCCTAATTAGTTCGGGTCGGCTTTAAGCCTAATTATTTTTGGATATAATGCCATTGTTGTATGTGGAACAAGAGTTTTTTGTTTACTTTTAATTAATGTTTGTTTTTAAGGTTTATCAAAATAATATTTTGTTTTTAAGACTCCTAAGACGGCTGGTAACAGTAGCGGTGCCTTCCATATGCCCAATCTGGAAGAAATTGGAAGAAGGTATATGTTCAGGAGTGCACATCTTGCGACTGATGACGATTGTGACAATTTGAGTATTCAAAGTGTATTCAAAACTTACATGGCCACTATATTATGCAGTTGCTACCACGAACACAAATACCAAACAAAATAAAAATACTGTCAAAATATAATATAAAATTAGATGGTTGACAATTATGTATTTTCGTATACGCACATTTGATCCTAAAAAGAAAACAATTGGGTAGTGTCCACGGTATCAAAATTAAAAATCTAATTAGTCCGTCAGTTAAATAATGAAAAAATAATAGACACGTATTTTTTTTATTTTCTTGTATTAAGTTGCAATACTTAGATAAACTGGCGCTAAGTTTAGGAGTGCTACAAAATGTGGCACGCTATGACGTCACACTATAATTCAAATTAATATATCGTCGAAAGTATTTGTGTTATATAATACGTGTCTAAAGTTTAAAATAATGTACCAGACGGACACTAAAATAAAATTTAGGAAATTACCCTATTGTACCATTTTTGTTTAATACTGAACGTAATTAGGAATAGATCAAGCAATCGAGCGATGTCAATCTTATCCTCAGAATTTGTTCCAGGAACCAATATTTATATTTATATTACTATAAACGAAATAAATGAAGTCACAACTTCTCCGAACTTAGAAGACCGTGTAAAGCCAGCAGCCCGGTCTGTCAGACAATCTACGACAGTCGTTTCTCAATTTCAAAGGCTTGTCAGATGCACAATGTTTACTATAGTGGAGTCTGTGCAATGTCCAGTCTCTTTATGAATATCGGAGGGTGTGCAAAAATATGGCGTTATTAAACGGCATCTTGTGATTAGAATTATGAGTCCATGATATATGTGAGTCTATTGCATCCGAGCCGCGGAGAACTTAACGGGTTACCGGGGCTCCGGCTCAAAGTGCAGGAGTAGGAACGGGGTGGTCTTTAGTCAGTAAGAGTTTGACACTAAAGGCCCGAGAAGAAATTAGATGATATTTCCCCCTCAAAAAAAAATTGCATCTGTGTTCTTACTGAGAGGTTTTTGAAAAACCGAAAAAACCTTAACAAGCCTTTGCCAGATCCAAGAATTAAATCAGAGACTTCTCATACTGCATTCAAATTCAGACTCTATACCATTATTGAGACGATTTAAAAGTCGGGAAAACCACTAACGATATCAGATCAGAGAATTAATCTTGAGACTTCTGGATCAGCAGTCAAACTTGCAATCACTTGACAGCCAGTCAGTTAATTGAATCCAGGCGAAACATAAGTAAATTAATTATTATGTTTTGACTTACTCACGTAACTGTTTGACGAGAAACTCGACTACTTTCAAGCCATGCTAGAGGCTCATATTCATGAGCAGTGTTCCGACACGCGAAGCGGCGACTATCGCGCTGCTACTGGTAAAACTGGTCGAGTCCCTCGTCATACAGTTACGTGAGTAAGCCGAAAACATAATAATTAATTTAGTATGTCTTACAAAAGTTTTAACATAAACATAACTAACTCAAAAACCAAATCCAGGTAAACGTTACTCTTAACGAATAACCAATCGAGTGATAATATCTTCAAGCTACAATAGATAGCGTGGGTAACAGGAGACAATGGAAACACGGCAAATTGAAGACTAATATTTACTTTAGCAACTTAAAGAGATGGCGCTGTGATTTGTGGACTAAGGTGTGAGATGTAGCGGGGAATCGTGTTTGGATGGAAAAAAATGGCACTTTTTTCATTTATAGCGACGAACATGCAGATGGATCACTGAATGGTACGCAATCGGTGGTGTTGCTGCCCTTGGACGAGATAAAGAGGGTACACACTAGAATTTTCCGCTATGCGAAAGGGGTGCTTGCAAACATTGCCGGTCAAAGAGTAGTCGTATCATCAGCAGCTGTAGCCAAATGCCATTTAGCGCTTGTCTACATGTAGAATAGAAAACCAAATTATATGGGATTGACGTAAATTTTGAAACTTGTCAGTGTCATCCCTATACATTTAATTTTCTACTCTCTCTGTAGATAAGCATTAAAGTGGCGTTTGGCTAAAGGTACTGATGATAAGTAATTGGCGCTGCCCTTAAAAACCCGGAATACCAGAGGAGATACAAGTGTCTTGCCTGATTTTTGGGGACTAGGAGTTTCACCAAATGTTGTTCACAAATTAATACTGACTATAGACATCAGGACAAAACTAATATAGACAGTCAGAATTCCGACTTTGAAAATTTTAAGTACGGGGATTTACCTACCATGTTGAGTACATATTCTTTGAGTTTTAACAACTTGAATATTATTGCAAAATAAAATTGGTTGCCTGTAAAGTCGGTATACGGGCGAAAGTTTTACGTGACAACGACTTTGAGTGGTAAAATGACGCGTGCCTTTCACTTTTTATGTCTGTCTCTCTCGCTCTTAGGCGGGCTAACCATGCCCGAGTGGAATGGACGCGTGCCTCTCATTCGCTCTCATTGTGAGCGCATAACATGAGCGGAGCGTAACGCAGTTTCTTGAAGTGTCACCCGGCAAACCAATTTATAAGACGTTGTCACGTCAATAACATATTGTTGGTAAAAACCAACAATATTCTTTTAGGATGTTCATCCCGCTACAGCTTATAACTGAGACCAAACCACGGGTATGTTCAAGTACCTACAACATAAGTAGACAAAAGTCAAATGAAGAGATGAAGAGTGCGAACTAATTGTGCTGTCTCGCTCTAACAGTACGCGTGGAAGTATGCTTTACTTCATATATATCGTATGTAAATTAGGAATTACTTAAAATGTTCAGTTTTAACTGCCATACTCAGAAACCTTTAATTATTACTTAAACTATTTAAAGATAAAGATAAAGATATATTTATTTGTATAAACTCGTGTGGTTAACATTATACATATCAATGCAAATGCAGATGATAAAGTAAACACTGTAATATAATGTCTCAACATGTTTTGCCACAATTGCCGTACAAAATAATTATAAGATTTAGGATTTTGAGGATAAAAGGCGTGGTGCTATGTTATGGTATGTTATAAAGTGCTATGGCTGTTCTCAATGACCTCATCCTTGAAAAACGGGTGTTTTACAAACTACATCCACCACTATATGGAATCATATATTTCAATTAGTAGGCATGTACTCGGCCCACGTTTTTGATTTGTCCATTAGCGTTGATTGACAAAACAAATGAATGTACATTTGTAATTAGAAAAAATTTCAGAATTTTCTTCTCTCGAAATGGCAAAAGCACTTACCTAAAGTAACTTTCACAAACAATGATAAAAAACACAAAGGTTCTAAATACAATTGACACGGGATTCCAACCTGCAACACTAGGTGTGTTGTAGTTATGTGTGACAATGGATTTCTAGTTTTTTATTTATTTAGTAGTACCTATGTAAAATATCATCACAGCTTTTATTCTCTGATAAGGTTTTTTAAACTAAACAGGTATTTTTTCTTTTCTCACAAAATTAAATGCTTTTAACGATATATTGAATTGAAATGTCGCGTGACGTCACAGCGTGCTACAAAATATACCACGTTCTGACGTAATTACCTCCGACTCCTAAACTTAACGCCATTTTATTTAAGTATTGTAACTTTATACGAGAATATAAAAAATACGTGTCTAATATTTTTTCATTATCTAACCGACGTACTAATTAGATTTATAATTTTCTTATCCTGGAAACTACCCTATTACGATTTTAATTCTTTTTTTTTATGGCGTAAGGCGGTAAACGAGCAGACGGATCACCTGATGGAAAGCAATCGGCGTCGCCCATGGACACCTGGAACACCAGAGGCGTTACAAGTACGTCACCGGCTTTTTGGGGATTAGGAGTTTATTCTTTGTCCTATAAACAAATAAATTAAAAGTGGTAGCACGGAGTCTGGAATTGTGCCCGGTATATTGCAATAGTCTCACCTCCTATTACTTGGGACTCATAGCATAAATAGTGAAAAGTGGGTGTTACACAGCAAAGTCTGGCCACATAAAAAATAGTAGGGCCTGCCCTATATGTAGGCAAGTATTTTATTTCCAGTGAAATATTAATTTATGTCATACTAGTCATAAGACAGGCCAAACTATAATTAAAACAGTAAGTTGAGTTGCCAGGCGATCAATTTCACTGCATTATTTATTCGCCAGTCAGTTCTGGTTATATTTAGCACTAAATGGTGCCGTGTTTCTGCTAACAAATCAATTGCTGTTCCAATTCAGTTTTGTTAATATAAATATTATCATAATTATTATGTTGTTGGTGACTGCCTCGTTAGCCGAGTATTTGCAAGTGCGACTGCCGGGCAAGGGGTCTCGGGTTCGATTTCCGGATCGGGCAAAGTGTTATTGGGTTTTTAAAAAATTTTCAGTAGTAGCACGTAGTCTGAAATTATACCCAGTATATGTCAATAGGCTCACCTCAATTACGGCACTTAATGCCAATTTACAATATTACACCCACTTTTCACTATTTATGTTATGCGTCCCATGTAATAGGGGGTGAGCCTATTGCCATATATCGGGCACATTTCCAGACTCCAGGTTTATTTAATTTAGTATGTCTCACGATAGTTATTTTCTTCACTTGTTTAACTTTTGTTCCACTATTCTAATGCCATTTTACGTGCATGTGAAATTGTATGTTTGTAAACGCATTTACGACACAAAATAAATCTAGTGTGGATTTCCAGTTGCAAGGTTATTTGGAAAGAAAAACGAAGAAAAGAAACTACAACTTGGCGGGGTTCATAACATAAAGGATACAAAGTAAGTTTCAGATTGAATTGTGCATTATTGCCTCTATGTGTGAAAACAAGCGATGTGCAATTGTGCACATCTGCCCACACTCTTGTGTAATACAAACCGTTGTGTTACTCTAATTCAACTCCGCTGATGTAAATACAATTTGAGCATTATTTATTGGCTTACAGGAATAGACATCGTGTCCTATTTATTTTCGTCCGTTGTGTAATGTGTAGTTTATTGTTAACGCTTACTGTCTGACACATCACAGGTAAATAGAAGTGTAATTTTATTTATTGACTAGCGGACGAGATAGACGTTGTCCTGCAAATAATAATAGGTATAGATAAATAACCTAGATACCAAATGCAGCGCCATCTGCCGGGCTGATTTGTGAATCTAAACCATTCCCAGATCCCCTTGAACACACACAAAAAATTTCATCAAAATCGGTCAAGTCGTTTGAGAGAAATTCAGTGACATACACACTCACAGAAGAATTATATAAATAAAGATGTAAACGGGACTGCCTTTTTGGCCGACTGGTTGCAAGTACGACTGCCGGGCAAGGGACTCGGGGTCGATTGCCTGGTAGGGTAAAGTACTACTGGGCTTTTTAAAAAAATCTCAGAAGTAGCACGGAGTCTGAAATTGTGCCCGGTATGTGGCAATGGGGTCACCCCCAATTACATGGGACTCATGATCAAAAACATAAATGACACATTAACAATGCTTTAGAAACCTAGAGGTGTTCTATTGAGAGGACATTTATATAAGTATGTGAAGGCTATATATAGGCTATAAAATATCACGCTACCGCGCGGAAGTAGCTAGTACTTATAATAAATCTGTAGAGAGGTCGATTCTGTAAATTAAATATATTTCCAAAATTGGACTAGGGTACTTTTTCCCCCGACAACACGAGCGAAGCCGCTGGCAGAAGCCAGTATCATAATAAAGTGCTACACAAAACAAGCCCTTCGGTGGTTTAACCTTAGAATCATAATTGAAAATGAATAATTAAACTAGACAAACTCGTATAACCTAGGACCAGGTTTGCAGACGATTACAATCGGTTTTGCTGTCAGCTCCCTGTCAGGTCTAAACAGTCTAGTATTATTTAAATATGATATTGTAAAATTGTAGATATTGTTTTGTTTGTTCAGTTGAACAGGCTAATCTCCAGAGCTCCAAGTTCAAATTGTAAAGTTATTTTGTTTCTTTGATAGATTGTTGTCCAGACGTTGTCCTGCATATCCACTTGAATGTATAAACAAAAGTTCATTCAAATTAGTTCACTAACCTAGACACCGACTGCAGCGGCATCTGCTGGGCTGATTTATGAATCTAAACCATCCAGAGCGCCACTCAAACGCATACAGAAAAATTCATCTAAATCGGTCAAGCCGTTTAGGAGGAGTTCAATGACATACACACCTACAGCAGAATTATATACATAAAGAACTATAGGCTTCATAGTGTCACAGTATACCCGTTAGGAGCAGATAAAACAATGTGAAATTCACTAGTAGTAATATACATACATAACTTCACGCCTGTTTCCCATGGAGGTAGGCAGAGACTATGGAACGCCAATTACTATGATTCCTACATACCTCTTTCGCTTGATCAACAGTTATCAATCTTTTCATGCATGCTCGTCGGTTAAGGGTACTTTTAATTTGGCCCTTCTTTAATATAACGCCAATCTGGTCACTGTATATCTGTCTAGGGCGCCCTCTACCGACGGCCCATTCATATCCGCTCTGTATACTTCTTTCGTTACTCTACTTTCATCCATCCTTTCTACATGTCCAAACCAGCGTAATAATCTTTATATATATACTTCTTCTGTGAGTGTGTATGTCACTGAACTTCTCTCAAACGACTGGACCGATTTTGATTAAATTTTTTGTGTGTGTTCAAGGGGATCTGGGAATGGTTTAGATTCACAAATCAGCCCGGCAGATGGCGCTGCAGTCGATGTTTAGGTTATTCATCCTAAACAGCTGAACTAATCTGAATGAATTTTCGTTTATACATTCAAGTGGATATGCAGGACAACGTCTGTTGGGTCCGCTAGTAGTAATATAATACTAATAATTAAACAAGCAACTAGACGTGACGTGCTTTAAATTGTATCGTGTATTCCAGGATTCCAGACGAAGGCAAGCGGTTTTGCTGACAGGCTCCTGTCAGATCTAGACATTACTGGATTGAAGACAATGCTGAAACTAGCATGTATTATGAATGTTTAGCGTTCCTTTTGAGCCTAGCACTTGATTTAGTATTCTAGAATAATTAGGGCACTGGAATTTGGATGTTGCTGTCTGTTTGTGTGAAGTTTTGATTTAGCTATGTGGAGTATGTGTGTAACATAACATAACATCACGCCTTTTATCCTCGAAGGGGTAGGCAGAGGTGCACATTATGCCCCTGTACAATTTTACACCCACTTTTCAAAGCACACTACTTATATACTTATATAGTCTTATCATATCAGTGACTTATATACTTACGAATAAAAATCTGGCCAGTATCTTTTAAGATTAATCGCGTTCCTTCAAACAGATGCAAAAAGGTGCTTCTTTTTAAAATAAAATATGGAAGGATTGTACTAATACAGGTATCAAATGAAGAACCTTTTCTCCATCAGTAGAGACGGGCTGATGTTGAAGTAGAACTTAAAATAAATTACATATATATAAATTATTGCAACTTAACATTCATAACATAACATTTTATAAATTCAATTTTTTCTTTTCTATATTAATAATTTCGTCAAGGGTACCGTACGGTAGACTCGATCGAAACATTACCTGAATAGCAAAACATAAAAAAATATCGATTTCGAGTCAACAACTTATATCAGCAAAATTCGGATTACGGAAAGAAAGAAAGAACAAAGAAAGAAAAATCATTTATTCGGCAGTAGGCACGCACACAGATACATATTAAAAAAAAAGAACAAATAAATACACTTATATATACCTCACAAACACGACAAAGAAACGACAACGATACGGAGATTAATTCGTTTTATTAATTTACTTTAATGACACTGACAGACAAACCGCAGTCGCCATCTTGAATAGACAATAAACGTTCCGTTTCATACTAGCTCTCAAATAAGCCTCGCCAACCAACACGTTGTCGCGTCAAAAAAGTATAAATTAACAAGAAATATGAATAATTTCACGCGAACGAAGTCGCGGGTAACAGCTACTATTAATATATTTATTTTTTGACGTGACAACGTCTTATAAATTGGTTTGCCGGGTGACACTTCAAGAAACTGCGTTACGCTCCGCTCACGTTATGCGCTCACAATGAAAGCGAGTGAGAGGCACACGTCCCTTCCACTCGGGCATGGTTAGCCCGCCTAAGAGCGAGAGAGACAGACATAAAAAGTTGTTACTATTATTTCATCCTTCTTCCTACTATACGAATGAATATTCACATTAAAATTATTTTACCACTCAAAGTCGTTGCCACGTAAAACTTTCGCCCGTATACCGATTTTACAGGCAACCAATTTTTAAAGAATATTATTAATGTTAATGTGCCCGCCTCTAAATCGATTGTAACATTTTACTTAAATATAATGAAAATATATGTGGTTTAATGTACTAACATATACAATTGTTGGTGGGCCAATAAAGATAAATAAAATGAATAAAATATTACAAACACCAACATACCACACTCCTGTCTACCCACAAACGGCAACACATTACGAACGAAGCCTTTTACAACACACCCATTCGAATATCTATAACTCATAATCCTCTTGAGGGTGCCACTATGTGTACAGTTATATGCACGACATCAAACCACTTTTATGTAACCAATAAATCGTGGTTACTTTGAAACTAACTTTTATATGGGTGCGGGAGATATGTATAATAATATACTTGCATATTTTGTTATGATATTGCAGTTTCAATATAGGAGATAAAGTTAAATTATGCATTAACTAAATGCACGACAGCATATGCGTCCCCATCATATAGATGGTTGGCAGGCCACAACTGTGCGCTTCTTACGTAGCTTTCTGCCTCGCACAGCAGAACTGTGGAATGACTGTCGTCGGCGGTATTTCTGAAACGATACGACCTTCAAACCTTCAAGAAAAGAGCGTATTCCTTTTTAAAAGGCCGGCAACGCCCTTTATGTCCTCTGATGCTGCGGATGTCCATGGGCGGCGCTGATCGCTTACCATCAGGTGATACGTCGGCTGATTTGCCTCCTATTCCATAAAAAACGAGCTTTTAAATATTACTATTATTCTGGGATCATTAATTCTTTAAGTGTGGGAGAACCATGCTTCGGCTCGGATGAGCCAGCTCAACCGGAGTGATACCACGGCCTCACAGAAAACCGACGTGAAGCAACGCTTGCGTAGTGTTTTGTCGTGTGAGTGAGGTTACCGGAGCTGAGGCACAATTACGCCCCCCCTCCAACTTCCCCAATCTCTGAATCTCCAACAATCCTCAAATACCTAATCAACCTGTAGCGCCACTTGCATTTTTATATGGGATAAGCCGGTAATCGAGCAGATGGATCACCTGATCGATTGGTAAGCAATCGGCACCTGAAACATTATTGGCGTACCAAGTGGCTTTACCAGCCTTTTGGTGATTAAGAATTTGAGGATTGTTGAGGATTCGGAGATTAGGGAGATTGGAGACGGGGTAATTTTACATGGACCCGAATAGGCGAATACACCCTACCTGTCTTTCTACACAATATAACTGATGATATTTACGATCTATATTACGTATCAATAACCAATAACAGTTTAATAAAGTACCAATAACGTGTGGTACCCCATAACGATGCAATCAGCACCCCATGGCGTCATATCCACATTTATACGGCCCCCTGTAGGGATAACTATGAACTAAATATATTGCCTGATGACTTCAAATGGAGATAGATGAATTATATAATGTAATACTTTTTGTTAGAAGAATATATAATATTAATCACCACTCCTACTCTCCCCGTGGGTGTATACACGAATGCATGTTTCAATAGTGTACATAACTAATTTTTAATTTAATGTCCGTCTGACAGATTGTTTTAAAATATTAGACATGTGTTTTTCATTTTCTTACAGAAACAAATACTTTCGACGATATATTGATTTGATATCGCATGACGTCACTTCTATGGACGTTATTATACGTAGAAATTGTCACAAATTATCACTAAAAATATCAAAAAATTAGTAGACAAGATATATTTGACGTTTTGTAGTCTAGGAACTGAAGAAATCATGCCATTGCGACATCGCCGCGACCGCGCACGCTGCTCATGAGGAAGAACCCCTCTGTAGTTCGAAACTAGGAGAGCTTTTTTCAGTATATTCACGTGAGTAACCCGTGATTTTAGTTAATTTAATTGAAAATTTACTTATTGTTATATCAAAGAAATAATAAAAAAATGGCTTGGCTAATTTTATTAAATCACTAAATAAAAAGAAAAGTTACCAATAAACACATATACATCCTCAATCCAATATAAATAGCTTTTTGTTCATCCTTCAATATGTCCCGTGAGGCAACCCTACTCAGAAGTGTGCCGATCAATCATATTTTGACGTAAAACTATCCCTAGGGTTGACACAACTTAATTGTTTACTTTATTGTTTAAGTTGTTATATTATTCTATTTTAGTTTTGTCTTGGTGGCACAGAGGTAGTGGGTTCGGTTGTTCAGTGTGAGATTTTGGGTTCGGAACTCTTTGGACTGAGAAATTTTTGCGATACTAAAATCATCAAAACCTCATACCTTAATATACCTGTGTTGTTTTTATTATCTAAGTCGACCACTGCAACTTTTAAAACGAATATTCCATTTGGTTCAAAGAAATGTTTTGTTCGGAATGAACGCCTATACGAAGTAAGTTCAATTAAAATATTCCAACACAACTCCACAGCGTTTAGTTTCCCATTAATCAAACATCACGCCTAAACGAACTCAGTAATAAACAAAAACTGTCCATCCATACATCACTTCATAAAAACATCCATTCAGCCTTATATTTAAAAAAACACAACACTCCATTTCATCGAGTAACCGACCAAAATGGACATTCTAAATTTTCAAAAAAACATTGTGCTTTTTTCACGGCCGGCAGTGTAATGGCACAGAGTATAAAGTATGCAGTTAGACAACGCCTTTGATCTTGATTGAATTGAATTAAAATGATTTTTAGACTAGCTTTTACCTGTGGCTTTGGTTGTGTGGGGCAGCTTTTGTCAATAAATTCAATTATAAAAATGTTACTTTTATTTTTAAATACATCACAAATTCACAGTACAGTTTTGTAAAAAAAAATTAATGATTCGATTTTAGTTTAATTAATTATGACTGAGCACAATATTAAAAAAAGGACATAATATTTTAATTTGTATATTGTACTTCTATGCCTTCGCAATTTAAAAAAAGGCGTTTGTTTTAAAAAGAATTCACTAGCTGTCCAGCTAACAAAACGCATTGTGAAGCAGTTTTATTGCATCCCATTCCACGTATTATAAAAACAATAATTATAAATAGGCAGAATGACAATACATTACTTATCTGCATAACTTTTTACTCTGTGGCATCTCAATACTCTAACATTGTAGTGCATATTTTTTGGCCTCCAGTGTAATGTCGTAAATCTCTCCTCTGTAGCTAATGCGCGTTCCGTACATAGTTTCCACCGAGATTTTTAGAGTTCCCTGGAACTGTAAGGAAAACATTCGTCATGTGTTTTCAGTGCTACTGAATTTCAGTGTTTTATGTTGTAATGTGAATGAAATGTTATTTTAGTTTCACGTGTTTGTGTTTGTGTGTTTGGGAATGTGTTTTTGGCTTTTTGGTTTAGTTGGTTGCAGGTGAAGTTTGTTTCTTGAGTCGAGCCAAGTGTGGATCCAGTATACATATAGTAAGTATGAAATTATCTGTACGCAAGTAGGTAGTTGACGTTCAAAAGTGCCATTCTGGCCTAATTGAAATAAATGATTTGAATGACTTTGATTTTAGTAATGAATTAGGTTTGGTATTAGATACACTTTAGAATCATTAATTCAAGAATTGGACTGGACAGTTGGCGCTGTAGCTGGGCGGTTGCCCGGTAGCCGGTTGGCTACCGCGCAACGTGTCATCAACAGCCTATAAATGCCCACTGCTGAGCAAAGCCTCTTCTCACACGGAGAAGGTTAGAGCATTAATCACCACGCTTGCTCAATGCGGGTTGGCGATTTCAAACTTATAATTAGAAATTATAAGTCCAGGTTTCCTCACGATGTTTTTCCTTCACCGTTTGTCAGTGGTGTCTAAATAATCTTAGAACGCGCAACGTGTATCGGATTTGATTCCCGTACGTAGCAACTTTTTGTGTGATCCACAAATTGATGTTTCGGGTCTGGGTGTCATGTGTGCGCAAAGTCGAAGTCGAAAACCCAATGACAAAAATTGACAAATTGCAGTAGGTTGATATGCTGGCCAATGTATTCAGTATAGCTAAGGCGCTGGACATATGGACCGCATTTCAAAAGTAATCCAACCGCAAATTGCAATTTGGATACAGTTTAAATGCAGTTATGTCACGACTGCAATTGTACTGCAAACCAAACGTGCAGTCCGTTTGCAATTCTATTGCAGTCCTGGCCAAACGTTTGCAAACCAAACGAGCAGTCCGATTGCAGTTCTATTGCAGTCATGACCAAACGTTTGCAAACCAAACGAGCAGTCCGATTGCAGTTCCAATGCAGTCGTATCAACTATGTTCAGACTGCATCTGAACTGTAATTTGCAGTATTACAGTTGAAATTCTGTTTATCTGTTTAGAGCCTTAGGCCTCTGTTTACCCCATTCAAAACTGACAAGCGTAATATAACGCTAACTAAATTAATTATGTCAATTACAAACACACAGTAATTAATTAATTTCCCCCCCACCCCGGTCACGATTACATTATACTCCGTTTTAATATTAAAATAAAAATAGTAAATCGAGTTAAATACCACCATACATAGTATTAAAGTAACGACCACAGTGCAAGACGACAGTGCAAGTGTTAGTGAACCGCAATACAGCTGATCAACAGGACAAAAGCGAACTTCCATTACCTTGGTACCTGCTCCGTGATTAGTGCAGCAATAATAAACATGCTCCTAAAAATACAACAAAGAAGCAATTGGAACGTGAGAAATAACTAACAACAAGTGATTAGTGACATAAAAAAACAATATATTTAAGTTTTTACGCGTTAAAACGGCTAATAAATGTAAACAAAGAAAAATGTGACCTATGGGTGGACTACGTACATAATAATCGTAATACCCTACCACTAACTATTATTTTATTCATATTTATAATACAAGTCACTATTTCACTTATATCGACTATGCTCGATTAGCTGCTGTACAAGTGTGGTATCTTTCGGTGCAAGGAGCCACGAGTTCGAGACCTGCGAAAAGCAATCTCTTTTTGTGGAATGTTTGTAACTTTGTATCGTCTCTGTTGGTTTTAAATGCTCTAAAAAAAATATTGTCTATTTGGACCACAGCAGTAATAATTTAAATAAATTAGATAACAATATTGTACCACCAATACAGTTACATAGTGGTGCCGACAGAGGGCGCTGGAGAATCAATACAAGCATGGATTCATTCGATAATGTAACTCATCGGAATCATCGCAAAACAGGATCTCTAGATAACTTGTCTGATATTATGACAAATGACGATGAAGAAACACTATTTGATACCACAATGTTAAGCATACCCGATAGTCTAGACAATCAAAATAACAATGACAACTTAAGCGAATTAAAGGAACAAATAAAATTACTAAACATGCAACTAATGAGTGCTCATCAAGAAATAGAGAACTTAAATAATGAGAATTTCCGATTGAAATCTGATCTTCAAAAGTCGATAAAGACTGTCGAAATTTGCAAAAAGATCTGTTTAACGCCCGATAGATCACCATCAGCTCGTAAAAAGAACCCAATGCATCAAAACTTGTTAAGCCCGATCATTCTAAATAATGAGCGCAATATTAAAGATACTCCTCAGAGGAAAACTATAGTGCTTGATAAGGAAACGCAAACAGTAAATTTGACAGTGGATCAATTGACACAAACTGAACAAAATTTGACAACTACTCCACGAGAGGATAATACCACCTGCGACAAAACATCGGACATTATGTATGTACCAAGACATAAAAACAGACTATCTATAATAAGCAGCAACTGCACAAGGGGAATGCTACCTCTAATTGAAAAAACATTTTCCAAATACTTTAATTACTGTCATCATTTGTTGCCAGAAGTTACAACATCAGATTTTCTCAACAGTCTTGAGTTTAAATTAAAAGATTTTACGATAAACGACTACTGCCTGTTATTCATTGGAGAAGGTGATCTGATTAATGGGGATTATTTGAAAATACTCGACAACTTTAAAAACTCAATGAAAAAAATCAACAATACAAACCTCATCATTTGCGCCCCAACCTATAAAACGGGTGCTCTTATCCACAATTATAAAGTGGAGTTATTCAATAGTCTACTTTGGTTGGACATAAGAAATAACCAATACGCATATTTTTTCGACACCAATCGCACCCTATCTCTTGAAATGTTTTCGAGTACAGGGAAACTGAACAAGTATGGATGGCAGAATATTTTTGAACAAATCATGGCCAACATATTGATAGACTACAAACTATTCTGCAATCAAGATTTGGCAAATGACAGGATAGGCCAACTACCATTATCGGACTACGTGCCGGAAAACAAATCAACAGCAACACATAACCAGTTATTTCTTCTATAACCACATGAACATTATGCACCAAAACATCGCGGGACTTCTTAATAAAATTGATATGTTGACGTTACACATCCAAGAGCTGCACGTGATGTCGAAATTGGATGTGGATGTACTGTGTATCACTGAACATTTCGTGACCTCAGGACAGGAATCACTAATTAAAGTACCAAATTACAAGCTTGCATCATGTTACTCACGCAATAAAAAACGTGGAGGAGCATGCATCCTTATTAAAAACATTCATGAATATAAAGAACTACCTATCGCATCTATTATGGGAGTATTTGAATGCTGCGCAATAGAATTAAAACAACAGGGATTAATAGTAGCTTGTATTTATAGACCACCGAATATGTCCTGTATTAATACATTTTTAAATCATCTAGACATTTTATTAAAGACATTGCTTACAAAGGTGAATAGAAAAATAGTATTATGTGGCGATTTTAATATAAACACCCTCAACAAAAACAGGATTACATTAGACTTCGAAAATTTACTGTTGAATTATAATCTAAAGCTAGTGCTCAATCAGCCAACTAGACCAAAAAGTGGCACTTGTATAGATAATTTTGCCCATAATGCTAAACAAAATTGCACTAGCGAAGTGGTCGACTTTGGCTTATCAGACCATACCGCGCAAATTTTAAAAATACCGGTAAATAAAACGTGTGTAATAAATGCCTGGCGAATCCAAAAGCGTAACATGTCGAAAGAAAATTTAAATTTATTTAAAAATCATGTACAATGTCTGTCTTTTTCAGAAGTGTTTAATTCAGATAATCCTGACGAGGCATATAACGAATTTATTGATCTTTTTAACTTATTGTATGATTTGTGTTTTCCAATTATGCTAATAAACATAAGTACTACAAAAAAAATTAAATGGCTATCACGCGGCATTAGACTCTGTAGCAGAAATAAACGTAAGATGCTATTAAAATATAGAAAGACACCTACAAGTGAGGAAAAAAATAAACTACAAACCTATTCCCGTAAACTCAAAAAGATTATTAAACTGACCCAAAAAGCCCAAAACAATTACTTAATAAACAGCTCAAACAACAAATCAAAAGCATCATGGCAAATAATAAATAATCATAACAATTTGGCGAAGGATCCAATTTTGCAAATTAAAGACGGAAACCAAATAATAAAAGACACAGGGCAGATCGCTGAATCATTTAATAACTTTTTTATAGATCAAATACACGCTATACCCGGAAGTTGTACGGGAAATTTGAATACGATAAATACAACGCAAAAATCACTATTTATGCAGCCGGTGGTCCCACAAGATATCGTACGCGTGATAAAAAATTTAAAAAACAAAAAAAGTTGTGGTAGCGATGGAATTTCAACTGTTGTAGTGAAATATGTGGCAGATCATATAGCTAAACCATTAAGCCATATAATAAATGTTTGTATAAGTTCAGGCGTATTCCCTGAGAAATTGAAGACAGTGATAATAAAACCAATACATAAAAAGAATGACAAAGAAGATATGACAAATTACAGACCTGTAGCGCTAATTTCAGTATACTCTAAGATTTTCGAAAAAATTTTGTATGAGTCGATATACTCTTTCATCACTAAAAATGACATTTTATGTGAGGAACAAAAGGGTTTCCGTAAAAATAAAAATATCAATATGGCTATATTTGATCTCCTAAAAATAATCATGAATAATATGGATAAAAGAAATCCAATATGTGCAATATTTACAGATATGACAAAGGCTTTCGACTATGTAAAACATGACATTCTCCTTAAAAAACTTAACGACTATGGCATAAGAGGAAATGTATTAAATTTAATCAAGTCATACCTCACGGGAAGAAAACAATACACAGAAATCTCGAAAATATGTACAAAAACTAAGCTTGAACGGAAATATCTATCCAGTTGTAGAGTTCCTAAATTCGGAGTTCCACAGGGCAGTGTTCTTGGTCCGCTGCTATTTCTGCTATACATTAACGACCTGCCCCGTCAAATTTGTCAACCAATGACACTATTCGCTGACGATAGCACTGCTATAGTAGAATGTTCTGGTGATAAAGATTACAAAAATAAAATTAACAACACACTAGAAACCATAATAGAATGGCTCAATATGAACAATTTAGTCATAAATCTACAAAAAACCAAAGTCATGCATTTCTACCAAAGAGTACAACCAGGAAGTATAATTACTGAATACAAAAGTCAAAAAGTCGACACAACATCAGTGACCAAATTCTTAGGAGTGCATATCGACAACCAATTGACTTGGAAATATCATGCTGAAAATGTGTGCCAAAGACTCAGTAAATCCTCATATGTACTTTATAGCCTCTCAAATAAAGTTAATATAGGTACATTAGTGATAGCCTACCATGGATTAGTTGCTTCTTTCTTAAGATACGGTGTCATATTCTGGGGTAATTGCAGCGATAAAGAAAGAATATTTCGAGCCCAAAAACGATGCCTCCGATCAATGACAGGTCTTACACAAACTGAAAGTTGTCAACCTTTGTTTCAATCCTTGAAAATTTTGACACTACCTTGTCTGTACATATTAGAAGTGGCTCTATTCGTGAAATTAAACAGATGCTTATTCACTTCAATGGCTGACACGAGACAACGTATAATACCAATAAGGACCCAGTATAGAAGCCAATTATGCACAGGTGGTCACAAAACAGCCTTGCTGAAAAATAGCATCTTCACATGGGACCGCTGGTATATAACAAACTCCCGGAAAACTTAAAAGACATACCTCTAAATAAATTTAAAAACCAATTAACATCATTGCTACTGACTAAGTGTTACTACACAATCAAAGAGTTTTTAAACGACAGAACTCTAAAGGAAAATTGTACGTTTTAATAATAATAAGTAGCAAAACTTTGGGAAACACTGTAATATGTCTTGCTCAGATTGAAACACTTATGTATTGATTGCGTTAGTGACTTTTATGGCATTACATTATGACTTCAATTAAGTACTTCGTTAGTTTGATATTATTTCGTTATTTGATAATCGTGACATAACTTAATTTATTGTTAATTGTAACATTTGACATTTCTTGACATAAACTTTGTAACATTATATTTTGGACTAAGTACCCACGTTGACATTGCATCATATTTAATTATTTCTTTTTGTATAGCTTATATTTGATCGTAGCAATTTAGCATTTATTTATTTTTTCAATTATTCTAAAATTTTGACTGTATACCTAGTTATCTATTTGACGACATTCAGATCGCATTATAATTTAATTTGCATGCCGAAAGGTAAAATGTACTGGGTCAATTAACTTTATTCCAACTTATATGTATACCTACATTATTAGCAAATAAATGATTTCTTTCTTTCTTTCTTTCTTTCTTTCTTTAATATTTTGCACTAAATTGTCAATAGAGGTAGATTGAAATCAGCCATAAACTATTTGTTTGTGTTCAAATTAATGACCCGATGTTAATACGAATATCAATTGTTATTTGTTGCATTAGCCAAGCAAGAGTGAACTGTAAATTTAAACAGTTAAAGATTGAATTTTGTTTGCATTTGATTGTGTTGTAAGGTTGATTATTAGTTGAATTGGTTTGAAAATTAATTCGTATTATTTTTTTATTGAGCATTGTTCGTTCAGTTTTTAACTTTGACACATTATGACACAGAGTGACGTCACACCTTTGTTTCAGGATTTGTTTCAGGATGACACATTATGACACAGAGTGACGTCACACCTTTGTTTCAGGATAGTTAATACATATAAGTAACACCCACTTTTCACCTTTTTTGTTACACCGGGCACAAACCCCGAACTTATGCTATTGACTCTGGTGCTATTGACTGGCAAAACGATAAAAATTCCAAAAATTCCTTGCTCGATCCGAGCATCGAACTTGAGATTTTTTTTGCTCAGTAGTTCGTGGTAGTAGTTGGTATAACATAACAAAAGCGATAATTGAACAAAAAACTGTTATCATTATTAACAGCCTATAAGTGCCCACTACTGACTAAAGGCCTCTTCTCACACGGAGAAGGTTTGATCGTTAATCACCACAAGTGCTCGGTCACACGACGCCAGGAGTGTCCTTCGCGACGACTGGGTTGTGAGGAGGCAGCGCTTCACTGCCTCATGCACCCCGCTTCCTCCTTAGCTACAAATTATCGACTAGATTGCCGATATAATAAAGAAGGGGCAAATTAAAAGTACCTTTAACTGACGAGCATGCATGAAAAGACTGATGACTGTTGATACAGCGAAAGAGGTATATAAGTATCGTAGTAATTGGCATTCTACCTCTATAGTCACTGCACCCCCACGGCTGCCTCGTTGGCCGAGTTTAAAAAAAAAAAAAAAATACCGGGCACAATTTTAGACTCCGTGCTACTACTGAGATTTTTTGAAAAAGCCCAGTTATACTTTGCCCTACCCGGGAATCAAACCCGAGACCCCTTGCCTGGCCTCGATTAAATAGGGGTGAGCCTCGGTATAGGCTCACCCCTATTTAATAGGGGGTGAGCCTATCGCCATGAGCCCCATGAGCCATAACATAAATAGTGAAAAGTGGGTGTAACATTGTACCGTAATGTACACCTCTGCCTACCCCTTCGGAAATAAAAGGCGTAATGTTATGTTATGTTATATACAAAAATATGGTAAGAAAACTGAAATATATAAGTACTCCTGGAAACAATATTTTCTGTAATTCGGTGATCCCTTTTCATAGTATTCATTGTCATACCGGTCAACTGAAGGATTTGCCTGCCTACGCCTAAACCTTTTCTTAGAATTAGATAGGTATTTCCAAAATATACTTCAAAAGATATATTATTTTTTCTGATATTCTGTCTTATGTGAAGTGGGTCTGTGATGTATCTAGTTCTATGTTTAGACATAGGTTTATTCGATTTGCTCTCGTATTTCTAGTCCATTCTATTATATTATTTTTAGTTTTATTTTTACCGACTTCAAAAAAGAGGAGATACTATGTTCGGATGATTTGTTTTCTGTTGATGTATTGAAAATGTGTAACGGGAAGAAGCCTATGACATATTCCTGACCTAATCGGGTTCGATTATTGAGTCGGGCAAAATATTACTGGGTTTTTTAAAACTCTCAGTAGTAGCATGGAGTCTCGAAATATGCCCGGTATATGGCAATAGGCTCGCCCTCTATTACATGGTACTCTAAATTTGTTCATACAAAAGTAGTCTCTAAACATTGGAAATAAGGTCTATAATGTAGTTAGTAGAGAGCGGTCACCGGTGACTGCTTGGGGATATATGGGATAACATAAATAGTGAAAAGTGGGCGTTACATTTGTACAGTGGCGTTAAGTGCTGTAATGCGGCAGAGATACACCTCTGTCTATCCCTTCGGGGATAATGAGCCTGATGCATTACACAAATACACAAGCTTTCGCATTTATAATATTAGCAAAATAAATAAAATCCTACGATAAACTAACAATAAATTTACATTTCTATTACTTCACGCAGTCAATATTTCGTCCATTCAGAATCCATGCGACTAATACTCCCCGGGAATCTATAGAGCTGTTATATTTGCCCGGGATTATAGTTCGGGGAACGCCGGGAACTTTAAACGGATTCACGCAACGTAGCCCGGGATTTGATACGATAGCTGTGTAAACTAGAACAGCACACGGGATTGTTTGTGAAGTCTAGAAGTTTAGATAACTTGTGGGTAGGTAGGAATGTAGTAGGTAATTGTGTAATAGAATGAAAATCGGTCCAAGCGGAGTAATTGGTGAACAAACATAGTACCTCCTCCTATTTTTGAAGTCAGTCAGAAGTCAAATATACTATCGTCAATAGTGCGTTCAAGATCATCTACTGCTGGACAATGAGCCTCATCTAACTAAAAGTGGTTTGCCATTTTCGTCACACGAGATCGCTATTTGAATGGTTCTGGTTGATCAGAATATTCTAGTAGTAATACTTGTAGAATATAGTAGTAGTAGTAATCCCCACCAATCCTCAAATTCCAAATTCCCAAAAGGCTGGTAACGCACTTGTAACGTCTGGTATTCCGGACCCATGGGCAGCACCGGCTTATCGCTTAAAAAAAACACTTTATGTCACCAAGTACAACAACTAAGCAAGGCGTTCGATTCCTGGGTCAGATAAATTATTGTATTTTTTCAGTCGTCTGAAAATTGAATTGAACGAACTTACCGAAAAAACTAGTCGATTAACACAACAACCCGTACGATCGTACTGAAACAGCTGAAATTATAAATACAGCCCGCATTTTCAGGAACTGTAAAACTGTGATATTTTTACACGAAACTTCATGAATCGTATGAACATAAAGTAGGCAGTATACGTCACTTCAGTTGTAAATGTCGAATTAAAGTCGGGAATATTAACTGTGAACTGTGAAGTCAGTTTAACGAATGTTACAGACTATGCTAATAATAGCTTGAATGTTATGTAGGAAGAATAGATTTTGTAAGAGGAAAATTACATTCTCAGCACATTTTTAAATCCTCGATAAAATAGGCAACAAATTTAAGTCAACGCATTTATTTCATCAATTCATTTTTAATTTTACTTATGAAAAGTTAATAATATACTATCTTTATTTAGAAAGAGATCGACTGCCTCGTTGTCCTAGTGGTCGCAAGTTCGACTGCCGGGCAATTGGTCTCGGATTCGATTCCCGGGTCGGGCACCGCGTTATGTGTCGTGGAGTACTGCTCATGAATATAAGCCTAGCATGGCTTGAAAGTTGTCGAGTGCCTCGCCAAATAATTACGTGAGAAGGCCTTAAATAAATGAGACAATCCCCCCACACTCTGCCAAAACCGCTGCGATTCATATCAGTAGAACACTAAAGTCCGGCGCGTCCCAGAGACACAAATAACTATCCTGGATCCCGCAACGAAATAAATCATAAGATATTAATAGAGGAGAAGAAAATGAAAGAAAGAAAGAAAAAAAATTTAATCGCCAACAGGCATGGCCCACCAAATATACACACATAAAATAACATTGTAAAAAAAATAAAAAAAAACAAAAAGAACATAAAATAACATAAAAAACAGGAGTAAAAAACGTGATTTTATATATATACATATAACATCACGCCTTTTATCTCCGAAGGGGTAGGCAGAGGTGCACATTATGCCCCTGTACAATGTAACACCCACTTTTCATTATTTATGTTATGAGTCCCATGTATAGGGGTTGAGGTATTAGGTAATAGGGGGTGAGCCTATTGCCATATACCGGGTACAATTCCAGACTCCGTGCTACTGAGAAATTTTTAATATTTTTTTAGGTAATAATGTAATGTAATGAGGTATTAACATGAGTAAGCCGAAAAACGTTATAATTAAAAACTAACCATAGCAACGCAATCTTAAATCGTCCTTATCGCTTCGGAAAATTTCAATAAAAACTTCACACCTAATTATTCCTAGAAACACTTAAATTTTATAGTTCGTTCTTAAACTAAATCTCTAAGAAGATATCTGGTTAACATTCTCGACAGGTCGTTAACATGTTATTATCGGCAAGTATAAGCTAAGAGTTATTTTAACTGCGATTTAAAGTCTAGTTTAAATACTTTGAATGCAGTAAAACTGTACCGGGCTTAGATTGATGGTAGGTGCAAAAAAGGCCAATTTTTTTTAGAAAACGAAAATAATCTAATGCTCTTCCCGGGTCTCTGGTTTAATTTTCCCGCCTAGTAAGGCATTGTTGACATTTTCAAGAAATCTAAGTAGGTAATAGCACGGAGCCTGGAATTGTGTTCAGTGTATGGTAATAGGTGGGTAGGTACTGGTCAATATCCTATATTGTTCAATTCACTCCCTAATAGATGGGACTCAAGGTATAATAATACAACTGGTAGTTTAATCTACTATTCTAAAGTGATTAATTGTTCTAGAGTGGAGACCGCGTCCAGGCAAACGCAGTGTAGGACGCCCTCCAGCTATGTGGCTGTGGACATCCGCAAGGTGGCTGGCAGTGGTTGGATGAGAAGAGCTGAACACCGAGCTGACCTCGGTGTTCAGCTCTTCTCATCCATGGCGTGCCATTGGAGAGGCCTATGCCCAGCAGTGGTTGAATGCTGGTGACGGATGGATGACAGCGTTTAAAGCAAACATTCTAATAACATACAACAGCTGATACAAGTTCTTAAAATAATTGAAGCAGTATTTACGTAACACAGAAAATACAACGTGTATAAAATTTGTAAAAATACAATAGGTTACAACATTTTTGTGACTCACACATTACTCCCAATATATGCCCATAAACTTATTTCCATAATTTTGACTCAGCGATACAGCGTGTAGCAAAAAATGCTGAACAATCGACCAGTGTAACTTGACCTCCCGCCCTAACACTTTTGTGAAAGATTCTGGAACAAAATTGTAACTGGTATCACGTATCAAGTTATAATAGTCATATTAGAATTCCAAGTTTTATGTGACATACTATTATTCAGTTTTACATGTTGTATAATCACGGCGTTTTTCATTGAATGGGTAGGCAGTATATTAGGTATAACAATATTTTTAACCGACTTCAAAAAAGGTGGTTCTTGATTTGATCTGTATGTTTATACGCGATAATCTCGCAATTGGCTGAATCAATTTTGATGTAATATTCAGAAAAGTATTCGTTACACTTAGGAGCAGGTTTTAGTATCTATATTAAATAACTGACTTTAAAAAAAGAAGGTGTTGAAGTCGGTTTTTTTAACATGGTTTATAAAAGAATTATTGAATTTATAGCTGACTTTTTACATAGCCCTTGACAGTCCAAATCTGGACTAGAGTAACTGTTCAGTTTGCGTCATTTGACGCATGCATGCATCCTTCAAAAACGGTGGGTTGAATGTTGCCACTTCGTTGACAGTTTTTATTATGTCTAAGCTTGCATTCTGCAACTGCCTCGTTGGCCGAGTGCTCGCAAGTGCGACTGCCGAGAAAGGGGTCTCGGGTTCGATTCCCAGGTCGGGCAAAGTATTACTAGGTTTTAAAAAAAATCTCAGTAGTAGCACGGAGTCTGTAATTGTGCCCGGTATATGGCAATAGGCTCACCCCCTATTACATGGGACTCATAACATAAATAGTGAAAAGTGGGTGTTACATTGTACAGTGGCATAATGTGCAGCTCTGCCTAACCCTTCGGGGATAAAAAGGCGTGATGTTATGTTATGTTGCATTCTGCAAGCATTTGTCATTTGGTTGTGAAGAATGCATTCGTCAAATGACGCAACGTGGACAGCGTCTTTTATGGGCTTCCTAGCTCGACTTAAGCGGGTTTATCCTAATCTCCAATAGGGTAGTTTCCTAAATTTTATTTGAATGTCCGTCTGGTACATTATTTTAAAACTTTAGACACGTATTTTTTCTTTTCTCACAAAATCAAATACTTTCGACGATATATAAAATTGAAATATCGTATGACGTCACAGCGTGCCACATTTTGTAGCACGTTATGACGTAACGACCTCCCACTCCTAAACTTAGCGCCATTTTATCTAAGTATTGCAACTTAACTCGTTGAGTACCGTCATTACAGACACAATTAAAGAACAATAGGTTGCGGTCACCGGTGACCGCTCGGTGTTTGACAGTTTAATACGAGAAAATAAAAAAAAAAACGTGTGTAATATTTTTTCATTATCTCACTGACGGACTATTTGACGGACGGAGATTTTTAATTTTGTTACCCTGGAAACTACCCAAATTTGGCAGGCGGATTGGAAATCGCATTAAAACAAACTAAACTTCTATTTTTAAAGTCGGTTAATAAATAATAAAACGAGTCTTGTCTCCATTACTATTTTCGTTCTTATTTAGTTTTTAAGATCATAGGACCGTGAAATTGCAATCAAAAGTTTGTTAATAAACTAGTTGATAAGAAGTTCTGTTGGCCAAGTTTTTTATTATTTGTTCGTAGGTAAGTAGCCTATTAATTTTGTTTTGGAGACAAAAAATTTCTAGAACCTTTAAGTAACTAGAAAAATAAGAGAAAATATGTGAGAGTAATACAGAGTATAAGAGTCTCGGGTTCGATTCCCGGGTCGGGCAAAGTATTACTGGGTTTTTGAAAAATTCTCAGTAGTAGCACGGAGTCTGGAACTGTGCCCGGTATATGACAATAGGCTCACCCTCTATTACATGGGACTCATAACATAAATAGTGAAAAGTGGGTTTTACATTGTGCAGTGGTATAATGTGCACCTCTGCCTACCCCTTCGAGGATAAAAGGCGTGATGTTATGTTATGTTATGTAATAGTTAGGCTTTTCATTCCTTGACGGAGCAACTCTTTGTGTGATCAACAAATTGTTGTTTCGGGCCTGGGTGTCATGTGTATGTAAATGTTTGTAAACGCACCCACGACAAAGGAGAAAATCCTAGTGTGGGGCAACGTATTTGTAAAGATAAAGAAAGAAAAGAATAAGACACAGTCGTGGGCATCAAAAGCTAGTAAACACCTAAAACAGAGAATTCTCCACAAGAATAAACCATATCCATAATTAACCACATAAAAATATGATCACGATCATTCAATAAACTCATATTTAAGCGACATAAACTGACGTTATAGGCTATCCATATTTTTATAGACATTTTATTGGTATCCATTTTATTACACGTAGAAATAATATTGTGACGTGTGCCTCCAACTCGGTGAAATACGTAAATCAGTATGACTGATGGTGTATATGATTGTATGGAAATAGAAATGTGTGTGTGTGTGTGTGAACGTTCTTACAAATGCTGGAATTATTTTTATTGGGTTCATTTCAAGGGCATTGTGACCTGATGACCTGGTCTTGTTTTCTTTGACCTTTAATGTAGATAAAATGTGTTTGTAACGACTGTCCAGGAAAAAGTATTAGGATTTTCTAAACTCTAGCGCTGCTTGTAAATTTTTGGATAAGACAAAAGTACATAGTCAACACAGACCACCGGCGGACCGGAGTTGTTGCTCTATACAAAAATATATAAAAAGATAAAAGTAGAATTAATGAGGAAGTTGGAAGATCCCGGTCGCTTTTGGCTTTCGTTTTGTAGCCATATAAACAGCTGCAACATTAACAGTACTAATTTAAGTTTTACCTTTGCGAGTTAATTAAAACAATACTCGGTGATCAATGTCACTAATTTAGTATTTAAAAGTACTCTTAAGGGTTTGACTGCCAATAAAAACTGTTGAAGGGAAATTCTCCGCTAACGTCGGTCACCGGTGACCACCATGGCGTTTAACGTGTTAAACAATACACGTCAAAATAAAATTAAAATTGTCTAAACCCTACACTTAAAAAAAATGGATTTCAATATGTATAAAAATTAGGTGTTTTTTTAGTAAAACAATAAATGTCGATAAAATAATTCACAGGGCGTTAATGAGGGGTGTTGAGGGGCTTGAACTGCTAGCAGATGACCCCTTCATTCGACCATTTCAGTTTGGCACACGATGCACCAAATACCCTGTACATTGACAGAAAGAAAGAAAGAAAGAAAGAAAGAAAAACTTTATTTCACACGCTAAAACAGGTGACACGTACAGATTTTAGACATTTTACACATAAGTACATCTACTAATGTCCCAAGTCTGCGGTGAAATGGGACCAGTTCAGCATGTGCAAGACAGGGCCTCGCGCTGGTATTCTACTGGCCCCTTAAGTGACCCGCGGACGAACAAGACACCAATCAGATAAAAACACAAAATAAAATGCACAAAACAAAACAAACATATAATAACAACAAAAAAGGAAATTAAAAAAACGTAAAACAAAAAACAAAGTGAAATTGGAGCATCCTACCGCCCCCGCCACCCCAGCGACCGCATAAGTCATGCCATGGGATTGAGATGGCGACAGCAAGCAGGCAAAACCGCGACACTACGCCATACGCCGGCGACCATTGAACACATGTGAATGTGATCAATTGTGTTGTGATGTGATGTGAAGTGACAGGCATCAGTGAGCAATATTGAGCACGCACGAGACCGAGCACAGCTGCGGCGCCCAGTCGAGGTGGAACCAGTGACACTGAAGTCGACACATTTCCCAGCCAAACAGTTATATTAATGATGTGTTGACAATCGCCATTCCTATCTTTCTCTGTGCGTCCATCAAATATCGACGTACGTGTGTTCTGAAAGTACCAATGGCGTTAAGAGACCTGACAGGTGGAGGCAGGTTATTCCACACTTTCGAGGCGGCATACCGGAAGCTACCCCGAAAGCCTGTTGTTCTATGCCTCGGTATGGATAGTGGGCGGGTGCACTGCCTAAGCTTACAATCTCTTCCACTTGACACCCAGTTAAGCCTGTCATACAAGTACAAAGGGACAGGAATTAAACGCTTAGTTTTAAGCCAGTAATGACCGAGTAGACATATATTTAGTGATGCGAAATCCTCTCAAATAATAATTATGCTTACTGCATATAATAAACGTGAAAATTATAGAATTATTATTATTACAGTCGTGGTGGCCCAGAGGTTTAACACGCCCGCTTCTCATGCATGAGGGTGCGGGTTTAACACCTAGCAACAACAAATACCAATGTGACTTTTTCCAAGTTATATGTACTTCATAAGATTATTCAGACATCACTGACAAACGGTGAAGGAAAACGTCGTGAGTAAACCTGGGCTTATAATTTCTAATTATAAGTTTGAAATCACCAACCCGCACTGAACAAGCGCGGTGATTAATTCTCAAAGCTTCTCCGTGTGAGAAGAGGCTTTTAGTCAGCAGTGGCCACTTATAGGCTGTTGATGATGATGATAGAATTATGGACCCTACATCAATACCCTAGCTAAACTACATAACTACATACCTACATATATCTAACTACTATACTTGTTGCCCGCGACTTTGTCCGCGTAGAATATGAGTTTTAGGACATAACCTCTTTTTTGTTTCAATTTTCCAAGATACAAATAGCCTATGTTACTCCATTAGTACATCAGCTACCTACCAGTAAAAGTCCCGTCAAAACTCCGTCCAACCATTTTGGAGATTAGTCGGTACAAACAGACAGACAGATAGACAAAAAAATATTATTTTATATATTCACAAACATGTAGTAAAAAGTGATTATTTTATTATAATAAACAGACACTCCAATTTCATTTATCTGTATTTAGATATGTAGAGGTATAGATTTGAAGTCCTGATTATGACAGATGAGGTGTTAGCCATTAATTAACGATAATTTGTGGTTAGATCTGCGTAGTATTGGATTAATCGATATTAAGTCTAATCATATCGATGATACTAATAACCAATAGGTTAATTAACTCGCATTGTCTATTAAGTCATATGTCTGTACCGGGCACAATTCCAAAGTCCATGCTACTACTGACATTTTTCTTAAAACCCCAGTAATCCTTTCTCGATCCGGGAATCGAACCCGAGATCTCTTGCCCAGCAGTCGAACTAGTGACCACTCGGCCAACGCAGCAGTCATGCATATTAAACTTAGTTCAATGTATTCATCAATACTAGTACGTATAATAAATCGAACAAAAGTCCAATAATATCAGCGTATATTCAAACAGCCTTGTGATACCGAGGTCATCGAACTCCGAATTCTTTGGCACAATTAAATATTTCTTTTAAGGAACACGAGCCAGTAACCTTTATAGGAAAATAGCTCGGTCCTTTGGAAACCAGTGGAGCAAAAAACGTGAGATTACTTTGAAAATATCTCTCAGATTTGTCAGCAATTATCGAATTCAAAGTTTATACGGGTATTAAACAAATGAGTAACCATACCATGGAATATCCTGCTGGTCTTTTGTATATTTTTAATTGAGACCCTGGTTGCTATCCGGGTTGGGTAAAGTATAATCAGATGTTTGATTTTTGTTGAAGCCATTCCAAATCGCACTTCGCAGCCTGGCTAAAAACGGAAGAGTATGTTTATTTTAGGCTCACTCAGATGCTGATCTGCATGATTGCTTCGGTGAGTACCTTTTTTATAGGATAAGTCGAGCAGACCCATCACCTAATGGTAAGCTATTGGCGGGGCCCATGGACACCTGGAACACCAGAGACGTTGCAAGTGCGTTACCGGCCTTTTGGGGATTGGGAAGTTGAGTAATGTTGGGGATTCAGGGATTGGGAAAGGAGGGATGGTAGGGTTTTCGGTAACCTCACTCACACGACGAAAAACAACGCGAGTGTTGTTTTACGTCAGTTTTTGGAAGCCGTGGTATCACTCCGGTTGAGCCGGCCCATTTGTACTGAAGCATGGCTCTCCCACACTTACTACCTGAATAAGATTTGACGATAGGCTATAGCAAATTGTATCAAATGTGTAGTCCCTTAATTGCTTCCCTAGACAACAGCCGAAAGAGTGACAGTGATGAAAAATGTAAATTTTCCGCCGTCGTCATCCCGCTGACCCTATGCTAATACAATAAATAAACTACTGTGTGTTTTTTGTTTTATGGCATAAGCCGGTAAACGAGCAAATGGATCACCTGATGGTAAGCAGTCGGCATCGCCCGAGGCGAGACGAGCGAGGCGTTACAAGTGCGTTACCGTCGTTTTGGGGATTAGGAGTTTGAGGATCGTTGGAGATTCAGAAATTGGGGAGATTGGCGAAGGGGAGGGTAATTAGGCCTCCGGTAACCTCACTCACACGACGAAACACAACGCAAGCGTTGCTTCACGTCGGTTTATGTTGAATTTAAAAGGCAATAATCATGTCTTCTGATACGGTTTTATCCAAACCTGACCTTAGGATAAAGTAATCAACCGGATCACCACCTCATAATATAAACCTTATCCTTTCAACACAATATCCGACACGAAGGGACGATTTACATAAAACAAAATAAATAAAAAATAGGAAACTCGTTTAAACGAAATCCCGACAATTTGCCGACTTTGACAAAAGTATAATCATTACCGCGGAAAACCAGAGATGAGATAAAAAATCATTCTTCGAAAAGTTTTACTGAAAAAATTAGAAGTTTTGTAAGTAAGAATATAATGATCAGAAATGAAACGAGCCCATTAAATATATACTATGTAGGTACTTATTTTATTTATGTTTTTAACAGATCTTATTTGAGGTTTTCTTATTTTCGTGTGCTGAAAATTAAAACTGTATCTTTGAATGGTTGCAACAAGGACGTTGACAACCATCAAACCGTCAAGAAAAGAGCGTATTCCTTTTTAAAAGGCCAGCATCGCACCTGTGTCTCCTGTATTGGGTTTCCATGGGCAGCGCTGATCGCTTACCATCAGATGATTTGTATGCTCGTTTGCCTCCTATTCCATAGAAAACGTCAACGTCCTTTTTTATGGCATTTAAGCCAGTAAACGAGTAGACGGATCCGGATCACCTGATGGTAAGCAATCGGCATCGCCCATGGACACCTGGAACATTAGAGGCGTTACAAGTGCGTTACCGGCTTCTTGGGGATTAGGAGTTTAAGGATCGTTGAGGATTCAGGGATCGGGGAGATTGGGGAAGGGGAGGGTAATTGGGCCTCCGGTAACCTCACTCACACGACGAAACACAACGCAAGCGTTGCTTCACGTCGGTTTTCTGTGAGGCCGTGGTATCACTCCAATCGAGCCGGCCCATTCGTGCCGAAGCATGGCCCTCCCACACTGTATCTTTGAATGGTTGCAACATGTATGTTGACCACCTTCAAACCTTCAAGAAAAGAGCTTATTCATTATCAAAAGGCCATCAACGCACCTGTGACTCCTCTGGCATAGCTGGTATCTATGGGCGGCGCTGATCACTTACCATCAGATGACCTGTCTGCTCGTTTGCCTCCTATTCCATAAAAATATTCAACGCCCTTGGATTGCAAGAGAAATAATGCATTGACTGGCGGGTTGACTTTATTTAAGTTTTAAATTGACAGTAATCATCAACTGGCTGCTTGTAACGATCCTATTGCTGGAAAAATGCTTCTTCTCACACAGAAAAGGAAGCATCGTCTTTAGACTGTTAGTCCGGCTTTCTAAATTTATATCCAATATGTGAAATTTAATTTACTCATTAAGTACATGGGACTCAATAACGAAGCAAATATTACATTCACACATTTTCGTGTCGACCAGCTAAGCTCTTCGTTTCTCAAACACCTTCATGGTGTTTGAACATCAAAAACACACCTTAAGCTCTTAGAATAGATTTGAATATTAATCGTCACTAAGGTCCATTGTGCCGTCTGATACTTGTCAAAGAGTCGTTAGGCGGTGCCAGCTAAGACGGAGGGATTATAGGATTGTTGACACACTTTGAAAAGGAGGAGGGCCTGATCGGTGAAAGAGAGAGATGTGTACATTTGGAAAATGAATCGATATAGTCTTGTATCTCGTGTTCAGTGTAGTTTATTAGTATTTTGTTTATTTATTTATTTTAATTGCTTCATGCACAATGTGTACCTACAATCTTTTTATAATAACTATCGTGAGACATACAAAATTAAGCAAAATCACGGGCTACTCACGTGTATATACGCCGCGACGTCGCCGCGACCGCGCACACTGCTCATGAGGAAGAACCCCTCTGTGGTTCGAAACTAGTAGAGCTTTTCTCAGTATATTCACGGGAGTAACCCGCGATTTTACTTAATGTGTACAATAGATGGATTTAATTCCGCAGGCATTTTATCCCAGTCTGACCTTTGCGTGATGTATAGAAGAGTAAATGGTAGGTGCAAGAGGCAAGCAATGATTTTATTTATCAAAATGCTTATTATATTGTCCAATGTTTATTGGGTAGGGGTTTAGACAGTTAACTCGTCACGCTTGTCTAATGCGGATTGGTAGGTATGCAACAGGGATGTTATGGGTATGAAATATCGGATACGGGTTGGATACGGATATAGAAATGATTATTATACTGAATCCGCGGATATGGATATGAAATTATTTCGGATTATCCGTTAGTTCTCGATAATTGTGGTTACGGATATTAAAATTTTATATAAATAGCTAATATAATGGTTTCATATATACGTCACGCCCCCGATAGTATCTGAAACTTTCTTATATCGGATATCTGACAGTTTCGGTTACGGTTACGGAACTCCCTAACATCCCTGGATCCATCCTTATCATATGGAATCCATTCATAAGAATAAGAATAAGAATAAGAATAAGAACGTTTATTTGCATGAAGTATAGTAACTACAGGTAATAATAATTATAAAAAATAGTGCCACATACATTGCCTACTGTTTTCGGCATAAAAAAAACTTCTACAAAAAGTTGTTCAGAAATCAATATCCATTATCACGAAAAATCTTCAAAGCTCAACCTTTCGTAATATATAGCTGTCATTAATTTCCCATCTATTTTCAAATCTATGTAGTCGATTCTAGATTGAAAAGCCTAGAATTAGCTAGACATTCTCTCCAACGACTGGTGGTCATGTCTGAATTCATATTTACGAACCAATACCTACTGAAATTCAGTGACGCTGAAAGATAAAAACGACCAATGAACAATGAACTTTGGATTTAAATGAATCCCTTATTTGGTTGAAGGGATGAGAGTTCAATGTAAATTGGGCAGTCAACATAAATGATTGAAATAAATCGGTTTTTTCTAGTGGTTTGGTTATGTTTGTAGTTTTTTACTTGTATAGTATGTGAGATTTTCTATAAAAATGTGCGGGAGACACATGTTTATTTCCACATATATATTTATTATATCTATGTGTGGGAGAGCCATGCTGCCAAACCGGAGTGATACCACGGCCTCACAGAAGACCGACGTGAAACAACGCTTGCGTTGTATTTCGTCGTGTGAGTGAGGTTACCGGAGGCCCAATTCGAACAATTCTATATATGTTTCACAAATTGCTGTTGCGGATTTGGGTGTAAGGTGTATGTAATATGTTTGGTGTTTTTAAACAATGATGCACCATGAGTAGAAAATTCGAGAAAATATCAAACCTTTAAAAAAAAATCTCAGAGTATTAACTTTACACCTAATAAGGTCTTTCTAATATTTCGCCACAGTGGGGACTCTATGTGCCCACGGTGGCACAGTGGTCACGTGCCGCCGTACACAACAAAGAGGAGGAGACACCTGTCTCTCTAGAGATGTGTAGTAACAGGCGTTGCACCGTGGAGGCTCCGGAGCAGATCTCTTTTAGAGGACCCGGAGCCTTCATACAGGTGTTGAGGGTAGCCACCGGGGTGGTTTTAGTGAGGTAAAAATCCCACACTCCCTAGTCTTTTATCCCCAAAAAGCTAGGAGCCTTTTGAAGGTTTCCCCCCGGCAGCAAAAAAAAGGGTCAATGATTTGGGCCAAAACCTCACGCTAGAAGTGATGACACGTACGTGTCATCATTTCACTTTGCAGAAAATGAACCAACTAGTTTTATTTCCTTTTTTCCTTTTCAAATAAAAATCTAGATAAACCATTCTATTTTGAACAACAACAGTCAGACAGGTCGGCCGGCGAGCTAGACAATAAATATAAAACTTTTTAATTTCCGCCCTAGATTCTAGAAATACTGAAAGGTAGCTCCTTGTCTTCCTTAAAGTGTAGAAGTACACTATATATATGTGTTTATAGAAATATCTAGTTTTAACTAGTTATCTTCAGCACTTTTTTATGGTATAGGAGGCAAACGAGCAGACTGGTCATCTGATGATAAGCGATCAGCGACGCCCATGGACACCCACAACACCAAAACCACAACCCCATTTCACCGACTGCTAAATATGAAAGAAAGAAAAAAAGAAATAAAAACCGTTTATTACGCCACGACACACAAGAACACTCAAAAAGAAGTTCATGGTGCGTCGCAGCGCAAAAAGCCGTCTCAGCTTAATGCTGTGGCCCGGGCACGAAGGCTCGAGTCCATAGCGCTGATTTTCAGCACCAGCGTGTTTTAAGTGTGGGCCATGCTTCGGCGCGAATGGGCCGGCTCGACCGGAGTAATACCACGGCCTCACAGAAAACCGACGTGAAACAACGCTTGCGTTGTTATGGCCTAATCACCCCCTTCCCAGTCTCCCCAATCCCCAAATTCACCACAATCCTCAAATTACCAATTTCCAAAAGGCTGGTAACACACTTGTAACGCCTCTGGTGTTCCGGGTGTCCGGGGCCGACAACGATTACTTACCATCAGGTGATCCGGCTGCTCGTTTACCGGCTTATCCCATAAAAAAACGGTAATTAATTTTTATTTATATAGATATCTAATTTAGTTATCGATTATTCTTTTAATAAAACATTCATACTTTCTTCTTCATAAAGTCGGTTAAAGATACTCACTCATTCAGCCATCAGTTGCTTTCTAAGAATCAATTACGTAATTACTCAACTTCCGTCCAGTTGTCCACACCTTTTGTTTACTAGTTTCGCGCCCGGGTCCACTTGGGCCTTAATGGGTTTGTTTACTACAAGACAATAAGTATCGTCTTACTTTTATGGGCAGTAGGCAGGTTATTGGTAAAAGGTTGATTGGTCAGTTAAATGAATTTGTAAAAAAAAATATGAATAGTGTAGTAGGTATAGTTAACTGCTGCTTTGCAACGCGATTAGGCTTCAACTCTCCAACGAAACACTTATTATTTATTACGGTATACACACGTAAGTATAGAGGTACAGTGAGCTGCGCGACGTCACCGCGACCGCGCACACTGCTCACGAGGAAGAACCCCCTCTGTGGTTCGAAACTAGTAGAGCCTTTTTCAGTATATTCACGTGAGTAACCCGCGATTTTAGTTAATTTAGTATGTCTCACGATAGTTATTATAAAAACGTAAGTATACCGAGAAAAGCTCTACTTGTTTCGAGTCATAGAGGGACTCTTCCTTATGAGCAGCGTGCGCGGTCGCGACGACGCGACGACACGCTGTCTATAGACGACGCGAGTAAACCGTTATTTTTAGTTAATTCGGTATTATGTCTAACGCTAAACACTTTGTGTCATCATGATCCATAAATTGTCTTCTGAAACCGGGTATGATAACATAATATAATATCACGCCTTTTATCCCCAAAGGGGTAGGCAGAGGTACACATTATGGCACTTAATGCCAGTGTACAATATAACACCCACTTTTCACTATTGATGTTATGAGTCCCATGTAATAGGGGGTGAGCCTATGGCCATGTACCGGGCACATTTCCACACGCCGTGCTACTACTGAGATTTTTTTTAAAACCCAGTAATACTTTGCCCGACCTGGGAATCGAACCCGAGACCCCTTGCCTGGCAGTCGCACTTGCGATTGCGACCACTCGGCCAACAAGGCAGTCTGTGTGTGATATTCCGGGTGTGATATTTTATAAAAGTAGGTAATTAGTACAATATATGTAGTTACATGTATTGTATATAAAAAATGTGTTTGTAACAGATTTCATAACCTATGACGAAATCATTGTTGTATTTAAACTATAGAAAAAACATTAAGTCAAACGTCATAAAGTCTGTGATAACTCAGATATCAATTAAAATAAATATCTACCACGAGACCACCATAATAAACACAAAATCTCTTCGAATATTATTCTTTCATTACATTCATTTTATAACTTAACATGCCAATCAAAATTAAACCTTAAAACAATGGACAACGAAAGCCAAAAAAGGTTTTTTTTCACACAAAAATACTTTTTTTTAACCCCAAAGGGACAAGGAGTAATTTATTCGCCGTTATTTCAATATTTTTCTCGATTTTATTTTACCTCACCGGGTAATAATTCGGCTGTATATTTTATGGCCTTTGGGTCAAGAACTGGGAAAACGGTAAATGACAAATTTATTTTTTCTTTTATTAAACTTGGAATAAGAATGCGACCTTTATGGAATAATTATTCGAAGTATACAGGGCTGTACTTGATCTCGATTCTTCTATAATATAAAAACAAGGACGTAGAAAAATTTACGGACATAATATCATTTAGAAATGATTGAAGCACCAAAATGTCAGTGGTTTATTTATGTGTTCGTGTGTAATGGGTTACCACGTTACCAAACTTAAGAAAATGACAGATGTCCGTTGTGTCAATGTGTTTATGTTCTGCGTGTAATTCTTTAATAGCTAGGTGAAACAGGCGATGTTTCAAGAGACTACGTCCGAATGTTTTCAACGTCTTAGTATAAAAATGTAGTCGTGGAGAACCTAACAGTCGCGGAGAACCTAACGGGTAACCGGGGCTCCGGCTCGACGTGCAGGAGAAGGAACGGGGTGGTTTTTAGTAAGTAAGAGTCTGACACTCTCTCCCAGCCTCACCCAGGCGGGAGCAAACATTCGATTAATTTTCCCCCCTTAAAAAGTAAAGTATAGAAATGTATCGCTGAATGTGTTGATAAGCTCAAATCTCGAGAACAGCTGAACCGTTCTGGTTATTATTAGAAGATTTTTAATTTAAATAAGAAAAAATTAACAAGGATGCGTAGAAAATTTTTCAAAGCTAAATAAAGCGAAGAAAACTAAAAAAAATATCGAAGATAGAGAGTGAATTTATTTGATTTGATTAGTAAATGTCAACTAGCGAGAAACTTGCAGTAAGCTAAGTAAAATTGTAAAAACTTATGATACCTACATTAAGTTATTAAAATAAAAGTAAGAAGATTGAGATTTTACTTCGAAGTTCAGTATAATTTCCACATTCGTTAAGATGTATTTCATTTAATACTTACAGGGACAATATCTATCACAAATGAGCGTAATTTTCATATTATATTCTCATCTTGTTCGAACATTTTTTTAAAAGCGTAACAGTGGAAGTTGTCGCGGAGAACCTAACGGGTAACCGGGGCTCCGGCTCGACGTGCAGGAGAAGGAACGGGGTGGTTTTTAGTCAGTAAGAGTCTGACACTCCCTTCCGCCTCACCCAGGCGGGAGCAGTCATTCGATGATTTTCCCCCCTTAAAAAAAAAAAAAAAAAAAAAAAAAAAAACAGTGGAAGTTCTTGGTCGTTCTTCTCTATTCAGAGAGAGACAGACGGAAAGACAATTCATTTTATTTTTGATATTTTAAAAGTGCCTAATTAAGATTTAGTTTTAATAAATGCTTTTGACTTTGTACAATTCGCGAAATCTAAAAGCCTTATACAATTTTGCTGTACTCATAACTTGTGACTAGAAACCCCATGACATAAATTTAAACTTCGAACAAACTTCGCAAACTAAACCATAGAAACAACAAATAAAAAAAAATAAAACTGAAAAATCCCGCTCCACTATTCGAACCAGATTAAAACTAATATTCTGATTGCAACTCTCCATTCCCTGACTATTTAACCGTGTGATATGCAGAGAAAACGCATAAAAAAATCTTATTCAAGAATTTTCCAATAATAGGTCGCTATCTTCCATTTTCAAAGTACTCCGTTTGACGTGAACTAAATGAACTTTCCCCTCACTATAATAAAGTTTAATTTAAAATTTAATCAACGAACGCACTGGCTGTTTACATTGGATCTTTTAAAAATAGAACGTTATTTGACCGTTGGGCAAGGCAACACGGTTATTTTTCGGCCTGTTCAATATTCGGAATTTGAAAGACAGATTTGTTTAGATAGTGATGGATTTAGGCGACTTATTAAAAAAAAGAAGTATATAAGAACATAATTACATTAATAAACTTAATTTTTATTAAATTATGTTTACAAAAATCGACTTCGATCGCCTTCTTTGTTTTTTTGAAATCGGTCAATAATAAAGTCGGGTAACATTCTCAAATCTGCTCCGAAGTATAACCAACACCTTTTTGAAAACCACAACAATATCGATTCAGCCAATCACCAATTAATCACGGACAGACATACATACATACTTCTTTCTTGGAGTCGTTTAAAAATATTTAATGTAACAAAACAGTTAAAATAAAAAATACTGTGTTGGTCTGTTACGTTATACTAAAATAAAAATTATTATTATTCCACTGCCTACCCTCAAAACATAAAGGTTGTAATAATACATTAATAAATATATCAATAAAACCTGCTTCATGAGTTGCACTTACAGGTTTTCAGCGGTATAATGAAATTTTCAGATTACCATGGCAACTATACAAATTCAATGAATTACAGGATCATTTTGTGCTGTTAAATTGTGAAATTTTGTTATGTAATGGATTTTGTTTATAGGGAAGTATTTTTTAATAATATTCTGCGATATTGGTGAAGTTATATACAACCAGTTTAAGGTGGTCCCGCTTTGTATAATCTTTCCGTACGATCAACGGTCATTTTATACTGGTTATTTGTGGTTTCATGTGTAGTCGTGTTTTATTGTTAGTAAATAATATTATTTATTACAAAAATGAGGCTGTCTGGTTTTGAATTTCATCCTTGGGAATTCAAATTAACCCAGTTTTTTAAATTTGAAATGGTTTTTAACTTTTGTGTCTTATATTGAAAAAATAAGACACAAAAGACTTATATTAAAAATCTGATTTAAGCGGGTGTTAGCATTTGAAAGGGCTCTAACTTTTATTATTTAGATGCAAATGCAACGCCATTCAGTTTCGTCCAGTCGGACTGACTAAATTGATTTAGTCAGCGCGTAGCACGTAGCAGCAGTAACTACAGCGTGAACGCATTCAACTTATTTGTTATGTTATGATGTATGAGAATGTTTTTACTACATAACATAATATTAGGGCATATTATGCATATTACGGCACTTAATGCCACTGTAGGTACAATGTAACACTGAATTTTCACTATTTATGTTATACGTCCCGTGTAATAGGGAGTGAGCCTATTGCCATATACAGGGCACAATTCCAGACTCCGTGCTACCACTGAGATTTAACAAAAAAATCTAGTTTAACTTTGCCCGACTCGGGAATCGAGTCCGAGACCCCTTGCACGGCAGGCTCACTTGCAACCACTCGGCCAATGAGGCACCAGATTATTTTTTCAAATATATTTTTGCCGTAATTATACACCGTGAAATATATTTCGTTTACGTTCCTAAGTAAAATGGTTCTGTCTTGGTACTCTTGGTAATACAATACTTTTACAAATAATTAAAATGTTTAATGGCATGTTTGGGACAGGGGAAGGTTAGTCAAAATCAAAGTCAACAAAAAAAAATTAAAGTGAAGCTATTTGCTCATTCATCATTCATTCATTCATCTTATAGCCTAACATGGTGCTCACATATATTTATTTATTTATTTAATCTTTAATGTACACAATTTTAATATGGCACATAAGGCGGACTTAATGCCATATGGCATTCTCTACCAGTCAACCTTAGGGTTTAAATAGAAAATCTGCGAAAAATAAAGTACGGAGAATAAACTAACAGCAAAGAGAGAGAGAGGAAAAAATAAATAAAAAGGTAATTATTCAATAATATAGCTATACATTACATAATAGTAAATAGTATATATAGTCATATGCATAAAATATATAGGTATAAATACATAAATAAATATATATCGACGAAGACCCAGACCTAGCGTTGTATACATACTGATAATCCATAAAAATGCTTCTATAAAAGAAAAGGGAAACACTTTGTTTCAATAAAATAAGAAATGCTCGATGCCATAAGGAAACTAATTATCTATAACATTAGAATGAAAGTATTAAATGATTAAATTACCTACTATTGGAATCTACCTACTGACTACATTTGAGTATTGTCCAGTGGAGCTGAATCAACATGGTGCCAAGCATTCAAGTAGGTACAATACAAAATGCGCATACATACAAAACCCACCCCCTTTATTTTGCCTATAATAAATTAAATTTAGTTCAACCCTCATCAGCGAAGAATTGATTGTGATTGCCCAATTATTTTGTCCTTACATTTTTATTTCCCATGTGGTACATATGGCTACAAGTCAAGCTATGCACAACCAGTATAAACTGATCCTTGAATATACGGCAAGATCATACAAAACGAGACCAAGATAAATTGGTTTTGTATAGGTATATGTTTAGCCGGGTGTACTAGGATCGTAATAGGTTAGCATCCTTGTCATCATCATTCATCCCTCCCAAGGGATGGAGGACTTACGTGGATGTCATACTTTTATCTTTTTTCGTATAACACAGGGTTTTTTGGAAAATAGTCTCTGTAGACCTCTGCTGAGGTCGTTCTTGCAATTACTTGAGCAAATTGCGTTTAAATTCTCAAGTCTCAAGTCAAATAGTGCATGTTCCATAAGGTTCATTTTCCAATAACAGATTATAATGTTGTTACCTTAACTGATACATTTATCGACTTTCTTTTCAACTTGGACTTTCAGAAAAGCAAGCATTACGTGCTTAAACATTTGTGGAAGAACCTGGGTCAAAAATAAACTATTTAGATTTTTCAGTCCAATTAAATATTGAAAAATAGTTACACTTTCATTCATTGATTTGCCGATATAATTAATTTTCGATTTGTTCTAGCATTGCTTTTAGATATAAGTGTGCTATTTGACGCTAAAATATGATGACGTCATATGGTGGTATTTCGTACAAAATTTATAGAACAGTATCGTTTTGGCGTTTCGATAAAAGTATTGAATTTAACTAGTTGTCTACTACCGTATTGTACAATTTCTAGACCTTTCCATAGGCATATTGTATTCTTCTCAGATCTAGCGTTTGCTAGTTGTTTTACGGTTTAATTAGAAGGGTAGGTAGGCAGATGAATTCAAATATTTTTATTTTTTAACTATCATCAATCTATGGTTGAATTCAGACATCATTTTTGACTTAGACTTTGATTCATATCTTCTTTAACACCAAAAATTTCCTCAATAACTTATTCAATCACCAGGTACCACATTACCACACACATCCCCCCAACACTTCACACACATAATCCCCCATACACCCATTTCATTACAACCTCAACTCAATAGAGGGTGGAATAAAAGTAATAATGGAACATAGCTGGACGTAATTAAGTTATTAAGTTACGTGTCAGCTTGTGGCCGATAATCCAAGTTTGTGGCCAGTGTTATTAAGAATAGCCGGCGGGTGGGAGATCTGGGATATTTTTTGTTTATTGTATTTTTTTGAAGATGGCATTTGTGTTGTATTGTGTTGTTGAAAATGTTGTTGTTTTTTACGATTTATGTACGAGTTGGTTTGTGAATTTTGATTGTGCGAACAATTTAATTTTTATGGTATTTACTATTTTCTGAATGGATGCTATTGTCAATTTACAGAAATTACGATTTCAAATATCTAGTAAGATGTTTCTACATTATATTGTCTTTAAATACGATCGAAAGTCTATAAATATACGTATGGAATAATATTTAACATTATTTGATTTTACTGCATATTACACAAGACTATTTTCGCTTTTTCGCTGAGTCTCTATTGAACCCAAAGTTTGAGTGGAAGATAATGCCATATGGAATTAAGTCCGCCTTATGTACCTCATTTTTGTGTGTATTAAATAGTTAATAAATAAAAAAAATAATTCTTTGCGTGATCCATAAATTACAGTATTATTTAATTCTGTTGTACGTGTGTATGTCACGGAACTTCTCTCAAACGACTGGACCGATTTTGATGAAATTTTTTGTGTGTGTTCAAGGGAATGGTTTAGATTCACAAATCAGGCCGACAGATGGCGCTGCAGTCGGTATCTAGGTTATTTATCTATACCTATTATTATATTATATGCAGGACAACGTCTGTCGGGTCCGCTAGTAGTATTATATAATTCAGCTGTACGTGTGTATGTCATTGAACTCCTCCTAAACGGCTTGACCGATTTGAATGAACTTTTCTATACGCGTTTGAGTGGCGCCCTGGATGGTTTAGATTCATAAATCAGCCCGGCAGATGGAGCTGCAGTCGATATCTAGGTTAGTTATCCTAAACGGCTGAATTAATTTGAATGAATTTTTGTTTATACATACATTCAAGTGGATAAGCAGGACAACGTCTGTCGGGTCCGCTAGTCCTTACTATAATATTATAAATCGGAAAGTGAGTTTGTTTGTTTGTTTGTTTGTTCCGTTTTTACGCCGTGACTACTAAACCGATTGCATTGAATTTTTGCAGACGTAAAGTTAGAAGTCTGGATTAAATAATAGGGTACTGTTATCCCGGAAAAATTTGATATTCCCGAGAGAAAACAAAATTATTGGTATAGATGGCGCTGTGTGTATTGGTATATGTCACGTAGGCTACGTTTTATCCTTTTGTGACGCGAGCGAAGCCGCGGGTAAAAGCTAGTATAATATAAATTATAGATGAAAATAGTGTGAGGCCACTTTATAAAGGAACAAAACTCTATGTACTTTCTGAATGAATCAGTTTTGCTAACATTTTTAAGTTCGCACTGAAATGTTGTGATAAATGGTTTAATTTGGTACAGCCTTGATCTATCGATGGAAGGTCAGCGGTATGTCGGTACGTCAAACGATCAGCATTTACCAATGAGATGAGATACTTAAAAGTGTTTGGTATATAGAGTAGAGTTAGCAATAAAGTCTCATAGATAATTAAATAATGTATTTAGTATTTCAAAGTAATAAGAGCTGCTTTTGTGGTTGAGAAGTTGTTATGGTTTCTATGAAGGACGCTGTTCCTGGATTGGGTTAAGTAATAGGTAATGATTTTTTATTATATAACAGTGTTGGTATTAGAATTGAATCTCAGTCCAAGGTTAATCATCATCAACAGCCTATAACTCCTATAAGTGGCCACTGCTGACCAAAGGCAGGGTCAGGTCAGGTCAGTAGTGGCCACTTGGGAGCGTGGCATATGGAGAAGAATTGAGCATTAATCACCACGCTTACCGCATTGCGAGATGGCGATGTTAATTTATAATTCGAAGTCATAAGCCTGGGCTTATGACTTCGAAGAAAACCTGAAAAAAAACCTGGGTTTTCTCACGATGTTTTTCTTCACCGTTTGTCAGTAGTATCTAGTTAATCTTAGAAAGTATACATAACTCGGAAAAAGTCACATTAATCAGGGTTAATAGTAAAATGTATTTCATTAAAAATGCATTGTATACATTTAAGAAATTAAAATCATGATGTAATGTAATTTAAATCTGTTTTTATAATAACTGTTGTAAGACATACTAAATTAACTAAAATCGCGGGTTACCCTCGTGAATATACTGAGACTTTTCTCTACTAGTTTCGGTCCACAGAGGGGTTCTTCCTCATGAGCAGCGTGCGCGGTCGCGGCGATATCGCGTAGCCTACTGGGCTGCGTATAGTATGTTTAGTTAGTTAAACCCGCGATTTTTAGTTAATTTAATTAAAATCTATAATGACTTCCACAGACTAAATTTTACAACTAAAAGCAGGTCAATCTCATTTGTCACCATAATGATCAAAAGTTGGGTTTTTTTTTATGGCATAAGCCGGTAAACGAGCAGACGGATCACCTGATGGTAAGCAATCGGCGTCGCCCATGGACACCTGGAACACCAGAGGCGTTACGAGTGCGTCACCGGCTTTTTGGGGATTAGGAGTTTGAGGATCGTTGGGGATTCAGGGATTGGGGAGATTGGGGAAGGGAAAGGTAATTGGGCCTCCGGTAACCTCAGTCACACGACGAAACACAACGCAAGCGTTGCTTCACGTCGGTTTTCTGTGAGGCCGTGGTATCACTCCGGTCGAGCCGGCCCATTCGTGCCGAAGCATGGCTCTCCCACACATCATTTAACTACTTTGATCATAAAAGATCTATAATTCTTATTACCTTTTAAGCTAACCATACCCGAAATTTTATTAATAAATTACCTCATCGACAGCTCATCAGCCCAAGGTTCCGGAGTCATGTCAAAACTATTTTTATATATTTAGACGAAACTAATATTTGGAATAACATTCTTCTTATTAACATAAGAAAAATATACAAAGCAGGATTATTAAAATAGTAAACGAAGTCGTAAAAGCGTAGTTATTTTTACCGTGGACCTTGGTAAATGTTTCATCGCGTTTAAAAACATATAAAAACGGTTCTCATATGAAGTTTGTTGTAGGATTTTCTCAAATCAAATCATTTATTCATTTGCGAACATGGTTGACTGTTAGAGAATGCCACCCGGCATTAAGTCCGCCATCGTATGTTTATTATACAGAAGTGTTAATAAATAAATAAATAAAAACATGGGTACAAAAGAAAAGGTCTTATACAAAATAATGTCCATTAACCATATTCTACCTTAAAGGCATGCAAATTTAAAAGAAAAATACAATAACACATATTAGCCACCATTATTTTCTTGTAGATTTATATGTATAAAAGTTGGATAGAGTAAATGCTACAACTGAACAAAAGATTTTGGGTTCGATTCCCGCGTGGTTTTCTATCGGGTTTTCGAAAGCTACTGAGTAATAGAGTAACGTGGCATTTGGAATAGAATCTACTATTTCTGTACCTACACAAAACTGAAAAAGGAGATTTTTTTTAATTGTTGAATCTTATCATCATGTGTGGCGTAGAATTATTCATCTACATTAGCAATTCTCGGCTCAAGTTTCGAACCTAGTGTCTTATGATTATTAACTTACTTTATTACTAGCTTTTACCCGCGGCTTCGCTCGCCACCATATAGGTACCAATACACACAGCGCCATCTATACCAATACATTTGTTTTCCCTCGGGAATATCAATTTTTCCGTTATAAAAAGTACTATTGTTTAATCCGGACTTTTAACTTTATGTCTGCAAAATTTCAAAGCAATCGGTTTAGTAGTTACGGCGTTGAAGTGGAACAAACAAACTCACTTTCCGATTTATAATATAAGTAAGGATTAAATTACTTTTTATTAAATTACGTACACAATTACAAATTAACTTACAATTTAAAAATGCAAATAACTTCATAAAAATACGAACATCTTGAAAACTAAATAAATATTTTATGTTCTCTCAAAGATACTGAAATCCAGTCAATGATTCAGCTTTATTGTTACGGCCTATTCTGTGTTATCACACTGTAAACTTGAGATATTCGTAGCGAGCTGAAAACATAGTGATGTAAATATTGGACAGACACTTTGGTCTGATGTACCGTTGATTTGAATGCATATTTACTGAAAGACTGCCTCGCTGGCCGAGTGGTCGCAAGTGCAACTGCCGGGCAAAGGGGTCAGAGTTAGAGTCCCGTGTCCATCAAAGAATCGCTGGGTTTTAAAAAAAATTTACAGTAGTAGCACGGAGTCTGGAATTGTGCCCGGTATATGGCAATAGTCTCACCCCCTATTACATGGGACTCATAACATAAATAGTGAAAAGTGGGTGTTACATTGTATATTGGCATTAAGTGCCGTAATGTGCACCTCTGCCTACCCCTTCGGTGAGAGTCGCGGAGAACCTAACGGGTAACCGGGGCTCCGGCTCGACGTAAAGGAGAAGGAACGGGGTGGTTTTTAGTCAGTAAGAGTCTGACACTCCCTCCTGCCTCACCCAGGCGGGAGCAGCCATTCGATGATTTTCCCTCCTTAAAAAAAACCCTTCGGTAATAATAAGGCGTGATGTTATGTTGTGTTGTTTACTGAAAGAGAAAGACAGACACTTTCTGATAATAACGTTATCAAACGCTTCATAGAGTTTTTTGCATATTTTGTATAATATAAGAAGAGATCTCCACACTTGACCGGAGATCACAGTTTAAAAGGTTTAGGTGTATTTGAAAACGCTGTTACGCTGTTTCTGCAGAATAAGTAGTCTTTTTGTCGGTTCTTATCATCAGTAGGAAGAAAGAGGGTAATGAGAAATATCTGACCCTATCATCACAATAATAAATTAAATGGCGATTTGGCCAAATACACACATAGATTACGGAATCGGGTCGACATCTGGCCATTATCTTGTCTAGTGGTATGCGATGATAGCCTACGGTGGAGCATGACTGCCCATAAGCAACCTATTCACTCAAGCCTTGAAGACACCCAGATTACATACCCTTCAGGAAATTCACAGTCTAGAATAGAATTCCACTCCTTCCAACAGTTAGCACAAGGAAGCTTGAAGAGAGGCGCTTCATGCGAGTAGGTGGGACATGTACCCGAAGCGATAACGCTTCGCAGATTGTCTTGAGGTACGATAATGGAAACGACTAGGAGGAATCAGGTTGTATCTATCTTTATATTTTGAATAATAGGTACCTAATCTTTCATGACATGACTAAAAACATCTCAGCTCCAACTAGTACAATTCCAAAATCCCCCATAATGTTTAATGACAACTTCATAATCTTCATAAAACAGTTATTGCTATTTTACAGTATAACTGAGTTAATATAGTTAAAACGTAGTAAAACGTTGGATAACGGATACGTCATTCGTAGCTTAGCTTATAGCTATCAAAAATAACTGGTTCTCATTGTAAGTTTTTCATCAAAAACTGTTGCTAAGGTGTTCCACGGTTTATAGGTTGTTGAAACTTTTAGTTCTATTTTATGTTCGTTGTCGTTGTCGACTAGAGTTGTCGTTAAATTCAAGTTAAATTATTTTCTTGTCTCCTGTTATGGTCCGTGAAGTAGGTGTTGAGACAGATTTGTGTCTAGGTTTTTTATGGGATAAGCCGGTAAACGAGCAGACAGGTCTGATACCTGAAACACCAGAGGCGTTACTAGAGCGTTACCGGCGTTTTGGGAATTGGAAATTTGAGGATTGTAGGGGGGGATAAGGACGGTCTTAGTCTCTCTAGTCACCAAATCCCCCACGAAACCCTCCTGGGTACCGACGTGAGGTTTTCTGTGAGGCCGTGGTATCACTCCGGTCGAGCCGGCCCATTCGTGAAAACGAAGTTATTATTAATGTTATAAATGAGAAATTGTTTGTTCGTCCTTTTTCAAAGGAGGATGTAAAGTGAGGTTATATATCTTCAAATTGATATATTTATTTGTTTATTTACACTTCTCGCACAACGGGTATACAATGGCGGACTTAATGCCTCGTGGCATTCTCTAACAATCAACCTTAGGGTGATGCAGAGAGACACAATAGTAGGTGTAAAAGTTTAACACTGTTATGAGTTTTTGAACATAAATTGATATGTAGTATACCTAGTATACATATAAAACAATAATAAATTAAATGGGTAATGATATACCTAAGTAGTTAGTGGGAGAAGTAAACATTTTTGGAATATCATCATCATCATAACAGCACGCCTTTTATCCCCGAAGGGGTAGGCAGAGGTGCACATTATTCCACTGTACAATGTAACACCCACTTTTCACTATTTATGTTATGAGTCCCATGCACAGACTTTAATATATCTGTGGTCCCATGTAATAGGGGGTGAGCCTATTTTGAAATATCTAACCAATAATTTTTGGATCTGGTAACTGAAGCCAAAACCTCTTTGGGAATCGTGCTTCCACTTTCGTCTAAAAAGACAATTTTCACAATAATATAATTATATTTAAAATCTCTTAATTACAAAACCTGTATAACACTTTGTTCTATCCAAAGATCGAACTCTGTATCTTTCTATCCATACCTTAAGAATGGTAAAGTCGTAATAATACAATAACGACCATGTATTTGACCGTTTAATGTTCACAATAAACATCTCCATTCTCCATTCTTCAAGACAAATAACTCAGACTTGCAATGTGTTGACCAGTCTCCAACCAGCAAATCACAGCAGACCTACCAATATAACATGATCTAACTACTCCTACATTTTATATACAATCACAGCTCTTGTTATACTGGAGTGTACAGCTAAATTTGCTTTCCTCCCAGTGGAGAATCCAGTATAATATGACCGTAGTGTGCTTAGATTTAGTTTGTATTTAGAGGTCTTGTTATATTGGACAGTGTAGCTCAGTTTGCTGCTTTTACAGAAGACAAATCGGTGTCTTTATGGAGATAAAAATGGTGATTTGTTGTGGATAGTTGTGTGTATTGAGATAGGTGATATATTTCTAGCACGGGTCAATGAACTCTTGTCTGATAGTTTCAGAAGAATCAAGTTAATGTTCATAACAGAATAATACAGTTAAAAACAAGTTCTAACATAACATAACATCACGCCTTTTATCCCCGAAGAGGTAGGCAGAGGTGCACATTATACCACTGTACAATGTAACACCCACTTTTCACTATTTATGTTATGAGTCCCCTGTAATAGGGGGTGAGCCTATTGCCATATACCGGGCACAATTCCAGACTCCGTGCTACTGCTGGGAATTTTTAAAAACTCCAGTAATACTTTGTCCGACCCGAGAATCGAACCCGAGACCCCTTGCCCGGCAATCGCAAATCAAGCAAATCTACCAATAAAAATCAACACGCATTTATAATAAACACTTTCTTTTCAATATACACTGCACGGTTGGTGCGGTGGCTGGGCAACCGGCTGCCGTGCAACGTGTCGCGGGTTCGATTCCCGCACGGAACAACACTTTGTGTGATCCACAAATTGTTGGTTCGGGTCTGGGTGTCATCGTGTATGTGAACTTGTATGTTTGTAAACGCACCCACGACACAGGAGACAATCCTAATATGAGGCAATGTTTAAAAAAAAACATAGTATTTAATTTGTTTATATAAAAAAGGATATTTACAATCACAAAATGAAATAGAAACAGAAAGTAGGCAAATGTAACTAAAATACTGGAGACGGGCAGCCCTAACGCATGTGTACATACCGCGCGGCTGTAGGTATTTAAATCTACCATTACACTACTGTATGATAAATACCCGAGCGTACGGCGCGTCGCGTTCCGCGCGCGCCTCAAAGAGCCATCAGACCACCACAGATGGGGCTCAATAGGGCCGATGCCGATTCGGAGTCGCGGAGAACCTAACGGGTAACCGGGGCTCCGGCTCGACGTGCAACGGAACGGGGTGGTTTTTAGTCAGTAAGAGTCTGACACTCCCTTCCGCCTCACCCAGGCGGGAGCAGTCATTCGATGATTATCCCCCCTTAAAAAAAAAACTGTATGATAAATATAACTGCTGACGAAATGTATGTTAAACAAATCAAAATCCAAATTCCCTAACACCTAACATCACCTAAAATTAATAACTAGGTAACTCTTACGTGCACGAAATAGTTTGTTCCTTAAACAAAAGTTTCCCTATTCGATAAGTACCACGTTCAATATTAATTCCATCGTCAAATTACACACATAACTTAGTACTTATACCTACGATTACACACCAAAAACCAGTATAAAATGACCGTCGAATTTGCGGCAAAGTCATACGAGGTGAGACCATGACAGACTGGTTATGTATAGAGAACTGTGTGTAGACGGAATGAAAGTTTTGTTAGTAGTTCAAACTTAAGGTAGTACTTACACCACATAGAAATGACAGCACGTCAAGTTACCCGAAACTGTCAAAATTGTTTAGGCAATTTACCACCCTATTCAGCAGTAGCATAAAGTGGAATTTTTAATTGATGGACAAGAGTAGGTTGACGTGCTTTCTTCTGCATACTTAGACCATTACACGCCTTGATTAATTTAGTGTTAAACAGTTATTCAATGAGAGAATATTCTAGAAATTATGTTTACTGGTTTTGTTAGTGGATGAGTCACCTTAAAAGGAAGTAAATTATTATGTTTTGTAGTAGCAGCGCTACTGTAGTAGCAGCGCGACAGTCGCCGCGTCGCAGGTCACGAAATGCTGCTCATGAATATGAGCCTCTAGCATAGTTTGAAACTAGTCGAGTTCCTCGTCAAATAATTACGTCAGTAAGCCGAAAACATAATAATTTATTTAGTATGTCTCACGAAAGTTACAATTAAAAGGAAGTGGTGGATGTCCTCCTACTTTGATGGGGTGATCGCCATTTTGGAACGTTTTTGTCATCAGTCCGTGACAGTTAGCTGAACTATGGACCTTCTATGCATAAGAGGGTTTACGATTTTTTTAAGGGGGAAAATCATTCCTCTCTCCCAACCCGTATCGAAAATCACCGAGTGTCAAACTCTTACTGACTAAAAACCACCCCGTGTTTACTCTTGCTTCGAGCCGAAGCCCCGGCAACCCATCAAGTCCTCCGCGGCTCCGTATCGGCATCAACCCTATTGGGCTCCATCCACAAAAATATTAAAATACTAGCTGACCCGGCAACCTTCGTATTGCCTAAAAATGTTTTCTCACCTTTTAAACCTTCCCTGGATCTCCAAGTACATTTCAAGACCAAAATTACCCAAATCGGTTCAGCAGTTCTCGAGTTTTAGCGAGACTAATGAACGGCAATTCATTTTTATTTATATAGATACTAGCTTTTACCCGCGGCTTCGCTCGCGTCACAAAAGGATAAAAAGTAGCCTATGTGACATATACCAATACACACAGCGCCATCTATACCAATACTTTTGTTTTTCCTCGGGAATATCAAATTTTTCCGGGTTAAAAGTACCCTATTATTTAATCCGGACTTCTAACTTTACGTCTGCAAAAATTCAAAGCAATCGGCGTGAAAGTGGAACAAACAAAAAAACTAACTTTCCGATTTATAATATTATTAGTATATTAGTATTAGTATATTAGTATATAGTATTAGTATATTAGTATTAGTAAGGATCTATGGCCCCATCTGTGGTGGTCTTATTGCTCTTTGAGGCGCGCAATGTTGGAACAGTTAAAACAAATCGTTACACAAAACTTGAAAATAAAATCATCAAGTTATATTGTAAATCTTGATAAATGGTTACACTGTAACATGTTGTATAAGTTATTAATCCTATAACTTCGTTACTAGGTACGTTACAATTTGATTGATGACTAAATAATGAGTAATGTAACTTCATATTTGTTTCCTATCTTAAGTGAAATGGGGGCATGGGGGAGTACGGGAGTTTCCTTAGTTATGTGAGTTGGGGGATAACGTGTGTTGGGGTATTAGAACTTGTAAGTTTTGTGATATCTACATTAGTTTTTTTAGTTGCAAAGGGAGAATAATGTGGTTTTAATAATGATATTACTCCATGGTTGGTGCGGTGGCTGGACTGGCTGCCACGCAACATGTAGAGGATGCGATTCCCGCACGGAGCAACTCTTTGTGTGATCCGTAAATTTTTGTTTCAGGTCTGGGTGTCATGTGTATGTGAACTTGTATGTTTGTAAACGCACACAGGAGAAAATACTAGTGTGGGGCTAAGTTTTTAATATATATAAAAAGTATGTATTGGGTACATGCTTCGTTGGTGTAATAATGAAGTTAGTTGTTGATTTCGATACCAAAGCAGCGTAAAAATTGGATTTGAGTTTAAGACTATCAGCTATTACGATTGGAAAACTGGAGAATCGTTTTATGAGACAACTTTTGATTGCAAAATTGTATCCTTAAATTACACGTTTAATTATTTAGAATACAAGGGACACATTCACATTGTACGAACTGATCTAGTATAAAAATATGAATTAAAAAACAATATACCTACTTAGTCATATAATTATTGTGCAAAATTCTCATTATTCACATTCAAATCGACATTATCTAAATCCCTAGTTGCCCATCAATTAGAAATATTCATAATTTTGTACAATAATTCACATATTTTCAAACCCCTAGAGGAAAAGTGCATAGATCTGAAATAGATGTTGTCCAATACTTATCAAGGTTTTAATTTAAATAATGATTTATGTACAGATACATGTTTCATTTTCTTATTATCTTTTTTAAACAGAAAAACATAACAAATTTAAAGTCAAAAGTCAAAGTCAAATTACTCTTATCCCATAAAAAGAGAAGTTGAACAAACTTATACGTTAATAAGTAAAGACTAGTACCATATTTCTTAATCTTCAATTAGGACTCCAAAAACCCAGATATCCTAGCAGAAGTTCTTATTGAACCGTTCCGCGTGATTTCATCACGGTTTTAAGTATTTGTGGGGAATGAAATTACTTACATTTTATTTTATCGTGTGATTTTGGAACGAAGCCAGTATACCTGTGCGGGTCCTGGGACCATTCTACAGTTGTGTTCCAAATTACAAATTATATAAGAATGCGCTTCTTATTTTACAAAGAGGTGTACAGAAATGGGCCATATAATTCTTCTCGTTGGTTATATAGGAATACTAGCGACTAGCCTCGGCTTCGCAAGGGCGTAATATGCTTGTATTATACATATAAACCTTCCTTAAACTGTCAAACAACGCGAGGACACCGGTGACCGCAACCTATATTGTTCTTTAATTGTGTCTATAATGACGGTACTCAAAGGGTTAATTGTGTCTATAATGACGGTACTCATAGAGTTAAGAATCACTCTATCCATTAAAAAATCGCATCAAAATCCGTTGCGTAGTTTTAAAGATCTAAGCATACATAGGGACAGACAGACGGCGGATAGCGACTTTGTTTTATACTATGTAGTGAAGTCCAACGCCCGAATACTGTATAATGCTACTCAATACTTACAATATATCGTGCTATCCCTGTCATTTTACAAAGAATTTGTAGGGACAGAATTATTCTTGATTTGTCCTAAAATTGAGCAGCGTTTCATTAGGTAGATAACCTCTGTTTACAAGCAATTATACAGAAAATTTCAACAACTTTAAAATGCATAATATAAATAGTGAAAAGTGAGCGTTACATTGTACAGTGGCATTAAGTACCGTACGCCGCAATGACCTCTATTTACTATACTAGCTTTTACCCGCGGCTTCGCTCGCGTCACAAAAGAATAAAAAGTAGACTATGTGACATATACCAATACACACAGCGCCATTTATACCAATACTTTTGTTTTACCTCGGGAATATCAATTTTTCCGGGTTAAAAAGTACCCTATTATTTAATCCGGACTTCTAACTTTACGTCTGCAAAAATTCAAAGCAATCGGTTGAGTAGTTACGGCGTGAAGGTGGAACAAACAAACAAACTCACTTTCAGATTTATAATACTAATAAGGATTTTCTATTCCGTCGTGGATTAAAGGCGTGATGATGTTATGAGTTTAAAATGCTATAACATTTTGCTCAATTTTGAATTGAAAACACCCCTTTACCAAAACCATGCTTTAAGGGTACTTCAAAATATTTGAAACAAAGTTGCCAAACAGCGCAAAGACTCAAGTTTCTTGGAAATAGAAGCCTATGATTTATGGCCAATTTTGTGCGCCGGCTCTATGCCAGAATTGGAATGAATATCAAGTTGTAAACGGTTGCGTTTTGAAACGTAACTCCTGTTGTTTGATTGGTTAAATTGTATGATGGTGGATTATGCTCTTCAGTTGTTTTCAATCATAACAAGAACAATAGGTTGCGGCTTGCGGTCACCGGTGTCCTCGCGGTGTTTGACAGTTTAACTCTTTGAGTACCGTCATTATAGACACAATTAAAGAACAATAGGTTGCGGTCACCGGTGTCCTCGCGGTGTTTGACAGTTTAACTCTTTGAGTACCGTCATTATAGACATAATTAAATAACAATAGGTAGCGGTCACCGGTGTCCTCGCGGTGTTTGACAGTTTAACTCTTTGAGTACCGTCATTATAGACATAATTAAAGAACAATAGGTTGCGGTCACCGGTGTCCTCGCGGTGTTTGACAGTTTGACTCTTTGAGTACCGTCATTATAGACACAATTGAAGAACAATAGGTTGCGGTCACCAGTGTCCTCGCGGTGTTTAACAGTTTAAAGTAAGTTTTTATATATGTAGTAGGTAGTATATTATTGTATTTATTTATGCATTTTTATACATTTCTTTGTTTGTATTAAAACTTTCTATTGCTCAAGAATATGAGCCTCTAGTATGGCTTGAAACTAGTCGAGTTTCTAGTCGAACAGTTAGGTGAGTAAGCCTAAAATATAATAATTATTCAGTCTTTATGTCCAATTCTTGGTTTGGAAACAGATTAAATGGATTTTAGAAATATAATTCTCTGTAATATACTTTTTACGTAACAGAAATTGATCCCGAATTTTAGTAACAATTTAACTTATTTTAGTCAAAATCATAAATAATTGACATGTCAAAGACTAAAATATTTATTAAATTAAATTAAAATAAATTTTTGTCCCAAATTCCTACCCTAGGTCCCTTATTTATAAATCTATTTAGGTAGGCACCTATCTGAATTAAATTCTATGAAACTATATCTTAATTTTAATAGCACATTATATCGATGAAAAAGTGTTTTAGACATTTATGTTAATTATACTCGGAATTTTAATTCGATTCCAGATTTGACAATTTCAGTGTTGCAACGTTATGACAAGTACTAAATAGTGACGTTGCGAAATTATTCGTTAGGGAAATGCAATATTTCTGGATCGATTCTTCTCGTTTATAATTTTACTCTAGTAAACTAAGTATATCAGGAAATTAAATATTTCTGAACCGATAATTTAGTTTTGACGATTAATTAACGATCTGAGACTTTTATTTTATAATTGTGTGTGAAATAAATTAAAAAATGTAATCATGAAGGAACATGACAAATAAAACAGATAGATGTATTATGGTAATAAGTTATTTTATAAATTGTCGCCGTCATCGCTATCGCTATCCTGTCACTTTCTGTAACATTTATTATAAAAACACACACCCGATTGTTTTATCGATTTTTGTGTGCATCACTACACTATTATATGTGGTATCATTATTTCACAAAATGACAGTAGCTATTGTCAAATCTGGAATCTAATTAAAATTCTGACTATAGTAAATAGTTTGATAAAAAACTTCTTGGTATTTTGTTAATAGATTACTTATTCTTTGAACTGTTTTTAAGTAAGTACCTAGTCCCAAATTAAATATGTATTTAGTTTTAATGTATATTTTAATATGATTACAAGAAAAATATTTTTATATTGGAAAACCTATTTTTATTTATAGGTTCGTTACGCAGGCATAGCCGCGGTATATTGCTAAAGATGTACGACCCTACAATTACACCGACGCACGCTACGACGGCGCGACCACCACAGATGGGGCCCAATAGGGCTGTTGCCGATTCGGAGTCGCGGAGAACCTAACGGGTAACCGGGGCAACGGCTCGACGTGTAGGAGAAGGAACGGGGTGGTTTTTAGTCAGTAAGAGTCTGACACTCCCTTCCGCCTCACCCAGACGGGACGAGTCATTAGATGATTTTCCCACTTAAAAAAATATTAAAAAAAAAACCTCGTGTGGATAGAAGGCGACACTGTACGCGAACTGTAAAATAATAATCAGTCGTCCACCAAAGTCAGAAAATGGGTTAATTAATGCGCACCTCTGTCCACCCTCGATAAGAATGAGAGGCGTAAATATTAATATACCTATTTAACTTTTAAACTGGAATGTCAAAGAAAATTCTTAAGCCACTACTCCGAACAAAATGTAACTCTATCACAACGAACTTAAAGTACATATTTAATTACCATATTCTACACATAGTACCTACTTAACGAACTTTTGGTACTTAGGCTTAAACATGCTTGTTTGTGTTTAAATATCACATTACTTATGTAGTACATAAGAAAAACCATTTCAAGTTGACCGTTACAATAATAGACTTAATTTGTAATGGTAGCTCAAGTTATACTGGTTGGTGTAAGGCAGGTTTGGTAAAAACCATTTTAAGTTGACTGTTACGAAAATAGACTTGATTTGTGATAGGAGTTCAAGTTATACTGGTTAATGTAAGACAGGCTTTGCTTCGTTTGTTCAAAAAAGGTGTTTGTTTTTTGCTAAGTTTATGGGTGTCTACAAAAGCACTTTCGTGTAAAATATAAGGGCAGTTTCGTAATAAAAACGACATAATGTCATCTTGTTTAATAAGGGATTATTAATTAGTTTACGTAAACTGTAATAAAATGGTCTTTTGGCGTGTAATTCGGATAGAGGGTCACACAATCGTCACTTACCTTATGTTTTACGTTTAAAAAATGCTGATGTGATCTGTAACAAAAATAAACAATTGTAAGAGAACTTATTTTGCGATATCTGAAAAAAAATACAGGAAAAGATAAAGTAAATGTACCTGGTTATTTATTTTCTAAATAAATATGGTTAATACATATTTTTAATGGTTCAGATAAATATCGTAGTACCTATATATTTTTATCTTTCAAAATGCATAGCATAACATAACATCACGCCTTTTGTCACCGAAGGGTTAGGCAGAGGTGTACATTATGCCACTGTACAATGTAACACCCGCTTTTCTTTTCACTATTTATGTTATGAGTCCCATGTAATAAGGTGTGAGCCTATTGCCATAATTATACCGGGAACAATTCCAGACTCCGTGCTACTACTAAAAATTTATAAAAAATCCAGTAATACTTTGCCCGACCCGGGAATCGAACCCGAGACCCCTTGCCCGGCAGTCGCACTTGCATCCACTGGGTCAACGAGGCAGTCAAAATGTTAGATTACCTTATTATTTGTAATTATCTAAAAAAAAAAAATGAAAAACAAAATAGCTTAATGTAATCAAAATAATCCACTAAAGAAAAGTCCTGTACCAGGTGAGTATCAGCGTCACAGACTAAAAAAATAAAGCAGTATGCAAACTTCGCACTTTTTACGTCCAAACAAATTACCATAGATTCGCAAGGATTAAGCTTCAGTATCAACTACCTTGCAGCGCTGTACCGCTTAGTCGCATTAGACGCTCGAACGACTTTACAAGTAGGATGGCGCTTGCAGCGGATTTTTCGTTTTTTCGTATTTACCACAGTATAAAGGTGACTTAAGTGAATCAGTGGAGTGTGTTAGTTGATTTAGTTCAGTAATGGAGTAAGTAAATAGTTAAAATGTAGTGGATTATTGTTAATTTTACTTTGTATGTGGTTGATCAAAAGCGAAGTTTCAGGTTTACGACCAAATAAAATATTAGCTCGATTTATATTTTAAGTTAAGCATAGACGATATTGAAGAATTTACTCCACCTACTGATTAGCAAAGTGTAATTAAGTTACGACTGCTTCGTTGGCCGAGTGGTTGCAAGTGCGACTGCCGGGCAAGGGGTCTCCAGCTCGATTCCCGGGTTGACAAAAGAATTAATGGATTTTTAAAAAACATCTCAGTAGTAGCACGGAGTCTGGAATCGTATCGCTATATGGCAATAGACTCACCCCCTATTACATGGAACTCATAACATAAATAGTGAAAAGTGGGTGTTGCATTGTAAGTATAGTGGTATTAAGTGCCCTAATGTGCACCTTTGCCTACCCCTTCAGGGATAAAAGGCGTGATGTAAATGAGTTACGATTTCTTCTCAATGCAATGTAATTATGAGAAAGCAACTTATTGTAACTTAATTATACGTCTACTCTTTGCGAGGGAATCTGAGATAAAGAGCTACTAAGGGATAACGCTTTTGTCAAAAATCGGTCAGCGAAGCTTTCTGATCTAATTTACTTTTTGAATTGTGGTACGTACGTATATCCTTACAAAAAATGCTACTAACATAACCAATTAAAATACAGAAAGTAAAAACGATACCTCGATCAATCTAAATATAAAAATTAATGTTTACATAACAAAAAATATTTCGGACATTTTCAATTAACAAACTGTTATTTTATACTCTGTGGTTGTTAAAACAATATAACTTATTAAATTGTCACTGTTCAACCTTTGACCTTTACTTGATATTAACAGAAAGCCTTTTGGCAATTGTAAAAAGTAATTTTGATCCATATTCATCAAATTCGATTTTCGTAATGTTATTTTTAAATTTGCCCAACGGCTTTTCGAACGTGAATTCAAAATGGCGGCTAGCTTTTCGAACCATGTAAGGGAGAACGTTAAGTTTATTTTTTAATGATTTATGTTTTTTAAGGGCCAGGTTTTTTGTTTTTATTTTGGGTATTGTGGTTTATTGCTGTCTGTGACTTATAGACAATGGAGTCATGAATGTATTGTTTGTTTTAAGCCATTGTTTTGTCGATATTTTTAAAGGACATATTGAAAGTATTGGGAGGGAATTGTAGAATGAATATATTGTTTTCAGTTCTATTTGTTTGTTCGATATTTCATATCCTGTACGATGCATAGAAAGATACTATTTTATAATTTTCGTTTGTGAAACATAACCGACTTTCTGACAACGAGGTAGTCGTTGACGTAGTGGTTGAAGTGCAACTTCCAGGCAATGGTCTAAAGTTCCTGCGTAAACTGCGCACACTTATAGTAGCGTAAAATATTAAAGGAGAATTTACAAATTTTCAAAAATTCTTCACATAGCTGAAGTCTAGAAGTTTTTGAAAGAATGGAGTTTCTTGCTCGTTCTTCTCCATTCGAATCTACATTTTGGAATGAGCACTTAGCTTCACCTAGCTTCGACGGACTGACTGACAGACTATTATTTATTTTGTATTTGTTAACGTTTCAAAAGTACCAAATTATGGTTTCATAAAAATAAATGCTTTGACTTTGACTAGATTTTGTTTCGGTGTACCTTTTCTTTTACATCATTACATGGGACTCATGGGAGACCTACTAATGTGATATTAAAACACTAATTTTAATGTGTTATGTGTAGAGCGATTATAATGAATTTTGTTTGTTCTTTTTCTAAGTTACACACAGTATCATATGAAGAATTTATTTCTTCTCTTGAAGGGCTGCAGGAAAAAAGGGGTTGGCAGTACCTATGACCTTTGTTTTACTATATTTTTTCCTGTATATTGTCTGAGTTGTTTGTGTACATACATACATGATATAACACCCATTTTTACTGAATATATTTTAATTCCTTACTGCCTCATTGGCCGAGTGGTCACAAGTGCAACTGCCAGGCAAGGCAAGGTCTTGGGTTCGATTCCCGGGTCGGGCAAAGTATTACTGGGTTTGTAAAAACCTCAGTAGTAGCACGGAGTCTGAAAATGTGCCCGGTATATGGCAATAGGCTCACCCCCTATTACATGGACCTCATAACATATATTGTAAAAGTGGGTGTTACATTGTACAGTGGCATTAAGTGCCGTAATGTGCACCTCTGCCTACCCCTGCGGGGATAAAAAGCGTGATGTTATGTTATATTTTAATTCCTATGTAAAAGAGGATGGGTATGTTGCCTATAACTAATTCATCTCGTTACTTCATGAACCCATAAGTTAATACTTAATACTTCAGCAACTTAGTCCATAGCATACACCGAGGTATTGTTCATAGAATATTTACAGAGTTTACGATTTGTTTGGTTTCATTGAAAACTTCCGTTGTTTCAGTTTTAGGGTTCGATAAATACAGATTAAATAATTCATGTAGTTGATCAATTTGATTTAGAACTCTCGGTAGTATAATGTAGTTTGATTAGAAGGGATGAAGGTCATGTGACACAGCCAGTGTTAAGTTTAAATGTGGATGAAAGGAAAGAGGATGGAAAAAGTATGAACAATTTTTTTTTCAATTTTGCCTCACACTAGTATTTTTTCCTGTGTCGTGGGTGCGTTTACAAACATACAATTTAACATGCATATGACTCCCAGACCCGAAACAACAATTTGTGGATCGCACAAACAGTTGCTTCGTGCATGCCTCGAACCTGCAACACGTTACGCGGCAACCGGTTACCAAACCATAGCACCAACCAGTGCAGTCAAATGATGATGATGATGTTTTAAGTTCCATATTTAAGTCCCATGTTATATTGTCGCGGAGAACCTAACAGGTTACCAGGGCTCCGGCTCGACGTGCAGGAGAAGGAACGGGGTGGTTTTTAGTCAGTAAGAGTCTGACACTCCCTCCCGCCTCACGCAGGCGGGAGCAGTCAATCGATGATTTTCCCCCCTTAAAAAAAGGCAAATGATGTTTTAAGTCCCATGTTGCATAAGGTATTGTCATAGCTACAACTGGGCATAAAGCCTGGCTCACAATTATTCCTCTGAATTTCAGAAATTATTAGTTTTATTTATATCACTGCCTCGTTGGCCTAATGGTCGCAAGTGCGACTCCCGAGCAAGGGGTCTCAGGTTCAAATTCTGGATCGTATTACTACTGGATGTAGTATTAGTGGTGGTAGTATTACTGGATTTTACTGGATAAGTAAGTAAGTATTACTGGGTTTTAAAAAATCTCAGTGGTAACACGGAGTCTGGAATTATGCCCGGTATTTAGTAATAGGCTCACCCCCTATTACATGGGATTCATAACATAAAAAGTGAATGTTACATTGTATAGTGGGATTAAACTGTCAAACACCAAGCGGTCACCGGTGACCGCAACCTATTGTTCTTTAATTGTGTCTATAATGACGGTACTCAACGAGTTAAATGCCGTAATGTGCACCTCAACCTACCAATTCGGGGATAAAAGGCGTGATGTTATATTATGTAACGCTCATTCATACCAGTCGGCAAAGAATTCTAAAATTTCAAATACAAAATGCACGTATAAACGACTTTAGAAGTTCGTGAAGTCGTGTGAAGTTGCAACTTTCGACTTTCGAAACATGTTTGGAAGTCGAAACATGTTTTTGTCCAAGTTACACGAGCCATTTACTCTGAAACCGAACTAGTACTCGACTGTTTCGAAGTTTGTTGAATGTATGCTTGAAGTTTTGAAATACAGCACTTAGGAGTTGAATTAAAAAGTTTTTGGAAATAGTGCATGTAAACTGCAGGTGTCTGTTGGCAAATCTTCACTTTTATTTATTTATGTACACACATACAACATAAAGGACAAGACATACATAAAATTAAAGTACAAAAGTACCACCTATTCCTATTGGAATTTCTTCCTGTGGACCTGGAGCAGGAAAAGTAATAATAATATAATGACACAGTGTGTAGTAACAAATAGAAAATTGGGATAGGAAACAGACTTAAAACTAAATAGATAAATAACCAAACAAATGCATACAATATATATAAACTATACATATAAATGAAGAAATTTACATATCAGGAGGAAAGGTAGTTATATGATAAAGGTAAAGTACTACAAAGGCTGTTTTTATCGGGACTAATATTGCTGAAATTGGGGCATATTATCAGGTTTAACCGCTAAAGAAAATCATAATCTTGAACATCTTTTTCAACTATTAAGTGGGAGAGCCATGCTTCGGCACGAAGGGGCTGGCTCGACCGGAGTAATACCACGGCCTCACAGAAAACCGACGTGAAGCAACACTTGCGTAGTGTTTCGTCGTATGAGTGAGGTTACCGGAGGCCTAATCAACCCCCCCCCCCTCCTTCCTCAATCTTCCCAGTCCATGAATCCATATCAATCCTCAAGTTCCTAATCCCCGGTAACGCTCTGGTAATGCCTTTGGTTTTCCAGGTGTCTATTGGCGACGCCGATTGCCTATCAGATCCGTATCCGTCACCGCAAAACTCTAAGCACTTCTTTGTCGCGGAGAACCTAACGGGTAACCGGGGCTCCAGCTCGACGTGCAGGAGAAGGAACGGGGTGGTTTTTAGTCAGTAAGAGTCTGACACTCCCTTCCGCCTCACCCAGGCGGGAGCAGTCATTCGATGATTTTCCCCCCTTAAAAAAAAAAAAGCACTTCTTTACTTTTTACAATTTCTAAAGATACATTTTTAATAATTTAGTTTATTATTAAAAAACTGTTTATAGTTTTTTATGGGGGCCAATAAGCAGACGGATTGTAAGTATTCAACGCCGGCAATAGACGCCCGTAACCGATTTTAGTATCATCGACTGCACGGTTGGTGCGTTAGCTGGGCAAACGGCTGCCGTGCAACGTGTCACGGGTTCGATTCTCGCACGGAACAATACTTTGTGTAATCCACAAATTGTTGTTTCGGGTCTAGGTGTTATTGTGTACGTGAACTTGTATGTTTGTAAACGCACCCACGACACAGGAGAAACCCCTAATGTGGTGCAAAAAAAAAAACAAAATCTCCATGAAACAAGAGAACAAATTCAAATATTATGTTCGTACGATTGTGTTTACATAAAATTTTGTTTATTGTAAACAAAACATTGTTTATTACGCAAGCTAAATATATCATATTTCCCGGAGTATTCTAATAACATGAAATTTGTACGTCTACTGAGTTTTATTAAAATGAGTAAACGACGGAATTGACCCGGCGTCCGCTCGCGGTAGGGTTGCCTGTTATATTTACTGTTGTTTTTTTTTTTTTTAGGGACAAGCCCGCCACAACCTCCCAAAACCGCTGCAACTCCTGTAAGCCAGGATCTACAGTAGATACAACCATGAAAACACCGGAACATTGAAGTCCGGCGCGTTCCAGGGACATGAGTAACTGTCTTGGTTCCCGCAACGAAGTGAATCAGAAGATATTATAAGAGGAGAAGAAGAAAAAACTGTAGTTTCCACGATTGTTTCACTGTTATTCCACTGTTGTTTTCATTTTATATTTCCTTATTATCATTGAATTTGTATCTAGTCATTTTTATTAAGTCTAAAGTTTCTTTTAAACATTACATTACCTGCTTACTCTTTTTATAATTCACACGACGATGAGTAAAAGTGCTATATTGTTACCTATTTGGAAAATAAATTTATTTGTTTCACAATGATAAATTAATTTGTTTTATCAGTATGTTTTATACATTAAGATAATTCAATAGTCGTGTTAATTACTGATGATTTAAAAAAAGAACCTTAAATGATTCTCCAACTCTGAAATATAACCTGAAATATCACTACACTACAGTTCAATACTCAAAATCAAATGAGTAGAAATGTCAAGAAACCCTTAAAAGTTTCGTACCTTATTTGACTGACAGGTACAACCTTCTTTTTCTATTCTTTTTAAAAAAAACGTTGCCCCACACTAGGATTTTCTTCTGTGTTGTGGGTGCGTTTACAAACATACCTACAAGTTCACATACACATGACACCCAAAAACGGAACAATAATTTGTGGATCACACAAAGAGTTGCTGTGTGCGGGAATCGAACCCGCGATACGTTGCATAGCAGCCAGTTGCCCAGCCACTAACCGTATTGTCGAAACTAGAACTAATCAAGTTACAAAATAATAAACGAAAACTATTATTTATTTTCGCATTTAAATTCAAATATATTTTTGAGAAAAAACCACAAAGGCCAACCCTATAGCAGAAGTAAATTGGCTGTCCCCGAGGCAATAGATTGCTTTAATTTTACTTAGCCTGGTAAACACCACGCTGTTACGGTAGGGACTGGCCAGAGTACAGCGTCACGTAGCAATCATTCTTCTGGACCATTTATTAATACTTCTTATAGATATAAGTAAAACAATGGTTCTGCGAAGAATTTGTTTTTTTAGGGTATAGGCTGGTAAACGAGCAGACGGATCACCTGATGGTAAGCAATTAGCGTCACTCATGGACAACTGAAACACTAAAGGCGTTACAAGTGCGTTACCAGCGTTTTGGGGATTTAGGAATTTGAAGATTGTTGGGGATTTGGGGTTAGGGAGATTGGGGAAGGGGGGGAGGCAGTAGCAGTAATTGGGCCTTCGGTACCCTCACTCACATGACGAAACGCAAGCGTTGTTTCATGTCGGTGTTCTGTGAGGCCGTGGTATCACTCCGGTCGAGCCGGCCAATTCCTGCCGAAGCATGGCTCACCCACACTTAACATCCACTCGTGTAGCCGTCCCTTTATTAAAATAAACTCCTTAATGCTATCTTTATGTAACAATTATGTCTGTAATCTCACACTAAACTTACGTTTTATTGCAAGACAAAATTCCTCTTATTAGCAAAAATGAGGCGCTCATTTATACACATTTGTATTTATTTATGTAAATAGGCGAGGCAATTTCTTTCCGAGAGGGATAGACTCATAAATAGTAATTCAACACATTAAAAACTCATTAGTAGCATGTTACTGTACTTCTTTTATTGTAATTTTAGGATCTGTGCATGCTAAGTGGCGGAATGTAGTTGTTCAATTTGTTTTATAATAAGAACTGTAATATCTACACTTGACCTAAATTCGCAATAAGCGATTTGAATTTGAAAAAAGAATTGTGGTTGGTTTAGTATTATCTGTGTCACACAGTTGGTTTTCCAATTTTATTATATTTATTTGCAAAATAATGGTAGCTTTATCGTTTTCACTGACAAAAAATGTTACCAGACGAAAATATTGTTAATTCCAATACAGATAATAAATTAGACTTTTTTGATAGATTATTTGGATTTCAACAATTTTGGTATTGTCAGGTATTGTTATTGTTATTAATATGAGAAGTAGTGGAATGAAATTGAGTGATCGAGTGGAAAATAGTTTTATCAGGGAAAGGTGTAGATTGAAAAGGAAATGACACGATAGTTTGGACATGTAGACGGACATAAATATATCAACCAGATGTGGGATATATTGACGAAGGGACGAATTAAAAGTACCCTTAACCGACGAGCATGCATGAAAAGACTGATGAATATAAATGAAGCGAAAGAAATATGTAAGAATCGTAGCAATTGGTGTCAAAGTCAAAGTCAAAGCATTTATTTCAATTAAACCATAGTTTGGTACTTTTGAAACGTCAACAAATACAAAATAAATAATAGTCTGTTAGTCAGTCCGGCAGTGAAATTAGGTGAAGCTAGGTGCTCATTCCAAAATGTAGATTCGAATGGAGAAGAACGAGCAAGAAACTCCATTCGTTACTCTTTTTTAAAAAGTATGTTCTACAATGTCTCTGATACATATTTCAATACTGTACGCATATGTAACAACAATGCAAAGACGCGCTTGACGCATTACTAATAACTTACTAAAATAAAAAAATTAAAAATCTTAAGTCTAACATGGTAGTCACATATGCATACTGACAATCCATAGAAATAGTGCTTCTATATAAGGGGACACTGGTGTGAGGTTATGTATGTATGTAGGTATGTAATTTTTGACAAAACACTGACAAAAATACCTACCTACTTACTGCCTCTAAATTGACCTATCTCTAGTTTTATGCACAAATGATTGAGCAAATAAAAAGCGGATAAAAAATAAAATTACCAGATTATTTAAAATATTATTTTTATCTCAAAATAACATACTCGTATGACAATATCGATTCTTTAACATCGTCAATTTTAATCAACTATTCATTCGTCGATGAACGAGTGAATGAATGATGTCGTTCGTCATTCACTTTCCAAGTTCCGCGGCGTTCGAACAATTCAAGTCGTATAATGGAGCGTTCTATATTTGATTAGTGAATGATATTGAATGAAACGTGGAACATTCTAGAATTCTGATTTTTTTTTTTGTTGTTGTGGCGACGGAATTTTTTTCTTATTTAGAATGTTTTTTCCGTTATTCGCATAATAAGTTATCGCTCGGAAAGTTCATTTTTTATATCAAGGATTATCTTTTTAAGCGGAATTATAGATATGTTTTTTTCTCATGGACTGATTATATTTCAACTTGTGATGTACACTTCGACGGTAAACGTCTATAAGTTTTTAACTTAGGTACAATGCAATAAGTTAATTGGTCTCATCACATTGTGGAACGCAGCTGTTTTCGTATCATACTACATTAAGTTTACCATCATAAAATAAAAAAGAATTGTTTTTAAGGTGTTTAAGGAAACTCAATTAGATTCAAGCCACGCCAGGGGCTCATATTTATGACCTGTATCGCGTGACGATCTCATCAAACATTTGGTTTCCTGGGTCAAAAATAAATTATTTTGATTTTTAAGTCCAATTAAATATTGAAAAATAGTTACACTGTCATTTCTTGACTTGTCGATATACTTAATGTTCAATTTATTCTAGCATTTTTTTAGATCTAAGTGTGCTATTTGACGTGCAAATATGAAGACGTCATAACATGGTGTTTCGTACAAAATTCAATGAAGAGTATCGTTTTTGACGTTTCGATAAAAGTATTGAATGTGACTAGTTGTCAACTCCCGTATTACGTAAGTAAATCAAAAAACAAAATTAATGTCAAAGACGTGTTATTTATCGTTTCAAACAGCCCAAAGTCGACTGTGAACACTTCTAAAACACACCACAACCATATCACGTTTACAGATCAAAATACTAAACCGAAATTCCTATAAGAGACATCCCACAAAATCTCCTGTCTATCGACCTCCGAATTCCGGGTCTCAGGCATCATATACACACACATAACATATTATGTATACTAATATTATAAATGTCATAGTGTATGTGTCTGTTTGTCCGTCTTTCACGGCAAAACAGAGCGACGAAGTGACGTGATTTTTTGTCATGTGTGACGTTTTAAGTGAAGATAGTTGAAAGGATAGAGAGTGACATAGGCTGTGGTCTATGTTTTATCTCTTTCTTACACCTATTCCTCTAATAAGAAGTGGTACTTTGTTTGGAGCACTCTGCAGTTTTCAAGGTAGGTAAAAGTTAAAAGTTGGTTTAGAACAATTTTGTAAATTGTACATCTTTTTTTTATAAATCTGATCCCATTAAAAAGGAAAGAAATTGTTTTTAAATATTCTATTCCGAATTCTTTACTATATTCTAAACCGTGTTACCTCGAATCCAACGCGAGCGGAGCCTCGGGCACAAGCTAGTATAGTATATAACTAAGGTATATAATACCAAGGGTCGCTACACATGCCGCATACAAATTATATTGTCACGGTTGTAGTCATAGGCACTGTTATGGCAAAACCACATACACCTAGCTCGCTTTGAACACAGAATTCATGTGTATATTGTTGAAAATGTTATGTCAAGTTTTTCATTCCTAAGAGGGGAAGGCAGAGGTGTTTTTTTTTTAAGGGGGAGATTCATCGATTGACTTCTCTCGTGCGGTGAGGCGGGAGGGAGTGTCAGACTCTCACTGATTAAAAACCACCCTGTTTCTTTTCCTGCACGTCGAATCGGAGCCCCGGTTACCCGTTAGGTTCTCCGCGACAAGGCAGAGGTGTATACTGAATGTATTACGAACTTTTCATAAGTTATATTATCTTAAAATTTTATAAATGCGTTTTATGAGTGGGTTTGTGTGTATGTTTGTTCCTGAATCTCGCCAAAACGGCTAGAGGGATTGGTATGAAATTTGTAATGGGGGAAGATAATGATCTAAAAACATATATAGGTTAGTTATTTTCCTATGGGGACGCGGGTAAACCGCTTGCAGAAGGTACTACGAATATAATAGAAAGGAGATCACACAGTTCGTTCTTTTGCTAAATATTATCCAATCGAAACTCATAATCTTTTATACATATTGTCTGGACTTTAAAAGAGACAGACCTCTGAGTTTGTTTCGGCATTTCTTCTACAAGTAGGCAGTTAGGAAATGTCGACTTCATCGTTCGCTTGATAAAATTGACGTGTAAAAGTGCTGCCTTGTAGCCTATTTGCAGAAATAAATTCACTTGTTTCACTTGTTTCACATAGGCCCACCGTGTTCTGAATTACAAAGAATAGTAATTGTTCTGTCTAGTAGTTCCTTTTATAGAATAAGCCGGTTAATGAGCAGACGGATCACCTGATGGTAAGCAATCGGTGCCGCAAATGGACACCCGAAAAACCAGAATTGTTGCAAATGCGTTACCAGCCTATTGAGGATTAGGAATTTGAGGATTGTTGAGCATCCGGAGATTGGGGAGATTAGGGAACGGGGTAATTTATTAGTGGTCAAACACTGTACTAACAAATGAAAAATACTATAGGAATTTATTTAAGGGGGGAATATCATAGAATGACTTCTCCCGCCCCAGTGAGGCGGGAGGGAGTGTCAGACTTACTGACTAAAAACCACCTCGTTCCTACTCCTGCACTTCGAGACGGAGCCCCGGTAACCGGTTAGGTTCTCCGCGGCTCCGTATCGGAAATACTATAGGCTGGCATCGCCTTTTTGATTTTCACTTCTCTTCTTTGAAAAAATGTTACAATAGATTAAAATTACCTTACTATTGCTTCCATGTACATAACATCACGCCTTTTATCCCCGAAGGGGTAGGCAGAGGTGCACATAATGCCACTGTACAATGTAACACCCACTTTTCACTATTTATGTTATGAGTCCCATGTAATAGGGGGTGAGCCTATTGCCATATACCGGGCACAATTCCAGACTCCGTGCTACTACTGAGAATTTTTAAAAACCCCAGTAATACTTTGCCCGACCCGGGAATCGAACCCGAGACCCCTTGCCCGGCAGTCGCACTTGCGACCACTCGGCCAACGAGGCAGTCAAGTTATGTATAATTATAATCTTTTTGATTAATAAAGTTAGGAGCATAAAGAAAAGCATATAACGCTAAGTATTCATGCGAGCAAAGCTGCATGTAAAAGCTAGTATCGTACACAAGATACGATGGTATGAAGTGACCCTTAAGATTGACCGTCACGTGGTACAGTTTCCGATCCTTAGACCCTTCCATGACAGTGCAATCTCATCGTTTGATCTTAGTAACCTTCGTTTACTTTGAACAATTAGTTCTGTTGGTATAAATTAGTATGGACCAACACAGTTTATCCCTATTGGATCTTAAATTCAATACTTGGGTCAGTTAGAGAACATAGAGGTTTTAATAGGCACTGTGCTAGCTTTTTAGTGTGTAATGTGCTGTAGTAAAAGGGTACAATTGTTTTTTTTTTTTTTTAAAAACGTTGACTCTATGATTTTCACCTGTGTCGTGGGTGCGTTTACAAACATACAATTTCACATACACATAACTGACATAACGCCCAGATCCGAAACAATAATTTGTGGATCACACTAAGTGCTGTTCCGTGCGGGAATCGAACGCACGGCACGCAGCACGGCAGCCGGTTGTCCAGCCACCACACTAACCGTGCAGTCATGGCGTCGTAACCCCCATTATAAAGAATAGTCAGTATATAGGTCATCGCACTTCTTCTGTCTACGGCTCCGGCACGGCGTTGTTTCGAATTTGCTTACCGCTAGCCGCCAATGCGCTCACGGCGCGTCAATCGCCCGCGGGCGGCTTGCTGGCGGCTTGCTGGCGGCGTGCAGCAAGCACGCACACGCCTCAACTACAACTCGAGAGGACCGCGCTGACCACCCGCCTTCGGCTTTTTATATCGACGTTATGAAATGTATCATACGACATACGATTTAGAGTTCATATTTAAATGATAAGTTAATTGCTTGGTTCTAAACAACCAACTAGAGCCTTGCTTGTTAGGTGTCATTTTCATCCCACTCACAGCGGGAGGAGACATTTGATTATTTTCCATCCTCCAATCCAAAACGCGAAAATTATGGTCAACCCAAAAACCCTCTTATGATCCAGTCCAGCGGATAAATGCTATGGGGTATTCATGATGCTGATGTCATAACATACCGCTTTTAACTGCCAAATAGATAGGCAGAGGTGTATATAAAATGTAACATATTTTTTATGGGATAAACCGGTAAACGAGCATACAGATCACCTGATGGTAAGCAATCGGCATCTCCCAAGGACATGCACACCAGAGGAGTTACCAGATTGTTGGGGATTCGGAAATTGGGAAAGGGGAGGAGGGGTAATTGGGCATCCGGTAACCTCACTCACACGACGAAACACAACGCTTGCATTGTTTCACGTCGGTTTTCCGTGAGGCCGTGGTATCACTCCAGTCGAGTCGGCCCATTCGCACCGAAGCATGGTTCTCCCATACTTGAAATCACTTCTCACCACTCATACATACCTAATAGCCTCGCACCCAATTTGAAATGAATTTATTATAAATCAATTAACAAAGTGTTAATAAATGAAGTGAATTTTGAACCTTTTGTAATCGAGTAAAAGTTGGTACCTTTCTCCTTCTCTGATGGTACTAAAAGTGTTCTAAGTGATAAAATGACACTTTTAATTATAAAGTGATAAGGGTTAATTATTTTGACCTTCGACCTTTGACCCCTTGAACGGAGATGGGTACTTTTTGTTTTGAAAACCCGTTTTTGAAAATGGTTAAGTAGGTACTTGTTGATGAAAGGGACGTAAAGTGTTAGGGATGAAGAAGAAAGGGTGCGATTTCTTTTTTGTTTTGAGTATGTTTTGTTGTATAAGTACTTATCATACCTTTCTTTTTTATGGAGCCAGGGATTTGTGTGCCACCGATTTTTAAATGGTAATGTATAAATACTTAGATAATAATTATGAACTACTTTAAAAAAAACCCAGTTGGTCAATTAGTATTGCCCAATTACCCTCCCCCCCTTTCCCCAATCCCTGAATCCCCAACAATCCTCAAATTTCTAATTCCAAAAGGCCGGCAACGCACCTGTAACTCCTCTGGTGTTGCGGGTGTCCATGGGCGACGCCGATTGCTTACCATCAAGTGATCCGTCTGCTCGTTTACTGTTTTATTCCATAAAAAAAGTATAGGTATTAAAGCCATCTCCGAAGTGTAATAAACACTTTTCTGACAACCACTTCAAAATCAAATCAGCTAATCGTGAGATAATGGTGCATGTACATACATAAATAAAATATCGATAAAACTGAGAAACCTCTTTATTTTATTTTTCAAGTCGGTTAATAGAAACTAGAGTCACACACTACAATCATCAACAATCTATAAATGCCCAGTGTTGAGCAAAGCCTCTTCTCACACGGAGAAGGTTTGAGCATTATTCACCATGTTTGCTCAATGCGGGTTAGTGATTACAGATCTATGGACCATACCTGATTGAAAATAAAGTTTAAATTAAATTAAATTAAATCATGATAATTGACTAAAATAATAACATATTTTTCCGCATTTTAAGGAATCCACCAAGCCTTTTATGCCTTGAAAAGAGACTGGCGTTTTGCCTAATTACATTATGCTGTAAGTTTATGTAACTACACTTCTGAGCTTGTCTGAGCCGGTCTGAGCCTACACAAAAGTATACTTAGTGTAGTGTAGAAGTTTAGCCTGGACTAACCTCTATTATTTAGGTATTTAAAACACTCAGGCTCTGAGATTTTACTTGAAATATTAAATAACACGTTCTACGAATCAGAAATCGCTTTCAACACCTCTTACTTTAAGGAAATACAAGCTAATAATAAAAGGTTTTAACCGGGGCTCCGGCTCGACGTGCAGGAGAAGGAACGGGGTGGTTTTTAGTCAGTAAGAGTCTGACACTCCCTTCCGCCTCACCCAGGCGGGAGCAGTCATTCGATGATTATCCCCCCTTAAAAAAAATAATAATAAAAGGTTCGGAACTGCAGACGACCTCGTGGGTTACCAGAGGTCTGGCTCGCAGCAGTAGTAGGAACGGGGTGGTTTTTAGTCAGTAAGAGTCTGACACTCCGTCTCGCTTCACCAAAGGAGGGAGAAATCATTGAATGACTTTTCCGCCCTAAATAAAGCTAATATGCACCTTTGTAAACCCAAATTGAGTTTTCCAAAATCCACAAATATTTGTGCGCTATAAAAAAGCCTAAAATTTTTACATTTAGGTCGAGAACACACAGTGACACGACACGTGACGTGTCCTTTGTGTACGTGACCTAAAAACTATCTCAAATTGTAAAAGCCAAAGGGGAATGGCTGCCCTGTTGATAGTAGGTTCAATTTATCTTGTTCGGGGTGCAATATATAACTCTTCTGGTACTGAGTGATTGAGTGAGTTGTCTATGTCTAGTCTAAGCATAGGTCATAGAAAAAAAATTCGATCAAGTTCCTTGAAAGATTGTTTTAGAAAGCACTTGGAGAGGATTTTTTTAAATTGTCGTTGTGTATATTGCTATTGTAATGCAGTTACACTTTCAGATTTCAATAATAATAATAATAATTTTCAAAACTTGACAAATAATAATGCATTAATTAGTATAAAAAACTTGACTAAGATACTATTATATGGCCCGCCAGGGCCAAAGTATACCACAGGGCCCCACCAAATCCAGTCCACCTCTGCTGAATAATAAAAGCGGTGACAACCGAAAATATCGCCATTTATATTAAGTCTCATTTAATGGGCAAATCTAATGGCGTCGTAATGGACCATGTAATTAACAATAAAATCAGCACGTTAACTAAATATGAAATAAACGTTTTTGTATGGAGTCACACATCCTACAGGGGCCCACGTATAGCTCTAGTTCGTCTCTGTGGAATTCTAGTACAGTAGTAACACCCAAAAATATCACCAATTATATTAACTCTCATATAATGGTCGAGTCTATTGCTATCAGCCGAGAATTGACGTCGTAACTGACCACAATTAGTATCTTTACTGTAAAAATTTTGCAAATATCAATATATTCTTCAAATCTTCAAGAAAAGAGCGTACTCCTTTTTAAAAGGCCGGCAACGCACCTGTAACTCCTCTGGTGTTGCGGGTATCCATGGGCGGCGCTGATCACTCACCATCAGGTGATCCGTCTGCTCGTTTGCATCCTATTCCATAAAAAAAGAATATTAAATGCACCCGTATACCGTACAGGGGCCCTTGTATATCTCTAGTTCGTCTCTGTCGAATTCTAGTAGAGTAACACCCGAAAATATCACCAATTATATTAAGTCTCATATAATGGGCGAGTCTATTGCCATCAGCCGAGGATTGACGTCGTAATTGACAATGTAATTATCCCACTATAAGGGAAAAAAGTCTTGATATAATTGGATAGGCTGGTGTATCTTGTTGCTTTATTGATTGGGCTGAGATATGGGCGAGCATTGTATGATATTTCGGGGTTTAATATTTGTAATGGAGGGCTTTTAGTAATTGTGAATTATGTTAGGTTGTATGTTTTATTCTTTTAATAACAACCACTACATAACATCACGCCTTTTATCACTTAGGGGGTAGGCAGAGGTGCACATTACCTACTCCTCTTAATGCCACTGTATGACGTAACACCCACTTTTCACTATTCATGTTATGAGTCCCATGTGATAGAGGGTGACCCTATTGCCATATACCGCGTATAACTCCAGACTCCGTACTACTATTGAGAGTATTTTTTTAAAACCCATTTATACTTTGTCTGACCCGGGAATTGAACCCGAGATCCCTTGCCCGGCAGTCGCTCAACTTGCGACCACTCAGCCAACGAAACAGTCTGTTTTTAATAAGTAATATCATAATAATAATCATGTATAAAGGGGTAGGCAGAGTAATCAGTTCTGAATTTGTAACCAAACTTATGAATTGTTCCGAAATATTTGTAAATTAACACGCAATTCGACTGATGAAAATCTCAAAAGCTAACAAAAGAATGTTTTCCTTATTGGCAGACACAAAAAGGAACACAGCATCATTCAAAACAAGATATTTCTTAACAACAACACTGCCTGCTGTAAAAAACCGTAAAAATCCTTTTATTTTTTTTCGGAAAAGTTAACCCCGTAAAAATAAGGGGAAAATATGGCGTAGAATTTTTTTTTTCAGAAAACCTTTTTAACGAACGATAGTCACCTCGTCCCGGTTTTGAATGCAAATCCTTTGTCGAAAGTCCGCAAGCTTTTTGTTGTTTTAAATATAAAACACTGAAGTCAGTTGGACTTTTTACAACCGAGAAAATGGGTGTTCCGGTGTGTTTTTATATGTTGAGGAGGTAAGGTGTTTGTTAATTATCCTGGAATTAAAAGATAAGACGTAAGAAGTGGGGTTGTGGATCAATTACAGCGGTGTTAACCAGTTAGTAATCTTTGCTCTGTTTTTTCTAGCCTCTGATTTATCTAATGCCACGTTGGTTGTAGGTTATTACGATTATTTACTTTCAATGCATTCTGTTAATAAGTCTCGCCCTTTTTTTTAAAGGGGAACATCATCTAATAACTTCTCCTGCCTGGGTGAGGCGGGAAAGAGTGTCAGACTAAAATCCACCATTTTCCTACATCTGCACTTCGCAGCTGCAGCCCCGGTAACCTTTTACGTTCTCCGCGGCAAGTCTCGTCCCTATTAGATAAATATTCCTATTAGATGGTACTAACACACTGTTACACTAGCTTTTTTACAATTATTAATGAGTTCTATATGCTAAACTGGAGTCATTCTCAATTCTAAGTTATTAATAACAATATCGAAACATTAAGGAAACCCCGGAGGTGGATCTTAAGGAAAGCAGTACCTATCAGTCTCCAATACAAATACGGCCGCCGCAACGTGACCACGACCGCTCTGCCAAGAGTGAAATGACGGAGAAGAAGAGAAAGCCGGCCTCGGGAATTTAAACTCAAATTCCCTTGCTAACTAGTCGTCCTAGAAACTACTCGATCAATACCCTAAGCAAATACATACTAAATCAGATTCACACTCATTTCTATGACTAGACCGAGACAAAGTCTACCCAAAACCCATTAACGGAATCTAATCTTCTTTCCCCACTCTCTGAAGGCCACTAAATATACGTTTTATTAAATTGGCCTTGAGTCGGCTATACCGGTTGTCAAGAGGCTATAGCAGTGGTTCTCAACTAGAAGACAGAATGGTCCGCAAAATAAAAAAAATACAATGACTACACCTCTGTCCAATAAATTTGACTGCACGATTAGTCAACTGGCTGCCGCGCAACGTGTGTGTAGTGAGTTTGATTCCCACACGGAGCATCTCTTTGAGTATTGCACAAGTTGTTGTTCTGGATGTCATGTATGTGAAGTTATATGTACTTAGGAAAAAATCCTAGTGTGGGGTAACATTTTTAAGAACCAATCATAGTTAAAGCTCGAATTGAAAAATGTTAAAGGAGATAACTGAAAAAAGCAACAGATTTCAATAGTCCAAAAGGCACTACTTTTATGAAAACGAAATCCACGACCCTGGAAGATCATAATATGACAAAAGTAACATCAATAGTGGACCTTAACTGAACAAGAATCACATTATTATAAAAGTGGTGCTAATTGTAATAATGGTCCCTAACTTAATAAGAGTTATATAAAAGTGGTCCTCGACCAATAAAAGTTTGGGAACCTCTGACTATAGCTTCTAAGTGTCGATTTAATTACCCTGTAATTTCCTGGCCTGTGTTTTATAGCCTGCAATTCACGGGTTTTTTATTTTTATTAGCAACTTTAGCTTACGTGTGGATGGCCTTAAATCTGTTATTTTAGGTTTTAATGTTAATTGGACGAGTTTTCATTGTTTTTTTGGAAATGTGGGAGAGCCATGGTTCGGCACGAATGGGCCGGCTCGACCGGAGTGATACCACGGCCTAACAGAAAACCGACATGAAACAACGCTTGCGTTGTGTTTCGTCGTGTGAGTGAGGTTACCGGAGGCCCAATAACGCCCTTCCTTAGTCTCCCGAATCCCCGAATCCTCCACAATCCTCAAATTTCTAATTCCTGAAAGGCCGGTAACGCACTTATAACGCCTTGGTGTTTCGGGTGTCCATGGGCGGCGCCGATAAATTACCATGAGGTGATACGTAAAAAAAAAAATTTTTTTTTCGTTGAGTTTGTAGAGCATACATTTGACAGAGAAATGAGCTATCATATTACACTCGTTTCAGTTGAGCTCAATTGAAAAGAATCACCGTCTCTGTAGTCACCGGTTCGAGTCCCAGTTTGTGTAACTTTTTTGTTTGAATTTTACATAGTCAATTCATATTATGTTAACCAACATGCGGTTTACATCGAAATATATTACATAAATGTATTTCAATCTTCTTTAAAAACTGTAGTTATTATTTCTACAGCTCCTCGGTGTTTGATTTTTAGCAAAAATTCACCTGAAATTCAAGAATATGAAAACTTTTCCAATGCTTTTTCAATTTCAGTAGTTTTTCAGTGACCTAGATGAAATGGTTTTCGATCAAAACATTCACGAATCTTATCTACAAAAAGATTCATAAAGAATTGCCATATTATAGTTTGCCCCAGTTTTGTAAAATCAAAGTTTCAGTCGATTCTATCAGAACTTACAAAGTTTTCCGAAATCAAACTTTATTGTAAGAGCGATTTAATCCAATTTCATTCAAATGTTTTTGCTGATGCGTCTTCTTTGAATTGTTATACAATTTTTTTTACAGAAATTGTGTAAGTATGACGTAAGCGATTATCCAACAAGAGGCTTCGGGTTTGCGCCCCGCATAAGGCAAAGAAATATGATTGGGATTTTTAATACAATCAATTTTTTAACAAAGCTTAAAGCCTCCTTTCTTGCAAGCGGTTTCCGTAACCTAAATCGCTACAGCTGCAATACCAGAATACGTATTATAAATAAGTATGTACGTCGAGAAGCATGATATGGTGACAAACTGTTATAGGTAGGTACTAACACATTTTAATAAACACTTTTTACATCGTGCACAAATATACTACACATACATACATACATCCGTACATACGTATACATTAGATAGCCCTCGAAGTGGACTGAAACAGCTTATCTCATTATTACGTTACCATAGCAACTCAATTAAAACTTGACATTAACCTACTATGTCCTTTCCGGAACAAAATTATGCAATTCAAATACATATTTATACATACCCGGGTAACTGTCATACAAATATTTATTTAATTCCACTGGCAACCCAATTAGGCTTGTTTGTTGTCAAACTACTGTTCGCAACACTACAGTATAATTGACCTTAGTTGTACCCGGGGTAAGGTTAAGGTAAAATCAGGTGTATTGTTTTAAATAGGGCTTTAATTAGTTTAGGCATATAGTCCATGTTGCATTGTATATACATTGTATAGATAAATGCGTTCCGCGTACACCTTTAAGAACCATCATACAGATGGGGCCCAGTAGGGCTGATGCCCGATACGGAGCCGCGGACGGCGTAACAAGTTGCCGGGGCTCCGGTTCATAGAGCAAAATTCGGAAAGAGGTGGTTTTTAGTCAGTAAGACTCTGACACTCCCCTCGCCTCACGAAAGGTGGGAGAAGCGATTGGATGAACTTAAATTAACATAAGAAATATAGAAAAATAGAGATGGAAAAGAAAAACTGTCTTAAAGCATCAAAAAAATTATCCTCATCATTATGTATCATGAATTAAAATTTAGTTTTATTTTTTGTCGTGAATAATGATGGCCGAAATCAGTTCTTATTTTAGATTCTTGGGTAACAGATTTGTCAATAATATAGATTGCGTATTGGTGGTGGCTGATTACCAACTGACGTGTAACAGATTCAATTCCTTTCATTGATTCATCATCATTGTTTTTCTGACGCATCATTACAAACAGTTGCATCTTACTGTTGCATTTTTTAAATAACGGTAAAATGGGGTGAATAGAGATCGAGAGGTAAATAGAGACAGAAGAAGGTTAGAAGGATAGACGCCGTGCAACGTGTCACGGGTTCGATTCCCGCACGGAACAACACTTTGTGTGATCCACAAATTGTTGTTTCGGGTCTGAGTGTCATGTGTATGTGAACTTGTATGTTTGTAAACGCACCCATAACACAGGAGAAAATCCTAGTGTGTGGCAACGTTTCCTTTAAAAAAAATATTGGGAAATTCTTCATAGTATCGATTCACCCGTCTTTTGTCTCTATTCACCTCTCGATCCCTATTCACGCCATTTACGGTAATGAACTATTTACAGAATACCATAGGTAGTGCTATTTAATTCTTCTTGTTTATTTTAATATAAAACTTCACAAGCGCAATAATTTCGCTCAAAGTTTCAAATTTTTCGCTCGAAATTATATTCAGGAACATCTAACGTTTGAGTGGTGAACATTTAGATCCAAGTCAATCGAAAATCAACCTAGAATGCAGGGTAGTAAAGTATATTTAACTGTATACATTGCAGGTAGGTATCTCCTTATTAAACAGATCGTATCAATTTTACAAAACTTTGAAGTATTCTTCAAAAGTTTATTCATGGCCTTTTTATCCGAATGTGTAAAAGGAGGATAATGATTTTTATTATTTTCTATGCTAGGTACCCACTAAAGCACCACTGACACCCGCAGTAAGAGTTGAGGTGGCAAAAATGTATTTTGCTTTGTCATTATACCTGCTAGACTTATAACATAAACATAACATCACGCCTTTTTATCCCCGAAAGGTTAAGCAGAGGTGCACATTACGGCACTTAATGCCACTGTACAATGTAACATCCACTTTTCACTGTTTATGTTATGATTATGAGTCCCATGTAATAGGGGGTGAGGCTATTGCCATATACCGGGCACATTTCAGACTCCGTGCTACTACTGAGAATTTTTTTAATTCCCAGTAATACTGCTAGCATTATAAGGACTGTAAAATTAAATTATGAAAAAGGATTTGAAGATTATTGTTTTTAAAATAACCCCAATGCGGCCTGCATAAAGTATCATTTTGCAGCCCTTTTGTGTCAAATGAACCTGAATAGAGTAGTTTCCTCAATTTTATTTTAATGTCCGTCTGGTACTTAGATTAATTTAAAACATAAGACACGTATTTTTTTCTCACAAAATTAAATACTTCCGACGATATATTAATCTGAAATATCGTGTGACGTCACAGCGTGTCACATTTTGTAGCACTTTATGACGTAACGACCTAAACTTAACTCCATTTTATCTAAGTATTGTAACTTTATATGAGAAAATAAAAAATGCATGTCTAATATTTTTTCATTATATTATAACTAACGAACTAATTACATTTTTAATGTTCATACCCTGGCAACTACCTTATTAAAAGACCTACAAACCTCAACTTCTGGATATTCCATAAAGAAGACAGAGTGTATTAAATAACGAGAGCAAAAAAAAACACATTTTATCGTCACTAGAATCCAATCGGACACCTACCTACCTTCCAATCTGTCATTATTAATATCAGTTACAAAATTAAAAATAAACAAGCCACCCACACATAAGTATATAAAAAAACCGCAAATCCTACTGACATTTGCTTTTAAAACAATTTACATGTAAATTATAAATAAATGCTTTAAATTATTCGCGTATGATCCGTATTAATGGTAAGGAAGATAGATTCGAATATTTGTTTGTATTCTAAATTATTTAATTTTTATTGTTCGGCTTTTCGGAAGAAATCTACCGTATTTTTTTTTTAAAACGTTGCCCCACACTAGGATTTCCTCCTGTGTCGTGGGTGCGTTTACAAACATACAAGTTCACATACACATGACACCCAGACCCGAAACAACAATTTGTGGATCACCCAAAGTGTTGTTCCGTGCTTGAATCGAACCCGCGACACGTTGCACGACAGCCGGTTGCCCAGCCACCGCACCAACCGTGCAGTCGATTCTAATAACATTTGTGTATGTGTCGATTTTAATAACATTTGTAAAGACATTGATGTCTTCCGTCTCGATTCTCTTGCCTCTTTCAAGAAGAAGCTAAGATCTTTTTACACACTTTGAACTACAGTTTTTGTTTCCATTTAGTGATGTAAGATTTCTCTATTATGCATGCCGTGTTCACATCTAGTAGGTTATAATCTTAATTAAGTTTGTTGCTATATTTTATATGTATGTTTGATTGGTGAACCAAATAAAAAAAATATATGTATATTTTATATTAGATATAGGTAGCTCAGTCTGTGATAGCTAGCTATACTATAATATACATTACAGGTAGGTATGTGGTAGCCTTAACAGTTGGTTATTTTTTATTCTGACAATCCTATGCTATCGGTACCTTTACCTACATGTGGGTCCACGCTTCGGCACGAATGGGCCGGCTCGACCGGAGTGATATCACGGCCTCACAGAAAATCGACGTGAAACTACCAAATCTTTGTATGTATTTCACCGTGTGGATGAGTTATCCGTATGTCCCATTAAACTGTCAAACACCGCGAGGACACCGGTGACCGCAACCTATTGTTCTTTAATTGTGTCTGTAATGACAGTTCTCAAAGGATTAATTTGGCTGGCAACGCTCTTGTAACTTGTCTGATATTACATTCTGAATAAGGGTTAGTACACACAACTGTGATGCGACGTTGCATTGGAAAAATTTGCGAACTCCCTCAACGCATCGCAAGAACTTGCGAATTGAATCGCATCGCGCATGAAAATCTTATCTTCCCAAAATCTTCTTTGTTTCTTTTTCCTATATCTCCTAAGCAATAACAGAAGTGCACACTTCTTTTTACGATCCATATCACAACCTAGTTTTTAATTTAAAATACGTTAAGTACGGTTGACGGTCGTCGAAGGAATGGTCACCCTGGGAGACGCATTGGCGCACGAAATCGCATCGCAGCAATTCGAATCGTAATTTTTTCGTTGCGAATTCGCATCGCATTGCAGTTTTATGTACGAGCCCTAATTATTGCCCACTGTCCCATACAAACTTACGAAAAGGTTTTTACATTGCATGCAGGTTAAACCACAAATATAAAACTTATAAATAATATAATCGAAAACTGTAAATAATATACCTGTTATTGAAATATATGACGGCGCCGCCGTCATTATTTTGTAAACTGCGAATGTAATGGGCAAGCAGTGAACAAACAACTGACCGACGTCACTTCAACCCCACCACCGAGTGATATATAAAGCAGCGCAAGCGCAAGCTCGAGGCAGTCGTTCGTCGACCGTTGCCCAGTTCACACGTTACGCAATCGCTGAGTAATTTTATTGTTGGTTTTATTTGAGTGTTTCCTTTATATAATCAGTGCCGAATTATTCAATTATTATAATTAAAAATTAATGTGAAAGTAAGTTCATTTAATAGAAATAAACTAAGTGATTGTGTGAAGCCCTTTGTTTTATTTTCAAATGATGTCGGACCCTGATCCTACATCAGAAGTGGGATGGACCGGGATTATTGAAAATGTTAAAATTATCGGAGCCGGTTCGTGAAGAACTACCTACATGCAAATGCGACGAAGAAGATAGTGCTGCAAGATTGGAAGTGCTTAGCTATACATAGCTAGCTATTCGGTAGTGAAGATTCCACGTGGCTAACGTTGAGGCAGCTACTTCGAACTGAATCGCTATCTGAAGCAGCAAATGAAGACATGACGTGGTCCCAATTCAAGCCGGAGTACATTGGCGTCCAGTGACAGCGTAAGATACGCGGTGTTCACGCAGCGTTTGGTGAGCGGCGTGTTGATGTCTGCGATTGGACACTGCTCCCATCGGGATTATACCAGGTGACTTTGTTCCATTTATTATGATTCCGATACCATATGGGTCAAAAACGAGTCAAAGACTTGAGTTTACAATTGTTAGTTTTCCAATTTGAAATTTTATTTTATTTTTGTCGGGTAGTTATTTAAAGAAAATAGCCGTGATGTTTTAGATCCGAGATTATACATGGTCATTAGAATTACGTCTGATAGTGTTATTTTGTGTTGTGTATTGTTAGGTAATATCTCAAGTAGTCTTAGGCTTTCATTTGGTTGGAACTTGCGAGGTATGGTTTCCGCGAGGTAGATGCAGAATTAAGTGGTGCTTGCTGTCTAACGCGGTACAGAGTATTGAGAAAAGTAGTTTATAACAAATAAAGGTCAAAAGCTGCTAATAATAATTGGTAGTTAAAGTCAGAATTGAAGAGTCCTCTAAAGTCCTACATTCATTTAGGATTATTGTTGGGTTGGAAAATAGTTAAAGCGCTAAGAATACTCTGATGAGAAACATGCTTCCCTTGATCTTGCCATTAGGATTTGTTATAATTAGGGCCTTTCAGTACCTAGTGAGTTAGTAATTGTAAGGGTAAAACTTTTCATTTATTCTACTATATCGTGTGTGCTAGTCATAGTCGTTACTGGGGCAGGGACTCGAGTCCATATAATGAAACTACAGTCGTGGCTGACTTGTGACTCTGGAATACTGGAGTGACTATCCACACTTGTGTAGTGTATAAATTGTGGTTACCTTGAAAATCTTGATGGCTGTTGATCATTTTTATTTATTTAAAGGACCTTGAGATATGTTTTCGCTAAGTGCGTTGTAGTGAGTAGACAGGCTGTTCGGTGGTTATTCCAGATGTAGTAAAGTCGGGTTTTGTCTAATAGAGAAAACGCGGAGTAACGAGACTCTGCATTTCATTATTATATTGCGTCTTACAAAAAATGTCTATCGCAGCGCCTATAAGTTACGTAAAATGTCGAGTAATTTAATTGTAACAGATGAAATTGAAATACAGTAGATCTGAGGACTAAGGATGAGGAGAATATCTGATCACCAGGTTCTTTGAGAATTTTATAAAGTGTCAACGTCATGAGTTGCACTCAACACCTATAACTCACATACCCACACTTCATTTTTCATTTTTTTTTGGTGGATCGAACACATATGGAAAGATACGAGTGTTTAAAGAGACATCCGGCGTCAAGGATTTAAGACCAGCTCCTTGATCACTGGTTTGCTGCCTAGATAACTACACCCAGTTGTACGGTCTCTTCTTTGTGCCTTCAGGCTTAATTCATTCTGTCTCCTGCAGTAATATTCACCGAGGGAAGTGGAAACTATAGTTTTTTCTTCTTCTCCTCTTATAATATCTTCTGTTTCACTTCGTTGCGGGAACCAAGACAGTTACTCATGTCCCTGGGACGCGCCGGACTTCAATGTTCCGGTGTTTTCATGGTTGTATCTACTGTAGATCCTGGCTTACAGGAGTTGCAGCGGTTTTGGGAGGTTGTGGCGGGCTTGCCCCATCAAAAAAAAAAAAAAATACCCACACTTACATCATATTCACGCACTCGTACTCTCACCGCACCCATGAGGAACTTGTGGCTATGGGTCTTCACACACCAGACCGCATTCATGAGGATCATGTAGCGATGGGCCTGTGTGGTAAAGCGCCGTGTGGCAAACCGCCTGTGTGGCAATGCATCTGATTGGTGAATTGCCTGGTTGGTAACTGGTCTGTGTGACGTTAGTTAGTATCGTATTGATTTTTATGCAGTTTCAGTTTGTAAGATTAAATGTTTGGTTATCTGTCAGATTATCTTGTCTCTGATTCGATCCTTTAGAGATACTCCGCAGATAGATGTTTCTTGTCTCTCTCGTTCACGTTCTCTTGTGTCCTGTAAGTTTCGCGTTAGAAAAGAGTAGCTGTGAGTTACTGGGCTATGCACAGCCGTGATCACACATTGTGAGATTGTGAAACGTCAGTTTGTCTAAAAGTTTTCTGGTTATTGATGTTGCTACTGAAACGTCGTAACTTTTTAAACTTTTAACTGTAAACGTAATCCCAAAGTATAAAGGTCCCTACAAAATCTCTGATTTCTTAGAAAACGATAGGTACGAATTGAAACTCGTTAATGGTTCTAATCGAACGTACAAGGTCGCCCATGAGAACTTAAGCGAGGTACCCCGCGGTCCATTAGGTTTTATAGAAATAGCCGAAAGTTATGATGATGACGTGACGGCGGATGATAGCCAGAGTGATTTTGTCCATGAAACTGATCGCGGTAATAATATACTGTGTGACATAGCTGTGATTGATGATGCTGAAGATGAACTCTCCGATAGCGACACTATATCTGTTAATAGCGACACTATATCTGTTAATAGCAGCACTGTATCGGCTAGTTCACGTACCTAGCGCTATTAGTAATAGTATGGAAAGTCCATCATCAGATTTACCAGAGTGAATGAGTGTTGTAACTGATTACTTATTTATGAAATTAAAAAAAAAGAAAAAAAAAAAGAAAGTAAAAAAAAATAAAGTAACAAAAAAATGTAGGAAAGAGTCATTGAAGGGAAAATCCGGTCCAATGACTCAGCTAAAGGGACTGATGTCCAGTCTAGCATACGCTAAAGGGACTGATGTCCAGTCTAGCATTCGCTAAAGGGACTGATGTCCGGTCTAGCATTCGCTAAAGGGACTGATGTCCAGTCTAGCATTCGCTAAAGGGACTGATGTCCGGTCTAGCATACGCTAAAGGGACTGATGTCCAGTCTAGCATGCGCTAAAGGGATATTTATCCGGCCTAGCACAATCTTCTCCAGTTCTAATACTGATGAGCGATGATAAGGTAGTAGTTGTGGTAAGCTGAAGGGTTAACCGAACCCACACAATATTGAAAGCTTTTGTTAAAGGTTATACTAGATAGAGATTAGAAATGTCAGGATGAACGAACGGGTTGTTATCTTATTCCCAGATGCTCGGAAAACGCTCGAGGACGAGCGTACGTCAGTATGGCCGTGACGGCGCCGCCGTCATTATTTTGTAAACTGCGAATGTAATGGGCAAGCAGTGAACAAACAACTGACCGACGTCACTTCAACCCCACCACCGAGTGATATATAAAGCAGCGCAAGCGCAAGCTCGAGGCAGTCGTTCGTCGACCGTTGCCCAGTTCACACGTTACGCAATCGCTGAGTAATTTTATTGTTGGTTTTATTTGAGTGTTTCCTTTATATAATCAGTGCCGAATTATTCAATTATTATAATTAAAAATTAATGTGAAAGTAAGTTCATTTAATAGAAATAAACTAAGTGATTGTGTGAAGCCCTTTGTTTTATTTTCAAATGATGTCGGACCCTGATCCTACATATACTTAAATAAAATTATTTATTAATACTGTTGTAGCTCATATTATTAAACATGAGGTGATGGAAACCACGATAAATAAAGGATTTCAATATAATTAATTCTTTTCAATAGAGTGTTACTATTGTAATTTTTCGGTGTAAATGTAAACAAGCTTTTTAAAGCAAGTTTTGACGTTCAAACAAGGTATGACATGTCAGTTAGACGCTCATAATACAAAATTCACAGCCAGCGACCGTGACAACCAGCCCAAATTCGATCAAGTATCACGTGATTCCTAACTGACTGACAATAAGACCTCATAATACGAATAAATTTTATTTTATATTAATTTTTATATTTATTCTATTGATAAGTATTCCATTGTTGTATCTACATACTTATTACATATATATCTAAATATTTTTTTGTGTCTTTGTCTAACGTTGCTACCACCCGTGCGTCACTGCACGGGTGCCCACTGAAAATCAGTGTTGGGTAACTTGTATGCCTGGCTTATACTGGGTGGGTGACCCTTTTAGCATAGGCATGTTGTCAGCGTCTCTCTTCTAATTCTTCTGTTTTAATTTTTCAACTGAATGTTTTTATTACTTCCACTGTCACACCTTTATTGTTTTTTTTATATTTTATTTATGCTGCATCGTGCCTGGTGCTGAATAAATGTTTTTTCTTTCTTTCTTTCTTTCTCTTTCTAAATAGGAGACGTAAATTGTCAAACAGCATCAGCAATAGCCCGAAAATATCAATTCCTGAACCATATTCTTTATGTACAAGTGACTTTTAGGATTTCTCAGGCCTTTGTTTAACCGCTTGAATGCCTGTATATGGGACACAATAGAAAATGCAGTGTCCGGCGTGGATCCACGTTTTAAAATGCTAAACAGAATGGGCCTTTTCTAGATTTTTGACGTCGTCAACCCAATCTAGAATTATTGTACCCAAATTTTGGCAATAGGCTCACCCCTTATTACATGGAACTTATAACATATTATTATCTGGCAAAGAATGGGTGAACCTTTGCACCTTTGTATGCTTATCATTTCGATTAATAAACGGTGTGATGTTATGTTATTTATTAACACATTGAAGCTTGTTCAAGAGGTGATGAAACAATGGCTACCGCAGTTCGACAAACAAAGGATTTCAATTTAATTAAGGGCTTACACGAAATGTAAATGGGTGTTAATATTGTAAATTTTTCTGTGTAAAGTTCAGTCATAATTATGGTTTAAATCTTTAAAGGAATCACGCCATTTAGTCTCGATGAAGTCGGTAGAGATACATGCCTATATAATTATACACACTATATCAGACCCAAAATTAACTAAAAATCGCGGGTTACTCACGTAAAAATATTGAGAAAAGCTCTACTAGTTTCGAGCCACAGAGAGGCTCTTACTCATGAGTAGCGTGCGCGGTAGTGGTGCTGCAGATGTCGCGCAGCCTACTGTACTGTAAGAAGTCCCTTAAAGGCCGGTAACACACTTGTAACGCTTCTGGTGTTCCACGTGGGTCCATGGGCGCCGCCGATTGCTTACCATCAGGTAATCCGTCTGTTCGTTTACAAAAATATTTTTTGTAAAAAAAAAATACTTTTTTCGGCTAACTCACATAATTATTTGACGAGGAATTCGATTAATTTCAAGCCATGCTAGGGGCTCATATTCATGAACAGCACTCCGCGCACATTTAGAATGCATATTTTGAATGTGACAATAAAAAAATGAACATCATCAACATTCAGTTGCTTCAAAGCCCAAACCATAAACAACTGCGGAAACAAGAGAATCATAACAATTAATTTAAACAATAGACGGTTGTCTATCAATCCGCACATCAAAATATCGTACACCATCAACATAATTCAAGACATTTTCAATGCTATAGCACATTAATAAAGTTCAAAATGGTACGAACAAACTTGATAAATAAGTATAGCTTCATAAGCCGCGAAGTACAAAATAATTAATTGGTAAAATCCACAGTAATGCTTCTCTTAGTACAATTTCGTTCGTCATATGTTTTCTTTCCCACAGAATTTTGAGGCCACGAAAGAGGCCGTGAGGCCTTTTAGATCTACGGGCTCGAAATACAAGCATTAAATTTAATTAGTATGAATTCAGGCCAATTTGGGTTTTTATTTTCTTTAGAAGGAAACAGCGCAATATTTCATCCTTCTTTAAACCTTCAAACGACCTTCAAACCTTCAAGAAAAGAGCATATTCCTTTTTAAAAGGCCGGCAACGCACCTGTGACTCCTCTGGTATTGCGGGTGTCCATGGGCGGCTCTGATCGCTTACCATCAGGTGATCCGTCAGTTCGTTTGCCTCCTATTCCATAAAATTAAAAATTAAAAATATTATGAGTGGTTCTTAAGACCTTCATAAAAGAAACTACAGAGCGTCATCTAGTACCCATATATCCTCAAGCATTCACCGATGACCGCTCTCCACTAACTACATTATAGACCTTATTTCCAATGTTTAGAGACTTCTTTTGTATGAACAAATTTAGGGGATGATTTTCAAAATTTATCAACGGGTTAATGTATGATCTTTAAATGATTTTATAACTTTTGTGTATGACGAATAATGGTGCTTCTATTTTTATGTTTTCTGCAAATTGACGCTCTGTGATTATTCACAATGAGCCATGTAGTTGTGGTCTTTCACCAGTCTTTGGTTTTTCAGTAAGAAAGTGAAGTTTTCTTTTATTTTTTTCTTCTTTTTAAAAAATAAAACTTTGCCCCTCTCTATGATTTTCTCATGTGTCGTGGGTGCGATTACAAACATACAAGTTTACAAACACATGACACCTAGACCCGGAACAACAATTTGTGGATCACACAAAGTGTTGGTCCGTGCGGGAATCGAACCCGCGACACGTTACACGGCAGCCGATTGCCCAGCCACCGCACCAACTGTGCAGTCGAGTTTTCCTATCATAAGCTGTCGAAGAATAATGCTACTCACTGACAATATTATGGGTCCTGACTTACCTCCTCAAAGCGTTACGAGAGTTAACATTATAAGTTTAAGGCCTAATCTATGTGTAATACACAATCAAAAGCATAATATACGTATACGGTCTAATTAATAAACCTCCTCCATTTTCAAAGTCGGTTAGTGATTGGTTTTCAATTCATTATAGGAAAACACAGTTACCTACATAAAACAATTCAATTTCAATTCAGACTAGAAGTGATTTCAAAATAATTACTATTATTGCTTTCTATTTCAAGGTTTCAGACTGACGCTAAAATTAGGCCTGAATTTCAATATCAGATCACGTACTGACTATTTCTCTCTCGCTCACACATTTTCTATTTGTGTCCTATAGGAAATAATGAAATGATGTTTTCAAAACTTGATTATGGTCCATTTGAATATCCTATTTATTTTTAGATTTGCTTATTAATTTGACAGAATTTTAATTCTAAGCTATGTACAAATAAACGTTGACGCATAATTTTTTTTATGGGATAAGCTGGCAAACGAGCAGACGAATCACCCGATGGTAAGCAATCGGCATTGCCCATGGACACCTGGACACATAGAACACCAGAGGCGTTACAAGTGCGTTACCGGCCTTTTGGGGATTAGGTACTTGAGGATTATTGGAGATTCAGGGATTGGGGAAGGGGAGGGGGGTTATTGGACCTCCGGTAACCTGACTCACACGATGAGACACAACGCAAGCGCTATTTAACGTCGGTTTTTGGAGAGGCCGTGGTATCATACTGGTCGAGGCGGCCCGGCCCATTCGTGCCGAAACATGGCTCTACCACACTTAAAATACAAAAAATAGTGGCAGAATGCTATGCTTTTCACCCTTAAAATAAAGGACCCCCTCTGACCGCCTGTAACCAAAATCATAATGAACGAAAACCCAAATATTTCCCAAAAACAAAATTACAAAAGCAATTCCCCGAATGAAATACAGATTATCCACTTACCCTCTTATTACAAGCTTAAACGTGTAAAATCAAAAACGTTTTGTTAATCAAATTAGTTAGGAACCCTCCTAATACCGGATTTAATGAACATGGCGTCAAAATACTCATTTCAACCACTTAATTTTGGGATGTTTGAGTTAAAAACTTTTTACGTTTACCTTTTAATGGAAAAAAGTTGGTATTGTTTATGGGAGTCCTTGTTTATCTATGGTTTAATCTGTGTCGTTGATTAAAAGTGAGACCTCTGTGGTTTCTCTAATAACATTTTCACTATTACCGTCATCAACAGCCTGTACGTGCCCACTGCTTTGCAAAGACCTTTCTCACACCGATAAGGTATTGAACATTTTTGCATTAGTCACCACGCTTGCAGTGGATTAAGGATTTTAAACTTATACCTTATTAGGAACTGTAAGTCAAGGTTTCCTCACGATTTAACAAATAATTATATAAATAATAATAAGTCTTTATTAATGATAAAATGAGAAAAATACAAATATTATCTTAATAAGCGATGTAGACCATATACAGTTGAATGCCTGTACTAGGAAATCGATTTTTTCGTCGTCGATACGATTCTATGATTGTTGGAAAAAGGTTACCCTTTGTGATTCCTGAAATTCTCAGTATGAATTGAATGCTCCTTAGACAAATAACATGCAGCTACTCGAACGAGGGGATAGCGATCGATGTCCCATACATTGACTTGACATTCACAATTTGTCGAATGTCAGTATCAATCCCATACTTTAACTTTTCTATTAACCCGCTCAATTGGCTTTAAAACACCATATATCTATGGGAACAAATCTGAAACAGTACACACAGAAACCACTCCAAATACATTCAAAAAGCAACCTTATTCATATACAACAATGGTAATAAAATACGATAACACACGCACACCTGTACATACGTCACTATATAGCAACTGTTTCTCAAAGTTTTTGGGTAACTTCCGTGAAATGAGGTTGTCCCCTAACCCGGTTAGGATGCGTAAGATTTGTGTCAGATTCAGTAAAAGGGGTAAAATAACCCTTTTTACTCGTGTTAGCAAGTTTAGGAAGTTTGAAGTAAAATTGGGTTAGAGGTACTTAGGACTATAGAGGACCCACATTGTACGTTAGCGTGCGTTCAAATGTGCAACTCCTGAGCCGTTTGCGAGCTGCCCGCGATCTGCGTGCGTACAGTCACGGCAATAGTTTGGTGCGCCTCTTTAGTGCAACTCATGCAAGTTTATAACATCATCATCGTTATAGCCTGCCTTTTATCCCCGAAGGGTAGGCAGAGGGGCACATGACGGCACTTTAATGCCACTGTACAATGTAACACCCAGTTTTCATTATTTATGTTATAAGTCCCATGTAATAGGGGGTAAGTCTATTGTCATATACAATGCAATGGGATTTTTTTAAAACCCAGTAATAATTTACCCGACCCGGGAATTGAACCCGAGACAGACCCCTTGCCCGGCAGTCGCACTTGCGACCACTCGGCCAATGAGCATGCAAGTTTAGTATAAATAAACATTTTGAATGCACGTGCGCAGCTTACATATTATGGAACATACGCCAGATGTAGACGCACCCTGAGAGATTTTCATGAAAGATTTCGAGTGATTGATTTTAAAAAACAATGTGTATGTGTGTGTGATGAGAAGAAGTTGTGTGACGGCAGAATAGAGTTCAATTGTTATTCTTCTCCTGAATTTTGTAAGAGCCAACTCGCTCTTTAATAAACATGCATCTTTTAAACACGCTTAATTGGTGTAGAGAAAATAATAAACCATTTTTTTTTCTTATTTTTGATGAACCGACGTTATTCTACTATATATTTTATATAGAGAAAGCCTTAAATCCAGTTGTAGGCTATTGTAGATAGTCATTCTTAACGAGTAAGATCATATTAAAGGTATTATAATATTAACTCATTTAAATTCCTTTAATAACATCAAGACAACACAATACAAACTCGGATTCACAGAAATATTAAAACAATAAAAGAAAAACATTTCAATTGCAAAAACTTCCAACACTTTATGTGTTCATCACACGATACGTATTTTTATGAAACTGTCATATAAAATACGAATGAAATAAAATTCCGAACATTCAGTTATTAAATCTTCTGATAAAATTATTGGTCTGAAGTTCTCAAACTTTTTTCCAAAACGATGATTAAACGATCAAAGTTTCGTCTCTTCTACGGTACGCTGCACTGAATTGGGTTTGACATAAAATTTTATGTAGTTCACTTAAGAAAATGCACTGTTTTTTCTTTTGACTTCACTTACAAAAGTTACCAGTGTATTTAAAGTATTTTTGGGGTTTTATGTCGTTGTGGCCCGGAGGTTTAAGACGCCAGTTTCTCGTGTATAAGGGTGCAGGTTCAAAAGTAGGTTTTGAACCTGCAAAGCCTAAACCGCAAGTACCAATGTAACTTTTTCCCAGTTATATGTACTTTCTAAGATTATCTAGACACCACTAAAAAAATGATGAACGAAAACATCGTTAGGAAATCTGGGATAATAATTTCTAATTAAAAGTTTGTAATCACCAATCCACATTGAGCAAACGTGGTCATTAATGCTCAAACCTTCTTCGTGTGAGAAAAGGCTTCGCTTAGCTTTGCTCAGCAGTGGGCATTTATAGGTTGTTTATGTATGTATGTATATTGGGATTTTGTTAGCAAAAATTATAATTTGTAAGACTATAATTATAAACCACTTGAAACGTAAATAAACAAAAAAAAATAAGGTTGAATATCTTTGAAAGCGTTCATTGGCCCGTTTTTAGGATTTGATTTGTGAGAGAGTGATATAGGCTACTTTTTTCTTTGACCATTTGGCGAATCCACGTGCATTTAATCTAATATACATAATAGAAATATAGTGACTACATTTTCTTCTTAAACGTACAAGATTCATACTTTTAAGGCATTAAACATTACTCATTATTAACTAAACTAATTCGTGGAAAATTCTTCAATACATTTTTTTCGGATATCTGTTTTATTCACATCGTTTCAGTTAAACGCGCATTTGAAATTCGCACTTCGCCGATTCTATTTTCCTCAACCATTCGCATAAAGTTCAGAAACTCCTATAAGAAACAGACTTCTTTAGAATCGTCAAACTCCAACTGAATTTGAATAAAGAAGTATTCCAAAAGTGCAATTGTTTTTTTTTCTTTTGTTTTTTTTTTGCGAAAAAGTGTATAGGTATAAAATGATAATTTAAGTTTGGTGCAAAAAGTTTGGCAATCCGCGACTGGTATATTTTTGTCTTCGAGTTCATTGAGTGGAGAAAAAGTAATATCTATATGAAATTAGGAAAATTGTATTACAAGAGAACTCTTTCTAATAATTTGCTCACACATTAGATAATTTAACGCATTTTATCCCCGAAGGGGTAGGCAGAAGTGCACACAGAAGTATGTTTTTTATGTCTTTGTTTGAATGTTTGTCCGTCAATCACGCTGAAACTACTGAACGGATTTTGATGAAATTGGATGAGTTTCAAAAGTCAATTAATGGGATTAAACAGGAACCATGTTCTACGCGGACGAAGTCGCAGACAAACAGCTAGTCCTTACTAATATTATAAATCTGAAAGTGAGTTTGTTTGTTTGTTTGTTCCACCTTCACGCCGTAAATACTAAACCGATTGCTTTGAATTTTTGCAGACGTAAAGTTAGAAGTCTGGATTAAATAAGGTACTTTTTATCCTGGAAAAATTTGATGTAACCATATATTATATTTGTATTGGTATAGATGGCGCTGTGCGTATTGCTATATGTCACATATGCTACTTTTTATCCTTTTGTGACGCGAGCGAAGCCGCGGGTAAAAGCTAGTATTATATATTTTTAATAACGCTGTACCTAATAGGTATTTCACCAAAGTATTCAATATTGCAATATGCAAGCTTCAACAAGATTAAACAGCTACCAGAGACCTCACATATCTTTTATTTATTTAACTTTTTGTAACTAGGGTACAAGGGTGTGCTTAATGCCATGGACATTCTTACTAGCCAACATAGAGATGCATGTTATATTTAAAACCAACGCCTTTCATCCACTAAGGGGTAGACAGAGGTGCACATTACGGCGCATAATGCCACTGTACAATGTAACACCCACTTTTCACTATTTATGTTATGAGTCCCATGTAATAGGGGGTGAGCCTATTGCCATATACCGGGCACAAATCCAGATTTCGTGGTACTACTGAGATTTTTTAAAACCCGGTAATATATTGCCCAATTACTTAGCCAATGAGGCAGTCCTAACAAACTTGGTTTATTTTATTTTGATATGTTTACATAAAAAGTTACATTACATTAATATAATATGTCTGTATAACATTATGATAAACTAAAACGCCGAGAATGTTCTATGGCATCTATGGTTTTCCAGTGGGCCAAATAAGCAGTCGGATCTGTCCACGGACATCAGAAACACAAGAGATGTCAAAATATAAAATTCAAACTAATTATTATTAATAAGCCCTAGTTACGTATTATTTAGTTTATATCAATATATAGATTATAGAATATTATAAAAAAACTATAATCTATATAAGCTTATAGTTTTTTTCTTTTTTTTTTTTGAAGGGGGGAAAATCATCGAATGACTTCTCCCGCCTGGGTGAGGCGAGGAGTGTCACTCTTACTGACTAAAAACCACCCCGTTCCTTCTCCTGCACTTCGAGCCGAAGCCCCGGTAACCCGTTAAGTTCTCAGCGACTCCGGTATAGATTATAGTTTAGATTTATTCCTATATGGATATCAATATATTCTGTAAACTGACATCAAATTAATATCGAAATATTCAAAGGCTAGTTAAGTCGCGCTTTAATATAGTTCTGTCACTACAATTTTTTTATAAAATGACAGAGACGACACGATATTTGGAATACAACTCAAAATCCAGTAACTTTTCAGTATTCGCGCATTGGTAAGTCTCTGTATTTAATTATCTGTGATCACAGTGAACGAGGATGCTATCGAGAACCCTTTCAGTATTCGCGCATAAGTCTCTGTATTTAATAATCTGTGGACCCAGTAAACGAGGATGCTTAATTAAATAATAGTGGCTGGCATTGACCATCACTACCGAGCGTAATAATCAATTGACGCACGCATGTTCATGGTTACATGTTGGCATTGAAAACGACTCTGTTTCGATGTAATAAGGGTCAGTTTCCTGTAGCACTTAACCCTTTTTACTTATATCTACATATTTAACAGCATATATTTTTATTCTCTAGGGTATAAACTATGTGGTGACGACATAAGCATCACTGCTTCCGCGGGTATCACCCTTAAAAGCATGCTGCCGCTAGCCAAAATCGAATGCAAAATCATTTATTTCAATTTGACCAAGAAAGCAGTTTTGAACGTCAACGTTATTCCTATGAAGAAGAACGAGCAAGAAACTCCATAGGTTACTCTTTTTCAATCAGGTTCACAATACAATTCCCTAGGGACGTCCTCTTAAAGAGTGGTTTGTCATTTTTATTTTTCTCTTTACTATTGTTAGGAGGTTTTTGTCCTTATGAATACGTCAACCCCATCGTACCTTATTATCTAATTTACAAACGTATGAGTTATACGAAATATATTAGTTTACTACTATGTAGTACTATGTAAATGCCCTTTCATTAGTAGGTATGTATCATTATCTTTTTTTTTTTGAGGGGGTAAATCATTCAATGACTTCTCCCGCCCGGGTGAGGCGAGAGGGATTGTCAGACTCTTAATGACTTGAACCACCCCGTTCCTGCTCCTGCACTTCGAGCCGGAGCCCCGGTAACCCGTTAAGTCTTCCGCGGCTCCGATCATAAACTAGGCCTGTATCGCAGAAAGGTCACCCACACCAGATCACACCTCCACCTTATGCTATCTTCGTTTTAGCATATGCTAAAATGTTTTAAACTAGCCCAACATCTAATTTATTCAACTTGTAACATAACATCACGCCTTTTATCCCCGTTTGGGTAGGCAGGGGTGCACATTACGGCACTTAATGCCACTGTACAATGTAACACCCACTTTAGCCGAGTGGTTGCAAGTGTGATTGCCGGGATTATTCGATTTCCGGGTCCGGCAAAGTATTACTGTGTTTTTTTTTTTAGTTTGCCCGGTATATGACAATCGACTCAACCCCTATAACATCTGACTCATAACATAAATAGAGAAAAGTGGGTTGTTACATTATACAGTGGCATTAACTGCCGTAATGTGCACCTCTGCCTACCCCTTCGGAGATAAAAAGCGTGATGCTATGTTAAGTCTGCAAGTTTAATATTAAAACCAAAATATTTATTAGCAATCACGTAATTCCCGACCTTGTGCGCTATGACCAATGGATGGCATTAACTGGAATTCGAACTGCAAACACAACAGTCGTTGTTTAAACTGGGTTAGTTCTATTATGGTGTTTGAAGGACATTTGAGAAATTATTTTAGAAAATGCTTCGTTGTTTGTGAAACCACTTATCCGACTTTCAAAAAGGAGGAGGTTCTCAGTTATACCTGTATGTGTGTATGTATGTTTGTTTGGGCGTGCGCGATTACCTCGAGATTTTCTAAACCGGTTTTGATGTGGTTATTAGAAAAGTTTTTGATACGCTTAGGAAAAGATTTTAGTATATAAATATTATTATCAAAACCGACCTCAAAAAATATTTTGAAATGTGTTTTATATCATTATTTGAGTGTTTGATTTGGTGAAGTTAAGTTTAGGTTTTGTTATGACTGGGTTTCAGCAAAGAAGTAGGTAAACGTGTGAATTAAACACCGGAGGCCCAATTACCCTAGTCCCTGTCTCCGGAATCCCCAAATCCTCCACAATTCTCAAATTACCAATTCCCAAAAGGCGGTAACACACTTGTAACGCCTTGGCGTTTCGAGTGTCCATGGGCGGCGCCGATTGCTTACCATCAGGTGATCCGTCTGCTCGTTTACCGGCTTATGCCATAAAAAAAGTAAGTGAAAAAAATTATAGACTGATTTTTATAAACTAACCGAAACCAAACGGCTTAACATACTCTAAAATGTGCAAAAAACGTCAAACAAAAACCTATATCAAACAAAAGACTCATATAAAAAACAAATCCAAATGCATTATCCTCATCCCTTTCTCTAAAAAGGATACTTACACAAATCTCTCTCGACCATTCAGTTCCGCTATCGAAAAAGATTTCATCCTATTTTTCACACACATTTCACATAAAACCGAAGTGTTTCGTCCTCAAAATGGATGCCGAAACTTGATCAAAAATATCAGTTACTATAGGTTTTACCAGCGGCTTTGCCCGCGTTCCTGTGGAATAAAAAGTAGCCTATGTGTTATTCCAGAACATAATCTACTCCTTAATTATTCTGTTTTTCGGCTTAGTCACGTAATTATTTTACTAGGAACTCGACTAGCAGCAACAGCAGCAGGACTCGACTAATTTAGCAGCCCGACAGTCGCTGCGTCGCGGGTCACAAAATGCTGCTCATGAATATGAGCCTCTAGCATGGCGTGAAACTAGTCGAGTTCCTTGTCAAATAATTACGTGAGTAAGCCTAAAAACATACATTACATAACATCACTCCTTTTATCCCCGAAGGGGTATGAAGAGGTGTACATTATGCCACTGTACAATGTAACACCCACTTTTTCACTATTTATGTTATGAGTCCCATGTAATAGGGGGTGAGCCTATTGTCATATTCCGGGCACAATTCCAGACTGCGTGCTACTACTGTGAATTTTATGAAAAACTCAGTAATACTTTGCGCGACCCGGGAATCGAAACCGAGACCCCTTGCCCGGGAGTCGTAATTGCGACCATTCGGCCAATGAGGCAGTCCCTTACTTTATTAGAAACATAATACTTTATTATGTCTCACGAAAGTTATAACATAATCTGCCCCGGTTCCAAATTTCATTCCGAGACCTTCAGTCGTTTTGACGTGAAGGAGTAACAAACAGACAAACAAACAAACAAACAAACACATAGACTTTTGCGTTTATAATGATTTTAGCAGAATTTACATAACATAATATCAGCCTTTACCCCCGAAGGTGGAGGCAGAGGTGCACATTACGGCACTTAATGCCACTGTACAATGTAACATCCACTTTTCACTATTTATGTTATGAGTCCCATGTAATAGGGGGTGAGCCTATTGCCATATTCCGGGCACAATTCCAGACTCAGTGCTACTACTGTGAATTTTATGAAAAACCCAGTAATACTTTGCCCAACCCGGGAATCGAAACGACCCCTTGCCCGGCAGTCGCACTTGCGACCACTAGGCCAACGAGGCTTCACTAACAATTGGGAAAATATTCCGATGAAGAAATGCATTTCGAGGGGTAACGGGCTATTTGGTTTAAGCGACATTTTTGCAACTTTACAGGAGAGCCTTTTAAAGTTTGAAATTTCGAAAAAAAATTCGTAACAAAAACGCTTCTGCAGTTATTTGAACGGGGTAAATTGCATTGAAATTTAAATTAAATTATCTAGTTGCTGATGCTAATTCTAAATAAAGCGGACCTTTAATTACAAAGATAAATGTCGCTTAATACAATCTGCCCTTTTTTAGAGTCAGGAAAAATGATTTAAGTGACTTCATAACTACAATTGGCTACAAGGGAAAAAAATTAAGCGACAATGCACTCTATTTACAGAGTAAGCTAAAAAATATGAAGTGACGACACCCAAAATTAATAGAAGCAAGCTATTTATCTTAACTACCAATTCAGACTAAAATGAGTGACAGGCTAATTTACTTATGTGACAATAACATTGAAATTATAACGTTTAATGTTTATGTTTATTTACATCTAAGGCGATTAATGGCTGATAAAACAACCTGGATATATCGCAATCACCGAAAATCTCAGATGCTTACATTGAATAAATAAACACAACACAATATCAAAGTATTTATTTAGAGTAATAATTACAGTTTCAATAGGAATATCGATTATATTTCAGCAAAATCAATTAAATTAATGGGTCATTTACTGAAATTGCCGTTTTGTATGAAAAAATTTAAACGATTTTTTCATGTATTTTTTATTTGTATAATCAACGTAATCACCCATGCAATCAATGCATCGTTGCCAACGCAGTGGCAGTTTATTGATGCCCTTCTTCAATCAGCTGGACGGGTAGCAACAAATTCTTCAAATGCATTTTGTACTGCCTCTCGGTTATTAAATTTTTTCCCGCCAAGAAGTTATCCAAATTCTGGAAAAAGAAGTAGTCTGGTGACTGGTGAGTAGGGTGGATGTCGGAGAGCTTCACAACCCCAGTTCTTGTAACGTGGAGGCCGTCTCTTGTGCAGCTTTAGGTCGCGCGTTGTAATGCAGGAGCAATGGAGATTAGCGATTGACCAATGCTGGTTGGAGATGTGTCAGCTTCTCCATCATTGTGTTCAGTTCTTCACACTACACATCCGTAGTAATGCTCACTCCGTTTGGTAAGAATTTGTGATGAATCAGAATAGCGCGAGCGCTAGACCATCAGTGACCATCACTTTTCTAGGGGTAAGTTTTCGTTTAGGGCATTGTTTAGGTGCTGAACTAGGATTCAACCAACATGCTAAACGCGTGTGGTTATCACACAGATTTCATTTTTCATCGGAGGTGACAATGCAAATCAAAATTCTTTCATTTGTGTGTATATTGAGCAGTGCAGTGCAAGGCACTACTCGATGCATTTTTTTAAGGGTGGAAAATCATCGAATGACTGCTCCCGCCTGGGTGAGGCGGGAAAGAGTGTCAGACTCTTACTGACTAAAAATCACCCCGTTTCTTCTCCTGCACGTCGAGCCGGAGCCCCGGTTACCCGTTAGGTTCTCCGCGACTCCGAATCGGCATCGACCCTGTTGGGCCCCATCTGTGGTGGTCTGATGGCTCTTTGAGGCGCGCGCGGAACGCGACGCCCGTACGCTCGGGTCTGTTTCTGGTCGGACGGGGAGCCACCCATGCTCACCGTCCGCAGGCCCGCAACTGGAGATCGTCCCGCGATCCCCGACGCCAGGTGTGTCCTTCGCGATGGCTGGGTTGCGAGGAGCCAGCGCTTCGCTGCCTCACACGTCCCGCCTCCTCCTTAGCTAGCATAACTGCTTCGCAAAAGGAGGAGACGGCATCCCAGTCCCCCTCGCACTGCTCGATGCATACTTAGCTCTGTTGATCATTTAGTTTGTGGGACACCCACTTATCAAGCTTTTTTACCTTGGCAATTTGACGCAAATGTACCAATATTGTTTTGACGCTAACGTCGAAAGCTGTTGCTAAATCAGCCGTAGATTGTATGTCATCAACCTCCACAATAGCCCTTAAATTGTCATTGTTGCCAAAGTTCATCTTGAAATTAAAGTACTTAGGATTCAATTTCGATGAGCGTTTTACGTAAACACTGGCGGTGTGCGCGCGTCCCGTCTGTCTTCGGCGCACTCTGGAGTGACTGAAGCGCCAGCGCACGATAGTCCAGTTGGATGATAACGATTTTTAACACCAAAGCGATGAAATAAATATGGTATCATATGACATGATTTAAATGTACCATATTAAAACTTAGTGATTGAAAGACCGACTCGTATTTCTATGAATACTGGAAAAATGTTTCAATATTCATTATCAATGTTATCGGCTGTATAAAATGACATGCATTTAAAAAAAAAATAGGGTTAAATGGTTTATGATTAAACAAAATATCTAAACGAAAACAACTATTTGGTTTAAGTAGCACCCTGCGTAGAAAATAGAAGCAGCTAGAAATGTTTAAGAGACGTACCATGACGCATTTGGATGACGGACAAATGTTTTAAGCGACATCACACCGTGTGATTAGTGGGAAGTCAAAATGATTCAAGTTACTTGTTAATAAAAATTAGAAACAAGAAAAACGCTTTAACTCATGTTGACTTAATAATTAGAGATAGGGTGACTGGTTCATGTCTCGTTTATTAATATGATGGTATGGTTCAAGTACATAATTTAATAAAAAATGCGAAATCCATGTCGTTTAATACACTGCCACTTTGGAAACAACATGAAAATAGAATTGTTTGAAACGCCAAAAAAGTGCTCCGATTTTAATGAAACCGGCATCATTCGACGGAGAAAAATTCGCTGATTCCGAATATATATATAACTCAATATCGCCCAAAATGTCGCTTAAACCAAATAGCCCGTTACCCCTCGATTTGTATCATGCAGTATGCAGCACCGCTCGTCCGCCCGCAGATAAACGGTCATGCAGCAGAGATGGGACATAAAACACACACGATACGCAACAAACCATTCGAACCACATTCGACATTACATTTCACTCCTCCACAGAACATCTTCAGGTGTATGTTGTTGACCCGCGCGGCTCCCGCGCCTCGTAATATTTTTTAAATATTAACTGATTTTTAAAAGATCTACAATGTGTCTTATCTTTAAGTCCAGGGTAAGAAAGATTATACTTAAGTTATTAAAGTATTCAAGCGAAGTCACTAATTAATCTAAATAATTGAATTCACAATATAATTTTTTTCTTCTATTCTCTCCAGTTATATTTTTTCAGAAGCAACGCTATCATTAGACCCACAAATCAACCGATTCAAAGGGCACAAGACATCTAACAAAGTTAATGGTCCTTTAAAAAACTGACCTCGGAAAACACGTGACGATTCAAAATGGTGGACATGCGGACTAAGACGCTAATGTCATTGACAAACGAGTTCAATTCTTTCTTTCGTTTTTTTTTAATATGTATGTAGGTACATATTATTACGGTTACGGTTTGAATTAATTTATTTCTAAAAGATTACAAATCACTTGTACAGAAATAAATACTTAAACTAATTTTACATTTTTTGTTTTGTCCAGGAGTAACAAGAGGTTGTAATAGCGGTCACAATTTTAGGATTTTAACATTAACATAATAATTTATAACGACAAAGTAAGCAAATAAGTATATATGGAGGTATTCGTTAAAATATTTAATGACAAATATCTTACGGCCTACCGCCGTGCGCTGCACTGATGCGGCCCTCCGTGCGGTTCATTTGTAGGATCGGCTCACACTAGGCGAAAACCATTATAACATTGTTGACGAATCATTACAATTCTTATTGTATTTTTTATTCCAAACAATAATTAGTCTTCGAAACGCAATGAATGGTCTAAAAGAGAAATGACTATGATTTGAAAATTATACCACAATACTGCTGTTACCATGTGAAAGAAAGTCGAAAAAATCAAAACCCTTTAGCGGCTTATGTAGTAATATATAGGTAATGTAACGTTTTTGTTGTATGCCACAATAATAATCAGACAGTACCTACTACATTTTATAAAACCCTTATTCGATCCTTATTTTCAACACAATGTGAGTTAAGCTCGTTAAAATGGGACCGAGGGAGGTGACACCGGATAAAGCAAGTGATTGAGACGCAAAGCATAGAGATAAAAAAGGAAAAAAGAATGCTGATTGGAAGGAGATGGATGAGCTTATCTAGAATAGCTTGTGTTAGCTCTAAAGAACTTCGATAGTAGTAGTACAACATAGGATACTAAGTACGATAAACATACTACAGAATAGGGATGATGATAGGGTGTGAAAATTAAAAATCTTATTAGTCAGTCAGTCAGTTCGTAAAGTATTACTGGATTTCTTTAAAAAAATCTCAATAGTAGCACTGAGTCTGGAATTGTGCTCAGTATATGGCAATAGGCTCACCCCCTATTACATGGGACTCATAACATAAATAGTGAAAAGTGGGTGTTACATTGTACAGTGGCATAATGTGCACCTCTGCCTACCCCTTCGGGGATAAAACGCGGAGGGGGAGGGGGTTTTTAAGGGGGGAAAATCATCGAATGACTGCTCCCGCCTGGGTGAGGCGGGAGGGAGTGTCAGACTCTTATTGACTAAAAACCACCCCGTTCCTTCTCCTGCACCTCGAGCCCCGGTTACCCGTTAGGTTCTCCGCGACTCCGAATCGGCATCGGCCCTATTGGGCCCCATCTGTGGTAGTTTGATGGCTCTTTGAGGCGCGCGCGGAACGCTACGCGCTTCACGCTCGGTTCTGTTTCTGGTCGAACGGGGAGCCACCCATGCTCGCCGTCCGCAGGCCCGCGCTTACGGTTGCCGGAGATCGTCTCGCGATCCCCGACGCCCGGTGTGATTTTCTAGACATTAGTTCTTGTAAACAGAACTTTAATTTATAAGTAGACTAATACACAAACTGTACACAAACAATTAATAAAATTATGTACAATTCAAACTAATTATAACATAATTTGGTACCTAACTATATTATTTAGGCTATAAAAGTTATTAATTTATTCATTTTAACGATACAAAAACGTCTATAAATATTTGACGAGTTAGATTTTTCTAAACAAGCCTCGTGCTGTGGTTTTACTTTTTCTATTTATTATTGTCACATAAGGATGATTATAATTCATTTTTATATAGACTCAGATATAATCTCAGTTGAAAATTATTTCAAAACCCAACGCAAGCGTTGTTTCACGTCGGTTTTCTGTAAGGCCGTGGTATCACTCCGGTCGATCCAGCCCATTCGTGCCGAAGCATAGCTCTTACACACTTATGACAATATTGAACTGGTGAAATATTATTATTTACTTGCACCAATTCCTATGTTAACAAGAGATAAGAAGTTACGTCATAGATTCACCAATAAAAAATAATAGTTCTCGACTATTTCCATCACTAATTCAAATGTCAGTAATTCTTATCAGATCAAGTATTCTTGTCGTGTCAAGTTCCTTCAAAAGGCTCTTACATTTTGCTCTACCATTTGTATTATTCGTAATATTGCTAGGTTTTCCTTATATTTAGACGAAAATAATTCGTGATAAAGGAAAATTCGGGGCATTGAATTGATTCAGAAAATTTATTTAGACATGAGCAAGGATGTAAGTCGGAACTACATAGGTAGTTTATTTTATACTTTTACTAGCTACTTCCGCGCGACTTTGACTTCAGATCTACATATATTAAAACCCTAGAAATTTCTTACATTGCACTATTCTCATTTAATTCTGACAATATATAACTTTTAAGTATTTAATACGGGTCTACATCTAATCCTTAGGGTACAATTATAACGTCCGTAAAAGTATGTATTTTCAACAAAATTTCGCTACGAATAAAAAAGAAAAACAAATATTCAAATTCACGTCAAAATTTCGTAATTTAAGATTAGGCGTGTTTCGGAAAATTTTACGTGAAGCGTTTGTACCTGCGTACCTTCGTACCTTTCTCTGGCTAATTGAAATTACCGGAAAAATCCTTTAATTTTTGATTCCCCTTAAAACCCTTCGTGAAAAACCGTTAAAAGCGCTTTTAATCACATTTTCCCGATTTCAATCCTTAAAATAGGAGCCTGGCCTTGTCGATGTCATGTTTGGTCAATTAAAGGAGCAAAGATATTTACTGATATCTACATAACATAATATCGTATAACATCTTATTTACTTACTTACTAGCTTCTGCCCGCGACTTCGTACGCGCAATCCCGTTGTCTCCCATTCCCATAAGATTGTCAAGATTTTTTTCTATCATAAGAACAACAAACACAACAAAAAAAAAGCCCGATTTGGCTTTTTTTAGCCTAGCCATTCTCAAGTTATGGTGTGACAACGGGAAACGGGTTTCATTTATATATATATATATATAGATGTAGGTATAAAGATGAAGTATTTTTTAGAATTTTGTTTTAGAATTTTTTTCTGTGTCGTGGGTGCGTTTACAAACATACAAGTTCACATACACTTGACACCCAGACTCGGAACAACAATCTGTGGATCACACAAAGAGTTGTTCCGTGCGGGAATCGGACCCGCGACACGTTGCGCGGCAGCCAGTTGCCCAGCCACCGCGCCAACCGTGCAGTCAAACAGTATGTTTGTTTGAACGCGCAAATCTCGATACCTACTGGTTCCAATCTAATAATTCTTTTTGTGTTGAATAGTCCATTTATATTTATAGGCTATAAAATATCACGCTACTATAGATAGGAGTATTGGTTGGGTACCTGGCTGCAGTGCAACGTGTAGTGGGTTCGGAAATTTTAGTGATGATGGAATTTTGAGTAAAACGACCTTCATTAGCGCGGAGTCACCCCCGTTCCTCTGAAAGCACGTAAAACCGTTGGTACTGCGCCTGCTCTCCCTCCGGTCGTGTCAGTCTGCTGTCCCATCGGGTTCAGAGAGTGAGAGAACAGAGAGTGCAATTGTGTTTGCGCACACACTTGTGCACTGTAATATCTCCTGTGTAGTGGTGATAGTCTAGAGGTAGTTAGACTTGCCACATGATCGGAACCAATCGGCAGATTTAACTACGGCAAACCCATTTGATGAGTGATAATAAACATAACATAACATCACGCCTTTTTATCCCCAAAGAAGTAGGCAGAGATGCACTTAATGCCAATGTACAACAACAAACACACTTCCCTTGGGTAACACCCACTTTTCACTATATAAGTTATAAGTCCCATGTAATAGGGGGTGAGCCTATTGCCATATACCGGGCACAATTCTAGACTCCGTGCTAATACTGAGATTTTTTTAAAAAAACCGCAGTAATACTTTGCCCGACTCGGGAATCGAACCCAAGACCCCTTGAGCCGGTCAAGGGGTCTTGGGTTCGATACGAGTCGCACTTGCGACCACTCGGCCAATGAAGCAGTGAATGTTATCATTCACTGATACCTGATTTATTATCCATTATCTTAACAACATCCTTGATTCCTTTTACCCAACCCAGGAATCAAATAGACTGCAGTATTTATGTAACTACTTACAAAAGTCAATCACACTAATTGAGTTTCTTGGTCTTTGTGGCCAAATCTCCATACACAATTCCCTTTGCACGCACAGCTATGCAAATTTGATCATTAAAGCCCATAGGATCAAAGGGACAATACATTCTGATATAACTAACAAACCATTTCAGATCTTAAGGCTGCTTATTCCATATCACAAACCGACAGCACAGAGTTCGGAGACTAAACTGTCGTTAGTGGTAAATCTGAAGGATTTGGGAGCCCTTCGAAGTTTAGCTTTGGGTCTGAAATACAAATCCTTGCTTTACTCAAATTTAATATTGTTACCTCAACTTATATTGTGTCAAAGGCGATCTATTTTCGACTTTACTTGATATTGTTGTTGTAAAATTATTTAGTTGTATATTGTTTCGTTTTCTATATATAGTAATCATTGCTAAGATAGGTATCGATATTAGGAATACAGTTGGTAATTGATCTATAAATTTTTTTCTATACTTATATATTTATAGCAATTAACATCCAAAACGATACAATATCTGAATCCCCAACTATCATTAAACTCCTAATCCTCAAAAGGCCGGTAAGGCATTTGTAATGCCTCTGGTGTTCCGGGTGACGCTGGTTGCTTACTACCATGATCCGTCTGCTCGTTTATCGGATTATCCCATAAAAAACTCAGTAAAACAAAAGAAAAATATAAAATAGTAAGTAAATAATTATGTCCAAATATTAAGCTCGCCCCCTTCTCCAGACATAATAAATTAACTAACAAAACGTAGGTGTATAACACCCATATACCAGCCTCTACGTCGCGTCGTGTGGTCGCGGAGAACCTAACGGGTAACCGGGGCTCCGGCTCGACGTGCAGGAGAAGGAACGGGGTGGTTTTTAGTCAGTAAGAGTCTGACACTCCCTCCCGCCTCACCCAGGTGGGAGCAGTCATTCGATGATTTCCCCCCCTTAAAAAAACATACCATCCCCTACAACTCTGCCATGCGATATCATAATATACTAATATACACATTTTACTCCATCGCCTATTGTAAAAGAAATGAAACTAATACTAATTATAGCCTAGTCTCTATTCCAGTAAAGACAATAATTACAAAAAATATATTTAATGGGTTACCTATGTATTAAAACCTGCGTGGGTCTGTAATAACACGTTATGTGTATATAATTAATGTTTTATATAATCATTTTATGTCTACACGTTGTAATTAGAGTAAAAACAAAACCGTTACGACCTTTACAATAATATTCAGATGGGAATTACTTATTTAAGGGTGTTTTAATGCTATTATTATTCTGACAACGGAATTATTTACATTTATATGCCGCCGTGGCTCAGCAGTATACGCTCATAAGGCCCTCCCCAGGTAATCCGTAAGCACTACCCCCCAATAAACGAAAGGTACCCCAAGATGTGCTGCAGTAGACCACAATAATATTAAAAGGATGCGACATAGGTCGCTACCCTGAACACTCGTCGCGGAGAACCTAACGGGCTGCTGGGGCTCCGGCTCGAAGTGCAGGAGAAGGAACGGAGTGGTTTTTAGTCAGTAAGAGCCTGACACTCCCTCCGGCCTTACCCGGGCGGGAGAAGAAATTTGATGATTTTCCCCCCTTATTTATAGTGTAGGGAACAGAGAGTATAGTTCCCTAAGATCGGAAAAGGAGGATCCTCCGACCAGGCGAGGTGATCGTGCCTGGCGGGCTTTCTGCCCAACAGTTGTTCGTTGGGATTTTCTATCTGTGTTTATTCGCTTGTAAACTTAACTTTGCATGTGCTATGTAGGATTCTTGTGACGTCATCCGTTGACATGGCATGCGTCGCCACATCGCTCCCTCCCAAGACCGGAGGTCGATCCTGTTGAAACGGCTGTCGATGCTTGAGATGAGCGGTGCCAGAACCAGTGTAGAAAGTCTCTAGTTCCAGTGAGTCGGAACTGTGCCGCTGAGTGCCCCCAGTGAGTCGGGTGAGCGGTGCAGGGCGATACTCCAGTGAGTCGGAGAGATGAGCTCGCAGTGTCCCACGGTGAGTCGGGGAAGAGATGCTATGAGGGTAGGTGCGTAGTGGCTGGCGCGTCTGCGTTGACGGGAGGAGATGTCCTTCAGAACCGTGTGCAGAAGTGCTGTGCCTAGACGCTGGCGGGGCCGTAGGGAAGAACCAGGCTGCACAACTTCGTTGCAGGCGATGGTGGTCCCTGATGAGGCCGAGGATGCTGGTTGGCTGCGACTTGACTACCGCTCAGTGGAGAAGTGATCAATGAGAGGGATGGCGATACGGATGACGGTGCTAATCTGCTACGTGAAGTGAAGGTTGTTTCCTATCACGTCGGGGTCACCACTGTAGGGAACAGAGAGTAATAGTTCCCTAAGATCGGAAAAGGAGGATCCTCCGACCAGGCGAGGTGATCGTGCCTGGCGGGCTTTCTGCCCAACAGTTGTTCGTTGGGATTTTCTATCCGTGTTTATTCGCTTGTAAACTTTGCATGTGCGATGTAGGATTCTTGTGACGTCATCCGTTGACATGTGCGATGTAGGATTCTTGTGACGTCATCCGTTGACATGGCATGCGTCACCATAATAGACAAACCTACTACTTAATGTCCCACTGGCAACAGATCGTATTATAGAAGTGTTAAAAAAAATATTATTCTACGCGTCCTGTGTGATGAAATTGTTATGAATTCAAACAATCTAATTATAAAAAATAAGAATAAAGTTTAAATAAATAAGTAAAATAAACCTTCCTTAATAATCACTCTATCTATTAAAAAACAGCATCAACATCCAATTAAAACTAAGAGGGTACGATGGGGTTGGCATATCCACGTGGATAAAAACCCCAAAATAAATAAATAGAAATAAAAAAAAACATCAAAATCCGTTGCGTATTTTTAAAGATCTAAGCATACATAGGAACAGACACAGACGGCGGATAACAACTTTGTTTTATACTATGTAGGTATGCTCTGTGGTCGCGGCAACAAACGCCTATGTCCGTGGCCTGCAAACGCCGCACGCCGCCGCGCGAATAGTCGCGTCGCCCGGCGATTCGCATTTCGCGTCGCCGTACCTCGTGGCCAGGCCACGTATCGTAACGAGTACGCGTTCGGCGCTGTGATTGGCCGGCTCCAATGAACAAACCAATCAGAGCACCGAACGCCGTCTCGGTTCGATTATTTTAAACGAAAATGAAATTGGTACTAAGGCCTCAGTTGAAAGCAACGTTACGTTACTACACAAGCGTAAAGAAAGACGAGATTCTAGTTCACGTAATATTTTCTTTCACAATAATAGGACGTAGATATCTACTATTATGTTAACATGAACGTTTTAGTTATTTTAACGTTCGTTTTGCATTTATACAGTACCTCTGATCGTCTCGTTAGTACAGTGATCGCAAGCTCGACGGCTGAACGGTTGCCAGGGTTATAGTTCAAAGTGCAGGAGTAGTTTTCAGGGGTTTTCAGTTAGTATGAGTCTGACACTCTCTCTCGCCTCACCCGGGCGAGAGAAGTCATTGGATGATTTTCCCCCTGGTGACACGAGATTTATATATATAAAGATTACAATAAATACACCTACACTTATGCTTACTCCTTTCAGGAACAAAAAGGATTTTAAAAGTAGTTTAAAAACATAACATAACATCACGCCTTTTATCCCTGAAGGGGTAGGCAGAGGTGCACATTATGCCACTGCACAATATAACACCCACTTTTCACTATTTATGTTATGAGTCCCATGTAATAGGGGGTTGCATATACCGGGCACAATTCCAGACTTGCTATTACTGAGATTTTTTTAAAAACACATTAATACTTTGTCCGACCCGGGAATCGAACCCGAGACCCCTTGCCCGGCAGTCGCACTTGCGACCACTCGGCCAACAAGGCAGTCCCAGTAGTTTAAAACTATATAATAATACGTGAAACTAGACCACATAATATTTCCTCTCATAATAATGATACGTACAATGTGAACATGAATATTTCAGTATTTCAGCATAGTACTGTGTCGAAACTGTATAGTTTCAGAGTTATTTAGAGAAGCTCACTGAAAATCTAGATTTTGATTCGTTTTAGTTATTTTTAAATTTACCTAGTACCTTTTAGTTAGATATCTGCCTGAATATTAAAATTTCTCCTGAATTTGGATGCATATTCTGAATTTAGAACTGATAATGAATTGGGTAGTTTTCAAGGTATCAAAATTAAAAATCGAATTCGTCCGTCTAAATCGATTAAGAACGGCTAAATCGATTTCTATGAAAATTGGTGGGGAGGTAGCTTAGAACCAAGAGACGGGAGGAGAAAACGGGAGTTTTTTTTTACTTTTAACCTAAAATCACGAACGCGAACGGGAAAAACAGGGTTGCGCGTACGAAATCGCGAGCAGAGGGAAAAACTAGTTTATAACATTACTAAGATATTATATTGTGTATTCCTAGAATTATGTACAAAAAATACGACAGCCAAAATGAACCATAAAAAATCTACCATCCATGTACCTCAAGCATTCAATTCACTGCTTACCCTCTTTACTAAATCTCCCAAATACACAATATATAGATAAGTACAAATGCATATCAAGCTACCCAACACTGTCCAATTTGTCCAGTACGTTTCCAACTCTATCGCGGTAGGATAGGGTTGAATATTCTATAAAGTGTATGGTAAAGAAAGTGCGTGTCGGTATTTGTTAGTGAGGTATGGAATTCCAAACCGTATGAGTCAAGTGGGGTGAACTATCACGCTTCTAAAAACGTACATATAATACATATTTGTGTATGTTTTGTGTTAGTAAATATTGGAATACGGATTTTCTATGTAATAGAACTGCAGAATATGTCTATATTATATATATACTAGCGTTTACTCGCGGCTTTGCTCGCGTCACAAAAGGATAAAAAGTAGCCCATGTGACATATACAAATACACACAGCGCCATCTATACCAATACTTTTGTTTTTCCTCGGGAATATCAAATTTTTCCGCGATAAAAAGTACCCTATTATTTAATCTAGACTTCTAACTTTACGTCTGCAAAAATTCAAAGCAATCGGTTTAGTAGTTACGGCGTCAAAGCGGAACAAACAAACAAACTCACTTTCCGATTTATAATATTAATATATATAGTAAGGATTCTGACTGCACGGTTGGTGCGGTGGCTGCGAAATCAGCTGCCGTACAACGTGTCGCGGGTTCGTGTTTGATCATTTTGCGTGATCCACAGATTGTTGTTTCTGGTCTGGTTGTCATTTGTATGTGAACTTGTATGTTTGTAAACGCACCCACGATACAGGGGAAAATCCAAGTGTGAGACAACGTTTTTAAAAAAATCTATAATTATGTTTGTGGTTTTGTTATAAGAAGTCAAAAATATCTGGTGCCTTCTCCAGCCTTTGTATAGGTAGATACGAAAGTGAGTGTCAGACTCTTACTGACTTCTTGAACTGCAGACAACCTAAGTGACTACTGGGGTTCCAGCTCAAAGTAGGAGTAGAAACGGTGTTGTTTTCATTCAGTAAGAGTCTGACAACCTCTCGCTTCACCCAGGGTTGGAGAAGCCATTAGATGATTTTCGCCCATCAAACAAAAACTTACTGACTAAAAACCGCCTCGTTCCTATTCCTGCTTCAAACCAGAGCCTCGATAACTGGTTAGGTCTATCACAGATTATTATGAGTAAGGTAAAGTAAAGTAAAACAATAATTATAATTGTATTCTTAAAGATTGTATTTAAACCTAAAAACATTCAAAAGATATTCTAAAAAAGTATCTATTTTACAGCAAAAATAATTCGATTCTCATTTCCTTCCTTTTTCCTGCAAAATCTCTTTAAATCATAGTCCGTACTCTATCACAAAATATCCTCGCAATCGTAGCGCGATGGTGTCGCAGAATTATCATATTTAATGAGGACCCATCTGTTCCAAGATGGAAGCGACACCGTAGCTTATAGTATACCTTCTTGAATGGATTATACAGGCGAGGCTCGACGTCAAAAGGTATTTCATAAATTACTTGTACCTGATGGTGTATTTTTTTGATATTAACATAATATCACCCATTTTATCGCGGAAGGGGTAGGCAAAAGTGCATATTACAGCTCTTAATGCCACTGTATAATGTAACACCCACTTTCATGATTTATGTTATGAGTCCCATGTAATAGCCTATAAATGCCATATACAGGGCACAATTCCAGACTCCGAGCTATTACCTACTGAGAATTAAAAAAAATCCAGTAATATTTTGCCCGACCCGGGGAACTAAACCTAGAGCGACTATTTGGCCAATAAGTAATTTTTTTTAATTGTGTGTTTAGAAACTTATTATTTAGATTTTTCTGTTTTTTTTTTATGTGGCTAACGTCATCAATGACCATACAGTCCATTGATATCAGAAAACATTTAAGCGGCTTCTATACAAACAAAATATGGAATATATGAAAAAAGAGATTTTTATCTATGAAATGGATCGGCGTTTAAACAAAAAAATATTTTGCTTGCCTCGGTACATGTATATTCCAAATTTCGTAGAATTTTAATTCATATTTTTTACCGATAAAAGGATTATTTCACACTCACTTCTTCAGCGAATAAAAAAAGAATATAACGTGACGTCATACCTATAATCAACGCAGAGTACGTAGAGGTGTAATATTTAATTTTTTAACACCCTTTTCAGTAATTATTCTAAAATCATAATATGGAGGTGAGTCTATTGCTTTACACAAGTACAATCCCAGACTCAGTGTTACTACAAAAAACTCTCAAGGCAGCGAAATAAACCCGATAACACTTTAGCCAACGAGCCGCTCTTTATGGAAATACAACCATAACATTATATTACACACTACATTTCTCAGGCCAAGTTACCATGTCACCGCCATCGCTCAGATTGATGATTCCCATGAACAAAATGGCTGACTCACCTGCCCGGAAAAGCGTCATTTCTTACAAGCAAAGGACGAAAAATAATATAATTATGATAATACACCTTTCCTTTGAAATAAATATCAGGAGAAACCAATCATTTTGAAAGGCTACGCAATAATTGAATCAAGGATTTTGTCAAGCTTATGTCGCTTTTCGTTTTCATTGTGAGGTTCCTTTTTGGGTATGGTACGTTTTGGAAATTTGATTATTTCACACAGATTTGTATTTACTGCCTTTATGGTAGAATAGTCCCAAGTATGACTGCTGAACTCGGAAATCCGATTTCTATTTACCTGACGTTTGGTGAAAAAAATACGCTCCATGTCAACTTCGTTCACATAGTTGTACAAAAACGTTACATTCCATATTAAATCGAACCCAAGTTCTTCAACACAACAGTCATGTTTATATCTTCATACTAAAGTATAATTAAGTTTCTAAAAAGATGACACACAATTTTACGCTAAAAGAAAATAAGTAGGCGCCTAGTAATTTCTCGATAAATCTTAAAAAGATTGCTAAGGAATCCAATTTTCAACCTTATGACATCCACTTAACAAGTAATTGAGAGGAAAAATCAATTGAAACTCAATATTTATTGTTATGAGTTGCTCCCCTAAAGGAGATGTTCAGTGATGCGAGAGAGATTTGATACTGTGTGTGTTAAATTAACATAAATATTACGTTTTTATTTATTTAAAAAAAAATGTTTGATGCAAAGAATATTGTATAAGGCAAAGGTTATAATAATATGACCTGGTTTCCATACATGCTTTATTCTGTAAGGGGAAGTAATAATGAAACAAGCGAGACGCCCCCGCTTCATGGTGGATATCACACACACTGGCACGAAGCGTTTCACATTAAGCTTCCTTGTGCGAACTGCTAAGTGGAAGTTTTCCAGATTCTGTGTTCCCTGAAGGGTATATAACTGGGTGTCCTCAAGGCTTCGTGAATAGGTTGCTAATACGATGCTGCATCGTAGACTGCATCATCGCTTAACATCAGGCAAGATAATGGACACGTGTACCCATTACATATTAGAAAAAAATGGTGAAATGCCATGTCAGAGACCTAGGTCTACTATGGGTTACTTACGAAGTAAGCCAGCCATATTTATAATACATTTACTTTTTCATTAACATTACTATATCCGCCACAAGATGTCAATTGCTCATCATAGGCACTGCCAGATCAGACAATTAGAAGCGACTTAAAATATTAATCTTTTAGCTATTTATAATAACATTATTACGCAGTCTAATAAAGGGGTATACCTCTATAACTAGTGCTAGGGCATAAGTATGGGAGAGCCATGCTTCCGCACGAATGGGCCGGCTCGACCGCAGTGATGCCACAGCCGATCAGAAACCCGAAGTGAAACAACGCTTGCGTTGCTTCACGTCATATAAGTGAGGTTACCAGACGCCCAAGTATCACCCCCCAATTCCCCAATCTTCCCAATTCCTGAATCCCTAACATTCCTCAAAATGGTAATCTCCAAAATGCCAAAGGCAGTTTTAACACCTTTGGTGTTCCAGGTGAGCGATAAGGTATGCGATGCGATGGGCGATGCCGATTGTTAACCATCAGGTTAACTGTTCGTTTACCGGCTTATCTTATGAGAAAAAGGGAAAATTCGATATTAAGTAATATAAAAAAATAGGTTCCTAAAAAAGATGTTATTTCAAATCTGGAATACAATCTTAATTGGGAAATCCTTTTCAAACGTTATTATCTCCATAATTTTGAAAACTCTTACTGTGAAGTTTAAAATCCTTCCCTTACTTTCGACATAAGCTCTCTCCCTATTTTACGTACACGTGCATAATACTCCCCCCTTTAGGGAATAAGAGGGGTTAAGTCATATTACTGAAGTAAAACAAGTAATACATTTATCTCTGCCAAGAACACAAAGTCGGTGTTCTCTATACACGACACAAGGCTGACTGTATACTAATTAATTATACTGAACATCAACAATGTCTCTTGTACATACATAATGTTTATTTCAAATAATTTAATGTAAGTAAAGAAGTCGAAAGCCATTTTTTTCGAAATGGTTGCCCGACCGATTTCAGGCCAGTTTTGGGGCTCATAGTCATGAGCAGTATATGCAACGACAAATGTGATGCTTTGACGTCATAGTGCTTCATTAAAGTAAATAAAGAAGTATTACGTTTTAGTTATTTTTCCGAAACGTTTGCTCGATCGATTTCAGGCCATTTCTGGGCCTCAAAGTCATGAGCAGTATATGAAACGACAAACGCGATGCGCTGACGTCACAGTGTCTCATAAAGTAATTATAAAGAAGTGTTACGTTTTAGTATTTTTTTCCGAAACATTTGCTCAAACGATTTCAGGCCAGTACTGGGGCTCATATCATGAGTAGTATACGCATCGATAAACGTGATGCTTTGACGTCACAGTGTCTCATTAAACTAAATAAAGAAGTGTTAAGTTTTAGTTATTTTTTCCGAAACGTTTGCTCGATCGATTTCAAGCCAGTACTAGGACTCATAGTCATGAGCAGTATACGCAACGACAAAAATAATGCGTTGACGTCACAGTGTCTCATTATCAAAGTGAATAGTTAAAATTTTTCAAGAAACTTACCTGCACGGTGGATCAACGGTCTTCTTACTCTGTTGTCTCAATGACACATCTGAAACAAAAAAAATAAGTTGTTAATAGTTTTTTTAACGACCACCCTACACTACTACCCTTGAGTGCGTCTACAAATATACAAGTACACATACATATTACACCTAGACCCGGAACAACAATCTGTGGATCACACAAAGAGTTGTTCCGTGCGGGAATCGAATCCGCGACTCGATAAATACATACATAACGTGGTGGCCCGGAGGTTTAAGACGCCCGTTTCTCATGCATGAGGGTGCGGGTTCGACGAAACCTACCAACGGCAAGTACCAGTTTGACTTTTTCCGAGTTATATGTACTTTCTAAGATTATCTAGACACCACTGACGGTGAAGGAAAACATCGTGAGCATTGAGCTTTATAATTTCTAATTATAAGTTTGTAAACGCCAACCCGCATTGAGCAAGCGTGGGTATTAATGCTCAAACCTGCTCCGTGTGAGAAGAGGCTTTGCTCAGCAGTGGACATTTATAGTTGATGATGATGATGACATAAATACCTTCTGGGGATTGTTTAAAATGACTTCAAAATCATAGGTACTTTAGATAACACCAAATTAAACGTATTCAATCAAAAGATCCAATTCTGAGGACCAAAAACGTATTTCCCTAACATCAACTTTATTGCATCAAAGCACTTCCTACAAGCAAACTGGGAAACTAGATTCTAGATTAATGGAATTCAGAAGTATTTTAAATTGCTTTTTGAGGCTCCTATTTGGCGTAGGAAAGGACAAAGTTGTCTGAGTCTGGTCCTTCGAGTCTTTTTTTCTTGGAACGTCTGCACTTGGTTCATATATTATTTATTTCCTTTAGTCTAGTTCGAGTCCCAGAGGCTGCGACACATGTGTCGTCGAAAGCGAGACCTCATGAAGAACAGGGTCTCTTATGAACCAAGTACACATGTCCCAAGAAAAAGAATCGAAGGACCAAACTCAGACAACTTTGAAGAAGAGATTCTCTTCTTCATGAGGAGCGTGCGCAGTGTTCAACGTGTTGACCTTGAAGTCCTCTGGTGTTTTATATGGGCGACACCGATTGCTTATCTTCCGTCCGCAAGAAAATTTTAACCGCTTGAATGCACTGATATGAGACACAATAAAAAATACATTGCGTCTCACGTGGATCCACGTTTAGACACACGACGGGTTAATATCTTCAAAAACAACCAAACGAAGCTTAAAATGTACACTTAATGTTCTTAACTACACTACCTAGAGTAACTGTTTTCTGTAAATGAATTTAATATTAGCATGGTAAGATCTCATCATGCCTTAGAGAATACTTAAGACTGTAGGTAGCAGTTTGCATTAAAACAGCATTTAAGACAGTCGTTGTAGGTAGACAGAAATTTTGGTAAAATGGTCTAATCTAAACTGTATTTCAGGCTTTTGTTAAGACTTGGTCCTCGGTGCTGTGTGTGTGTGTTTTTTTACTGTGTGTGACTGAGGATCATATTGAAGGGATCCGGCTAGTGTAATTTAATTTTCATTGTTGGGTCTTTGTACAGCGCAGTTGGGTAAAAAATTTAATACATATTAACTTCAAAATAAAACATATTACATATTATTATACAATGTTTACATACACATAGTATTAATTCTTCCATTCTCTTTCACTCATACACTAACATTAATCAACTGAAAAAAAGTATCAACAATTCATTTTTTCTTTTACTACGCTTTAGTCCGATCTTGAAAGATATGCATTAAAAACACGTCTATATTTCCCGCCTCCATGGTTTATAACAGGCAATCCCCATCCCAACCTATCACAATAAAGCCACACTTAATTGTGAAGAGCGAAACAAATTCGTCTCGAAAGACCGAAACACGCATACGTCGTTCAATCAAATCGTTCATTCATTTACTCGTTTCACTCATTCCCGGTAGAATTCTGAGACACGCATTTCTCTTGGTAATTCGCTATTTCTGAGTTTGAGCATGACATGGTATGCTTGGGGAATGTCTGGAATTCATGTGAAATTCATGTCAACTTGTACAAAGTTGACGATATGGCGTTTAAGCATTAGCATATGTATGTGTGTGTGACAGTGAAGCTTAGAGGAGTACGTCGGAATGTAATTATGATGAACGTACGTAGGTAATTAATAGTCGTCTTCCTGTGTCAGAAACGACGTTTGTTTTTGAAAATATTCAGCTTTCTTAAGAAAATAAGGTTTGATTTCGCTTCTAATTGTCTTCTATTCTATCATCCTGCTAAATCTCGTTTTGGATAGAATATTGGTACGAATTACCTATATATGAGTTTTTTTATGTTGTTTTTAATTGTTTAGTCCGAAAAACGAAAAAGTTACGGAGCGACTTCTGGGTAAAGTTTAGGCCTCCGGTAACCTGAGTCACACAAAATACAACGCAAGTGTGTCTCATGCGAGTCTTCTGTGGTATCACTCCGATCGAGCCGGCCAATTCATGCCTATTGTGTGAACTCTCAATCTCCCGTGTGAGCCCCGTTCGCTTTAGCTCATTACAAACCACATATTACAGTAACTAATGTCTAGAAATTGAAGAAAGAAAGTAAAAAGTTTATTCTAACACAAATCAAGAAACACAGTACAAAGTAGTGGGTGCACTAATCACTACATAGTATAAAACAAAGTAGCTTTCTCTGTCCCTATGTCCCTTTGTATGCTTAAATTTATTGCATTTTGGAGTTCAGTCGTGCTGGACCCAGGACGGTGTCATAGTGGTCAAACCTCTTGACGGAAGTAAACACCGAATTACTTCGATGGACGAGCTGAAGCCACTTCTGTCAAAGTACCCTAAGGCGCCGGGCGATGGTCTGCAAAAGGGGAAAATATAGGTATTAGACGCAATATATTGAGCTATCAGTGCATACAAATCCGAAAAGAGAGTCATTCGAATAATTGTTATAACAACTTACCTTTATTTTATCATCTTTTGTGTCAGTGGGTGGTACAGTAATAAAATTACACTTCAACCCACTATCCTGTATTGTAAACAAAGCGCAGGTATATACATTTTTACATTCGATTTAGTTTTGCTGTTTACCTACACAATATTATTAAAATTACTTAATTTAATACAACCATGTTCACTCAACAGTTCGTACACTTAATTATTTAATTTAACACTCAAAATCATTCACAACAATTGACATTTGACAATCACAAAAGTTTGAGTTTGACGTTACGTTTAGTTACCAGCTTTGCTTGTTGTCACATACACACTCTATGGTCATTCAATAGTAAGTTTTCAACCCACTGACGCGATGTAGTAAAGTTTCGTTTTTTGTTGCACTAATGTATGCTGCTCTAATCTCGTTTTATTATTTGTTTTGTTCACTTTGTTTAATTATCTTTAAATTTCTTTTTCTTCTTAATTTTGTTTTTATCTGGTTGTATTGCATTTTACTATCGCATTTTCATGTCAACGTATCCATCTTTTTTAAATGTGCATCGATGTTGTTAGCTGGCGGGTGGTGTGGGGATGCAGGCGTTTACGATTTAATTGTTGCCTTATTTGTTCCGCGCTCATACTTATTTAAGTACTTTTTAATAGAATATACATATATATATATATTTATTAGTAACATATATTTTATAAAATTCATATATCTTGTAGTACTTCCAGCATATGTGCGATACTGACGATTTTATATCTGCTGACGATGATGTCTCTTCGACTAATGACAGTTTCCGTTCTTTGGGCGGTTCCCTTAGTGATTTAATTAATCGTTCTCTCTCGTCCGACAAATTTTTCAATGTCTGCCACATAAATGCACAAAGTCTCCCGAGCCATTACAGTGACTTCTATGAAACATTTAACAATAGTAATGTACATGCCATTCTGCTTTCTGAAACCTGGCTCAAGCCGCAACTCCTATCCACTACCTACCCCCTTACAGGTTACATTCTGCTTAGGAATGACCGATTGTTAGGAGGGGGGAGGTGTGGCAGTGTATCTTCGCAGTGACTTCCCTTACAAATTACTCAACTTTCTCCCGTAAATTGTCCTGCTGAGTATATATTCTTGGAGGTTTGTGTCCAGGGGGCCAAAATTCTTATTGGGGTTGTATATTGCCCTCCAACTGTCGATTACTTCACTGAATTCGAATCAGTTTTAGAATCCGTGGGTTCAATGTACGAACATCTCGTAATCATGGGTGACTTTAACACTGATCTCCTTACCCACTCCCCTCGATCTCGCAAACTCCTACACCTGGTCGAGTCAGCTAGTCTGCACATATTACCACTCCAACCCACTCACCACAATACTGTCGCAGACGACTCCTGGCTCGATCTAATCCTCACATCCAATCCGTCCCTCGTCTCTTGTCATGGTCAACATGACGCTCCGGCATTTTCTCATCATGACCTTATATACCTCTCCTACATCCTGAAACCACCCAAGGCAAAACCCAGGGTACTGTACAGACGCTGCTTTGGGAAGGTGGACAATGAGAAGCTTTTGGAGGACGCGTCCAGTATAGACTGGGAACCACTAATGGAAGCCACTACGGTTGATGACAAGATTGAAATTTTCAACAAAGCTGTCATTAACCTTTACGACCATCATGCGCCTGTCAAAATGATCCGATTAAAACGTGCTCCGGCACCGTGGATGACCAGGGATTCAGGCGGCTATGCGTCGCAGGGACCGCGCGTTTCGGAAGCACAAGAGGGATCGGACAGAGGAGAACTGGACGGCATATAAAACTGCGAGGAACAGATGTAATCAGATGGTACGCAACGCCAAACGCCGCCACATTCTCAATAACATTTCCTCTTCATCTCCAGCTGATATTTGGAAGTTCTTGAGAACTCTAGGTATCGGCAAACCGCAACCCGCTAACCTTCCTTCTTCAATTGGCTTAGATGAACTTAATAATCATTTTTCCACTGTCTCATCTCTGGATCACCTAACTAGGCGAAACACCTTGTCTTCTATTTCTAGTCTGCCTCGTCCTGGGGTCGAAAATTTCCACTTCATACCAGTCCAGTCGGAGGAGATTCGTAAGACAATCCTCTCCATTAAATCCAAAGCTGTTGGCTGTGACTCCATCTCCCGTGACATGATCATGTCCATCCTGGTTTATCTCCTTCCAGCAATTACCCATATTGTCAACTATTCCTTGTATTCCGGAGTGTTCCCGTCCTTGTGGCGTAAGCTTTTGTTCGTCCACTACCTAAGGTTAGTAATCCATCTCTTCCCACTCACTTCCGTCCAATCTCAATCCTTCCCTTCCTGTCTAAGGTGCTTGAAGCTTGTGTCCATAAGCAGCTGTCACGGTTTGTTTATGGAAACAGTTTAATAAGCCCTCTCCAATCAGGTTTTCGACCTGGACACAGCACTGTCTCCTCCCTCCTTAAAGTGACTGGCGATATTAGGGCAGGGATTGAGGACACCAAAGTAACTGTTTTAGTATTAGTCGACTTTTCAAACGCTTTCAATATGGTCAGTCACGATCTCCTTTTGGCCATCCTGTCCCATCTTGCATCTCTGACAAAACACTGGACTGGTTCTCTTCCTATCTTCGGGGGCGTCAGCAGTCGATCCGGCTTGACGATAATTCTTCAAGTTGGTGTGATCTGCTGGCTGGTGTCCCTCAAGGCGGCATTCTCTCTCCTCTCTTATTTTCAATCTTTATTAATTTCATTACTTCTGAACTTCGGTGTGCGTATCATCTGTATGCGGACGACTTGCAGTTGTACTGTCAGGCTGCAGTGGATGACTTACCTAGTGCTATCACGGCAGTAAATGGGGATTTGGCTGCTATTACAACTGGTCACAAAGGTTCGGCATAGAAGTAAATCCAAATAAATGTCAAGCCATAATCATTGGAAGCACACGTACCTGGAAAACAGTCAGTGTCGCGTCGCTGCAGCCTGTCTCGTACAATAATGTGGCAATCCCGTTTAGTGACGATGTGAAGGATCTTGGCTTACATATTGATAACACATTGAGCTGGCGTGCACAGGTCACTAGTGTATGCCAGAAGGTAACTGGGTCGTTGCGAGGCTTGTACCGCCTTAGAAACTTCCTTCCGTCTACTACCAAGGCACGGCTCGTGCAGGCCCTGATTTTTCCTATCATCGATTATGCTGATGTGTGTTACTACGACCTGAATGCAGATCTACTCAACAAAATTGACCGTCTTCTAAATAACTGCATTCGATTCGTTTTCAATTTACGTAAATATGATCATGTTTCTGCACATCGGTTGCAATTAAAATGGCTGCCCATACGCCTGCGCAGGCAACAAAGGGCGTTAACTACTTTATTTTCTTTTCTCGACTCTCCTTCTTCACCTGTTTATCTAGCTTCCTACTTCCAATATACATGCGCAAACCATTCTAAATACCTTCGCTCATCTAATAACCGTCAACTTCAATGTCCCACTCACCGCACTGACTATCTTCACTCCTCCTTTTTCGTTCAATCTGTCTCTCTGTGGAACGCGCTGCCCAAGGAAATCAGAATGGCAAATAATCGCTGTTCATTTAAATTCAAGGTTCGGGAACACATTTATAGAAAGTGGCAAACTCAAAACAGTGGTAATATGTAGTCTATGTATTGCATTTATTTATATATGTATGTATTATATATATGTATGCATATTTAGGATATATTATATTTATTATATAATTCATTTTAAGATATCCCTTAGTTATGTATTATCGACTATAACAATCATGTCTTCCCTCTTTAATATTTTATTACCTTAACTTCGTTATCTACTTCATACTTTCTTTTTACAATTTTGCACCTACCGCTTTAACATTCTGCACCACCCAATGGTCGACTGTCAGAAAATGCCTACGGCATTAAGTCCGCCAATTTCACTATATGTGCAATAAAGTTTTAATAAATAAATAAATAAATAAATAAATCTTTGAAACTACGCAACGGATTTTTATGAGTTTTTTTTTAATAAATAGAGTGATTCAAGAGGAAGGTTTATATGTATAATACATGCATATTGCACCCGTGCGAAGCCGGGGCGGGTCCCTATAATATATATATAATATTTTTTTTACATGATACGATATTCGACGTAGTAGTAGCGATCATGTGGCCGACGATGGAGCACGCCTACCAATGAGCAACCAGTTCACTCGGGACTTGAAGACACCCAAGTTATATTTTTTAAGAAACACAGATTCGTTCAGAGTTCAATGGAACTCCTTGCCGGAATCTGTGTGTGTAAGGAATGCCTTAGCTGTTCGCACAAGGAAGCTTGATGCTTGACATATTATTTATGACTAGTATACAGAACATAGTAGCATCATGACTTTGACTATTGTCCCAAAATATTCCATAGTATTTCGCCATCTTGTGCCGTGTGTAACTACATGCAAGCGAGTGGGTGAGTGTGTGCAATTGCGCGAGTAATCGTCTCGCGACGGTACGCTCCCGCAAACATAGGCTAAACTGTGAGGGCTGCCACGTAGAATCAAGATGGGAACTTTAGATTAAAGGGGTAAAAAGGGGTGTTTTTGTGACGCCGTTGTATGCAAAGGTGATTTTAATCGCAATGGTGTATTGTTAGTCGTGGGAGATTATGATCGACCTTGTGTAGCGGACGTCCATGGTCCAGCAGAGGACCGGGGTGAGTTAGTGGTGATGATATGTATCGTTTCGATATTCTAAAAGAGGTAGCGACCTCTGTCTTTGGTCGTAGCGTGATGTTTTATAGTCTATAGCCATCTTCGATAAATGCACTATCCAACACAAAAATAATTATTCAAATCAGACTTGCAGTTACGGAGATTAGCGCGTTCAAACAAACAAACAAAAAAACAAACTCTTCCTCTTTATATCATAGTATAAGATAAGCGACTATATTTTCAGTCTTATTTATTAGCATTGATTTTACAATCATAGTTTTTTTGCTCAAAACAAACTCAGAGATAGCATGTAAGTCATAACACTCTTTAGCAGAGCTTCAAACCACATTTTATAGTCTAAAGAAGTATTTTAGTTAAAACTGACAATACTGTGGCAACCCTAACAATACCCCATAATGAACTACAGCGCAGAGGAAGGAAAGTAATTGTTCGTAAAGAATTTAGCATTTATTTTTCAAGCAAGAAACGGATATATATAATTTGATTCCTGTTTTATAAAAATAAAAATAAGAAGACGTTGAACTTGATTAGTCGCAGTATTTTTTACAGTAGTAACAATACTGACGATTCCCTATGGTAACTTTCTGCCTCGCACAGCATAACTGTGGAATAATCTGCTGTCAGCGGTATTTCTGAACCGATACTACTTTCAAACCTTCAAGAAAAGATCGTAATCCTTCTTAACTCGTCGAGTACCGTATTTATAGACACAATTAATGAACAATAGGTTGCGGTCACCGGTGACCGCTTGGTGTTTGACAGTTTAAAAGGCCGGCAACGCACATTTAAACATGAAATGATGTCGACAAAATCTGATAGGTGTTAGCATTATATTCTTTTTGTTCTCATTTTTTCACAGTCGGCCTTTGAACACCTGCGATATATTATAATATGTAAAATTGGACTTTATTTTTAACTTCGAAAAACACAATTTAAACGTACCCTAGGGCTATATGTTAGTACGAAGGACCGTTAAACATTAGATTTTGAAATAGATTCATATATCAAAATGTGTCAAAAGTTTTGTTTGACATAGTTTGATACTCTAGTTCTCCTACGCGAGTGAGACGACTCGACTTAAGGGTAAGATAGGCCTCGATTACACGACGTAGATAGGTGGGCACCCGATTATATCGGAGTGCTTCCAAAATGCAGTTCCAAGGACTAACTATATATTTAATAAAGACCAGATTTAACTTTTTCCGCGTAAAGCATGCGTTTAAAGGGTTTACAGAAACTTAAGGAAAATGAAAATGATAATAATAGAAAAATTTGGGCGATTGTCACTAAAATTATTTTCATTGTAAGCAAAAATTCTTTCGTCAGAAATTTTTGGCGGGGGCCAAGGAGCCACTGAAAGCAGCCCCATAGTCAAGCAGTGGACCTGCATAGGCATGGCGTCATGATGATGATAACAACATTTAAAACTATAATCATCACACCCACATACGCAACTTTAAACACACACCCTATACGCATTCAATATACCTACACACAAACCCGTCCGTCGGAAAGGCGTTCATAGGATAACGACCCTACGTCACAGAATGGGTTCACAGGAAATTGATATTTACGACACATATATTTAATGGTGAATATGCCATGGTGACAGTGATATGGGGTGTGTCACATTACCAAAATTAATGCTCGATTTCGCAAACAAGTTTTCATATTTGTTTTTGTACGGTGATTTTAGTTTTAGTGTTTTGTTATAATATGTATTGTTTGAAGATATATCACTATTGTATATTGTGTTTATTTACTTATATGAGATTTTTGTCTAATCATCCATAACAGAGTTATGTTTTTTTTATCATAATAGAGTAATAGGCCCTTGTAGAACTAGTTCTGCTTATGGCTTCTGAACACTAAGCCCCAATAATCCCGAGTAGGTACGGCATAATTAACACAAAGTATTAAATTGCATTGTATCAATGTATTTATTTATTAACCAAACTATATGGTATACACATTAGACGTTAAATATGATCAATTCAATATAGAGACAGTATGTAACGAACGGACCCGTAGTTACCACTTAACAAGTGATAAATTCCGCTAGCGTCTCAAAGAGCTATCAGACACTACGGATAGGGCCCAATAGGGCTGATGCCGATACAAAGTTCCAGAGGACTTAACGGGTTGCCGGGGCTCCGGCTCGACGTACAGGAATAACAACGGAGTGGTTTTTGGTCAGTATAAGTCTGACACTGCCTCTCGCCTCACCCGGGAGTGAAAAGCCATTCGATGATTTTCCCCCCTTACCCTCTTTTTGACAATACAGGTAATTGACTCTTATGAAATGCAAGCATTTACCGGAATCAGCTTAAGACTCATCTGACCTGGCTAAAAAAAGGTCAGGAGAAAAGAAATAGGTACCTACCAATGGAAAATACTCATTATTTTCCCCATTAACTCTAGACGTCATTAAAAAAGCCATTAACCAACTATTTATCTAACTCTTTAACCGTTTACATTGCCATAAGGAATTCATTGTTTGGAAGATAATTTAACATAAAAATATGTTCTTAATGACGTTGTAACTCTTAAGTTTGTCATAAAATGCGATTGTTAAACTGTTGCTTAGGTTTTCAGGATTCCATTTAAAGATCATAAGGATTAAGAGACTACACGTTTGACCAAAGCTAGTTTCGAACACTCAATGATAAACCTCAAAGTTTTAAACTCCTGTCTTCAACCTGCACTGATTGTAGACCGAATAAACGAACCCAATTGGAATTATTAAAACAGCAAAACAAAATTTCATTTTGTGTACTTGATACATATTTTGATGCATTCCCCTTTAAGCATAATCCTTATTACCAACATTATTTGGAGATCACCCAATTACTTAAAGTAAAATTATTTATCTGCATACCAACAAACAGTAAGGCATGCAAGTGTGGGAGAGCCATGCTTCGGCACGAATGGGCCGGCTCGACCGGAGAGATACCACGGCCTCACAGAAAACCGACGTGAAGCAACGCTTGCGTTGTGTTTCGTCGTGTGAGTGAGGTTACCGGAGGCTCAATTACCCTCCTCTTCGCTAATCTCCCCAATCCCTGAATCCCCAACTATCCTCAAACTCCTAATCCCCAAATGGCCGGTAACGCACTTGTAACGCCTCTGATGTTCCAGGTGCCCATGGGTGACGCCGATTGCTTACCATCAGGTGATCCGTCTGCTCGTTTACTGGCTTATGCCATAAAACAAGTAATTATTCTATTCATAATAAAACGAAATTACATTACATATAAATAACTCAAAGTTATAAATATCAAGGGAGAATGTTGTTTCCACCATATTTTTATGGTTTCCCAACAGTTCTATGAATAAAATTCCACGAAATCTTATTCTTGATGTATTTGATTTTGTTTTTTATGAAGCTTGTAATGGTAGACGTTACTTGGAATTTTTATTCTCAGCCAATTAAATTAAGGTTCATTATCAGACGGTTGTCTCAAAATATCAGATTGAATCTACAAAATTCAATGCCACCACTGATAAAGTACTTTCAACCTTAATCTTATTGACATATAAGCTAATCAATACTGTTGTAACCTACCTAGATCCATAATTAAGTAATACTCCTTTTAATCTTCCTTTTTTATTCTCTGTTTTAATTTTAGTTCATAAGTGTATATATTTAATTCACATATATTAAAATCGTTAGAGATTGACTTTGACTGTACGGTTGGCGCGGTGGCTGGGCAACTGGCTGCCACGCAACGCGTCGTGTGTTCGATTCCCGTACAGAACAACTGTTTGTGTGATCCACAGATTGTTGTTCCGGGTCTGCGTGTCATTTGTATGTGATATTGTTGGTTTGTAAAGGCATCGAAGACAGAGGAAAAAATATGAATACAAAATAATCCATCGTGAAACATACTAAATTAATTAAAAATTGCGGGTTACTCACATGAATGTATTGAGAAAAGCTCTACTAGTTTCGAACCACAGAGGGGTTTTTCCTCATGAGCAGCGGCGATGTCGTGATCTTCATGCATGCATGAAGATTCATGGGTGGTTGTCATGAGAAGAGGGCGTCTTAAACCTCCGGGCCACCATGACCTCGACCTCAACACATAAGTCATTGTAAATTAAATAACTTAGATTTTTATATATATCTGATAACTGTTGGAACCTTGCCGAACACCTGGTGCCATTTGATCGTCGACTTCAGAGACAGCCTGTATGTGTAGGTACTTGAAGCTTTTAGATTTTTTGTCATATTTTTGAACAACTCCACTCAACCTCTAACACATCAAAGATCTTTATCATAATCTTCTTCAAGATACTTTCGTGGCATACATAAAAACACGACCTATTTTTTTCTACAAACGTTTACGTCGAAACATCCCATAACTGTGTCTATATATATACTTGTAAGTATTCCCATAACAAATGTAAATTCATATAATAAAAGCTTCATCATAAAACATCAAATGAAAGTCACCATCGGTTTAATTTAACTTGAAATAATGGTACATCATCTCTCGCCATATTTGCGTGAAATCTTCTAAAGTATTACGGACTTAAACATTAAGTATGATGTTGTGTAGACGGAAGACAGAAGGACGACTTTTTGTCGGTCGTCCTTAATCATTTCATAAGTTACAAAAAGCTATATCGTGTACGAATCGGGGTGTGGTAGGACACATCTTCTTGCTATATTTTGGTATGTGTATCGTATGTACATTCATATGTCGCGGAGAACCTAACGGGTAACCGGGGCTCCGGCACGACGTGCAGGAGAAGGAACGGGTTGGTTGTTTTTAGTGAGTAAGAGTCTGACACTCCCTCCCGCCTCACCCAGGCGGGAGCAGTCATTCGATGATTTTCCCCCCTTAAAAAAAAGGTAGGTACCTATATTCATATATGTATGTAGTAAACAGTGGCTATTTTAATATTACGAACAGATACTCCAATTTTATTTTCTGTACAGATTGAAAAAATGTCAATATTTCACATCTCGCTCAGCACCACGCGACAACAGCTTTTGCTTTCGTCATCAAGCAACAAAGTTGCCAGCGACGGCAACTAATAGTCTCCCGTCTACTTTCAACGAAATCTCTAGTAATGTCATCTCTCCTAATCGCCTTCTATATAAGAAAATATGATACCCATGTTATACATTATATAGAATATTTATTTACTTTCCTGTTTACAATGTACGTAATCATATTTATATTGTTTTGTTTGTTTGTTTACGAACATTTTTGTGCTATTTCTGTATGTATGGGGGCGTATAGATTTATTCACGATAATCCTGAAGACTTTGTTTAACACGTTCGAGGACGCTACCACTTGAGTCGGGTTTTCAGAATGACACAGTAAATGTCTATACAAAATTATACGACGTATCAGTACGTAGTGTCCCATGAAAAAATATTGTTTTAAACATATTATGACACAACCGTTTTATCACGTCAACGTGTATATGCATCTTGGTTAGGATCCACCTCGTTGGAGGTGTCGAAATCATCAAACATGCTTATCTTGTGTCTTATTTTGCGCTTATATCCATCTAAAATACACAATAACCAATTAAACATCAATTTCACACTGTAAAATCATTAATTTGCATTAAAGTAATATACACAGTGACACAGCCGCGCTGAATATAGGAGCGCGGGACGTATAAACACGTTGTGCATATGTGAATACCGTAACCGCACACTATCAACGGCACTTATTTGAAATAGTTCTAAACTTACCCTACGTGACAGTACAGTGTTGGGTATTTTATGTGTTGTGACACAAGATACATTCAAAAGGATTTTTACTTGAACTTTCATCGGAAATGAACGTTCTGCCGTATAATTTAAATGTTATTTGAACGTCATTGTACGTTGTGCGATATTAAAATCTCGAACGATAACGTATAATCTCGTTCTGTCCTCGAACGTGTTAAGCATGTTAATTTCTTTAAATGTCAGTCGGGATTTGTTAATCTTTTAAAGGTTATTAAAGGTTAGGTTATGTAATTTTATCCTTTGACGCCATCTTGGCATAGTAATTAACCCCTCTAGTGCCGGTATATGAGACGCAATAGAAAATATATTGTGTCTCGCGTAAATAAACGTTTCGGCATACCAAGGGTTAAAAAAGTCATTGTTGACCAAGGACTGTCAAAATTACTCAAGCAACTGTTCGACGAGGCTACTCGACTAGTTTCAAGCGATACTGGGAGACTGGGAGCCCATAATTTTAACGTAAGTAAATTTTATCTGTTACTACAAATACTGTCTAGTTGCATTGTCGAGTATACAATAGTGTTTTTTTTTCTTCGATCGAAATCTGGATTAGAATTCGGTAGGTATATTATTAGGATAATATTACAATTTGCCTGTCCGTTTTTACATGGGGCTCATTACTAGAGGTAGTAATAATACACGAACTACCTACCGTTCCTGGGCCCGGCTCGAGGTGCAGGAGTAGGAACGGGGTGGTTTTTAGTCAGTAAGCGTCTGACACTCCCTCCCGCCTCATCCGGGCGGGAGAAGTCCCCTTAAAAAACCGTTATTGGTAAAATAATTTAAAACGTGGACCACATATAAACTTTTCGCCAGTCATTCATAACTGACTCCCCTGCAATAATTTACTTGACTCCAGAATCAAACCTAGAGCACTTTTCAGAATGAAAATACAGTTCCCTTAAGTAAACTCAAGTTTTCCTTAAGCACTTAGGGCAACGTACAGCAAGTCAAATAACTCCATTCTGTTAAATTTTTCATCGGATTTTTAACTTTATATCATAACAATAAAGTTAAAATTTGCATAAGTGTAGTACTTTGTAACAAGGGCTTTGTCTTAAGGCACGGTGACCAGCATGTAAATCTTTATCATTGGATTTACAACATTAAATTAAAACAAATAAAGTTGAAAGTGCTACAAGTGTTGTTTATCCCAAGTGAGTAATAGACCTTTTTGGTAAAACATTCGTTTTCATGGTGTTTTTATTTTTCTTAAATTCCCATCTTAATGGCCAGTTTGAATTACTTTTGTTTCTATATCCCAGTTGTTTCGAAAAAAGAAGGTATGCCAAAATATATGTGTGGTTTGAATATGTATCTTAAAATAAGGATGGTAATGTTTAAAATTGTTTGGTTTTTGCATCTTTGGGAGGGTTAGGTTCAGTTTATCATGACTTCTGTTTTTTCTTTTTGTGGAAAAGTTTTTGTTTCTCTGGAGGAAAAATCTAGAGATGAAATTACGTAAAAATATTTTTTTAACGACTACTCGGTATATTTTTCTCTTGCCATAATTATAGAAAACTTATTATATAACTGTTCTACTTATAGCTGTCTTAAGACCGATTTATCAATCTTATATAAATAAAATGCCTCGTTGGCCAAATGGTCGCAAGTGCGACTGCCGGGCAAGGGGTCTTGGGTTCGATTCCCGGGTCGGGCAAAGTATTACTGGGTTTTTTAATATTCTCAGTAGTAGCACGGGGTCTGGAATTGTGCCCGGTATATGGCAATAGGCTCACCACCTATTACATGGGACTCATAACATAAATAGTGAAAAGTGGGTGCTACTTTATACAGTGGTATAATGTGCACCTCTGCCTACCCCTTCGGGGATAAAAGGCGTGATGTTATGTTATGTTATGTTTTATAAATAAAAATGAATGTCCGTTCGTTAGTCTCGCTAAAACTCGAGAACGGCTGAACCGATTTGGCTAATTTTGGTCTTGAATTATTCGTCCAGGAAAGGTTTAAAAGGTGGGGACAAAAATTAGAAGGTACGAAGTTTGCCGGGTCAACTATTCAACTGATAAATTTTAAAATGTTAAATGAAACGGACATTTTCAAAATAAGAACTGTCAAATATTCCAAATTATTACTCTTATTTTATATAACATAGAACATACATACTTTTTTTAAAAAGAGTAACGAATGGGGTTTCTTTCTCGTTCTTCTCCATTCGAATTTACATTTTGGAATGATCACCTAGCTTCACTGACGGACTGACTGACAGACTATTTTTTATTTTGTATTTGTTGACGTTTCAAAAGTACCAAATTATGGTTTAATTGAAATAAATGCTTTGACTTTGACTTTGAAAAATATAGCCTTGAAAAAATCCGCCCTTCATGTACCTAACCTAATGATAATTTTGGAAAACACCACTAACTTTGTTGAATAAATATCTTGAGGCGTACATAAAACATACAGTTCACATTTAAGGACTCCGGTAGCGCTACAATATTGATCGAGCATTGCCTCAATACAAACGATAGTTACACAGTTAGTGTGTCAAGCGAAAATATATTCAAATCAGACTGGTTTTTTTAAAGGGGAGAAAATAATTAAATGACCTCTCCCACCTGGGTGAGGCGAGAGAGAGAGTGTCAGACTCTTACTGACTAAAATCACCCCGTTCCTACTCTTGCACTTCGAGCTGAAGCCCCGGTAACCCTTTACGTTATCCGCAGCTCCATATCGGCATCGGTCCGATATCAAACCAGACCAGTAGAAGATATCGACTTGTATATGAACGTTTAAACAAACAAATAAACAATATCTTTGCCTGTGTGCACAAACTGCGGAAATGAATATATTTATTGTATTTGACAGGAATTGAAAAGGTATTGTGTACGTTTTTATTTTCTTATACATTTACCTGCTTTATACAACTCGTTGAGACATGGCGTTACTATGCCGTTCGGGGCCCGTGGTAAATTAATTGGATGGGCCCCCGTTCCCAATAAAAAACAGAGATGTTCAGATGAAAACACAAAATGCTACAGGACCCCAACTGGAAGAGGGGGGCCCTTCCAGTTGGGGCCCTGTAGCATTTTGTCGACTTAGCCTTATTGAATATGTAATGTGTTATGCCTGTAAATTTTTGCCTAATAATACTACATTATTAGGCAAAAATTTACAGACATAACATAGACTTTTAAAAACAGAAGTTTTTTTCAAAAACAGAACCCCAATAATACTTACTTCGTGGCAGTCACACTTGAAACCAATGGACCAACGAACTCAAAGTTAAAATCATTTATTTGAATTAAACAAGGAAGGCACTTTTAAATGTCAACAAAAAAAAAATTAAAACTGAAGCTATTTGCTCATTCCATGGTGTAGATTCATATGGAGAAGAACGGGCAAGAAAATCCATAGGTTACTCTTTTTCAATCAGGTTCACAATACAATTTACTAGTTACATAGTTTTGTTGTTTGGATTGTGCGAGAACAATGTAACACTATGTCAAATGGCAGTTCAAGGTCAAAGTCAAAGCCTTTATTTCAATTAAACCATAATTTGGTACTTTTGAAACGTCAACAAATACAATCAGACCTAGCGTAGGTGGAGCTAGGTGCTCATTCCAAGGTGTAGATTCCTATGGAGAGAAACGAGCAAGAAACTCCATAGGTTACTCTTTTTCAATCAGGTTCACAATACAATTCTTTAGTTACATAGTTTTATTAGTTCGATTATGCGAGAACAATGTAACACCAAAAGAAAATAAACTTAAGGACAATAAATAATAAATAACACGAGATTTCTTTTTCTAGTTACTTATTAGATACTCAGTCTATTTATATTTTTTTATTCAATATCGAACACATAATGCCGTATAAGTTCCACGGTGTAGTTGATTGATTTCGTTCATACAAAGGTATTTATATAAAACTGACACGTGTATGGAATGATAAAAACATTTTTTATACTTATTTGATGAATTTTGAAAAGTCGTACAACAAAAGTTCTTATTAGTAATTTTTTTTTTTTTATTATTAGTAATAGGGTCCTGCGAGGTTATTCATATTTTTGAAGTAAACCTTTTTTGTTTTTACTTTTAAATATAGAACAAGAGTATTTTGTTACTTAAAAAAGAAAAAATATCTAAACATATATTTTTTTATTATTTTGTACATATACCGACCGTTGATTAAAAGCTATATTTATAGATCATTTTAAAGGAATTTTATCTATCTATATCATCGTAAATCTGTTCTTAAATTACATAGCAACAGGCCTTTTATCCCCGAAGGGTTAGGCAGAGGTACATATTACCACATTTAAAGCCAGTGTACAGTGTAGAATGTAATGAAAAGTGGGTCTTTTCACTATTTATGTTATGAGTCCCATGTAATAGGGGATGAGCCTATTGCCATATACCGAGCTACCACTGAGAATTAAAAAAAAACCATTAGTACTTTGTCCGATCCGGGAATCGAACCGAAACCCCATTGCCCGGCGGTCGCACTTGCAACCACTCGGCGAACGAGGCAGTCTTTAAAAATTATAACTTAAATAATGAAGTAGAATCGTACACTTATATATAATTACATATTTTTACTACGGATTTATATAATAATATATCAGTCCACTAATACATAAAAGTGTAAAATGAAGGCACCTCTGCCTACCCTTTTTGTAACAAAACCAACTTAAACTTACAAAATATAACTTTAAAATAAACACAACACTTGTATGTTACTGCTACAAAATGCAGTTGCAAAAGTTGTTCACAAAAATATATCGCATTTCAGAATATTTCAGACGTTTCAGTCGAAATAGGAAATGTCGTCGTACATGTATTGCTTTCCTGAAATTTACAGCTGTTTGTAATGAAACTGAAAATATGTTCTGAGCGCTGTAGTGTAAGAATTCGTGGAATTATTGACAAAGGCGTCGTTGCTTCGTTTAAGGAAGTTTGTACTTTGTACTGCTATTTAGTAAATTGTTCAATTCAACTCTTGACTCAAGTATGTATTTTTTTTATATATATTTGATGGGGCGACGTTTGACTTGTTTGTGGCAAGCGATCATGCGGTCTACGATGGAGCACGTCGTCCCATAAGGAACTTATTCACTCGGGCCTTGAAGACTCCCAGATTATACCCTTCAAGAAATACAGACTCTGGCAAAGAATTCCACTCTTTAGCAGTACGCACAAGAAAGCTTGAAGCGAAGCGCTTCGTGCGTGTGGGCGGAACATCTACCATGAGTCGGTGACGCTTCGCCGATTGTCTTGTGGTACGATGATGGAAAGGACTAGGGGGAATCAAGTAGTGCAATTCCCCCGCAAGTTTGTAGTGTTATTGCGCTATTTAGTAAATTGTTCAATTCAACTCTTGACTCAAGTATGTATATTTATTACCCGACTTCACAAAAGAAGGAGGTTCACAATTTTACCTATATGTATGTATGTTTGTGCGCGATTATCTAGCGATTGGCTAAATCGATTTTGATGCCGTTTTCAGGAAAGTGTGTTTCCAGTGTATCAATAAACAGATTTCGAAAAAAGAAGGAGTTACAATCGGTTTTTTATGTATCGCATCGATATTTTAAACCGACTTCATATAAAATAATTATTTAGTCGATTTTATAATTAACTCTTCAATCACACTATTTCGTTTTTCCATAAAACAAGCTTAAATCGATGTATACCAATGAACGAATAAAAATATGTAGCTTAGGAACTACTTAGACAGACTTTTGGACAGAGACCAGGCAGCAGCGCTTTCTTCCTGAAGCTTTCAATATTCGACCTTCATCCTGGCTGCTAGACGAAGGACGTATTATCATATCCACCACAATAAGTCTAATGCTGAATATAGGCATCCCCAAAAGACTTTCAGATCGGTCGTTGAATGCAACCTATAGGCTAACAATAACACCGCTGGATGCACCAGCCTATTTCCATACATATCACGTAAACCAACTTCAAATTCAGCATGTTACCAAATACAAACCGACCAAGACGAAAATACAAACAGACATTCGATATTAAACACATTGTTAGCTTGCAAACCCAGTTTCTAAGCAAGTTCCACTTGACAATGTGATATCAGATCAAGCCAGTACAAATATGTGGCAATCTGAACTACAGTAACGCTTCATGGGGTTCTGAACCGTATTATGCAAAGGTGAGTGGTGCAAATTGCGTGAACTAATACATATAAGTGAGAGATGGTCTATGGAACTGGTGTGGTGTTCGACTGGCTGTGACTGTGACGGAATATTTATTAGGTTCAGAAAAATAATGTTTGAGTTAAAAAAATTTACTTTCTCGAAAATGGTACATAACTGGTGAAATGTAGGTGTTCCGTTTTGCTTTGGTTTCTGTTTCCATTCTAGTTACACTGTATTTTCTTCTTGAAGGTCTATAGGGCATTTTTTATGGAATAAGCCGGTTAACGAGCAGACGGATCACCTGATTGTAAACAATCGGCGTCACCCATGAACATCGGAACACCAGTGGCGTTACTATTATGTTACCGGCCTTTTGAGGATTAGTAATTTGAGTATTATTGAGGTTTCAGGGATTGAGGACATTGGTTAGGGGGGAGATAATTAGGCCTCCGGTAACCTCACTCACATGACGAAACACAACGCAGGCGTTGTTTCACATCGGTTTTCTGTGAGGCCGTGGAATCAATCAGTCAAGCCGGCCCATTGGTGCATGGTTCTCCCACACTCAAGACACACATTATGACTTATTCAAAATCAGCTGCTTTTTTGCAAATAATATGTTAAAAGCAACTCCCCAAAAAGGGCGTACAACGCAAATCACCTTCACGCCAATCTAAGCCCTATTACCTTCAGCTTTAACGGTGAAAACAGCGTGCAAACAAACTGAATTAGCAATGATCTATTTGAGATCACAGATAGGTCAAAATGTTTACATAATGTGCGTTTGTTTGCCATTTATTTACGTTAGGAGTTAAAGAAATAACATTAAACAGATACATAGTTACGCACGTGTATTTCTGGACCAGTTTATGATTCATTCTGGACTTCTGGAATTAGGGTTTACTGTCCAGAGTCCAGATTGATGTTGTCAACATTTCCTTGTTTTAATTTTGGAAGGGAATCGCATAGCTTGGTTGTTTTTTATCTGTAGTGTTTTCGTATTGTAGTGATGAGACATCAATCAATATTATGTTACTCAACTTAAAGTCGAAACTAGAAGCTAAAAAGTATTATTTATTTATCTATTCATAAACAATACAAACAATTGTGTCGAATACGGTTTTGATAATATGTCAATTAAACCAAATTAAAAAATAATACCATAAATATCAATAAAAACAAATAAAAAAAATACAATTCATTTAAAATAAAACAAAATCAAATATACATAAATTAAACACTTCATTTAACTTACTACTAATTTCAACTAATATACGAGTAATTCAATTAGATGCCAATTACATGTCAACGAATTACTAAAATATAATATATTATGAGGGAATGTCAGAGCAATACATAACGTATGGCCCTATCCATAGGTTGTATGGTATGTTCATGTGCAAAAAGTGTAAAATAAATAAGTAAATAGAACTTAACGCTTTTGATATCACCATTTCCATATAAATTATTATGTTTTCAGCTTACTCACGTAATACTTTCACGTATTTGACGAGGAACTCGACTAGTTTAGTATACCTATATAATACTACATAGTAGCAGCGCGACAGTCACTGCTCAGGTCGCGAAATGCTGCTCATGAATATGAGCCTCTATCATGGCTTGAAACAAGTTGAATTCCTCTTCTAATAATTACGTGAGTGAGCCGAAAATATAATAATTTACTAAGTATGTCTCACGAAAATTATAATACAACTATTGCCGTAATAAACTCAATATTACCTACTAAAATTGTACGAAGTGTAAATCGAAAAATAAACTCACGACCAAGATACATTTAAACATTTTTTTCTTACAAATCTATTAAATGTAAGTATCGGGCGCATTTTCCAAATAAAAGTCAAGCTTTAGAAAAACAAAAGAAAAAGTCGTCTGGAATTTATAGTGCTGAGTAATAGGGACAATGGTTTCCTTTTATACGCAGACAATTCTTGGATATTAATAACTGGGCTTATTATTAATCTAGGAAAGCTTTTGCAAGTGATAATAAATTTCCAGATAGTGACTCTAGAAGTAGCGTGGGAGAGCCATGCTTCGGCACGAATAGGCTGGCTCGATCAGAGTGATACCACGGCATCACAGAAAACCAGCATGAAACAACGCTTGCGTTCTGTTTCGTCGTGTGTGACATAACACGATTTAAAGTTCATATTTAACTATTGATCTTTATGATAATACAATTTTTTCATGGGATTAGCCGGTAAACGAGCAGATGGATCAACTGATGGTAAGCAATCAGCCTCGCCCATGGACACCCGGAACACCAGAGGCGTTAAATTACTATGAAAGATGATGACGTCCATCCGCAAGGTGGACAGACGACCTGATCAAGGTCGCAGGGAGCCGCTGGATGTAGGTAGCTTCCAACCGGCCTATCTGGAAGGTATTGGAGAGGCCTATGTTCAGCAGTGGACGTCCTGAGGCTGATATGATGATGATGATAAAAGATGATGTAGTGACAAGGATTGATAAGGGAATGTTACGCTGGTTTGGACATGTAGAAAGGATGGATGAAAGTAGAGTAACGAAAAGTATACAGAGCGAATATGAATGGGGCCGTCGGTAGAGGGCGCCCTAGACGGACATACACTGACCAGATTGGCGATATATTAAATGAGGGCCTAATTAAAAGTACCCTCAACCGACGAGCATGCATGAAAACATTGACGATTGTTGATGAAACGAAAGAAGTATATAGGAATCGTAATATTTGGTGTTCCATATTTTCTGCGTATGTATTCAAAAAAAAAGTTAATTGCTCCGTTGAAGCCGTGGTGGAGCCGTGCTTGTTAAGATTATGATGACCTTAATTCTGGAATAGACCGTCACGGGCCGTTGGTTAAGGCACTGATGAAGATGTGGTCACCCATCCTCAAATCACCCTTGAGTAGCGTAACTTAACCTTTTGTTCACTATATCAAAACAACTTTAATACTCAATATTTTATTGCTTTTCACATGTATTACTTGGTGGTAAACACAATTAGGACACAATGTGGACTCTGTCGGGCACAACAATATATGTTTTGGAGGGAGCACACTTTGACATATTGTCATTCGTAAAAATGAAAATATAAGTAACCTACAATAAAATCAATATCAAATGCAATCCTCACTTATATTATAAATCGGAAAGTGAGTTTGTTTGTTTGTTTGTTCCGCCTTCACGCCGTAACTACTAGACCGATTGCTTTCAAATTTTGCAGACGTAAAGTTAGAAGTCTGGATTAAATAATAGGGTACTTTTTATCCCCGAAAAAATTGATATTTCCTAGGAAAAATAAAAATATTGGTATAGATGGCGCTGTATGTACTGGTATAGATGGCGTTGTATGTTCTTTAAAACCAGTCAACGAATCACATAGGCTACTTTTCATCCTTTTGTGACGCGAGCGAAGCCGCAGGTAAAAGCTAGTACAAGATAAAAGTATAATTGTAATTGTAATATTTAGGAGTCGAGTTATTTTTTAAATGCTTCTTTAGCCGAGTGGTCGCAAGAGCGACTACCGGGCAAGGGGTTTCGGGTTCGATTCCCGGGTCGGGCAAACTATTACTGGGTTTTTAAAAAAAATCTCAGTAGTAGCACGGAGTCTGAAAATGTGCCCGGTATATAGCAATAGGCTCACTCCGTAACATGGGACTCATAACATAAATAGTAAAAGTGGGTGTTACTACTGTATGCACCTCTGCCTACCCCTTCAGGAATAAAAGGTGTGATGTTATGTTATGTCATTTTTTTATTCTTTAATAGTCAAAATTAAATACAAAGTCATGATCATAATGAAATAAAAAATCTGTATAGTAACATTAAACAACTTTATAAACTATTTTCCCTCTCAATGTGACGTTTTTGTTATAACTTTAATGTTTTATGTGCTACGAACATAAATCCATTAACGTTAGCTTGTACTTTAAAAACAGTAGACCCACTGTTTTTATTTATAGTTACTTTAGATTTATGGACCTTGCTAAAACATATACAATGGTTTCGTTTTAAAGTTGGTTTTAGTATCAGGCTGCCTCGTTGGCCAAGAGGTCGCAATTGTCTCTGCTTTGATTCCCCGGACGGTCAAAGTATTAATGGTTTTTTTAATACATTAATAGTGGCACGGAGCCTGGAATTGTGCCCGGTATATGGCAATATGCTTACCCTCTCTTACATGGGACTTATAACATAAATAGTGAAAAGCGAGTTTTACATTCATCAGCAACAGCCTATAAATGCCCACTGCTGAGCAAAGCCTCTTCTCACACGGAGAAGGTTTGAGCATTAATCACCATGCTTGCTCAATGCGGGTTGGCGATTACAAACTTATAATTAGAAATTTTAAATCCAGGTTTCCTCACGATGTTTTTCCTTCACCGTTTGTCTGTGGTGTCTAAATAATCTTAGAAAGTACATATAACTTTTTACATAAGTTTTACATTGTACAATGGCATTAAGTGCAGTAGTAATGGACACTTCTGCCTACCTCTTTGAGGATAAAAGACGTGATGTAATGTTTTGTTTTATTATGTTTTGTTTTAGTATATTTACATGTAAAAGTAAAAATTATTGGAAAATAATAAAACTAAAACAATTTTAAGTACGTAAGTTGTCAAATGTACAAAAAAAATTAACGACACGGGTGCCGACTCGAGTCTATGGAGACCAGTTCGGTTAATCTGTAATATATCAATCAATTCGAAGTCTCCAAGCGACCTCGATTGCCGTCCGCCATGTCATTTAAAAAGCGAGTGTGCTACCGAGCTTACTTCGAGAGTTCAAGTTAACATCCTACTGAATAGCCTAACTGATGACCCCTTATCCATTTTTATAATAACTATCGTGAGACGTAATAAATTAACTAAAAATCACGGGTTACTTATGTGAATAGACAGAGGTGTTTTTCCTCATGAGCAGCGTACGCGGTCACGACAATGTCGCACAGCTTAACTGGCTAAAGTCGGAGCTAGCGTCAGACACAAATGGCTAGTTTTCAGTGTATGAAAATTAAAAATGTAATTAGTCCGTCAGTTAGATAATGAAAAAATATTAGACACGTATTTTTAATATTTTCTCGTATTAAGTTCCAATACTTACATAAAATGGCGCTAAGTTTAGGAGTGGAGGTCGTTACGTCACAACGTGCTACAAAATTTGGCACGCTGTGACGTCACACGATATTTCAAATTAATGTATCGTCGAAAGTATTTAATTTTGCGAGAAAAGAAAAATACGTGTTTAAAGTTTTAAATTATAGTATCAGACGGACATGAAAATAAAATTTAGGAAACTACCCTATTATCGAACCATAAAGCCCTTACTCAATAGTCGCGCTTCCAGGTACTCGATCAACGAGACAATTCCTATACATACATAAGCTTTTAATAAACAAAAGGCGTTATCCTATTTATTATTGAATAATAGTATATCCAGAACTATTTCACTTTATTCTGAAAGGTAAGTTTCCACGTCAAGAGTAACATTTTTGAAAGCCCCAAACTGGATTACCGAAAACAGAAGGTCTGCCTCAAACGGATTGACCCTAAACTTTTCAAAGAAGGTTTTGTTCAAAGTTTTTCCTTTATACAGAGGTCGCTACGGTCGCTTTGTACCAGCGGACCTCTAATTTTATTATATTATGTTTATTTTCGGGTTCATATTTTCATGCAGATTTTTTGTTCCTCTGTATTTTTGTATGCTCTGACGTTTCCGGTTTTATCCTTGAGTTGGTTAAAGTTGCTAGTATAGGCAAAATTTCAAAATTGTTTGGTATGGTAGTGTCAAGTATAGTAATTAGAGCTTGGCATTAAGTTTGATAGTGATAAGATAAGTACGTGACCAGTATCTTCGCCGCAACGTCTTGAATTATATCCGGCATTTAACCATGGACTATTTAATTACTAAATCTAAATTACCAATCATGGACTATTATACAGCAACAGTTAAACTAAGAAACTGTTAAACTAAAAGAAACTCAGAGGTTAGGAGGCCAGGAGACCCATAACACAGGCTCTGCTTAGTACGGGCTCCTGTCTCCCATTAATTGCTGAATTTATAATTTTTTTTACTTATTTATTATTTAACATTTGTTAAAATTTTGTTGTTACTTACCTAAAATATGTTTTGACCTGTTGTGATTTTATATATTATGTAAAAATGAGAGAAATAAATTTAAAAAAAATTCTTACTTGAAAATTGGACATGCGGTCACTCCGACAACTACCACCATCATAGATCTCCAAAACCTGACACAACATATTCCTGCCTACCCTTCCCTTCTTACAAAAGCGATACCTATCTTCAAACGTAGCTATAATTAAATGAGAACCTCTCAGAATGACTGGCACCTAATTAATTTACCTCCTCGTTGGGCCCTCCGCCAGTAATTAGCACTTTGTGACACGTTGTGCCTGGTCTATTTATTGTGAGTACCGGGGAAGGTTCAGGATTTTATTGTTCTTCAGATTTGAGATTTAGACAAGGCTTACGTAAAGTAAACTGCCTCGTTAGCCGAATGGTCGCAAGTGCGACTGCCGGGCAAGGGGTCAGACAAAGTACCTATTACTGGATTAAAAAAAAATCTCAGTAGTAGCACGGAGTCTGGAATTGTGCCCGGTATATGGCAATAGCCTCACCCCCTATTACATGGGACTCATAACATAAATAGTGAAAAGTGGGTGTTACATTATACAGTGGCATAATGTACACCTCTGCCTACCCCTTCGGATGATAAAAAGGCGTGATGTTATGTTTGTATGTTATGTTTGTTAATTATATTAAATCTGGTTATATGCCATCCCTTACTCCGAAAGAATAAGCCAGCGAGAAAAAATAAAAAAGAGCGAGTGAACGAGTGTTTTCCGAAAATGATATTTTTTCTTCAAATTATGTAGGTACTCCACCAAAAATTAACGAACTCCCTAGCCTATATCACCAACAAACACCGGCCTAAATAAATACACAGAACATTTGAAAACAAAATATTACAAGTTCGAGCATCGAACCAGATCCTAATTGCTCTTGTTGACTTTATGCGAAATTAGTTTCTGGTAAACGATAGCAACGTTGTTTTGTTCCCATATTTTGATTTATCTGTTTTGTTGACGCTCGTGTTGGTCTTAGATTTGATTCGCGAGTCGGTAATAAAGCGTTTTGGTTCTTTGATTTCGGATATTTAAATTTATAGTACATCTACCGGTATCATACTAAAACTAGAAAAAAAACCTTGCACCTAATTTTTCTTCTCTTAGCGCTTACCCCCTGGCCACAGCCAAGCGCGACGCGAATTGCGGCGCGAAATGCGGCGCGACAAGCGGTGAGCGGGGAAAACAAATGGTAGACAACGTATGAAGTATGCCACAGCTAACGGCGACGCGAATTGCGGAGCGACTTGCGGCGCGAAAAGCGTCGCGCGACATGCGGAGGCGACGGGCGGCGCGGTGTGCGAGTGAAACAAATGCACTGGGGAGTATCGAGGCGGCCACAGCCAGAGCGGCGTATGCAGCGGCAGCGAGGGGACGAATTTGTGTTCGCGCGAACAGAACAAATCGTTTTGAAAATTTCGCTCCGCATCAAATGGATACCGAAAAACTTATTAGTGAGATATTGATAGTTAGATTAGATAGTTTGGATAGTTCCTATATTCGTGATAAAGCGTGTGAAATTCGCCAAGGTTTTTCATTTTTTCATTAACTGGGTGCGTTCCAATTTTAGAGTTAATGATATCTTGAGCTAAAAACGCATTAGTCTCAAGACAATATCGTGCCACTTTTGATAGGGCCATTATAAATAATACTGAGTACATCCACCGCTGACGCCGCCGCGGTCGCAACTAGTCGAGCTGTGGCATACCAACGCAAATCGCGTCGCCCGCCGCGCCTCCCGTCGCACCGCGCGCCGCACCGCTAGAAGCTGTGGCCAGGGCCTTAGTGAATTAAGTAATCTAAAGGTTTTCCCTCACCGGGAGCATTCATGTGTAATGTAACATTATAGATTCGACTTTGAGCATTACATTACAATAATACCTTCCTGACTAACGAGCATTTGCGTGTAATGTAACATATAGATTCGACTTTGAGCATTACATTACAACAATACCTCCCTGACTAACGAGCATTTGCGTGTAATGTAACATATAGATTCGACTTTGAGCATTACATTACAACAATACCTCCCTGACTAACGAGCATTTGCGTGTAATGTAACATATAGATTCGACTTTGAGCATTACATTACAACAATACCTCCCTGACTAACGAGCATTTGCGTGTAATGTAACATATTGATTCGACTTTGAGAATTTCATAGCGAGATCCGACGAAGCGGCATTGGAATTGGAGCGCATTGATGTTACAAATTGTATCAATATATTACACATTGTATCATTACAAGGAGCGCATTGTAATGCTCGGTTCTTCTCCTTCTCTGATGTAATGCTCAGATCTGTAACGTTACATTACACGCGAATGCTCTCGGTGAGAGAGCACCTTAATGTTTTTATGTCTAGGGTACATAAAAATATTTATAGTTAAATTGTCCAGATAAATAAATAATACATGAAGTTTGACACAGATATCAATCTCAGTACCTCTAATTAGACAGTCATATTTAAAAGCATAGAACAAACAAACAAATGAGACAAACAAACAAATGAGTCTTTTGAGTAAAAATAATATTATACACAGTTATATTGCCATACAATTCAAGCAAAACCACATAATAAAACTAGTTACAATAACAACGTATCACTTCCCATGCAAGTAACCATAGGTAACGACGGAAATTGCTCGATTTCCTCGCAGTATTCGAACCTGTATACCTCCATTACATCATAAAGTAATAGTTTGTGGAACCACTCCTGCTATTTGCGTAGTTCAGTTCGAGATGTCCTTTGAGTATCGACAATCGACTAGAAACGAGGTACCGCTCTAAAAGTTATCGACAAATAGTTTCGCTACTCTAGTGCATGGCAAGTGTGTGTATTGTATGCAAGTCAGTTCGAATCACAAATATTGGTTTCCAACAACTTTGTGTATTGGTTTTTACCACGTTACCATACTTAAGAAAATGACAGATGTCCTTTGTGTCAATGTGTGTGTGTTCTGCGTGTAAGTCTATAGTAGCCAGGTGCCACAGCCGTTGTTTCAAGAGACTGTTGCCGGAATACTGAAATGTTATTCAATTTTAAGTCGTGCTTAAATATCGTGCCATCTCTGTCATTTTACAAAGAATTTGTAGAGACAGAACTATACTTAAGCACGACTTAAAATTGAGAAGCGTTTGAGTATTCCGACATGTGTCTGCTTTTGTATACAAATAAGAGTATTTGCTAAGCAAATTACCAGAACATACAACTTCTCCTAATTAATTAATTAATTAATTAATCATTAAGACTGCCTCGTTGGCCGAGTGGTCGTAAGTGTGACTGCCGGACAAGGGGTCTCGGATTCGATTCCCGGGTCGGCAAAGTATTATTGGGTTTTTAAATATTCTCATTAGTAGCCCGGAGTCCGGAATTGTGCCCGGTATATGGCAATAGGCTCACCCCCTATTACATGGGACTCATAACATAAATAGTGAAAAGTGGGTGTTACATTGTACAGTGGTATAATGTGCCTACCCCTTCGGGGATAAAAGGCGTGATGTTATGTTATGTAATTAATCAATAAACGCATATCAAATTATTAATGCAATTAATAATTCAAGGAGCAAACATGCAACATGTTAATTACACTTTATGATGACGCCGGTATACAATATTATGGTATGTATTTATACTTAGGGTATTGGCAGACCTGGAGCTATGGACAATATGGAGCAGCCAATCAGAGCGCTGTACGTCATAAAGAATTGAAGGTCGAGCTCAATAGCATGCTTTTATAGAGATCTAAGACTAGCAGTTGACGAAAAGACCTGATGATGAATTACTTCATCTGGGCTTTGACCAAAGATCTTGTGTCTACAGAAATACATAACAGTAATATTATGAATGGTTGGCGCGGTGGCTGGGCAACTGGCTGCCGTGCAACATGTCGCGAGTTCGATTCCCGTGCGAAACAACTCTTTATGTGATCCGCAAATTGTTGTTCCGGGTCTGGGTGTCATGTGTATGTGAACGTGTATGTTTGTAAACGCACCCACTACACAGGAGAAAATCAAAATGTGGGGCAACGTTTTAAAACACATACAAACAAACTCAGATTAGTTAAGCCACTCAAAATCCAATAATAGTTATGGCAAGTCACACTTTCAGGTAACACACACCATTACCAGGACACTAAAAGGTAACTTATGTTAGGAGTTACCTAATTCCGGCCCCCTAACTACTTAAAGACCTGTAATTGTGTGTTTAGGAGCTAAAGTAGTTGCTCAAGGGCCTCAAAGACATTAGACCCACATTAGCGGTCACAAAATGGCGTAACTTTGAAGATAATCGCCGTTTAAAATGGATCTTTATGGTAGGTGTGTTTAAAGGGCATTTTTGTTTATGTTAGTGTGTGAAGTTTTGGGCACATATCTCAGGTGGAAAATATGTTGTTGGACTTTTTCCTGTTGAAACATTTATTGGAGTTGTAGTTTAATAGTGGTCTGTTTATAAGAGGTGAGCTATTAAGGTTGTTTAAATCTAAGATTTTAACTCCCTTAGAGATAGTTCGTGGTGGTTTTATTCATTTTTTCAGTTACATTATGATTTCGGTGTAACAGGGGTGAGACCGCCACGGTCAAGAAGAAGTCCACGTTCAAGAAGGCCACCGCTTGCTCTAGAGCGAAGCGAACCGCCACATCGAAAGCGGGGAAGACCGTCAAGCCTTGAACCTAATCCTCAAATCAAAGTCTTTATAATTACTGAATAATCTTCTTTTTATGGAATAATAACAAAAGAGCAGACAGAGTATCCGATGGCTAGTAATGATCGCGATCCATTGAAAATAATGTAAGGTTTTCTGATGGTTTTTGATAATATGTTTGAGCACCTGATGGTAAACAATCGCTACCGCCCATGGACGCCCCGAAACACCTGAGGTGTTACAATTGCGTTATCAGCCTTTTGGGTATAAGGAATCTGAGGATGGTTGATGGTTGGCCTCCGGTGAATGTACATAATTACTTATAATGAATTTACAAAATTTTTATAATGGCGCCAGCGGTCGATTCTGTCTCTCCACTGTAAGATTAGAGGATAATTTTATTATAATCATGTTAATGATTCAGCTTAAGGCGCTTTATCTAATGAATGGAAATTTCGACAGTCTAATCTCAATAATTAACCACGTAATGAGGTCTTGAGTTCGATCCCCGGGCGTAGTATTATATAGTTCATCGATTTTGTAATTTCCAGGAGTAATATAGTCTGAAATTGGCTTAATCGGTAACAGGAGTGGTGCATGGTATATTAAACAATAGATTTAATACCATATTATCTACTTGTTAAAAGTCAGATTAGCATAAAATTGCGGTTATGTGTTACGATCGTATTTAAACAGCATCTTCAGTTATTTTAAAATTGATTAAAATTCAATGAACACTTTACATTACTTTTTAACCGACTTCAAAAAAAGGAGGTTCACAGTTTGAACCTGTATATGTGTTTGTATATATGTTTGTTTGCGCGCGATTATCTCCCGACAGGCTGAACCGATTTTGAGGTGGTTTTCAGAAAACTGTTTGTGTTACACTTTGCGGAAGGTTTTAGTATTGTGATCGCATATGTGAAGTTTACATTCGATTTAACACGGATAGAAAATCCCAACGAGCAACTGTTGGGCAGAAAGCCCGCCAGGCACGATCACCTCGCCTGGTCGGAGGATCCTCCTTTTCCGATCTTGGGGTACTATACTCTCTGTTCCCTAAAGTATATTAATTACGAATTTCAAAGAAAGACGGGGTTGAAATCGGTTATTTTAAACGTATTTTATAAATGAATTATTATTATATACTTAAATAACACCAATTCGGAGTAAACACACGGCCAAAATGACTGTATAAAAGAAAGTCATATCATTTACACTATTTATAACTAAAGAACGGCTAAACCAATTTGGCTGACTAGACCAAATAGTAGGGAGGTAGCTTAGAACCAGGAGAAGGACATGGAATATTTTTAATCAAGGGTCTCCTGGGGGCCTAAAAAGGTAACATTGTATGTTTCATATCTGAATCGTAATATTATTATGTGACATTTGTCATGTCATAAAAACATCCTATATAAAAACACAGGATTACGCGAACGAAGTCGCGAGCGGAAGCTAGTAAGCAAACAAACATTTTTATATTTGAATTTTGCACGGGAATGAAATGAACTGACGTTTAAACACGTATCGAGTCGCGTTTCAAAAATCTTCATACATACTTATAATAAAGATACCGACTTTGCTTTTATTTATAGACAATTCCAACGTTATCAAAAGAAAAAGCGACCTTCTATATCAATATTTAACTCATTTTTCGCGTTACATCAAGCATAAGTAAAACATAGAAAAGGATACACATTTTTTTACATTTTCTATGGAATAAATGTCTCAGGGGTACCTACATAGTGTCTATAATAAGTATGTATGAATCATGACATAACACAAGAAAAGATTCTGCGAACAGAAATATTATCAAGGAAAATCTCGCAGATTGCTTGACAAAATTCCGTGTCAGCAAATATATGATATTTATCGGAAAAGAAGTTTTCATAGTAAGTATAAAATGTAGCGTTTTATGCCGATTTTTTCCTTAAAGATATACCTAACTTGATATACAGGATGAAAACGGGAAAGGTCCTGCAAAACGACAAGTGATGGTAGAATAACAAGTTTCATTTTCATAAAATTAAGGTATAAAATGTTTATTTTATGTAATAATAATAGTTGGAATCAACTGCTCAAAAGCTGATGTTGCATAAAACAAATGAAAAAATACTAATAGTTTTTTTTATATATTTGATGGGCCGACGTTTAACCACTGTCTCGCCTGATGGTAAGCGATGTTGCGGTCTACGATGAAGTGTTACGCTTAACCGTTCGGAAGGCCGTCATATCGGCTCAACTATAAAAATTTTCGGGCAGTTTACAAAAATTTTCGGGCAGTTTATAATTTTGCGTCCCGGAGTTCATTTCTTGGACAACAGGACTCGTAATTATGAAAAGGGATGGTGGTCTTGTCACCTTTGTTACATGCACTGCACACCTCACCTAGCCGGAGAATCCTCCTGTTCCGATCTTTGGAAACTTTACTTTCTGTTCCTTGAAACCTTACCCTATCTGAGAGGTCGCGGAGAACCTAACGGGTAACCGGGGCTCCTGCTCGACGTGTAGGAAAAGGAACGGGGTGGTTTTTAATCAATAAGAATCTGACACTCCCTCCCGCCTCACCCAGGCGGGAGCAGTCTTTCGATGATTTTCCACCCTTAAAAAAAACCCTACCTAAGAGCAATTACTCAGTAATCGCGCTTACGGCTACATGACCAATGACCACCGGGCAGTTAAGGCAAATAAATTAAATTAGTAGTAAAACAACTGCTAAAAACATTCATAGTGACCTCTACTATTAATCCAATGACAGAATTAAAAATAGCTCCAATATACAATATGTCATATTACGACCTTTAGACCAACGCGACGTGGCAATTAAAAAGAACAAATTTTATGATATTATCCGTACATTGTAGAATATATTAAATGTAGACGGAAATATTAGGCTTCAAATATGATGGCTTAACATGGCACAGCTTAAGCTCTTGATTAGGTATTTCCAAAATACTTTTTGGGGTACCTTAATCAAAGGAGACTAATCTTTCTCATAAAATATTAACTCCTTAAATGATAATTTGTTTTTTTGTATATAACGTTGCCCCACCCGCGATTTTCTCCTGTGTCGTGGGTGCGTTTATAAACATACAAGTTTACATACACATAACACCCAGACACGGAACAACAATGTGTGGATTACACAAAGAGTTGTTCCTGTCGGGAACCCGCCACACGTTAAACGGCAGCCAGTTGCCCAGCCACCGGGCCAACCGTGCAGTCATATAATTAAACGACAAGTCTATTGTGATATCGGCAGCGTCCAATAGTCCAAATTATCCCCTGCTTTACTCACACCAGACTAAAAAGACTGGACAGTGGCCCACTCTTATAAATTAACAAAAATCGCGGGTTACTCACGTAAATAGAAAGCTCTACTAGTTGCGGTCGCGGCTCATGAGGAAGAACCCCTCTGCGGTTCGAAACTAGTAGAGCTTTTCTCAGTATATTCACGTGAGTAACCCGCGAATTTAGTTAGTTTAGTATGTCTCACGATAGTTATTATAAAAATACACTGATAAAATTTAACATTTTAAACTGTCAGTCTGCCCTATAGTCCAGCCAATCCAGTCAATAGTCTGACAAGGGCTGTTAATGTTGATATTTATACCATAAATAAATTACTATGACTGCCTCGTTGGCCGAGTGGTCGCAAGTGCGACTGCCCGGCAAGGGGAATCAGGTTCGATTCCCGGATCGGGCAAAAATATTACTGGGTTTTTAAAAATCTCAGTAGTAGCACGGAGTCTGGAAATGTGCCCGGCATATGGCAATAGGCTCACCCCCTATTAGGCTATTACATGGGACTCATAACATAAATAGTGAAAAGTGAGTGTTATATTGTAGTGGCATTAAGTGCCGAAATGTACACCTCTGCCTACCCCTTCGGGGATTAAAAGGCGTGATGTTATGTAAATAAATTACTATAAGACTCAATTTAATGCAGCAAATAAACAAATGATTGATTTGCTAGCAGCACGAAATTCATTGGGTCAAGTCGTAATTGAATTAAATTATACATTTAATAGGTTGTTTTCCGAGAATTTTCAGTAATAGGATGTAATCGGGAGTCCTATTCCAGTGTATGGCAATAGACTCACCTCCTATTACGATGACACTCATAACGTAATTTGTGAATGGTGGGTGTTATATTAAAAACTAGCTTTTACCCGCGGCTTCGCTCGCGTCACAAAAGGATAAAAAGTAACCTATGTGACATATACCAATACACAGAGCGCCATCTATACCAATAATTTTGTTTTCTCTCGAGAATATCAAAATTTTCCGGGATAAAAAGTACCCTATTATTTAATCCAGACTTCTAACTTCACGTCTGCAAAAATTCAAAGCAATCGGTTGAGTAGTTACGGCGTGAAAGTGGAACAAACAAACTCACTTTCCGATTTACAATATTAGTAAGGATGCACTTTTGGAAACATGACGTTACTTATATTATTAACTTTCGTGAGACATACCAAATTAATGACTGCCTCGTTGGCCGAGTGGTCGCAAGTGCTACGGGCAAGGGTTCTCGGGTTCGGTCCCAGGTTCTGGCAAAATATTACTGGTATTTTTTTTTAATATCAGTAGAAGCACGAAGTCTGAAATTGTGCACGGTATATGGCAATTGACTCAACCACTATTACATGGGACTCATAACATAAATAGTGAAAAGTGGGTGTTACATTGTACAGTGGCATTAAGTGCCGTAATGTGTACCTCAGCCCCTTCGGGGATAAAAGGCGTGATATTATGTGGTAATAAATTAATTATAAGGTTTTCCGGCTTACTCGAGTTATTATTTGAAGAGGAACTCGACTAGTTTCAAGCCATTCTGGAGTCTCATATTCATGAGACATGATATTGTTGAAGAGGTTATTAGAAAAAAAAAACACTTAAGGTAGAAGTACGTATTCCCGTTAGTGTCCCAGTTCCCGTTAACTAGTCAGTTTTTAATTTTTTACGTCTTTCAACCAAAATCAAATTAGAGTTTGTAAATGGCAATAAATTCTTGGTACTATTTTATACAATTTTAATACCAACGTTCACCAAAAAGTTTAATGGCGTCAAAACTGTGCAAACTTAAAAATACGTTATCATAAAATTGTCTGTAAGTTCAAAGTTCTGTCAGTGAACTACGAGACCACCCTGTTGCAGAAATGATCTAGCCATACTTCGACGGATAAAATTAAGGTAAGAGTGTTAATGTTTATAAAAAGTTTTGTATATTATTTAACGATTTAACCTATAAATTAAGGTAAATCTCATTAAAACGTAAATGTTTTTGCATATTACATTTATTGGTACTCACAAACCCCTACTTGACCTAGTGCCCGGTAAATTCGTATATTTTTTACCGGTTACTGGTACACTATCAATCCGGTAACATACGTTGCACCGAAACCCGGTATTGTATCCTTATTGCTTTGAAATAGGTCTCATATTCCTTTGAAATTTTAGTTTATATTAAATATTTTCTGCCGGATACTAGTACACGCATTAACAGTTGCATTTAAATCCGTCATGGTCCTTAATGCCTTGAGATAAGTATTGTTTTCCGTTAACTCGATAGAATGTAGTTACTAGGCATTTTATTTGTTTTGTTACCATGTGCATTTGGTTGCTTTTGTGTTTTTCTGAATGATTTCCTAATTTTTATATAGTTTGCGTTACAGCTCTGCTACTCTAAAACCAGTTTTTTTTTATTTATGGGGCGCAGTTTCAGTACATTAATAGGAATATTGACAACTGAGCAATATTTAAAAAAATGGTTTCGGAAGTCAATGGTAATTCAATTATTTGTAGGTACTCCTTGACAGTAGTTGAAATTGTAGCAAGGGCGAAAAAGCTCTAGTTATTTCATTTACTTGAATATTATAATAAATTAATTATGATTTGCAGTTCGAGTCTTGACAAATGGTAACTTGTGTGTAATTTTCAGTACAAGTTTTGTCATCGTTGACAAAATTTGTTAGATAAATATGTCTCATTATTTGAAACTCCGCCTGTCGACATTTTCATACGCTAGTACTTTCCCATATTTCTTGCATGACTTTCACTTTCATTCATAAGTCACTAAACTCACGTGTCTTCAGATTTGGGTGCAAGATGTCAGACCTGTGAAGTTATCCAGGTGACAAAAAATCGTTGATAGGAACTAAAAATTGTCTTAAAGTCGTAGAGCCATAATTGAAACTGACTAAAGGTAAATTAATTTGCGTATTTATCTGCCTCTAAACCTTAAATAATTTTTCCAGGGATCTATACCTTTCCAAGTTGGACTTCTGGTGTCCGTAAAAAGCCTCGAGCTGCTTGCTTGCTTAAGTTGTCTCATAATAAAGTACTCCGAATTTCCTGAACTAACGCATGGGTTTGTGTTAAAATTTGAGCCAATTGTCGGCTTGCTTCTGTATGCTGCTGTATGATTACTTCAAACCAGTGACAACCTGGTCTGTCAGGGTTTTCTTGCTTTATTTTTAACTCTATACAACGTCTGCGTTTTAGTTACAGGAAATGGCTACTGGTTGGCATCAGCTAAAATTGAGAAAAGCGAAAAAAAGCTCGGTGCTCTTGATTTTTAAATAATTACCACACATTTTTTAACAAATATGTTTGAAAGTTTGTATTTTTACTATTTTATACCTATTGATTCGAAATCAGAAATTAGCAAATAACGGTTTAATTTTCTTTAAGGTAGCCATGACTGAGAAACAAAAGGCCATGGACGCAATTAGAAAAGGAGCCTCAATTTCAGGTGCAGCCAGGCAGTATAATATTCCACGGTCAACGTTGGACGACAAAATACGCGGCCACTATTCTATTGAATATTCCAAAGGACCTGCTACAGTTTTATCAAAAGAAGAAGAAGATCATATAAGTATATGGATAATTTTTATGGCAGATAGTGGATTTCCTGTAACTAAGGCGCAGTTGTTGAATAGCGTAAGTTTACTGATTAAAAAATTGAAGCGAGAAAACCCTTTTAAAAATGGCAGACCAGTTCGTCACTGGTTTGAAGCCTTTATAAAGCGAGCACCCTGAAGTAGGCCAGCGAGTGGCCCAAAATGTAACGCAAACCCGTGGTTTAGTTCAAGAAAGCAGTGTAAGAGTTTAAAAAAGTGGAAGACTATTTTATTATAGCACACCTCGAGGAAGCCATTAATTCTATTTTAACTCGTCGAGTACCGTATTTATAGACACAATTAAAGAACAATAGGTTGCGGTCACCGGTGACCGCTTGGTGTTTGACAGTTTAAAATGTAAAAATTTAAGTTAGTGATGTTTTTTTACCAAAGTTTACTGAAGATGCAACAAAAATTAATTACTAATGTTAACCCATAATTTATGTAATAATTTAATTAAAAAAAATTAAAACGAATTATGCTTTTTTTGTTAAATACAGACCCTAATTATTTTCACTAGGTACTTACTCTATTTATTTAAAAATATTTTATTTCTGTGAACTTTAACGTAAAGCAATAGAGTTCAAATTTGCGGTTAAATTTGCCGGATTCCGGGACAATTAAACGTTAACTAGTACAACTCTACCGGATACTGGTACAGTTGGCCCATTTTGTATTCTTTTTGTTTTATTGTTAATTAACATTTCCATAAGTTTAATAGAATTATAATATACTAAAAGTATACTAAATTATCTTACTGGTCGTATAAAATTTACTTTCATAAGTCTACTTGTTTCAGCCTAGCGCGCATGCAAAGTCAGGGAAGTTCAGAACTTCACGGTTACTGGGCCGTTTACCTTATATATGTATATTGAATTTCCCAGCATTTTCAATAATACTACAGAACCATGTTTTATTAATCAGTTTTGTATAATCGTCCAAAATGTGCGTGTTGCCTCGTAAGTAGTAAAAGCTTATCGCGCTACCTACAGTAACTGGAATAAATAAAAGTATACGCGAATTCTGATGTTTATCTACCCTCGAAACTTGTTCTGTGTAATACCTATTGGAATAATTATGTGAAACAAGTTTATACGAGAATGTTTTCACTCAGTCAAAAAAATGCCTTGCTTTTATGTAGTCTTTTTTTTTTGAGGGGGGATAATCATCCAATGACTTCTCCCGCCTGGGTGAGGCGGGAGGGAGTGTCAGACTCTTACTGACTAAAAACCACCCCGTTCCTACTTCTGCACTTCGAGCCGGAGCCCCGGCAACCCGTTAAGTCTTCCGCGGCTCCGTATCGGCATCAGCCTTGTTAGGCATCTGTGGTGGTCTGATGGCTCCTTGAGGCGCGCGCGGAACGTGACGCGCCGTACGCTCGTGCTTTTATGTAGTCTGACTGCACAGTTGACGCGGTGGTTGGGCAACTATGTACCGCGCGACGTGTAGAGGGCTCGATTCCTGCACGGAGTTACTCTTTGTGTAATCCACAATTAATTGTTGTTCCGTGTCTGGGTGTCATGTGTATGTGAACTTGTATGTTTGTAAACGCACCCACGACACAGGAGAAAATTCTAGTGTGGGCAACGTTTTTACAAGAAGAAGAAAAGAAGAAACTGAGTGACCTTAACTGACCTTAACCTTAAATGTGACTGCCGGACAAGGAGTCTCGGGTTCGATTCCCGAGTCAGGTAAAGTATTATTGGGTTTTACCTGCTTTGAATGTATAATCCCTAAGCTTGGTAGAAGGTTCGGAGATCGTAGTTACGTCACCTAAAAAATTTTGAAAGATTTCTGAAAAGGTCATACAAATATATAAAAAAATACTGTTAATTTAATTTTAAAACTATCTATTAATAAATTGAGTAACTACAGACAGGTAATTAGGCTTTAAATGAGAAGCAGTCATTCGCAAGAGCTGTTAATAATTGCTTTCTAAAACTATAAAGTACGAATTAGGTATAATTTGAAAATTAATTATTGATGAATTAATTACTTACTGTTTACGAATAACGCTATGAGTGATTAGATAGAAACTAGCGTCAAAATACAGGTAAATAGCAGAAATACAACCACAGTTACCTATAAACGCTTTTTTTTTCTTTGACAGGGGTAAATTATCAGTGTCAGACTGTTACTGACTAAAAACCACCCCGTTCTTACTCCTGCACTTCGAGCCAGAGCCCTGGCAACCCGTTAAGCCCCCTACGGCGTCGCGGAGAACCTAACGGGTAACCGGGGCTCCGGCTCGACGTGCAGGAGAAGGAACGGGGTGGTTTTCAGTCAGTAAGAGTCTGACACTCCTTTCCGCCTCACCCAGGCGGGAGCAGTCATTCGATGATTTTCCCCCCTTAAAAAAGAAGCCCCCTACGGCTCCTTTTTTACAGTCTCACAAATACATTATAATTATTATCCTGACCTATTGTAAATGTATGTGAGAAAAACGAAACGACAATACAGTGTACAACTTAAAAAATATCTAAAGACGACTAGGTCTCAAACATGGTATCCACTAAAAACTCAGAATCGCGTCCGAATAAATACTATTTACTTTTTTATTCTGAACGATATCATTTTCTTAATTATTATTATTGATTTATTTTATCTTTAAATCACAAAGGTAAGTATTTTAAAATCTAAGCCCCACAAAACTGTTACATTACATTTAGACTTAGAGGAATCGAAGGTAAGGCAAATGAATTTCAAGTATCAAACAATTCTAGCCTTCTCATATTAAAATGTGAAGTACGTATGAAAATCGTTTTGGGGATATCACCTGACTTGCTGATGATGTAGCTTAATTGTATTTTAGACAAATCGTTACATAATTAATAATACGTTTTCATAGAACACAATTGTGTTTTAATATTTATAATATGAAAATTACTAGGTTTCTGTTCGCAATTTGGGCCCCAATATTCAAAGCTAAATTGTTCACTTCTACATAACATTTTTATTCCCGAAGGAGTATGCAGAGGTGCACATTACGGCACTTAATGCCACTGCACAAATGTAACACCCACTTTTTACTATTTATGTAATGAGTCCCATGTAAAAGGGCCTATTGCCATATACCGGGCAAAATTCCAGACTCCGTGCTATTACTGAGATTTTTTTATAAAACTCAGTAGTACTTGTGTGTTTAAAAGTGTGGAAGAGCCATGCTCCGACACGAATGGGCCGTCTCGACCGGAGTGATACCACGACCTCACAGAAAACCGACGTGAAGCAAAGCTTGTGTTGTGTTTCGTCGTGCGAGTGAGGTTACCGGAGGCCCAATTACCCTCCCCTTCCCCAATCTCCCCAATTCCTGAATCCCCAAAGATCCTCAAACTCCTAATCCCCAAAAGGCCGGTAACGCACTTGTATTCTAACGCCTCTGGTGTTCCAGGTGTCCATGGGCGAAGCCGATTGCTTACCATCAGGTGATCCGTCTGCTCGTTTACCGGCTTATGCTATAAACAAAATACTTGGCCCGACCCGGGAATCGATCCCGAGACCCTTTGCCCGGCAGTTGAGAAAACTCGGCCAACGAGACACTCACACTTGATCAATTCTCTGGGTGTGTATTTTACTCTACTCTGCATTCTTCTATCGCAAATAGGCAGCTAAGAAAATGATTGCAATAAAAGAAATAAACAAAAAAAAAACAAAAACAATAAGGGCAAACAATGAACAGTATTGCTCGCAGACAATAAATAAAAAAGCATTGTCTAACACTAAAACACGTAATTGCAACCTTTTTTAATGAAATGTTTTTTTTTTATAATAAATTATAGGGGATGATTCTCTTGTTGTTAATTGTTCTTATACGTGCTAAAGACCTTTTATATACCTACCGTTTGTTTTGGTACATTTATTACCAATTTCAATAGTCTTAATGTAAAATTTGTGGATAATGTATCGATTTTTAACCGACTTCAGAAAAGAAGGAGGTTCTTAATTTGACTTGTATATATGTATGTATGTATATCTGTTTGTCATGTCACAAGTCACTTACACTGTTTAGGTGGGCACCATGTTTGAAATAACCATTCATAGCTTTATATTTTATAGCTTTATAATGCCGAGTACGGGGTTTTAAAAAAAAATCTGTTAAAGCTATATGGCAATAGGCTCACTCTCTATTACATGGGACTCATAATATAAATAGTGAAAAGTGGGTGTTACATTTGTACAGTGGCATTAAGTACCGTAATATGTCTACCCCTTAGGGGATAAAAGGCGTGATGTTATGTGTACATGTGTGCAACTGTAAAATCATTTTTTTAAAGAGTTTCGATAGAGTTTCTTGCTCGCTCTTCTCCATTCGAAAGAACACTTTGGAACGAGCGCCTAGCTTCCCTGACAGATGGACAGACGAACAATTCAAATATTGACGTTTCAAAATTGCTTAATTAAGGTTTAATTAACTCGTCGAGTACCGGTTTTATAGACACAATTAAAGAACAATAGGTCGCGGTCATCGGTGACCGCTTGGTGTTTGACAGATTAAAATAAAAGTTTTGACTTTGACTTTGACTTATATTTAGCGTGCGAAACATAGTTTTTTTTCTTTCTTTCAAGAGTAGTAGTGGTCACACTTAGTATTCGACCACACGGCACTATCATATACTATATCTATTACTATACTACCATCCCATCCCACAAGCATTTCAATCAGCGGAATGGTCTGCCATCAGACCCTTACCTACGAAGTAATCAGGAACCAAATCTGTGTGGTCTGTGACGTAAGGCTGAGTATATTTACACCATGTTACGGTATTGACGTGTAGTCATTAGACGTTCAGGGTGTAGGGAGATTTGATTAGCTGTAGGGGAGTGCAAATAGGGTAAGATTTGTGTCTTTCTCTGGAGGTAGACTGAGGAACGTATTGATAAGTGATATGAGTTTTTTGAGAGTTATAAATCCGATATTAAATGGGGCAAACATCAACAGCCTATAAATGCCCACTGCTGAGCAAAGCCTCTTCTCACACGGATAAGGTTTGAGCATTAATCACAACGCTTTCTCAATGCGGGTTGGCGATTTACAAACTTATAATTAAAAATTATAAGCCCAGGTGTCCTCACGATGTTTTCCTTCACCGTTTGCCAATGGTGTGTAGATAATCTTAGAAAGTACATGTAACGGGGAAAATGTCACATTGGTACTTACCGTTGGTAGGTTTCGAACTCGCACTCTCATGCATGAGAGACGGGCGTCTTAAACCTCCGGGCCACCACGACATTGGTACAAACATATTGCTAAAACATGAAGGATTTCAGAATACAAATCAGTACCATTACTGAAATTCTATTTCAAAACTAGCTGTTGTTCGCGACTTCGTCCGCCTAGAATATGAATTTTAATATTACCTAAACACATGTTGTTTGAATTTTCCAAAATAAAAGTACCTAGTCTAAATGTTACTCTTTAGTAGATCAGTTACCTGCTAGTAGGTAATAGTCCCGTCAAAATCGGTCCAGCCATTTCAGAGATCAGAGAGTACGTATAAACTGATTGAAAGACAGACAGATAGACGGACAAAAATTGTAAATAAATTTATTTTGGTATGTGTATCGTATAATACTATTTTAATATTACAAACACACACTCTAATTTCATTTATCTGTATAGATTAATACAGGTCAAATCTTTAACATTGTTCCAACCAAGAATGTTTAGACTTTTATTTAGATTTTTATTTTTCCATTTCTATTTTTCATTAATACATTACATAATACAACTGCTATCTGTGGTGTTAAGGTAAAAGGGGATGAGTCAGAAATTGTGAAAAATGAGCTAATTACACAGTTGGGTAAAATATATTACTAACTATTACAGTAAAAAGGAGATGAGTCAATATAATGTATTTTATTTCGTGAATCTCAAATAAAAAATACGAGTCTAGTCATAAATAGCAAAACCTAAAAAGTAAAAAGGAGTTTTGTCTAGTTATCTTCTTTTTGCATACGTGATCCTTTAGTTATAAAATTAGGTATAATGAGATAAGTCGACTTGTGCCTAAATTCATATTCATCGTTCCGCGTCAGTAGCATTTCGCGCGCGAAGTTGACGTGTTTTTATCAGTGCAACGGTGCAAAAAATCCTAAAATTTTGGTTTATGTGGGTATTTGAGTGTTGAAACCTATAGAAATGAATAGGATTAACAAGATAATATCACTGGCTCTAAATGGAAGTTCGATTGAACGTAAGTATGATGGATTTATAACTTTTACCTTTCTAACCTTTAAATTTATTATTCGTTGGATGATTACTTACTAAAAGTGTAATTCATATAGATTGTATTATTGTTTTAGAATTATTAGATATATTAGATTAGTGGGTGGTTTATTTTAAGTCGGTACCTTGTTAATTGCGCGCTGTGCAACATCACGGACTACGTGACGAAGTAGGTATGTAGGTAGAGGTAAGTTCTCGCACTCGTCGCGAATATTGTAGGTATTCACATTATTGTTTTGCGATTTTACAGATGTACAAGAAAATGTATCGGATAATCTCAGCAGTACGTCGATGAATGTGTCTAGAGTTAGCAGTGAGGTGACTGAAGAGCAATTGCAGGCTGCCCAAATGTTAGATGACTTACTCACTCCTTCTGACCTAGGATTCCAGCCCCATGATTTTCTAACTGGTTGGTATTTATTATTTAAAATATATGTCTGTATATTTGTTCAGAAATGTGTTGTAACATCCAAATTCTCAGTATTTATCATTTTTGTATATTGAAAATACTGCTACTACTATACTAATACTGCCTCGTTGGCCGAGTCGTCGTAAGTGCGACTGCCGGGCAAGGGGTCTCGGGTTCGATTCCCGGGTCGGGCAAAGTATTACTGGGTTTTTAAATATTCTCAGTAGTAGCACGGAGTCTGGAATTGTGCCCGGTATATGGCAATAGGCTCACCCCCTATTACATGGGACTCATAACATAAATAGTGAAAAGTGGGTGTTACATTGTACAGTGGTATAATGTGCACCTCTGCCTACCCCTTCGGGGATAAAAGGCGTGATGTTATGTTATGTATATTGAAAATAAAAAGTTAAAGATTTTTTTCTTATAATTAGATAATACAACAAATTATATTATTAATGCATTCTTTCCCAGGATATGATGAAACATTGACGAATGAGGAGGATTTACGGATTACCCCAAAACCCACCGAATCAGCCGATTTCAGCTCAGATGATAGTGTAGTTGATAGGACATACGCTCCTGGAATAGACAGTAGTTCCTCATCTGAGTCTCAAGGAAATGATGACCATAATGTTGAAGTTACGAGTATACCTGAAGAACATAATCAACGGCGGAAATCAAATGGAATAAACATACGAAAAATAATTAAAGATAAAAGAAACAAAGGATTGACATATAAAACACTATCAGGTAAAATAATTCAGTCAAGACAAGTTACCTCTCTACCCCTTTGCCGTAAAAAATGTTCTGAAAAAATTAGTGCAGACATCCAGAAAAAGCTGTTTGATGAATTATGGGCATTGGGTGATTACAACAAACGTTCAGCTTATTTGTCATCATTAATTTTAGATATACCAAAAAAGACCCAACGCATACGTAATACACTTGGTGAACCTAAATTACGGAGTATTAATCATATTTACAACTTAAAAGTAAATGGCACTATGATTGAAATTTGTAAGGGATGTTTCTTAAAAACATTTGGAATATCTAATAAATGTGTCGAAGTGGCAATAAAAAAGAAATCTGTAAGGGTAACAGGAATTTCAAGCCCTGATAAACGTGGGTCACATGTGCCTTCTAATAAGATAGGGGATGATGCAATACAGGCAATTAAAGATCACATTAATTCTTATCCATTATATGAATCGCATTACAGCCGAAGTCATACAAACAAGCGCTATTTACCGACAGGACTGTCACTAACAATAATGTACCAAATGTACAAAGAAAAAATCAGTAATCCTATATCATACACCTATTTTGGAAATGTTTTTCGTACTATGGGTCTATCTTTTAAGAAACCTTCTTTGGACACCTGCAATACATGTGACGCATACAAAATGAAAATTAAATCAGCTTTGCCACCAGATACAGAAAGTTTGAAAAATGACCTTGAGATCCATCAGGCAGAGGCTGATTCAGCTTATTCCATGAAAAAAAAGGACAAAGAAGAGTCGAGCGATGTTAAAAGAGTTTATTGTTTTGACCTTCAACAATGTCTTCCAACCCCTTTTTTAAAAACTAATATTGTTTTCTACAAACGGCTGTTGTGGACTTATAATTTGACTATTTACGATTGTTATAGCAAAAAAAGCTTTTGCTACATGTGGAGTGAAGCTGACGGAGGACGTGGAGCTAATCAAATAGCATCGTGCCTTTACAATTTTTTAATGACATTGCCATCACACGTAAAAGAAGTTACATTATTCCGATACGTGTGGTGGACAAAACAAAAATAGTCACGTTACTGCTATGTTTTTATGCATAAGCAAAATGAAACCGGGTTTGCTAATAAACCATAAGTTTTTAGTTCCCGGGCATACGCACATGGAGTGCGATTCTGTACATGCACAAATCGAACGAAAGAAAAAAAGAACTGATATGGCAATACATTTGCCAAGAGACTGGTACAACTTAGTCAGAATGACGAGTCCAAACATTTCTGTCGTGGTAATGTATAACAGTATGTTTCTGAACTTCGCTAAATTGTATAAAGGCCCTTTGCAGCTACGAAAAGTAGATGCATCTGGCGAGAAATTCATATGGCATGATGTAAAATGGTTTAGATTTAGTAGTGAATATGAACCAAGTGTAATACAGTTTAAAACAAAATTAGACAATTCAACCGAGTTTAAGGAGATTTCTTTCTGTCGAAGGGGCAAATCTAATGAGTCTTTGAATCCCGAGAAATGTTACGATGGTCAAGTGCCTATAAGTCAAGAAAAAAAACGAGATCTGCTTAGTATTCTTCATTTAATTGATAATAGTTGCCATGACTTCTATAATAAATTGGAAACTAGTGCAAACACACGAGATATAGATCCCGATACTGAGGAGTTCAGTGAAACTTAAGAAGTTAGGTATTTTGCATTTATATTTTTTAATTCCATTTATTTTTAAAAGCATTTATGATTAACGAATGGTGATACAAAAGAGCGTTGCTGGATATAAGCAATAGACGTGCCGTAGTTTCTATCTACCTCAATAGGACTGAGATGTGAAGATTTATGAATATATAATTAAACATTCTCAATTTTGTATACGTAAATAATAAGCAAATAAAGGGACGAGTCGTTTTAGGATTTTTTTTATTTTGTTTCGCGTTATGGAAAAAGGAGATATGTCAGTTATTTTAATAATTAAGAAATAAAAATATTTTTCGGTTACATATAAAAGACGACGAAATTAATAAATAAAAATTAAAACAGAGTTGTGTTAATTATTTCTAAATACTTTTGATTAAACTGCATTTATATTACAAAACAAACACGCGTTTTTTTTATTAGCCCCTGGTGAAAAGTTGTGTCTTTAGACTCATCCCCTTTTACCTTAACACCACAGTTATATCATCTGCAATATCAATCTGGACAAAAATGTACATATTTATGGCTAAACTCAAAATTTAGTTCAGGGTTTCACGTTCAACTGTCGTACTTTCAACCACTAGATATTAATATCAAGGTACAAAAAAGTCAACATTTTTATAAAAAAAAAACATAATAATACATGACATAAACTTCAATAGAAACCACTTACTTTTAATGGTTGCCACAATAAACGCTATAATGAGACAACTTTATCAGTTCCACGCAAATATAGACTTTGTCGACATCACACACGTAATGAAAACACATTAAATTTAAACGTACACATTCCTATAACAGTATGCTGGAATGCCTTGGCACGATTTTGTTAGCACATAAATACAGTAATGATGTCTTTTTTTGTAGGGATGAACCTCACAACCTCCCAAAACTACTGCAACTCCTGTAAGCCAGGTTCTACAGTAGATACAACCATGAAAGCACCGGAACATTGAAGTCCGGCGCGTCCCAGGGACATGAGTAACTGTCTTGGTTCCCGCAACGAAGTGAATCAGAAGATATTATAAGAGGAGAAGAAGAAAACGATAATAAAACGACAAAATGAATTAAGCCTAAAGGCACAAAAAAGGGACTGTACAACTGGGTGAAGCCCAGATGCCAAGCACAATGGAAACTTGACAAAAACTAAGTGGGTCCTATGTGTGAAACCTGGGCTTCTAATTTATAATTATTAGTATGCCAACCCGCATTGAGCAAGCGTGGTGATTTATGCTCAAACTCCGTGTAAAAAGAGGCTTTGCTCAGCAGTAGATACTTACAGGCTGTTGATGTGTATGTGTAATCTACCCCAGTTCCAAATTTTATCTCCATTCGTTCAGCAATTTTAATGTAATTGAGGAACAAACATACACACAAACTAACATTCATAATATTAATATTTTTTTAATGAGTTATGTCTAATGATAAAGTCATTTTGAAAAGAATATGATACTGAATAGCGTTATTTAATTTTTAATTGCTATGCTAAAGTGGCACCTTTTACCTGACTTTGCATAAAGGAGGGTGGTGTATTTTTAACCACATTATTTGCTTCTAGTTATTTATAATGATATAAATGACATAGAAATGTTACAGCACGCGTTTTAGTTAAAAAGATTTCATTTTTACAAATACATGATTAAACCATTACCTGACCCGGAAATAGGCCCCAGACTCTACTTCGCAGACTCACTTGCAACCATGCGACGTACATTATTATTAAATAAATCGAAGCCATTCATAGACAAATAACCAATAGACCTAAAACCTATTAGCCAACAAAACCTATCTTGAATACAAGTTTAAGTATCTACCTAACTTAGGTAACTTCGTTATAACTTAGTTAAGTTATCGAGTTACCTGGAGAGTTACAGTTATTTATTTCACGTTAATCCGTATCTTAAGATGATTAAAACATTATAAAACTTAGATTAGTTTTGGTAACAATTATTTTGTTAGGCGCCTTGGCTTTTAGGGAACAGTGAGTTGAGTTCCTTAAGATTGGTAAAGGAGGATCCTCCGACCAGACGAGGGGATCGTGCCTGGCGGGCTTTCTGCCCAACAGCTGGACTACGTGGTCATCTCATCATCTCCGGCTGGGAGCGTGATGTCCAGGCCGATGCCTGTCTCGCCACTATCTTTCGCTGCCTGCAACTACGAGGGGTTTTTTTAAGGGGGGAAAATCATCTAATGACTGCTCCCGCCTGGGTGAGGTGCGAGGGAGTGTCAGACTCTTACTAACTAAAAACCACCCCGTTCCTTCTCCTGCACGTCGAGCCGGAGCCCCGGTTACCCGTTAGGTTCTCCGCGGCTCCGAATCGACATCGGCCCTATTGGGCCCCATCTGTGGTGGTCTGATGGCTCTTTGAGGCGCGCGGGGAAAGCGACGCGCCGTACGCTCGGGAACTACGAGGGGTTGGAGTTGTCGGGCCTTTGCGGGGCCCGATGTGGTGGTGGTGTGGTTTTGACCTAATATCATGAGATTAAGTTCACCTACCTAAAATATCGCTTTTAGGTTCGTCCTTCTGAATGAATAAAAGAATTGTATACCATTCCCTAAGAAGTTTCCAAAAATAATAGTTGTTGCTTCTATTTTCTTCTCAAAAATATTTCACATATTCTTCCAAAATGACTGCCTCGTTGGCCGACTCGGTCGGTCGCAAATGCGACTGCTAGGTAAAAGGTCTCAGCTTCGTTTCCTGGGTCGAGCCAAGTATTACTAGGTTTTTAAAAAAATGTCTGTAGTAGCACGGAGCCTGGCATTGAGCCCGGTTTATGGCAATAGATTTACATCCTTTTACATGGAACTCATCATAAATAGTGAAAAATGAGTGTTACGTTGTAGTGGTATTAAGTGCCGTAATGTGCACCTCTGCCTACCTTCGGGGATAAAAGTCGTGATATTATTCGATATTTTACTCCCATACGCTCCGCAAAAACACTACACATATACTGTCCAGGACCATTTTCGGTTGTTCATAGTCTGCCTTTCGCTAACTCAGTCATCGGTAACAGGAGACCTTGATTGATTTATAAAGCAAAAACCTCGATGGAGAATGGCAAAATGCATTTTTGCGCCTCACAACTAGGTTCAATCTGGATCTCGCGAGGTCTCGTTCGTTTTTAGCGAGATTAATCTAGTTCCAAAAATGGGCAAAATCTCGTGAGATTAATGAGGTTATCTTAATGGAGAATTTTTGTTTGCTAAGAAGAAGAGAGAAGACTGTATGTTCTTTTCATTTGTTATTTGACAGTTGCGTACACCAAGGTAGAATTAGCAATATTTTTTTTTGCCTATCTATACTTTTGTTTGTTAAATTACTGTTCAATATCAATAATAAAAAAGTAGATTATATATTTACAACTGAAAAATATATTAATACTATATAATAATATGAGAAAACATAAAAAATAAAAAACAAAGGAAAGGAAAGAAAACAAAAAAGAAAAAAATTGCTAACTTAAGGCATCGAAAAAATTATCCTAATCGCAGTCGTGAGGAAGGGTGCCCAAAAGACTGGCAGCTTTGCCACGTTGAATGGCAAAGCTTAACCTTTGCCCAAGGTAGTAGCCAGCCCTTCGATCACCTGAAGTGTCAACCATCCTCTTTACAATATTATAAAAAAGATGTGGTCTTGGACGCCACGTCCCTGAAGTTTCAAATTACTTAAAATTCATTGAAAAACTAACTTCTCCTTGACTTTTCTGATGTTGCGAGTGTCCGTGGACGGCATCGATTGCTTACCATCAGGTGATCCTATATCTGACTCATTGTCTGACAGTAGCACATAATATCTGATCAAGATTACCACTGCTTAAACATCCAATTACTTTTAAAATCACTTTCAATTTTCTCAGCTCACGATAGAACCTGTCCTTACATCGAAATCGCATTATGTCGCCCTAAGCTCATTCTGTCTTTGTTATTCCCTTCTCAGAGGTCAATGGGACCTCCTATTGTCCCGTATAATCGGATAGGTAATGCCAGGTGCGAATTATGTCAACTTAAACCTTGTTGACATAACAATAGAGTAGTAATCGGAGCTTCCTTATATTCCCATCGCGTTATTTGTCATTATAAAAGAAAGTAATGTTGTTTTTGGGATGATAATATAATAGGGTAGATGCCTAATTTTTATTTTAATGTCCATCTGGTAGATAATTTTAAATCATTAGAAACGTATTTTTTATTTTCTTACAGAATCGAATACTTCCGACGATATATTGATTTGAAATGTCGCGTGACGTCACTTCTATGTTTATCTAATACGTAGAAATTACGTTTTAGCCCCCACTCCTAAACTTTGAATAATTTTATATAACTATTGTTTTATTACACGACAAAATAAAAAAATACGTGTCTAATATTTTTTCATTACCCAACTTACGGACTAATAAGATTTTTAATTGGCATGATGAACCCTGATGACAGGGTTCATCATGCCAATTATCACACTTTTTAAACCCGAAAGAGAAGGTGATGAAGCAAGTACTAATTATTCAACGTAACAGCCACTTTTCATTAGTTTCATATTTTAGTACCATGTATTATAGAGGATCAGCTTATTTCTATGCACCAGGTACAATACCAGGGTTCGTAATATCAATGAGAATTTTCGAAAAATCAAAATACATTAAATTTTACAGGACCGAGTTTTTTTTATTATACCACGACAATGGCAAAAAATGCACACGGCCCACCTGATGGTAAGCGGTTACCGTGGCCTATATACGCTTGCAACACTTGAGGCATTACATGCGCTATGCCGACCCTTAAGACACCTATCCACTCCTCTCTTGAAGAACCCCATGTTGTAGTTTCTTTCCAATTGGGACCATTTCATAACTGAAAAAATATTATATATTTTAAAAATGTTAACGTCATTACTTAAGTGTTACAAACGCAACTCGCAAGTAAAAACCCCCTGCATACATTTCTGATTCTGTCAAGATATCATTGAAATGGCAAAAACCATATAAAAATCACTCTAACTAAGACCATATTAACGAACCATAGTAACCATCTTCACAATCAACAAACACAATTCGAGGACGTCAGCGATTTCTTCTCGTCCTAACAATGAACATACAGTCGCTACGTGACCCGAAGTCTGGCGGAAACTGCCGAAACATATTCGTACGTGTTGACACTGAATGGGATAAATGGAGGACTCGGAGACTACGGACCAGGAATATAAGCATCGTAGTCATTTTTGGGTTAGATGTGTTACTATTATGGAGTTCTGGGATACTTTTTTAGTGTTTTTGTGGTTGGCGATGGACGAAGTTCAACTCTACTTGTATTATGTGTAATATTTATGTAAGTATGACCATGCATTCTTTTTTTTACTTTTAACTTGTACGTACATCATCAACAGTCTATTTGCCAACTACTGATCAAAGCCTCTCATACGGCGAAGGTTTGAGCATTAATCACCACGCTTGCTCAGTTGTCGGGTTCATCATCAACAGCCTATAAATGCTAACTGCTGAGCAAAGCCTCTTCTCACACGGAGAAGTTTTGAGCATTAATCACCACGCTTGCTCAGTTGTCCAGGTTGCCGATTTTAAACTTATAATTAGAAATTATAAGCCCAGGTTTCCTCACGATGTTTTCCTTCATCGTTTTTCAGTGGTGTCTGAATAATCTTAGACAGTACATATAACTCGGAAAAAGTCACAATGGTACTTGCCGTTGGTAGGTTTGAACCTGCACCCTCATGCATAAGAAGCTGGCGTCTTTAACCTCCGGACCGCACGACCTTTAACTGTTATTCATATGAATACTTAGAAAATCTGAAGTACGCATATATGAACAACATATTTCTCGAATGTTGAACATATCTTTGCTAGAAAATGTATCTGATGAAAACCAGAATTTCTACGAACTGAATTTTATGATTTATATCCAATATAATATGTTTCAAAGCATTTCGTTTCGGGCGCAGTCGACAATGCAGCGACAGGACTTTGAGAAGACCAACGTAATATCGACGGGCACATTACAAGGAAATTGTGTACTTGAGCAATAACAGAATAAGGAAGAAAAAGGTATTAATTTGACAAAAAACAGCAGTAGAAATATAATAACTTTTTATTGAGACATAACATAACATAACATCACGCCTTTTATCCATGAACGGGTAGGCAGAGGTGCACATTATGCCACTGTACCTCTACAATGTAACACCCACTTTTCACTATTTATATGTTATGAGTCCCATGTAATAGGAGGTGAGCCTATTGCCATATACCGGGCACAATTCCAGACTTCGTGCTACTACTGAGATTTTTTTAAAACCCAGTAATACTTTGCCTGACCCGGGAATCGAATTGAGACATACTAAATTAATTATTGTGTTTTCGGCTTACTCACGTAATGACTGAGTAGCAGCACTAACAACAGTAACAGTCGCCATGTCATATGTGCAATGCTCAATGCGCAATGTTCATGAATTTGGGCCTCTACCATGGCTTGAAACTAGTCGATTTCCTTGTCTAATAGTTACGTGAGTAAGACGAAAATATAATAATTAAATCATTCATTACACATATTACTGCATTTGTTAAATGCACTTCTGAAGACATCATCATGATGGATATCCTCTCTGTAAGAGATCATATCTTTAACCGACTTCAAAAAAATTAAGGTTCTCAGTTTTTCCTGTGTGTATGTATGTGTGTATGTGTATATGTTCACGATTATCTCACGATTGGCTGAATCGATTTATATTCGGTTTATAAGTAAAGTGTTTATGCTAAGAGCCAATTTTTCAATCATCACTTAATCATTAACTGTAGATTAAAATTGACAGTTAGAGTATGGAAGACTTATCAAATGTTCTAAGTTATTCGTCAGTTAAAATCAATCTGGCGGTGGAAACATCGGCTCTTAGTATATTACTTAACCGACTACAAAAAAGAGGGAGTTGAAGTCAAGCAAGCGTTGTATTTCATCGTGTGAGTGAGGTTACCGGAGGCCCAATTACTCCCCCCCCCCCTTCCCCAATCTCCCCAATCCCTGAATCCCCAACGATCCTTAAACTCCTAATCCCCAAAAGGCCGGTAACGCACTTGTAACGCCTCTGGTAGTCCAGGTGTCCATGGGCGACGCTGACTGCTGACCATCAGGTGATCCGTCTGACCGTTTACCGGCTTATGCCATTAAAAAAACAAAAATATAATAATAGGTATTGTAACAATTTTTCAAACTGCAGCACATTAAAGGACACTTTATGGCAACAATAGTCGTGGCATAGTCGTACACAACATGAAAAAAAAACAAAAAAAATGGCATTCAATCAAAACATACTTTTTCTACACAAAAAAAAACTCCTAAGTTAGTGCAATTTATCTCTTGAAGCCATCATCATTATGGTTGCTTTTTGCGTGATGAAAAAACGTCTAGGCTCTCTGAGTTTTCATTAGATGGGTCCCATATGAGTTGCGTGACCCAATTATGTGACACTATGTTAGTACGTCATGTGCGAAGAGTTTTAGCTTTATAAGGGCTCGTACACAAGACTGTGATGCGGCGTCGCATCGCAAAAATGTGCGAGCTCCCTCTACGCATCGCAAGAACTTGCGAATTGATTCGCATCGTGTATCAAAATCTTGTCTTACCAAAATCTTCTTTGTTTCTTTTCCTGTATCTCCTAAGCAATAACAGAAGAGCGCACTTCTTTTTACGATCCATGCCACGACTTAGTTTTCAATTCAAAATACGTTTAGTACGGTTGAGAGTTGTCGAAGGAATGGTCACCCTGGGAGACGCTTTGTCGCACGAAATCGTAGGTATCGCAGCAATTCGCATCGTAATTATTTGCGCTGCGAATCCGCATCGCAGTTTTGTGTACGAGCCCTAAATGTACACTTCAAACTATACCAACCAGTTGAGCATGATCTCGTTTTATATGATCTTTTCGTACATTTAACGGTCAGTTTATACTGGTTTGCATAGCGTGATGTGTCGCCATATGTACTTATTCTAAACAAGAGGTTTTAATTCAAATGTAAAAGTTAGTTTGAGTGGCTTTAGTTTGTAAAATCCTGACTTTTACTTATAAACTTAAGGCAGAACATGTTTGCATTACAAAAAATAGATTTATCTTAATTTATGGAATGGTATATTCTACTATAATCATTATTTTGCTTATAACGAGACTTTGATCATCAATTAATGTATAAAAACTGTGTTTTGTAGATTTTTTTTTGTATTTATTTTTGTATTTGTATTCTATTACCTACAAAAAAAAGAGGATGTACTATATTCGGGTGATTGTTTTTTCTTTTTTTTATTGTTTGTTCACCGATTACTCCGCCATTTGCGAACCGATTTTCAAGTGTCGTTTTATTTTTTTTATCGTATTTGCATTCTATTACTAAGATTTTTAATTAGGCTCACTTCATGGCGATCCGTTCAGATTTTATTTGGAACGCGATATTTTTTATTCCACAATATTTTATTTTTTTAAGGGGGGAAAATCATCGAAACCCGCCTGGGTGAAGGCGGAAGGGAGTGTCAGACCCTTACTGACCAAAAACCACCCCGTTCCTTCTCCTGCACGTCGAGCCGGAGCCCCGGTTACCCGTTAGGTTCTCCGCGACATTCCACAATATTACGTAGTTCTTGATTTAAAGAAAATCTTTCAGCCAAAGTTGTTATCTATCTGTCTCACCGTTTTATGATTTTACGAATATTACACCATCTTTAAAAAACAATAACGATTGCCTCGTTGACTCGTTTATAACGGAAAAGATTTTTTTTTAAAAGCACTGGGTTTGTCTGTTATTCTATTTAGTTATGACTGCCTCGTTGGCCGAGTGTCGCATGTGCAACGGCCAGGCAAGGGGCCTCGGGTTCGATTCCTGGGTCGGGCAAAGTATTACTGGGTTTTTCCAAAAAATCTCAATAGTAGCACGGAATCCAGAATTCTCACCCCCTATTACATGGGACTCATAACATAAATAGTGAAAAGTGGATGTTACATTGTACAGTAGCATTAAGAGCTGTAACATGTACCGCTGCCTACCCCTTCGTGATAAAAAGGCGTGAGGTTATGTCTTTAAAAAACAAATACCCACTTAAATAAATGGATTCTCAAAAACTCACAAACGTAAATCATGTCATAATTACAGTACAAACAATTTTGATACGGACGCCATTTTGAAAGTGTTAATTAGTGCGAAAACAATACAGTATCATGTCAAGTCCTAACGAGATGAATGCACATCAACATACACCATTCTATTTACTTACTTTAATAGATTATCAACTCTATTCTAAGTTTGTTAAAGTTGAAATTAATTTGTCAGGTTAGTGTAGATTGACCTGCTGTTCCGTACTAATGATTCGTTTGTTGGACCTTAGTAAAATATTTTGAAGAAAATTTTCTCCTTTTAAGTTTATTTCGTGTTTTTTTTTGTTAATTAACGACAAAACATAACAACATAACATCACGCCGGTTATCCCCGAAGGTATAGGCAGAGGTGCACATTACGGCACTTAATGCCACTGTACAATGTAGCATCCATTTTTCACTATTCATGTTATGAGTCCCATGTAATAGGGGGTGAGCCTTTTGCCATATACCGGGCACAATTCCAGACTCCGTGCTACTACTGAGATTTTTTTAAAACCCAGTAATACTTTTCCCCACCCGGGAATCGAACCCGAGACCCCTTGCCCAGCAATCCAAGGCCAATTAATGACACTTGTTTTGGATTTCAGTTGCCTCATAGGTTAAATATGTCTCAAGTGTTTCTGGGTACATTCTTAGATCCTATTCCTGGAAAAGAAATATAAGGGGTTTCTGCTTATTGTTATAGTAAATATAGAAGTTCTCGGAAATAAAGTCGGTGCGTCAAGTACGCACCGACTGACATGAATAACTATCTTGGTTCCCGCAACGAAGTGAATCAGAAGATAAGAGAAGAAGGAAAAAATAAACGATAGTTTCCACTTCCCTCGGATGAATTACTGCAGGAGACGGAATGAATTAAGCCTAAAAGCACAAAAAAAGAGACTTTACAACTGGGTCAGTCGCCAAGAACCTCGGAAATTTGACTAAAAATTAAGTGGGTCCATGTGTGAGCTGTTATACTTGCTTCCAATAATAGGTATATCAAAAGCGCCTAAACGCACAGAAATTTGTTCTAGATTCCACAAGGTCCGTATAATAAGCTACACCAGACGAAACAATTAAATTATTGAACATAGTGTTACGTTCATATTGTCAGAGATCACACTCCCAGAGTGTGTGATGGGCAGACTGCTCCACAGAACGGACGGAACGCCATAAATTAATGTATGTAGGGATGTTTAAGTATACTGAACCTCACACGTCATACAAATTCACACTTGTACAATCTAATTTCCGGGTTTTCTGTCATTTTGTAAGAGTCGTGACAAATCTGTCACGTATTTATGACTATAATGGATATGTCACGTCTTGCTGACGTTTCTGAGTGGTTCATGGTTGTACTGTAGTCGCTATTTCAGTATTTTATAATAAATTAATGTTATACTTCGTCCCAAATAAAATTTTCTAAATTATTGATTTTATTATTTTTGACGAAATAGTGTAGATCCTGTAGCAGCGTGACAATCGCTGCATCGTATGTCGTGGAATGTTGTTCATGAATATGGGGCTCTAGTACCTATGCTTGGAACCAGTCAAGTTCTTCGCCCAATAACTGAGTATTTGCCAACTAGTCAAATTCAATACTTTTTTCGAACTGTCAAAAACGACAGTTTTCTATGAATTTTGTACGAGATTGTGTATTGTGACGTCACGTTTTTTTAGCGTCAACAGCGTATGATTTTTTTAAAAATTGCTGAAAAAATTTTGTAACTCAGTTGGTCATAAATACAATAGATAAGGTGGATGGTTATTTTTTACTATTTTGACTATAAAATAAATTATTTTGACTGTTCAATACAATATATTGAATAGTCAAAATGATTTATTTTTGATTGAGGAAAGTAATAGATTGCTTTATTTACGTTTTTTTTTTTTATTTGTTTATTTTCATAAATGTATACATTTTTATTAAATATACAAAAATCGCCAAACTGTTACCAGTTTGTTGGCGATAATGGCGCTCTTAAATATTAATATTACGTGAGTCAGCCAAATCCTGAAAATTGGGTTCTCGACCAAAAATGTTCCTCAAATATGACCATAAGATACTTCATGATCAGTATTCACGCTTGCAAATACGTAAACCAGCAAGGCAAAAAAATTGAACATATATTTTTGAAATTTTACTGAATAAAATTCCTTTACCGCAACTCTCGATTTCAAAAAAATTTCATTAAAAAGTATGATTATGAATCCTATTAATCTTTTAATCAAATCTGAATTACCTATGAAGTGATTTTATATGTATCAAGGGCCTTTATAAATTTTATCAGATAACAAAATCCTAAGGGATTCCCAGGGATGATGGAGAATAATGGAAAGAGGGCGAAGGGTTGATAATCTTCAGAGTAAAAAAGGGTTTTTGCCAATCAAAAATCGACGGATCGATTGACGTAACGTCGTGAGTTCGATAGCTGTGCAATGAATCGTTAAAATTATATTTGTATAGGTTGCTTGTATTTGGAATTAGGTGTATGTATTGTAACGTTTTGTGTTGATATCAAAATATATATTGTGTTTTTTTAAATGGGTGTGATGTCATAATCCTAGAATGATTATGACATCACACCCATTTATGATGATGCTGAAAAATTTAGGAATAGTGTAAATAATATTAAAAGAACATGGCAGGAATCGAAAAAGCTATTATTAATATTATTATAAATACGCAAGTTTGTATGTTGGTTTGTTATTCAGTCAGGTCGTAATGGCTGAAGGGATCGGGATGAAATTTGACACATCGGTAGATTATGGTCTGGAATAACATATACATATGTTACTTTTTATCCCACGGAAAAGCGGGCGACGCCGCAGGCATGAGTTAGTTCAACTTGATTATTATTATGTAGTATTTTACTCGGGCCAGATTCGTATCCGATTTAGCATGAGTAGGTGACACATTTAGCATAGGCATGTTGTCAGCGTCTCTCCTCTAATTCTTCTGTTTTAATTTTTTAACTTAATGTTTGTCTCACTTCCACTGTCACACCTATATTGTGTTTTTATATTTTACTTATGCTTTATAGAGCCTGGTGCTGAATAAATGTTTTTTCTTTCTTTTTAATGAATTCTTGGGCTGTAATCTCTCTCATACAAATTGTTTACAAATAATAACAAAACAAAAAAACTGTACCAAATCTTATTCCTTAATTAACTTAAAGAAAAAATCTTAAAAACAACAAGAAATAAAGGGCGTCATAACAAACAGCTAAAAAAAACGTCGAACCAACACAAAAAACAAAAATAATTCGGTTTCAAAATTAACTTTGCTAACGAACTTTCAAATACTAATTAATTACTTTGTAACCCAATTACTGAAACGTCTCCTGAAAACATGAAAGGTTGACCCTTCATGAAACTGTCTATTGGTTGAAAGATTCTTTCATGACCCTTCGGGAGTGACCTCTGAAAATTTTTAACGAAATGTGTTTTCTTTTGACAAAAGAAAATACACATATATACCTACATGAGACAACGCACTTATATCATTCCCAAGATTTTTTTTAATGACTAAAAACCAACCCGTTCCTACTCGCCGTCCGCGGGCCCATGATTCTAAAGAATTAGACTTAGGTACGTGTTTAGACAATGATATAAAGAAAGGTAGAAAATATTTTTTCATTATAACTGAACGTGATTATTTTTAATCTCCAATTTGAGCATAATGATGGCACTTGAATGTTTTTCACCAGTATCATGAGAACTACGTAGTAGGAGTGCTTATTCACATGTGCTGGGCGCTGGATACAATTCTACATTCCGTTAAATATAGGAAAATACGTAGGTATTGGTTATCTTTTTTGCCAATTAATCGCAAACTACAAAGTCAAAGTTAAAGACAAAATCATTTATTTCCATTAGACTGGATCGGAGTGATAACACCAACGGCTTCACAGAAGACCGACATGAAACAACGCTTGCGTTGTATTTCGTCGTGTGAGGATACTGGAGGCCCAATTAATTAAGACCAAACTTCGAACGTTAAACCAAAAATTTTAAAATCTGTCTATCAGTCCTCTATTGAAGCTATTTGCTCATTCCAAAGGGACCAAACTCCCGCAAGGGAACTAAAATACTATAACATAACATAATATCACGCCTTTTATCCCCGAAGGGGTAGGCAGAGATGCACATTACGGCACTTATGCCACTGGATTACTTTTCACTATTTAGAGGTATATACCACTTTTCACTATTTATATTAAGAGTCCCATGTAATAGGGGGGTGAGTTTATTGCCATATACCGGGCACAATTCCAAATTTCCGTGCTACCACTGTGATTTTTTTTAAAACCCAGTTGTACTTTGTCCGACCTGGGAATCGAACCCGAGACCCCTTGCCCGGTAGTCGCACTTGCGACCACTCGGCCAACGAGGCAGTCTAAAAATCTATATTCCATCATAAAATGATTTGACTGGTTACATTAACAAAATTCAACATAAATAATGGCTTCAAAATAGGATGCAGTTATTGACATTCCACCATCTACTTTCGGGAATTGAAGGTGTAAGATTGTATCTTATTCATCTGACCTTATTGCTTCCCATGGCCCCATATTGGTACAAGTCAGTAGGTCAATTCTGTTTGACAGCACTTATTTTGTGTAGGGGTCTCATGGGACCCCCTTTGGAGTACCTCTAGGGATCTGCCCTAACAAAATTGTTGCAAGGGTTTCAATGTCCTTGAATGGTAGGAAGAAGGTATTGAGTTTTTTTTTAATATTAAGTCATTGCCAGTATATTTTTTTTAAACTTAGAGAAGTTTGGTGATTGCAAGTAGAGTCAAAATGAAGAGGCCAAGGATCACTGTTTACCTGGTAATCTGTGATAGTGGTGGTCATGGTGGCCCAAAAGTTTAAGACGCCCGCTTTTTATGCTTGAGGACGCGGGTTTGAAACCTATTACCAGCTAGCACCAATGTGACTTTTTCCGAGTTATATGTACTTTCTTAGATTATTTAGACATCACTGACAAATTGTGAAGGAAAACATCGTTAGGAAACCTGGGCTTATAATTTCTAATTATACCTAAGTTTGACATCGTCAATCCGCATTGAGAAAGCGTGGTGATTAAATGCTCAAACCTTCACCATGTGAGAAGTGGCCTTCGGTCACCGGTGGCCACTTGTAGGTTATATATATAGAAGCCGCGCCCTTATGCAGGAGAAGCGAGCGTCCTGTACCTCCAGCTCACCACAACACTACCATAGTCACTAGAGTTATTGAAAAAAAACATTAATAAAAAATATAGCTTTTTCAAACTAAATAACCTCTGAGGCATTCCTCTACCTCCAATATTTACTGCCATAATAAAAATCACTCAGACGATTATTTTTCAAAAACTTTAAATAAAATAAAACAAAACTAAGTTTTTAAACTTTGGGATACGAATCGTGGTTAGCACTCGGTTAACTCTCAGAGGGTTTAGATCACTTTAAATCCTTTACTTTAAACCCTCTAAAAGTTAAATATTCGGTACCACAATAGAATTCAAACTGATACGGGATTTGAATACCAATAGACATATGTAAGTAACTACGCACCCATTTTGTATTTTTTCATTTGTATTTTATGACAAAGAATTTACCTGGTATCTTATACCTGTTTATACGAAAATTTTTAATAATTTGTATTTGTTTATTTTAATTTATTTTGAATTTTTATGGCATAAGCCGGGAAACGAGCAGACGGATCAACTGATGGTAAACAATCGGCGTCGCCCATGGACACCTGGAACACCATATCTTAGTAGTTGCGGCATAAAAGAAAGACAAACGTACCCATTGTAACTTTCGTATTAACATACTAAATAAATTATTATGTTTCGGCTTTCGGCTTTAGCAGCGCGACAGTCGCCGCGTCGCGGGTCGCGAAATGCTGCTCATGAATATGAGCCTCTAGCATGGCTTGAAACTAGTCGAGTACCTCGTCAAATTACTACGTGAGTAAGTCGAAAACATAATAACAAACGTACCCATTTCAGAATATATAATATTTATTTTCCAGTATTTTTTTATTCACTACGAATAAAATTCATCTTAACTGCACGGTTGGTTAGTTGGACTGCTTCATTGGCCAAGTGGTCGGAAGTGCGACTGCCGGGCAAGGGGTCTCGGGTTCGATTCCCGGGTCGGGCAAAGTATTACTGGGTTTGTAAAAACCTTAGTAGTAGCACGGAGTCTGGAAATGTGCCCGGTATATGGCAATAGGTTCACCCCCTATTACATGGGACTCATAACATAAATAGTGAAAAGTGGGTGTTACATTGTACAGTGGCATTAAGTGTCGTAATGTGCACCTCTGCCTACCCCCTAGGGGATAAAAGGCGTAATGTTATGTTATGTTGTTGCACGGTTGGTGCGGCCGCCGCGCAACGTGTCGCGGGTTCGCAACTCTGTGTAATCCACAGATTGTTATTCCAAGTCTGTGAACTTGTATATGAACTTGTATGTTTGTAAACGCACCCACGACACAGGAGAAAATCCTAGTGTGAGGCGCTGTTTTCATTAAAAAATCACTACAATTATCAACCATCAATTTTCAAATGAATATTTGAAATAAATCCTATATTAGTAAATAAACAAACGAAGCCTGATTGATGATTGAATCTCAAACAGTTGCTGTTTTCTTACTTTAAACCTACATTGCAGAACGAAGCGATGTTTGCCTATCTATACATAAAATAAATAAACACACTTTGTCTATTTGTAATATTAAAATAACCAACATGCATATGAATATAGAAACATAAATATACATATATCGTTTGTCTTGCGGGTCGCGGAGCCCATTTTTTGTTCAACCCCGAGAAGGAGAGACCTCCACATATTAAACATACATATATAATATTTTAACAATTTTTGTCTGTCTGTCTGTTTACACTGGCTAATCTCTGGAATGGCTGGGCCGATTTTGCAAGACTTTTATTAGCAGGCAGCTGATGTATTAAGGAGTAACATAGGCTACTTTTATTAAGGAAAATTGTAACAAAAAGAGTTATGTTCTAAAATTCATATTCTACGCTACGCGAACGAAGTCACGGGCAACAGTTAGTTTTCATTAAATTTATTGACTAATTAGCAAACGATTTTAAGTTGCTTTCAAATTTATACTTATTCAATCATGTTGTACGACTTACTCACGGCACTATTTGACGAGGTAATGCCGGAATACTGAAACGTTACTCAATTTTAAGTCGTGTTCAAATATCGTGCCATCTCTGTCATTTTACAAAGAATTTGTAGAGATAGAACTATACTTAAGCACGACTTAAAATTGAGTAGCGTTTCAGTATTCCGACATAAATCGGCTGGAATGTTGGCGTGTGTTCTATTAAGATAGTCATGATTATAGGCCCCTACCGTGGCTTGAACCTAACGGGTTACCGGGGCTCCGTCTCGACGTGCAGGAGTAGGAACTGGTGGTTTTTAGTCAGTAAGAGTCTGACACTCTCTCCCGCCTCACCCAGGCAGCAGTCATACGATGATTTTACCCTTAAAAAACCGTGAATTGAGACTAGTCGAGTAATCTCATCAAACAGTTATGTTAATCAGTCGTACAGCGTATATTTAGAATATCTCTTGATAAATATAATAGAAAATGACCATGTTTATTCATTGAAATACATTTAAGTATTATACTTGTAAAAATATTTTCTTCTTACAAAACTTAATTTGAATGTAGTGCTCGAAATTGATATAAATATTTAATATCTAAAAAGGGAATAGGAGTACTCTCGACAAATGTAAAACATAATAAAATAAATCCAATGATTACCTACCAAATTTTCAGCAACTCGATAGAAATCTGTAACAAAAAACAAATAAGATTATTGTTATGTACTGAGAATACCTTTAAAATTAAAAAAGTTTATTAGCTAACCTACACAGATAAATAAAATGGAATGGTCAGTTTGTAACAATAAAACAACCGTATTTTACTACATGCATATAAATAATTTAATATACATACGATACACAATACCAAAATAACTTTTTAACAATTTTGTCTGTCTCTCTGTCTGTCCGTCTGTTTATTTGTTTGTACTAGCTAATCTCTGGAATGGCTGGACCGATTTGGACCCAACTTTTATTAGCAGATAGCTAATATACTAAGGAGTAACATGGCTAATTTTTATTTGGAAAATTTAATCATAAAACTGCCTCGTTGGCCGAGTGGGCGCAAGTGCGACTGCCGGGCAAGGGGTCTCGGGTTCGATTCCCGGGTCGTGCAAAGTTTATTGGGTTTTAAAAAATTCTCAGTAGTAGCACGGAGTTTGGAATTGTGCCCGGTATATGGCAATAGGCTCACCCCCTATTACATGGGACTCGTAACATAAATAGTGAAAAGTGGGTGTTACATTGTACAGTGGTATAATGTGCACCTCTGCCTACCCCTTCGGGGATAAAAGGCGTGATGTTATGTATGTGGGTGTTACATTATACAGTGGCATAATGTGCACCTCTGCCTACTCCTTCGGGGATAACAGGCGTGATGTTATGTTATGTTATGTTATGTGGATCTTAAAAAAGTTATGTCCTTAAATTCATATTCTATTCGGACGGAACGAAAGAACGAAGAAAGGAAGTACTGAATGAATATACAAGTGTTGTATTAAGCGACGCTCTTCTGTCTTCCCTCATGTTGAAAACATCGTGAATACGAACCAAAACCAAATCTATGTAAAAAGCCCAAAACAACTCGATCCGGGCACTACCATGAGGCAATATCTATAAATTGACACTGAAATTCCAACTCTAAAACTGGTACAATTAAGTAGATCTTTAATCGTCGAACAATATTCCGCAGTTATATCCCAACTTACTATTTTAACGATGCAGTTAGAGTATCTGTACGTAAAATGTTATTGCAGTGCAGGCGACCGTGCGGGCTGTGCAGGGCCGCACTTGGAAACGTGATACGGCTAAACCTTTTTTTTTGAGGGGGAAAATCATCCAATGACTTCTCCCGCCTGGGTCAAGGCGAGAGGGAGTGGCAGACTCTTACTGACTAAAAACCATCCCGTTCCTACTCCTGCACTTTGAGCCGGAGCCCCGGCAACCCGTTAGGTTCTCCGCGGCTATACGGCTAAAGCTATGATTATAACTTTGTATTTAATTTTGACTGTTTAAGATTTAAAAAATGACTCGACTCCTAAATTCCACAATTTAAATTATACTTTTATTTTTTATTCCATTGGATTTTATTGTAGGTTACTTATATTTTTTATTTCTACGAATGACTCCCTCTAAAACTTATATTAAAGAATAAAGTATTGAGTATTGAGTAACTTTTCCTACGTGATATGGCTACGTTAAGTTACGAGCAATGCGTGTAGTGACGGCAAGATAGAATACATTATAGCTCGAATACTGAAAAGCTACTCAATTTTAAGTTGTATTTAAATATCGTGCTATCTCTGTCATCTTGTCGCGGAGAACCTAACGGGTAACCGGGGCTCCGCCTCGACGTGCAGGAGAAGGAACGGGGTGGTTTTTAGTCAGTAAGAGTCTGACACTCCCTCCCGCCTCACCCAGGCGGGAGCAGGCATTCGATGATAATCCCCTTTAAAAAAAAACTCTGTCGTCTTACAAAGAATTTGTAGTGACAGAACTAGACTTAGGCGTGACTTAAGCCCTTCTCTTCATGTGTGTGGTTAGAACCAAATAAACGTGAAACTTTTTAACTACTATCTCCAACCCGCCTGCCATACGTGTAGATTTGGAAAACATTTTTATTATGTAGCCCCATAGTCCAGCTGGTCGTGGTGGCCTGGAGGTTTAAGACTCATGCATGAGAGTGCGAGTTTGAAACCTACCAACGGCAAGTACCAATGTTACGTTTTCCGAGTTACCTATACTTCCTAAGGTTATCTAGACACCACTGACAAACGGTGAAGAAGAACGTCGTGAGGAAGCGTGGGCTTATAAGTTCTAATTAAAAGTTTGCATTGCCAACCTGCAATAATAATTAGCAAGCGTGGTGGTTAATGCTCAAACCTTCTCCGTGTGATAAAAAGCTATAGACTATTGATGATAATCCATCTGTAAGTTGACTCTGGCTGTGGATGTGTTGAGAAGTAGGCCTGTTGAAATCGTCATAATCATCACCCCTTTTCGGTTTCTGGTTGCTAAGTAATTTAGGCATAGACCTCTCCAATAACACTTCATTGAACACAATCTTCAGCTTTTTGTATCCAAAACCAAATGTGGTTAAGACAAAAAAAGGTAGATTAAAGAGGAATTTATAAAATAGCTAAGTTTGAAATGCCATACAAATCGTTTCAGTAATATTTTTTAATTCAAGTCCTAAATACGTCCCATGAGCATCTGTGAACCGTTATACAATATCGTTCTGTCGAAACTGTATTCGGGATGCGGAACAAACCGTGTTTAAATACAATAAGTCTAGATATAAATGGGTGCCTAGGTATTTATACAGGATTTTCAGTAAATATTGCACTATACTGTGAGTGGAGCTAGCTGGGACCAATACCTACTTAACCAACCCAATATATTATTATGTTCAGCGAAAATGTACAGTTTCAAAATGATATCACAATTTTGCAAATATCGAAAATATACTACTTTGACAAACATCTCTTAACATATCTCAGTGAAAAAATAAATATTTTTAGTAAGTTTTGTACGTCAAATTGTTCATGAATAAATATTTTATTCATCGGTAGGTCTTTTTCTTATCAGAAATAATAGATTTTTTTGGAAATATAACTTCTAATGTCTGTTTTTTGTAGAACAATTGCCTTGTCGCACAAGAAGGCCTTCTCGCCTTCAAAGAACGACTATCATTACTTAGTGACGGTTTAATCAAAGAAGGTCAAGAGGTAAATTAGGCCTTTTTGTACATTGTTTTGTCGCTGATTTCCACCATGTTTAGCAACATAATGATGTCATATCACGTGCAAACTATTACCCAGTAGATACGAAGTTTTTAGGTGCGTTTAGACTAAATTTTAGTAAGTCCAAAAAAATTGTATTACCCGGACTTTCGTTAAAAAGTATTTTTTATATCGAATTTACGAAATAAAGTAGGGAGTGGTATACCATTTTAGAACATCGTGAGGATTTTAACATCGTGAGGAAACCTGGACTTATTATAAGTTTACTTTACTTTACTTACAACGTGTAAGCGTAGTGATTAATGCTCAAATCTTCTCCATGTGAGAAAAGGCTTTGCTCAGCAGTGGGCACTTATAGGCTGTCGATGTATGTATGTTGTAAAAAACCTTAAAATTTACGATTCAAATTCTCTCTCAAAGTAAACACTTGTGTTTACTTTACGATTCAAATTCTCAAAGTAAACACTTGTGTTTACTTTGAGAATTTGAATCGTAAAACTGTGTATTGTTATTTTATGTATGGTAACATAAAATAATGGTATGGTGTAACTGTGTATGGTTAAGGCAAGCCTTAACCATACACAGTTTTAATCATAAAATAACTAGTTTAAGTTCACAGCCAAAGTTATTCATGACGTCTTTGATTAAAACTTACTTATCTTGATTTAACTTCATAAGTTGAACGTTTCACGACAACTTAAGTATAATTAAGAAGTCAAGTTCTATTGTTCGTTCATTTCTTGTCCTACCCTTATCAACTAGGTTTTTTTTTAACTCGTCGAGTACCGGTTTTATAGACACAATTAAAGAACAATAGGTCGCGGTCACCGGTGACCGCTTGGTGTTTGACAGATTAAGGGGGGAAAATCATCGAATGACTGCTCCTGCCTGGGTGAGGCGGAAGGGCGTGTCAGACTCTTACTGACTAAAAACCACCCCGTTCCTTCTCCTGCACGTCAAGCCGGAGCCCCGGTTACCCGTTAGGTTCTCCGCGACTATCAACTAGGTTAAGGTCTAATTCTTAACCAGATTCTAAAGTCTTATATCTCCTAAGTAACAGTGGGGTAGTTTCCTACATTTAATTTTAAATGTCTGATATATTAATTTAAAACTTTAGACAAGTATTTTTTCTTTTCTCACAAAATTAAATACTTTCGACGATATATTAATTTGAAATATCATGTGACGTCATAGCGTGTCACATTTTGTAGCACGTTATGACGCAACGACCTCTCACTCATAAATTTAGCGCCATTTTATCTAAGTATTGCAACTTAGTACGAGAAAATAAAAAATATTGTGTCTAATATTTTTTTAATTATCTAACTGACGGACTAAGAAAAGATTTTTTATTTTGATACCCTGGACACTACCCAATTTTATGATGAACAACTTTGTGCAACATGATGCGTGGCATGTTGTTGTCTCACTTTTTTTAATGGAATAAGCCGGTAAACGAGCAGACGGATCACCTGATGGCAAGCAATCGGCGCCGCCCATAGACAGTCGAAACACCAGATGTGTTACAAGTTCGTTACCGGCCTTCAGGGGATTAGGAAATTGAGGATTGTTGGGGATTCAGGGATTGGAGAGACTAGAGAGGGGGCAATTGGGCCTTCGGTACACTCACTCACACACCGAAAAATACACAAAAGTTTTGTTTCATGTCGGTTTTTGCGAGGCCGTGGTATCACTCCGGTCGAAACGGGCCATTCGTGCCGAAGCATGGCTCTCCCACACTTAAATCCATACTTACTCACTATGTGTCGCATACTTTATTATACTACTATTAATTCCAAAAAATATTACGGCTCATCTGATGGCAAATGGATACCGTTGCCTAAGTTACACACGAAGTATAACAAACGTATTTTTTTTAAACGTTGCCCCGCACTTTTTTTTTTAAGGGGGGGAAATCATCGAATGACTGCTCCCGCCTGGGTGAGGTGGAAGGGCGTGTCAGACTCTTACTGGACTAAAAACCACCCCGTTCTTTCTTCTGCACGTCGAGCCGGTGCCCCGGTTACCCGTTAGGTTCTCCGCGACGTTGCACACTAGGATTTTCTCCTGTGTCATGAGTGCGTTTATTGCTAACAATGTTCAATTCATTATAGTGTAGGGCTTTGAAATGTTGACTATACCATTCTCGCCGCTTCAAACGCCTCGTTTACCGCTCATGGTTGTAGGCCCATGGCTCAGCTTGAAACTAATTGATTTATCTAGTCCGAAAATTACGTAAATTATGATCATAATTAATTACGTTTACAATTTTCTAAACTAATGTTGGAATTTCAATTTCTCGTAGTATTCCAAGTAAAATATAGTAATATATATTGTCTTTTGAAAACAAAGTTCTTTCAAAGTTTACTGTATGCATATCATTAAAACCGTTCTGCTAGAAGTCACAGCTATGTTTCTTATTTTTCTTTCATTTAATGAATGTATACCAACTGTATAATTTCTATGAGTTATTTAATAGACAATGGAAAGTTTGTCCTTTTGTATGAACACTTTCCAAGTTTTACCTTTAATATAAATATCTAAGTATACTTTTTATTTATTTTTTTAACATTATTTATTTTAGTTTATTAATAAGAATTTAAACGCCAGCGTACTTATTTCTTAAATATTTGGTGGAAAAATACTAACATTAAGTTGTGAGACATATTAAATTAACTAAAAATCGTGGGTTACTCACGTGACTGTCAATGAGGAAGAACCCGCCTGTGGTTCGAAACTAGTAGAGCTTTTCCCAGTATATTCAAGTGAGTAACCCGCGATTTTAGTTAACATTAAGTTGGTCTTATAATCAATTAATGAAAGTGTGATTATTTTTTAATAATTTGTTGTATTGAACAGTCGAAATAATTTGTTTTTGATTAAGAAAAGTACCCAATTCACGTAAGTGCAATAAATTATGCACTTCTGTCTACGCTTTCAGGGACTATAAAGACATTGTGTATTCTATAATACACAATGTCTTTTTATTATATATGAATGCATCGTTGGCCGAGTGGTCGCATTTGCGACTGCCGGGCAAGGGGTCTCGGGTATTCCCGGGTCGGGCTAAGTATAGGGTTTAAAAAAAAATCTCAGTAGTAGCACGGAGTCTGGAACTGTGCCCAGTATATGGCAATAGGCTTACGCCCCTATTACATGGGACTCATAACATAAGTAGTGAAAAGTGGGTGTTACATTGTACAGTGGTAGAATGTACACCTCTGCCTACCCCTTCGAGGATAAAAGGCGTGATGTTTATATTCTATAATATCATACAAAAAACACAAAATGTTAGAAATTGATATTTTCCGATTATTTATATTTTTCAGGAAGAAGTTACTTCGTTTATATATTCATAAGCCGAAGGGTCGGATCCCAGGGTCAGTTCCATATCATATAGTTCATGTTTAGGGTTGACTAAGCTCGTAAAGTTATTTTTGTAACTTGAATATTATCTATTTTTGCAGCGTTGATATTGTAAGATACCATCGCTGGTACCTTCTCTTGAAAAGTATGGTTTTTATAGGATAAATAGATATATAGGACGGAATATGTTTTCTCTTTCAAATCATCCTTACTAATATTATAAATCGGAAAGTGAGTTTGTTTGTTTGTTTGTTTGTTCCGCTTTCACGCCGTAACTACTTAACTGATTGCTTTGAATTTTTGCAGAAGTAAAGTTAAAAGTCCGGATTAAATAATAGGGTACTTTTTATCCCTGTAAAATTGATATTCCCGAGGGAAAACAAAAGTATTGGTATAGATGGCGCTGTGTGTATTGGTATATGTCACAGAGGCTACTTTTTATCCTTTTGTGACGCGAGCGAAGCCGCGGGTAAAAGCTAGTAGTTTTAAAAACGTGACATCAGTCAGCGAACCCCGATCTCTTCTGTACAATAATTATAATTATAAGTTTTGGTATTGTATAATATGTGTCTTGGTGGCCCGGTGGTTTAAGACGTCCGCTTCTCATGCATGAGGGTGCGGGTTCGAATCTTACCAACAACAAGTATCAATGTGTCTTTTTCCGATTTATATGTACTTTCTAAGATTATTTAGACATCAATGACAAACGGTAAAGGAAAACATTGTGAGGAAACTAGGACTTATAATTTCTTATTATAAGTTTTAAATCGCCAATCCGCATTCAGCAAGCGTGGTGAAACCTTCTACGTGTGAGAAGAGGCTTTGCTTAGTAGTGGGCATTTCATGGCTCTTGATGATTAATTGTAAGGGAGAACCTAACGGGTAACCGGGGCTCCGGCTCGACGTGCAGGAAAAGGAACGGGGTGGTTTTTAGTCAGTAAGAGTCTGACACTCCCTTCCGCCTCACCGAGGCGGGAGCAGTCATCCGATGATATTCCCCCCTTAAAAAAAAAGTGTGAATATAACCGAAGACTACCTGCTGACAGATAGTCTTTGGTTTTTTTTACACTTACAATTGCTTGACCAAAAATGGAACATCTTTCTAACAAATATATTTGACAACCCTGAAGTATTAGTTTAGTACCCTACTCGTAAATTACGATTTTATTACTTCTGTAACATATAATACTTTTCTAAAAACATACACATAATCTATGAATAGTCTAAAAGTTCGTCCTTCGATTCTTGCGGTATTTTGGCTCGATAAAGTGATATATTTTAATAATCATAATTGCATCATTTGCCGGTCATCGACAATTGCAAGATGGCTGGCAGTGGTTATATGAGAAAAGCTGAAGACTGAGCTCAGTGGCGTGCCATTGGAGAGGCAGTCCAGTAGTGGACGAACGCGAGCTGATGATGATGATGATGCATCATTAGTCTGTTATTATACCTCTAAAACCATGTGATGACAGTATGACAGGTTGGGCAGGATATAGTTGTTACACTGTTACCACGGTAATCGTATAAGCACGTTAAAGGACTAGACATTTGATAGAGACCGGGTTTTCTAATAAACCTTTTTCGAACTGCGCGACAGTCGCCGCGTCGCGTGTCGCGGAATGCTGCTCATGAATATGAGTCTCTAGCATGACTTGAAACTAGTCGAGTTCCTAGTCAAACAGCTACGTGAGTAAGCCGAAAACATAATAATTGCGCTTTTACCTTTTAGATGAAAAATAATCTATCAATGAGATTGTAAAACATTTTTATAAATGGTCACGATGGAGTTTCTTGCTCATTTTTTCCATTCCAACATTAGATATTGACAGATAGACAGACGGACAATTTAATTGTAACGTTTCAAAAGTGCCTAAATAAGGATTAATTGAAATAAATGCTTTGATCTTAACTTTGACTTTAATCTCCAATCAACTTATGAAGTGTGGATATTATGGATAAGCCAGCACGCACCTCCTCTTATATGGAGGAGGCTTACAGCAGTGGAACTTACCTACATACCCCACAGATTATATCTGTTCAAGGATAAATGCGTAGACTTACGTACCTTTTTAAGGGTAGGAAATCATCCAATGACATCTCCCGCATTAGGTAAGGCGAGAGGGAGTATCAGACTCTAACTGACTAAAAACCATCCCGTCCTTACTCCTGTACTTCGAGCTGGGGCTCCGGTAATTCGTTTGCTACATTTACACTCTCGCACGACCAGACACGAGGTTGAGATACATTGCAGTCTTATAATGTGAGAAAGACTACAACTCTTTTAGAATAACGACAATGTATCTCAGTCCCGTCTTGACTCGCGCGAGAGTGTAAATACAGTAGGTAAGATTTTCGCTACACTGTCGGGCATCAGCTTTACTGGACCCATGTGTGGTGGTCTGATGGCTCTCACAGATGCGCGCGGAACGCTCAGATCAGGGGGCTTACTCTTGAATCCAATTCCGATCGATCGACATTGGTATTGTGAAGTTTCGTACTCTTGAGTTGCAACGATATTGATATTGAATGAACTTAATGGTATTAAGTTTGTCTTACTCCGTACTCTGAATGCTATTTTAACAGCTACGATTGTGGTTGTATAGTGTTGACATTGAATGATTATTGAGTTTTTATTCAGTTGAAATTGCATTTACATTGAGATTGGTTTCAAGAGTAAGCGCCATAGTGCTGATCGGGTGGCGAACTACGCTTGCTCGCCGTCTACCAACCCGTGCAGACCCCTTATCTTCAAACGATAAAGCCATAACATTACATAATGAATTGGGATGATGACAGGGTATGAAAATTAAAAATATAATTAGTCCGTAAATTAGATTAGGTAATAAAAAAATATTCGACACGAATTTTTTATTTTGTCGTATAATAAAACAATACTTAGATAAAACGAATCAAAGTTTAGGAGTGGGGGCTAAAACGTCACTTCTACGTATAAAATGTACATAGAAGTGATGTCACGCGACATTTCAAATCAATATATCGTCGAAAGTATTCGTTTCTGTAAGAAATAAAAATACGTGTCTAATGATTTAAAATAATCTACCAGACGGACGTTAAAATAAAAATTACTCATCTACCCTATTACCACCAAGCAATCAGCAGATGGCTTGTTAGTCTACTCATTATTATAAATGATCTTGAATTATACAGTACAGGTGTAGGTAGGAATTAATAATTATAATTGTTAGAGTGCTGCTAATAGATTAAATGCTGCTAGTACTGGGTTATTTGGCATGTATTTGACTATTAAGTTAGTTTGTAAGGCAATATATCTCTTAATATGTCTAGGTATAGGTGTTTTTTAATATAAATCCCGTTGTTTAAACGGTCCTAAGTGCGACTATCAAACAAATAGTCAGACCCTAAACTAATTGAAAAAAATAAATAAATAAAAGAAAACTAAAAATGAATATTTACAGAGAACATCAAAAAATTCGTCCGTATCAACGTCAATAGCAAAAGTACCCAGAAGGCTGGCAGCATTACCACGTTGTATGGCAATGCTTAACCTCTGACCGAGAAACAGACCTGCCCTTTGGTCACAAGTAAGGGTAAGTGTGGGACAGCCATGCTTAGGCACGAATGGGCTGGCTCGACCGGAGTGATACCACGGCCTCACAGAAAACCGACGTGAAACAATGGCTGCGTTGTGTTTCGTCGTGTGAGTAAGGTTACCGGAGGCCCAATTACCCCCTTCCCCAGTCTCCCCAATCCCCGAATCCCCCACAATCCTCAAAATCCTAATCCCCGAAAGGCCGTTAACGCACTTGTAACGCCTCTGGTGTTTCGGACGTCTATGGGTGACGCCGATTGCTTACCATCAAGTGATCCGTCTGCCCGTTTACCAGCTTATCTCATAAAAAAAAGATTATACAAATGCTGAGCATGCGTTACATTTATTTTCTTTAGCAACGATTCAGTAAAGGGACATATACCATTAACAATGTAATCAATTTTAACTGGGAGTTTACAAAACGGAAAACTTCGAAAAGTTTATATTCACAATTCATTTTTTCCGATCGTCATTATATTCAAAATCCTCAATACCAAATAAAATAGAATCAACCCCGTTACATGCTTGCAGTCACTCGATAAAGGCAGTCAGATCACCAACCACATTTATCCCTTGTCAAAGCATTTTCCTGAAACCAAAATACAGGCTGAAACTATCCGTAATACCTTCCTAATGAAACAGGTTACGTTCTGTTGATCTCCTGAAAAGGATCTTATTAACCTTCGTTTTTCAGGCCATTTTGTTTCCGCAGGTAACTTAGTAGTACCACTTAAGTGATCAAGTAGTCTTGAGGTTGAAGTTTGAGTATGAATAGTTATGTGCAGCGCTTTCGTTTTTATATTGGGGCTTGATTTTGTCTTTTATTTGTTGCGTACTTAATATAAATCTGAAATTATGTGTTTAGAACCTGTTGATCTATACCATGGCCAATAATTTTGAAAATTAAATAAATTATTTTGAACATAATGTTATTGAATTCAATGCTAAAATTCACGTTTTATTTTTGTAAAAATTTCTCATCCGATAGTTCAAACGTCAAAAATCTCGTTCTAACTATCGTACCTTAATCCTCATAAAAAAAAAGAAAAATAAAAAATTCCTCAGATTTAGCAACTGCAATGCCAACCACTCAACTAACAAACTAATGTTAAAGTTACGATTATTTTAATCAACACGTCTAAGTGCATTTTGGAAGAAAAAGATTGTCATATTCATACCCCAAAGTGCATGTTTCGACCACTTACGTGGAACCTAAACGCTCTTAAAATAAGGTCTATATTGACGAAACCTTTCATGATACTTAGTTTCTATTCTATTTATAAGAATCGTTTACTCTTAATCTAAGGGGAGTGAGAGATAGAAGATAGAAGGAAGGTCTGTATACATTTAGAAAAAGAAAGTATGTACTAAGTGTACATTCGGGGCTCCGGCTCGACGTGCAGGAAAAGGAACGGGATGATTTTTAGTCAGTAAGGGTCTGACACTCCCTCCCGCCCCATCCAGGTGGGAGCAGTCATTCGATGAATTTCCCCTTAAAAAAACTATTCCCTTCACACCTCTGCTTGCCTTTCCCCAAACAACCGCCATAATACAAAAGGCAATTAAAAAACACAAAATGTAGGTAACATGTACCAGACTAAGTACAGCCACTGTCAAAAGTGTTGGTTACGTTATTAACTAAACGCGGACCACTTCAATATGTAATCTAGATAAGCCATGCGTTATCTGAGTGTACAGATAGTCACAAAAGTGTTTTCGTCGACAGATTTAGATTAAACTGCCTCGTTGGTCGAGTGGTTGCAAGTGCGACTGCCGAGCAAGGGGTCCCGGGTTCGATTCTCGGGTCGGGCAAAGTAATATTGGGTTTAAAAAAATCTCAGTAATAGCACGGAGTCTGGAATTGTGCCCGGTATATGGCAATAGGGTCACCCCTTATTACATGGGACTCATAACACGAATAGTGTAAAGTGGGTGTTACATTTTACAGTGGCATTAAGTGCCATAATATTCACCTGCTGCCTACCCCTTTGGGCCTTTGGGGATAAAAGACGTGACGTTATGTTACTTTATGTTAGATAGAAAAAAAATATAAGTGGAATTTTTGTAATTTCAGTTTCGAAATTATGAAAATTTGATTAGTCGGTGAACGATCTGATAAGAGATAAAATATACATTTATTCTTGGAACTTATAGAATAACTCGAAGATTCATTGGAATACATTTATTTGGTAGAATATTTTAGAAGTATTTTCAATATAAAGTCTGCCTCGCTGGCCGAGTGGTCGCAATTGCGACTGCCAAACAAGGGGTCTCGGGTTCGATTCCCGGGTCGGTCAAAGTATTTACTGGTTTCTTTTTAAAAAAAAAAATCTCAGTAGTAGCACGTAGCCTGGATATGTGCCCGGTATATGGCAATAGGCTCACCCCCTATAACATGGGACTCATAACATAAATAGTGAAAGGTGGGTGTTACTTCTGTGTGCACGTCTGCCTACCCCTTCGGGGATAAAAAAGCGTGATGTTATGTTATGTTCAATGTAAAATCATTGACTGCACGGTTGGTGCGGTGGGTGGGGCAACTGGCTGCTGATTCTCCCTCGTGTGACTCTTTGTATGATCCACAGATTGTTGTTCGATGTGGAACAGAACACAGGTCTGGGTGTCATGTGTATGTGAACTTGTATGCTTGTAAACGCACCCACGTCACAGGAGAAAATCCTAGTGTTTTTTGTTTTTTTTAGGGGAGAAAATCATCTGAATGACTGCTCCCACCTGGGTGAGGCGGGAGGGAGTGTCAGACTCTTACTGACTAAAAACCACCCCGTTCCTTCTCCTGCACGTCGAGCCGGAGCCCCGGTTACCCGTTAGGTTCTCCGCGATAAAATCCTAGTGTGGGGCAACATTTTTAAAACAAAAGAAAGAAAAAAATTGACGTCACGTCAAAAATAACGTTGTTTAGGAGTAAGTTTATTTATATGTAGGTACTATGTATCATGTTGGGTATTTGGTGATTTGGGGATGAAGTTTTTTTTTTTTATTTATCTATTATCACTCTTGTGCTCACCAGTACCGGTTGTCTCTCATCCATCGCAACTCTGTGTACGTTGCGTTGATATCAACTGATACGGGAGATCGCTAAAATTAACAAGCTCTTGTTTTTCACCGAAATTCTAATTCGTTTCACATCACAACATGGATACAATGTTAGCATGCTATTCATTATTTTCGTTGATTAGGATTAAGTAGGTTTTAGTGACTCGTTGAGTGGTTAATCAAGTTAAGGGAATTTGAGTTCTATCTCTATGGTTATTGGGATTGTAACATAACATTTTGTTTTCGTTTATAGTTTTTATTCCCTGTATGAAGAGATACACATACATTATCAATAATCTGACATTCACGTGCTGTCGGCTTCAATATTGGGAGAGTTTACATACATATAAGTTCACATACACATGACACACAGACCCGGAACAATAATCTGTGGATCACACAAAGAAGTTATTCCGTGCGGGAATCGAACCTGCGGCAGGTTGCCCAACCACCACGCCAACCGTATCTAGTCTAACATTCTTAATGATATTTAGTTCAAACCACGGTGTGTAGTAACATATGCTACCTACATCTAAACTTGTTATATGACTATTGTATTAACACCCAAAAACTATAAATTAATAAAGAACTTATTCATAACCACACTGCTGAAATTACTTTCGGATTTCATTTTGTAATAATGCTGAATCATTATCATCAACAGCCTGTTCTCGTCCACAGCTAAACATAAGCGTCTCCAGTAGCACGCCAATGAGCTCGATCTTCAGCTCATCCAACCACTACCAGCCACCTTGCGGATATCGTCACTCCACCTAGGTGGAGGGTGCCCTACACTACTTTTACCTAGACGCGGTCTTCACTCCAGAACACGTTTACCCCAACGGTCATAGATTCTTCGACAAATGTGACCGGCCTACTGCCATTATAGCTTGTTAATCCTTTGGGCTACTTCGGTAACTTTGGTACTTTGTCGGATCACCTCGTTAGGGATCCTATTCATCAGAGAGACTCCGAGCCTAGCCCTCTCCTTAGCTCGCTGCGCCACCAGTCACACTGTTAGTGTCCACGTCCCGGCTTCGTATGTCATTACTGGCAGGACGCACTCGTTAAAGACTTTTGTCTTCAGGATTTTCGGTAGCATTGACGAATCTTGCCTAAATATATATAATAATCATTATTGAATTAATCTATAGTGACCAGATTAGCGATATATTAAAGAAGGGCCAAATTAAAAGTACCCTTAACCGACGAGCATGCATGAAAAGATTGATGACTGTTAATGAAGCGAAAGAGGTATGTAAGAATCGTAGTAATTGGCGTTCATTAGTCTCTGCCTACGCCCATGGGAGACAGGCGTGAAGTTATGTATGTATGAATTAATCTTGCCTACAATAATTACTGAAGTGTTAAATTAACAACAATTTCTCAGTATAAGCATTACTCGAAGAATAAGAAGCACTAACTCATAAACCTAACAATATTATAAAGAAAATATAGTGACCTAAATATCGCCACAGTCTCGTATGCTCAGCACATCACTATTCTGTCATTTTGATTGATGATATTTCAAACTAGTGACGCGACACTCTCCTGACGTGTAGTAAAAATATCATAGTGAAACAAATTGCTGGAAAGGTGGGAAATTTTACTTTGTTACGTCATTTGTTTACTGTCTAGTCTAGTGGGAAAGAGGCGTTCGATTCCGGGGTTGGTGTTTTTTATGTGATAAGCCGGTAAATGAGTCCATGGACACCTGAAACACCAGACGCGTTACAGAGACGTTATCGACCTTTTGAGGATTAGAAATTTGAAGACTGTTGAGGATTCAGCTAACTCACGTAATTATTTGACGAGAAACTCGACTAGTTTCAAGCCATGCTAGGGCTCATATTCATGAGCAGCAATATTACGTAATAATAATTAACGCTATCCTTTACTAAAAATATTGAAACCAAAATACAAATATTTTCTTCACGCTGAATCCATCGAAACATCTTTAGCCTTTTTGCGACCCCTACAACGAAACGTCCAAACGACCCTTTTACAAAAAAAAAAAATTAAAACATAAATTTCATAATCAACTGTCATGTTAGCGTTAAAAACAGGCGTAAAACGTAACAAAACTCTTTTTTCATTAAAAATCTTCTTTTTAAACTTCTCGCTTCCACTGAGCTTGAACCCGAAAGTTTTTGAACAAGTTCCAACAGGTTTAATTGGATAAAAATGTTGCTAAGCTTCCTAAGTACATTTTGTAGCCTGCACGTTGTTCTTTGTAAACCTAAACCTTATTTTTAAGCTGTAAATTCATTTAAAAGTACGTTAAAAATAGCTGAAGACTAAACGAAATGAAATGTGTAGTTGAGCCTGTTTTCTTTCTGCGTGGAAATCATCTTATGTCTTCTCCCGTCCGGGTGAGGCAAGAGGGAGTGTCAGACTCTTACTAACTAAAAACCACACCGTTCCAACTCCCCAATAGCCCCGGCAACTCGTTAAGTCCTTCGCGATTCCGTATCGGCATCAGCCCTACTGGGCCCCATCCGTGTTGATCTGATGTCTCTCTGAGGCGCTGTGGATCGCGACTAAATATTTGACAGAAACCGGGCTTCAGAACCAACTAAAGCTTCTGTTACACATTCTCTAAAATAGCATGCTAAAAGGCGATCTATTGAGCATTTGAGCATGCTCAAAAATCGAACACCTTTTTTATATATTTGATGGGCCGACGTTTGACCACTATCTCGCCTGGTGGTAAGCGATGATGTAGTCTACGATGGAGCACGTCGTCCCATAAGCAACCTCTTCACTCGGGCCTTTAAGACTCGCAGGTTTATACCCTTTAAGAAATATAGACTCTGGCAAAGAATTCCACTCTTTAGCAGTACGCACAGGGAAATTTGAGCGAAGCGCTTGAAGCGAATCTGTCAATTTACAAACATGCCTGTAATGAGCATGCTGATTTTGAATATCTTTCCGATACACATGTTACTATGTGACAAACCTTAAGCCCAACAGCTAGGCTAGCAGCTATCTCTATATGTTTTTAGCTTGTAATTAATTTATAGTAGCAACATACGCCGCTCCATATGAAATGGATTCCTCCTCCATGAAATGGATTGCTAGAAGTCATATCGTTGGAATAGATTGATTTGTTCCAAAACCAATCTATGTAATTGAGAATAGAAACACTATTCCTATACCTTCAAAGAAAAATATGAAATAAAACCATTAGTTACATTTATTGAACCGAAAATACGTAACAAACGACTTTATGCCTCTAACAATAAGAAAGCAAATCGATCAAATGGATTTCTCACATACTATCCATAATTCATAGATTGACATTACCATGTCATTACATTCAACAAGCTAGCTCTTAGTGTACGGCTATGTACGCACAGTGAAATAAAAACGTCTAGTTTTTTTAGAAGTCACAGAATTTCGGGAGAAAGTCTCGGGTTCGATTCCCGGGCCGGGCAAAGTATTACTGGGTTTTTAAAAAAATCTCAGTAGTAGCACGGAGTCTGGAACTGTGCCCGGTATATGGCAATAGGCTCATCCCCTATTACATGGGACTCATAACATAAATAGTGAAAAGTGGGTGTTAGATTGTACAGTGGTATAATGTGCACCTCTGCCTATCCCTTCGAGGTTAAAAGGCATTATGTTATGTATGTATGTATTTCGCTGCGCAAGTACTTCCATTACGCCCCGGCTGGCTGGGTCTAACATTTTATTTAAAAAATCAGTAGCTGAACAAAGCCGCAATTGCGGGCTATTGTATCCGATTTGTTGTATTATAAAATTACGTGACTATAAACTACCACGTCAGGACGTCGGGGCCTAAGATTCAATGTGTTATAGAAATACGAAAAACAAACTTCACGGGTAAACATCACTGTGCGGACATAGCCTAAGAGCTCCGTCACTCATTAGCAACTTGATGGATGATTAATCGTCCGATTTTCTTGGAGATACCAGCTCGGGGGTGGAAACTATCCATCATTAGCTCATTTGGAATACAAATGAAGGTCATGGGGTACTAAGTACGAAAGAATGGGGGGCGTTTGTTATGATTAAAGAAAGTTACAATGTTATAGTCTTTGGGTGGTTGCGTGGAGGACAGTTTCCTAATTTATGTTATGACTTAACTTATGTACCTGTATATTAAACTCAGGCCTTTCTCCTTTTATTTGTAACTAGCTTTTTTACTCGCGGTTTCGCTTGCATCATAAAAGGATAAAAAGTAGCCTATGTGACATAGACCAATACACACAGCGCCATCTATACCAATACTTTTGTTTTCCCTTAGGAATATCAAATTTTTCCAGGATAAAAAGTACCTTATTATTTAATCCAGACTTCTAACTTTACCTCTGCAATATTTCAAAGCAATCGGTTCAGTAGTTACGGCGTGAAAGCAGAACAAACAAACAAACTCACTTTCCAATTTATAATATTAGTAAGGATTTATTTATGTTACGGTGCAAAATAAACTTGTTTTATTTTTCATCTAGTCAGGGTCAGCTCATGCCGAGACACGACGCGCACTATAAAAGAACGGTTCAAAATATAATAGTAAAAATACACACTGCGATGCGTCTTTCAGTAGCGCGCAACGCAGCCTTTTCCAGTATCACCGTGTCGTGTGGCGTCACGTCTATCACGGTTTGAGCTAGATCCTTAGTGAAACAATTTTTGCTCATTCAAAGTAACTCCACACCCACCTTACTTGCCAGCCCTACTGAGTCAACCTCTCGGCAGCTTACACCATGACAGGTAGTCAATAATCAATCAATCTCAGTGGCCAGTCTCATTTAGATTAAGCCAGCTGTAACCGAGATTACGTTGAACAAGGAAACTCGATATTAGTGCATTTTCGATGCCTTGACTTTCAAGACTCGATGAGAAGATAATCTGATGTTAGTATCACTAGATGTAGTAATGCAAGCTACCTACTTCTTTAATTTTTAGAAACTCACAGTTCGTAAGTGTGACTGTTGACCATGAGATTTTCTGTTCGATACAGATATATTTAATAACAAACTCAGTGCTTTTAAAAACTTCCTTCTGCATCACAGCGAGGCTCGATGAGCATGATATGTGTCGTTACGCCATTGTTTCAGGTTTGTTGTTCACTCATTCGATGGTTCCCTTTGTACCTTTTGTTACCTTTAATTTCTTGTATGGCCGCTTTTTAGTAATTCTTAGTTTTCAAAAATTGAACAAAATTTATTACAGAAAAATGGATTAATATTTGGGAATTGTTTATGTAATTTGATATAAGTAAGTTATGTACAGCTGTAATTGGACTTCAGGTTCGCTCACTATTTATAATTAAGATTGTTGTGTACGATTTCAATATGTCGTCTGTATCTGTACTTATGTAAAATAAATAAATACCAAATTGTTTTTAAAATTCTCAGTAGTAGCACAATTACTCAATTCATGAATCAAACTTCAGACCCAATCCACAGTGACTTTAAACCTCTACACCAAAACAGTAAAGAAACTTCATAAACGCAACGCAAAGACCATAAAACTGGCTCACAGCAGTAAATATTTCCAGCATCGTCTGAAAATTTCTATCGAAGGGTATGAAGATTTACGTTTTATGGGCGTAAACGTCCGAATTCTTGCCGACCCGTGTAATAGGGCTGGGCAGAACCCTCCACGGTCAGAATTACCGTCTTTACCCGCCTTTGCTCATACGAACCACAATTTGCATGTCATTTCATCCATAGATAAAGCTTCTTCCACAGTTTAAACCCAAATTTAAATTTATACGAAGTTTTAGGGAGATCCTGGTGTAATTATAATGTGCGCTGTGATGTAGAGGTACAGTTGTGATGAAATATATGTGGTACTTGTATAGTAAATTAAAACATTTCGAGTGTCTTAGTTGTTTTTGAAAGTATGTACCTAAGACATGCAACAATAGGTTCAATTTTATTTGAGCTAAATCCAAATCATTTTGACATCCTTTTAATCCCCAACAATCCTCAAACTCCGTATCCCCAAAAGGCCGATAACGTACTTGTTCCTAACGCCTCTGGTGTTTCATGTGTCCATGGGCGATGCCGATTGCTTTCCATTAGGTGATCTGTCTGCTCGTTTACCGGCTTATCCCATAAAGAAACTTCGATGACTATAACTTTCATAAGTAATAAAATGTGACCAGGAATATCAGAAAAAAATTAGCCAAAACTTTTCTTATAATTTCAGTTTTACCATTAAAGAACATTTTGTATTCATTAATCACATGAATATCATGCAAGATTGTTCGAAGCAATATGCCCATTACTGAAAACTGACGGGCAGTTTTTGCACAATTTACTGTATTTTGGCATAGTACAGCTTGGAAGCGACGAAACGGGGTCACAGGCTTCTTTTTCTTTTCTATATCTTGATAAATATTTTTCTAATACAAGTATTTTATTTATTTATAACGTACATATGTCGTACCTATAAAAGGCAATTTCAACATCATCAACAGCCTATAAAATTCTACTGCTGAGCAAAGACTCTTCTCCTACGGAGGTTTGAGCATTAATCACCACGATTGCTCAATGCGGGTTAGCGAATTAAAACTTATAATTAGAAATTCTAAGCCAAGGTTTTCTCACGATGTTTTCCTTCACCGTTTGTCATTGGTTTTAGTAACTCACATTTTTTTTTTGGTGCCCCGCACTGTGATTTTCTCCTGTGACGACACAGGAGAAAATCACATCGGGTGCGTAACATACAATATCACATACACATTACACATGACACCCAGACCCGGAACAACAATCTGTGGATCACACAAGAGTTGTTTCGTGTGGGAATCGAACCCGCGACACGTTGCGCGGCAGCCAGTTGCCCAGCCACCGCGCCAACCGTGCAGTCACATTGGTACTTGCTGTTGGTAGATTTCAAACCTCATGCATGAGAAGCGACCGTCTTAAATCTTTGAAATAACTAAGATTTAATTTTTGTAGTAAAAGGAATATTTTTTTAGAGTTGTAGAGGGTTCGATAAAATTACATAAAAGCTAGTCGCCCCGTTTCTTTGGTCCCAAGTGCATAAAATAGAGTAAAGGAAGGAACTTAAAGAATTAAAGGTCGCAATTAAATTATGTAACGAATTCGATTTTGGTTTGTGTCGAACGCACGCGCGCTACTCTAGTGGCATCACGCCACCTCACCACTATTTCCCTTCCCCCCGCTTCCCCGCCACTGACCGCTCGACGCTAAAAAAGAACGAGTCCCGCGCCGGAGCCGCGACGCACGCCCATATTTGTGCCGCGAATATTTCTTTGAGTTTTCTGTATTATTGTGCAACTTTGTTTATATTTAGTTTATTCCAATATACCTATACAGTTTACAGTCATACGTGTGTCGAACGTTATTTCACGCCCCTGAGAACCCACCACCAACAATCATTCTCAACTATATTACAGTGACGCCCAACTTGCGGCCACGAACGAACTGTGCATAAAAACTCAAAGTTACAACAAGTTCTAGTGTTCCTATCGTGCAAACACATATTGTGAACTCTCTCCGATAGTGCAATCACACGAAAACTATTGTAAAACCAGTGCAAATACGAAAGTGAAAACACTTGGGCGAGTCCATTTTCCGCGTGCCGCCGGTTGCGTCTGTAGGTATATACCTACCGACTCGTTGAAGCTACCATCCTCAAAATCATCACCCGTGCTCTTCGAGCGAGTAACAGTTGGAATTGCCTGTTATCATGCCGCCGAAGAGAAGAACTGGAAGAGATGAGGGATCGGATACCGACACAGATGTCGAGATAAACAGAACCGTGATTCCGTCCCCGAGTATTACAATGTCGGAGGATATGCTAAATACCCTTGTCTCTAACATCACTAGGAGTCAAGTGGAAGCAAACAGAGTTCTGATTGAGAGTATTTTGGCGGGAAACAAAAACCCGCTGATTACGTCATCGCCGCGCGCCGAAGCCGCCGACGCACACACGCATGCGCCGCGCGCAGGTAACTTCGCGAAATGCACGGCGCGATTTAACGGATCATCGAGGAACGCGGATGAGCTCGAAGCATTTATCGAGGCCATCGAAGTCTACCGCGACTGCACCAACGTCAGCGACGAGCACGCGCTGCGCGGCCTGCCGATGCTGCTGGTGGGCGAGGCCGCCGTCTGGTGGCAAGGAGTGAAGCCGTCGGTCACGTCGTGGACCGACGCCCTACAACGACTTCGAGGGATGTTTGGAGTGCCGCGACCCGGTTATAAAATACTCCGAGACATTTTCGCTACCGAACAAAATAGTGAACGGGCCGACGTATTTATTTGTAAAGTGCGCGCTTTATTATCAAAATTACCGTACGTAGTACCGGAGATAATGAAGTTGGACATTGTATACGGGTTGTTAGATCGTAGGATTAGAAAACGCGTGTGTCGTGATTCCTTCGACGGGCTGGAGCAACTCATCACCAAAGTCAGGTTAGTCGAGGAGTCACTGGCGGAGGTAAGTTCCCCCATTTGTAATAATAATACGAGTTCTGTTGACTCGTGCGCCGCGCGTGACCGTTCTGACACAAACCCGAGTCTTGAGCTTTCGAAAACCGTCGCCGAACCCGTAAGTTCGAAATCGTCATGTAGCGCGAGTTCTTTAGTAAGTTTACGTGATGCGGCCGTGTTAGGTCAGGCCTCCACGTCTAATGTAAAGAATAATAGTGACGTACGAAAACGTACGCGACCGAAGTGTAGTTATTGTAAACTTTTCGGGCATTCAGTTGATAACTGTCGTAATAAGAAGGAAGATACTTCTAATAATAATAATAACACTCAGTTACGTTGCTACGGATGTGGCCAGCTGGGAGTAGTGCGCTCAAAATGCGATAAGTGCAAAAGTACAGCCGACTCAAGTAAAGTAGATTTTTGCAGTACTTACATTGTAGGCGTGAGTGATAATGATACACAACCGCTTATAAGTATTGAGGTCGTTGACCGTAAGGGTGTGGCCATACTCGACTCGGGGGCCACACATTCTATCGCGAGCCCTACGCTGCACGCTTTGCTCGTTAAAGCTGGCGTGATGTTTAGGACGGTCGTACGTACCGTAGGTCTTGCCGACGGATCTCAGCAGAAACGTACCGCGCTTGAGTGTGACGTCGACGTCATATTAGGAAAACGCGTGATACCCACTACGTTTATGGTGCTACCGAATGCACAAACGAGGACGCTGTTAGGTAGGAATTTTATTATGAAAGCGAATATCCTGTTGGATTTACCACAGTGCAGCTGGCGTTTTAACGACGAGTCGAGTTGGCATCTGTTTGCCGCCAGCCCCGCTTTACCTACCACTGATAGCATGGAGCCGACCGCGCTGACGGTTGACCAGAGGTCAAAGGTAACTGCTTCTCTGTTGGATATAAATAACCGCTCCGCAAAGGAAGAACATTCAACCGATTACACCCGGCTTCGATTAAAGTCTGACGCGAGCCGGTATCGTTGGGCATCTACTCTCGTAGCACCTTCAATGCAGGGGGAGGGCCCGGAGGAACGGCCCACCGTCATGAGTTTTACTCCGTACTTACGACGTACGTCAAACGCGCCGTTTGACGCTCGTAAAGTCCGTGAAAAGAACCGAGTTAGCGAGAAACGTAGCTCTGGAAAGAAACGTCACCCTGCGCCGGAATATTCCGCAGGAGCCGGAGATCTGCTTTTAAAAACCCAGGGCAGCGACGATGCGCCCCGTGGACAGACTCCGAGGTCTAAATCACGTCGTAAACTAGACAGTGGCGAGAATTCGGGTAAGTACCGCGTCTCACAGTCGACTCCTTTCGTGGGCGATGTACTGATTCCGCCTGTTACCGAAAAGCGTAGGCGCGGAAAACCCAAGCGATTTCTAGACTGACCAAGACGCGAGGGCGCTATGTCTAGGTCAGAGGGGGAGGATGTAACGAATTCGATTTTGGTTTGTGTCGAACGCACGCGCGCTACTCTAGTGGCATCACGCCACCTCACCACTATTTCCCTTCCCCCCGCTTCCCCGCCACTGACCGCTCGACGCTAAAAAAGAACGAGTCCCGCGCCGGAGCCGCGACGCACGCCCATATTTGTGCCGCGAATATTTCTTTGAGTTTTCTGTATTATTGTGCAACTTTGTTTATATTTAGTTTATTCCAATATACCTATACAGTTTACAGTCATACGTGTGTCGAACGTTATTTCACGCCCCTGAGAACCCACCACCAAGAACAATCATCGTCGTCAACTATATTACAATTATCTTAAACTGTTGATTGTGAATAAGATGTGGTATGAGCTGTCTTCTTTAGAGTCTTGCTTTCATACGCTTTTTCTGAGAAATTTAATTAAAAGAAAATCATAATTGTAAAATACGTCATTCGTACCTTTGATGCAGTAAAAAGATTTTTGTAAATAACTTGACACTCAATTTTATATTTTTGTTTGTCCTGAAATCGGGTTTCGCCGGTAACATATATATAAAGAAGATAAAGTTAGTATATAGATAGATAAGAAGATCAAAAACACCTATTTAATATGTTACAACCCAACCTTACGAAAAGACTAAACAGAATATCTGCTCAATCCTGTCACCACCTCATCCTTTTGGGTTAAATTTTTTACATCACTGTCGTCCAAATCCGTTCCGGTCCGGTTCTCTGTCAAAAAAAGGACCTCAGAAGCCGAATGCAAAAGGTTCCGATTTTTTTGCCGGACCGACCGACGGACTTAATTGACCGGCTTTTCCCGGCAATTTCTCACAACCAATTTTCGTGATAAAAGTTAACTAACACGAATTCTGTGGGAGTATTTGGTTTAACTTGGATTTAAGGTGTATTGTGTGTGAATACTGCCTCGTTGGCCGAGTGGTAAAGCGCGACTGCCGGGTAAAGGGTCTTGGGTTCGATTCCCGGGTCGGGCAAAGTATTACTGGGTTTTTTTATAAATTCTCAGTAGTAGCATGGAGTCTAGAATTGTGCCCGGTGTATGGCAATAGGCTCACTCCCTATTACATGGGACTTATAACATAAATTGTGAAATGTGGGTGTTACATTGTGCAGTGACATTAAGTGCCGTAATGTGCGCCTCTGCTACCCCTTCGAGGATAAAAGGCGTGATGTTATGTTATGTGTGAATAAAAACTATCGTAGTTTTGATGATGGTGTAAAATATAACATATATTGTGTTTATATTTGTGATCAACAGTAATAATAAATCTATGTGTTTGTTTTAGCGTAATTGCAAGTGTGATTCAATAGTCACACTTGCAATTACGCTAAAACAAATTGCTCAGTAGCAAGGGGTCTCGGTTTCGATTTCTAGGTGAGGCAAAACTTATTAGGTTTTATTTTTCTTTTTGGAACTCACTAATGACATAAAAAGAGTGTCTTACCCGCTATAGGATAATAAGTTCAATCTTTTTTACATGGAAAAGTAGGTGGCACATTGCATAATTATATTGCAGTTTACAATGCACACTTTTGCCTCCATTTTAAGGTTTTAAAAGTGTAAAGTTATATTAAAAAAGGTAATTTATTTATTTACTAGCTGTAGCCGCAACTTCGTCTGCGTTTTTTTATAAAATAAAAGTAGAATTTCAGATTAATATCATTTTCAATACATGGATTTTTTTCTCTTAGAGTTTATTTGTTCCATTGATAAGTGTTACATTTACATAGGTACATCGCATTTCAATATTTCTCATCGTCATGGTTACGTTAATAATTCGTACGTGTCGGTCGTGTTAGTTGTGTCGGTCGGTTTTCAACTTATAACATAACATAACATCTCGCATTTGTGTCCCCGACGGGGTAAACGAGGTGCACATTGCGGCATTTAATGCCACTGTGCAATGTAACATCCACTTTTCACTATTTATATTATGAGTCCCATTTAATAGGGGGTGAGGTTATTGCCATATACCGGGTACAATTACAGACTCCGTGCTACCACTGAGATTTTTTTTAAAAACCCAGTAATACTTTGCCCGACCCGGGAATTGAACCCGAAACCTCTTGCCCGGCAGTCGTACTTGCGACCATTCGGCCAACAAAGCAGTCTCGTACCGCGAACAGCAACTCCAGAGTTAAATTGCCAGATTTTTTTATACTTAGATATTTCACACAGAAAACCTACTAATAAACAAATCATATATGTACATTTGCACCTGAAACAACTTCAAACACGAACGAATCTAATCATAATTTACAATTACACACACACACACGGAACAACATTTACAATTCTATTTATAATCAAGATGACCCATAAACCTATATATACATCAAGCTTAATTGACACATAGGAGGTCAGCACGAGCCTCCCACTTGCCCGACTATTTGCCCATAAAAGTAGCTATAAAGTGCATGCAATGTGTCCATGCGTTCTCTTGCGTCATAAGGTTAGTTCAGACTCGAGTAGCTGGGTGCGGCCAATGTATGTTGTTAATAAAATGTAGTATATGTTGCTTGTTGATAAAGTTGTTGTGTATTTTAGTTAGTTTATGGAAACTGGACTGCCTCGTTGGTCGAGTGGTCGCAAGCGCGGCTGTCGGGCAAAGTATTACTGGGTAAAAAAAAAATTCTCAGTAGTAGCACGGAGTCTAGAGTTGTGCCCGGTATATGGCAATAGGCTCACATGGGAGTCATAACATAAATAGTGAAAGTGGGTGTTACATTGTACAGTGGTATAATGTGCACCTCTGCCTAACCCTTCGGGGATAAAAGACGTGATGTTATGTTATGAAACTGTACAACACCATCTATCGAGCTTCGTGTAAACATTTGAAACTCGCGATTGAACATAGAGGTAGACGTTCGTGAGATATACTAAATTAATTATTATGTTTGGCGACTGTCGCGCTGCTATTGGTGAATATGAGTCTCTAGCATGCCTTGAAACTAGTCGAGTTACTCGTCACACAGTTACGTGAGTTAGCCGAAAACATAATAATTAATTGAACATAGGCTGTTGGTTGATGATAATGTTTTAGACACATAAAAGCTTACACTGATTATGTCATAAATGTTTTGTAAGTCATAAAATATTATTTTTAATTCACACCGTTATGGCGTAGTCTTTATAAAACCTCTCGTGAGTTACGACTTCAAGTGTAGGAGGTTTTATTTTTCTTTATGTAACTCATATAAAAGTTAGACGTTTCGCGTTTCTTATTAATACAATATAACCAAGTTCATATGTGGAGGTGTAAAAGATTTATTAAAATACTTCTTGTAGAACTATAAATGATTCTTTTTTCATTAAATATGTTTTATTGGACGGACGAGTTGGTCACATGCGTGACTGTGATTCGCTGGTCGGGTGGTAAATTATTATTATTGTAGATTTTTGGGTTATTATTATAGATATTATGATTATTTTTCCTTTATTTATTTATACACTTGACTTAAACATTTTTAAATAGTTGATTATAAAAAAAAAAATTAAAAATATAAAAATCAGTAGCCCACCAGTAACGGGAGAAACCATGATTATTATTATTATAGATTTTTGGGTATTTTTAATTATTACTTAATGACTTGACTCTTAAATCTCGCCTGGACTTCCATGAACATTTTAGGACTTAAATTAGCCAATTCGGTCCAGTCGTTCTGAAGCTTTAGCTAGATTAACGAAAATTCATTTTTATTTATATAAATTCTCAACAAAGTAAATTTCAATTATAACGTAATAAGTACTTTGAAATAAAGCTAAAAACTAACAAAAGAAAGAAAATTAAAACATTAAAGGTTTTTTTCTTTGAGTATTTTGAAATTTCTTAGTAATAGCACGGAGTCTGAAATCATTACTATATAAATATAATTACATCACCCTGATGCATGGCATCAACCCCCCTTTTTTTTAAATCGGTTAATCATAAAGTCAGTTAACCTGCTCTTGAGTATAACTCCTCCTCCGTAGCATAAGGAGAGCATGGCTCTGCCACACTGCTCATGCAGGCTCTACCAGAGTGATAATATACCACGGTCTTACAGAAAACCGACGTGAAACAACGCTTGCGTTGTAATTCGTCGTGTAAGTAAGGTTACCGGAAGCCCAATTACAACCACCCCCTCTTCCTCGATCCCTGAATCCCCACCAATCCTCAAATCCCAAAAGGCCATTAACGCACTTGTAACGCTTCTGGTGTTCCAGTGTTCATGGGCGACGACGATTGCTTACCATCAGATGATCCGCCTGCTCGTATACCGGCTTATCCCATAAAAAAAACAAACTCTATTCTAAAAAAATCGGTTTAGCCAATCGCTGGCAAATATTCATAGGTTCTTAGGTACGTACACGTATACGTGAACCTGACTTGAGAACTTCCTTTTTGTTTTGAATTCATTTTAAGGTTTAAAGTGGTGTAGTCAAAATGAGAATATATATTCTTTTTTTTTTTAAAAGGAGTTGTAACGTTGCATTATTATGTTCACCTCTGCCTACCCCTTCAGGGACTATAAGGCATTATATTATGTATGTCTTTATTAGCTTTTGTCTTACAATTTTGTACACCATAGAAGGATAGAAATACCGATTTTTCCTGTTCCCGTAGCAATTTTGGGTAATCCTTTATTAGTGCTTCCCCGCACTCCCCAAGGCATCCACATACCGAATTTCGGCTTTCTATTACTAGAGGTTTCGACGTGTTGTCTGTCAGTCATTCATTTAATCATCAAAAATGAGAAGTTATTTATTATGTGTAATTATCTAATTAATTGTTTTTTGAAACACTCCCTCACACTATGATTTTCTTCTGTGTCGTGGGTGTTTACAGACATACAACTTCACATACACATGACACCCAGGCTTGGAACAACAATCTGTGACCGGCATGAAGTTATGTACCTATGTATGTATGTCAAACCTTGTTCTAAGTGTAACAAATACTTTTCTAATAACCGCATTAAAATCGGTTTAACCAATCGCGAGATAATTCCGCACAAACATACATGCAGGTCAAATTTTTTTGAAGGAATTCGGTAAAAAGAAGACTTACGTATGTGAACTATGCGAAGACCTCTACTAGTTTCCAGTCACATAGTCAAAGTCAATGTCAAAATCATTTATTTCAATTAGACCAGGAAGGCACTTTAGAACGTCAAAACAAAATATTTAAATATTAAATAATAAAAAAAAATGTCAGTCTGTAGGTCAGTCCTCTTGTGAAGCTATTTGCTCGTTCCAAAGTGTAGATTTCTATAGAGAAGAACGAGCAAGAAACTTCATAGGTTACTTACTCTTTTTCAATCATGTTCACAATACAATTTTTGGGACTCTTATTCATAAACATTTACTTATACGTGTTTTATAATGAAAAGTTTTACTTACAAAATTTAATTTATAAATACCAAGGTAAACATTTAATTTGTTTCCTTGTGCTTGTAACTAATTAAATTGAATTAATCTTATTCTCAAATATTGTAAAAGATCTGGAAATGGCCCTTGGCTAATATTTTTTGTCGATTATCCGCTTAATTATCTAAATACAGGTAAATACTGAGAATTCAACAATTGAAACATCCAGCAATTCTTTTATAATTAAACGAAACAAGGTTTAAAATATTTCGATTAAATTATAATAATGTTTACATTCAAAGAAAAAAGAAAATAAAACGTTTCTTATTAAAAATATCTTACTTTGATCTTGCAATAATATACCAATTAGCTACTGCCCGTAACTTCGTACGCGCAATCCCGTTCCCATAGGATTTTCGAGAAATCTTTAGATAAAAAGTATCCTATGTTCATCTCCTGGTTCTAATCTACCTCTCCACTAATTTTCAGGCAAATCAATTTAGTCGTTGTCGAGTAATAAATAGTATAACTAACACAACTTTCTTTAAGATTAGATGGTAACGTGGTAACGTAACAAGCAATGTCAAATAAATTAAATTAATTATTTTTCAATATTTCACATTTCAAATCAATCAATATAATTGATTTAGCTTTATTGTAACTTGTGGTTGTGGTGTAAAATAAATAAATAAAAATTGTACTCTGAATCGGGGTTCCCGAGGATCTTCTCTTCAGATCTGTCGAGAGATGTCACCAGCCTAAATAGGCAGGTTCCATATCAAGTTAACTGTACGCCACTACGACGCCACTACGACTATATCTTTGGAGACTAATATATACAAATCAAGAAGAAAGTCATCCCAGTGGTCACCGCAGCGCAGCGCGGTGGCGCGTCGACGGCGGCGCGGCGGCGCCGCGTCGCCTCACGCGGCTCGGCAGCGCCCGCAGCGCCCTATGCAGTACTGGCCACGGGATTGCTTTATTGTTTTTTATTATAATGTAAAGTTTTGACGGATTTTGACGGCTGAGTGACGGCTTGTATATAGTAAAATAGTGGTTTTATATTTTTATTAAGTGTATTTTATAGTTATATTGTGTTAGTTTTAAGATTATTTTTGTATGCCTGGATGCAGCAGCTACGCCGGACAGAGTGCCAGTCAACCTGCCGCACCCCTGGATGGGACTCTGGTAAGATGCCCACATTGCTCTCAAGCACGTTTTTTTAAGGGTGAACGGGGTCTGAGGGTTCATTTGGGCAAGGTACATAAACCCAAAAATGTAGCTCCTTGCCTAGTGACAGCCTCAGCTCCTTCACCAACCCCTGTCCAGCAACTACAACTTTGGCAAACCTTATCAAAATTTAAAAACACAACTCCAGTTTTAAAGAGAGTTCCTCGAGGTGCAAGAGCATCCGTAGCTTCAAGTTTAGCACGCTGCATTGGTCTTGTGGTTCGAGAGAACTCTCTAAGTGCTTGGGAGCAATTATTAACCTTTCCATTTAGGATTCTACATGTGCAGAAAGATTTGGCCAACAAAAAGACTTTAACAACCCAAATTAAAGATAATTGCTTTTCTCAAACCCAAACTTTCGACCCTAAATTATCAGTACACTTTACTCACAAAGGTTTGCTGCATCATGTAGAGTCCAAAATAGCGGATGGCGATATCCGTGGTGCTGCTAGGGTTCTATTTAGTAGTGATGTGGTCGCTACGTACTCTGCAGAGGTAGTTACAACCCTGCAGAGTAAACATCCTTCCCCGGCAGATGACCTCATCTTTCCTGACCCACCAAACCCTCAACTCCATTCACTTTCGATTACTGCCCAACAGGTTCGCGAGGCCGTTGACTCCTTTCGAAATGGTTCAGCTGGCGGCCTCGACGGCTTGACACCACAACATCTGAAAGATCTCGTGTGTTCGAGCGCCGGGGAGGCTGGTGAGTCCCTTTTGAAGGAGTTGACGGCCTTAATCAATCTAATGCTCTCCGGCAATGTGAACGAATCCGTCATCGATGTCTTATACGGGGCTAACTTATGTGCCCTGCGTAAGAAGGATGGCGGTATTCGTCCCATTGCTGTAGGTTGTACATACAGGCGTATCGCAGCCAAAATTTGCTGCGCCTATTACAATGAGTCTTTGGCCAGCAAATTCCAGCCCTCACAACTAGGCTTTGGTTGCAAAGGGGGCTGCGAGGCTGCGGTACATGCCCTATCCACATTTTTAAATAGTAACCAAGGTGAGGTCGTCTTAAAGGTTGACATTAAAAACGCCTTTAACTCCGTAAGCAGGGACGCCTTGTTGACTGAAATTCTAAAAGAAATCCCCAAAATTTACAGTTTTCTTTGGCAATGTTATAGAAACCCTTCAAAATTAATGTATAAGGACAATTTAATAGAATCGGCTGTTGGTTGTCAACAAGGAGACCCCCTGGGCCTGCCATTTTTAGTTTAGCTATAAATCCTATTATTCGTGAACTAAATTCCAAATTTAATGTATGGTATTTAGACGACGGAACTCTAGGAGGTGACGTTGACATTGTTTTAAAAGATTTGACTATATTAAAAGAAAAACTGAGTTCTATTGGCCTTGACCTAAATTTATCAAAATGTGAACTATACATTCCTGACTCTACAGACAGACTAACGACTCTAGCAAAATTTAATCAAATAGCTCCAAATATCAAAATTATTGATAAGTACTCACTTCACCTCCTAGGTTCACCAATATTCGATGAATGTTTTCCTAAATTCATCGAGGACAAGATACAAAATTTCAATCACATTTCGGATAGATTACACAAAATCAACACACATTCGGCTTTCACCCTAATTCGGTACTGTTGTTTTGGACCAAAATTTACTTATATTCTCCGCGCTTCACATCTATGGAAACATTCACACATTTTAGAAAACGTAGACAAAATTATCAGACACACATTGTCATCCATACTTAATGTGGCTTTGGATGACCGAGCTTGGCAACAAGCTACTCTTCCTATTCGCATGGGAGGGCTCGGCGTCCGCAAAATTTCAAGTATTAGTTTACCAGCTTTTCTGTCTTCGGTCCACAGTACCTCTGAATTAGTCAGGAAAATTCTTTCTTCGTCACTGACCAATTTTGAGGTGCCGTGTTTGACTGATGCAGTGGAAGCGTGGAAAATGGCTTGCCCACTTACGGATTTACCTGTTCACCCATCTTCTCAGAGACAGTGGGACGTGCCGCTGTGCAGTGTTATTCGTGAGTCTTTAATCAACTCGTCTCCTAATACTGCAGAGCGAGCTCGCTTATTGGCTGTGGGAGAATGGGAATCAGGATTGTGGCTTCAGGCACTCCCGTCACCCTTCATAGGTACTATGTTGGATGACATAACGTTCCGCCTAGCTGTATGCCTACGTTTAGGTGCTCCTTGTGTTTCTCCGCATTATTGTCACTGTGGAGAAAGAGTCGATGGCTTGGGACACCATGGTCTTTCTTGTTGCAGAAGTGCAGGCCGCATAGCTCGCCATGCCAGCATCAACGACATCATTCGTCGTGCTCTTGCCTCAGCCGGTGTACCAGCCGTATTAGAACCTAATGGTTTGGTACGTGATGACGGCAAAAGACCAGATGGTATGTCGTTGCTGCCTTGGAAGATGGGTAGGCCTTTGGTGTGGGACGCGACGTGTGTAGACACCCTTGCGCCATCACATCTTTTAAGCACCGCTGCATGCGTTGGTGCAGCTGCTTCCGCGGCAGAGGCCCTCAAACGGCGTAAATATTCAAATCTAGTGGGTAACTACTGTTTTGAGCCGTTTGGGGTCGAAACACTTGGGCCATGGGGTCCCAGTGCACACTCTGTGTTTAAAGACATCGCCCGTAGGCTTATCGACTCTACACGTGACCAGAGGGCTGGCTTTTTCTTCGGACAGAAAATAAGCATTGCCATTCAACGTGGCAATGCTGCCAGTCTTCTGGGAACTTTCCCCTGTGATAGTGATGCGGACGAATACTTTGACGCCTAAATTAAGGGTATAATTTTTGTTGTTTTCTTTTACTTTCTTTTTATTTAATAGTTTAGTTGTAGTTAATTTTAAGTTGTAAATACTTTCTTTTAAATATATAGATTTAATTCTAAATTTAAAATTTGGGCCACCAAGATACAGGCTGTGCCCAGTTTGGGGCCCACGGTTACCTCGGTCGCGATTGCGTTTATGGGAACACTGCTTGCTAACATGTTTGCATATAATGTGTATGTAATATGTATGCAAATAAATAAAATTTAATGTTTTTTTTTTAAAAGCAATCTTGTCTGTTACTCTGATTAGGTGGAAAACTGTTAACCAAAAAATGGTTATTCTCTATTTATTTTTCATTTTCTTTTCAAGTCCAAAGTTAAAAAAATTATTACACGTGCCTAACATAACAACAGGCCTTTTGTCCCCGAAGGTGTAGGCAGAGGTGCACATTACGGCACTTAATGCCACTGTTCAATGTAACACCACTTTTCACTATCTATGACACGAGTCCCATGTAAGCCTGGGGTGAGCCTATTGCCATATACCGGGCACTACCACTGAGAATTTTTAAAAACCACCAGTATCGGTAATACTTTTCCCAACCCGGGAATCGAACCCGAGACCCCTTGCTCGACAGTCGCAGTTCCGACGTCTTGGCCAACGAGGTAGTCAAAATTGTATAACTGAATTTAAATTCATATACATAACACTAATAAGTTTGTAGATCCAGCAGCAAGTCATTAATTAAAGTTCAGAAATAAAATCGCAAAAACTTTATTTTCAAGATGGCCGCTTAACAATCTAAGAGATGTAATCTAACCTGTTATTATAGAAGAAAGAAAAACTAAAAGAAAATCTTGTAAAATTAATTAAAAACGCTGTTAAAGTTACGTGAACCAATCTTTCTTGGGGTTAAGTTAACGTTAGCTAAGTCAAACTGTTCATATAAAATATTAGTTAGTTTTTGCCATCGGCTTGGCCCGCGCTACCGTGGGATAAGTATTAGTTTATGCATTATGCCTGGCTATACTCTAAAGGCAAGGTCAAACCATTTATTTCAATTCAACCTTAATTTGTTACTTATAGAACTTCAACAAATACACCGTAAATAATAATCTGTCTATCCGTCAGTGAAGCTAGGTGCTCATTCCAAAATGTAGATTCGAATGGACAAGAAAGAGAAAGAATCTCTATCCGTTACTCTTTTAAAAATATATGTTTTACAATCTCGAACCCTGTTCCAAATTTCATACCGATCACTTCATCTGTTTTATTTATTTATTTTCACACAAAAATAAGGTACATAAGGCGGACTTAATGCCATATAGCATTTTCTCCCAGTCAACCTTTGGGTTAAGTATAGAATCAGCGAAAACAGGCTTGCTAATTATAAATACTGTATAACAAACTACATAATAATCTTATACTATATCATTTAAAGCGGAAGAGTTTGATTTTTTGTTCGTTTGTTTGAACGCGCTAATCTCCGTAACTACAAGTCTGATTTAAATAATTATTTTTGTGTTAGATAGCGCATTTATCGAGGATGGCTATAGGCTATAAAACATCACGCTACGACCAATAGGAGCTGAGCAGAGCGTTTGAAACCGCGCGGAAGTAACTAGTATATAATAAATACAAAATACCTATGTATATAAATAACTATATATATAATTATAATGTCATATAATGGGGATGATGACAGGGTATGAAAATTAAAAATCTAATTAGTCCGTAAGTTAGGTAATTAAAAAATATAGGACACGTATTTTTTTATTTTGTCGTATAATAAAACAATACTTAGATAAAACGAATCAAAGTTTAGGAGTGGGGGCTAAAACGTCATTTCTCAGTATAAAATGTACTGAGAAGTGACGTCACGCGACATTTCAAATCAATATATCTTCGAAACTATTCGTTTCCGTAAGAAAATAAAAAATACGTGTCTAATGTTTTTAAATAATCTACCAGACGGACATTAAAATAAAAATTAGTCGTCTACCCCATTGACGAAAATACAAACTCAGCATTGTAGCGCCAAATACGACCGACACGCCCGATACGACCGATACGACAGACACGACCGATACGACAAATACGACCGACACGACAAATACGATCGACACGACCGGGACGACAAATACGACCGACACGATCGACACGACCGACACGACAGACACGACCGACACGACAAATACGACCGACACGATAAATACGACCGATACGACAAATACGACCGACACGACAAATACGACCGACACGATAAATACGACCGATACGACAAATACGACCGACACGACAAATACGACCGACACGACAGACACGACATATACGACAGGCACGACAAATGCGACCGACACGACAAACCGGTAATCCAGGGACAGTACTGACCTTTACAATCGGGTGATCTGTTCTCGTTTACTCGTGATATAAAAACGTTTCTAGCTAAAGTAATGTTTTGTATAAAAATATCTTCCATTAGATTTGACTAAACAAAGTAAAAGATGAATTAATACAAAGAATGCCGGAAAATTTTATCATTCAGGCCTGGCAGTGAGATATTACTTTTTGATGCACAGAGTATCCGCACAGAACAACGGACAAAAGAATTTTTCTTATTAGACTATCCGGTTTGTGAATGAATATTATTCAAGTGTGGTTGGTTTGCGTAATGGTCCAGTAGATAGTACGTAATGGTATAGTAGTCGTGAGCACCTAGCTTCACTTAGCTTCACTGACGGACTGACTGACAGACTATTATTTATTTTGACGTTTCAAAAGTACCAAAATATGGTTTAATTGAGATAAATGCTTTGACTTTGACTTTGACTTTGATTTAGATGGAAATGCATGGGATACTGGGAACTGAAGACTGCTCATTAGGTATGCTTTGTAGTGCTACATCACAGTATATTCATCCTCTTTTCACTAGTTATAGAGTCCCATTTAATAGGAAATGAACCTATTACCATACACTGAGCACAATTTAATTCTGAACTAAGAAATTTAACATAATATAACATCACGCCTTTTATTCCTGAACGGGTAGGCAGAGGTAGACACATTACGGTACGTAATGCCACTATTTATGTCACGAGTCCCATGTAACTGGGGGTGAGCCTATTGCCATATACCGGGCACAATTCCAGACTCCTGAGATTTTTTAAAAACCCAATAATACTTTTCGCGACCCGGGAATCGAACCCGAGACCCTTCGCCTGGTAGTCACACTTGCGACCACTCGGCTAAGAACTAAGAAATTTTCGAAACATTAAACTGTCAAATACCAAGCGGTCACCGGTGACCGCGACCTATTGTTCTTTAATTGTGTCTATAAAACCGGTACTCGACGAGTTAATTAATTTCTATAATACCCGACACTACAGTCGAACTTTTGCTCGGCAGTTGTTCTTGCAACCACTCAACCCAACCCTGTCAAAAGACATAGCACTAAATCTTCCCCTTCTTATAATTAAAGCCCTTCTGTACCTTTTATAATCTCACTCCGACATTAAGTGTTGTTCATACTGACATAGTATCCGTGAACAGTCGTTTGAGACCTCTAAAGTAAGACTAGGGATGAAACGAATGCGAATTTTAAATTTAAAAAGCCGAAATTAGTACTCGGCTTAAAAAAATATGTCTCGGCGTTGATAAATTTAAACTGTCAAACACCGCGAGGACACCGGTGACCGCAACCTATTGTTCTTTAATTGTGTCTATAATGACAGTACTCAAAGGGTTAATTGGTATTATATTTACGTGTACATTGTTGTCATGCTTTAAGCACAATACAAGAAAACACATTTTTCAAAAAAATATATTCAACTAACTACTTCCGCGTGGTTTCACACGCTCAGAGGGCCAAGCACGAATAACTATCGCATTCGTATCGTAACAGTATCGAGCGAGTTAAGCTTTCTGATTGGTTGGTTTACTTGTGCCGGCCAATCAGAGCGCCGAACGCGCTCGATACTATTACGTTACGAATGCGATAGTTATTCGTGCTTGGCACTCTGCTCAGCTCCTATTGGTCATAGGGTGACGTTTTATAGCCTATAGCCATCCTCGAAGATTGAGCTATCCAACACAAAAAGAATTATTCAAATAAACTTGTAGTTACGGAGATTAGCGCATTCAAACAAAAAAAAACAAATTCTTCCCCTTTATATAATTGTATAAGATGACAGTACCTATATAACAATATGACATCGTCAAGTAACTAAAGATTATTTTACATCAAATAGTTTCACAGAATCAAAGGAAATTATGTAGATACCAATTAAAATGGTATTCGTCTCTAACAAAGAAACTGTTCTAGGAAGAGAATATTGTTTTTCTAAGATTCTCGTCTCGCATTATTTTGTTCAAAATTGTTTTAAATTGGGCCAGGATTTATGAAATGAAATATGACTGTAGGTACTGTCATAATTTTGTCTATATGTCAGACAGAGACAACCCTTTGAGGCCGGGACCCAATAGGTGTATGTAAATCTTCTTAAGTAACTAAATAATTAATTAATTATGTAGGTGCCACCCCTTAGCCTCTGCCCACCACCATAATGTACAAAATGATGCAATATTAAATAACACATAATATATGAATACACAAACACATTGACTAATACTATATGGTCTCGGGCGAGTCACTGGAATGGTTCTCTTCTTATCTTCGGGAGCGTCAGCAAGTGGTCAAGCACGGTGATAATTCATCTAACTGGCGCGAATTAAAGGCTGGCGTTCCTCAAGGCGGTATACTGTCACCTCTCTTATTTTCCATCTTTATTAATCTCATCACTTCCGAGCTTCGGTGTGCGTACCATCTATATGCGGATGACTTGCAGATTTACTGTCAGACCAGCTTCGACGGATTGCCGTATGCCATCTCAAAAATTAACAACGACTTATCCGCTATTAATAATTGGTCGGTAAGGTTCGGCATTGCGGTAAACCCCAAGAAGTGTCAGGCGATTGTGATAGGAAGTTCTCGTTCTCTTAGTAAGGTTGACATTGCATCTCTACCCGCTGTCCTTTTCAACGGTGCGATCGTTCCGTTTACTAGCGATGTCAAAGACCTCGGTTTACATATTGACAGCAATCTTAACTGGCATGCACAGGTCATTAGTGTGAGCAAAAAGGTGACTGGATCGCTGCGGGCTCTTTATCGCGTTAAAAACTTGCTCCCGTCCGACACCAAGGCAATGCTGGTACAGGCCCTGTTGTTCCCTATTATAGATTATGCTGATGTGTGTTATTATGACCTGAATGCAGATCTCCTCAATAAACTTGACCGACTTCTGAATAACTGCTTTCGATTCGTTTTCAACCTGCGTAGATATGATCATGTTTCTGCATACCGATTGCAATTAAAGTGGTTGCCCATACGACAGCGCAGGGAACTAAGGGCGCTAACCACTCTTTTCTCTGTTCTTGACTCGCCTCATTCGCCTCATTATCTGTCCTTTCACTTCCAATATACATGCGCAAACCACAGCAAATATCTTCGCTCTTCTAATAATCGCCTCCTTCAATGTCCAACACACCGTACTAAATTTCTTCATTCCTCCTTTTTTATTCAGTCTATTCTTCTGTGGAATGCGCTCCCTCCCGATATCAGGATGGTGCCCAGTCGTTTGTCATTCAAGCGGAAGGTGCGGGAGCTACTTTTGAAGAGATTGGCAGAGTCGTAACTATCAATATACCTACTATGTATAGTTATGTTACGTCTAAGTAGTATATGTAATATAATTGTGTATGTTTATTATTATGTCATATACATGTAAGTTTATATAGGGATTTATTTTATGTAAGTTTATACTATCCTTTTTTTTATGCATTTCTGTAGTCTTAAATACGCTTGCTTCTTGCATCGACCATTGTTTTTGTCTCTGCATCACCCAAAGGTCTGGCTGGAGGAGAATGCCCTAGGCATTAAGCCCACCTTGTACAATAGTATGTGCATGAAGTCTTTTAAAATAAAATAAAATAAATAAATATATCAATAACGTTAATTCAATAGATTAATATTCCAAATATTTGGCGAAATAAATTCCAAAATACAATGAAAATGTAATAATGGAATATTCAAATACAGAACGATATTCGCACACAAATAAATATTCGGCCTATATTTTTTATTCATTCAAATTGAATGGAGTATATTATAAATGATACACTCCATTCCATAAATAGTAAATTGTTGAATTAAATTTCAATTTTTTGAACAGGAATTTTAACCGTTGTAATAAACTGTACCTAAGGCATGTAACACAAGTAACATACATCGTGAAATCTATTTAGTTTTTGTCCCGGGGCAAAACAACTTACCTACTACTACGCCTGGGTGAGGCGGGAGGGAGCGTCAGACTCTTACTGACTAAAACCTACCCCGTTCCTACACCGCACTTCGAGACGGAGCTCTGGTAACCCGTTAGGTTCTCCGCGGCTCCGTATCGGCATCAGTCCTAATTGGGCCCCATCCGTGGTGGTCTGATGGCTCTTTGAGGCGCGCGCCGTACGCTCGGGTCTGGTTCTGGTCGGGCGGTGAGTCACCCATGCTGGCCGTCCGTAAGCCCGCGCTTACGGTGGCCGGAGATCGTACCATATAAAGCGTACGTGCGTATAAAGTAACAATGTATAAAGTAAAAACAAAAGTTAATGATGTATTTCTTTTTATTTAAAAGGAATTTTCATGGACATACGCACATAAAACACTACACGCAAATTTGTAAGCACTATTCGCATCGCACGTGCCACTCAACGAGAAACACCTCTTCGAGAATTACATGGTGTGATGTTTTGACAATGTACTATGAGTTCGTATGCGCTTTCGAAGTTTGTTTTTTTGCAATGGTTCACTAGTTATTTTTCGTGTTAATCATTTTATTTCCTTGTAATTGTGTACTTAGAGTCAGGGTGGTCCAGAGATTTAAGACACCCGCTTCTCATGCAGGGCGCTGCTTCGAAGCCTACCAACAGCAAGTACTGATGACTACACCTAGTCTTTTAAAAGTGACTTTTTCCGAGTAATATTAGGTATTATTCAGCCACCACTCACAAACGATGAGAGAAAACATTGTGAGGAAACCTGAGCTTATAATTTTTAATTATAAGTTTGAAATCGCCAACCCGGAATTTCTTTACAAATCAAACTCTAAACTAATGACTGCACGGTTGGTAACGTGGCTGGGCAACCGGCTGCCGCGCAACGTGTAACGGGTTCGTTTCCCGCTCGGAGTAGCTCTTTGCGTGGATCACAAATTGTTGTTACAGATCTGGGTGTCCTGTGTATGCGAAAATGTATGTTTGTAAACGCACCCACGACACAGTAGAAAATCCTAGTGTGGGACAACGTTTTTAAAAAAGAAACATGACATGATAATCAATTTTACTAACATAAAAGAAATAACGGAAATCGTCTCCGTGATTCCGAATCTTGTTAAATCGTTACCAACGAGTTAAATTTGACCTTGGTTTAATTATCGTTACGGCGTCAAAGGCAAGTCAAATATTTTTGTCACATACTTATAACTGTATCGGAAGTACTAAGAATGTTAACTTGTTAATTTTAACTGTCTACAGTTAACTATAGTGTTGGCATAGTTAACTCATTTGTTAGAAATGCGACTATCGAACGTAGGATTCCTGATTCAATGCGGTAATTATCTTGTTAGTCTGTATATAAAGTCAAAGTCATAGTCAAAATCATTCATTTCAATTAGATCAGAAAGGCAATTTTGAACGTCCATTCCAAGGTGTAGATCCTATAGAGAAGAACGAGCAAGAAACTCCATAGTTTACTCTTTTTCAATCAGGTTCACAATGCAATTCTCTAGTTACATAGTTTTATTGGTTCATTTGTGTGAGAACAATGTAACACCAAAGACCAGTCAAAGAGATCGAAAAAGAATGATCTAAAACAGTAATAATGTGAATTTTGAAAACATTGCTTGGATTATTTTAATTAAAAAATCTGTTCATAAGCCCTAAAGTGCCCATTGCTGACCAAAGACCTCTTCTCACACGGAGATGTATTGAGCATTAATCACCACGCTTGCTAAAGGCGAGTTAGTGTTTTTACAGTTAAAGACAGCCCAGGTTTCATCACGATGTTTCATTTCACCATAAGTCAGTAATAAAAATGTGTTACATTTACTTTATACTTGCATAAACACAATAATCATCTTATTATTGCTTCAGTAAATGTGGGAGAGCCATGCTTCGACACGAATGGGCCGGCTCGACTGGAGTGATACCACGGCCTCACAAAAAACCGACGTGAAACAACGCTTGGGCTATGCTTCGCCGTGTGAGTGTTGTTGCCGAAGACCCAATTATCGCTCTCCCCAATCTTCACAATCCCCGAATACCTAACATTCCTCAAATTCTTATTCCCCAAAAAGCCGGTAACGCACTTGTAACGCCTCTGGTGTTTCGGCTGTCCATGGGCGGCGCCGATTGCTTACAATCAGATTATCCGTCATTTCATAAAAAAAAAAAGAAAAATAAGATCTATGTTAAGACAGTAACTGGACCACCGGCTGGTGTGACTGTTACGTCACGTGTCACTATTAACTTGGTTCTATTTTAGAAAACACAAAATAATATTCCATGTCCAGGTGGGACATGTCCAACTGACTGCATGTGGACTTTGTATTTTTAAAAGCACTTAATGCACTAAAATACACTATAGAGAAAGTAATACTTTATAATAAGACACCAAAAAATATTCCACTAACCATCTCTTAACTAAGAGTTACTTAGTATACCTTAAGTAACCACGTATACGTAAAAAATTTATATTATATTAAACTCTTATATTTTTATCACTTCCACTGTCACATCTTGATTGTCTTTTTTTATTTTTTATTTATGCTGCATCGTGCCTGGTGCTAAATAAATGTTTTTTTTTCTTTGTTTCTTTCTAAAAATTGAAATTTTGTTACGTATCATGTATCTTAGATTAGGGGTTTTTTCAAAAATATAAGCGGTTAGTACATGCAGAAGACGAATAAATAAGAATGTTACCAACTAAAAAATTCGAACACAAAAAAAAATACGCTTCCAGAAAACTCCTTTAAAAAGTCCTTAAGCAACTCCATTTTATATTATCTGTGCTTTATTTTCGTAGTCTGTGGTGGCTCAATAAGGGCCCTAATGGTATATCGAGGCCCGTTGACCTAGAAATCTGAAACTTGGCAAACTTTTAGCATAAGATCGACATAAACTTGCCCACTACGCACTATACAAACTTGTATATATTTTAGCCAGCTTAAGATAAAGAAAAACTAAATAGATTATAATGGCCTTTACTAACAATATTAGGGCGATATTTCTGTCGCTTTGTGATTGAAATTTGATCACCTTTTTATATAAAGTACATATAAATTGTCTAAGAAGTTTTTGAGATTTCAATCTTATTTCATCAATATGGTTGCAAGTATGACTGCTGGGCAAGGGGTCTCAGGTTCGATTCCCAGGTCGAGCAAGGTAATACTGGGTTTTAAAAAAAATGCCAGTAGTAGCACAGAGTCATAGAATTAAGAAGAGAGAATAAAGTGGTTAACGCCTATTGTTCTCTGCGCTGACGTATGGGTAACCATTTTTATTGCAACCGATATGCAGAGACGTGGTCGTATTTACGCAGGTTAAAAACAAATCGAAAGCAGTTATATAGAAGACGGTCAAGTATATTGAGGAGATCTGCATTCAGGCCGTAGTAACACACATCAGCGTAATTAATTACGGGGAAACCAAGGTCTGAAGAAGCATCGCCTTGGTTGCCGACGGAAGGAAGTTTCTTAACCGATACAGGACCTGCAATGTCCCTTTGACCCGCGTAATTATAATAACTACTCAATTCCTAATTCCCTAAAAGATAATATCCCAGTTTCACCACCTATTTTATAAGCCGTAAGTACCAGAGTAAGCAAATATACCGGACAAAATTTCAGAATCAATGTATTTATCGAGTCACATAAACACATCAACAGCCTTTAAGTATCCTGCTGACTAAAGGACTCTTCTTAAACGGAGAAGGTTTAAGCATTAATAACCACATTTGCTCAATGCATGTTGGCGGTTCCAAGCTTATAATTAGCAATTATAAGCTCAGGTTTCCTCACGATGTTTTCCTTCACCGTTTGTCAGTTGCGTCTAAATTATCTTAGAAAGTACATACTCGGAAAAAGTCACTCATGCATGAGAAACGGGGTCTTAAATCTACAGGTCACCATGAGTAATATACAAAATACATATATTTAGGTATCGAGTAATTTTAGAAAAACCGAAAAAGCTCTATAGCTCTGACCGACCCAAGAGCCGAAGATCAACACCGAAACAGTCCTATATATATTTAGCAATAGATCGAAATATTAATGTGTATTCGATATCTAACAATAACAGGTTCGGTTAACTAGAATCTTCTATAACAATAATAAATATTGACTTACAGCTTCTTATAAATAATTACATTTATTTGTACTTTAGTTAGTAATCGTAGTATTTCTTGAGTATGTTCGTGTACAGCCTTAAGGTTTACGTCAGTTAATTAACATGTTATAAGCTATCTGTGTTTTTATATAATTAATAATAGTAAGACTAGAGTTATGTGATTTTTATGACTGCCTCGTTGGCCGAGTGGTCGCAAGTGCGACTGCCGGGCAAGGGGTCTCGGGTTCGATTCCCGGGTCGGGTAAAGTATTACTGGGTTTTTAAAAATTCTCAGTAGTAGCACGGAGTCTGGAATTGTGCCCGGTATATGGCAATTGGCTCACCCCCTATTACATGAGACTCATAACATAAATAGTGAAAAGTGGGTGTTACATTGTACAGGTGGTATAAGCTGCACCTCTGCCTACCCCTTCGGGGATAAAAGGCGTGATGATGGTATGTTAGATTTTTGTATGAAATTGGAGGCAAAAGAACTGACGGATCACCTGATGGTAAGCGATCAGCGTGGCCTATGAACGCAAGAGCAGAGGAGTGAAGTGAGACTAGAATATAAAGTTATTATTGTAATGAATTCTGTCTCGTTGGCCGAGTGGGTCAAGGGGCCTCGGGTTTCTTTTCCCGGGTCAGGCAAAGTACTACTGGGTTTTAAAAAAAAATCTCAATAGTAACACGGGGTCTGGAAGTGTGCCCGGTATATGGCAATTGGATCACCCCCTACTACGTGGGACTCATAACATAAATAGTGAAAAGTGGGTGTTACATTGTACAGTGGCATTAAGTGCCGTAATGCGCACCTCTGCCTACCCCTTAGGGATAAAAGGTTTGATGTTATTTTATGTTATTATAATGATATACCATTTTTCACCAGTTATATTCATATTAAATCCAAATTAAAACGGTTAAGCAATTTTCGAGAAATACGCAACATACTAATCTAACAACACCTTTCCCGTACCGCGATTAAAACCTAACACCGCAAGCTTACCAATCATATTTACGATCACAAAACAAGCCATTTTACACCATATTTACACTATATTAACCGCCAAACTTCCTTGAATATTAACGCAGTAGGTACTTGATATGAAACCGTTATTTTGTAAAGTTTTCAAGAAGGGAGTGGACCTCATTACCGAAGTTTGTTTATACTTTCAGATTAAAAAAGGGGTGAAAAACAATGTTTTGTGAGATGAACTTATTTTTAGATGCTGTCGAAAAAATATGGCCTCCTTGTAGATTGTTATAATTGGGAAATCTTCTCCTGAAGACTGCCTCTTAGGCTGAGTGGTCGCAAGTGCGACTGCCGGGCTAGGGGTCTCGGGTTCGATCCCCGGGTCGGGCAAAGTATTACTGGGTTTTTTAAAACCCCAGTAGTAGCACGGAGTTTGGAATAGTGTCCTTTTTCAGGAGAAGCATAATAACATAACGTAACCTAGCCTAATATCCCTGAAGGGGTAGACAGAGATGCACATTACGGCACTTAATGCCACTGTACAAAGTAACACCAACTTTTCACTATTTATATTAAGAGTCCCATGTAATAGAGAGTGAGGCTATTGCCATATACCGGGCACAATTCCAGACTCTACCGATGAGATTTTTTTTAAAAAACCTCGTATAGTTTTGCCCTACCCTGGAATTATACCCGAGACTCCTTGCTCCGCAATCGGCACTTGCGACCACTCGGCCAACGAGGCAATCATCTTATTTACATTACTATCACAAATAGCACAAGCATTTTACTTGCTAGTACCGCAAACCCAACACCGACCCCCGTAATTATTTATAAACAACTAGGATAAGTACTATGTGTTAATAGTTATAAGGAACAATGGGTTAGATATGTTAATTTTAACCAATAACCTTAAATAAATCTAATAAATAAAAAAAAATACATTACTATTGAAACTGTGAATCTAACATAACATACATAACATAACATCACGCCTTTTATCCTCAAAGGGGTTGGCAGAGGTGCACATTATACCACTGTAAGTACAATGTAACACCCACTTTTCACTATTTATGTTATGAGTCCCATGTAATAGGGGGTGAGCCTATTGCCATATACCGGGCACAGTTCCAGACTCCGTGCTACTACTGAGATTTTTTAAAAACCCAGTAATTCTTTGCCCGACCCGGGAATCGAACCCGAGACCCCTTATCCGGCAGTCGCAATTGCGACCACTCGGCCAACGAGGCAGTCACTGTGAATCTCTGAGTTTAAAAACATAATATTTTGTTGTGAAAACCAGAACATCAGAAAACACAAATCTAAACCACAGACAGCATCACAAAAACGTCACTTTTGTAACGTAATAGGAAAAAAGGTATTTTTAATATTTTCTTCTCGCGACTTCGACCCAAATCGAGGGCTCACTGTTTGTCAACAAGACGCACCCTGGATTTCAACGATTTCATTCGATCTTTTACTCGAATAACACGATCGTTTTCCATTTTTATTACCTTCCATTTTTTCTCCGTATAAAAATGTTTATTCGATTCCTTTTCGGAGTTCTCGATCATTCTGCTGAGTATTCGATTATGTTAGTTTTGTTGAAGTGTGAAATTATTTTCGTTGTGAAGTTAATTTGTGGGAAAGACGCTGTAATTCAGCAATGTTAATGTATGTTATCAAATAAACTCATTAAAAAATGTTTTAATTAAGTATACATGGATAGTTCGATACCTACCAACGGGAAGTACCAATGTGACTTTTTCCGAGTTATATGTACTTTCTCATATTATTTAGACACCACTGACACACAGTGAAGTAAAACATCGTGAGGAAACTTGGGCTTATAATTTTTAATTATAAGTTTAGAATCAACCAACCTACATTGAGGAAGCGTGGTGATTGATGCTCAAACCTTCTCCGTGCGCAAAAAGGCCTTTGGTCAGCAGTGGTCACCTATAGACTGTTGATGTGATGTTACGTAAGTTTTAACATAATTATAGAATTTCAGTAGAGATACCGCCCAAATGATATTACACATTTTAGTAAAACACCTATTTTTATATAAAAAAAAACATTTTATTTTGAAATGCACCTATCTTTCGTTAGTTACACATATATTACGTCATATAGAACGAAATATTATTATCTTTCAAGTTAGAACAATTTTATTTAATAGTTGTTTACAGGCTGAAAAATAAAGTCGATTTTATTTTCGCCCTGCTCTGTACGTGCCACAGCGTACTAATAAGTATTAAGAGGTAAAAATATTGATTATACCATTGGTACAGGATAATAGACTGGATTATTATAATAATTTAAAATATTATATTATTGACATAAAATTGCCTACCTACACATTTGACGGAAACTGGGTATTTGAATATTATATTTTTTTTAAAGTATTTAGAAATATGTAGGTACTTGTTATTTTTTTATAATCAAAATACTTATCACTGTTTAAGGGAATGACTTTCCTATGTCTGAGGGTAGGATCATACTGGTAATTTAGGGTATTTGGCTAATTATTACATCACCTCTATGAATTTATTGTAAACACACCAACATTTTCACACAATCTTGACATTATCAATAATTTTCCTTATAAACTTTCTTTAGATTCAATATTTTCCTACATAAATATGTCTACAATTTAATTAAAAAACTAATCTATAAAATTAAAATACTTCATCATAGTTAATTCAGTAATTCTTAAGCATAAGTCACCCACAAAATGTAACTTATAATAAAAATTGGGGCGTTTTCCATCAAACTTGAATTTCGAACTGACCTAAAATTAATAGACATCAATCTCCCTCTATCATTCATTGCATAGATAATAAAAAATAATTGCACATGACGTGACAGTTAATATGTGTTAATTTTGGAGATTCACCCGTAGGCCGTTCACGAGTCGTTATCAAATATATTGTAGATCATTTTGCATGCGTGTCAAGTGATAGATGGATGATACATATTAGCTTATGAATAGCTTACTCATGATACAAGAAAAATACACATTTTAACACTTTTATAGTCGTAAACTTGAATAAATGTGATATCTTAAATAGGCGTTTGCTTTTAAAAAGAAGTTTTGTATAAAAAAAAAAACAAAACACTCACCTTCTTTTTTCAAATCCAAAAAACGAATCACCGTCGACACCACAACATAAGAGAAAATAAACTAGGTACGAATTTTCAAAAACAGAACGTCAAAGGTAACACACGCACATCAACCCTCAAAAGATGCGAGCAACTAGAAATTCGAAAATTAAAAATTTCAATCAATCAATTAATATTATAGAGAGAAAAAAAATATAAGAAGCACGAGAAATCAACACACGTGATTTTCACTGAACGGAATTGTAACAGCACATTTTTTACATAATTTCAGGGAGTCGTAATTCGCGAGGTACGCGCTTCGGGCACGTGCGTCCACGGCGAGCGTCGGGACAAGACTGCCTTCACGGTGTGTATCTGGCTGAAACTGTTGATTCCCCCCTTTCCCTCCCCGCGATTTCCCTCGGTCGTCTTGTCGGAAAAATTTCATTGCACACGGGGACAAAATTGATGCTTCGAGCGTCCTTGCAAGTTCCTTTCTCTTTTTATTATAGTGTTTGTTCTGTAATCCATTCGCCGGCCGACAGATTCTCTGTCATATGATGTGCGAATCTTTACACGTGCTGCTTTTATGAAATACTTGCCTTTGGATCGCGCCTTTGCCCGTGAATTTAGAAGATTTCCGTCAAGGAGGTAGTTGTAAATCTCGCAGCAATAAAATAGTTATTGTAGGTAAACTTTTCAATAATGAAAGGTTTTTTCAAACCGTTCCAATAATTCTAAGTCTGGAGTCTACAGTCAAACAAACATTCGATAAGATGTTTCTTCTTTTTAACATTACTACGTACGGAATAAAATATTTTATGTATTCGGTATTCAGTTTTTACTCTGTATTTGATCGTGATCAGTGTCGTATTCTTAACAGAATGTTTGTAAATTCTTGTATTTTGGTGTTAAAAAGGCTCATGTTTGATACTAGTTTGTGTGTTTATGAAATTTGATTGAATAGTTTAAATTACGTGTTGTCCAATATTCTCAGATATTTGTTTAGGGAATAGAGAGTTAAGTTCCCTAAGATCGGAAAAGGAGGATCCTCCGATCAGGCGAGGTGATCGTGCCTGGCGGGCTTTCTGCCCAACAGTTATTCGTTGGGATTTTCTATCCGTGTTAAATCGAATGTAAACTTCACATGTGCGATGTAGGATTTTTGTGACGTCATCCGTTGATTTGTTTACATCGGTGGTATATGTTATTTTTTTTTGTTTTTTTTTTATTTTAGTAAGTTTTGTAATTAGTATAATGCGTCAAGTATGTAAATACGTACAATATTGGAATATGTATCAGAGACATCGTAGAACATACTTTTTTTTTAAAAGAATAACGAATGGAGTTTCTTCCTCGTTCTTCTCCATTCGAATCTACATTTTGGAATGAGTACCTAGCTTCACCTAGTTTCACTGGCGGACTGACTGACAGACTATTATTTATTTTGTATTTGTTGACGTTTCAAAAGTACCTAATTATGGTTAATTCAAATAAAAGCTTTGACTTTGACTTTGAACTGCCATTTGACATAGTGTTACATTGTTCTCGCACAATCCAAACCACTAAACTATGTAACTAGAGAATTGTATTGTGAACCTGATTGGAAAAGAGTAACCTATGGAGTTTCTTGCTCGTTCTTCTCCATAGGAATCTACACCTTGGAATAAGCAAATGGCTTCACTTTAAATTTTTATGTTGATGTTCAAAAGTGCCTTTCTGGCCTAATTGAAATAAATGATTTTGACTTTGACATGTGGCGTCACAGTTGTTTTGATTTTAACTATCAGTTTAAAAATATTTAATCGACATTTGGGTGCCACGCCCCTTTTTATTAAAAACGAGTTAAGTATATAACAGTGGTATCACAAAAGGTGTGTCCTATGTATTACGCTCCAAAGGGATTAGTAGAGACATTTTTATATTTATTTTCATGAGTGGTCGCAAGTGCGACTACCGGGCAAGGGGTCTCGGGTTCGATTTCCGGGTCGAGCGAAGTATTTGGCAATATGGCAATAGGCTTACCCCCTATTACATGGGACTCATAACATAAATAGTGAAAAGTGAGTGTTGCTTCTGTGTGCACCTCTGCCTACCCGTTCGGGGATAAAAGGCGTGATGTCATGTTATGTATTTGACCAGGTACCTTATTATCAGGTGTTCGCAAAGTTCAACTCCCGAATACGGGGTGTGAATATTATACAATTGTCGATGTATCGATTTTTTAGTTACAGTACAATCTGGAAATATACTCAATGTATAAAAAAACCGCCTCGTTGACCGAGTGGGCGCTTTATATGTATACATAGATCACGAAAATTTTGAGTAAATTACGAACGCAAACACTTATTAAACCCAGTACATAAATAGACTACACATAACCAACTAACTATGCTACCAGTATAATTTCTATTGACATAACGGACAAATTCTTGAATTACTCAGTTATTTACACTTACCTAAGTAAATAAGGTTGTATTTATTTGGGATCTCTTTGTAATCGGGGCCTAACATCACGCCTTCAGCTCTTTAGGGTTATGTAGTATGAGGACATGTGTAGATACCCTTGACGCTCTTTAGGGATATGTAGTACTAGCTTTTACCCGCGGCTTCGCTTGCGTCACAAAAGGATAAAAAGTAGCACATGTGACATATACCAATACACACAGCGCCATCTAGAAAGAAAGAAAGAAAGAAAGAAAGACCATTTATTTGTAAAACATGCGTATACATAAATCGAGTAATCAGACATGCAAGATGTTAAATAATATGTTGTGCGTCCATGTTTCGCCAATAGTGGCATACAAATTTTATAAGTATAAAGATTATATTCAATTTCATTAAAATCAGCAATTTGTACAATAATAGTCCTTATTAAATTACATTACAGAGATAAACATTTGAATTTGATGTCACAATATTTCTAAATTAGGTAGTTACTTATATGATAGTCTAAAATAAATTTCGTCTAGTACATATATCCATTATTACGCAGTCAAATAGTGGTCCTATAATACCAATACTTTTGTTTTCCATCGGGAATATCAAATTTTTCCGGGATAAAAAGTACCCTATTATTTAATCCGGACTTCTAACTTTACGTCTGCAAAAATTCAAAGCAATCGGTTTAGTAGTTACGGCGTGAAGGCGGAACAAACAAACTCACTTTCCGATTTATAATATTATATATTATATATAATAATATATATATATATATATAATATATGGTAAGGATTTTGGGGACACCTTTGACTAGTCTGCATAACCCGTGCTTGGTGTTATTCAAAGGGGTCCTTTATGGTACTTTCTATGGTTTATTTAAAATGGTAATGTTATTTTACTTGATCTCTTTGTAACTGTCTCGTTAGCTATAGCATCGTAATTTCGTAAGTAGTTTTGAACATTGTCTAGCCTTTTTTTAAAAGGGAAAATCATCGAATGACTGCTCCCGCCTGGGTGAGGCGGGAGGGAGTGTCAGACTCTTACCGACTAAAAACCACCCCGTTCCTTCTCCTGCACGTCGAGCCGGAGCCCCGGTAACCCGGTTATCCGCGACATTGTCTTGAGTCTAGGGTATCGAATATCCCGGTCAGTGAGATTTTGTAGATTTCCAATGCTAGATTCTAAAATGGTACCTTTTATAGGGGGCTTACTTTTGAATCCAATTCCGATCGACATTGATATTGTGAAATTCCGTAGACTTGAATTGTAACACTAGCGCCCATTGCATCCGTATTACGTGGATATTGAATGAATTAAATTGTATTAAGTTTGGCTTTGTATTCCGTACTCTGAATGCTAGTTTAACTGCTACGATTATGGTTGTATAGTGTAGACATTGAATAATTATTGGATTGAAATGAAATTTCAATGGAGAATATTAAAAATTTCGTGAGATAGACAAAATTACGTTGTTTTCGCTTACTCACTTAACTGTTTGACGAGGAACTCGACTAGTTTCAAGTCGTACTAGAGGCTCATATTTATCGCGGCAGAGGGCGCGTTGGGCCCACACAGCCAGAGTAGCAGCCAGTAACAGCGCGACAGTCACCGCGTCGTGGTTCGCGGAATGCTGCTCATGAATATGAGCCTCTAGCATGGCTTTGAAACTAGTCGAGTACCTCGTCAAACGAGTGAGTAAGCCGAAACCATAATGACATCGAAGATGGTTTCAAGAACGCCCAAGTTTCAATAAAAGTTACTGAGACATACTAAAGTAAATGACTTGATTTGCCAAAGTTATTCAGCTGTAAACGCACAGATGGAGTAGCAGACAAAAATTAGTATTAACTTAATAAAAATCTAGTGTCCAATCAATAAGCTAAATAAGTTAGTAACTAATATTATTTCTTAGTTATCGATTAAAAGCTTACTAACATTCGATTTCATGGATTCTTGGAACGTGCCCACGTAATATTATTACCAAAATATCTATCTATACATATAATAAATTCGTAGGAAAGTGAAAACTGTACACTGAATATTTTATTAAACAATGCTTTTTTTTAAGGGGGGAAAATCATCGAATGACTGCTCCCGCCTGGGTGAGGCGGGAGGGAGTGTCAGACTCTTACTGACTAAAAACCACCCCGTTCCTTCTCCTGCACGTCGAGCCGGAGCCCCGGTTACTCGTTAGGGTCTCCGCGACTCTTAAAGAATGCTTGCGGCGTTATCTACAATCGATATCGAAGCCAAAAATAGGGTTTATAGAATTTCTGTCTGTTTATCTGTACGGATTAAGCTCAAAAAGTACTGCATAGGTTTACTTCAAATTTTGCATGAATATTATTAACAAGTCGGGTCGATATATAGGTTACATATTATCACGCTATCACCTACGAGGGAGCTGTGAATCACTATTTTACGCGGACGAAGTTACAGGCACAACTAGTTATATCCTTACTAATATTATAAATGGGAAAGTGAGTTTGTTTGTTTGTTCCGCTTTCACGCCGTAACTACTAAACCGATTGCTTTGAAATTTTGCAGACGTAAAGTTAGAAGTCCATATTAAATAATAGGGTACTTTTTATCCTGAAAAAATTTGATACTCCCGAGGGAAAACAAAAGTATTGGTATAGATGGCGCTGTGCGTATTGGTATATGTCACATAGGCTACTTTTTATTCTTTTGTGACGCGAGCGAAGTTGCAGGTAAAAGCTAGTGTATAATAAATATTGAAGTTTTCGTGTCCAATTATTTTTATCAGTTCTCAGAACTAGTTTAGTTATTGGAAATTCTGGATATTATTTTTATTAATTCGCTCTTTGGTAGAATGGTTATGAGAGTGAATAATGATCTGGGGGCTTACTCTTGAATCCAATTCCGATCGATCGATGGTATTGTGAAATTTCGTACTCTCGAAATGCAACACTAGCGCCCATTGCATCCGTATTGCGTGGATATTTAATGAACTAAATGGTATTGAGTTTGGCTTTATATTCCGTACTCTGAATGCTATTTCAACAGCTACGATAGGGGTTGTATAGTTTGACATTGAATAATTATTTAGATTTTATTGGATTGAAATTGCATTGACATTGAGATTGGTTTGAAGAGTAAGGCAGGTCGTAAAGGGTTTGATCTCCTGAGTGAAAGTAGAAAATTATGGAGACTAAGTCGTTTTGAGATAATAATATTTTTCAGTTGTATTGTACTATTGAATTTCGGTTAACCAATACGGTTATAGGTAATGCTACACACGCTTATTTCAAGTACGAAAACATGCTTCAATTGAGCACTTGTCACTTAGTAGCATGTGTGTCGGAGTGTTGCTCGAAATTAGTATGCTCATGTCAGGCATGCTTGCGAGTCTACAGGCGTTCGATTTTTGAATATTTTTGAGCATGCTCAATAACCTTTTAGCTATATGTTGAATAATTTAATTGTTTCGTCAGGTGTAGCTTATTATACGGACCTTGTGGAATTTAGAACAAATTTCCGTGCGTTTAGGCGCTTTTGCCATACCTATTATTGGAAGCAAGTATAACAGCTAACACATAGGACCCACTTAGTTTTTTAGTCAAATTTCCGTGGTGCTTGGCGACTGGGCTTCACCCAGTTGTACAGTGTCTTCTTTGTGCCTTTAGGCTTAATTCATTCTGTCTCCTGCAGTAATTCACCGAGGGAAGTGGAAACTATAGTTTTTTCTTCTTCTCCACTTATAATATCTTCTGATTCACTTCGTTGCGGGAACCAAGACAGTTACTCATGTCCCTGGTACGCGCCGGACTTCAATGTTCCGGTGTTTTCATGGTTGTATCTACTGTAGATCCTGGCTTACAGGAGTTGCAGCGGTTTTGGGAGACTGTGGCGGGCTTGTCCCATTGAAAAAAAGGTTTTTAACATGCTATTTCAGAGCCGTGTCAATACATTTACTTAAGGTTAGTTTAAAAAAGATGATTATCTATTTATTTATGTATTTTAACTTTAATGTACACAGAAACAAATAATGGTACATTAGGCGGACATTAATGCCATATGTCAATATCTCCCAAAACTATTCTTAACATCTTAAGGCTTTTCTATTCCTTCAGAATTATGTATAGTAATTAAATTAACAATCCAAATTCCTAATCCCCAAAAGGCCAGTAATGCACTTGTCACGCCTTTGATGTTCCGAGTGTCTATGGGCGACGACGATTGCTTACCATCAGGTGATCTGTCTGGTCGTTTACCGGCTTATCCCATAAAAAAAACTTAGTAAAAAAATAATACTAAGCAAGTAATTATGTTCATTAATAAGCTCGCCCTCCTCGTCGCCCCCTTAATAAATTAACTGACAAAAAGTAGGTGTATAACACCCACATACCAGCCCCTACTACTCTGCCTACACCTTCGTAGAATAAGAGTTTATTTACTTACTAAAATTCTGTTCAGCAATGGTGTAATTTGGATATATTTTAATTTTGCCCTTTGAACTAATGGAAGTCAAAAATATAATTATAATTGTGTAGGTACCTTGTACTTACGCCTCTGTTCACCGCTTTATGATAGCGGGCGTAATCACGGAGGAAAATTAAATATCATATTTTAACACTAGTTTTTACCCGCGGCTTCGCTCGCGTCACAAAAGGATAAAAAGTAGCCTATGTAACATATACCAATACACACAGCGCCATCTATACCAATACTTTTATTTTCCCTCGGTAATATCAAATTTTTCCGGGATAAAAAGTACCCTATTATTTAATCCGGACTTCTAACTTTACGTCTGCAAAAATTCAAAGCAATCGGTTTAGTAGTTACGGCGTGAAAGCGGAACAAACAAACAAACTCATTTTCTCCGATTTATAATATTAGTATGGATTACTGACTGATCCCCTCACAATCACATCAACAACCTATAAATGCCCACAGCTGAGCAAAGCCTCTTCTCACACGAAGAAGGTTTGAGCATTAATCGCCACGCTTGCTCAATACTTGTTGACGATTTCAAACTTATAATTAGAAATTATATGCTCAGGTTTCCTCACGATGTTTTCCTTCATCGTTTGTCAGTGTCTGGATAATCTTTTTGCTATATACCGGGCACAATTACAAATCCGTGTAACGAATGAGATTTTTTTTAAAACCCAGTAATACTTTGCCCGACCCGGGAATCGAACCCCGAGACCCCTTGCCCGGCAGTCGCACTTGCGATCTCCCATATTTACCACTTATCAGACTATTATGTAAATGAAGATACAGAGATATATAATATAACTGAAATAATTTTACAAATAAAACAAACTAGCAGCCCGTCCCAGCTTCGCACGGGGTAGACAATTATTTATTTTTGGAAATTTGCATTGTTATAGTGACATAACTACAATAGTTGGACATATGCTACCGCAGAGATTTTTGTAGACATTATGATGTTCTTCAATATTGTTGTACATTATTTTGTTCTATCGCTAATAGTTTCGGCAGCGCATTCGACGAAAGACATTTTAAGACTCATTTTTCTACACCTTCGGTTACATTGTTCAAATTTTACCAAGAATCCCTAATTTTTTTCAAAATGAAATGTAGCCTATGTCAAATTGGAAGAATGTATCATTCTATTGGTGAAAGAATTTTTTAAATTGGCCCAGTACTTTTTGGGCCTATTCATTACAAACATACAAAAATAGGTGCAAATCTTTCCTCTTTATAATATTAGTATAGATAGATGTAATTAGCAAGTTCCCTTTAAGTATGGCGCCTCGTGATCCGTGCCTCGTGTTTGTTATCTCATTCCTTATACTGTTTTATCAGAATTTATGGCGGAACTGACCGTATACTGCATTATAATATTTATAATCTAAAGTTCAAGGTTCAACTGCTACATATTATTATTTTAATTTAGAGAGAACTACAACATGTTTATGTTAATTCGTACATGCAATAGGGTAATTTTTATTTTAATTTTAACGTCCGTCTGGTAGATTATTTTAAATCATTAGACACGTATTTTTTATTTTCTTACAGAAACGAATACTTTCGACGATATTTTAATTTGAAATGTCGCGTGACGTCACTTCTATGTACATTTTATACGTAGAAATGACGTTTTAGCCCCCACTCCTAAAATTTGATTCGTTTTATCCCAGTATTGTTTTATTACACGACAAAATAAAAAATACGCCTCTTGTTTTTTTATTACCTAACTTACGGACTAATTATATATTTAATTTTGATACCCTGTCATGATCCCAATGCAGTTGTAGAAAATGAAGTAAATAAATTTTAGTTTCAAACATTGTATTATACTTTTAAAACAGTGTATTTAGTCATTAGTACCATTTTTAGGCTTCAGTCTTGTATCAATGTGACTTTATCCGAGTTATATGTACTTTCTAAGATTATTCAGATACCTCTGGCAAACGGTGAAGGAAAACATCGTGAGGAAACCTGGGCTTATAATTTCTAATTATAAATTTGAAATCGTCAACCCACATTGAGCAAGCGTGGTGATTAATGCTCAAACCTTCAACGTGTAAGAAGAGGTTTAGCTCAACAGTGGGCATATAGGCTGTTGATGATGACACTTAGTAGCGGATTTTAGTATTAGCGATCTTATTATTGAAACGGTTGTATCTCAAAGAGTTTAAGCAATGTTAGGTGTAATTTATTACATCACTATTTGTATGTACCATAGCAACTTTCTATCAAAGACCTGTGCCCCTTGAACATCAAACCTTATGTTTAGAAAACACCTATCAACCATAAACCAACGATACAATAATTCATATCAGACAACACAGTATACATAACAAAACAAATACATATTTCCCAATATCTATCCCATCCCGAAATGATCGATACGTATTTTATTAGTAGAACAAATGCCAATGATTTATAGCCAAGTTTTTTCTAGATAGGGCAACAAAGTGGCGAAATAAATTCATATGAAATACGCGTTAACATTTCGTGCCATACTCCTCGCCAATGATTTAGTAGACTTTTAGTTTGGCGAGCGACACTCCAGGGTTGGGCGAGGGAGCGACAAATATAAATAGCCAAGATATCCTTTCTTGGAATTTAGATCTGTAGTTTTTTGGATGTGTATCATTATGTATTTCTTTTTTTTATGGCATAAGCCGGTAAACGAGCAGACGGATCACCTGATCGTAAGAAATCGGCGTCGCCCATTGATACCTGGAACACCAGAGGCGTTACAAATGCGTTACAAATACCGGCCTTTTGGGGATTAGGAGTTTGGTTTCTATTCTTATTTCTTGGTTTTAGTTGTCAAGTGATTCTTAATTCACTTTGTTGTAGGATAGGCTGTGCTATCAATTTTCAAATTTACAAATGAAGTTTGGCATTATATCTATTGTTAAGCAACAGATTTATCCACCTTTGTCCCCACATCTGCTGATCGAGGCTACACCTTAAAAATTCCTCCGGTTTCGGCCATTTTTTCTGATCTACCCGAATTAACGCAGGACCGGTCTATAAGGTCAAATATTTTTATCGTTAAATCCAATTCCACCCGCCCTAGACAAATGACGGATAGAAATAGGCCAATGTAAAGGCCTAAAGGAATATAAGTTTTGATATTATTGTCGCATATCAATTTCAATAAGTAACGTCATGTCGTGGTGGCCCGGAGGTTTAAAACTTCTATTAAATGAGGGTGATGATGAGGGTTCTACCAACGGCTAGCACCGATGTGACTTTTTCCGAGTTATATGTACTTTCTAAGATTATTTAGACATCACTGACAAACGGTGAAGGAAAACATCGTGAGGAAACCTGGACTTATTACTAATTATAAGTTTGAAATCGCCAACCCGCATTGAGCAAGCGTGGTGATTAATGCTCAAACCTTCTCCGTGTGAGAAGAGGCTTTGCTCAGCAGTGGGCATTTAATGGCTGTTGATAATGAACGTCAATGTAGGTATGAACATTGACTTTTGTGAAGAAAAAGAAATTTCAAATTTCGCGACACCCCTGTTAGTCCTGCAAAATTATGTGGAAGTCATGTTATTGTGTGGCGAGACGTGAATGAGGCATACGAAGTGAGGCGTCCCTGGAGTTTGAGCCACGCTCCTATTATAGCTACACTTCATCTGTGTGGCAAATGTCGAACTCTGTAGTTCGTACACAATGCCTTTTATTTCTCTAAGAAGCACCTAAAGGTGTACTAAATTGAGTTAGGGTTACCTTGCCAGGTTCTTCTTAACTATTATGAAAACTATATAGGGTGAGTTCACCTATTCGCGTCCATATTAGAAAGAAAAAACTTTTTTTCTCGTTGAAAAACAAGTGACTACTACAAATGTTACAGAACGCCCTTTAAAAATTCTCGTTAATAAGAAAACTATCACCATATAAGTAGTATTTAGTCCACATCTGTTTGATTATTTCACGTTTTCAATATCTTACATTCATGGCAATATTGTGCAATACTAACTGTGCCCAAACTGTGAAAAAAGGGACTTCTTTCGCGTGGAATATTAACTTTGAATAGTTTTTTACAGCTCCTCCCCCCTAGGTGACAGCATGATAATATGTAGCCTATATGTTGATCTGATCTTTTAGTAATATTCATGAAAAACTTGAAGCAAATGTATGCAGTACTTTTTAAATTTAGCCCGGACGGTACAGACAAACAGACAAATCACTTTGGTACTTGCCGTTGGTGGGTTTCGAACCAGCACTCTCATGCATGAGAAGCAGGCTGAGAGGGCTTAACAGGTTGCCAGGGCTCCGATTCGACGTGCTAGAGTAGGAACGGGGTGGTTTTTAGTCAGTAAGAGTCCAACACTCCCTCTCGCCTCACCCAGGCGGGAGAAGGCATTCGATGATTTTTCCTCCTCAAAAATTAATACTTTTCAAGTCTCCGAGCTACCAAATAAAAAATAAAACTTGTGAAAACTACAGACTGCCTCGTTGGCCGAGTGGTCGCAAGTGCGACTGCCGAGTGGGCAAAGTATTACTAAGATTTAAAATCTCAGTAGTAGCACGGAGTCTGGAAATGTGCCCGTTATATGGCAATAGGCTCACCCCCTATTACATGGGACTCATAATATAGATAGTGAAAAGTGGGTGTCACTTCTGTGTGCACCTCTGCCTACCCCTTTGGGGATAAAAGGTGTGATTATGTGAAAACTACATTTACTATAGAGGTTCCACTTCCAAGAATAAAAACCATATCACTATTAAATTATAGCAGCACAATAAAGTGTTAATTTCACTCAAGCGTCCATTTTCGAAAATAAATAACATTTCGATTAAACAAGAGAAACATTCAATATCGAAAATGATGTCTGCTCGTCTGAATATTCATTGAACGGGCGATTTACAAAATGGAAATGAATTAATACATCCAGTAGGTAATGAATATAATTACACAGGTTCGGTATGAAAGTGATATGTCCATTTTGTTCGTGGTATTGGCAGAAATCGTACATTGTATTAAAATGTAATTAATTAATATTGATTCATTGGTTGAATGAGTAAAAACGGGACTGTTGGGCTAATGGACTCGGGTTTTTTACAAAGATTTTCTTTTGTTTTATTATCTAAAACTAGTTATTGTGTTTTCGGTTTTCTCATGTAACTATTTGACGAGGAACTCGACTAGTTTTGTGGTTGCAGCAGTACGACAGTCGCCGCGTCGCGTGTCGCGGAGTGCTGCTCATGAATGAGCCTTTTTTTTTTTTTTTGATGACGGGGCGAAACCTTCAAAAGGCGCCCAGCCTTTTTGGGGATAAAAGACTAGGGAGTGTGGGATTTTTACCTCACTAAAACCATCCCGGTGGCTACCCTCAACACCTGAATGGAGGCACCGGGTCCTCTATAAGAGACCTGCTCCGGCGCCTCCACGGTGCAACGCCTGTTACGACACATCCCTAGGGAGACGGGTGTCTCCTTTAAGCCTTGCTGTCTACGGCGACACGTGACCACTGTGCCACCGTCTTCCCTGAGACCACAAGGTGGGCACCTAGAGTCCCCACTCTACGCACCCGTGGCCCCAAAGGTCCGCCTGAAGTTTATGCAGGCGGGATTTCGGCGTGTTAGGCATCAAGGTGGTTACCTCCTCGACGCCTTCTACGAGCAGGATCGGCCCTCTCGCGACCCCGCTGCCTACGCATGTTGACGAGGAACACGACTAGTTTCATGAATATGAGCCTAGCATGGCTTGAAACTAGTCGTGTTCCTCGTCAACATGCGTAGGCCGAATACATAATAATTGATTTATTACGTAAGAAAGAAAGAAAGAAAAAACATTTATTCAGCACCAGGCACAATGCAGCATAAATAAAACATAAAAAGACAATAAAGGTGTGACAGTGGAATTAATAACAAACATAAGAGTTGGAAAATTAAAACAGAAGAATTAGAAGACAGACGCTGACAACATGCCTATGCTAAAAGGTATGTCTCACGAAAGTTATAATATTAATTATTTTGAAACTGTAAGATAACAAGCATAGAATGTCGATTAGTGTCCATATCAGTATAATTATCTCAATATATTTATCTCCTGCAGTAATTCACCGAGGGAAGTGGAAACTATCGTTTTCTTCTTCTCTTATAATATCTTCTGATTCACTTCGTTGCGGGAACCAAGACAGTTCATGTCCCTGGGACGCGCCCGACTTCAGTGTTCCGGTGTATTCATGGTTGTATCTACTATAGATCCTGGCTTGCAGGAGGTACAGCGGTTTTGGGAAGTTATGGCAAGCTAGTCCATAAAAAACATATTTATCTCCTACAACATCTCATTAAAAAGCTAATTTATTTATTTATTTATTTAACAACTTTGGAAGACTAACAGCTAACAAAACAAAAATTATGACATTGTATGAGAGTCTGACAGCCAATGACAAGTCTTCACATATAAAAAACAAACTTATGCTATAAAAGAATGTGGTCGACACAGTACTCCCTACAAAATTATTATAATAATAAAAACAAATAATAACAAAATAAAAAGAAACAATAACAAAAGGTAAGGCTTCAACTCTCAAAAATATGTAGAAAATGCTATGTCGAATTTATTTTGGCTCTCCTATAATATCTAGTCTTAGTGTTTGCGCCCTTTCAGCCCCACCCTAAGGTATAAATATTAATCACAACAATACACACTTTGCCAATAATAGCAAAACACCCCAACTGATAGTAATCTCCATTAAACTTATACTTGTAACATCTATTGCAAGGGTAAATCTTCGCACGATCTCACCATCTCTACATCTACAATCTACATACATGCTGGGTAATTCTGTAAATCTCTACTAATATTATAAAGAGAAAAGATATTGTTGTTAGTTTGTCTGCACTGAATAGGCAAAGTGTAGGAGAGCCATGCTTCGGCACGAATGGGCCAGCTCGACCGGAGTGATATCACGGCCTCACAGAAAACCGACGCGAAGCCACGCTTGCGTTGTGTTTCGTCGTGTGAGTGAGGTTACCGGAGTCCCTAGTCCCCGTCTCCCGAATCCCCGAATCCTCCACAATCCTCAAATTCCCAATTCCCAAAAGGTAGGTAACGCACTTGTAACGCCCTGGTGTTTCGAGTGTCCATGGGCGGCGCCGATTGCTTACCATCAGGTGATCCGTCTGCTCGTTTATCGGCTTATGCTATAAAAAAGCTTGATAACGTGAAAGTACTATGTTTCGGCACGAATGAGCCAGCTCGACCGTAATGATACTACGACTTGCAGAAAATCGGCGTGAAAGAGCGTTTGTTATTCGCCATCAAAAAGGCTGTTGCATTTCTAATCCTCTGGGCTATCTATGCAAGTATCTATGATGACTGATCACCATGATCACAAGTGATGTGGGAAGAGTAGAGGTGGTAGTACGTGCATTCTATTTTTAACTGATTTCAAAAAAGGAGGTATGTATATGTACATAATTATGTATGTACTGGCTGAACCGACTTTGATGCGGTTATCAGAAATGTGTTTGTTATACTTAGGAGAAGGTTTGAGTACACTAATTTAACCGACTTAAAATAAGAGGGATTTGATGTTGTTTTTAGTAAAGTATTATTAGTTAGTAACTTAGCCTACGTTTCATTCCATTATTTCTAAAGGATCAAAACTTACTCGAGGAAAATCTAAATTTCACACGGGTAAAGCCGTAAGCGCTAAGCTAGTTCAACGTAAACTACCAGCCTGCTAGAAACCAATTTAAATTGAGAACAAGGGTTATTCACACGCAAATGTCAAACAGTACCTGCGACTGTGGCTCTCAAAGTTTCCAACACAAGCCTATACAAAGTTAACGGTTAACCTAAGTTTTAATTTGAAATATACTGAAACTTAACTATACATATAATAAAACTGTAGAAATAAAATAAAATATTAAAAAAAATAATAGTAGGAGGTGTTACTAGATATACACCTAACCAAAATTTGATAAAAAAAAATTTGGCTGTTTGTCTGTCCGTATGTTCACGAATCACGCAAAAACGATCAGTTCGATTACGATAAAACTTGGTATGATTATACTTTAATATTATGTGTAATAGTATATGTATTGAGCTTAAGTGTTTATTTTATCAAAAAGTATGTACACGAAAACACCAACTTAATTGTGCGGCCCAATCCCTAGACACGGCTACTGTACCAAACACAAATATAAGTTCGTCAAATGTTAGGTTGCCCGCAGTGGACTTTATGCTGTAACTGTAGGGCCGATGGTTGAAATTAGCACGAACCGATATTAAAAAATATGTCAGTTTGTGTGTATGTTTGTTACTCAGTCACATTAAAACGGCTGAAGGGATCAGGATGAAATTTGGAACAGGGGTAGATTATGGTCTGGCGAAGCCGTTGGCAGAAGCTAGTATTAGTCATCATTATTTATGTAATTTGAGCTCTGAAAAGATATATATAAGGTTGTAAAAGTACTTTTTACAATTACAATAAATTTAGCTCTACCTTAATTATTTCAATTTCATGCCAAATTCTTGTTTTATAATATGCGTAAACGTCTCTCCTTTTCGGGATTGACCCGGTAAAAAGGCACTACGTCCCATGACCCGCAGGAATAACGATGCTCATAGCCCCTTCTAAATTTGAATTCTAAATGTCCTTCTTCCTCTTCTCCTGACTACTATATGCATTTTTTTAAGGGGGGAAAATCATCGAATGACTGCTCCCGCCTGGGTGAGGCGGAAGGGAGTGTCAGACTCTTACTGACTAAAAACCACTCCGTTCCTTCTCCTACACGACGAGCCGGAGCCCCGGTTACCCGTTAGGTTCTCCGTGACGACTACTATATGCATAGACTATTGTTAAATACCATATTATTACCATACATCTTCTTACTAATACTGAAGATTTTGAAATTAGAAAATGTTATGACCACATCAGGCTTCTCAAAAATTACTCAACTAAATTGCTAAAATAACTCATCAATATTCTGACGGAATCGAATAAATTATTCTACGTTTGTCTATGCAAAGAAAAGTTTGAGAAACACCGATATGCCATACGAGTACATAATGCTCGGCAAATCTTGAGTCGCAGATTATGAATAGCAAGAAAATATGCATGGAATTTTGGAGTAGTACCCCGGTTTTCACCGACATACGTATTTCCCAAGATAATGCACTTATGTCATATAAAGATATAACATAACATCACGCCTTTTATCCTCGAAGGGGTGCACATTATACCACTGTACAATGTAACACCCGCTTTTCACTATTTATATTATGAGTCCCATGTAATAGGGGGTGCGCCTATTGCCATATACCGGGCACAATTCGAGACTACTACAAAGTTTTTTTTAATCAAGTAATACTTTGCCCGACCCGGGAATCGAAACCTTTATCCGGCAGTCGCACTTGCGACCAGGCAGTCTATATAAAGAGATAGGGTAATAATATACTTATCCGAAAATTGTGCAGTAAATATACCTCAAGTGGTTTCCATGATCATCTTCAACACATTTTTAATTAACATGGTTTGAAGATAACAGCAGTTCGTTATAAAGGGAAAATAGGCAACTCACTCATTGCTTCATTGTGCATTTTCTATCTTCTGCCTTGCACATTGAAACAGTGTAATGATTTGTCATCGGTGGTCCGAACCGACCTTAAAACCTTCAAGAAAAGAGCATATTCCTTTTAACAGGCCGGCAACGCACCTGTGACTCCCCTGGTGTTGCGGGTGTCTATGGGCGGCGCTGATCGCTTACAATCAGGTGATCCGTCTGCTCGTTTGTTTTTTAATTTTTAATTATTCATATTGCACAATGTACATATAAAAAGAAGTATTACATACAACTAATTCAGTACATACCCTGTTAGGGCGCAGCAATTTAAAACGTTACAAAATTTATTTATAACATTTATAACTATTTACGTTTGCCTTCTATTCCATATAAAAACGGTATAAAGTTCCGAAACAGTAAATTTTTGTTCACATTAACATTCAAATTGAACGAAACGTCTGAACTTGAACCACAGATATTTTAATCAATTACGTAAGCTTATCTTAATTAAAAGCAGCAGGACAGTAAGTTGTTTAATCAATTAACTGCGGAGGGATTATGCCTCGCCCCCAACAATGAATTATTTAAAAAACAATAAGGTTTAAATGGTCGGTTGAAGTTAATTAATTGCTTTATTAGTTTTACTTACAGAACATATAAGGTCCTATACTGAAGCATTCTATTTATTATTTATTTATTTATTAATTTATGTACACACATTCAACACAGAGGATAATACATAATAAAAAACAGAGTACATAGGCCCCACATATTCCAACTGGAATTTCTTCCTCTGGGCCTGTGGCAGGAAAAGAAATAACAATACAGAGATACATAGTGTGTTACACAAACAAGATAAAAATCAATTAATAAAAAAAGTAATAAGACCGAAGAAACCAATAGAATTAACAATAATAAACAATAAAACAAATTAATATAATACAATTACAATACATATATAAATAAATACAGAAAAACAAATCTATATTTCAGGAGGAAAGATAATGTTCTCTCACTTGTCTCTTAAAGATAGAGATAGACTTGGCGTCCCGAATGTTCGGCGGGAGCGCTTTCAGTTTTCAGGAGTGAGTGCTGAACTTTCTTTTTGTAATGCTATGTAATGTTAAGTTGTAACCATTGCTCAAACTGATATCTCGCAATTGGGTGAACCGATTTCGATACGGTTTTCAGAAAAGTCTTTGTTGCACTTAGAAAAAGGTTTTAGTATACTTATTAATCAACCGTCTTCAAAAAAGAGGGAGTTGAAGTCGGTTTTTTTAACGTAAATTATAAAAGAAAGTCAATTATTGAAGTTAACCCTTTGAGTACCGTCATTATAGACACAATTAAACAACAATAGGTTGCGGTCACCGGTGTCCTCGCGGTGCTTGACAGTTTAAGGACGAGGAACATTGTAAAATCTCGATTTAATATTTTAACTCCATTTTCCAAGAATGTCACTATAAGTTACAAACATGTCTACTAAATGTGACGTGGCGGAGAGACACCGAGTCGCGTGGAACATTTTGACTCGTTTCACGATTAATACTGATTGTAGCTCGCTTCAGCGACATGTAGTAGGGTCATTTATACCATACGATTTAAATACCTGCCCTTCTTCTTTATGGAATATACTGGTGAACGAGCAGACGCATCACCTGATGGTAAGTAATCGTCACACATGGACACCCGAAATACTAAAGGTGTTACAAGTGCGTTACCGGCCTTTTGGGGATTAGGAATTTGAGGATTGTTGAGGAAAGGGTTCATCACTTTGACTGTTTTTCATTTTAGTGTTACATTGTTCTCGCACAATCCAAACAGCAAAACTATGTAACTAGAGAATTGTATTGTGAACCTGATTGAAAAAGAGTAACCTATGGAGTTTCTTGCTCGTTCTTCTCCATAGAAATCTACACCTTGGAACCAGCAAATAGCTTCACTTCTAATTTTTTTTTCTTGACGTTTAAAAGTGCCTTTCTGGTCTAATTAAAATAAATGATTTTGACTTTGACTTTGAAAGTTGAGTTTAAGGGGGTAATACCTTGATCGAATGATAAGCTTTACTATAAAACTAAGGCGATTTCAACTTCAATACTCGCTTCGGGTATACGTGATACAACTACTTTTCTTGTGTTCTACTGTGTGCTACTTGCCTGGATAACTTTGCACACAATACGAATCAAAAATGTGATCACGAAGTATTTGACTTCGCTTTATCAGATCATACGGCTCAGCTAATAAAGATAAAAGTAAATAAAACTTGTCAGCTTAAATCTTGGCGGATAAAAAGGCGTGACATGTGTGAGGAAAATCTGAATAAATTTAATAATTATCTCCAATCTCTATCTTTCTCTAATGTATACAACACAGATGACCCCAACCTAGCTTATAATAACTTTTTAGATATATTTCAATCTTTGTACAACTCGTGTTTCCCTTATAAATCAATATTAATAAAACCACATAAACAAATAAAATGGATATCACGAGGTATTCGTATCTGTAGTAAAAGGCAGCGACAACTCCTTTGGCAGAAGCGTCTAAAACCAACAGATGAAAATAAAATAAAATTTGAAACGTACGCGCGCAGATTTAAAAATATTATTAAGTTAACTCAAAAGGCACAAAATAACTACATGCTTAAAAATTCGACAAACAAGTCAAAGACGTCGTGGCAAATAATACATAATAAAAAATCACAAAGTGAATCTATCTCTCAAATAATTAAAAATGGTAAATTAATATACGATCCTCAGGAAATCGCTGAGTCCTTTAATAACTTCTTTATCGATCAAATCTCAGAAGTACCTAAAATCGCAACAGACAATAGTGTGCCGATAGAATGTAATAATCACTCCATATTTATGTCTCCAGTTGCACCACAAGATATAATGAGAATAATTAGGCATTTAAAGAATAAGAGGAGTTTCGGCTATGACGGTATCTCAACAAACGTAATAAAATTTGTATCTAAGAACATAGCTGCCCCACTATGTCACATCATCAATAACAGTATCAGTACTGGAATATTTCCTGACAGTTTAAAAAGCGTCGTGGTTAAACCTCTTTTCAAAAAGAACGATAAAGAAAATATGGCAAACTACAGACCTATTGCTTTAATTCCAATAATTTCAAAAATATTCGAAAACGTTATTTATGAATCCCTGTATAAATTTCTAACCAAATTTAACATTCTTTGCGACGAACAGAAAGGCTTTAGAAAGAACAAAAACATAAATATGGCTGTATATGATTTGTTAAATAATGTTATGAAAAACTTTGATACTAAAACACCTGTATGTGCAATTTATACAGACATGTCAAAAGCCTTTGATTACGTTAATCATAAAAAGCTTTTGTCAAAACTAAACGCTTATGGCATACGCGGAAATGCTCTTGATCTAATAGAATCTTATTTAAGCAATCGTAAGCAAGTGACCGAAGTTTCCAGAGTCTGTATGAAATCTAAGAAGGAAATAAAATATTTATCTTCCTATAGATACATAAAATTTGGTGTACCCCAGGGAAGCGTGCTTGGACCGTTACTCTTCTTACTTTATATAAACGACCTGCCTCGTCAAGTTTCTAATCCAATGGTATTGTTTGCCGACGACAGTACAGCTATAATTAATTGTATTAACAAAGAGGACTACGAAATAGATATTAATAATGCTTTAAAAACAATAATCAACTGGCTTAATAATAATATTAATCAATATAGCTAAAACTAAGGCTATGCATTTTTACCAACGTATAAAAACTGAAAACCTAAATATAAATTATAATGGTCAAATAATCGACGAAGCAAAAACAGCCAAATTTTTAGGCATCCTAATTGATAACCATCTTACATGGAAACCTCAAGCAGAATCTATTTGCAAAAAACTAGGTTCATCGGCATATGTACTGCATAATCTTTCAAAAAAAGTAAACATTGATGCAATACTAGTCGCTTATCATGGCTTGGTAGTGTCAAATCTGAGATTTGGTGTTATATTCTGGGGCAATTGTTGTGAGCGGGAAAATATTTTTAAAGCCCAAAAACGCTGTTTAAGAGCTATGTTTAAACTAAATGTTACAGACAGCTGCAAAACTTACTTTGTAAATAGTAAACTATTAACTTTTCCTTGCATTTACATATTAGAACTATCTATTTTTGTCAAAAGTAACATCAAATTATTCCCTACTTTAAAGGATACAACTAACCGGAATACAACTATAAGGTCTCAATATAAAGACAAGCTATGTACCGGTGGTTACAGAACATCTTTATTAAAAAAAAGTGTCCTAGGTATGGCACCTATCATTTATAACAAGATTCCGAGTAGCATTAAGGAGCAACCATTGAGAATCTTTAAAAAACAACTTGCATCTTTGTTATTACAAAAGTGTTACTATTCTGTGTCAGATTTTTTATTCGATAACATATAGACTGATTTGCTGTAAGTTGCTTAAGCTATATTTTGTGAATTTGGTAAATTTTTAAATATTATTAGGATTATGTCATCCATTAATAATTATAATAGTCTTATAGATAACTTACATAGTAGGTATTATAGTCCACTATGTTCATAGATTTTAAGATTTAAAAAATAAAAAATTTGCATGCCATATGGTAGAATGTACCAGGAACAATATACTTTTGTAAGACCTTATATTATGTACCTACATTCAATGCAAATAAATTATTCTATTCTATTCTATTCTATTCTATTCTTATCATCATCATCTCATATATCTATACTCATATAGACACAAAATGTCCACTGCAATACATAGGCCTCCTCCAATGACATCCATATTGATCTGAATCTGAATCTGTATTTAGCGTCTTCCTGCGACCTAAGGTCCTTCATACATTGTAGATACACGTATGTACTGCGCTGCTTTTTCCTTTCTTTTTCAAAAATACTCAACTAACGAATATCATTCCTTTTAACCCTGCCTCGTTGGCCGACTGGTCCCAAGTGCGACTGCCGGGCAAGGGGTCTCGGGTACGATTCCCGGGTCGGGCAAAATATAACTGGCTTTTTAAAAAAAATCTCAGTTGTAGCAAGGAATCTGGAATTGTGCTCGGTATATGGCATAACATAAATAGTGAAAAGTGGGTGTTACTTCTGTGTGCACCTCTGCCTACTCCTTCGGGGATAAAAAGGCGTGATGTTATGTTATTCCTTTTAACACAACAATACTCCATCTAGAGGTATATTTAAAAACCTAGCAAACCATATCACTTTGACAAACGAAAAATGGTGTTTTTGACTTTCAAAGGACTCGATCACGGTATGCCAAATTGATTTATGGCCACGTCAACTCCATATGATTTTACTTTTAACAATAGTAAAACATATCGCCTAGAAAGAGAACAAAACCTCTTTGATAGAAAGTCATGCGTAAAAGAAAAGTTTATTTCTCGAGTAGGTAGTTAAGATGAGGTCACACTGTATAAGTTGAACTTCGTCGCTAATTTGGGCTTAGGCTAGACTTTTTGTGGTTTCATTAGAGAACTTCTTTTCAAGTGTTTTTTATGAAGTAAAGTTCGGGTGGTGATTGTTTTTTTTTATACTCAGATGTTTGGTTTGTTTATTGGTAAGTTTTTGTGTACACTACACCCAATATTTTACATTTTTCTATTTAAAATGTATATTTGACAAACATTTACAACTTAAAATTAACTACAACTAAACTATTAAATAAAAAGAAAGTAAAAAAAAAGACAAACTATATTCTGAATAGTTACGGATACGCGGAAGGCCTAACGGGTTGCCGGGGCTCCGGCTCGAAAAACAAGAGTAGGAACGGTGTGGTTTTAAGTCAGTAAGAGTCTAACACCCCTTCTCGCCTAACCCAAGGCGAGAGAACTCGTTGAATGATTTAAGTAAATTGAAAATAAAAAAAATTAAAAAGACAAATAAAAAATATTTTTAGTTGAATACCTTATCGACATATATTCTATATGAAGGGAACTTAAACCACGCAATCAAGTAACAAATTATAAGTATTTTTTTATAGAACAAGCTCGCCACAACTTCCCAAAACCGCTGCAACTCCTGTAAGCCAGGATCTACAGTAGATACAACCATGAAAACACCGGAATACCGAAGTCCGGCGCATCCCAAGGACATAAGTAACTGTCTTGGTTCCCGTAACGAAGTGAATCATCACTTGGAAAACTTCACATTGGTACTTGGTGTTGGTAGGTTTCAGACCCACAACCTCATGGATGAGAAGTCCGCCTTAGACCTCCGAGCCACCACGACTATCAAAACCACAAAGAAGTTTAAAGCCGTGACTGCACGGTTGGCGCGGTGGCTGGCCAACTGACTGCCGCGCAACGTGTTGCGGGTTCGCCGCACGGAACAACTCTTTTTGTGATCCACAGATTATTGTTCCGGGTCTGAGTATCATGTGTATGTGAACTTGTCTGTTTGTCAACGCACCCACGGCACAGGAGAAAAACCTAGTGTGGGGCAACGTTTTTTTTTTAAATAAATATATAAGGTTTAATATTCCTTGACATTGTACACATAGCCTTATCCAACACATATTTGTATACATCAGTTTCATCTTTGTAAAGTTTCACCGTCGTGGATATGAATGATCGCTATTGTGCTACTTTCTTTCAGCTTAGTTTCATACTTATGTAATACTTTCAGCAATACACGTGCCCCGTGAACGGTGTAGGGTATTAAGGGGACTCGTAACATAACTGATCTTGGCTCTCTGGTTTGGTCTAGACTGCCTTGTTGGCCGAGTGGTCGCAAGTGCGAATGCTGGGCAAGGGGTCTCGGGTTCGATCCCCGGGTCGGGCAAGCGAGATGTTACATACATACCTATATAACCTCACGCCTGTCACCCATGGGGGTAGGCAGAGACTAAGAACGCCATTTGTTACGACTCTTACATACTCTTTCGCTTCATTAACAGTCATTAATATTTTCAAGCATGCTCGTCAGTTAAGGATGGTGTTTTAGAGCCTATTTTTTTTAAGGTGGGAAAATCATCGAATGACTGCTCCCGCCTGGGTGAGGCGGGAGGGAGTGTCAGACTCTTACTGACTAAAAACCACCCCGTTCCTTCTCCTGCACATCGAGCCGGAACCCTGGTAACCCGTTAGGTTCTCCGCGACGTTTTATAGCCTATAAAGCCTGTATCGATATAAGGACTATCAAATGCAAAAATAATGATTGAATTCGAAACAGAATTTCCGGAAATTAGAGCGTTTAAACAAACAAACATACCTACCTCTACTATTCCGTTTTACAATATTTATAAACACGCATTGTTCCACGCAGATTCTATATCTGGCCGTGATGTCACTTCGGTCCTTTAGCGCCCACATGAAAACCAAATGGCATTACTTAAATTCATTCTGTCTCCTGCAGTAATTCACCGAGGGGAGAGGAAAATGTGAAAGTGGACTCCTTGCTACTACTGGGATTTTTTAAAAACCCAGTAATACTATACTCGACCCGGGAATTGAAACCTGGACCCCTTACCCGGCAGTCGCACTTGCGACCACTTGGCCAACGACCATAGAATGTTAACTGGTCTTGTAATAGCCTAAATACCAAATGGGATGAAGTTCAGGACCTCCTTCAAATTATAAGTGGCTTCCATAATCTCCTAATAAACTAAGCAAGTCGGTTGAAAATACAAGGTGTTGTTTTAAAGCCGCGTCATTTTCTAGGAGGTAACTCGGTTATCGATTCAGCGTCCCAATCAATAAAAAAAAAATTATGTAAATATTTATCATTTTTCTGTAAATTACGGAAATGCGTAAGTGCGAACTACTAACTGCGTACGCCGCCGTCTTGTAACTAGCTTTATAACGCGGCTCAACACACACAAACTCAAACACGTAATTAATATTAGTCCTAATTCCATAAAACTTCAATAAGAAACATTGTTGTCGCTTATTCTGAAATGCTGTCGAACTTAAACGATTTATTATAGCCGTATTTTTAACTATTGGCCCAAAATCTTCTCTTACATTGCACCTTTATGACTTCTGTGACATGCCCCGAGAAATGTCATGGTTTCAAAACTACACCTTGCATAAGTCGCAAAGGATCATGTTTATAGAAGAGAGCTGCTATCTGTATCTGTCAAAAAAATGCCATCACCAGGAATTAGCCAAGACTGAATAAATACATTATCTTTCTTTATCAAACGCGATATTACGTGTGGGAGAACCATGCTTCAAAGTCAAAGTCAAAGTCAAAAACATTTAGGTATTTCAATAAGACCAGAAAGGCACTTTTAAACGTCAACACAAAAATTAAAAGTGAAGCTATTTGTTCATTCCTATGGAGAACATCGAGCAAGAAACTCCATAGGTTACTCTTTTTCAATCATGTTCACAATACAATTCTCTAGTTACCATAGATTTTGTTTGGATTGTGCGAGAACAATGGAACACTAAAATCCGGTCAAAGAGATTGATATAGAAAATAACCTTAAAGTCAATAAATAATACAGTCTGGAGCTGACCAGTCCCAGTTGACGGCGCCTTCGGCACGAATGGGTCAGGTCGACCGAAGTGATACCACAGCCTCACAAAATCGACATGCAACAATACTTGTGTTGTGTTTCGTCGTGAGTGTGAGGTTACCAGATGCCCAATTATCACCCCTCCTTCCACAAACTCCCCAGTCCTCGAATCCTCAATAATCCTCAAATTTCTAATACCAAAAAGGCCAGTAACGCGTTACAAGTGTAACGCCTCTGGGTGCTTACTCTTGAAACCAATCTCAATGTCAATGCAATTTCAAAAATAAAATCTCAATAATTATCCAATGCCGAACTATACAAGTCGTGGTGGCCCGGAGGTTTAAGACGCCCACTTCTCATGCATGAGGGTGCGGGTTCGAAACCTACCAACGGCAAGTACCAATGTGACTTTTTCCGAGTTATATGTACTTTCTAAGATTATTTAGACACTACTGACAAACGGTGAAGGAAAAACATCGTGAGGAAACCTGGACTTATATAAATCGCCAACCCGCATTGAGCAAGCGTGGTGATTAATGCTCTAACCTTCTCCGTGTGAGAAGAGGCTTTGCTCAGCAGTGGGCATTTATAGGCTGTTGATGATGAACTATACAACACCTATCGTAGCTGTTATAGTAGCATTCAGAGTACGGAATACAAAGCCAAACTCAATACCAATTATTTCATGAAATATCGACGCAATACGGATGCAATAATTGCTAGTATTGTAACTCAAGAGTACGAAATTTCTCAATGTCAATGTCGATCGATCGGAATTGGATACAAGAGTAAGCCCCCAGGTGTTTTATATGTTTATAGGCGGCGCCGATTGCTTACAATCAGGTGATCCGCCTGCTCAATCACCGGCTTATTTCATAAGAAGATGAATATTTTCAACAACTGGTATCTTAAACAATAAAGGGAAGGTGTCCCTTTATTCGGAAGTTCATATCTATTTGTCAGTTTAAATGTTGTGAAACATTAAATTTAGCATGAAATAATTCCGTGAGCCTTCACAAACAATCCCGTATCAGTACTTGGCAGTAAATCTCATAATCAATGTTAACACCATCTTAGGCAGTATTAACTCTGCAGAATTTGAATTTAAATATTTTCCTGTAAAGTAATTGATAACATTATTTTCAAATTCAAATATCGTCAGCAGTAGATCGTGTAAGTTAAACTACTTAATAATACAATTCTGACTGCACGGTGGCGCGTTGGCGCGGTGGTTAGGGAACTGACTGTCGCGCAACGTGTCGCAGGTTTGATTCCCGCACGGACAACTCTTTATTTAATCCACAGATCGTTGTTCCGGGTCTGTGTGTCATGTGTATGTGAGCTTGTATGTTTGTAAACGCACCCACGACACAGGAGAAAATCTTAGAGTGGGGGCATCGTTTTCTTTTTAAAAAAAAAAAATATTAACATAAATCATAAAAATGTTAACATAACATCACGCCTTTTATCCCCAAAGGGGTAGGCAGAGACATTATGGCACTTTTCACTGTTTGTGTTATGAGTTCCATGTAATAAAGGGCGAGCCTATTGCCATATAGCGGGCATAATTACAAACTCCGTGCTGCTACTGAGAATTAAAAAAAAACCAGTGATACTTTGTCTGACTCAGAAATTGAACTCGAGACCCTTGCCCACGATACCCACGTAAAGAATAGAGATTAATAAATCTATTCTAATTTACCGTCACCATACAGCTCGATATATGATACTCCTTCGACATTTATTACTAAAGTCGTCCCGGTATCGTAGCGACCCCGAAAATTAGTCGTGTAATCTAAAAGCGATCCCGTTTAACAGTTTAATTTCCTTCACACAAGGTAGTTGTCAATCGAGGCGCGTCAGTAGCGACATCTCGCGGGAACAACTACGTAACTGCTAATTGTGAGCGCTATGTGTACCTGCATTTACGTAGATTGGGATTAACTTGATTTACTGTTAATTATAACACTATCTTTTCTTTTTTTTACAAGTTTTTTTTAACTTGCAATGTACCTATGTATGTATGTTATGAAGTAATCTAACAAGTAAACCCCGAGACTAAAAGATTACTCAATTGCTATTTTGCGCTGATTATTAAGAGTCAATTTTAAGTCACGCTTAACTCGTCGAGTACCGGTTTTATAGACACAATTAAAGAACAATAGGTCGCGGTCACCGGTGACCGCTTGGTGTTTGACAGTTTAATAGTTAATAGTTATGTATTCATGTTTATCTGTGTTTATGATATTGGTATAGGTATATATATTCTGTCATTTTATATACTATATTACTCTTAAGTTTTCAACTTATTGCACCGAGCATGCTCTCACTGCATCACCTAAAGGTTGGCTAGTAAGAATGCCCACGGCATTAAGCTCGCGTATGTACTCTTGTTGCATAAAGTTAAATAAAATAAAATAAAAATAAAAAATTGTTCAGTTCGCAAAATCTGCAGACTGAAGTTGCAATGGGCAGGTCACGTCGCTCGAAGGACAGACGGCAGATGGCCCAGGAAAGTCCTTGAGTGGAGACCACGGACCGGAAGACGAAGCGTGGGCGGCCTGCCCACTCCTACTAGGTGGACCGACGACATCATCAGAGTTGCGAGGAGCCAGTGGATGCGGGTGGCGAGTTGTCGTTCGACGTGGAGGACTAAGGGGGAGGCCTTGATGATGAATAGTTCAGTAAGTTAATTAAAACTCGCGGGTTACTCACGTGAATATACTGAGAAAAGCTCTACTAGTTTTGAACTACAGAGAGGTTCTTCCTCATGAGCAGCGTGCGCGGTCGTGCCAATGTCATGCAGCCTACTGCAGCATCGCCGCGTTAATTTAGTATATCTCACGATAGTTATTATAAAAACAGTTAAGTAAGTTGGAGGTTCTACCTGGACTTATCTTGGAATTGTAGAAAATTGTTAGTAGTTTAATTTTGTAGTTGTAGTTTGTAGTAATATATTTTTATTTTATTTATTTAACACTTTATGTACAATTGTATACAATGACGGACTTAATGCCGAATGGCATTATCTGAGAATAAAACATTCACGTAGTATAGCTATATTATAATTTTGTTTAAAGCGTGACTGTTTTGTTCTTTTCTATACGAATGCGAAAAATATATTATTATGTAACACGTTTTCAATGAAATCTATTCTACAAATCAAACCTTTACGTTTGATATCCATAGTGGAAGTAGTTGTGGAAAAAAATAGAGTATACTGTATACAGTAAGCATCAATATAGGATAATAACCACCCACACGTATACGTGTGGGTGGTTATATATTGATGGGTGGGTCCTATATTGATGCTTTGTGAGCCAGCCGTTATGGTGCCTTGCTTATCAGTATCTGCATTAGACAAATGCGTAATATGCAATCTCAAATTCTTTAGCCAAGATAATCGATTATCAAACCATGAAATGAACAGATAGGACATTAAATTCAGTATCATCTGCATATTATAGCCGAAAAAACGTACAACATGATAAATAAAACTATAATAATCATAGCTGTATCGATAAACATCACATTCCAATTCAGTTTCATACTTTGCACAGTTCATAGAACGCCACAAGTTTTCTCAAGAAAATCCGCTACACAAGTCGAACTATTGAAAGACATCATACAACAAAAATCGCTGAAACTTAAAGATATCTATCCTGAAAAAGAAATATGGGGGAAGACAGATAAAGATGAATCTACGTCTCGTGATGGAGGAACTCAAATCAAAAAGATAGCTACTTCAGCACCAGCAGAAGCAAAGATAAACCATAAAACAACACAAGAAGATAATGTTAGAAAAGATCAATTGCCCCGTATAGAATTGAAACATTCGACAAACACAGACGACCGGCAATATATTCAGAAGAAACCAGAACTTGATACATCGTTGATGGCCAAGTATACAAACGAAATAGAGCAATGGAGGGCTAATTTAGAAAAAAAACAGAGTATGCCAGGGGGAATACAAGAACTTGAAGAAATGAACGAAAAAGATCTAGAGAGAGAAATACGAATGTGGAAAGAAGGTAATAATGGTAAAATGACGCAGGATTGGAAAGAAAATTACTCACAACAAGGTCTCCCATTGACTGGAAACATTGGAAAATTCACATACAAACAGGAAAAACGAGATGAAGGATCAGGTCAAAACGAAAACAACTACGCAAATCAGAAATCACAATTAACTGAACAAGATGTAGAAAAACAAATACAGTTGTGGGCAGATGCACATCCAAATAAAGAAATCAAAGAATTAAAGAAACAACTAGACGTCCCTCCATTAACCAATGATCCTGCAGCAAAGATACTACTAGACTGGAAAGAGAAACAATTAGAAAAAGAGCGTAACGAATGGTTCGAACAACAGATACAACTGCATTTATCATCAATAGAAAAACTAGGTTTGCAAAAAGCAAATGAAAATCAGAAAGAAAATAAATCAGTCTATTATGAAAAATTAATGGAAAATGAAGACGTTTCAGAAGAAGAAGTTGTTCCGAATCCAGTGACAGATAAAGGACCTAAAATAAACATTTTGATTGGTGAATCAGATGAGTCAAGTGACTCCGTTAGTGACGAAGATGATGAACCAACGGATGTTAAGACTATACAAGTTAATGACAAGAAAAAAGAAGAATCACAGAAGCCTCTAAGTAGTTCCGAGAGGAAGGCACTGCAATGGAAGGAAATTCTATTAAAAACCAATAATGATGGACAAAAGACGACAAATACAAAGAGTATAGAAAACAAAGTTCGAGAGAAATTAGCAAAAATCATGGCAAGTGAAGATAAAAACCCAATAATAACAAAACATAATGATTTTGTAAAAGCCATGACTAATATTGCCAACGTAAGTTTTACATCTATATTAAGTAATACGTCATCATCATCAACAGCCTATAAGTAGCCATTGTTAATGAAGGTGTCTTCCCACACAGATAAGGTTTTGAGCATTAATAACTACGCTTGCTCTAAGCGAACTTATAATTACAAATTATAAGCCCAGGTTTCCTCACAATGATTCCTTCGCCGTTTATCAGTGGCGACTTAATAATCTTAGAAAGCACATATAACTCAGAAAATATCACATTGGTACTTGCTGTTGGAAGATTTTGAGCCCGCATTCTCATGCATAAGACGCCGACGTCTTAAACCTCAGGGCTCCCACGACTAATTTATTAATACTTAACATAAATATAAAGCAAACGAATTTCTTCGTTTCTTTATACACGTTAATCTCCAGAACTACTGGTTTGAATAAAATAATCATTTTTGTATTGGATTGTCCATTTATCGAGAAAGGCTATAAAATGTCACGCTACAATTAAACGAAACCGAGCACCAGGTGAAACCGCACGAAAGATGCTAGTCATTAATACAATTAAATGTCTTTAGTTTGATTAGCAAATGTTATTGGATCCTTTTTTGAGCGGAGAAAATCATCCAATGACTTCTCCCGCCCGGGTGAGACGAGAGAGAGTGTCAGACTCTTACTGACTAAAAACTATCCCGTTTCTACATTGAGCCGGAGCCCCGGCAACCCGTTAAGTCCTCCGCGGCTCCGTATCGGCATCAGCTCGATTATGCCCTATCTGTGGTGGTCCGATGGCTCTTTAAGCTGTACGCTCGGGTCTTGTTCTGAGGCCAGTTGGTTTTACGTTTAAAGTAATCGTAAAGAGTACGCGTTTGGCGCTCTGATTGGTTGGTTAATTGGCGCCGGCCAATCAGAGTGCCGTACGCGTACTCGTTTCGAGTACTTTAAACGTAAAACCAACTAAGGCCTCTGGTTGGGCGGCGAGTAAAACTTTACTATTGAATTATAATATATTGTTTAATGACGCCCTTGCAAAGATAATAATTATGTGTAACTTAAATTAATACTTTATTTATTACAGTCAACAAAAATCAAGATAAAAGAATTGTTGAAGAAACAATTGAAACAACAAATGGTAATTGTATTTCTCTTAAACACTTTAATGATATTGCTACTGCTAGAAGTGAAGGGAGTTTGTGATAAGATGGCGTCTGAATGACGGAAAAAAACATATAACATTGAGTGTATTATAAATTACTTGTGATAACCGGAAGAAAATGATGATGATAAGGATAGGTTGCCTAGGGTTCAAACAAAATGCTATCTATCTTCTAGGTATCTATATTCTACATCTATCTATCTATCTATTCCCGTTTCCCGGTGTCACGCCATTACCTGATTTTGTTTCTGTTGTGTTTGTTATCGTCAGGAGAAGGTTCTTATGACAGAAAAAAGTACTGAAAATCCTACGGGAATGGGAGAAATTGGATTGGGCGTACGAAGTCACGGGCAGAAGCTAGTATAAAAATGAAACCCGTTTCCCGTTGTCACGTCATAACTTGAGAACGGCTGAAACGATTTGGCTGATTTTTTTCTTGTTGTGTTTGTTATTGTCAGGAGAAGGTTTTTTGATAAAAAAAAAATCCAGAAAATCTTATGGGAACGGGAGAAATGCTGCACGTGAATGCTCCCAGTGAGGGAGCACCTTTTAGTGAAAAATTTAATGACAAAAATTGTCACATTGTAGGAAATTAATGTGTTGGTCACTGTACATTATATATTTATTTTCTATTCACAGGGTAACAATACGCTTATTAAGATGAAGCCTAAGAAAAATTCTCTACGTAGTTCCCTCTTAAACCATAAGCGTGCTAACAATAAAACTCCAGGGAAATGCATTCAGAAGGTAATTTAATTTCATACAAGGTGTAGTTTTGATACTGTGGCATTTCGCATGTCACAGAAGTCATAAAGGTTCAATGTAAGAGAAAGTTTCGGGCCAATAGTTAAAAATACGGCTATAATAAATCGTTTAAGTTCGACAGTTTTTCAGAATAAGCGACAGCAATATTTCTTATTGGAGTTTTATGGAATTAGGAATAATATCAATTACGTGTTTGAGTTTTTGTGTGTTAAGCCGCGTTATAAAGTTAGTTACAAGACGGCGGCGTGTAGTTCGCACTTACGGATTTCCGTAATTTACAGAAAAATTAAAAATATTTATCTACATTTTTTTTTGTTAATTCGGACTCAGAATCGATGGCCGAGATACCTCCTAAAAAATGACGCGGCTTTAAAACAACACCTTGTATATTCTACTCAGGAATTGGACACTTTCTCTTGTATTGGAACATTTTAAACTGCGATCTTCCACCTGCCTGCCAAGCGTGGCATGGCATTATGGTAAACTAGTTTCTGTTAGCGAGTTCGTCCATTTTCCTGTGCGATAAAAAGTAGCCTGTGTAATTCCAGTCCATCATCTACCTGTGTTTCAAATTACATATCGATCCCTTCAGCCGGTCTGACGTGAAAGATTAACACACACAAACACACATACACACACACACACACACACACATAAATGCTCACAAACTTTCGCATTTATAATATTAGCCTCTCGCGTGTTTCTCGTACACGCGGGTGTACGAGTTGAGTGCCCATCGCGCAATTGTACACACGGGTGTACGAGAAACGCGCACCGATTGGATATTTTTTCTGTGATGTATATTTTCAAGTTTGCAACCCGTTTTTTATTTGATTGAACAGAATAGTTAATTTGCTTTTCTATTAAAATATTTACCAGTACGTAAGAGAGGCCCGCGAGAGGTTAGTCGGAGTAGGATAGGATGCGTGTCTTATGTAGACGAAGCTTATAATAGTCCAGCGGAATAATGTCACTATTACATAACATCACGCCTTTTATCCCCGAAGGGATAGGCAGAGGTGCACATTATGCCACTTTACAATGTAACACCCACTTTTCACTATTTATGTTATGAGTCCCTTGTAAGCCTATTGGGGTGAGCCTATTGCCATATACCGGGCACAATTCTAGACTCCGTGCTACTACTGGGATTTTTCTTTAAAACCCAGCTATACTTTGCCCGACCCGAGAATCGAACCCAAGCCCTCTTGTCCGACAGTCGCACTTGCGACCACTCGATCAACGAGGCAGTCAACCGTCACTATTATACTGACATTTTCAAAATTCTCAGTATCAGACCAACTCTAGGTCAAGTTAAAGGAGTTATTCGGAAATTGCATTCACTAGCACTTACCTAATTATCGATTCAGTAAACATTTTTGTAGAAATACTTCGAAATGTCAAATGTAACATTCAGACCAATAATTAATCGAAATCCATTATTTTTTCAGTGTTTCGCACCAAAATGTGAAGTTAAAGTGAGTTTTTATCATCAACAGCCTATAAATGCCCACTGCTGAGCAAAGCCTCTTCTCAAACTAAGAAGGTTTGAGCATTAATCACCACGCTTACTCAATGCGGGTTGGCGATTACAGACTTATAATTAGAAATTATAAGCCCAGGTTTCCTCACGATGTTTTTCCTTCACCGTTTGTCAGTGGTGTCTAGATAATCTTAGAAAGTACATATAACTCAGAAAAAGTCAGATTGGTACTTGCCGTTGGTAGGTTTTGAACCCGCATCCTCATGCATGAGAAGCGGGCGTCTTAAACCTCCGGGCCACCACCACCAGATTTTATGTTTATGACTGATATAAATACAACCGTACAAGTAAATACAAAATACATTATTTAATTTTAATGGGATAAGCCGGTGAACGAGCAGACGAATCACCTGATGATAAGAAATCAACGTCGCCCATAGACACCTGGAACACCAGAGGCGAGCTACAAGTGCGTTACCGGCCTTTTGAGGATTGTTGGGGATTCAGGGATTGGGGAGATTGGGGAAGGGGAGGGTAATTGAGCCTACAGTAACCTCACTCACACGACGAAATACAACGCAAGCGTTGCTTTACGTCGGTTCTCTGTCAGGCCGTGGTATCACTCCGGTCGAGCCGGCCCATTCGTGCCCAAGCATGGCTCTCCCACACTTGTTTTCTTTTTGTTGTTGTTGTGGTTGTTGATTGTTGGGGATTCAGGTATCAGGGAGATAAGGGAGGGGGGGATGCATTAAAATGTACGTCTTACTCACGTAATGTGTCTGAAGCTCTACCAATTTCAAGTATAGATAGGAATTATATTCATGAGCCGCGTGCTGCGTGCAGTCGTGCTCTGCTGACAACATTACCCGGCCAATTCATTTACTTCACATTTTATTTAGTTACAAAAACTATCTTCCTTCTGTATGTTCATGAACAATTTTGTATAATTATGTTTTTTGTTCATGTCAGTGCTTGGGAAACGGCGGATCGGCAGCGGTAAGTAAAACTTTTACGTAATTTTATTAATCTTTTAAGGACTGCCTCGTTGACCGAGTGGTCGCAAGTGCGGCGGCCGGGCAAGAGGTCTCGGGTTCGATTCCCGGGTCGGGCAAAATAATACTGGGTTTTAAAAAAACGCAAATTTAGCACGGAATCTGGAATTGTGCCCGGTATGTGGCATAAGGCTGACCCCCTATTACATGGGACTCATAACATGAATAGTGAAAAGTAGGTGTTACATTGTACAGTGACATTAAGTGCCACAGTGTGCACCTCTACCTACCGTTCGGGGATGCCCCGGAGAACGTAATGGGTTACCGGGGCTCTGGTTCGAAGTGCAGGAGTAGGATCGGGGTGGTTTTTAGTCAGTAAGAGTCTGACACTCCCTCTCGCTCACCCGGGCGGGAGAAGTCATTCGATGATTTTCACCCATTGGAGAAAAAATAAACCTTTCGGGGATAAAAGGTATGATGTTATGTTATCTTTTGATACCGCTATTGTTATTAGTCACCGTATTACATCAATCTTTATTATATTACCTGTATGCCAAACAACTTGGGTGATTGTGTTTTATTAACATTTCATTTTCAGTGCAGTGCAACCTCTTGCAGTGCTGTGGTATGTCATTTTAACGTGAAAAGCAATAGAATAGTGTCTTAAATTTTATTTTAATGTTCGTCTTTTTTATGGGATAAGCCGGTAAACGATCAGACGGATCACCTGATGGTAAGCAATAGGCGTCGCCCATAGACACCTGGAACACCAGAGGTGTTACAAGTGCGTTACCGGCCTTTTGGGATTAGGAATTTGAGGATTGTTGGGGATTCAGGGATTGGGGAAAGGGAGGGGGTAATTGGGTATTCGGTAACCTCACTCATACGCCGAAACACAACACAGCGTTGTTTCACGTCGGTCTTCTGTGAGGCCGTGGTATCACTCCGGTCGACCCGGCCCATTCATGCCGAAGTATGACTCTCCCACACTTAAAGAGATGTACCGTCTGGTAGATGATTTTATTATACTTACAAAAAGGTTTGTTTTCCTAAAACAAAATGTAGTAATTATTTAATACATTTGCTTGCAGACTAAAGGTCCAGATTCTGCATCTCTAGTAAGTTTTTAAATATTTTTTGCACTATATACGATTAGTTTCTGTCGATCAGCTTTGCCCGTGTTTCTGTGGGATAAAAGTAGCCTATGTACTCCAGACCTTTATCCCTGTTCCAAATGTCATTGCGATCCTTTCAGCTGTTTTTGCGTGAATTAGTAACAAACAAACATACACACACATCCTCACAAACTTTCGAATTTATAATATTACTAGCTTTTACCCGCGGCTTCGCTCGCGTCACAAAAGGATAAAAAGTAGTCTATGTGACATATACCAATACCCACAGCGCCATCTATACCAATACTTTTGTTTTCCCTCGGAAATATCAAATTCTTCCAAGTTAAAAAGTACCCTATTATTGGTACCCTATTATAAGATATTTAATCCGGACTTCTAACTTTACGTCTGCAAAAATTCAATGCAATCGGTTTAGTAGTTACGACGTGAAGTCGGAACAAACAAACAAACTCACTTTCCGATTTATAATATTATTAGTAAGGATTATTAATAATGACTGTCTCGATGGCCGTGTGGTCGCAAGTGCGACTGCCGAGCAAGGGGTCTCGGGTTCGATTCTCGGGTCGGGCAAAGTATTTCTGGGTTTTTCAGTAGTAGCAGGGAAACTGAAAATGTGCCTGGTACAACTCTGCCTACCCCTTCGGGTATTAAAGACGTAATGTTATGTTATGTAATACTGTTTTTTAAGTTGTTGCGGCATATATTATTATGTAAATATAGTATTTACTTTCATTTATTCATAATTTTACTTGAACATGCTTGCTTCTTGCCATCATTATTTGTCTCTGCAACACCAAAAGGTTTGCCTTGAACAGAATACCCATGGCATTAAGTCCAGGTTCATATCTTTGTCCACGAAGCTTTAAATGAATAAATTAAAGAAACAAAAAAAAGCCAACCTATTGCTGAAAAAATATGTAAAGTACAATTACTAATAGTTTCATAATATTCCAGTGTACGGGAGAACTATGTGATGCTTTGGTAAGTAAAATAATCATTTCAAATTAAATATTCATAGAATTAATTATGAATTAAATAGTATAGACTCAATTCCATTCCATGTATAATATGTACGGCTCATATATAGGTCATTTCTCAAAAGGTTTTAGGACAAAATGATTCTAATGTCTAATTATAGTATCTGCCTAATCACCTGGCTGTGATGCCGTCTCCTCCTTCTGCGATGCAGTCATGCTAGCTAAGGAGGTGGCGGGGTGCGTGAGGGAACGAACCTCCTCACGTCCTAGCCGTGGAGAGACGCACTCCAAGCGTCGAGAATCGCGAGATGATCTTCGGCCTTCGTAAGCACGGGTCTGCGGACGGTGAGCTCGCCGCCCGACCAGAACCAGACGCGAACGTGCCCAATACGGCTGATACCGATACGGAGCCACGAAGGACTTACCGGGTTACCGGGACTCCGGCTCGGCTCAGACTCGAAATGTAGAAGTAGGAACGGGTGTCTCTTAGTCAGTAAGAGTCTGACACTCCCTGACTCCATACCCAAGGCGGGAGAAGTCATTGATTATCTTCCCTCAAAAAAAAAGCCAAATCACCTAATATCGACCAGATAGATGCTAAGACTGAGACCAACTCTTACTGAACAATAGCAACACCCTTTTTTTAAGGGGGGAAAATCATCGAATGGCTTCTCCCGCCCGGGTGAGGCGGGAGGAAATGTCAGACTCTTGCTAACTAAAAACCACTCGATCCCTACCCCTCTTCGAGCCGGAGCCCCGGGAACCCGTTAAGACCTCGGCTCCGTAAAAGCAACACCCTTAGAGAAGATAGAGAAGGTTTTAACAAACCCCTTTTATCTCCACACCCCTTTTGTGACCCCTTTTATGGCCTTTTAGGTCCACTGTAGGACTGGCACGGCCTGTTGATGTGATTAATGATTAATTTTATATACAACACAACGGACAGATTGACATACATGTTCTGCTAATTGATTTTAACCACATATACAGGGAACTTTGTTAATGTGACCATGGTTTTAGTGGAAAGTATTTGGGGGAACATTTTTGATTCTTTGTCTTTAGAAGCGCTTTGCTTGAAACTTTGTACGCACGACTTTGTGCCTAAATATTCCGCTACTTTTTTAAACATAGAATAGAATAAATTTTATTGTACACCATTAATAATATAGTACATACAGAAAACGAAATGACAAACATGTTAAAATTTTTAGAACATCACACAAATTAAAAAAACTGAAAGCAATACCTCGTTTCTATGTCAAACTGATCTGATCAAGGTTATATTTTTTTAAAGATAATGGTTTTTATATTAAGACTAAAATAGCACAAATCTGTCAAACTGTTAAATCTTTACACAAAGAACAAAACTAAAAATTATTTATCCGACAAAATATAACAGACATACACAACCTACACATAACCAGTTTACACCGGTCGTATCCAGTTAGATGCAGTTATAACACGTCACTAGAACTAATTCAATAGTCTATCGTTGTGACTATTGTGCTGCTCACCCGCTGTTAGTAACTGGCGTTATAATAAAATAATACGGTACTGAAATAGAATCAGCCAATTTGTTGTGGCAGGCGAAAATGACTCTTACTGACTTGAGAAATAGAATTGGAAATGGTGTATTTGGTATTGCGTTATTGCTATTGATATTAGAGGTGGTTGCTGATCGAAATATACTTTTATTGTGTTAAGGGGTAGGTAGAAATGTTTATTTTGTAAATAAGATGTAAGATTATTTTAAAAAGAAAGTCTTTAATTATTACCTACGTTTTTGTTAACTTTTTGGTTAATGTTAATATTACATAGCTCGAAATAGGTAGATGTAAATGGACTATAGTTAAATAATGTGTAATTTATTCTTGTAGTAATAATTACAGATGTGGGTTATTGTAGTGTGTAACTAGGTACTATATAAACATTGATTAGACGTATTGTAAAACAAAATGTAACGGCAAGTACCAATGTGACTTTTTCCGAGTTATATGTACTTTCTAAGATTATTTAGACACCACTGACAAACGGTGAAGGAAAAACATCGTGAGGAAACCTGGACTTATAATTTCTAATTATAAGTTTGAAATCGCCAACCCGCATTGAGCAAGCGTGGTGATTAATGCTCTAACCTTCTCCGTGTGAGAAGAGGCTTTGCTCAGCAGTGGGCATTTATAGGCTGTTGATGAAAACAAAATGTATGACAAGGGCACGGGCCAAGAGACCGTGGAGAATTAATACGTAGCATATTTTTTTTTATAACGCATTTTATCCCCGAAGGGGTAGGCCGAGGTGTACATTATGCCACTGTGCAATGTAACACCCACTTTTCACTATTTATGTTATGGGTCCCAAGTAATAAGGGGCAAGCCTATTGCCATATACCGGGCACAATTCCAGACTCCGTGCTACTACTGTGAATTTTTGAAAAACCCAGTAATACTTTGCCCGACCCGGGAATCGAACCCGAGACCCCTTGCCCGGCAGTCGCACTTGCGACCACTCGGTCAATGAGGCAATCAACACGTAACATAAAATAAATAAAAATAATATTTTAATTTTCAGTGCTACAAAGAACAATGCATAGCGGCGGTATTGTTTTAATTTTATTATAATCATTATGAATAAAAATAATATCAAATCTATATATAAATTTGAAAATGAATTCCTTTTTCCCTTGAAATGATTTGGCTGATTTTTTTTTTTGTTGTGTTTGTTATTGTCAGGAGAAGGTTCTTATGATAGAAAAAAATGCTGAAAATCTTATGGGAACGGGAGAAAACGGGATTGAAGACGCGTACGAAGTCGCGGGCAGAGCTAGTATTCCAATAAAATCTTTTTAAAAGTAATGGAAACAATAATAAAATGTATTGTTTTTTAATTTTTTCTTTTATTTCCGCAGTGTGAAGGTCCAGTTTGCTTTGCCAAAGTAAGTACGAAACACACAGATAATTCTTAATTACATAATGTCTTATGTTTTTTTATTCTCTATAAAAATAAACTTCCGTTCGTTAGTTTCGCTTAAAACTCGAGAAAGGCTCAACCGATTTGGCTAATTTTGGACTTCAAATGTTCGTAGAAGTCCAGGGAAGGTTTGAAAGGTGAAAAACAATTTTAGACTAGACGAAGTTTGTCGGGTCAACTAGTTTATTCATAATTTTCTAATTCATAAATTTCTAATTTTTAAGTTCAATAAAATACTCCACAAGTATGAATATAAAAATCTCCCAAAACGCAAACAGTTAATAGACAACATCAATAGCACATAGACACGTAATGTGAACAGACGTCCACCATCACCACTGAACTAGAGGTATAGCTCGCATGCAGAATAAGCAACGGTTCACAACTTTGCGTGGGATATCCTTGGTAACTTTAGTACCTAGGTAGTTTTAGTGGCCGTACAATATAGTATGACCGCCTCGTTGGCCGCAAGTGCGACTGCCGGGCAAGGGGTCTCAGGCTCAATTCCCGGGTCGGGCAAAGTATTACTGGGTTTTTAAAAATTCTCAGTCGTAGCACGGAATCTGGAATTGTGCCCAGTATATGGCAATAGGCTCACCCCCTATAACATAGGACTCATAACATAAATAGTGAAAAGTGAGTGTTTCATTGTACAGTGGTATTAAGTGCCGTAATGCACACCTCTGCCTACCCCTTCGGGGATAACAGGCGTGATGTTATGTTATGTTATTATAATATCATTGTGAACTCAATATGTTTTTGTTTTATCCCTCAGTGTCAAGGCAAAACATGTCACGCAGTGGTAAGAATTTAACACAAATCTTTGTGTACCATTATAGATAGTACTGTTTCCAAAAATATACACAACAATGGCCATATTCACCAACAATCCCTAAACCTTAACTAGAAGTTACTTAGCGAGACGTAGCACCTAAACTAACCCCTTACTTGTACTGGTAGGTGTCACTTAGTTCCCCCTAGTCCTTTCCATCATCGTACCACAATCACAGTACATGTCCCACCCACACGCACGAATCGCTTCGCATCAGGCTTCCTTGTGTGTACTGCTGGAATTATTTGCCTGAGTCTGTGTTTGCCGAAGTGTATTCAAGGTCCAAGTGAATAAGTTGCTTATAGAGGTAGAACGACGTGCTCTATCGTATACCGCATCATCGCTTACCACCAGGCGAGATAGTGATCAAATATCGGCTCATCAAATATAAAAAAAAACTTATAGGTTAATGAAAACCAAATTAATATTAAATGTCACCTATCTTAGATTAGAGGTTCTTTTATATTTAGGAGTGTTTGGTGCAAATGAACATTAGAACAATATTTCCATCATCATCAACAGCCTATTAACGCTCATTGCTGAGCAAAGCCTCTTCTCACACTGAGAAAGTTTGAGCATTAATCACCATCGCTTGCTCAATGCGGGTTGGCGATTTCAAACTTATAATTAGAAATTACAAGTCCAGGTTTCCTCACGATGTTTATGAAAAAAACAAACAAATGGTTTACAAATGGTAAACCATTTGTCAGTGGTGTCTAGATAATGTTAGAAAGTATATATAACCCGGAAAAAGTCACACTGGTACTTGCCATTGATAGTTTTCGAAGTCTTAAACCTCCGGGCCACAACGACATTTTTTATAACAATGTTTTACCAAATAAATTATTATGTTTTCGGCTTACTCACGTAATTATATGACGAGGAACTCGACTAGTCTCAAGCCATGCTAGAAGCTCACAATAATTTATTTAGTTAGTATGTCTCACGAAAGTTATAATACAAATATTTTACCAAATAAATATTTTTTTCTTTGTGATATAGTCTAAAGGTCGATCGTCACAATCAGCGGTAAGTACGAGCAAAGCTAATAAACTATATTTTACTTAATATTACTTGCGGGTTCACCCACGTGGTCATCGAAAAAGGTAGCGCATAATATATCAAACTAACAAAAGTCGCGGAGAACCTAACGGGTAACCGGGGCTCTGGCTCGACGTGCAGGAGAAGGAACGGGGTGGTTTTTAGTCAGTAAGAGTCTGACACTCCCTTCCGCCTCACCCAGGCGGGAGCAGTCATTCGATGATTTTCCCCCCATGAAAAAAAAAAATATATATATATCAAACTATGGCTATGGTTTAACCAATGCATGCATCCGACAAATGACGGTAAGCGAACAGCGTTGCCGCTTCTTGGGTAGTTTGCGTTATCTCTAAGCAAGACGCAAAACATTTTTAGGCCGCTCATAGTTATTAGAAGATGTTTTGTGTGAGGAAATCATTCAATCCCTTCTATCGCCTGGACAAGACAAGAGGTAGTGTCAGACTCTAACTGACTAAAACCCACCCCGTTCCTACTCCTGCACTTCGAGCCGGAGGTCCGGCAACCCGATAAGTCCTCCGCGGCTCCGTATTAATAGGTGGCATGCATTCGTTACATGACGTATCGTGGATAATAAGCCAAATTTAATTCTGAAGTGAAACACAAATACCTACCATAACATGCAATTTAAATTCTCGAAGCAGGTGAGGTTGAGGTGCTCTTGTTATATTATATACTAGCTTCTGCCCGCGACTTCGTACGCGTAATCCCATTTTTTCCCGTTTTCACTTTTTACCGAAAATCACGAACGGGGGTTCGTGATTTTCGGTAAAAAGTAAAAAAAAAAATGTTGGTTAAAAAGTATTCTATGTCGGTCTCCTGGCTCTAAGCTACCTCCCTACCAATTTTCAGCCAAATCTATTCTGCCATTCTTGAGTTATAAGTGGTGTAACTAACACGACTTTCTTTTATATATATAGAGGTATAGATTATATTATAACTAGCTTCTACCAGTGCCTTCACCCGGGTCTCCGTGAGAAACAAAGTGGCCCCTGTATTATTCCACACCATATCTATCCCTATTCCAAATTTCATTTCGATCCCTTTTGATTTTACCGTTTTGACGTGAAGAAGTAACAAACAAACAAACTTGCGTATTTATCTAAAAACGTATTAACGTTTAAACATGCAATTCTTGTGTATATATCGACAATCTCGGAAACCGCTCCAACGATTTTGTTGAAATTTTTCATTGAAAGCCGAGGCTTTCGGGGGCCATAAATCAATCTAGCTAGGTATTATTTTCAGAAAATGTCGTCTACTAAAAAAACGCCGAACAGAGCTCAGTCATCCAGGTACAAAACATTAGTAGGACTATCCTATAACGATACTGTCATGTAACTTTACCTTCATCATTCAGTTAGGTGCCTGTATCCTAAAAATGTATTATATCTCTCCCCTTATCCCTATTTCAGTGTATGAAGGATGATTGTATGGCTTATGTAAGTACATTTAAATAAATATTACATGAGCTGGGTGCTTACCCTTGAAACCAATGTCAATGTCAATCCAATACCAATCTTGACTGCACGGTTGGTGCGGTGGCTGGGCAACCGGCTGCCGTGCAACGTGTCGCGGGTTCGATTCCCGCACGGGACAACACTTTGTGTGATCCACAAATTGTTGTTTCGGGTCTGTGTGTCATTGTCTATGTGAACTTGTATGTTTGTAAACGCACCCACGACACAGGAGAAAATCCTAGTGTGGGGCAACGTATTATCAAATAAAAAAAAAAATCTCATTAATTATTCAATGTCAATACTATACAACACTTATCGTAGCTGTTAAGCATTCAGAGTACGGAATACAAAGTCAAACTTAATACCAGTTAGTTCATTCAATATCCACGTAATACGGATGCAATGGGCGCTAGTGTTGTAACTCAAGAGTACGATATTTCACAATACCAATGTCGATGAATCTGAATTGGATAAGAGTAAACCCCGTAAAGTCTTAAACCTGAAACTGACTTAGATGCAGGCAACGGCATTTTTTTAGAGATTTCAGAAACATGCGGTGTTCCACAGGGATTGGTTTGAATACCACTCCTATAAAACATCAACTATAGCGACGATTGATGATAACGAAGCGCGTCTGAAGGAGCCATTTGATGAATTATCTTCCAAAGAAGACAAGTTACGAAGTACGAAGCGCTTCGTTTCAAGCTTCCTTGTGCGTACTGCTAAAGAGTGGAATTCTTTGCCAGAGTCTGTATTTCCTGAAGGGTATAACCTGTTGCTTATGGGACGACGTGCTCCATCGTAGACCGCATCATCGCTTACCACCAGGCGAGAAAGTGGTCAAACGTCGCTCCATCAAATATAAAAAAAAGTTTCTGTTTGCCAATTTTCACCAGATTTTTTCTCAATGTGAGAAAATTTATTTATGTATCTGATCAGAATAATAAAAAAATATTTTTTACAGGCAACCGGCCCAGAAGTCGATGCAAAGGTGAGCTGACCAATTTTTTGAATGAGTGTTTATAAATTTTATGGTATAAAATAAAATAGGGGCTATGACATGGTGACATTGGATAAAAGGAATGGGAAACGAATCATAACATAACATAACATCATGCCTTTTATTCCCGAAGGTGTAGGCAGAGGTGCACATTACTGCACTTAATGCTACTGTACCATGTAACACTCAGTTTTCACTATATTAAGTTACGAGTCCCATGTTATAGGGGTTTTTTTTTAAGGGGGGAAAATCATCTAATGACTGCTCCCGCCTGGGTGAGGCGGAAGGGAGTGTCAGACTCTTACTCACTAAAAACCATCCGAATCGGCATCGGCCCTATTGGGCCCCATCTGTGGTGGACTGATGGCTCTTTGAGGCGCGCGCGGAACGCGAAGTGCCGTACGCTTGGGTCTGTTTCTGGTCGGATGGGGAGCCACCCATGCTCGCCGTCCGCAGTCCCGCGCTTACGGTGGCCGGAGATCGTCCCGCGATCCCCGACGCCCGGTGTGTCCTTCGCGATGGCTGGGTTGCGAGGAGGCAGCGCTTCGCTGCCTCACGCGTTCCGCCTCCTCCTTAGCTAGCATGACTGCTTCGCAAAAGGAGGAGACGGCATCCCAGTCCCCCTCGCTCCGCATCATGGCCTGCACTAGGCCCGGACGCGAGAGGTCGCCATCGCCGATCACTTCCCTGAGGGCACGGCGGTGCTCAGCCCACGCAGGGCATTCCGCAACAGTGTGTTCCACCGTGTCCTCAGGGTGGTCCTCGCAGTGATGACACCCGAGCGTTTCCTCCCACCCCATCAGACACAGGTACCTCCCGAAACTTCCATGTCCGGTGAGGACCTGCGTCAGGCAGTAGGTGAGGACGCCGTAGCGTCTCTCAAACCACTCCTCAAAGAGGGGACTTACCGCTGCAATGGCAGCGAGCCCAGCCCTCGGTTGCGACAGTCGTTGCTGCCATTCCGCCATGAGATCGCGCCGGAGCTCATCCCGCCACACACTTATCTGGCGCGGCTGCGGAGTTTCGCCCCGGCGATGTTATAGGGGGTTAGCCTATTGCTATATATGAATTATATACACAATTTCTAACAACTTTATTTTTCGTTACCTAATTTCAGTGCATAGGAGCGAACTGTCAAGCTCAGGTAAGAATTAAATCGCTATAAATTAATAAACCGACTTAACGAGTAACGACAGAGGTTATTATATAGTCAAAGAACCATTAGACCACCACAGAAGGGGCACAGTACAACTTGGGTGATGCCCGAACTGGAGCTGCGGATGACCTAACGTTGCTTGTGTGTTAATGTTTGAGATTTAACCCTTTGAGTACCGTCATTATAGACACAATTAAAGAACAATAGGTTGCGGTCACCGGTGTCCTCGCGGTGTTTGACAGTTTAAAAAATTACATAAAGTTTTATAAGTTAGAGAGGAGTGGAAGGGTGGAGGCCTTTGACCTGCAGTGGGACGATCATGACTGAAAGTAATATAAAAAAATAAAATAAATTTTGTTTATTGTTTTTTATCATGTCAACTGTTTTGCCATTGTTTTCTTTCTTTTTTTGTTCTTTCATATTATTCAATTTTTCAGTGTATTGGGCTAAATTGTGAAGCCAGGGTAAGTCTCTTGTTATTGTATATTTTTTTACATGGATCCGAAACTTCGAACCAGAAAGTGTAGCGTAGGCCATCTGGAGTAATTCATCCATACACACATACATACATAATATCTTTACGCCTGTCTCCCATGGGGGTAGGCAGAGACTAAGGAACGCCAATTACTACGATTCTTACATACCTCTTTCGTTTCATTAACAGTCATCAATCTTTTCATGCATGCTCGTCGGTTAAGGGTACTTTTAATTCATCCATCTGTAAAACTTAAAAACATTTTCATTCTTAATAACACCTGATATTATTTTGTCCCCCGGGATTAGAATAAAAGAAGAAGAATTTATGTTAAAGACTTATTTGTTTTTCAGTGCGATGGCTCGAACTGTATTGCCGGGGTAATTATGACTGAAACTGATACTGTATACTGAAATTATTACTGTTTGCTAACTTTACTTATACAGAGTGGTCGGGCAGTGGACGCTTGAGCGTAAAATTTAGATATTTTATGATGTAAGCGTCCAAATCACCCAATCATAGTTTTCTGTTTTAACTCGTCGAGTACCGGTTTTATAGACACAATTAAAGAACAATAGGTCGCGGTCACCGGTGACCGCTTGGTGTTTGACAGTTTAATTTAAAATAACCCAACAGAGCTACGTCACCCCCATATAATATGTTCTACGGTTTTGTGTAGTTATCTTTTTTTTTCTCTTTTTTTTACGTTGCCCCACACTAGGATTTTCTCCTGTGTCGTGAGTGCGTTTACAAACATACAATATCACATACACATGACACCCAGACCCGGAACAACAATCTGTGGATCACATCAAGAGTTGTTCCGTGCGGGAATCGAACCCGCGACACGTTGCGCGGCAGCCAGTTGCCCAGCCACCGCGCCAACCGTGCAGTTTTTGAATTATAAACCATAAGTTTTAGGGTGCTAGGTTAGACTATGTTAGTCAGTTACCACAAAACAACTGAACCAAAAATTTCCAACAGAATGAGAAAAAATGGAAAACAGATGTTAGGTGAAAATTAGGAAAGATGTCGAAAATGTCAAAATCTACGTTTATTCGTAGAACATACTTACATGGGTGTGATTTGGATAAAGTCAAAGTCAAAGCATTTATTTCAATTAAACCATAGTTTGGTACTTTTAAAACGTCGACAAATACAAAATAAATAATAGTCTGTCAGTCAGTCCGTCAGTGAAACTAGGTGAAGCTAGGTGCTCATTCCAAAAAGTAGATTCGAATGGAGAAGAACGAGTAAGAAACTCAATTCGTTACTCTTTTTAAAAAAGTATGTTCTACAATGTTTCTGATACATATTTCAATACTGTAGTGATACTCCTCATCATAAAGTATCTAAATTTTGCGCTTGAACGTCAACTGCCCGGCCACCCTGTATGAAAAATGTTATGAGGCCCTTAAACAACTAAGAAACACACAATTTTCTATGTTACAGTGCAGCGGAGAAAAATGCCGGGCCCTGGTTCGTTATTTTTATTTGTACTCAAATAACTTATTGGCATGTTTTAAAATATACAAAATGTAAACGGATTTGTATCCCGAAAAACGCCGAAAGGTGATGATAAAAAACAAGCTTTATCTTAATAGAAGTAAGGACTTATTTTATGGAATAATAGTTGTAATCAACTGCTCAAGGCTGAAAACAAAAACGATTATAATTGAAAAAAATATTTCTATTTGTCAACATTTCGGGAGCGATCCATTTACACCCTGTTTACTACTATAATCCAGTCTATTATAGTGAAACTCATAACAAAATCTACATAATATTATAATAAAACTAGCGACTCGCCCCTCCTTCGCGCGGGTCCAATTTTCATGTATTATACATATAAACCTTCCTTAAGAATCACTCTATCTATTAAAAAAACCGCATCAAAATCCGTTGCCTAGTTTTAAAGATCTAAGCATACATAGGGACAGACGGCGGATAGCGATTTTGTTTTATACTATATAGTAATAATATAAAACTGCTGTCCGTATGTTTTCATTAGAAATTAAAAAAAAAATAGCAAGGACTGTTACTATAATTAATGCTGAACCCAAAACTGTAATAGACAATTTTTGTCTGTTTGTCTGTGTACTTGCGCGAGATAAACTCAGAAACCGCTAATTAGATTTAGATGCATTTGCCATTGACATATTTTGGTAAGGTTCACTTAACATTTAGGCTTTGTTTCATGTAAATCGTTTATAATAAATAAAAAGGTTGTGTCAATTTCAAGAGTCACAACTGACATTTGTTTTAATCTGTCCCGAATATGTGTCTGTCAAAATGGTGGGATCAAATGAAAAAAGTTTTACGTGACAACGACTTTGAGTGGTAAAATAATTTTAATGTGAATATTCATTCGTATAGACATGAACCGGTGTGTATGCCTACCTCTCTCACTCTCTCTCTCTCGCTCTTAGGCGGGCTAACCATGCCCGAGTGGAAGGGACGCGTGCCTCTTACTCGCTCTCATTGTGAGCGCATAACGTGAGCGGAGCGTAACACAGTATCTTAAAGTTATAAGACGTAGTCACGTCAAAAAAAAAATAAAATGAAAATGCAAATTTTTATTCACAGTGTTCCGGCAGGAACTGCCAAAAGTCCGTCAGTCCAGACTCTAATGTTGATGAAATACCAATAACAAAACCAGACTACATTGAGGGTGACGTCACAAGTGATGAAGACGTCTCCATTCTCAAAAAAGATGAAGGTGGAATCGATAATAAAGGTCAAAACTTCGAACAATTAGAAATCGATGATGATACTAAAAACGATGATGAAAAAATATCATTAAATTACGCTATAAATGTCCAATTAACCGATCAATTCATTGATTATATGAAGAAGAAACTTACTTATTTGAGGAACAGTAATTTGTTGCGATTACTACCTAAGACTTTGAGTAACATTTAGAATCGTTTACTAGACATGACTGGTTACTCACGTAAATATACTGAGAAAGGCTCTACTTGTTTCGAGTTCCAAAGGGACTCTTCCTCGTGAGCCGCGTGCGCAGTCGCGGCGACGTCGCTGTGACTCGTAACTAATAGAGCTATTCTCAGTTATAGTGACCCGTCATTTCTAGTTAATTATGTCTTTTGATAGTAATTATAACAACATTTAGTAAATGTTGCATGAAATTGTTGATGAGAGGTATAGCTCTGGCACCAGTCTTAAGGCTAAATAACCTGCCGTATCAAGACAAAATGTACAGGGTGTAAATAAAAACACTCCCAAAACAAGAAAGACAGGTGATGATAGAAACCGACTTTTATTTTATTTTTTTAAGCAAGGAAATAAATGTTAGTTTTACGTAATTATTTCAATAGTTGTGATCAACTGCTTAAAACCAATGCATAACACAAAGGAAGAAACGATTTCAATAGAGTAGATGTCTAAAAATTTATTTTAATGCCCGTCTGGTAGATTATTTAAAATCATTAGACACGTATTTTATATTTTCTTACAGAAACGAATACTTTCATTAAATTGATTAGAAATGTCTCGTGACGTCACTTTTATGGACATTTTATACGTAGAAATGACGTTTAGCTCCCACTCCTAAATTTGGATCGTTATATCTAAATTTCATTTTATTATTCATCAAAGTAAAAAAAATACGTGTCTAACATTTTTTCATTACCTTACTGACGGACTAAATAGAGGTAGATTTTTAATTTTTGTACCCTGTCATCATCTCTAATGTAAACATAAAAAATTTGGTTGGCGTTTTGGGAAGCGTTACCTTTACACCCTGTATATTTGTAAACCAACTTTAAAATTAACAAAAGAAGGGAGAAGAAGAAGAGGGTAACCACCATCTTCTGATACCAATAAAAAATAACTCACAATTCTCCAGAAAAACAATTTTTAGTAAGCTGACCTAACCTAAGCTCAAAACACTTTAAAGATGTTAGAAACTTAGGAATCTGCAACATTCATCACTTTGTACTATGAGTTGTATCCGATGTCCCATTATCATTAAGGATTCACTTGTAATGTAATTTAGAATTTGTATGTATAGTAATAAATACTGTTTTTCAATATATCTTTTATATTTATCATTCCCTGAAGTGACGGCGGTGGAGAGGTGACAGTAGAAAGATATTTTGGTTTCCTCATTGGTGAGATATCAAAAAAGATCTGGTATGACGCACGCTTAAGCCTTTGATTGCCGGCTGAAAACTGCTGAAGGCAAATCCTCCGCTAACGTAGGTCACCGGTGACCTAAGCGGCGGTTAACGTGTTAAACAGCGTACTCGTTGGACCAGACGTGTGAATATGAAAGAAACTATTGATTAAGACTTTGACTGCCAATAAAAAACTGTTGAAGGTAAATCCTCCGCTAACGCCGGTCACCGGTGACCCCCATGGCGTTTAACGTGTTAATTTATTTATTAGTTGATACTTATAGTTTCTGTCTATCCGCACAAACTTTGCTGCTCGAAATCCATTCAGAAAGTCGTCAATGAGGCAAAAAGGTTCTCGAATGGACGCCACCAACCGGTTGCCGGTTTGTTGCCTTCGAGGTCACTTCCAATCGGCAAATTGACAAAACGTCTTGGAGTTGATCATTTTACTTGGCTGAGACACTTTTGTCAGGTTTTGTCAAAAGAAAATTATCTTATTTATCACATTATAAAATAAATAGCATGTTTTTTCTGCGCTAAAAGACATTTGGGTCATAACATTGTTTAGTTATAACCTTCATTATTTCGATGCGTATCTTTTAACACAGTACATCCCGGTTTATAGGAGTTTCAATGGGGCCTACCCTATTTTTGCTATCCAGATGATGCAAATGTAGGAATAGAGCTTTCTGTCCAATCATAGTAACTGTCAAACATTGGAGTGACACAAGCTAAAACCTTATTGAACGGAAAACGAGAGGTTCACGCTAGTAAATAAAAATATGGTAGGTTCCATTCAATCAAAACAAAATAAGGGGTGAGAATAAAACAATAAATTTATCTTTCTATATTAATGTAATATAATAATGAACTGTCTCCTTATACATTTATTAATAACCCTATAGTTCCTTTATTCAGACATACAACAAATATAATTAAATACAATGATAATACAGGTTCACGTTAAACTATCCGTTAAAATTCATTTTTCCAGTAAGATTTTTTCTTATATCGCTTGGTACGCTCGTGCCATGTAACATAATGAACATTTTTTAAGTTTTTTAAACGGTTTTATTGAACTGTATTCTACTTATCAAGCTGTAATATCTGATATCCATAATGGAGGTAGATGTGGAAAATATAGAAAATATTATATGGACATTGTTCGGAAACTTCTCGTACATATCGATGACGTCGACGGAGGCACCACTGGCAATGGCATCAGAAGGGGGACAGCGCTGCGCGGGGAGCAACATGTGCGAGGGTTGCAGCCCGTCCTTTTACACTCCATCAGCTGAGAGCACTGTAACCTACGCGTCGCGCGCCGTATAATATTATATTTGCTAAAGCACACCTACCTACCGTCAAATAAACCAATACCCTCTAAACAGCATCATCAATTGTACAGCACAAAAAATTCTCCCTAACAGACATCAAGAATAAGAGTAAATACCAAATATCAAATCCATCTGTCATCAGGAAGGGGGTAAAATTCCATACATACGTACATAACATCACGCCTTTTATCCCGAAGGGGTAGGCAGAGGTGCACACAGGAGTAACACCCACTTTTCACTATTTATGTTATGAGTCCCATGTAATAGGGGGTGAGCCTATTGCCATATACCGGGCACATTTCCAGACTCCGTGCTACCACTGAGATTTCTTTTAAAAAACCCAGTAATACTTTGTCCGACCCGGGAATCGAACCCGAGACTACTTGCCCGGTAGTCGCACTTGCGACCACTCGACCATCGAGGCAGTACCAGATCAATATGACCCAAACAAACAAACAGAACAAGTTAGATAAAATCGTTTAATAACAATAAAAATTAAGAAATATTACATCCCGTTTCTTAAAGATCAAAAGACATTAAGCTAAAATGGCCTCTATAGTTAGCAAAAGCATTAAGATAAAGATACACTGGGAACAAATGTCCTAAGACATGTATCGGCGACATATCGAATGAAGCCGGCCGATGTCGCCAGATTTATACAGTGACAACGTGCAACTTATGTCCACAGCGACGTTGATGTTACCAGACATGTCGATCAAAGTCTGGCAACGTCGCGCTACTTCACCCATTGTCGCGCTACTTCACCCAACGTCGCGCTACTTCACCCAACGTCGCGCTACTTCACCCAACGTCGCGTTACTTCACCCAACGTCGCGTTACTTCACCCAACGTCGCGCTACTTCACCCAACGTCGCGCTACTTCACCCAACGTCGCGTTACTTCACCCAACGTCGCGTTACTTCACCCAACGTCGCGCTACTTCACAAAACCTCGCACTACTTCACCCAACGTCGCGCTACTTCACCCAACGTCGCGCTACTTCACCCAACGTCGCGTTACTTCACCCAACGTCGTGTTACTTTACCCAACGTCGCGTTACTTCACCCAACGTCGCTGGCGGCACGTGTCCCAGGACGTTTGTCTCCTAGTGTATCCTTTACTTTAATTTTCTAATAATAATAATCCTCATTTTTTAGTTTCGTATTGTCTAATCCGGGTTGCTCCAGACGCTGGGCTTGACGACCATCATTCTTAGGCTTATTGTCATAGTTCGGATATAACTGATCAAATGTGGCATTTGTGACAAGAGTCTCTCCATTGACAGTGTAGATACAGGATAGGAGTGTACACTGAAAATAAATATAAATAATAATGATAACACACAAAAATTAAACTGTGTAACTGAAGAATTGTATTTTGAAACTGGTTGGAAAAGAGTAACCTATGGAGTTTCTTGGTCGTTCTTCTCCATAGGAACTGCTATCAGAAAACGTAAATCAAGAAAACAAAAAAACACTGAAAGAAAGTTGCTCCACTTGCTTTGCTCCCAAATATAGGAATCGCTTCACAAATCTCCAACTATTTTGAAATGTAAAATACTAATATACAAGACAAATAGATATTCTTTCAAGATCTGACAAAATATTAGAAGGGCAGCATACTGTTTGATCAATATCCTTGGTTCAATATTAACGTTGCTCTTTTCCTGAACAAAATATTACATACAGGCGAATCTTTCCTTTGTACACGGTCACTCATCAACCTATACAAACCAATATATCATGGTCTTGGTTCCTATAATCTTACGGCACAATTGACGGTCAGTTTATACTGGTTAGTATAGCTTGACCTGTAGTCGTTTGTACCAATACCAATGTTCGTATTTGATTTTTAAAATTGCTACTGTGAGCAGGTGCGATGAACAATTGTAAAGGTTTGTGAAATGTTTTGTGAAAGTATGACTAAGAGTATACGAATAAGTATCATACAAACTTACTGTGGCTTCACAGCCTTTACCCCAACACTGGAAAACAATAAATTAACTATGAATCTTAACGTCACGCTTTCTAATTCCTAAAGGGGTAAGTAGAGTCCACATCTACAGTATACCCACTTTTTTATTTACTGGCCAGCGGTTTCGTCCGTATTCCCGTAGGATAAAAAGTAGCTTATTGCCTATATAGTGTTATTCCAGGTCATAATCTACCCTTGTTTCAAATCTAATCATGATCTCTTCAGCCGTTTTGACCTGAAGGACTAACAAACATACAATCTTTCATAATATAACATAACATAACATCTCGCCTTTTATCCCCGAAGGGGTAGGCAGAGGTGCACATTACGGCACTTAATGCCACTGTGCAATGTAACACCCACTTTTCACTATTTATGTTATGAGTCCCATGTAATAGGTGGCGAGCCTATTGCCATATACCGGGCACAATTCCAAACTCCGTGCTACTACTGAGGTTTTTGCAAACCCAGTAATATTTTTCCCGACCCGGGAATCGAACCCTAGACCCCTTGCCCGGCAGTTGCACTTGCGACCACTCAGCCAATGAGGCAATCTTTCACATTTATATTATTAACTAGTAGGATTCAATAAGTTATGGATTAAATCCTACGTAATAGGGGATAGCCTTTTAACATAACTATGCACAGTATCAGAATACTATTGAGATATTCTCAAAAAATCCCAAATATATTTTAACAGACCCAGTAATGAGACCCCTTGCTAGTCGTGCTTACGATCGATCGACCAACAATAAAAATTACAATAACATTTTTAATACAAAAAAAACAACACAATACAACATCATGTTCTATTCCAAAAAAAAATATACAGAGTTATATATCTAGATATAACAGTACAAAATATTTAGTGACACTGAAATCAATGCACTATTTTGAAATGAGATCCCTCAAAAAACGATCAAACTCCATACTTTAACGTAATACAAATAAAAAAGTAATTAAATTCCACACATACCCGGGACTCGCAATTCATGCCTTCACACTGCAATTCAATAAAACAGACATGTGATTTTACAATGCAATAATACACCCTGTATAGTCATCGTCAAGGTTTTTTTTAAGGGGCAAAATCATCGAATGACTGCTCCCGCCTGGGCGAGGCGGGAAGGAGTGTCAGACTCTCACTGACTAAAAACCACCCCGTTCCTTCTCCTGCACGTCGAGCCGGAGCCCTGGTTATCCGTTAGGTTCTCCGCGACATCGTCAAGGATTGTGGTTCGTATTTCTTGTGAATTGGGACTACTGTTTTTCACTGACCAAATGGAGCTAGTACAACTTTCATCTTTTCGACCAATAAGGAATTAGCTAATATCACGCCATCGGTCATTCAATTTTCGACAGCTACTGTTATTGGACAATCTGATGATTACAATATGATTTCTTGCTAAATTAGCACCATGTGGTTTCCGAAAACCGTATTGAACGTGCTTTGATAATACAGGCTGTGTATTTTCATGAAACTTTTTGTAGTTACATAACATAATATAGCATAACATCACGCCATTTGTCCCCGAAAGGGTAGGCAGAGGTGCACATTACGATATTTAATGCCATTGTACTATGTAACAAACTTTTTTCACTGTTTATGTTATGAGTCCTATGTAATAGGAGTCAGCCTTTATGTGAAAAAGCCTTTCGTCATAAACCGGGCACTTTAACATACCAGGAATATTCTGTAGTTACCTCTAGATATCTATAATTTATTTATTTATTCATGTACATACACAACACAACACATAAATATTGAGTATATATGAGAGTATACTTTATATGGAGGCTTTTACTACACATGTGTATCATAAACCCAGTTTTCACTACCTTTCTATATGTACTATTAATGTGACCTAGGAATCAAACTAGATAGCTTGAGCTCCAGGGTCGCACTCCACATCATCGACTGTAACCACTCGATAACTCAAGCTCATAGAGTAATTAAATAATAATAATATTTTTACAAAAACAAATTAAATCAAAACACGTTCACAACATGGTAAATTAAAAAAGAATCTCGAATCTTATAATTTTTATTTAAAAATAATGATCATGCAGTGCTACATAAAATGTCTATATTCATACAACACAGTACACAAATTTATCAAATCTTTCCTCAAAATCAAATCAACAAACTGCAGCATTCAAAAATACATTTTGTATCTATCACAAGTTCTCAATAGTAAACGAATGTTCAAAGACATAAATTGAAAATGAAACATTTACCTTTGCAGTACATTTCTCGCCAATGCACTGGGAATTGAAAGTAAACTTTAATTTTATACAACTTGGGTTCAAATTTCAAAAACATTTAGACAGTTACTGCACGATATTGCTTGCACTGTACGAACAAATTAATTTTCGAACTCAATTCTTAAAAACCATTTAGTTGCTACGCCGTTCGTAGTAACTACGTAGCAGTGCTACGAATGCTACGGCGTAGCAATTGACACCATTTTTTGTATCGTGGTGCGTTTACCAACATATGAATTCACATACACATGACACCTACACCCGAAACAACAATTTGTGGATCACTCAGTATATTTGGAAATACATATTTTAACTCTTTTTATCATGAAGATTTTTATGAGATGTAATCATTTTATTTTAACATACCATTGAGAAACATGCAGGTCCGTTGCACTAAAGAAAATAAACATCATACAAAAAATTATTCATTAACTTCAATGAGGGAGACTAATAGTGCTTTTCCCTAAACACTCTTAAACGATCTCTTAACTAAAAATTACTTAACGTGACGTAGCAACTAAACTAAGTTCTTACTTATACTGTTAGGTGTCACCTACAGGCAAAATATCTTTAAATGTCACTTAGATTAACTTAGGGATTCGTTGAAATTTAGGAGAGGTCTGTGAAAGCGGGCATTAGTCCAATAATCGAATCAAACCCACGCTCACACTGAGACTTTTTTATGATGAACCAGTAAACGAGCTGACGGATCACATGATGGTAAGCGATCGGCGTCGCCCATGGACACCAGGAACACCAAAGGTGTTACAAGTGCGTTATCGGCCTTTTGGGGATTAGAAATTAGGATTGTTGGGGATTTAGGGATTGGGGAAGGGAGAGGGGTAATTGGGCCGCGGGTAACCTCACTCACATGACGAAACACAACGCAAGTGTTGTTTCACGATGGTTTTCTGTGAGGCCGTGGTATCACTCCAGTGTAGCCGGCCCATTCGTGCCGAAGCATGGCTCTCCCACACTTAAATAAACTACAAATGCGTTTCTATAAAATAGAGAAACAAAACAAATATCGAATGTCTAATAGTTTTAATATAAAATGTAACTTACATTGGCATTGCAACCGACTCCCACACACTGAGAATAAATACAAAAGGATGTTAGAATTTAATACATTTTTCAATCTGAATAATGTGTGGAAGGTCAAAGACAAAGGATTTAATTTAATAATGTGAAGATATTTTACAAGTTGAAAAATGTATGCGTAAAATAAACGAATCTCTTGGACGTATTTTACACACATAAATGTCTTAATAGGACTGCATCAATTTACCTTATGAATAGAAAAGTAAACATGTACAACAATTTGGCTGGTTTCCTCACGATGTTTTCCTTCACCGTTTTTCAGAGGTGTCTCGATAGTTTTTTAAAGTACATATAACTCGGAAAAAGTCATATTGGTACTTGCCGTTGGTAGGTTTCGAACCCTCATTTCAACCCGCACGAGAAGCGGGCGTCTTAAACCTCCGGGCCACGACGACATTTAAATTTATTTAATTAGTTTTAAGTACAATTAAATTTAAAACAATTACATTACCCCAGATGCACACATTTCTCCGCGGCACTGAATAGGATATAAATAATAATATAGTCTTTAATATTATCATAATTATAATATTAAAAAAATTGAACACAGGCCTTTGTTTTAACCCTTTGAGTACCGTCATTATAGACACAATTGAAGAACAATAGGTTGCGGTCCTCGCAATGTTTGACAGTTTAATAGTGATTAAAATTAAACTAAGATTAACGTATAATTAACTCGTCGAGTACCGGTTTTATAGACACAATTAAAGAACAATAGGTCGCGGTCACCGGTGACCGCTTGGTGTTTGACAGTTTAAACAATAATTTTTCTCCTTCGAAGCATCGGTGGATAAACAGTTATGTTATGGTTCCCATGGTAATATGAATACATGTGTTACATATGACTATTGCTTTTCACTTGCTATAGGGATATTGCTTGTTATTACCTAAATTTTTGAAAATTAATCTTACCTTAGAATCACACTTGGGCTTATGGCACTGAAATTGATTAATATAGAAAAATTACATAATAATTAATTAATATTATTCATCATACGAATAATTGACTGACTGACTCAGTAACAGCGCGACAGTCGCCGCGTCGCAGATCGTGGAATGCTGCTCGTGAATATGAGCCTCTAGCATGGCTTGAAACTAACCGAGTTCCTTGTCAAACAGCTACATGAGTAGGCCGAATAATTAATTTAGTATGTCTCACGAAAGTTATAATGTAAGGGCATAAAATAAAACATAACATCATAACTTCTATTACTTGAAAGAGTATTAGAGAGTCCGTGTAGGTGTACACTTTAAATGTAACATAACATAACATTACGCCTTTTATCTCCTAAAGGATAGGCAGAGGTGCACATTACGGCACTTACTGCCCCCGTACAACGTAACAACGTAACGTATTGCCATATGCAATAGGCTCACCCCCTATTACATGGGACTCATAACATAAGTAGTGAAAAGTGGGTGTTACTTCTGTGTGCACCTCTGCCTACCCCTTCGGGGATAAAAGACGTGATATTATGTCATGTCCATAGTACTACTGAAAAATATCCCCATGTTACTTATTTTCAAATATTTCTCGCTAAGGCGTATTAAGAGGGAGTTCGTTAGTAACTTTTTACAAGCTTACCCTGGCCTGGCAGGACTCAGCTTCACACTGAAAAAAAAAACCGAATAGAGATTATTTTAATGCAATATTGCTTCTCCACCTACATACCTTCACCCAGCGGCGGGCTATCTCAAGACATAAGCGCCATATCATATCGTGAAAGAAATATTAAACAGACGCTATGCGTTACGATTTTAAAGAACTTAAAATAAAATTTCTAATTATAAGTTTGAAATTGCCAACCCTTGTTAATGTCAAGTGTGGGAGAGCCATGCTTCGGCACGAATGGGCCGGCTTGACCGGAGTGATACCACGACCTCACAATAAACCGACGTGAAGTAACGCTCGCGTTGTGTTTCGTCGTGTGAGTGAGGTTACCGGAGGCCCAATTACCCCGCCCCCTCCCCAATCTCCCCAATCCCTGAATCCCCAACGATCCTCAAACTCCTAATTCCCAAAAAGCCGGTAACGTACTTGTAACGCCTGTGGTGTTCCAGGTGTCCATGGGCGACGCCTATTGCTAACCATCCACCAGGTGATCCGTCTGCTCGTTTACCGGCTTATACCATAAAAATATATATATATATATCATACGACATACGATTTAAAGTTCATATTTAAATGACAAGTTAATTGCTGGGTTGGAGCCGTGCTTGTTAGGTTTTTAATCGCCTTTGCTCAACAGCTATGCTATTTTGTAACTTTAAATTTGAAGTGAACTCGATCGCGATCCGCCATGTCATTGGATGTGAGAACAATCTCGACCAATGACGAGCGATAATCGATATAAGTGTCCATGGACACAAAGTCAAAATTCAAAGTATTTATTTCAATTAATCCTTAATTAGGTACTTTTGGAACGTCAAAAATTGAATTCTTCGTTCGTCTATCTATCAGTGAAGCAAGGCGCTCGTTCCAAAGTGTACTTTCGAATGGAGAAGATCGAGAAAGAAACTCTATCGTTACAATTTAAAAAAAAAGTTTTTACAGTCTCGTTGATACATTACCTGATTCTTTACCTATTGTATATATACCTTTTTTTTAAGGGGAGAAATTAATCGAATGACTACTCCCGCCTTGGTGAGGCGGAAGGGAGTGTCAGACTCTTACTGACTAAAAACCACCCCGTTCCTTCTCCTGCACGTCGAGCCGGAGCCCCGATTGTATATATACCTATGAGAGAACGATGTAATGACAATACAACGTCAAAATTTAGCACTAGAAGTGCTAATGATGGTGAGATCCTACGGCTTCTCATGAGACAGATATTATCTTACCTGTGCCGGATAAATTTGCTTTGGTCCTAGAACAGTTTCCATAGCCAGCCATTCTAGTTCAGAGCTCTTGTTTAGGTTCATAGATCTTAAGATGGTCTTGATGGATGAATCATTCTTAGGAGTCAGGGTAGGAAGCTGCGTTGTCGTTTCTTGGTAGTCCTCTGTCTGTTGGAATTTGTGTTTTGTTGTTTAGGTTATAAGTTAATTTTGTTATTGACAATTTAGGAAACTATAGATTTTTGATGTGTGGGCAATTGTTGTTAGATTAAGGGCTGATTGATGGGTACCAGATTAAAAAAACATATAACATAACATAACATCACGCCTTATTATCCCCGAAGGGGTAGGCCGAGGTGCACATTTTGGCACTTATAATGCCACTGTACAATCAATGTAACACCCACTTTTCACTATTTATGTTACGAGTCCAATATAAGCTCATTATTGCCATTTACCGAGCACATTTCCAGACTCCGTGCTACTACTGAGATTTTTGAAAACCATGTTATACTTTGCCCGACCCGGGAATCGAACCCGAGGCACCTTGCTCGGCAATCGCACTTGCGACCACTCGGCCAACGAGGCAGTAAAAAGACATATATACGGTCGAATTGAGAACCTCCTCCTTTTTTTGAAGTCGGTTGATTAGAAAATTAAGAACATATTTTTGTATGAACTACCTTATAAAGGTGGTTATACGTAAGTTAATTTTGTTAAATCTTACTAATAATAATATGATATTGCGGTAGTATGAAAATGATTTATGAGACTGCACGGTTAGTGCAATGACGTGTCGTGGGTTGGAGTCCCGCACGGAACAACTACTTTTTTTTTAACGTGTGGAAATCCTCATGGATACCCTTTGTCTAGACAATGAGCGTCAGACAGCAGGTTATGTCGGACTCTTACCGACTAAAACCACACAGTCAATCCCAGAAAACAATGAGAGACGGAACAACTACCTACTATCCTTTATGTCGATGTGTTTTAGACGTAAAAACGAATTGTCAACGAATCTATCTTAATTAATATCAGTCTTTAGATGATGATGATGATGATGATGATAGGTGTCAGTATTGACTACCAATATTATACTATTTGCTACTCACAGTCAACCCTAATCGAGCCACATTCTCGTCCACGACAGGAACATAAAGTACACCCTGAAAATATTAAGGAATAAAACATAAATAGGTCTTTATCTATGAAATTGCCGTTCTGCAGTATTGGCCATTTCAAATCGAAATATTTTTTGATTAGCTAAGACTAAGAATTCTAAATTCAAATTAATTTCATTTTAAAAATATGTTTTTTTAAGCAGTCTTTTGTTTATTGATTAGTATTTATTTTATTTGTTTGTTGTATTGTTATATTTTTATCGCATTCCAATCATTTCGTCATTATGGATACGTTAAAATTATGTCAGTAAGATTTTATACAGACTGTATAGAAACTAGCGTACCCCGCAAGCAATATATCAGGATGGTGCCCAGTCGTTTGTCATTCAAGCGGAAGGTGCGGGAGCTACTTTTGAAGAGGTTGGCAGAGTCGTAACTATCAATATACTATGTATAGTTATGTTACGTCTAAGTAGTATATGTAATATAATTATGTAAGTTTATTGTTATGTTATATACATGTAAGTTTATATAGGGATTTATTTTATGTAAGTCTATACTATCCTTTTTTTATGCATTTCTGTTGAGTCTTAAATACGCTTGCTTCTTGCATCGACCATTGTTTTTGTCTCTGCATCACTCAAAGGTCTGGCTGGAGGAGAATGCCCTAGGCATTAAGCCCACCTTGTACATTAGTATGTGCATGAAGTCTTTTAAAATAAAAAATAAATATTTTAGCTTGGAAATTTATCTTTATCTTTTGGTTTTTCTTACATTACAAACTTCTCCTAATAATAACAAACCCAACAAACTAGAAATAATCAGCGAAATCAGTTCAATTGTTATCAAAATTTTAACAACAACACATTTAGTGATTCATTTTTTATTATAGATAGATGAATCGCTGAATGTTTTACTATGCGCAAATCTCAAGAACAGCTGAATAGATTTCGTAAATTCTTTTCATATTGGGTTTGTTATTGTTAGGAAAGCGATGTGTTATAAAATTAGCAAGGATGCGCTGAGAAATTTCCAATTTTAGTAAAGAAAAGGTAAAATAATACCCACCTCAATAATGAACTGTTGATTCTTATGAGTTTCTTTATCCTGAAATTCAGTAAAGATTAAAATTAAATAATCTGTACAGCAGCTGTAGCCAATGCCATTAAGCGCTAGTCTACTTGTAAAATAGAAAACCAAAATATATGGAATTTACGTAAATTTTGACACTTGTCAGTATCATTCCCGTACATTTTGATTTCTACTCTCTCTGTAGACAAGCGCTAAAGTGGCGTTTGGCTAAAGGCCCTGGTAATATTACATACGCTCTAAAACAGCAGGTTAAAGGGTAATTTGGGCATGCTCAAAAAATAATCAAAAATCGAACGCCTCGCAAACATGCCTAAAATGAGCATACTAATTTCGAGCAACATTCCGATACCCTTGCTACTAAGTGGCATCTGCCCAATTGAAGCATGCTTTCGTACTTGAAATAAGCGTATGTAGCAGTACCTTTATACCACATAGATTGGTGTTAGCAATCAATTTAAAATACATTGATATCATAAATAATAATAAAGTTAAAAAAAATCTAAATGGATTATCTGAAATTCAGCTGCCTTATCATCATCATGTCAAGATCCATACCTGAGCGTACGGGGCGTCGCTTTACGCGAGCGCCTCATGGAGCCATCAGACCACCACAGATGGGGCCCAATAAGGCTAATGCCGATATGGAGTCATGGAATACTTAACTGGGCTCCGGCTCGAAGTGCAGGAGTAGGAACGGGGTGGTTTTCAGTTCGTAATAGTCTACTTCTCGTCTCACGTTGGATGAAAAAAATATCCACTGCTGAAAACCGACGTGAAGCAACGCTTGCGTTGTGTTTCGTCGTGTGAGTGAGGTTACCGGAGGCCCAATTGCTCCCTTCCCTAGTCCCCGTCTCCCGAATCCCTGAATCCTCCACAATCCTCAAATTCCCAATTCCCAAAAGGCCGGTAACGCATTTGTAACGCCTTGGTGCTTCGAGTGTCCATGGGCGGTGCCGATTGCTTACCATCAGGTGATCCGTCTGTTCGTTTACCGGCTTATACTATAAAAAAAGAAAAAAAATAGGCTGCTTGAATGTCTTCCAAATTGGTAGGAAGCGACTTGCATCCAGTGACTCCTTGTAACCTGCATTAGGTGGATATTTCAGCTATGTTTTATGTACACTTTGAAGCCAAGAAGCGGAGCATATATTTTTCATTTCATGATAAATGTTTTCTAATACTTATTATATTAAGACTTTGACTGCCAAAAAAAACTGTTAAAGGTAAATCCTCCGCTAACGCCGGTCACCGGTGACCCCCATGGCAAAATGTTTTCTAATATAAATATTTTATTAATTATAGTGTCAAACTTTACCGTCACTTTCGCCAGTCCATCACTTGTATCTGGCTGAAACGACGTATTACTGTTTAATATCAAAATTATTAGGACACGTGGTTTTATAGTGCATTTGCGATAAGAATGCAGGAAGTCATCATTGGCTATCGGCCTAGCCCCGCCCTCTATACTGATTCCCCTACACTAGGATTTTCTCCTATGTTGTGGGTGCGTTTACAAACATACAAGTTCACATACACAATGACATCCAGACCCGAAACAACAATTTGTGTATTACTCAAAGTGTTCCGTGCGGGAATCGAACCCGCGACAAGTTGCACGGCAGCTAATTGCCCAGCCACCGCACCAACCGTGCAGTCAACTCAATAACTATCGTGAAACATACTAAATTAACTAAAAATCTGCGTGACATCACCGCGACCGTGCACGCTGCTCATGAGGAAGAACCCCTCTGTGGTTCGAAACTAGAAGAGCTTTTCTCAGTATATTCACGTGAGTAACCAGCGATTTTTAATGAATTTTAAGTGTATTATTATAAATTGATTAAACTTATTCATTTAGAACATATTTGTTTTAATTTCACACCACTATGAATACACCTTTATATACAGTTGCACTGATCACTCACTGCATTCTTAACGCAAACAAACTATTAGTAACTATGAAAATAACCAGGATAGATACAGTACACTGACTTTATTTAGTTTTAAACTTACCGAAGTTAATGGCACCCAACGTATTGGTGCTCCGAAATCATCCTGAAAACAGTATTTAAATCATCATCATCATCATATTAGCCATTAGAAAGAATGAAAGAAAAAAAAATATTTATATAACAAGTGCCATATCATAACATAACATGACGCCTTTAATACCCGAAGGGGTTAGGCAGAGGTGCACATTACGTCACTTATTGCCACTGTGCAAAAACATCTACTTTTCACTATTTATGTCATGCGTCCCATGTAATAGGCCTATTGCCATATACTGGGCACAATTCCAGACTCCATACTACTACTGAGATTGTTTTTAAAAACCCAGTAATATTTCGTCCGACCCGAGACCCCTAGTCCGGCAGTCGCACTTGCGACCACTCGGCCAACGAGGCAGTCTATTAATAGAGTGACATGTTATTAATAGTAGTACTGATGGATACATGTTCATGTCCCATATCTGCCGTGAAATGGTACCAGCTAAGACGTACACTATTCAACATATATATAAGTTAACTGTACACCTAAAAAAAACTAAGATAGCATAACAACACGCCGTTGACCCCCGAAGGGGTAGGCAGAGGTGCACATTACGGGACTTCATGCTACTATACAATGTGACACCCACTTTTCAAAATGTATGTTATGTGTCCCATGTAATAGGGACAAGAAAAGCAGTTACTCTTACTGACTAAAAACCACCCCGTTCCGGACTTCGAGCCGGAGCCCCGGTAACCCGTTAGGTTCTCTACGACTCCGTATCGGCATCAGCCCTATTGGGCCCCATCCGTGGTGGTCTGATGGCTCTTTGAAACATCACGCGCCGTACGCTCGGGCCAGCGGCGAGCCACCCATGCTCGCCGTCCGCAGGCCCGCGCTTACGGTGGCCGGAGATCGTCTCGCGATCCCCGACGCCCGGAGTGTCCTTCGCGACGGCTGGGTTGTGAGGAGGCAAAGCTTCGCTGCCTCACGCGTCTCGCCTCCTCCTTAGCTAGCATGACTGCTTCGCAAAAGGAGGAGATGGCATCCCAGTCCCCCTCGCTCCGCATCATGGACCGCAACCTTGATCCCTTTAGCCGTTTTGACATGAACAAGTAGCAAACAAAGAAACAAACAAACGAACAAACAACATCTTCTTTCTTACTTACATGTTGTTGTAACTGTTGAATCCGCTCCTCTTTGGTTGGTGGCTGGAATCATAGTAAGTAAAGACTTGTAAATACTGTCTGTTTGTACTGATGATGACCACCTGTCAACTTGTTCTCACACATGTTTCCATCTCTTTCTATCACATTCAACATTATAATAATGACTTCCTACTATCAGTTATGAAATTCGACTGCTTCAGTATTTTATTATATTTGTTATTTAAATTGAATCACTTGAGTTGTCGTGGTGGTGGTCTGGAAGTTTAAGATGCCCACTTCTCATGCACGAGGGTGCGATTCGAAATCTACCAACGGCAAGTACCAATGTGACTTTTTCCGAGTTATATGTACTTTCTAAGATTATCTAGATACCACTGACAAACGGTGAAGGAAAACATTATGAGGAAACCTGGGCTTATAATTTCTAATTATAACTAAGTTCAGGCGTGATGATTAATGCTCAAACCTTCTCCATACGAGAAAAGGTCTTTGGTCAGCAGTGGCCATTTATAGGCTGTTGATGACGACTTGAGATATCGTACCGAAAATCTCCAATACTTGTTTATACAAAAGTAGTCTCTAGACTCTAAACATCGGAAATAAGGTCTATAATGCAGTGAGTGGAGAGCGGTCACCGGAGAAATATCTAAGTCATTTGTCATTTCAGCTTTAATACATTGTAATAAAGTTTAAATTGGTACTTACGTGTTTTGGTGTCGTTGACTGTGGGGTAAATATAATATTAATTATTTAAAATAACAATACTTATCTTTGTCACCAGACTTTGGTTTCTCGAAAGGAAATTGGAAAGCAAGCATTATATGTAACACTCATATGTCAGTAAACAAGTTATGGGACCCATATACCTAATGCCCAGGGGGTAAGATCCAAGGATATCCTGGGAGATAAATGTCCACGTATTGCCAGTGACGATGGGTGAAGAAGCGCAATGTAGCCGGACTTTGGTCTACTTTCTTTACTTGTTTTTTTGGGCAAATGTCAAAGAAATATTTTTTCGACCCTTTTTTCGGTAAGTTTTGTCACACTGTGTTCATTTGAGTTTGTTTCGGCACTTCTTCTCAGAGTAGTCAGGGTACTCAGTTAGGAAATGTCAAACTCATTTTTCGCTTATAAAATTGACGTGTAAACGTGCTGCCTTGTAGCCTATTTGCAGAAATAAATTGATTGTTTCACTTTTTTATGAAATAGGAGGCAAACGAGCAGCCGTATCACCTGATGGTAAGCGATCAGCGCCGCACATGGATACCCGCAACAGGGGAGTCACAGGTGCGTTGCTGGCCTTTTAAAAAGGAATACGCTCTTTTCTTGAAGGTAGAGGTTTCGTATTTTTTTCCTCCGAGTCGCCGTTTTGGAGATATAGGGATTCAAAAAGTTGTAACAGTTGTAATCGTCATAAAACACACGCGTAACTTGCAGTGTTGTCAGTCTACATGTATGTGTGTATAAATGAATGAATAAGTATAAAGGTCATCCCACAATTAAATAGCACGTCTCCGGCGCGGCGTCGGCGCGCTTCCGACTAGCGGACGACGCGTAGCCGGCGCGGCGGCTGCCATGTGAAAGCTTTTAAGGCTACATCTACACTCTCGCGCGAGTCGAAACGAGGCCGATATACATTGTCGTTATTCAAAAATATTTGTAGTCTTTCTCGCATTATAAGATTGCAATGTACTTCAACCTCGTGTCATCTCGCGCGAGAGTGTAAATGTAGCATTACAATACCTACCTACAATGCGACGTTGTTTCGCTCGCGAGCCATAAGCACGCGTGCGCCCCGACTACACCTCGAGTGGAACGCGCGCTGACCACCAGCCGTCAGCTTTAGTATTGTCGTTACGAAATGTATCATACGACATACGATTTAAAGTTCATATTTAAATGACAATTTATTGGTTGGGTTGGATCCGTGCTTTTTAAATGTGGGAAGTCCTTTAGTTTCAAATTAAATAATAATCTTACGGGTTCAGTCGTCGGAGCAGCTCTAATCATTTGGTCTTCATCCTAAAGATATAATGATATCACAATTAAAACCAACAATACTTCACTTACACTTGGAACAATGAAATGTAGCCACTAGCTATTATTATTTTTCTTTTCTTTATAAATCTTTCGATACAAGTATTCTATTAATTGGTAACGTATGTCGTATAAAAAGCTATTTGGTTACTTTTAAACATAACATAACATAACATCACGCCTTTTTATCTCCGAAGAGGTATGCAGAAGTGCACATTACGGCACTTAATGCCACTGTACAATGAAACACCCACTTTTCACTATTTATGTTACGAGTCCCATGTAATAGGGGGTGAGCCTATTGCCATATACCGTATACTTTTAAAATGAAATCATTTTGTTGTGCAAGGAATATTTTTAGGAATTTAAAATGAAAAGAAAAACGGCAGTGGCTCTGTTTCTACGGTCAAGTGTATTAGTCCTTTAAATTCAAATTACTTTTGTTTTCCTAGTCTCAACCTAAGAGCGGATTTACTAAACCCCACACTTGGTAGATGGGAATTACAATTAGGTCACTGATCTTAGGAAGTTTGTTATTTAGGTCCCCCTTATGTGACAGTATCGGGGATTTTGACACACATTTGTTTTCATTTTTATATTCATTTTATTATTTATATCATACTGTGCCCTGAACAGTGTTACCGTAGGTGTATAATTAGTACGTACTACTACGGGCTGGTGCTGAAAATCAGCGCCGTGGACTCGAGCCTGGACCGGACTGAGCCGAGACTCGGGCCATAGTATTAAACTGAGCTCCAGGGTTTTGATATTCGACGCACCATGGGCTGTCTGTGTGTACCTGTATTCTTATTGTGTGTCGTGGCGTAATAAATGGTTTTTCTTTCTTTCTTTCATACTCTTAAGAAATAATAATTCCGATCTTGGTGATCGTAACAAGATGTGGAATCTATAAATTATCATTCTGACTATTTTCAACAGTATGTTATGTGGGTGCATAATTAGAATATACTGTATTGATTAGTAACTACTTACCGCTGTTTTATTTAATGCAATTTGCAACAAATTATACCCGGTTGGCTGAAATATATTAATTTTTTATTTACTGTCAACTTCACTTTACTTCACACTTTATTTTGTCGTATAATAAAATAATACTTATGATAAAATGAATCAAAGTTTAAGAGTGGGGGCTAAAACGTCATTTCTACGTATAAAATTGAACATAGTGTAGAAGTGTCGTCACGCGACATTTCAAATCAATATATCGTTGAAAATATTTATTTGTTTCTGTAAGAAAATAAAAAATACGTGTCTAATGTTTTAAAATAATCTACAAGACGGACAATAAAATAAAAATTAAGCATCTACCCTATTGTAATATTATAAATGAATTACTTACTAGATTTGGTTGACGCGGTTTAAATCCGGCCTGACCTAGGTCTGCATCACCACCAGGTGAGTTTTGGCCTTGAAAGGTAATAGCAGTGTCATCAGCACCATCACGAAGTGCTGCCGGCCCGTCCTTCCCCTTTACAGGAAATTCACGAGGGAAATTTGGTTGTAATCGTTCCGATTCCGGTAGTGGCTGATAGTCTGGCTCTCCTGGTGGACTAAAACGTGATGATCCCCAAGATTTATCAGGTTTCCAGCCCGCTTTGCCCTCACTATGCCATCCAGGAGGTGGTCCTCTTTGCCCCATACCTTGGAACTGATTATTTAGTCTCGGCGGTCTATGAAGTCCATTACCTGACGGAACTCCCCTTTCCATGTTTCCACCAGCTATTTTAGGATGGAATCCTTCTGAGAAATCTGATTCAGAACCTGGGCCAGGTTGAAAACGTGGTCCACCCATCCGATGAGCGTGCTTATAATTATCTGGACCAGACCCCTCAGGAACATTTAATTCAGAACCTGGGCCAGGTTGGAATCGTGGTCCACCCATCCGGAGCGCGTGTTTAAAATTATCTGGACCAGACCCCTCAGGGAAATTTGATTCAGAACCAAGCCCAGGTTGGGAATGCGGTCCACCCATCCGGAGAGCGTGCTTAAAATTATCTGGACCAGACCCTTCAGAGAAATCTGATTCTGAACCTGGCCCAGGTTGAAAACGAGGTCCACCCATCCGGAGAGCGTGCTTAAAATCATCTGGGTAGCCTACAGCTGCTTTGTTCTTGGGTGGGATCTGTGGCGGGGCTTTATTACTTCTTGTCTTGGGTTGAGTTTTTATAAATGGATTTTTTTGAGCCTCTGGATATCCGCTACTGTAAGACTGGGGCATCTGATAAAACCCAGGAGAAATTTGCGAATTATCACCGTAGTTTGGTCGATAACCATTCGGAAAGTCAGCCTCAGATCCTACACCTGGTATTTTGCCATCACCATAAGGAACGTTATCCTCGTTAACGTTTTCGTCAAATGTAATTCTTGGTTTTTCAAAAGTTTGAGACAATTGCGAAGTATCTGGCCCCATATCGTAATCAGGAGATTCTTGAGACCTCTGTTCAGGTGTTAGATAACGGTCGTCCCGACCCGTCGATATTGCTCCTCGTGATTCGTTTGGTCGATCTTTGTAATATATTGGAGGCATTCCATCATATTGTCGTCGAGTCCATAACTTTGGCGGAGGCATAGGTAAATGAATACCTTGTTTCATAGCGTGCCAAAGTTGGGCATTTTTTGATAAAGATAGTTCTGCAGGAAATTTAAATTTGTTCCCACGTTCACCAGGACCACCAGAAAACGCTTCTGGGCTTCTAAGAATCGATCCTGAGCCTTTAGGATATGTGCCCGGACCTTCGGGAAATCCTCCCGGGTCCCCAGGAAATCCTCCCGGGTCCCCAGGAAACCCTCCCGGATCCCTAGGAAATCCTCCAGCGCCCCCAGGAATTCCTTCTGGGGCCCCTGGAATTGCTGCTCCTGCTGCGCCCCCAGGATATACTCCTGCGCCCCCAGGAAAACCTGCTGCGCCACCAGGAAATCTTCCCGGACCCTGAGGAAATCCCCCGGGCCCCCAAGAAATCCTCTAGGATCACCAGAATATCTTTCAGAGCCTCCAGGAAATTGTTCTGCGCCTTCAGGATATCCTCCTGCGCCCCCAGGATATCCTCCTGGTCCCCCAGGGTACCCTCCTGCGCCCCCAGGATATCCTCCTGCGGCGCCCCCAGGATATCCTTCTGCGCCACCAGGATATCCCCCTGCGCCCCCCGGATTACCTCCTGCAACCCCAGGATATCCTCCTGCGCCCCCAGGATGTCCTCCTGGTCCCCCAGGGTACCCTCCTGCGCCCCCAGGATATCCTCCTGTACCCCCAGGATATCCTCCTGCGCCCCAGGATATCCCCCTGCGCCCCCAGGATATCCTCCTGCGCCCCCAGGATATTCTCCAGCGCCCCCAGGGTATCCTGCTGCACTCCCGGGAAATCCTGAATTCCCAGGAAATCCTCCTGTGCTCCCAGGAAATCCTCCTGGGCTCCCAGGAAATCCTCCTGCACCCCCAGGATATGTTTCTCGCCCCTTAAGATATTCTTCCGGGCCACTAGAGTACGCTCCTGGGCCCCTACCATTACCATCGTAACCAGAATATCCTCCTGCGCGCCCAGGGATTGCTTCTGGGCCTCTACCTTTATCAGTACCCGAAAGAGCTGTATCTAAACCGGTTATTCCTTGACCTTCAGAGTCAGATTGTGAGTGAGGCAATCGAGAGAGTGTCTCCAACATCTTTTTGTTTACTGCATCCATTTCGTATCTTGGATCCGATGATTTCTGCGTAATGAAAAAAATTAAAAAATTTCATTCATTGCAAGTGACAAAATATTACATTAACTCTCATTCTATCCTTATTTCTATTACAAAATTGGGATGTTACAATAAGCGATCTAGCAACAGAACCAATCTTTCAAAAATAAGTATGTTATATTTGTATTGTAACTTTCGTGAGACATAAGTGTGCTATTTGACGCAAAAGTATGATGACGTCATAACTCTATATCTCATACAAAATGTTAGAAAAGATGTGTTTGACATTTCGATAAAAGTATTGAATTTGTTTTGTTTCTTTAAAAATGGATTGGTTGCAGTGTCTTCAACTGTTTCATTAAAATGCATTGTAGAGGTATAGTACGTATTTTCTGAAACGTATGTACCTTATCATTGTCGTTTGATGTCCAATATTGTTCCATCTGAAAATGACAAACACAAAGCTATTATAAAATTTAAATATTATATTATATTGTATTATACTTTACCCCAAGATTTCATTAAAATTTTGTATGCCTAAATCATATAAACCTGATTTTAAAAATACAGATACTTGTTTCTGTTGGATGGGTGATATTTTAAACTGTTACAACCAATAACCTAGTATATTTCCTGCCATCTAATCGAGCCAGCAGCTGTAGCCAAATGCCATTTAGCGCTTGTCTATTTGTAGAATAGAAAACCAAATTATATGGAATTGACGTAAATTTTGACATTTGTCAGTGTCATTCCCATACATTTAGTTTTCTATTCTCTCTGTAGACAAGCGCTAGAGTGGCGTTTGCCTAAAGGCACTGTAGGTCAGCAGTGGCAACCACTCTACTGGTGTTTTAGGCAATCAAAGAAAAATGTTTCATTATTTACAAAATACTAACACCAGCGCTAGGATTCAAATATTCGTGTTGATTTTGTCTCTGTAAACAAAAAGAAAAATAATTTGAACTTGTACCACAATTTACAATTAACTTAAAATATCGTACATTCGTTTTTGAAACTGATGTACGCATAGTCAACGCAGCCATTTACTATACAGGTAAAGATCTATTCAGTACAGAGACAGTAACCATTAGTTGGACATGCTATTGAACCGACCAATAACTAACTGAAGATGTGGCTAGGTTAAAAACTACACAATTTAGTATTGCTCGGAAATTTCTCGAACATAACGATGATGTCGATGGAGGCGACACTGACGATGGCATCAGAGGGGGGACAGCGAGAGCGGGGAGCAACCATGTACGAGAATCAAGACCCGCACTATTAACCCGATCACCTGTAAGCTCTGTACGCATCGCATGTCTGTATATTTTTTATTAAGCACATAAGTAGGTATGTCAAACATAGGTAAGTACCTATTGTTGAATAAACTTTTTTTTTTTTTAACCGGGGAAAATCATCGAATGACTGCTCCCGCCTGGGTGAGGCGGAAGAGAGTGTCAGACTTACTGACTAAAAACCACCCCGTTCCTTCTCCTGCACGTCGAGCCGGAGCCCCGGTTACCCGTTAGGTTCTCCGCGACTCCGAATCGGCATCGGCCCTATTGGGCCCCATCTGTGGTGGTCTGATGGCTCTTTGAGGCGCGCGCGGAACGCGACGCGCCGTACGCTCGGGTACAGACCCGAGCGAGAAACAGTTCTGGTCACAAACACGCAGGGCATTCCGCTACGGTGTGTTCCACCGTGTCCTCAGGGTGGTCCTCGCAGTGATGACACCCGGGCGTTTCCTCCCGCCCCATCAGACACAGGTACCTCCCGAAACTTCCATGTCCGGTGAGGACCTGCGTCAGGCGGTAGGTGAGGACGCCGTAGCGTCTCTCAAGCCACTCCTCAAAGAGGGGACTTACCGCTGCAATGGCAGCGAGCCCAGCCCTCGGTTGCGACAGTCGTTGCTGCCATTCCGCCATGAGATCGCGCCGGAGCTCATCCCGCCACGCATTTATTGTTGAATAAACTAGACTTTTAATATTGAAATCAGCATCATCATTTACAGCGCCAAAAAATTCCCTAACAAGTATAATAGCTGCTGTGTCTGTACTAAGTCAATCTATATTTTAATATGATATGAGATTTAATATAAGAAATCACTCTTATATAGAGGAAGGCCATAGTCTTAGTCTAGCAATAGACAGCCGCGTTGATGATGATCACAACTGTTAAAATGTCTAATAGTTTACAACTATAAGTGATGCGGTATCAGATTAACTATTATGATCTGTTTCAAAACTTACTGCAGCTTTCCGTTCCTGGAATTACAAACCAATATTAGAGAATGCATCCACGTAACTATTAAATGTACTATGTAAAACAACTAAACACTATGTGTTACTGTACACTTTTGTGTTTATTTGTGCTAAGTCTAGATAAAATAAACAAAATGTCACGCTGCAGGCTGCAATTGAAAATTTGTATGCAGCATTGTTGTCAGATGCAACGCTTCTTGTTTCTACTTACACTTAAAAAGTCTCGGTGTATAAGAGGAAATTATAGTTAAACTTAGAAAGCCAATCGTTTATGTATAAAAAAGAATGGACCCAAGTAAAACCCCTGTGGAACACCTACGTATCAGCGTTAAGAGTTACCTACCACAAATTTTTGATAATACTTACCGCGTCTTTACGTTCCTCCTGGAAATTTATTCCAATATTATAAATGAGAATGCTTGTTTCTGTCCGACTTTAAGGTCAAAATGATTTCACAAGATTATCGATCTTAATTCTATTACGACACAATACAAAGTTGAACGTTTCGTTTTTATGAATAATCTATAGTTAACTGTGAATATTATTTTGTAACAGCTTACCACCAACAGAACCTACCCAGCAATAAATTTTATAATATCTAATACCTTTAAACGAGCAATTGTTGCAAACAACGATATAGGAAACAGCTCCAACAATCTTCTTGAAATTTATTATATATTCTATCTAGGTTTCATTTCAGGTAACGTTTACTAAAAAAACACCGAGCAAAGCTCAGTCATCCAGGAAGTTAATACCTTGATATATCGTACCGAAAATTCTCAACAAAAGCAGTCTCTGAACATCGGAAATAAGGTCTATAATGCAGTCAGTGATTGCTAGGGGATTGAATGGTTTAACTTTAAGAAAGATGGACAATTTTGTGTGATAATTAGTTGCTGTTCTTTTTTTAATCTTTTTCGTGATGCAGTGTTTATACCGTACATCATCAACAGCCTATAAATGCCCACTGCTGAGCAAAGCCTCTTCTCACACAGAGAAGGTTAGAGCATTAATCACCACGCTTGCTCAATGCGGGTTGGCGATTTCAAACTTATAATTAGAAATTATAAGTCCAGGTTTCCTCACGATGTTTTTCCTTCACCGTTTGTCAGTGGTGTTTAAATAATCTTAAAAAGTACATATAACTCGGAAAAAGTCACATTGGTACTTGCCGTTGGTAGGTTTCGAACCCGCACCCTCATGCATGAGAAGTGGGCGTCTTAAACCTCCGGGCCACCACGACATTTACTTGTACCGTACGTTATGTAGAATCTCTTATCCTCTCTCTCCTTTCCATTCTCTCTTCTGGGTATTCTTTAGCAATTCGTATTGCAATGAAAATAAAAGATTAATGGATTTAATTACAGAACATATACTTTTTATGTTCTGTGGATTTAGTGACCACTTCCACCAATCTCTTAACTAAACGTTACTTAGCGTGATGTAGCACCTAAACTAAGCCTTTACTTGTATTTTGAGGTGTCACTTATGGGGCGATAAAAATTAAAATGTCGTTAAAAAACCTATCTTAGCTTAAGGGTTCCTTATAATTTAGGAGTGGTTGGTGAAAACGTTTCACACTGTACTTACTTCTTGAGCTCGTCTTTTCTGAAATATGTAACGGGAGATAGATAATTAATTAATTTTGTTCAAGGAGGTTTATTCTACAGTGCATCTTATCATCAATATCTATCAAAATATTTCCGTTCGTTAGTCTCGCTAAAACTCGAGAATGACTGAACCAATTTGGCTAATTTTGGTCTAGAAATCTTCGTGAGAAAAAGTTTTTAGGCCTTACGATGTTTGCCGAGTCAGCTAGTCAATAAATTAAAAAATATAATTATATTTATACAGTGTGGGAGAGCCATGCTTCAGCACGAATAGGAAGGCTCGACCGGAGTGATACCACGGCCTCACTGTAAACCGACGTGTAACAACGCTTGCGTTGTATTTCGTCCTGTAAGTAAGGTTACCGGAGACCCATGTTTCCCCAGTCTCCGCAATCCCCGAATCTCCCATAATCCTCAAATTCCCAATTCTCAAAAGGCTGGTAACGCACTTGTAACGCCTCTGGTGTTCCAGGTGTCCACGGGCGGCGCCGAGTGCTTACTATCAAGTGATTCGTCTGCTCGTTTACCGGCTTATCCTATAAAAAGCGAGAGAGCAAAACATTATGTTCATTTATAATCTTTATTATATTATATTTACCGCAATTTTGTCTCTTTCCACTAATTGTCTGGAATATGACTGAAAATATAAAAACACACTTACATCCCTTACTATGGCACGGTGGCCAGCAGTTAAACCTATCCTTTTTTTGTCGAATTACTCTATAACATATTTAACTTTATTGTATTGACATAAAATCGAAAATCCAATGAACAAATTTTACAGATTGGAGTAGTTTTATCTATACATGAATAATCTATTCATTTTATTATCCTACTATGTTGTTGTCGATATGAACGGTAAACATTCGTGTTTACCGTTCATATTCGAACTCTCTGTTAACACATTCGCCTGCCTTCAGTTGACAGCTAGCCCTTGACCGAACAGGACGTGTCGACCCAACAACGAAAAAAATGAACTGGAGTAAAGCGCAGATTATAAAATTACTTACATACATACAATATTTTAAAATGATTTACTTCGCGAATGTGTGAACAGTGCGGTATTAAAGTCTGTTTCACAATATATAACTAGTCGAGTTTGTATTAAGATTGTAACTTTGTATGAACTATCTGGTGCATCAAAATACACGTATAATTAATACTTACAGCCCACATATGAGCGTCCGCTTCCCACTATACAACAAATAGAAAAATTAAATTAAATTACTATTCTTAAAACAAAAAGATAAGTAGAAGAAGTACTCGCCCCACGATACGTCTTCCAGTCTGTGGTTCTGTCCTGGTCAATAGACCGAAAAAGCAGCTTTTAACTCCTCTGGTGTTCCTGGTCTACCATATGGTCGTTTACAGTCCTATCTCATAAAAACACTGGACCAATTTTTTATACTCTTCTAGGCTCAGAAAAACACCGTTATGGCGTGGCGTTTCAACTATACAGTCGAACTGTATAATTAAATCGTAGGTCCTTACAGCCTACACCTTCAGTTAAAACTATACAGGTCAATAGGTATGATGACAGGGTATGAAAATTAAAAATCTAATTAGTCCGTCAGATAGGTAATGAAAAAATATTAGACACGTTGTTTTAGTTAAATTCTAAAAAATAGTTATACATATAAGATTTAAATTAATTAAATTATTGTATTAATTAAATAATATTCTTGATTTCTATTATTTTGTAAGTGAGTAAGTAGGTACTTTTGCGGTGCCCAAATGGGCCTATAGTTGGAACATATTTCGTCAAAAATTGTAAACCACCCTGTACACACTATAGATGCATTAAAGTGATTGGAATTTGAATCACTTAATCGTCGAAAGTATTTGTTTCTGTAAAAATATAAAAAATACGTGTGGAATGTTTTTAAATAATCTACCAGACGGACATTAAAATAAAAATTCATCTACCCTATTGTTTGCTCTACACATTTTACAATTTTACTGTACAGTTCGACTGTATGTACATTTAAAATGCACAGTTAAAACGTAGCATGCATTAGTAATATTTTTAGACAGAAAACAGGTGATACTTCTAGAACAATCCAGGAATTGAAGTGGAGATCTTGTGTTAGACACTACATAACAAACTACCTATTTCCGTTGGTTTTCAAAATAATTAGTAGATAATAACTACGTACGTTTTCCATAGTTTCACCTTGTTTTAGCTTTTGCTGTAACAAAAGTATTGGAATATATACTAGCCATTAAATAGTAATATACGAGGCAAGGTTTTACACTATTTTCATCATTGATAACTAGAGTTAGCTATAAACTAAAACGTGTTTTGGTATACAGAACATGTTTTAGTTTTTTTAAGAGAAGAGAAAAACAATATCAGTCTCTGGCTTCTGCCCCCAGTATCGCTCGTGTTCCCGTGTGATGAATAGTGAAACAAGTGAAACAAGTGAAACAAGTGAATTTATTTCTGCAAATAGGCTACAAGGCAGCACTTTTACACGTCAATTTTATCAAGCGAACGATGAGGTCGACATTTCCTAACTGACTACTCTGAGAAGAAATGCCGAAACAAACTCAGAGGTCTGTCTCTTTTAAAGTCCAGACAATATGTATAATAGATTATGTGTGAGAACCGTGCAAGTTCTTTCTGTAGTGGCCTTTTGAGGAAAGAACCACAACAGTTTGAGCGGACCCGAATAGTTGCCTACACCTCTATGTTATTACAAACCATAATCTTATTCTCTTCCAAATTCCACCCTGATCTCTTCATCCGTTTTGACGTGAACCAAAACAAACAAACACACCAACTTTCGTATTTATAATATTAGTAGGATTTTCCCATTCATTTATGTAAGTGTCGGAGAGCCATGCTTCGGTACGAATGGGCCGGCTCGACCGGAGTGATACTACGGCCTCACAGAAAACCGACATGAAGCAACGCTTGCGTTGTGTTTCGTCGTGTGAGTGAGGTTACCGGAGGCCCAATTACCCTCCCCTTCCCCAATCTCCCCAATTCCTGAATCCTCAACGATCCTCAAACTCCTAATCCCCAAAAGGCCGGCAACGCACTTGTAACGCCTCTGGTGTTCCAGGTGTCCATGGGCGACGCCGTTTGCTTACCATCAGGTGATCCGTCAGCTCGGTCACCGGCTTATGCCATAAAAAAAATCGGACATGGAAGCAATGGATGAATACTAAGTACTCGTTGACCTTTAGTAAAAGAGTTATACCCATTTTCACAAACCTCTCCCAAATATTAAGCAACCCCTAAACTAAGACATGTATGTGACAATAATTAACGTCATGTTAATTATCACCAGCACTGACATGACACTTACAGAAAGAGTCAAGGTGACACTTTCTGTAAGTCAAGTTGACAGTACAAGGAAGGGATTAGTCTAGATGCTGCACATGGTAACTAACTTTTTGTTAAGAGATGGCCATATTTAGACCATTATTGCTTATTGTTTAGGTATGCGATGCCTTACATCATAACACTCACCTGTTCTTTAGCTACCAAATTCCTGAACTCATCCCACTGTAATAAAACCACAAGGTGTTACCTATGTCTTTTATAAAGTACTTAATGTTTCTTCTTTCTTTCTGTATCTATTTTATTATAATAGATAACTAAGAATAATAATAGATAAATAACAAAAAAAATAGATAAAACAATATATATATATTATCTCGTAGTGAACTTCAACGCTCAACTCGTTTACATTCTCATAAGATTTAATGTAATTTTTTACATATCCCCACAAAAAATCATTATTGACCCTGATGATCGATGCAATAAGAGTACAGGGTGCAACTTTAACAGATTTTAGTCGGTTCCATTACCGTGTGCAGCAAGGGAATTTTTAAAAATATTCGAACGCCGTTTTCTTTCTTTTCAAAAATAAAGGAATGTTTTCTTTGAGTAAAATTTTCTTTCTAAAGTATTAAGAGTACTTCCCCTTCAGATGGCATTACAAAATTCCATATATATATATATATAATCACTGTGCTCACTGTGCCCAGCTTTCAGCTGAGTTGGCGACCCATTCGGCTTGGGCAGGTCTGCCAATATCGCGCAGAACCTATGTCATACCTATTTTTATTATCTTCTAGTTTTATAATTTAGCTTTTATCTTTTATTCTCACTCTCTTGTGTTAAACTTTAATATTGTTATTTTATCAAATTGTATTGTATTGTTATTTTTTGTTCCTTGCATTCATGCCGTATGCCGAATAAAACTATTTTCATTTCATTTCTTTTTTCCTTTCATTTGTCTCAACATAAAAAAAAACAAATAGAATTAAAAAAATAAACTGTTTAATATACCTTATTTGTATCCGTTAATCTCTTCTCCTATAAAAACACACATCCATATATCGTTAAAATCCAATATCTTCTGAGAATCATGAATCATCGTTAAATTACACTAAAACACATTTAATACAATAACGGCGAGAACGTGAAGAAGCTGAAGGTAACACCGAAGGCAAGAGATCGCATGGGCGATCTCCAACGAGATGGACCGATCAAGTAAAAGACTAGTCCTCAAAATTTTGCACGGCTGTAAGAGACGGAAATCGCTGAAATCAGATCATCCGCTCCACATGCAATCCAGATGCTTGACTGCACGGTTGGTGCGGTGGCCGGGCAACCGGCTGCCGTGCAACGTGTCGCGGGTTCGATTCCCGCACGGAACAACACTTTGTGTGATCCACAAATTGTTGTTTCGAGTCTGGCTGTCATGTGTATGTGAACTTGTATGTTGTAAACGCACCCACGACACAGGAGATAATCCTAGTGTGGGGCAACGTTTAAAAAAAAAAGATGTTGACCACGATCCCCAGACATGAAAGAAAAGGCCAGAGAGATAGTTTAATAGTTATAGTTTTAAGCTGAATAGTCTATCTGTTTCTTCGGTTGTTTCACCCTGTATATCTCCGGAACTACTAGTTCCAATTGAATAAATCTTTTTATGTTGGGCAGTCCCTTTATTGAGAAAAGATTTAAAATATAAAACATCTTGCTAAAATTAAAAAAAGCCAAGAATCGGGTGACCCCACGGGACTAGCTAATCAGAAGATGTAAGGAGGAGAAATTTTAAGTGTGGGGAGCCATGCTTTGGCACGAATAGGCCGGCTCAACCGGAGTGATACCACGGCCTCACAGAAAACTGACGTGAAACAACGCTTGTGTGGTGTTTTGTCGTGTAAGTGAGGTTACCGGAGGCCCAATTACCCCACCACCTCCCTTTCCCTAATCCCTGAATCCCCAACAATCCTCAAATTCCTAATCCCAAAAGGCTGGTAACGTACTTGTAACGCCTCTGGTGTTCCGCGTGTCCACGGGTGACGCCGATTGCTTACAATCAGGTGATTCATATGCTCGTTTACCGACTTATCCCATAAAAAATGATAGTTTCCATGTGCAAATATTTTAAAATTTCTTACTAATAGATTCAAATCTATGGAGTCTGAGCCACTTAATGGTAGTCCATCAGGACGCGGAAAAAGTGCATTTCCATCTTCGTCGTCCTAGGAAAATATAATTTTAATGGTTAGTAAAGTTTTTAAGTTTTGATTTCGACCCTTAACATAACCAAATCTGCTGAATTAAATGTTAAAACTTATTTTTTAAGGCTAATTTTTCCAACCCCACATAACTTTATCGTAGAATTAACTGTTAATTTTTAATAGTCCAAACAAAAACTGTTAAATATTTAAAATTAATCCTAGGTGTCGAATTTATTCTACGAATAAAAATTATAAAAAGTCGATCCTTAAACTTATTAATATCACGCCCCTCTCTTGTAGACAATGATAACGACTAAACTTTTCTCAACCCGAGAATCAATCAAGCTCCACAGTCCACGACCACCAGGCGTTGAATTATTTTACTTTATCTACTTATTTCATTATTCTACATAACTTACCATTTGTTGAACAATATTCTGGTCTTTAGGATCCCCTCGACCCTGTCGCAAAATAAATCAATTATAATCATCAATATAACAATCAATATCGAACAATTGTCCCATAGTTTAGAATTTACTGCTTGGTTCACTAAGTGCTACCTACCTAAGTGCTAAACAAGCACTGTATAGTTAAAACTGTACAGTTAATTATAACTGTACAGTAACTGTAAATATAATAATATATAAATTATATAATATAAAAATTAATAATAAATAAAAAAATATAATAAAAACTGTACAGTTAAAACTGTACAGTTAAAACTGTACAGTTAAAACTGTACAGTTTTTATTATACAATCGAACTGTACAATTACATTGGAAGAAGTGTAGAACAAACAGTTGAACTATACAGTTTTAACTACAGGTGTATAGGTTTTATGAATCTACGATTTATCTGTACAGTTCAACTGTATTGTTAAAACTGCACAGTTAATCAGGTCATTGCGTGCAATAATTCGGTCATAAACCTCTGTTGATTGTAATTACAAGTATGATGTCTATTCGTAAAGTATTTACAAGTGTACCTGTATGACGTCACCTTTATAGTTTTACGAAAATCTTTATAATATACTTACCATCGGTTTAAATTCTGAATTTTTCTGCAATTATAAAAAAAAAATGTTATGCAATTAAAAATAAAAATTTTTACTACAATTTTTTTTTTTGTATACGAGGTCAGTTGTCCAGCTGTGGTGGTTGATGATGCAATCGACAAAACTTGGCTGAAAACCGGCTTCACTACATTAGATCAGTACTTACATAGGTGTAAAATGGCGGTGGCACAGCTGGCTGGAATATTAAAAATATTAATAAAAACCCTTTGTAAAAAAGATTTTGCTTATTATTTATGCTCATGCAAACTAAACGATTAGATGATCAAGGACGTTAAAAAAAATGTGGACAGCAGTGTCTTGACACAACGGCTTTGGCATCAGCAGCTGTAGCCAAACGCCACTTTAGAGAGAGTAGAAAACTAAATGTATGGGGATGACACTGAGAAGTGTCAAATTTTACGTCAATTCTATAATCGTCAATTCTAATTTGGTTTTCTACTCCACAAGCAGACAAGCGCTAAATGGCATTTAGCTATAGCTGGCTAGTATAGATTTACACCCAGAACCCTCTTTGTATTATTTATAATATCATTGCCCAGAACATACACAGATTGACACGAAGGACATCTGTCATTTTTATAGGTCTGGTAACGTAGTAACCCATTGCAAATGAATATAGTAAAAAACCCTCTGACATTTTTGTGCTTTAATCATTTCTAAGTGACATTATGTTCGCCATTTTTTATACAAAATTTCAGCTTAATTCATGTTGAAAATATATTTTAGACTTTTAAAAAGCGTTACCCCACACTAGGATTTTCTCCTGTATCGTGGGTGCGTTTACAAACATACAAGTCAATATACACATGACGCCCAGACCCGTGACAACAATTTGTGGATCACACAAAGAGAGAGAGTACACGTTGCGTAATTTTTTTAGTAGTTTTGTTGCTATAATTACTTACAATTGGCAATCCATTTGGAGGTTTACGATTTTTGTTCATTTCATTTGATTCAACCGATTCGTAGCCTGGTGGGGGGGACTCCGGCTGAAATAAAATGTAAAAACAATCATTATAATTATTATATAATATAGAGGTAGATAACATTATAATTATATTTTTAAGATTTTAGTTATTAATTGTATTTTAAGTTGTATATATTAATTCATACTTATGTTATTTAAGTTTATTTTTTTTTGTTGAAATAAATGATGATTTAATTGTCAAAAAAAAGTTAAAGATAGTCTATTCTTAAAGTATTTCAAAAAGTATAAACTGTGCTTAAAAAACCGACTTCATCATCATCAACAGCCAGCAACACGGAGAAGGTTTGAGCATTAATCACCGCCCTTGCTCAATGCGGGTTAGCGATTACAAACTTATAATTTTAGAAATTATAAGCCCAGGTTTCCTTACGATGTATTCCTTCACCGTTTGTCAGTGGTGTCCTTAAAAAGTACATATAACTCGGAAAAAGTCACATTGATACTTGCCGTTGGTAGGTTTCGAGCCCGCACCCTCATGCATGAGAAGCGAGCGTCTTAAACCTCCTGGCCACCACGACATTTGATGTTGATGATTAGTGATTGATGATTGGTGTCTACATTCTTACCTCTCTTTCAACTGAAGGTGGATGGTACACTTTCTTCTGTGGATTTTTCACACCCATACTCTAAAAATAAGAAAAAAGCGCTATAGTTTATACATCTAAATATTCATCTTAAGATAAAACTAATAAAATTGATCCTGTTAGTGACAATTAAATTGTAAGTACAGGTAGGAGTAAAGAAATGGTGCCACCAACGTTTTATATTTTCATTTGATCGAACATTCTATATTTAAAACAAATATGTATTTCTTTTACAAAAAACGCGTTACCAATTAATAAAATACTTGTATTAGGAAATAATTGTCAAGAAATAAAAAAGAACAAATTGCTAGTGGCTCCGTTTTTATGTTCCCAAGTGTGTATGCAGTACTCCTACATGATGTCCTTCCAAAGCGTATCAAACATACGTAGACAAAACCCCATTATACCCTTAACCGGGCTTCAGGGATCGCGGGACGATCTCCGGCCACCGTAAGCGCGGGCCTGCGGACGGCGAACATGGGTGGTTCGCCGCCCGACCAGAACCAGACCCGAGCGTACGGCGTGTCGCGTTCCGCGCGCACCTCTAAGAGCCATCAGACCACCACGGATGGGGCCCAATAGGGCTGACGGCATCAGCCCTATTGGGCCGGAGCCGAGAACTTAACGGGTGGTTTTTAGTCAGTAAGAGTCTGACACTCCCTCCCGCCTCACCCAGGCGGGAGAAGTCATCCGATGATTTTCACAACATAAAAAAATTATACCCTTAAATCGTCTTCGTTTAAAAATTCAGGGAACTTTGTTGAAAATATTTGAAGGATAAAACTTGTAAAAATTAAAATAGTAATTAAAAAAACACATCTTGTCTTTGCCATATCTCGAATAGCAACGAATTAAAAACTAATAAACATTGATTGGAACCAATTTTCTATAATCGAAAGGATTTATGACAAAGAGATAATTTAACCGACTTCAAAAAAAGGAGGAGGTTCTCAATTCGACCGTATATATGCTTTTTTTCTTACTGCCTCATCGGTTGAGTAAGTAGTCACAAGTGTTACTAGTGAGCTATGTGTTCTGAATTCAGGATAAAGAACATTAAATCTCCGAAGGCATAAACCGAGATGCACATAATAGGGTAGATACCTAATTTTTATTTTAATGTCCGTCTGGTAGATTATTTTAAATCATCAGACTCTTATCTTTTATTTTCTTACAGAAACTAATTGTTTCGACGATATATTGATGTAAAATGACGCGTGACGTTACTTCTATGTACATTTTATACGTAGAAATGACGTTTTAGCCCCCACTCCTAAACTTTGATTCGTTTTATCTAAGTATTGTTTTATTATACGACAAAATAAAAAATACGTGTCTTAAATTTTTGCATTACGTAACTGACGAACTAAATAGATTTTTAATTTTCATACCCCCGTCATCATCCTTTTTATACAATTTAACACACACGGTTTCTGAGTTTGTTTCAGTGTTTCTTCTCAGAGTAGTCAGTTAGGAAATGGCGTCCCTCATCAAAAGTGTTACTTTCTAACCTGTTTACAGAAATAAATATCGTTTCATTTCACACTTTTTACTGGTTATGTTATGATCTTCGTGTAATAGGAGATAAGTCTATGCCACAGAATGGACAAACTTTCATGTTCCGTGCCTCCGCGCTATACCTAAATGAAAAAACGAAAAGATCCAAATCATACTCCGCCCAATACTGGAATCAAATCAATGACCTTTTGCTTGGCAGTCATGGTTGAGCATTCAATCGACGAGGCACTTTTTTGGGAAGGGAATTTCATCCAGTGACTTCTTCCGCCTCCCGTCAGATTCTTATATACTGACGAAAACCCACCCCGTTCCTACTTCTGCTTTTCGATCTGAAGCCCCAATAACCTGTTAAGACTTCCGTAGCTCCGGAATCGACGAGTCATTTAGAGTACCTATCAACGAACCCATCAAAATCCCCTTCAAAATACTACTTTTAAATTTACAAAAGCAACTACTAAACCTCGCCAAACTCATCGAATCAACTATAACTTGTTCCTATCACCAACAAATCTCGTCCCACTTCGACAGCTAAGCAAAACCCCGATAGAAATCGAGCAAAGTTCGCAAACGCGATGGAATGAAGAATGAAGCATTTTTTCAAGCCATTTTCCCCAGTTAAACAGTCGATCAGCCTGGATATTAAGGTACATTCTTGAATGTAGTCCATTCTACTCGATCGCAGTGTAAACGAGTTGAAAAAACAATACAAAATGCCGGACCGGGGATGGTAATGGAGGATATATCGCGGAAATGCTCTTCAATTAGTGTACCCAGCAGTTTGGAACAGAAGGTTCATTGTTTTGAGTATGGTTGGGATTGCTACTACATGATTTTTTGGCTGTTTATTTGTCCATAGTGATAGTAAACGTGTTATATGAATTTCAGATATAAATCCTGGGCTGTTAATTATATTAAAGAATCAATCTTTGAAGTTCGTCTCAACAATGGGTTTGTCTTTTAGTAATTTTTAGTGAAACTATTCTACATACCTATTAGTAAATTACTTCTGAATTTTTCAGCAACGATTTCTTCTTTTTTATTTGTTATCGTTTCAAATTAATATTTTTTTGTCATTAATACTTATTTACATGATATATAAAAATAAGGAAATAAATAAATATGTACAACTTAAATTCAACTAAAAAAGTAATGGAGAAAATTAAATAAAAGACAACAAAAAATTACTATTACAAAAAAATATTATACAGACAGCATCAAAAATTTCGTCCGCATCGACGTCAATAGGAAAAGTGCCCAGAAGGTTGGCAGCACTGCTTGTAAATTCCTAGAAGCTAATTTTAACCTTCTGCAGTGTACACTAACTGTGCAACAGAACTTTGCCTCTAAAACTACACTGGGTGGGCAACAAATTTGCTGGCCATTTGCAAATTTACAGCGGCAGCGTAAGGTTTACAACTTGATGTTGTGGTACGATATAAACTTTTCCATTGTAAAAAAAAAATAAAAAAAGTACTTTACGACCTCTTTTGTTTAAAAAACGTCAATGTTGACAAAGTCCATAAGACTAATAAGATTTAAGTCAAGAAAAATCGAACATAATCTAACATTATAGGTAAAACATAAACATAACAGAACATCACGCCTTTTGTCTCCGAAGGGGTAGACAGAGGTGCACATTAGGGCACGTAATGCCACTACACAATGTAACACCTACTTTTCACTAGGTATTTATAATTTACCTATATTATGAGCCCATGTTATAGGGGGTGAGTCTATTGCCATACACCGGGCACATTTATCTAGACTCCGTCCTACTGAGATTTAAATTACCTATAGGTACTTATTTTATATTATCTCCGATAGCGTTAAATGTCATTCTTTGTTCCTAAAAATCACACCCAAGATCCCACTCCTACTTAACGACATCCTACACTTTTCATACAAAATGTTTGTTACAAAAAAAGCCAGGATTTGGAAAAAAAAACATAAGCTTTTTTTAAACGTTTCCTTATCGACGATACGCAGGCATTAAACGATATTTATCTAGCCGTAAAGACGCCATTTTGATCCCTGTTACACGAAACCATTTTCTGAAGAGATTCAATTTCGTTTCGTGTAACAGAGGCTTTATTTTGATGCGATAATGTGGCTGTATGTTCGAGAAAGTTTTTTTATGGAGTTCCTGTATAAATAGTTGTTTGAATATCAAGCTCCAGGTGTTTTGCTGGTGGTCTTGAATAATAAAAGACTTCGGTATGATGAGAAGACTGTATTTCAATAGGTACTGATTTTAAGGGTCAACCGATATGTGCGCACGGCGTCGTGTCGGGCGAGCGAGTGAGTGAATGACCGTCGATCGCAGCAGTCGCGGGCCACGTATGGTGGTGAGCCCGATGTGACTGACGTCAGGAACAATAGTCGAATATCAATGATATTAAAAGCAGAGTTCCTACGGATAATAAATGGGATTGAAAATCTAAATAATCTTTAATCTGACCGACGAGTACCTATTATTGATAAGAAATTTAAGCAATCTATAATTTTTGACCAATGATATGGCGAGAACCTTCAAATCTTCAAGACTATTGTTATTGTTGTGTGGTTGATACATTATAAACAGGATCAACAGGAAAAATCGGTCGAAATTGGTATAGGTTTATTGGTACCTATACCAATTTCGACCGATTTTTCCTGTTTAACTTGTTATTAGTTTCTCGACCAGATAATTTTCTAAATAAAACCGACGTGAAAACAAAACTTTTTTCTATACATACATACACATACATAACATCACGCCTTTCATCCCCGAAGGGGTAAGCAGAGGTGCATACAGAAGTAACACCCACTTTTCACTATTTATGTTATGAGACCCATGTAATAGGGGGTGAGCCTATTGTCATATATACCGAGCACATTTCCAGACTCCGTGCTACCACTGAGATCTTTTTTAAAAAAACCCAGTAATACTTTGCCCGACCCGTGAATCGAACCCGAGACTCCTTGCCCTGTAGTCGCACTTGCGACCACTCGGCCAAAAAAGTAACTGCCTCAGTTACTTTTTTCTACTGATATCAAAAACCAATTCAAGATTGAACCTCGAAGGAGGGGTTCTTCATTAATAAATAATTTTATTGAAATTTATCTTATTTCGTCTGTTTATTATTTAGATTAGTATATAGAATGTCAAATTTCCATAATCAAATTCATCCCATCTGCAGCAAGAATAAAAATATCATTCTAAATTCCACACATACATAGACGAAAGCTAGTACCTACTATAAGGCTAAGCACGCACTGCGATTTAACACGCGCGGTTTAGAAATATCTGTGATCGCAAAAACACGTATCAACAGGCACTGTGGCTAGCGTTTAGTAAATTTTATTAGATTTGCCATGGAGTTCTGGCGAGCAGCTTTGATATTCGTAGTCGAGACTGCATAAAAACCGAATGCTGTGTGACGTGAAGTGTGGGAGAGCCATGCTTCGTCACGAATGGGCCGGCTCGACCGGAGAGATACCACGGCCTCACAGAAAACCGACGTGAAACAAAGCTTGCGTTGTGTTTCGTCGTGTGAGTGAGGTCACCGAAGGACCAATTACGCCCAATTAGTCCTCGTCTCCCGAATCCCCGAATCCTCCACAATCCTCAAATTCCCAATTTCCAAAAGGCCTGTAACGCACTTGTAACGTCTTGGTGTTTCGAGTGTCCATGGGCGGCGCCGGTTGCTTACCATCAGGTGATCCGTCTGCTCGTTTACCGCGGTTATTCCCGCTCGTCACCCCAAGCTTTGTCCCCTCCGGTGACAAGTGGGAATTATATTGAAAAAAAATCCCATATGTCACCCCCAGGTGACGAATGGGATTCCACTTAGAAATCATCCCAGTCGTCACCGCTAATAAAAGCTTGCTAAAACCATAGTTTTACATTGCGAATGGAAATTTGTTTTTGAACTAAATAATACAATAAAATTAGACAGCCAAAACTTTTTATTTGCTTTTATTTATATATATTTTTTTTTTATTTTCAAAATCAGGTTCTAAACGTTTTACATTCAACACAAAAGTATTAACAACAGTCTTTGCATATTATCACAAATCAACACAATTTACATAATTGACTAGGCTACATTCATTGGTTCAGTTTGAAAGTAATCACCATAGCGTTACAAAATATAAAAAAAATAATATTAAAAAAATCTTAAAATGTATCTATACTAACTTTAAATAATTCTTATTATCACAGATCAACACTATTTATTTGATTAAGTCCCTTCAAAGTTATTTTGTAAATAAAACAAATTTATGCTAATTAGAAATAATTTAAAGTTAGAAAGTATAGATATTTTGAGATTTTTTCATATTTTTACACATTTTTTAAATTTTTGTAATGCTATTGTAATTACTTTCAAACCAATGAATGTAGCCTAGTCAATTATGTAAATTGTGTTGATTTGTGATAATATGCAAAGACTGTTGTTAATACTTTTGTGTTGAATGTAAAACGTTTAGAACCTGATTTTGAAAATAAAAAAAAAAAATATATATAAATAAAAGCAAATAAAAAGTTTTGGCTGTCTAATTTTATTGTATTATTTAGTTCAAAAACAAATTTCCATTCGCAATGTAAAACTATGGTTTTAGCAAGCTTTTATTAGCGGTGACGACTGGGATGATTTCTAAGTGGAATCCCATTCGTCACCTGGGGGTGACATATGGGATTTTTTTTCAATATAATTCCCACTTGTCACCGGAGGGGACAAAGCTTGGGGTGACGAGCGGGAATAACCGGTTTACCGGCTTATGCTAAAAAAATGTCGCGGAGAACCTAACTGGTAACCGGCTCGACATGCAGGAGAAGGAACGGGGTGGTTTTTAGTCAGTAAGTGTCTGACACTCCCTCCCGCCTTACCGTGCGGGAGCAGTCATTCGATGACTTTCCCCCCTAAAAAAAATGCTAAAAAAAATAAAAAATGCGGCCGCCATGCGTGCGCCACAATACTGTTAAATAGGTACTATAGTATAAAGAAAAACGAACGTTTCCAAACCGCGGTAAAAACGTATCAAATTGCGTTTTTTAAAATCTTTTTCTTCTTCATCTTATGGTGCTTCATTCCTGAAGGTTGGCCGTCAACTTATTGAATTAGTCCTTGTCATTGACCAGGCGGAAAAGTTGTTCCACAGAGCTGATACCACTCCACTCCCGAATTTACTAATATTCTAATATTTATATTTACTTTTTAAAATCAGTTACTATAAAATGTCACTAATCCGTGCACTCGTCTAGAAACCTATGTACATACCTATTACATTTTTTTGCGGTTCCAGACCTGCGGTGTTTCACCATCATCAACAGCCTATAAATACCCACTGCTGAACAAAGCCTCTTCTCACACGGAGAAGGTTTGACCAGCGGTATGTGCTAAGCCTAAAACAATACCTAATACGTCTATTGTCTAACAACCCTTAAACTAATATTTTCCAGTTTTCAGAACAGATTTACAACGAAAACATAAAGTTATAAGTTAAAGCAAATAAATATTGTGTTACTTCTCCTCTTTGTGTCCCTTTCAAAATGTTTATTCCACTGTTCTCATATTTTTCTTAAAAATAAACTACAATGTCCTTAGACGTGAACTGACTGAAAAGGTAAAAGGTCAAGGGTTCGAGGTCCGTCTGTTGTATGTGTTTCTTTTGGTAAAAGAAAAAGATAGATTACTCCCGATTTTTCTTGTACCGGTCAATTTAATGATTCAATTTGTGAATGACTGACTGACTGTTAGACAAATCGTCTTTGTCAGCTTGTTAACTAATTGACTGACTCGTTGGTTGTGAGTACGTCTTCTAAAGTAGGATATTTTGTTATTCGAAATTATTATATGGTATATAACAGTATTATCTGGTATTATCTCATAATATTTTATATCATAACTTAGGATACATTAAAACTGTGGAATGTTTTTTATGCATAAGCCGGGAAACGAGCCGTCGGATCACCTGATGGTAATCAATCGGTGTCGCCCATGGACACAAGGAACACCAGAGGCGTTACAAGTGCGTTACCGGCCTTTTAGAGTTTAAGGAGGAGGTAACCTCACCCAGACGACGATGTTTGACCACTATCTCGCCTAGTGGTAAGCGATGATGCGGTCTACGGACCACGTCTGCCCACAAGCATCCTATTCAGTGAGGCCTTAAAGAACCGAGGCAAAGAGTTCCACTCCCTAGCAGTTTGCGCAAGGAAGCTTGAAGTGGAGCGCTTCATATATTTCAATTATAACCGGACATCATTCTTTTTATTTCCTTAAGGGGTAGGCAGATATTATGTAAGTGTAAAACACCAAAAGTGTGGGAGAGCCATGCTTCGACACGAATGGGCCGGCTCGACCGGAGTGATACCAAGCCTAACAGAAAATCGACGTGTAGCAAGTTCGTAACGTTCGTTAGTCATACTAAATTAACTAAAAATCGCGGGTTATCGACATCGCCTCGACCGCACCTGCTGCTCATGAAGAAGAACCCCTCTGTGGTTCGAAACTAGTAGAGCTTTCCTCAGTATATTCACGTGAGTAACCCGCGATTTTAAATTAATTTAGTAATCTCCGTTTAGATAATATTCATCGACTACTTTGAAAGTAAACATCTGATAATAATTGTTAGCACATAATTAAATAACGTTTTGTTTGGCAAACAAAGTATATTGTGTAAACATTCCCAACTGTAAATAGAGCCTAATTAGTGTTTAAACATAACATAACGCCTATATCCTCGAAGGGGTAGGCAGAGGTGCACATTACGGCACTTAATGCCACTGTACAATGTAACACCCACTTTTCACTACTTATGTTATGAGTCCCATGTAATAGGGGGTGAGCCTATTGCCATATACCGGCCGTGGAGATTAAAAAAAACACTAATACTTTGCCCGACCCGGGAATCGAAGCCGAGACCCCTTGCACGATAGCCGCATTGCGACCACTCGGCCAACAAGGCTAACAACAACCATTCCGGTTATTAATAAATAAATAAATAAATAAAATAAAATAAGCCTTTATTGCTGTAACTTGCAGTATACAATATGAATAATAATATAGTCTAGATACTCGTATTACGTTTCAAGTTTTGGATGTTTTTTGTTTAACACCTTTTCCGGTTATTACTAACCCTGGAAACCCCAAAGTATTAATACAGGAATCCCCATAATGTAAAATATTACTTAGAAATCAATTATGGTGAACTTCCCCCACCCTATAAGGGGTATAAGTATCTGCAATTAAGTTATCAAAGTACCTCACGCAGTACTTGCTACCCTATTGGAAAATACCGGTTTAATAATGCCTTGGTGACATTACCGTCATCCAGGTTTTCCCTAAAAGGGTAGGTTGGAGTTAAAGTTGTTTAACGTCTTGATAAACTAACTTTCAAGTAATCAAGTATTTATTTCAAAGTCAAAGTCAAAGTCAAAATCATTTATTTCAATTAGGCCAGAATGGCACTTTTGAACGTCAACAAAAACAAAAATTTAAAGTGAAGCTATTTGCTCATTCCAAGGCGTAGATTTCTATGGAAAAGAACGAGCAAGAAACTCCATAGGTTACTCTTTTTCAATCAGGTTCACAATACAATTTACTAGTTGCATAGTTTTGCTATTTGGATTGTGCGAGAACAATGTAACACTAAAATCCAGTCAAAGTGATCAAAAAAGAAAATAACCTTAAGGACAGTAATACAGTCTATTGAATCCATAATGTACATGTACAGGTGGTTAGAAAATACAATACTAACAATTATGGACCCTGTCGAACACGGCAACATTTAAAATTGATTGACTGCCTCGTTGCCCGAGTGGTCGCAAGTGCGACTGCCGGGCAAGGGGTCTCGGGTTCGATTCCCGGATCGGGCAAAGTATTACTAGGTTTTTCAAAAACATTCACAGTAGTAGCACGGAGTCTGGAATTGTGCCCGGTATATGGCAATCGGCTCACCCCCTATTATATGTGACTCATAACATAAATAGTGAAAAGTGGGTGTTATTGTACAGTGGCATAATGTACACCTCTGCCTACCCCTTCGGGGATAAAAGGCGTGATGTTATGTATGTTATGTAAGAAAAAAGAATAACTTATTAATAACCACTCTGTTGACTGTTTATACCTATATCTATCTACCCCTTCAGGAAATAAAAAGCCTCGTTCAAGCATTCTATAGCCTCTAATTTAAATAACCGTCTACACAGTCAAAGTCGCAGCTACAACCAGTATAGTTCACAACACAATGACTTCTAGTTTCTGCTTCGAACAATCAATTCGTATAATGCCCCCACTACAATTTGTCACTACGACGCGACGATATCGTTACGACGCTTGTCAATGTGAGTGATAGAATGGTAAAGGTATATTTTATAAGGGAGAAGGGAAATTGGTCGATATTTTTTATTATAATGTGGTTTTTCAAAGCGAATTATTGTTTGGTAATTCGATGTGAATTGAATTGAAGTTTGGAATATTACTATTATGTATGTTATGTACGTTGTTTAAGCAAACGAAATATTGGCTATATGCAAAGCGAGTAGTGGCGGACAGATAACGACCGCAGCGCACAACACGGCAGAAATTGGAAACAAATGCAGATGATGCACACCCGGTCTTTATTATTATATTCATTTTACAGTAAAACTATTGACTAAATTGCACTTAAATAATGTCAACAATACTATTTTAATTTTTGGTTAATTTATATTTGCAAAGAAAATTATAATGTTTACATTGTTATTATTTGACAGCTTCCGCAAATGTTGTATACGCTAAGCGTCGCCACCGTCGTGCACATAGCCAATAAGTAAAAAGAGAGAAGGCTATCGACACACACATTTATTACGTCTTCAGCTTCAACAGAAATGATGACAGGGTATGAAAATTAAAAATCTAATTAGTCTGTCAGTTAGGTAATGAAAAAATATTAGACACGTATTTCTTTATTTTGATGTATAATAAAATGATACTTAGATATAACGAATCAGAGTTTAGGAGTGGGGGCTAAAACGCCATTTCTACGAATAAATTGTACATAGAATCGTCACGCGACATTTCAAATCAATAATATATCGTCGAAAGTATTCGTTTCTGTAAAAAAATGTTTTGTATGTAGGTATGTTTTGGAGACTCGGTTGCCAAAGAAGAAAAAAAAATAAAATACCCACTTTTAACTATTTATGTTATGCGTCCCATGTAATAGGGGGTGAGTCTATTGCTATATTCCAGACTACGTGCTAATATTGAAATTTTGTTAAAAAAAATCCCAGTAATATTTTGCCCGACCCACTAATCGAACCCGACTCTTGCCCAGCAGTCGCAATTGCGACCATTCGGCCAATGAAGCAGTAATACTATTTTCAAACAACATAAAATATTTATCTACTTTACCTAACCTCTTTAGTATTATTCGTGATGTTAAGCGTCCCCACTAGCCTCGAATATTGTAGTTTGAAACAGATTTCCGAGTTAAACTATAAAGTCTCAGTCTTTTGTATGTAAAACTCTACTTTTATACGATACGGGAGCAAATCGTTTAGAAAATACAGGCGGGAAATGTGAGCTGTCACGCGGTGGCTGGGCAACCGACTGCCGTGCAACGTGTCGCGGGTCCTGAACGGAACAACACTGTGTGATCCACAAATTGTTGTTCCGGGTCTGGGTGTCAAGTGTATGTGAACTTGTATATTTGTAAACGCACCCACGACACAGGAGACAATCCTAGTGTGGAGCAACGTTTTATTTAAAAAAAAGAAAAAAATTGTAGTGGAGTTTATAAGACGCCATATTGACTTACCTCGATAAATAATGTAAAGACTGTCACTTTCGGACATTCTATTATCTAAGTTTCGAAAAGTTTACGAATGAATTTGTCTGTTAGACATATTCCTATTTAACACTCGGTTAACAGTAGGTTTACTATTTGAGTTCTCTTCATCAGTTCTATGACGATGGGGCTTCGATTTGTGCAGCTCTCTATACAACTCTTTCAGAAGTGAATAATAGACTGATTTTAGAGTTTTTTATTTTGTATTTTCTGCTCGTTTCAAAACCCCATCTTTACTATACCCTTGACTGAGCTGTCATAGTCCTCTTTGAGAGACAAAAAAACTTATGAAAAAGTTTTTCCCCAAACTGTTATGTCCGTATGTTTTCACAAGACGTGTAGAACAAGTTTGCACGCGTGCCCTCCTCACAGCGCGTCGGATTAGCAGCGCGAGCACCAGCTTACTACATCCTTGTCTTCAGAACTATGTTAAGCATTTGATACTGACACAAGTCAGATCAGATGTGGAAGGCATATGAGATCTTTTAGGCGACAAGTCTCAAATTAAAAATTGTAGTGTTTAAAAATCCTAATTGAAAAACATTATAGACGTTTTACTCGCTCCTAGAATTTTCGAAAGCTCCCCTCGATTTCCCTAGGATCCCATCATCAGATCCGGACCTCATGGAAATGGGAGCATCTCGGGAGTATACCCTTTCAAGCAAAACAAGCATTTTGGAAATCGGTCCACAAATGGCGGAGTAATGCGCGAACAAACAAAAAAAAAAACAAAAAAAAGGAACAATCAGCCGAACATAGTACCTCCTCCTTTTTTTAAAGTCGGTAAAAAATGACGTTTATTGATCCATGTGCGCATTGTGCGCTATATCAAACTAGAACATATTGATTTTCGATTCGAGATCGGATTTATAGGCCCTCAAAAGTACATTCTTCTATTTGTTTTTACGTATTTACACGCTTCAGATTATAATGGCATTAGGTATGGTGTTTTCTATCATAAGTTTCTTTGAGACAGCATGCAATCAAAAAATGACATCCTAAACTTTCATGTCACTATTTACGACCAGCGACGAATCCAGCAAAGTCTAAAAAAAACGAAAACAGAAAAACTCAATCCAAAACAAAGAAGAAGATACTTAAGCCGTCTGACTCATAAAACTTATTTCGCCAATATCCAAACAGAAAAGATTTATATTAAAAAAGAAAGAACAACAGATTTTTTATCTGTGGACCGTCTGTAATAAGAGAAATAAGTAGGAAAGTTTCAAATAAACATGGCTCCTTGAATAAATAAGTCTATTTAAATGCATTGAAAACTACACTATGAGACACTCTTTCAATACTAAAACTTATTACCAAAGTACTTAGGTCTCATGTTGCAAAATTGAGTTCTAGTACTTTGTGTAATTTGTCATTTTCAAGACGATTCCTCTGTTGACTTGTAATGTAATATTAAGTATTAGCGGATATTATTCCTGTTTAGCATTATTGAGCTACAAGATTATCCTTATTCTCAGTAATAGAACGAGGTCTGGGATTGAGCCCGTGGTTTGGAATTAAGCTCGCTTCCTCTATTACATGGCACTCTCAACATAACTGACGGAAGGGGGGGTCTGGAGGGTAGGTACTTTAGTACCTACTTAGGTAATCATAGGTCTATCTTTCCCATTACATATTCCAGCTGAAGAAGTAGGTACAGCTTTGCAAAAAAATATTTAACGCGGTGACAGCTGGAACTATTATCTACTTGGACTGAACCACCCACCTCGGACCATATCCCATGAATATACAATCATCCGAACATTATTACTTGCTCTTTCTCAACTCGATAAAAATAACAAATATCGAAACTGATTGAATTGTAGTGTACGAGGTCGCCATATGTACCAAATATATTATGATATTATTTTTTTTAGGGGGAAAATCATCGATTGACTTCTGTCGCCTGGGTGAGGCGAGAGGGAGTGTCAGACTCTTACTGACTAAAAACCACCCCGTTCCTTCTCCTGCACGTCGAGCCGGAGCCCCAGTAACCTGTAAAGTTCTCCGCGGAATATATTCTTATGATGGAATGACATTCTTTTTTTTTAAGGGCGAAAATCATCCAATGGTTTCTCCCGCCTTGGGTGAGACGAGAGGAAGTGTCAGACTCTTACTGACGACAAACCACCCCGTTCCTACTCCTGCACTTCGAGCCGGAGCCCCGGTAACCCGTTAAGTCCTCCGCGGCTTCGAATTATGATATTACTTAAGTAGTGTTGAAACTTTGTTAAGTACTTAACTACTTATACTTAAGTCGCTATAGTTACTACGATTCTATCTACCCATTCAAGCCGTGCGGGGACGGCAAAGTAGACAACATTTATCACTGCCTCCACTTCTGTCGCTAATGTCGTAAGAACCGACTAAGAGACTACAAAGTCAAAGTCAAATTAATTTAATTCTATCAGACAAGGAAGGCACTTTTCAACGTCAAAACAAAATGTTGAAAAAAGTATTAAAAAATGTCTGTCGACCAGTCCTCTAGTGAAGCCATTCACTTACTACTCGTTCCAAAGTGTAAATTCCTATGGAGAAGAACGAGCAAGAAACTCCAAAGGTTAGATTAGTAACGAGTAAGATATTATGACAAATCGGAGAACATGTCTTTACTAAAGTTAATTTGTTTTTTGACTGCTATTTCTAACCACAATTTTTACGTTACACATAGCAGGCCTCAACGAACAGTTTTTGTAAAATCCTCTAACGTGAATCCCATAGCCCAGTACCACCAGTGAACCTTCACCGACTGTGAATGATGAATACTATTATCTAATACCTACCTATCCATTTATTAAAATAAACATTAAAAACTACATTCTTAACAACTTTTCTTCACAAACAACTGCTGACTCAGACGCCATCATGAATGTACAAAACATTTTCAAAATGGCGTCTGTGAGCATTTCCCGCGCTTTGTAACGTCACAAAGCCAACGGTACACGCATACTATACTGACTGTAATTACAGAAAATGTGCTTTATTCGAAGCCACGCGAGCTTACAACCTTTTAAACGTATTTTATTTTCGAAAATGTATCCCGAACTTCAGGTTACGAAAATGTTTTGGGAATTATCTTAATGACTTCTGCGACCTACGAAATAATGTCGCAGATCTACCTATTTTAAATTAACATTTAACATTATGCAATATTTGTGTTGTTAAGCTCATTACATTTGATTTACCCCATTGATCGAGTTCGAGTGATCGCAAATAGAGTTGGATTAGATTTTCGAATCATTCGATCACAATAGGATCCTCCTAAAATATAATCATAATGTGGCATCTGTACCAATCCTAGTGTATTCTACACGATGTGCCGATGTGTGAATTATAATTAGCGTTCGTACCTTATTTCTAGATTGAACCCCAGACTGTGATTAAAGTCACGCAACCTGCAACCTACAGAGGTAAGATATTTTTTCTCCATCATAAATTATTAAAAGCGCCACTAGGACCTGATGGCAAATCACTAACACTGATAGCACCTTGTTGCACGAACATCTGACGTAGTAGTATTACTATACTCTATGCATAGTACAGCTGAATTTAGATAGATGGCGCTGTAACCAAATTACAAATCTTACTATGCCAAAATACTATTAGTATTGATTCTGCTGCAAAAATTATTAATTTCTTCTCAGTAAAAAGAAATCAAACTAATTAGTTACCACAAAACATTTATTATATCATTTATATATATAAATGATATAATTAAACATTCTTTAGCTACAGCTAGTTATTTATATACAAATTAGGAATAGAGATAAAATCACAGTGTGGTAGCGAACATCAACATATTTAGCTTTATAACAAAATAGACCTAGTATCCTGTATTATTTTAATTGAATTAACAACAAAGTGATGAGTAGAGGACTTAGTACGAATTAGTTTCACTCTTAACGAGATCGGATCGAGACCGCAGTCTGATTGGTCGGCTCTAATGAACCATTGCCAATAGGAGCGGAGAACGTGCTCTCGATTGGATCTCGTTATACGTTACACAAACTCGTACTAACTACGTCGTACCTCATACCTCAGAATAAAATTGCAAGAAATAACAGTTTTCAAGTGAAAAGGAAAGTACTTAGCCTTACGAGTTATGACCGGTTTTACATCCATTAAAAACAACCTGATAAATACAATTATAATACTTAAACCAAATCAGTACGATTCTATCTGTAAGTTATCAGAGACCTATAAAACTAGCCAAATCACACTAAAAGATAAACATTTTCATGGATTTTCATGTTTATCTTCGCTAAACTGCGATGAGATCCAAGTCAACGCCCATTTTAAATTCGTCAACATGTATTTGAGTGCTTTTGTCCAGTGCTCTTCGGAGTTAAACTGAATTTTGATTGAATATGCATGTGGCGGAGAAGCTGTATCCTCAATCTTACCTTTATCTATTCGGTAAGGCAGACAGAAACCCGTATTGCCTTTCTCAACTTGCTCCTTAAACTGTTGAAGACAGTCTAAGAATGCTACCATGGCCGCATCGAACTTTGTGTCCCATAGGAAACGGAATCCTCCGGAACCGTATAACGGTAGGACTTTCTGATCCTCTAACACTTCTATATAAGAGTGGTTTCCGTATGGTACAAGCTTATAGCGTTGGAAATTAAAGCTTATTTTACGTGCCAATGAAGAAAGGAGAAGAACGGTTTGACCCCAAGCAGCGTTAATTTCGGACCAGTCAACTGGTGCGGATGGCAAACGTCCAAGCCTGAAGTTGTTTATAATACCGAACTGACCAGAATCTGAAATGTGGAATGTAGCCTTAAATACATTTGTTTTCTTTAACTTTTCAAGTTGAGACTGTGTGTATGTAAGTTGACACTCGTAAAACTTCATTTGGTCCTCAATGGTCATCAAATCTTTCCGGTATCTAGTGTACTCTCTCCAATAAACATCTTGTTCCTTTTCTAATCTCTCTTTTTCTCTTTCTTGGACATCAATCTCTTCTTTCATAGCTTTCTCCTCTTTTTGTAAAGCAGACAATTCCTGTAGTAAACGACTTTGTTCTTGCTTCCAATCCCCTAATTCCTTTTCCAACCCTTCCAAATTCAAATCCTCCTTATCATCCTCTAACTTTTTTAAATAGTCATTGTAGTCTTTCCATTCAGCCTCAGTTTGACGTAACTGGTTATCCATTAACTCTAATAATGTATCTGTGCACTCATCGCACAATGGATGGTCTACATCTGAATTATTTGATAATAAGTCGAATAGAGTAGCTTTGACGTGAAGCTGGTGGCCCAAGGAGGTTGTCTCCCAGCCGTCTGAGATCACCATAAACCCATTTGCGCCGTTACCTGATTCTGACATGCGAAACGGAGGTACGTAATGTTCTAAGCTTGTTGATTGCATATCTAAGTCGACCTCATTGTTGCGACGGATTTGGAGCGCAAGGTCAGCAATCGTGTGCTCACCCAAGTTGTTCAGAGACTCATCCAGCTTCAGTGGCTGCAAACATCGCTGACACGAAAAGTTTACGAAAGACTTTGAATCACTCATCGTAAGGACCTTTCTCTGTTACGTCATGTACAAAATCCAAACATAGAATACTATAACGGTGTCACTAACACGTAATATCGATAATTTATTGTGGCTTTGAAATATTTAAGTTGTCTAAATAAGTTAATTTCAAAGAAATCAAAATGAAAACAAAGAACTTCGATCCTCCCACGATTTATTTTGCAATAATGAATTTGACGTTTAAAAAGAGATGCTCACAGTGCTGTTTAGAGGTTTAAAATCGACTAATTTAGTTTTCGATTACCTTGAAATGTTACTAATTTAAAATGTGAGATGTAATCATTATTAATTTAATGGAAGTACATTTTTATTTAATTAGGGGCTGATTTTTCAACGCTATATAAAATTTCTTGGTGTAATAATTTAGAATTCTGACAATTTATTCATACTAAAAACTGTCAAATGTCAATATTTTTTAAAGATAAGAAAAATTTGTTGATTGGGTAATTAGCCCTTACTTCCTTCCTTACTATCATTTAACCATTTTTGTGATGTAATCGAGTAAGAATAAATTAGTAACTTAAAAGAACACACCGTAAGACTACTCTAATGACAACCTGACAACCGGTCCTCATGCCAATGCCTTGCAATGCAATGCCACCAAAGCGACAAATCAGTATCCGAAGGAAAACACGTAATACTATAAGAAATTGTTTTCTTACAGCCCTTGTGATGTGGGAAGTGATTCCATTTGGCTGGGCCCATATCAACGATGTCAAAGATTTCTTCAGATCGTGGTAAAGCCAAGATGGAAATAACTGATACAGTTTACTTACATCACATTAGTACCATTTTCAAGCTCTCAAATCTTAAACAAGATGTGGCGAAATAAGAAAATTATATTGGTGCTTAAATCGTTTAGACACTAAACTAATTTTAAGTTTGAAACGCAAAATGGAATGAAAATCCTTTCAAGAGGTCTTTAAGTATGAATTATTCAAGATTGTAATAATACTAACCAGATTTTAGTAGGTATGTCAACTGCTTACCAATATTTCTTTGAGATAGATCTCAAAAAAGGCACATTCAATCAGACAATATTGAAGTAAACCCGCATTGCTACAAGACTGCATTGATCGACTATTTACGTACTAGGGTACGTACGGTACTTTTTTATTTGTGTTTTTGACGTTTTTGTATTAAATGTATTTAAAATCAATAAATACACCTACAAAAATCATGTAATAATCTTTAAAAAGCCGATGGTTATTTATTTTTATAAAGCCTTCATATTAAGCAGAGTTGGAAGTCTTGACTATCTCTGTTAACGATAGTAATCTTTGCGAACGAAAGTGTTGTCGATAACAATGTCGAGACTGACGGCCCAGAAAGCACTGCGGGCCGCCTCCTACTGCCACCTTTACATAAGTACTTTATACCTACATCTTTTACTTCGTCTATTATCATAGTGATAAAATTACGCCTATGCCTACTACAGGTACTATTTGAATTAAAGCTACAAAAGACGTACTTTTTGAGATATTTATTTTCATAACCATTTTGCTACAGCGCTATCTAACGATTGTGAAACACATTTTTATTCCAACCTCCCCAACACCAGTTTTATCAAAGGTTAAGTTCTTATTTCTGTCCAATAGATGGCGGTAGGTATCGGTTCTGTCGCGTCGTAGTCGTATTTTCTCGAAGTCGCGGAGAACCTAACAGGTTATCGGGGCTCCGGCTCGAAGGTCAGGAGAAGGAACGGGGTGGTTTTTAGTCAGTAAGAGTCTGACACTTCCTCCCGCCTCACCCAGGCGGGAGCAGTCATTCGATGATTTTCGCCCCTTAAAAAAAAGGTCGTATTCTGGATTTTTGCGCTGATGGCGACCAACCTATTTGTCATAATATATTATAATATGTACTGAAAAAAAATTCTTAAATAATAATTTTAAGGAATTACTACAAACTCAGATTTTCAATATAATACTGATGAACTGATGACTGTTGATGAAACGAAAGAGGTACTTATGTAAGAATCGTAGTAATTAGCGTTCCATAATCTCTGCCTAGCCCCATGGGAGACAGACATGAAATTATGTATGTTCATAATAAGGTTCGAACCTAAAATGCCTTGCCTGAGAGAGACAATGAGAGGCAGTTGAACTTAAAAAATAAAAACGACAATAAAATAATTCTCATAGAACTTTAATTCACTTCAGACTAGAATACAATGGTTTGAAACATAAACTGCACCATCAAACTATAGTATTTTGAGCATTAATCACAAAATAATAGCGTCTATTTTTACTCATAGGCTAAGATCGATGTGAAATGTTTATTTACAAACCATAAAGGTAGAAAAATTACGCCTTCACAATGGGGTCTACTGTTTTTTTGTTCACTAGATGTCACTAGTGTAGTCATCTTGTACTTCGTCCAATAGGAAATTTGCTAGTATCACACTAATGGAAGTTCCATATTTGACAGCTATATTGATTAGGAGGACTAATTACTAACGGGTTGCCGGGGCTCCAGCTCCAAACGCAGAAAGTCTGACACTCCCTCTCACCTCACCCGAGCGGGAGAAGTCATTGGATGAGTTTCCCCCTCAAAAGACCTCTTGCTAGGTTTGCACAATCTAGTGAGCTATAAAACGATAGCCCCCATTCCATACGGTCACACTTCCACCTTCTTTCGCACCCTATTTATTAACAGTTCTGAATGATAACAAAAAAATGGAATCACACAAAAGCTGTTCGCTGCGGTCAAATGTAGTTTAAACTTTGTGATTTGTTTACAAACATTTCAAACGATCTGAGCAAGTATTGATAATAATAGAATGTTACACAGATTTGCATATCTTTTTAAAGTATTGACAAACTTAAATTAAAACTAAATTATAAACTGCATGGCATTTAGGAACTATAGTTTAAAAAAAAACAAATATAAGATTATCTATAAGATCCCCTCAGTAGAATATATCTAATAAATTGTTACCTTACGGTAAACACTTATTTTTAAACCTCAAAATACGTATTCCACCAGTTTGATTGCAACGTCATCTATAATACCAAATACTTTTAAGTAACTACTAAGTATGTCGACAATAATAATAAAACTTTAATACGTATACATAACATAACATAACATAACATCACGCCTTTTATCCCCGAAGGGGTAGGCAGAGGTGCACATAGAAGTAACACCCACTTTTCACTATTTATGTTATGAGTCCCATGTAATAGGGGGTGAGCCTATTGCCATATACCGGGCACATTTCCAGACTCCGTGCTACTACTGAGATTTTTAAAAAACCCCAGTAATACTTTGCCCGACCCGGGAATCGAACCCGAGACCCCTTGCCCGGCAGTCGCACTTGCGACCACTCGGCCAATGAGGCAGTATACATAAAACTAGAATTAACTATTTACAATAATCTAAAAAGTATAAAATAATATTTTTATAGCAGTAACACCATTTTTCACAGTCCGATAAAATGTAAGGAACTACATAATATCTTACCCTTAGAGCAGTAATGCCATCTGTTGAGAATAAGTAAGAACTAATTACAATTTTCACTGTTGTTTTAACACTGGTAGGTACAGTACCTAGCAATAAATATTGCACATCGACCTTTGAACGGGGACAGTCAGCCAAAGACTGAACATAAAAGTTTTGTAGAAAAAAAAGATCAAAATATCAGACGAGATTGTCTTTTTCCAAAATTCGATGTGCGATATTTATTGCCGGGCACTGAAATAATTGACTATTTTTTTTATTGGCAATTATGGTGCGCCGCCATGTAAATAGTGCGTCGGATCTTGCAGTTGGTGGTAATAGGCATTAGGGAGCAATGCCTGTGCCAAACCTCCTTGGGGTCCCGCATATTGAGCCGGTACTAGCATTTCTCTGAAACAATAAAAAAAATTTAATCAAAAAGTACGTTCTGGTTTTGACCTGTATGTATGTATGTAGGTATATTAGTGCGCGATTATCTCACGATTGGCTAAACCGATTTCGATACGGTTTTCAGAAAAGTGTTTGTTAGACTTTTTTTTAAAAGGGGAAAATCATCAAGTGACTGCTCTCGCCTGGGTGAGGCGGGAGGGAGTGTCAGACTCTTACTGACTAAATACCACCTCGTTCCTACTCCTGCACTTCGAGCCGGAGCCCCGGTAACCTGTTAGGTTCTCCGCGACGTGTTTGTTAGACTTTTTTTAAGGGGGTAAATCATTAAATGACTGCTCCCGCCTGGGTGAGGCGGGAGGGAGTGTCAGACTCTTACTGACTAAAAACCACCCCGTTCCTACTCCTACACGATGTTTGTTAGACTTAGGAAAAGGTTTTAGTATACTAATTAACCGACTTAATAATAAGAGGCGATTGAAGTCGATTTTTAATATCAACTTAGTTTATAATAGAATTATTATACCTAACAGATTTTTTTAAATGTTCGGTTAAGTGTGTGAATGTGTGATTATTGTGGATACTCATTCAAAGTTTTGTTTTTTTATTTAAATAGTATGGCATTTTGTGATAACCTCTACCTACTCAGTACTCATCCCTTGAGTATTGACTGCACGGTTGGTGCGATGACTGGGGTAGGTACTGGCTGCCGCGCAACGTCGCGCGGGTTCGATTCCCGCACGGAACATCTCTTTGTGTGATCCACAGATTGTTGCTCCGGGTCTGTGTGTCATGTGTATGTGAACTGGAGAAAACACTAGTGTGGGGCAACGTTAAAAAAATGTCGACTATACATTTCTACGAGAGCGCTATAAAATGTCTAAACCTTTTTAATTAACCGCGATCTCCAACAGAATATGCCTTAAAACCTATTTCAATCCATATGCCGTAATGTGCACCTCTGTCTACCCCTTCGGGGATAAAAGGCGTGATGTTATTTTATGTTATTTCAATCCAAAATCTGTGGATTAAGATCGATTTTTAACCGAAACTCCAAACAACAAATGTTCAAAAATTGTGTACTTGCCAACTAGTCAAATTCAATACTTTTTTCGAACTGTCAAAAACGTCAGTTTTCTATGAATTTTGTACGAGATTGTATACTGTGACGTCACGTTTTTTAGCGTCAAACACAATACTTATTTCGTAAAAATTTGCTGTAATAATACAAAAATTAAGTTGGCCATAAAATCAATCAATGAAAGTGTGATTATTTTGTAGATAATATTTTATTGTATTGAACAGCCGAAATAATTTAATTTTGATTAAGGAACTTGATCCATATTCACATATTTTAAGTTATTTACATCGGCAGTTACTCTCTCATGAAAAAGAGACCCATTATAAGTTCTTTATTATAACAGTTCTAAGAATCAAAAATCTATATCACCTTAGACGGGCATTGTTTTAAAACTAAGTTAAGTGGAACCTGAAAATCAAATACACCGCTGACTTTGAACCAATCGTTATACTAAACAATAACTAATAGCTAGCTATACACTGATTGTACAGAGTCGGATTTGTGTATTTGTCAAAGGGGTACCGTAGAATTGGGTCCCTGAAAATGTTCAATTAAGCCCACGGTGGCAACTTTTATGAAGTTATGTAGGTAAGTACAAACAATTTTTAATGATTTAGGAAAACGAGCGCACAGATCACTAAGTAGATGGTGAGCAATTTTTTTTATAGCATAAGCCGGTAAACAAGCATAGGGTGATCCCTATGCAGGTGATCCCTATCCCTATCCTGATGATAACCAATCGGCGCCGCTCATGGACACCTGAAACACCAAGACGTTACAAGTGCGTTATTGGCCTTTGGGGAATTAGAGATTTGAATATTATGGAGGATTCGGGGGTTGGCGAGGGGAGGTAATTAGGCCTCCGGTAACCTCACTCACATGACGAAATACAACGCAAGTGTTGTTTCATGTTGGTTTTCTGTGAGGCCGTGGTGTTACTCCGGTCGGCCCATTCGTGCCGAAGCATGGCTCTGCTACACTTAAAATGAACCTCCGCAACATCATATTAGTCACAAATTGCTTGCGTTGCTAGCCTTTTTGATCTCCGGTCAATAAATTACAATTATCACAAAGTATAGCTTCATCAAAATTTATTTTAAATTCGCAAGTTTACCTATCTTGGAATTAGTTGAATTGAAACCTCCAATGGCACCCTGAGTGTGTTAATTGACCGGTGGGACTCTCCCCTGTTACGTAGGTGGATAAGTGTGTCCAGACTCACTTATCCAAATAAACCAATGAACATATAATTATTATAATTTACTAACATTTGGCTAAATTGTACTACTACCAACATAAATATGGATGTTTTATCTGAATGTGAAACTAGTAACCGATTTTAATCTGTTTACAGACCATAAATTCAATAGAACTAATGTCAAAAATATACACCAATCCAAAGATTGTGGTATTGATGTTATTCGTATGACGGGGCCCTTTATTTGGTACCTAGTACGTCCCTGCATACAGGACGATATGGTAACCTTCAGACGAAAAAACGTCGACATCTCAGTAACACAATGGGGCTTTGACTTGAAACAATAAATTGTAAAACTTTATTTACTTATCGTAAGCACTCATATACACGTGTGTGTTTGCTAAGATTGTGTGTGTGCGTAGCTTGTATAGTAATTTTTATTGTATGTGACGCATATACAATACAATTTGAATTTCTGAATGGTTCTTTGGTCAAGAACTAAAAATTAGACTCGATTTTTAGATTGAACAAAGTTTACTTGAGTTACATAGTGACATCACGCCTTTTATCTCCGAAAGTGTAGGCAGAGGTGAACATTACGGCACTTAGTACTACAATGTCAAACTACTTTTCACTATTTATTTTATAAGTCTTATGTAACAGGGGGTGAACTTATTGCCATATACCGGGCAACACCGGGCACAATTACAAACTCCATGCTACTACTGAGATTTTTTTAAGCTCAGAATTATTTTGCCTGAACTATCGAACCCGAATCTCTTTGCCCGGCAGTCACACTTGCGACCACTCGGCAGTTTACTTGAGTTCTTTTGCAATATGCCAAAAAATTGTGGTTATAATAGAATATTTCAGATGTAATAAAAATTACGTTTATGAACAACGAAGACAGACAAATACCTATGTAGTTTTTTTTTAAACTTTGCCCCACACTAGGATTTTCTCCTGTGTCGTGGTTGCGTTTACAAACATACAAGTACATACATATGACACCCAGACCCGGAACAACAATTTGTGGATCACACAAAGTGTTGTTCCGTGCGGGAATCGAATCCGCGACACGTTGCACGGTAGCCGGTTGCGCAGCCACCGCATTCGTAAACATGTCTTTCAAAACAAAAACACTTTCCCTATTACCCAACATCTATTTTTTTTTAAAGAGTAACCAATGGAATTTCTTAGTCGTTCTTCTCCACTCGAATCGACATTTTGGAACGAGCGCCTAGCTTCACTGACGTACAGACTAACAGACTATTTTTTATTTCATATTTGTTGACGTTTCAAAAGTACCAAATTATGGTTGGTTTAATTGAAATAAATGCGTTTGAGTTTGAGTTTGACCATAGATTTCAGTCGAGTCGTGGTCGAGTCACTCAAACAATCCCTGATCATTGACACGTGTTCCTATTGACCGGCGCGCGGCTTAACATAAAACAAAACTTTTTTTTTAAACTCTTTTTTCTTTACCTTGTGTCCTTTCTGACCTTGTGTCCTTCAGGGCTATAAACCCTCATTATGGGTCATCAATCAATTAGAACAAAGGTCAAAATTTTGAAAAACTTATCCACATGTGTGTCGTTGTTTAATGTTGTGTCCTGAGAGATTTGATGATAGTGTGGGTCATTTTTACAAGAAACGATGAGGATTTGGTACGGCTTTTGTTCTTTGAACAGTTTAGCAGATGTGTTTCTATCGTCGGGAATAGAGCAAATCCACAATTCTGTCATAGGTAAAGGAATAGATCCAGTTTTACAGGCGAAAGTTAAAACTTTTATTAAATCACATTGATTTGAATGAATTTGAAGCTCATTTTTTTATTATTTACGTATATAATGTGTCGAAATTAACTCTTGCTTCTCTAATTGCGGGATTTCACCGCGAAATGATGAATTAGGTAGCGAAATATTTGTCAGATAGTTCCGCGGATTTGCACTATCCCTGAGCGAAGCTGTGACCTGCCCCTAGTTTTCATTAAATAGGGATTTATATCATGTAGGTTTTAAGGGCAAAAATTATAAACTGGATCGCCATGTAGCGACGGCAGAGTAGAATACTGTAACTATATACTGTACCACATTTGTAACAACCCCTACTAATAACAATAAAGATCCTACATATTTAACAAAAACCGGACAAACAATTAATGTGTGGGAGAGCCATGCTTCGGCACGAATGGGCCGAACCGACATGAAAGAACGCCTGCGTTGTATTTCGTGTGAGTGAGGTTACCGAAGGCCCAATAAGGGGGGAAAATCATCGAATGACTGCTCCCGCCTGGGTGAGGCGGAAGGGAGTGTCAGACTCTTACTGACTAAAAACCACCCCGTTCCTTCTCCTGCACGTCGAGCCGGAGCCCCGGTTACCCGTTAGGTTCTCCGCGACTCCGAATCGGCATCGGCCCTATTGGGCCCCATCTGTGGTGGTCTGATGGCTCTTTGAGGCGCGCGCGGAACGCGACGCGCCGTACTCTCTGGTCTGTTTCTTAGGCATAATCGGGCCTTAGGCATAAACCTAAACCTATTGAAACTGCGATCGCTAACCCGTCTGCTAAGCGTGGACATTATAGAAAACGCCTGTTACATATCTACTCCCGCGCTGTTGCACTCGCTTTGCTCGGCTCCTATTGGTCGTAGCGTGATGTTTTATAATCTATAGCCTTCCTCGATAAATTGACTATCTAACACAGAAAGAATTTATCAAATCGGACCAGTAGTTTCGGAGATTAGCGCGTTCAAACAAACAAACAAAAAAACAACCTCTTCAGCTTTATAATATTAGTATAGATAGAAGAGGCGTTGGTCCAGCAGTGTGACGTAAAACATGGCACTCATTACTTTTATCTACCTAAATATAATATAAATATATATTTTTTTAATTTTAATCTACTAAAACATACTAAATTAACTAAAAATCGCGAGTTACTCAAGTCAATATACTGAGAAAAGTTCTACTATAGTTTGTGATTAGACCGCGCACGCTGATCTTGAGGCCCTCTGTGGCTAGAAACTAGTAGTTTTTATATTTAAAAATATACGTCTGGTACTCACGGTCTATTAGGTTGTTGTGGTGTCCGATCTCGTTGCCTCCTGTTCTTAAACCAATTGGAGACCTGTGTGAGGGTTAGGCCCGTCTTCTGAGCCAATGCCCTCTTCTCGTCGGGTGTGGGATACCTTTGTAAAGACAATTTATTAAATTATGACGTGTTTTATTTCTTAAAAAAAATGTTTCCGAATTAAAATTCCTATGGAACTTTTTAAGGGGGGGAATAATCACCGAATGATTTTTCCCACCTCAGTGAGGCGGGAGGGAGTGTCAAACTCTTACTGAATAAAAAGCACCCCGTTCCTACTCCTGCACTTCGATCCGGAGCCCCGGCAATCCGTTCAGTCCTTCGCGGCTCCGTATCGGCATCAGCCCTATAGAGCCCCATTCCTGGAGTTTTGATGGCTCTTTCGTTTGATAGCTCGGGTCTGGTTCTGGTCGAGCAATATGGTCGCCGTCCGCAGGCACGTGCTTTGCGTACGACATCATTTTGTACTTTAAGTAAACCCAGACAAAGAACAACAATTTATGAACGCCCCATTGTGACATGAGATCTGAATAAAAGACAAACAAACACGCTTTCGAATTTCCTTATAATATTACTATCTACTCCTTCACGGCTTCTCCTATTACTCGGCTCTCATTGGTCGATAAATGGTCAAAATAATGATCTTACCTATTCCTATAGTAGCAGTCTTTCAAAGCGTTTCTGCTCTTCTCCTTGAAGCAGTAGACGGTCTCTTCCCCATCCCATATGGTCTTCGGTAGTGGATACTTTTTTCTAAGCCTATATTTATCTACGGCACCTAAAATTTAAGAATTACGTTTAGTAATTGAAAAGCTATACACAGAATTGATAATATAAACAAAAGTTAATGGTCTGGTTGGAATAGAATGCCCATAGGATTAGGCCCACCTTGTACCTACATTAGCTTGTCCTGCCCAAGCTTATGTACAAGGAAGGAAGCATTTTAAAATATAAATAAATAATAGCTTATTAGATCAAAATCAGATCCTTGATTCGGTACTCGAGTCGGGAAAACCTTCAACTATACAAAGAACTATTTAACACTATGTACCTATATAGATACATAGGTATATAGTGTTAAATAGTTCTTTTTATATCATGTCTAGTTAAAAACAACTGAAATTGAACTAATAAACCCCGCAGAGCGAGCGTGCATCCTTCAGTATCCACAGGTACTTCCTTACCATCAGGTAATCTATCTACTTGTTTACCCTCTATCCCATAAAATAAACACTAAAACTAAAATATGCAAAACTATCTTACCCAAAGGCCTGCCTCTAACTTGCTGAGCCTCTAAATAATGCGCTTTGAACCATAGAGTCTGTAGAGCGGTATGATGTCTTGGCGGGAATGAGTGCGCCTGTAGTATCGCGTACAACTCCTTGAATACACCTTTATGATACGCTACTAGTGCTCGTGCTCTAAAAATAAAAAAATAAAGGTTAGGAAATACTCGGTTTTTCTACTGAAGTCTCAGGAATTGGATACTAATGAACTGAGTTTAATAAAATAAAACTTGAGTTGAGAATGTTAAATTTTAAATCCAATGGAGTTATGTGTGTGAGGTTTTTGTTGTGTTTAGAAATATTGAAGATTAAATATAATTCACGGATTACCTATATACATTCAAACAAACAATAGTAAACAATTCTCAGTAGTAGCACGGAGTCTTTAGTGAAAAGTGGGTGTTACATTGTTGCACCATTAGGTGCCGTAATGTACATATTGTTACATGTCTGCCCACCTCTTCGGGGTTAAAGGCGTAATGTTATATTTTAGGTGGGGCGATAAAGGTGACAATTTCACTGTGTATAGATGTGTGATAAAGTTACTATATTGGCCACAGGTATACCTACTTAACAATAACAATGGGCCCTTATGCAATATGATATCACTTACCTCAGTATCGTCTCATGTGCTCGAAGTCGTTCACTGTCCGGCAAACTCCTTAGAAACACAGCCAACTTCTCAATATCACCTTTTTGCTGCAACGCCTCACAAACACACTGCACTTGTTCAGAGTTAAAATTCAAATACCGCAGATTACTGTTCTCATTCTCAGCAAAATACGTCTGTGGCACTCTCTCATTCACGTTCACGTAGTCAAAAATCTGCTGATTCAACTTCATTTCCGACAAATTAGGATTATTCTCATTCTGAACGCAACTCTTTAGATCTTGGACCTCGTTGAAGTAACCTGAACGCATCCGATTGTCGGCATCCATTTGCGAAAAAATATTGTCGTTCGTTGGCGGCAATTTGAGTTCGAAATTCAAATATTTCTTGTTTCTTGGCGGGGAAAGATAATTTTCGAATGTCATTTTGTTGCTTTCTTGTAGGTAAATGTCTTTCGGGCTTTTTTCTTCATTTCTTGCTTTTTGTTTGCAAGAAAAGTATTGTTTATCGTTTAACTCTACTTGGTAGAAGTTTCCATTCTGGTTGTCGTAAGGAAAAGGTGGTAGCGATGTTTCCGACTCGCTTGTTAAGTCGCTCGACGGACTCAGGCGGTCGGAACAAGTCTCCATATTTGTGGATTTCATCACAGAATCTTGGAAACAGGACTGCTTCTAAATCCTGTAAGAATAAGATTGTTAAATATTTAATTTTAAACTGTCAAACACCGCGAGTACACCGGTGACCGCAACCAATTGTTCTTTAATTGTGTCTATAATGACGGTACTTACTCCTAACACATCTTAAATTAAGTAAACGTAATTAATATTCTCATTGCACCCTAATCCTAATGTGCTCGTCGCGGAGAACCTAACGGGTAACCGGGGCTCCGGCTCGACGTGCAGGAGAAGGAACGGGGTGGTTTTTAGTCAGTAAGAGTCTGACACTCCCTTCCGCCTCACCCAGGCGGGAGCAGTCATTCGATGATTTTCCCCCCTTAAAAAAAAAACCTAATGTGCTCAACTAAGTAATATCGTTTACTATATTTTGCTTGCAACAGTAGGTAATTAAATTACTTCAGTTTTAGGTAAATGTAGAAAACGTAAAAACCTTCAAATTTAACCACATATTCTTTCAATTTGACTAAAATAACATAATAACACATCGCTTAGTATCCAAAAGCATAAGTTGCAATGAACTAATATGTCACTCACTTTGCCCTCCAATCGTAATAAGAAATACAAGCAACAACAGATTGACACTCTCTCCGGCCTCAGCCAGGCGGGAGCAGCCATTCGATGATTTTCCTACCTTAAAAAAAAAGTAACAACAGATTGTCAAAATTTCTACCAATTCTAGGCTCTCTATAATTAATAAACATTACCGTAATCAAAAACAAAATGTACATAAAGACAACAATAAAAAACGAACTGATTTTTCATTACCTTCCCGTCGCTTACTCGAAAAGTAAACAACGTCGAATAAATTAAACTATGCAACGGATATTTGTATCACATCATTATAATTGGTGTCACAATTACGTTTCGCCAATTATTTAAAAGAAATTTTCGTTGGTGTCGGGTGAAAATAACGATCGGCTTGTTTTCATAACAATATTTCACATCGGACGAACAAACGGACATGTACTGATAACAAAATTGTTTCATTTGAACTACAACCACGTGGTTCCTAGAAATGTCAAGAAAAATGTTTGTTTGTCGGGGCATTCATGATATTTACACGATACTAGCTTCGGCTAGCGGCTTCGCCCGCGTTATTAGGTTAAATTAATAAGCTTATATTGCACGTGTCGAAGATCCATGCTTTGGCGCGAATGGACCGGCTAGACCGGAGTGATACCACGGCCTTACAGAAAACCGACGTGAAACAACTCTAGCCTGGTGTTTTGCCCCGTAAGTGAGGTTCCCGGAGGGTAATTGTGCCGCACCTTAATCTCCCCAATCTCCAAATCCCAATTTTTACCCCTAACCCCTAAAAGGCCGGCGACGCATAACTGTGAGTGGAGATCAATCGATCTCTTCTGATATTTCAAGTGTCCATGGGCAGCGCCAACTGCTTACCATCAGGTGATACGTCCGCTCGTATGCTGGCCTATCCCATAAAAAATTGTTATTCCGGACTATAATTAGTTATTTCTATGCCAATTTTTCTTATATGAATTACACGAAAAGGTTTAGCTGATTTTCTTTATTAATTAGTAAGTAGGTAGATTGGAAGATAGTTCTCAGTAACTGTTGATTATAAAATCCGTTTAACTTTGATAACCTTACAAAATCCCAGTGTTTTATCTTAAGTTCAGGTCAGGTATCATTCAATTCAGTTGTTCAAGTAACTAGGTTGTAAGTAAATAAATCCTATTATTGAATCAAAGATCTTGAAAACCCATTGTACCGTTGTTGATAATGTGATTATTCCAAAATCGACCTAAAATGTTTTCGACAGTTGACTGAAGGATAACCAAAGAGTAATAAGTATAGGGGAAAACACTGATATAGGGGAAAAGGATTACGTTTACTTAGTTATTTTTTACTTATAATATCCTTTGATCCACTTCGTTGCGGGAACCAAGACAGTTATTCATGTCCCTGGGACCCACCGGACTTCAGTGTTCCGGTGTTTTCATGGTTGTATCTACTGTAGATCCTGGCTTAGAGGTGTTGCAGTGGTTTTGGGAGGTTGTGGCGGGCTTGTTCCATAATAAAAAGAATTGGCAGAAACTAGACCGGTCTATGATAAACCTCAACCTTTGAAACTGTGATTCCCTACCCTATTGCCAAACATCTATATAGATTATGGTAAACCATCTTATGTAGAGTAGAGACTGTCCGTGGACTGTCATGGGCTGATGATGATACTGTGATCTAGTCACAATACCACTACTACTGCCACAATAAACTGCCTTAGTCGAGTGGTCGCGATAGAATACAATACATTTCTACCCTGACCCTTCCCGCGGATATCCTCAAACCGACTAAGGGTTTAACAATATCGAACGAAGACCAAGTCTTTTTTTTTTTTTTTTTTAAAGGGGGGAAAATCATCGAATGACTGCTCCCGCCTGGGTGAGGCGGAAGGGAGTGTCAGACTCTTACTGACTAAAAACCACCCCGTTCCTTCTCCTGCACGTCGAGCCGGAGCCCCGGTTACCCGTTAGGTTCTCCGCGACTCCGAATCGGCATCGGCCCTATTGGGCCCCATCTGTGGTGGTCTGATGGCTCTTTGAGGCGCGCGCGGAACGCGACGCGCCGTACGCTCGGGTCTGTTTCTGGTCGGACGGGGAGCCACCCATGCTCGCCGTCCGCAGGCCCGCGCTTACGGTGGCCGGAGATCGTCTCGCGATCCCCGACGCCCGGTGTGTCCTTCGCGATGGCTGGGTTGCGAGGAGGCAGCGCTTCGCTGCCTCACGCGTCCCGCCTCCTCCTTAGCTAGCATGACTGCTTCGCAAAAGGAGGAGACGGCATCCCAATCCCCCTCGCTCCGCATCATGGCCTGCACTAGGCCCGGACGCGAGAGGTCGCCATCGCCGATCACTTCCCTGAGGGCACGGCGGTGCTCAGCCCACGCAGGGCATTCTCCCAACCAATCCCGACCAAGTCTAGGCGCTATCTATTTACGGAGCCGCAGAAAACTTAATAGGTTACCGGGGCTCCGGCTCGAAATGCAGGAGTAGGAACGGGGTGGTTTTTAGTCAGTAAGAGTCTGACACTCCCTCCCGCCTCACCCAGACGGGAGAAGTCATTGGATGATTTACCCCCCTTAAAAAAGTACAATGTGTTTAATCTGAATTTAAGTGCGATCTCCAAACCAACTCCCGATCTCCAAACGGACTGCCTCGTTGGCTGAGTGGCCACTAGAGCGACTGCCAGGTAAGGAGTCTCGGGTTCAATTGGGTAGACGACTAATTTTTATTTTAATGTCCGTCTGGTAGATTATTTAAAAACATTAGACACGTATTTTTTATTTTCTTACGGAAACGAATAGTTTCGAAGATATATTGATTTGAAATGTCGCGTGACGTCACTTCTATGTACATTTTATACTAAGAAATGACGTTTTAGCCCCCACTCCTAAAGTTTGATTTGTTTTATCTAAGTATTGTTTTATTATACGACAAAATTAAAAACTACGTGTCTAAAATTTTTTCATTACCTAACTTACGGACTAATTATATTTTTAATTTTCATACCCTGTCATCATCCCTATCCCCGGGTCCGACTAAGTATTACTGGGGTTTTCATAAATTCTCAGTAGTAGCGCGGAGTTTGGAATTGTGGTATATGACAATAGGCTCACTCCCTATTACATGAAACTTAAGTGGCGTTAAGTGTCGTAATGTGCACCTATTCCTACCCCTTTGGGGCTAAAAGGCGTGATGTTATATTATATTTTTTTTGTAATACCACTATTTAACTTCTTATCTCTTTGGGATAAAAACCTCGTTGTTTTTAGAAAAAGAAATACATCATAATAGATACCTACAGACTGCACGGTTGGCGCGGTGGCTGCCGCGCAACGTGTCGCGGGTTAGATTCCCGCACGGAGCAGCTCTTTGATTGATCCACAAATTGTTGTTTCGGGTCTGGATGTCATTGTGTATGTGAATTTATATGTTTTTAAACGTACCCACGACCACGACACAGGAGAAAATCCTAGTAATGGGCAAAGTTTTTTTGAAAAGAAATAAAAAAGAATAGTAGATATATACCGCAAGTGTGCAAGAAGAAATTTCTTAAGGAATAATGCAGTACGTTCCATGCTTGTAATGTGTTGTCCGTTGTAATATTGTCTGATGCATGGTATACATGAAATCACACTAATTACAAATGTGAATGTTTCTTTGTTTGCATGTTTGTCCGTCAATCACGCTGAAACTACTGAATGGATTTTCGTATAGGTACAGGCAGGGTATGAGCTGATTTAGGTAATATGATATTTCTATCCTGATTAAATGCTCCCATGGGATAAAATAGGAATCATATTCTACGCGGACGAAGCCGTGGGTAACATCTAGTGATAAATAAATAAATAAGCCACACAGGCAGGAGAAACATCAAACATCGACACAATTTTATATAATTAGCACCACTGAAAGCACTATAGAATTAATATAACGATTGAAAAGCAGTAAATATCTAAGGGATTAGAGAGAGCAGTAAATATATTAGAGTTTGATTCGGCTCGGAGTAAATTGGTGTTAAAATATAAATTAATAAAAGTGTAAATTTTGTGTCCATATATTTTATGTTTTTGATGCTTTGCAGCGCTACTGCCCAGACTCAACCAGATGTGTAAATCTGTAAATTCTTAAAAGGTTCTTTCAAGTACGATACCCGCCGGTAGAGAAGAGGTGATGACAAATATTTAAAAAATAGGAGGCGCTAAAAACATACTCTTCTCTATGTCATTATCGTTACTACTAAAAGTTTCAAATTTGGAAATCTAAACTGATCTGAACTTAGAACTTCGTGCCCAACTGTTATAATTTGTAACTAGACTAACTGTGGTTATTCATTTCACATTTTCCCAGTTACACGTCTCTTTGTTAAGTGGTTACCTACTCGTTGCATCGCTTGGTCTCTGTCACATAATATGTACCTACATAGCCTTTTTTTAAGAAAATCATCGAAGGACTACTCCCGCCTAGGTGAGGCGGGAGGGAGTGTCAGACTCTTACTGACTAAAAACCACCCCGTTCCTTCTCCTGCATGTCGAGGCGGAGCCCCGGCAACCCGTTTGGTTCTCCATAATCGGCTCTTATGGTAAGGGTTTACCGTAGGTGTAAAAGTTTGTTTTGAGATTACGTGTTTCTTTTTCAGATACCTTCTTTTTTTTCAATCTTATGTATTCAGATACTTGTGCCTAAATTTCAGGGACCTATCTCTTTTGAGAAAAGAAAAGGCTAAGCGTACTTAAGTATCTTATATTACTGCCTTAATAGAAAAACTGTAAAAAATTCTAGAAATTCTATTGAAGAAAAATTCTACATAATTTTGTTTACGAATTAAAGCTTTTTCTTAATGGGACAAGCCCGCCACAACCTCCCAAAACCGCTGCAACTCCTGTAAGCCAGGATCTACAGTAGATACAACTATGAAAACATCGGAACATTGAAGTCCGGCGCGTCCCAGGGCCATGAATAACTGTCTTGGTTCCCGCAACGAAGTGAATTAGAAGATAATATAAGAGAAGAAGAGTTAAAGCTTGTAAATTTTAGTTAGGTAATCTATAAAACTAAAATGGTAGAAACAGGCACTTCAGTGTTGTTCTCATAATGTAATTAAGGACCATACTCAATTAATTATAAGTATTATGTTATGTTCTTGTTTTGGTTTAAGGCGATAAAATAAAATAATCCAATAGAAAATATTTCAAGCAAGTAACTTACTTTGTAAATTACCATTATTCAAAATTAGACTAAATTAACTTGTTTTAAATACACGTTGCAATTTTTTTTTTTATCTAATGGCCTTCGGGGTTTTTTCAGGTACTTACTAAATATGTTAAAATTTCAAATCTCTATAAAGATAGGTATTTAGATACAGAAATAAAAAATTGCCTTACCTTCACAACACTCCGAAACACACCAAAAAAAAACACTAACCACTTCAACACACAATAATAAAAACTAAAATACTTGTTTAAAAATATTAATAATTATTACAAATATATTTTTTTTTCAAATTATAGACTGACACCCTCACTACACGAAGTCGTCTACTCAAATAACAAAAGCTATCTCGCATTTCAAAGCCCCAGACAAGGACGGAAAATGAGCGAAAGAGCTAGATGACGGGGCGGAGCATCGCCGGGTGTTCGATGTTTGAATTTTTCTTTTATTTTTTAAGATTTGACCTCTAAAAAGGCGGGAGTTTATTACTGGGTCCGTCTGATTTGCAAAATGGCGGATTTTGGTTTTGTTTTGTTTGTGTAGACTGGTTTTTTATCGTGAAAATAATGATGTAACATTACGGCTACTTTCTGGCAAGCCAAAAGTTACAGTTTTGTTATAAATATAAAATCAATATATTAGCTAGTCTTCTACCTAAATAAAACTGGTAATTTTGGTAAAAAACGAAAACATATGAATGATTGAATGCAAACGCATCTACAGAACAAAAGTTCTCACCTTAGATTCCTGAGCTAGACAACGTATTATAGTTTTTCAAAAATTCCGTAAGTAACTGTTGAAAACATATTGGGTGTATTGTTTAGTAGTGCTCTTGCGGAATAGCAACTTATACCTCTGCTTAGCCTTTTGGAGAACAACAAACGCAACCTAGATAGTAGATACGTATATGTGCCAACTGAAATAAATTAAAGAAATTACTAAAGAAGTTAGATTCGTGCACCACCGGGACATCTAACTGCGGTTTTCAGGCAATCCTACTAATATGATAAATGCGAATGTTTGTATGTTCATTTCCTTGTTACTCCTTCACAAGGGCTGAAGAAATCGAGATGAAATTTGAAACAGGGGTAGATTATGGTCTAGATTCTAGTTCTAGTGACTGCCTCGTTGGCCGAGTGGTCGCAAGCGCCACTGCCGGGCAAGGGGTCTCGGGTTCGATTCCCGGGTCGGGCAAAGTATTACTGGGGTTTTTAAAAAATCTCAGTAGTAGCACGGAGTCTGGAAATGTGCCCGGTATATGGCAATAGGCTCACCCCTATTACATGGGACTCATAACATAAATAGTGAAAAGTGGGTGTTACATTGTACAGTGGCATAATGTGCACCTCTGCCTACCCCTTCGGGGATAAAAAGGCGTGATGTTATGTTATGTTATGTTATTCTAGTTCTATGGTCTAGGCCATAATCCACAATCCATCCATAGGCCACAGGATCGCGGATAAAGCCGCTGGAAGAAGTTATTTTATTATAGTACTAATACCAAACTGAATCCAAAGTTTGTGAAACAATATGACACAAATTCTGTAAAAGTAGTGTAAAAATCGATGTCAAGAAAGAGAGAGATCAGTTTTTAGTTAGCTATCGACAAATCGTTAGGTATGGCATGTTTTAATACAAACAATAGTTATTAAAAATGGCGGTTAAACAGCTCATATTCACAGCATGTGACAATTGTAAAATTATTCGTAACTATGTAAAGATACAGTGTGTTGTCTTTCCCCGAGTGTCGCGTGTCGTGTCGCCTACCTGGAATTCAGTCGTGGGAACGAAACACCGCGAGAATTATTATGTTCATGACTTAAGAACATGAGACTTAGCAACAGCTTTGGTAGTTAGAGCCTATGTATTTAGTGATGGAACCTCTGTATATCTACCACTGAGGTGAGGTGAGGTTCCATCACTGATCTGTTTTTGACGGAAATTTCATTTTTTTTATGGTATAAGCCGGTAAACGAGATGACAGATGGTAAGCAATCGGCGTCGCCCATGGACACCCGGAACACCAGAGGCGTTACAAGTGCGTTACCGGCTTTTTGATGATTAGGAGTTTGGGGATCGTTGGGGATTCAGGGATTGGGGAGATTGGGGAAGGGGAGGGTTATTGGGCCTCCGGTAACCTCACTCACACGACGAAACACAACGCAAGCGTAGCTTCACGTCGGTTTTCTGTGAGGCCGTGGTATCACTCCGGTCGAGCTGGCCCATTCGTGCCGAAGCATGGCTCTCCCACACTTAGAAATAGTAGTAGGAATAGTAGTAGTAGTAGAAATAGTAGGAATAGTAGTAGTAGTACGACCTGATCAAGGTCGCAGGGAACCGCTGGATGCAGGTCGCTTGCAACCGGCCTATCTGGAAGTCATTGAGGGAGGCCTATGTCCAGCAGTGGACGTCCTGTGGCTGATATGATGATGATGTTGGTTGAAAAATCTATGCTTTGCAGTTAAGCATTTCGGCAGTTACGTAATCGTGGATGAGTGTCTAATAATAAATATCCAACAATTTAGAGGCGTGCTTACTTACTTCTTTGGAACGGCACATTGCACATTTTTGTGTCCTATATTCTGTATATCCAGTCCATTGCACGACTGCCTCGTTGGCCGAGTAGTCGCAAGTGCGACTGCCGGGCAAGGGCTCTCGGGTTCGATTCCCGGGTCGGGCAAAGTATTACTGGTTTTTTTCAAAAAACCTCAGTATTAATACGGAGTCTGGAATTGTGCCCGGTATATGACAATTGGCTCACCCCCTATTACATGGGACTCATATTATAACATAAATAGTGAAAAGTGGGTGTTACATTATACAGTGGCATTAATTGCCGTAATGTGCACCTTTGGCTACCCCTTCGGAGATAAAAGGCGTGAAGTTATGTTATGTTATGTTTGCACTACGCCCAGTATTTCAGACTCCCTGCTATTACTGAAATGCCAGATAAACGGCAGACGATATTGCGAGCTATAGATGTATAGAACCTACTGATCCAAATAAAAAACCATTCATACCCATTTATAGGAAACTTCCATTCATATAACAACTTAGTTCCTTGTTATGTCATAACAATATTATAGGTACTTTGTACATCGCTATATAACCTTTAATCAGGCCAACGGAATCAAACAAAACACGGCAAAATAGCTTTAAAAGCAATTGTTATAATAAATACTATCTATACATACATAACACAGTTTCTTTCTCGCGGTTCATTCACATTCAATTTCCTGTATTTATGCTAACTAATTGTTTTAATAAATAAACATTTTGCGCTAACTTGCATTTGAACGCGACGTTGTGAAATTATTTAGCTTCGTCAGATCATTTCCCACGCTATTATGTGCAGTAACAAAGATTTATAAATACTACGGTTTTATCATGGTTCCTGTGTTAATATACTACTTGGTTATGTAATTTTATCTATAGTTAGGTATACTAAGGTATACTACTATTATTTCTAAGTGTGGGAGAGCCATGCTTCGGCACGAATGGGCCGGCTCGACCGGAGTGATACCACGGCCTGACAGAAAACCGACGTGAAGCAACGTTGCGTTGTGTTTCATCCTGTGAGTGAGGTTACCGAAAGCCCAATTACCCCCCTCCCTAATACCCGTCTCCAGAATCCCCGAATCCTCCACAATCCTCAAATTCCCATTTCCCAAAAGGCCGGTAAAGCACTTGTAACGCCTTGGTGTTTGAGTTTCCATGGGCGGCGACGATCGCTTACCATGAGGTGATCCGTCAGCTCGTTTACCGGCTTAGGTATGCTATAAAAAAATAACAAAAATACTATGTATATGAATGCCTACCGCGGCGAGTTTTGCTTGCAACGATGAACTAGCTTGATAGAACAAGTCTATCAATTTTATGTTTTGTTCTGTTAGATACTGCTGTAGCTGTGGTTTACTGGTGGTTAGATGTCTATAGCATAGTTGATACTACTATCTGCAGGATGCTGTAATTTAGCATTTTATTGTTTGGAGAGTTTCTATCTTAAATTATTATGTTTTCGGCTTACTCACGTAATAATTTGACGAGGAACTCGACTAGTTTCAAGCCATGCTAGAGGCTCATATTCAGCAGTAGCGCGACAGTCGCCGCGTCGTGGGTCGCGAAATGCTGCTCAGGATATGAGCTTCTAGCATGGCTTGAAACTAGTCGAGTTCGGCGTCAAATTATTACGTGAGTAAGCCGAAAACATAATAATTTATTTAGTATGTCTCACGAAAGTTACAATACAAATATAAGTAGTTTCTATCTTCTACACTCCGAAAGAAAACCCTTTCCCTGAAAGTCCTATATTACTATATTGTACCGGTTTACTTGAAAAAATGATGTCTAATTAATAATTATCTACATCATTAACAGTCCAATACTGAACAAGGATTTCTCTACTTCAAAAGTTGACTGCCTCGTTAGCCGAGTGGTCGCAAGTGCGACTGCCGGGCAAGGAGTCTCGGGTTCAATTACGGGGTTCAAAATATTACTAGTTTTTTTCTAATTCTCTGTAGTAGCACGGAGTCGGGAATTGTGCGCGGTATATGGCAATAGGCTCACTCCCTATTACATGGGACTCACAACATAAATAGGAAAAAGTGGGTGTTACATTGTACAGTGGCATTAAGTACCGTAATGTACAACTTTGCCTACCCTATATAAAATATTCTTATTGAAATATCGTTAGAGGTCTAATTACAAAAACAAATGCTTTGACTTTGACTTTGATTCCTACACCTACGATCCAAAATAGGTACCTATTGTAACATATTGTTTATTTATTATGAAACAATAAACCGAATATTCAGGTAAATATACTGTTGAACAGACATTTTTATTTTATTACGTCTCTACCTACTTGTAATTCTAATTATGTAGGTACCTATAATACTTGTATTAATTACGTTTACATACTGAGAATTATTTATGTAACAATACCTAAGATATGTTGTAATTTTCCACATCGTTCTGCGCTTTGCTTTTTAAACCAATAAGGATTTTTACTGACGGATTTGAAGCATAGGGTAATCAAGAAAAAGAAATGAAATACAGTCTAAATAGTGAAATGTTACAGACATATTACAGTTAGGTAAATGTATATGGCGTTTCTTGCTCGTTCTTCTCCATTCGAATCTGAATTTCGGAACGAGCACCTAGCTTTATTGACGGACCGACAGATTGACAGATCTATTTATTTCTATATTTGCTGACGTTTCAAAAGTACCAATTTATGGTTTAACTAGCTTCTGCCAGCGGCTTCGCCCGCGATCCCAGGGGTAAAATGCCTATGTATCACTTCAGACCATAATCTACCTCTGTTCCGAATTTCATTCCGGTCCCTTCAGTCGTTTTAATATGACTGAGTAACAAACATACACATAAACTCACATATTTTCATTTATAATATCGAGTCAAGCTAATTTCAACCATTGGCCTTTCAGTTACAGCGTAAAGTCTATGAATGAGTACTTATTGTAAACGTTAGAGTAGACAAATACAATCAGAAATCACCGAATTGCTAAGCTATCGGGAGTTTCACGTGTTATTGTGAGTCAACCATAAAAGATAGACATGTGCTGTCGAGGAATATTTTTTATATAATTTTAAGGAGAATATTTCCGTCATACGCCTGCCTGCACACGCGACGGAAGTTTAAAAAATGGAGTAACTTCTCCCGTTTTCCCAATATTTCCCTTCACTGCTCTGCTCCTATTGATTGTAGCGTAATGAAAAGTATACTATAACCTGCCCAAGAGTATGAAGAATAATTGTAACAAATTTCGTTAAAATCCATCGAGTAGTTTTTGTTTCCATAACGAACATACAGACAGACAGACAGACAGACAAAAATTTTACTGATTGCATTTTTGGCATCAGTAGCGATCCCTAACCACCCCTTGATAGTTATTTTTTAAATATATTTTATGTACAGAATTTACCTCTCTACAGATTTATTATAAGTATAGATAATAGCCTTTATCTGTACAGATACAGATAAATAAAATAGAAATAACTGATTTTTACTATGATACACATACCAAAATAACATTTTGTCTGTCTGTCTGGTCGTACTGGCTAATCTCTGAAATGGCTGGACAGATTTTGACGGGATTTTATTGGCAGGTAGCTGATTTACTAAGGACTAACACTGGTATTTTAGAAAAAACGCAGACTAAGTTGCGGGTACAGATAGTTAATGAAATTAAAGTCTAAATAATATTTTCCAAAATTAGGTATTTACCCATTGTGTATGCTAAGTAAAGCTTTATCACATTTTTTTGGTATTCTTCCTGGATTGTTAGGATTGTGGCACCTACCTAAATAATAGCCAACCTCATTGGCTTCAATTCGGTAATAATGTTATATGTGCGGTTTAACTACTTACTTGCTCTTTCTTTATCAATTTGCTTACCAACTGTTATTTCTTTTTGTTACGACAATCGTAACTAGACATGTAAACTTGTTGTTAGACTTTGAGGCGTCTCATTATCTGTGACACTATTTTTGCGTATGATACGAAAAATATGATCGACTATTAAAACTATTTGTTACACAATCAGAATCAGAATTGTAACGATGGAATGTGGACTGTCTTTCAAAATCTTGTGTGTTTTTAAAGTAAAGGGTGCCCTTTTTATGGCATAAGCCAGTAAACGAGCAGACGGATCACCTGATGGTAAGCAATCGACGTCGCCCATGGACACCTAGAACACCAGAGGCGTTACAAGTGCGTTACCGGCCTTTTGGGGATTAGGAGTTTGAGGATCGTTGGTGATTCAGGAATTGGGGAGATTAGGGACGGGGGGAGTAATTGGGCCTCCGGTAACCTCACTCACACGACGAAACACAACGCAAGCGTTGCTTCACGTCGGTTTTCTGTGAGGACCTTAAACTGCTGGTTCAGCACTTAGAAACAAAACAGTCCTATTTAACGTCATATATCCTCTTTCATGACTTAAATAGCGTCAAACAAAAAAGGTCTAATGACCGCATATAACCTACTTGGTAATCTAATATTACAGTACAGCTAGTAACATGTTTACAGTATCAAATTGTTGTTTATAAAAACATGGCGTCGAAACTATGGCGGTACCTTTTACCGCCAAATTAGCTGTCACTCTGGGCGGTCCATAGACTGCAATAGAGGTTAGGTTTGGCGCCATTAAGAGTAATTGTTGTGTCGATTGATTGTTTGTGGAATTAAAAACGGTGTCGTTTTAAAAAGTAATTTATTGTAGTATTTTGGCTATGGATAAGTTGTATCCGGTCTATGAATGGATCTATTCAGACATAAATTTTGTTATTTTAACATTGTTTTACTTACATCTAGACAGGTATTAGACAGAATTTCTTTTCCTATTTGTTATTGATAGTTTTAGATTATTTAATTAATAGAAAGACACACAGCACGAATGTAATCCCAAACTGAAATGAACTATCTATAATTAAATTTAATTATCTAAAATACGCTAAACAAGCACCCTTCTACATCAAAATCCTAAATCACTCGAATCTCTCTTAATAAGGGTTGTTATCCGACACCAAACGACGGTTTCCACCCCCGTTTCGGTTCGACCAATCAACAGCAAAGTTTCTCACCCCCCGTTGAGTATCAACCAATGAAATTACACCATTTATCAGGTGCGTTTAGGTGTTGAGTTACTTAAACGGATGCTTAAAAAGGTGATTTTGGGATTTCAATTGTGTGAAATGTGTTTTTTTTTTATTTGGACTGGTTGTAGCGCATTATTATCTATGTTTTATTGTAGAAGCTTGCTTTGTTGGCAAGTAGTTGATAACAAATACATACCTATGAGTGAATAATTACTGTATACCTTATTCTAGACCTTTGATTTCATCTCGGAACTGATACTTTGGCACTATAGGTACCTACATATGAACAAAACACCAAAATCCAGTCTTCACATTTCATATGTAGACTAGTTGTTGCTCGCGACTTCTTCCGCGTAGAATATGAATTTTAGAACTTAACTTTTTTGTCTCAAATTTGCAAAATAAAAGTAGCGTATGTTACTCTTTAGCACATCAGCTACCTGCTAATAAAAGTCTTGCAAAATCGGCCCAGCCATTCCAGAGATTAGCCAGTACAAACAGACAGACAGACAAAAAATGTTATTTTGGTATGTGTATCGTATGCATGTAGTAAAAAGTTTTATTATACTTTATATACTTATTATGGAAGTACCTTCGGGTTCTAAAATGACACTTATTCTTCGATTTATGATAGACGAAAAGATCTTGTATAAGCACGGTAGTAGGCTTATTGGTCTGTAATTGGCGATATCATATATTATGATATCATATAAATCAATCAAACAAAAAATAATATAGGTTAAGTAAAAAAAACAATTGTTATATAAGTTTTCTTTTTTTTCCACGAAATATAAGGCTTTTTCATTTTTATTTTATTTTATTATGTAAGTACCTATAGATGAAAAAGATTATAAACCTTTAGTTTCCTCCACCATCAGTAAAACCTCTTAAACAAACAACTTTTTGGTTCAAAACATATCAATTAAGAAACTATAATATTCTTACAAACCATTTTTTACACACATCCTTTTGTCCAAACAACGCATTATTTTCAAAAGATTAAACAGAATTCAAGAGAAACATCGAATTATGCCAATCTAAATCCCATCGCGTCCTAATCCCCAAACTTGGTGATTGGTGATCTGATAAAGGATTGTCCTCACTCATACTTCGATGATTCCCACGTGATGGAGAATATGATATGAGGGAATTAGGATATTGAGGACTTTTTCTATATTAAAATGTACACGTGTTAATATTGGTTTGAATTCATTGAAAATAGGAACTGTGTTCCTCACGTTAGAACAAATTCGACAAATAAACAGGAAGTCGTTAATATTCAAAATTGGGTACTTTCATTAATCAAAAATAAATTATATTGACTGTTCAATACGATAAAATATTAAAAAATAATCACACTTTCATTCATTCATTTTATGTCCAACTTAATTTTAATATTTTTCTAGCAAATTTTTTAAGAAATAAATATGCTGTTTGACATTAAAAAAACGTGACATCACAATACACAATCTCGTACAAAATTGATAGAAAACTGTCGTTTTTGACAGTTCGAAAAAAGTATTGAATTTGACTAGTTGGCAAGTATCATGTAAGTCAAACAAATTATTAGTAAAATATCGCCTTTTATTATCTATTTTTAATTGTTAATTTATTCTCTTTTTCCAACTTATGTAATTTATGTTTTTAAACTTGCATTTACACTAGCGACCCGCATGTAATGCACATATAAACCTTCCTTAAGAATCAATCTATCTGTTAAAAAAAAACTACATCAAAATCCATTGCATAGTTTTAAAGATCTAAGCATACATAGGGACAGACAGAAGGCGGATAGCGACTTTGTTTTATACTACGTAGTGATAATGTCAGTAGCAAAGAAGGACCGCCTACCACAAGCATATTCTTGCTTAAATTATTCTTAAGGAACTAAGATTAGCAAGGAACTAAGGATTATTAAGGAAGCAGCCTGGAAATGCAGCGGGAGCCAAGGAGATAGCACCGAAGCCAAAGATGTCGAAGCGTGTTACGCGGAAATAATTAAGTACTTTCGGTGTTAACAATTTAGCATCTTTTCGAATTGTTGTAGAGTTATTTCACTGCTGGTGGTCCAGGTGAGTAGGTAAATTTATTTTGATATTGTTCAACCGTAGTCTGATTTCACCGTCACTTTGTTTTTATTACAACATAAGTAAATTGCGGTAGCAGTAGATTTTTACGATCGTATCATTCACTCAAAACCTTAACAAATTAAAAATTGTGTCAACTTGTCAAGTTGGTTTTGTCAATGTCAACATGATGTCAACCAACATTTTGATGTCAATGATACGTTTCGTTACACGTTGTGCTCTGTTGTTGTTAATGTTTTGTTCTTGTTTTATTCCTTTTATATAAATATTTTATTTTGTCACCTGGACTACCATACAATTTAATTAGCGTTTTTTTCTTCCTTGTTTTTGTATTTTTAATCTACTGGTTGCTGTTATAAATTTCTATGATAGGTCAACTGGCAGATGGATGAATATTATCCACTTGATAGTATAGTAACTTTATTTTTATATATTCATTTATTGTTGATTTATTAATATTATATTGTCTATATTATTAACTTATTTATCTATACATATTATTTATTTACCTTACACATATACATACATGTACACAACTCATGCCAAACACGAGTTACAACAGTGACTCTGATGTGTTTTTATCTTTATCTTCAGACGAAGACAGTACATTTAATGGTGTGCCTCCTTTATCTGACACACTAGTATCCATTTTTTCGGATGTTTCTCGGAACTTTAATGTGATCCACATAAATGCTCAGAGTATTCCGGCTCATTTCATTGATATGCTGACAGTTTTCAACTGCAAAGATGTCCATGCTATTCTTGTTTCAGAGTCATGGTTGAAACCTTGCCTCCCCTCTTCATCCTATGCTCTTCCAGGTTTCAATCTTATCAGGAACGACCGGGCAGTGGGGGGTGGTGGCGGCGTGGCCATAACTTCGTAATCAGATACCCTTTACTATTGTTAGTGTGTCGGCGCAGCCACCTCCTCCAAACGGTGGTGAACATCTTTTCCTGGAAGTTGAACTTCATCACTCTAAGATTCTTCTTGGGGTTTTCTACTGTCCCTCTCTCCGTATAAATTTCTTTTCTTCTTTCGAGCACCTTTTGGAATCATTTGTTCCTTTGTACGACCACACCATATTAATGGGAGACTTTAACACCTGCATTTTAAAAAATGACTCCCGTTCTACCTCTCTTACTCAAGTCATTGAATCAGCTAATCTCTCTTTACTGAATCTAAATGCTACTCACCATTGCCCTAACTCTATTCCCTCTCTTCTTGATTTAATTTTAGTTTCTTCTCCCAATCACATAGCTAAACATGGACAGTGTTCAGCTGATCATTTTTCTTACCATGACTTAATTTATGCCTCTTATAAGATTCGACCCCCTAAGCATACTTCGAAAACTCTTTTTCTTCGTAATTTTGAGGGTATGAATGTAGATCGCCTGCGGGAGGATGCTGGTAATATTGATTGGACACCTTTGTTTCAATCTGTGTCGGTTGATGAACGGGTTGAGATTTTGACCACCAACATTATCCAACTGTATGACAAACACGCTCCGATCCGGGCCGTTAGAGTCAAACACTTTCCAGCACCTTGGCTTAGTGATGAAATTAAAAACCTTATTGCTCGGAAAGCAGCTGCGAGGTTCAAGTTCAAAGTCCGGCCAAACGACGTTAATAAAAACAAATACATTGCGATCAGGAACCACTGCAACAAGGTGTGTAGAAATGCAAAACGCCAACACATCCATAAATCACTTGAAAATAGTGATCCGGCTAAGGTCTGGAAGTTTCTTAGATCATTGGGTATAGGCAAATCTGCTCAAAATTCAATTCCAGATAATCTTAACTATAACTCTCTTAACTGTCATTTCTCTTCTTCGCCTGTACTGGATAGGGCAACCAAAGCTTCTACTTTAAATTCTCTTTCTCTCCTGCCGTTACCTGTTATATCTCTCTTTGACTTCAGTCAGTTTGCCGAGGGGGATGTTAGAAGGAGCATCTTGTCGTCTACTTCCAATGCCGTTGGTAGTGACTGCGTTAGCCGTAAAATGCTTATCCCTATCCTTGATGAAATTATTCCTATAATTCTTTTCGTCCTTAACTCTTCAATCACCGACAGAACTTTCCCCCAAAGTTGGAAAGATGCTCACATAATCCCGCTACCCAAAAAATCCAATCCCACTTCCTTTACTGATTTTCGTCCCATATCCATCCTCCCATTTTTATCCAAAATCCTAGAGAAGCTGGTCCACCAACAAATCAGCAGGTTCCTATCCCAGCATAGCCTCTTAAGTCCCTTCCAATCTGGGTTTCGGCCAGGGCACAGTACTACAACGGCTCTTGTTAATATCACAGACGACATCCGATCAGGCATGGAGTCAGGAAAGTTAACGGTCCTTGTACTCCTAGATTTCAGTAACGCTTTTAACACCGTTGACTTTGACTTACTGCTTGGCGTGCTCAGCTCCTTTGGCATGTCCCCGTCGGTAATTGACTGGTTTCATAGTTACCTGTTCGGCCGCCGTCAGCGTGTTTACCTTGAGGATTCTAGGTTTCATGGTGTTCCACTGCTGCCGGCGTACCTCAGGGTGGCGTTTTATCTCCTCTTCTCTTCACATTATTCATTAATTCTATTTCTCAAGGTCTATCTTCTTCCTACCACCTTTACGCAGATGATCTTCAGATCTACACCCAGGCCTCTCTTGAAGATTTACCAGGCGCCATTACATTAATTAACAACGATATGGCACGAATAGGTGATTGGAGTTCCAAATTTGGTTTGCTGGTAAATCCATCAAAAACGCAGGTGACTATCATCGGTAGTGCGCGTATCGTCTCCAAAATGAATTGGACAAGTCTTCCCCAAGTTTCTTTTCTAAATACGAAAATTCCTTTCTCCCGCGATGTTAAGAACCTGGGGATTTACATCGACAGTAACCTCTCCTGGAATAAACAATTGCAGGTGGTCAGTCGAAAGTTGTTTGCTTCAGCGGGCTCCTTAAGGCGTCTTCGTAATTTCTTACCCACTAAAACCAAAATTGCACTTGCACAGTCTCTTCTTCTACCAATACTCGACTATGCTGATGTCAGCTATCTAGATCTCACCCAAGAACAATTGGATAAGCTTGAGCGCCTTCAAAACCTTTCTATCAGATTTATATTTGGTTTGCGCAAGTATGATCATGTTTCTGAATTTCGTAGTAAGCTCAAATGGCTGCCTATCCGCCTTCGCCGGAACGCTCATATCCTTTCGTTACTATTTAATGTACTTTTTAATCCTGCTGCCCCTTTCTATTTAAAGAACGTTTTCAGTTCCTGGGTGTCACACATTCGAAGTTCCTGAGATCATCGGAAAATCTTAAGCTCAGCATTTGTAAGCACTCCACTTGCTTTTATGACAAGTCCTTCACAATTCAAGCGGCTCGGTTGTGGAATGCGCTGCCGGTGGAAGTGCGACGTGCTCAAACTCTGGGTCAGTTTAAAGGACGTGTGAAGGAACACTACCTGTCACTGTAGTTATGCTTTTGTCCTTTCATTATGGATAAACACATCACATATACACACACACACACACACACACACACACACACACATACACGCAACTATATATAGTTATCATTTTACATTTAAGTATATATTTATTAAATAGTATTGCCATTTTTATCTTTTATGTATTATATGTAGTCTGTAAGTTTCATTGATTGTTTAATTTGTTTTTTTTTTTATTGCTTTCCTTCTATTTTGATTTATTTTTATTGTGCATCTACCACCCATTCCCAGATTCTTTTCTAAAATTCCATCCAAAGGTTGTCTGGAAGAAATCGCCGCGTGTGATAAGACCGCCCATTGTACTTTAATTACTGTTGCAATGTTTACAATTTTTTTTTCTGTGTGTGCAATAAAGTATATATAAATAAATAAATAAATAAAATAAATAAGATTAAAATAATTATTTTTGTGTTCGATAGTCTATTTTCCGAGGAAGGTATATAAAACATCACTCTTCGATTAATAGAGAGCGGATATAAGTAGCTAGTGTAATATAATATTTATATTATGATAACGGCCCATAATAAAACATTACATTTTCCAATTTGCAAAAAAATGGAATGTTACGCTGGTTTGGACATGTAGAAAGGATGGATGAAAGTAGAGTAACGAAAGAAGTATACAGAGCGGATATGAATGGGGCCGTCGGTAGAGGGCGCCCTAGACAAACATAAAGTGACCAGATTGGCGATATATTAAAGAAGGGCCAAATTAAAAGTACCCTTAACCGACGAGCATGCATGAAAAGATTGATGACTGGTAATGAAGCGAAAGAGGTATGTAAGAATCGTAGTAATTGGCGTTCCTTAGTCTCTGCCTACCCCCATGGGAGACAGGCGTGAAGTTATGTATGTATGTATGTACATTTTCCAAAATTCTCCACTATTTGGTTTACCCGTTGATACCTGTTATGTCGCTCTCTACTTATAAGTTCCAAAATAGACTTCATAAAATGCAATATCGCTCAAAAGTGAGCACAAATAATCACAATCACCTCATCGTAATCCATTTTTTCGCGCCACTTCATTATGTCAAGTACGTAAGGGCGTGTCAATTGACACTAGTGTTGTACCCAATGATCCCGTTGTCCCGGTCCCCGGGGTCCCGGGTCCCGGGTACAAATGCGCAATAGTTTATTGTCAACGTTAGATTTAGCGATGTTAACGTGTATTGTTGATGATTTTGTGTGTAGGGCTGTCAGTTGATCGATTTATGAAATATATTTGTATCTTAATACCTAGTTTACAGTTAAAACCTAGATTAAGATTATAATATTAAGTAATTTCGAAACATATAATTTTAAGATCACTTAAGAACTGACGTAACACTAGTTATTGTATTTATATAGGTTGGCGTCTATTCAACCATTTCCACAGAAGATCATCTGTTCGTTTCTAAAAAATAATAATAATTTCATGTATTTTATACGCAACGAGTCAAATCGGCTAATAGCATCCAAATCAAACATTGGTAGCAAGCCCTTCATTTTAAAGCAACTCCAGCTTTATTCTTATATCTTATAGAAAATGACTTAATCTGTCTTATTTATAAATCATCAAACACAACTACAAAACAGAAACCAAAATTCAAATTTGAAATAAATAAAATCACCAACCCTGATCCATCTTCGAATCCTCTATCGAACGCAAGTGTTCACAATAGTGCTGTTCATTTGCACCCGCGGCTTCAGACGCTTTGTGTTGCATCTATAACACTCGTAACACGGGATTAACGCATGCCTTTGCCCAACAGGATCAAGATATAAAAAAATACAGAAAAAAGTTTTGGTGACAGGAGTTTGGATAAAGAATTAGCTACTTCAGATGATTTTAAGTGTTTACGTAGGTAGCTATTTACTTATCTACTTGATTCTGAATAACTTCTAAGAAAATTAAAAGAAGTAAATTAACTTAAAAAGGCTACAAAAAAGAAAAATTATGATCGTTTAACGTTAGGTCACCAATAGATTTTACAGCTAAACGCTAAACATGGATTCCATTGTTTGATTTGCGGATTTTAAGCGTTAAACATTCAGACATCAAGTTTAGCACCTCACAGGAGGTGTTCTGAATCTAAAATGCTACGACATGGCATGCAGGCAGTCTGAATTTCATAGTGATAAATTCATTATCTACACATACACATAGGTACTTCTAAAATTATCCCAAAAATAATTATCAATTCCATTTAAAAACATCTGTTTACTAGAGAATGTCTAAATAATCTATATATATAAAAGAAAGTCGTGTTAGTTACACTATTTATAACTCAAGAATGGCTAAATCGATTTGTATGAAAATTAGTGGGGAGGTAGCTTAGAACCAGGAGACGGACATAGGATACTTTTTACCCAATCCTTTTTTTTTACTTTTTACCGAAAATCAAGAACGGGAACGGGAAATATCGGGATTGCGCGTACGAAGTCGCGGGCAGAAGCTAGTCTGTTATAAAAATCTATTGCGCTAAGAATAGGGGTGTTCATTTGTCAACCGCGTCATTGTGTAACAGGCCTAACTGAGGATTAACGACGTCACGCCTTTGCCCAACTGAATGGTACAAAAAAAAGTTTAGCATCACGTTTTCGGACGTTTATTGTATTCCAAGTTCGAATGTGGAAGGGCGTGAAATCTTTTTAATTGGACCAGCCTGGCATCCGAGATTTTATTTAGAATAGGTAAAAACTTCTCGGTGATATTTTAAGGAGGATACGTATATTGATTAGGTATGACAATTTTCTACCTGTAACTTTCTGTAGTCTAAAACTGTACATATTTTAAATGAGTTTAAGTTATGTTTACAGATAAAACAAAAAAATAATAAGTACTTCATTAAAACTTGCGGTTTGCATAGACTCACTTCCTTCTTATTGGAATATCTTAGTCTTGTTCCTATTAGACGGAAAGTGGCTTTTTACGCAAATATGTAGGTACTTACCAAATTGCAACAAGTTTGACAAAAAATTACATAAATTCCTAATAAAGCCTTTCAACAAAATCGACTTGCGCATTGAACCTTCTCAACAATCGCAGGATTATCTCACATTATACATCACTATTGAATTGAATGAATGGAACGAGATAAAAATCGCGCGAAAAATGTTGGAATTCGTATTTGGAACATTCTAAGAATTTTGCACATTGCGTTGAATTTTTTTTTTTAATTAACATCATTATGAGTTCGTCATTTGCTTAGTTCCGTATTTAAATGCCGACTTTTCCGACGCCAGATAAATTTTAACTAAAGAATAAATTTTACATACATTCATAACTTCACGCTTGTCTCCCATGGGGGTAGGCAGAGACTATGGAACGCCAATTACTACGATTCTTACATACCTCTTTCACTGTATCAACAGTCATCAGTCTTTTCATGCAGGTTCGTCGGTTAAGGGTACTTTTAATATTTGACAATTCTTTTATACAAAAATCTGTGAAATATCAATAAGGTAGATTACCTACTTATTTTTTATTTTAATGTCCGTCTGGTAGATTGTTTTAAATCATTAGACACGTATTTTTAATTTTCTTACAGAGACGAATATTTTCGACGATATATTGATTTGAAATGTCGCGTGATGTCACTTCTATGTACATTTTATACGTTGAAATGACGTTTTAGTCTCCACTCCTAAACTTTGATTCGTTTTATCTAAGTATTGTTTTATTATACGACAAAGTAAAAAAATACGTGTCTAATATTTTTTAATTACCTAACTTACGGACTAATTAGATTTTTAATTATCATACCCTGTTATCATCCCAATTGTATTCTACAGTTATGAATTAACTGCTGATTGAGAAATTGGCCTATGATTAACTAGCTGACCCGGAAAACGCATATTTTTTTATTTTAATATTTTTTTCTCACATTCTAAACCTTCCCTGGACTTCCAGGAACATTGCCAAACCAAAATTAGCCAAATCAGTTCAGCCGTTCTCGAGATTTAGCGAGACTAACAAACAGAAATTCAATTATATATATTCATTCAATTTATTTATAGGTATTTTTAAGGGGGGAAAACCTTTGCCTTCACCTTTGATTCATCATATCTTAAGTGTGGGAGAGCCATGCTTCGGCACGAATGGGCCGGCTCGACCGGAGTGAATCCACGGCCTCACAGAAGACCGACGTAAAGCAACGCTTGCGTTGTGTTTCGTCGTCGAGGTCCAATTATCCTCCCCTTCCCCAATCTCCCCAATCCCTGAATCCCCAACGATCCTGAAACTCCTAATCCCCAAAAGGCCGGTAACGCACTTGTAACGCCTCTGGTGTTCCGGGTGTCCATGGGCGACGCCGATTGCTTACCATCAGGTGATCCGTCTGCTCGTTGCCCGGCTTATGCTATAAAAAAAGTACCTGCACACCAACAACTCTACTTACCCTATCTATACCGAGTACACGTGTAATCTTATACACACGATAAAAAGGCATCTAATGACGTCACATAATTCCACCGTTCATGTGAAGTGTAACACGAATCCAAGATGGCACCCGTCTGGTTATAAAAATGGCTGCCATTTCATTGCTTTCGAACCAAGACAAGTATCATATATACTCTTGGTCTGCGGTTTTACTTGTGTTCACGGCCTATTAAGATTTATCTTCGAAAGTATGACCACCAGGCGAGATAGAGGACAAACTTAGCCTTAAATACAATCAATATAAAATGAAATACAATACGTTTAAAAATTTACTTCAACGCCCTCTCTTTTTGAAGACTTTTAACTAAAAATACTGTTGGTACTAAAATCTTCTCCTCAGTGTAAAAAAACTCTTGTCTCAAAACCGCAACAAAATCAGTTTAGCCAATCGAGAGGTGATTGCGTACAAACAAATAAACATACAGAATTACATACAGGTCTTTTTAAAGTCGAGTATAAATAAGTTCTCGACGATGCCACATAGTTTAATTTTCATCTTTATTCTAATAAATATATTAATTTTAAATGTCGCGTGACGTCACTTCTATGTAAGTACATTTGATATGTAGAAATTAAGTTTTACTGCGTCTTTGGCCGAGTGGTCGCAAGTGCGACTACCGGGCAAGGAGTTTCGGGTCGAACAAAGTATCACTGGGTTTTAAAAAAAATCTCAGTAGTAGCACGGAGTCTGGAAATGTGCCCGGTATATGGCAATAGGCTCACCCCCTATTACATGGGACTCATAACATAAATAGTGAAAAGTGGGTGTTACATTGTACAGTGGCATAATGTGCACCTCCACCTACCCCTTCGGGGGTAAAAGGCGTGATGTTGTGTTATGTTATGTGTGAATTAAGTCTTAGCCTCCACTCCTACACTTTGATTCGTTTTATCTTTGTACTATTTTAGTATACAACAAAATTAAAAAAATACATGTCTAATATTTTTTCGTTACCTAACTTACGGACTAAATAGATTTTTAATTTCCGTACCCCGTCATCATCCCTGTTGTAAGTGGCGCTAAAAATAGTTCTGTCGCTAAAAATTCTTTGTAAAATGATAGAGATGACACGATATTTAAGTAGGTACAACTTCTTTAGTAGCATTTCAGTATTCGGGTATAAAAATTATAGTCTGTATAAATATTTTCTAATGATTCAACGAAGCGTTATATTTCAGTAATGATCTCATAAAGAACTATCTTCAAGACTACTATTTATAGTCCACATGACATTCAAAAGTAAATAACATGACAGTTGCATTTCACGCGACGTCGCCTGCAAGTCGAGCGTGATACCTCTTCTATTGTTTCATTTCGTAGTAATACATTTATAATATTGCTATTTAAATATGTTTTATTGAAATGAGATACATACATACATAACATCACGCCTTTTATCCCCGAAGGGGTAGGCAGAGGTGCACATTACGGTACTTAATGCTATTGTACCACGTAACAACCACTTTTCACTATTTTATGTTATGAAATCCATGTAATAGGCGGTGAGCCTATTGCCATATACCGGGCACAATTTCTCCTCCGTAGACTCCGTGCTACCACTGAGATTTTTTTTAAACTTAGTAATATTTTGCTCGACCCGGGAATCGAACCCCTTGCTCGGCAGTGGCACTTGCGGCCACTCGGCCAAAGAGGCAGTTTAAAAAATCTATTTCGTATAATAAGTGTCGTAATGTGCAACTCTGCCTACCCCTTCGGCGACAAAAAGCGTGATGTTATGTTATGTTTAAAACTATCAAATCTTAGAAAACTCGTTAAGAAATACTAAATGTAGATAGACTAATACATTCTGAATACTTTTTTAGACCTTTTTACTCTCAAATTTTCAGAACTGGTGACAAATACCCGTGAGTAACAAAGTATGTAATAAAAAACACGTACGATTGTTTTAATAAATAATGCCATCTATTGGTAATTAATATTATAACGACGCCCTAAACGCCAGCCGGCATTTTTTTTTTTTTTTTTTTTTTTTTTTCTTATATTTTCTGCAACTTAGCAATCTGTGATCATTCACAATGAGCCATTCAGTTGTGGTCCACGTCACCAGTCTTTGGTCTTACAGTAGGAAAGTTTTGTTTTCCTCTCATAAGCTGTCGAACCTCGTAGTAAGGGTAGGAACGCTATGGCGTTTGAGTCTGGAGTATGTGACACTTCCCGTGCCTTCGAGTTTAGAAGCAAGTTCATTGATGTGTGTAGATATTCTCGACTGGTAGTTTTTGCTGTATCTGGCAATTTCCTGCTTGACTGTACTGATGTTTAAATCCTCATGTATGTATTTATTACTTACGTAGTAAGGAATATCGAGTATGGCTCTCAGTGTTTTACTTTGAAACCTTTCAAGGATCTCAATGTTGCTGTTGCTTGATGTACCCCACAACTGGATACCATATGTCCAAATCGGTTTAAGGATAGTTTTATAGATGGCCATCTTGCTTTCTTTCGAGAGTCTTGTTTTGCGACCCATTAACCAATGCATTGATCTAAGTCTTGCGTCTAACTGTTTACGCTTAGTCCATATGTGCTTTCTCCAAGTGAGTCTTCGGTCTAAATGCATGCCCAGGTATTTAGTGTCCTCGGCCTGTGGTATCTCCTCATTGTGGAGTTTTATTGGAGGACACGTTTGTTTTCTGAGGGTGAAAGTGACATGGACAGATTTACTCTGATTGGCCTTAATTCTCCAGGTGTCCAGCCACTTTTGCACTTTACTGACATGTTCTTGTAGCTTGGCCGAAGCTATAAGTGGGTCGTTGTGTACTGATAAGAGGGCTGTGTCGTCTGCGTAGGTGGCAGTAAGGGTGTCGGTATGTAGCGGTAGATCTGCGGTGTAAATTAAGTACATTACGGGACCCAGTATACTACCTTGTGGGACTCCTGAGAAGATATTGTTCAGCTGTGAGGTTTCGTTTTTAAGTTTTACCTCAAAGCATCTGTTATTCAGGTATGATTGCAGGATTGAGTAAAACGAGTGTGGCAGTAGTTTTTTGACCTTATAAAGAAGTCCCTCGTGCCAGACTCTATCAAATGCTTGACTTATATCCAAGAATAAAGCCGAACAAAATTGCTTGCTTTCTAGCGCTCGACTTATCGTATCCGTGAGGCGGTGTACTTGTTCGATAGTCCCATGCTGTTCTCTGAAGCCAAACTGGTGGTCAGGTATTGTTTCCGGTAGGTAGGTGCGCATCCTGCTTAGTAGGATTTTCTCTAGAAGTTTGCCTAGCACCGGGAGTAAGCTTATCGGTCTGTAAGAATTTACTTCATGGGGCGGTTTGCCTGGTTTGAGTATCATGATAACCTGGGCAATTTTCCACTGTGCCGGGTATTGGCCTAACTTAAGACAGGCGTTAAAGATTGCAGTAATGAGTATTATTCCTTTTTTTGGTAGTTGTTTTAAAAGTTGTGCGTCAATTAAGTCATAGCCTGGTGTTTTACCTTCCGGTAGTTTTAGGATTTCCTTCCACACTTCCTTAGGGCTAGCACTTTTTAGCGGTAAGCACATTTGTAGTGGGGAACCGAGGTACTCATAAACGTCTTTGTCATGATCTGGGTGTTTACTTGTCAGAGGTTGGAATACGTCCTTTAGGTGTTCTGAGTACGCTTGAGCTTTTTCAAGATCTGTTCTTGCCCATTTTCCTGGAGTAGTTTTTATTGGTGGTATGTGTGTCTTTGGCCTTTTCAGTTTCTTTGTTATCTTCCAAAGGGAATAGTTAGTGTCTTTGTTTGGAGTAAGGTTGGCAAGTTGGTACTGGAGTCGTGCATTATCTGCTTGGTAGATCATGTCTTTGAGTTCTTCTGAAGCTCGGTTAAAGGCTTTCTTGTCACGAGGATATCTTGTAGAATGCCACCTTTTCCGAAGACGTCTTCTCTCGTTTACTTTCTCCTTTATTGATTTAGCGTACCGTGATTTTTGTGCGTATTGTCTCTGCATAGGTGAGGATTCTTTTGCCACTCGGTGGATGAGCTTATTGAGAAATTCAATTGTTGCTTCGATACCTTTCAAACTTCTCAATGGCGTGGTTAAATTTATTGCCTTCGTTATTTCGGTCCTATAGTTGTTCCAGTCCGTTTTGTGATTGTAGAGTCTCTCTGGGTAGTCCGTCATAATTGCCTTCCAGTGTAAGTTCATTATTGTTGGTGTGTGATCCGAGGACAAGTCGGTACATTCTTCTGTGTCTATCTGGTTAGATGCTATGTTTTTGGTGATGAAAAAATCCAGTAGGTCTGGCAATTTATTAGGATCTGATGGCCAATATGTGGGGACGCCGTGTGAAGTGCATTGCAGTTTAAGATCTTTCATTGCCGAGTACAATTGCCGTCCACGTGGCAAAGTCATCCTAGAGCCCCAGAACAGGTGTTTGGCGTTCCAGTCTCCTCCACAGATGAACCTGTTTCCAAGTGTATTAAAATAACTCTTATAGTCCTCGCCAGTGATAACATGCCTTGGTGGACAATAAATGGCAGAGACGGTTGTTTCTATTTTGCTGTCGAGGATTTTAATTGACGTTGCTTGAATTTTGTCCGTTTCATAATTTTGCAGAGGATAGTGTTTGATGTTCTCTTTTATTAATACGGCTGTGCCTCCATGTGAATTACCAGACGGGTGGTTTGTAGTATATACCGTAAAGTTTTGAATGTTAAAGTTGGTTTTTGCTGTAAATCTTGTTTCAGATATTAGCGCTACGTCGACTCTTTCCATCGTTAGGAAAAGTTGTAATTCTTGTCGGCGTTCCGTCAACCCGTTGGCATTCCACGTAATTATTCTTAGATTTAGGGGTGTTTGATGAGGCTTGTGACTAATTGGATCATTCGATCCATCATTTTGTCTAACATGATGGTCATCATGTTTTGTAATTTATCCATCATTACGTCTAGTAACTCGGAAAAGTTATTTGGTTCCTTATTGTCTATTTTGGTTTTATTTGTGTTTTGTTGGTTTACTACCTGTGCGTAAGTCATGTTTGGTTTAAGGTGTTTCGTATAGTTTCTGGGTTGGTTTATTTTTTGTTCTGATTCTATTGGGTGATCGTTCTGTTGGATAGTTTCTATTTTGTCGTTGGGTGTCTTTACTTTGTTTCTTTTTAGTAGATCTCTGTATTGTTTGTATTTAGTGCAGCCTTTGTAGCTTGCTGGGTGGTTTTCTTGGCAGTTGGCACAAGTGGCGTCTGTATCAGGACGTTTTAGGCAGCTTGCTGTTGGATGATCTTCCCCACATTTTACGCATCTATGTGGCCTATTGCATTGATTTTTAGCATGTCCGAATCTCTGACAGCGTTTGCATTGCAGGATTTCTTGTTTTTTATATGGTGCCTCAAAGTTAATTTTAACCCTGTTGATTTGTTTAATGTTGAATATGTCTTTGTTGTTATGCTTTGGTTCTAAATCTATATAGTATAACGGAAGTGGACTTTTCGTTGTCTTATGAAGTACATTTGTAATTTGTCTGACGTCATGTCCCAGTTCAAAAAGCTCTTGTTTTACTTGTTCAGTGTCCTCCGACGAGTGCAAGCCACGAAGGACAACTCGGTAGGCTCTTTCACTTTTCAGTTTGTACGTGTAATGGCTTACATTGTCAGTAACGAAGTTGTGTCTGATAAGTTTATGGGTTCTCTTGGGGTATTTAGTAAAACACCAATTATGCGAATTACCAGAATGATTTCGAATTTATTTAGACGGTCATATTTATACAAAATTTACTTAAAGCTACGTATATCTGATTGGTAAAATAAATGTCGAAGAATGCGCTCGGCCAATCAGAAACGTTCTTGCGTTCATATAAAAACTAACGCGGCGACCGGCCGCTCAGTGTTCTGAGGGTCGCAGGCGCAGGCGCACGTCTGTCGTCATCAAGGTACGGCTACAACGTCATGCAGCCGCATATAAAATATGTGCGGTTAGTCGGCCGCGCTCAGTCTTGGATCGCGCGCGGCGCGCGGCGGTCATGCTCGTCAATGATTGTAGTTGTATGTCTCCCACAGTATCCCCCTTCAAGAAAACCGTACATTTCTTGTAGGTTTAACAGTTCTACCGGAACGGGTCACATAAGGGGTTTCTTCCACGTCTTCTGTAGCCGGTGGTAGAATGTGGGCAGGTTTTAATCGATCTAATGACACCACAGCTTCACGATTTGGCAAACGTATCTTGAAGAATTTGTCGTGTCGTTCTATAACTTCATACGGGCCCTCGTACGGTGGTGTTAATGATTTTCTCGTGCAATCCACCCTCATAAATACATGAGTGCAAGTAAACAGCTGTCTCGGCACGTGAGTCGAGCGCAGGTGTCTTATCGGTGCGTGCGCGCACGTGTCATTAAGCGATGCCATTGATTCCGATAGATGTTGCAATAATAACGGGTCTTCGTTGTTTATCTTTGTAGGTGTGAAAATATCGGCAGATAATCTTAATGAGGTACCATATACCATCGTAGCGGGACTATAGTTTGTTTCTTTATGAATCACCGTGCGTATGCCGAGTAAAACAGTTGATAATTCTTGAACCCATTGTTGTTTATTCACTCTGGCGATTAATGCTGTCTTGAGGGTACGGTGAAATCGTTCTACGAGTCCGTTTGATTGCGGGTGGTAAGCAGTGGTCCGTATTCTTGATATACCAAGTTTATTCATGAGCTTAAGAAATAATGTTGACTCGAACTGTCGTCCTTGGTCCGTTGTTATGCGTAGTGGGCAACCAAAACGAGTTATCCAGTTGTCGTATATTACTCGGGCGACGGTCTCTGCGCTAATATCACTGACTGGTACTGCTTCTGGCCATCTTGAGCATCGATCGATGATTGTAACAAGGTATCGATATCCTTCTGATGGAGTTAGTGGTCCAACGATGTCCACATGAATGTGTTCGAATCTTCTTGATTCCGGAAACTGTATTAACGGTGTTTTCGTGTGTCTATGTATCTTAGCCCGTTGACATGAAATACAGCATCGCGTCCATGTTGAAATGTCCTTGTTCATTCCCGGCCAGAAGTATTTGTCGGTGATCATTTTTCTAGTTGTGCGAATACCGGGATGACTCATTTCGTGTAATGCTTTGAATGCAGTCTCACGAAATGATTTTGGTAAGTATGGACGTAGTGTTTTTGTCTTATTCTCGCAGTAGATTTCTTGTTTCGATGTAGGTAATGTAATCTTTACAAAATGAAGATTATCTTGTTTCAGTAGGTGCTTCAAGTCTTCGTCTCGAGTTTGTTCCTTTGCCAGGTTTTCAAAATCGATAATGGCAGGACAGTCGATGGCAGTGATTCTTGATAATGCATCTGCAACTACATTGTTGGTTCCGTGAATATATTCAATCCTGCTGCAAAATTGGCTTATGAAGTGTAGTTGTCTTCCTCGTTTAGGTGTATCACATGTACTTTCCGCCTTAGTCATAGCATAGGACAGAGGTTTGTGATCTGTGTATACTACAACATCGTTTCCTTCAATTAATCTTCTAAAATGTTTTACAGCCATATAGATTGCTAGTAACTCTCGGTCGTATACGCTGTATCTTGCTTGAGTATCACTGAGTTTTTTTGAGAAGAAAGATATCGGCTTCCAGGTGGTTCGTCTTTTGTTGTAGGACTGCGCCGACACTTATGTTTGATGCGTCCGTCATAATGGCTAATGGGGCACCTTGGACTGGATGGCTTAGTCGTGCAGCTTCCGATATGCTTAAACGGCATTTATTGAAAGCGTCCTCTGTTGCTTCATTCCAGGTTATAAGTGTCTTGTCGTTTTTTCTCTTATTATGTAGTAGCTTGTTCAATTCAATTTGTATTTCAGCTTGCTTAGGTAAACAATCGTGATAAAAGTTAACCATTCCCAGGAAACGCCGCAGATCTTGGACAGTTACTGGCTTCGGGTAGTTTAAAATAGCTTGGACGCGTTCTGTGGTCGGTGCAATACCTTCTTGAGTGACTTCATATCCCAGGAAATTCAGCTTCTGCTGTCCAAATTGGCATTTATCTATATTAATTCCAATGCCATAGTCAGACAATCGTTTCAAGATAATTCGTAGATGTTCTTCATGATGTTCTGGATTTTCTGAGTAGACAAGCAGATCGTCGATGAAACAGTAACAACAGTAGTCTAGGCCTCTCAGGACTTCGTGCATGAACCGTTGAAAAGTCTGTGGTGCGTTACGTAATCCGAATGGCATGCGACGAAACTCGAATAGGCCGAATGGTGTTGTGACTGCTGTTTTTTGTATGTCGTTTTCAGCAACTGGTATCCAGAAAAATGCCTTTTTCAAATCTATCTTCGAAAATATCGTCATACCCTCCATGTGATATGTAAAATCTTGTACCCTCGGAATTGGGTACCTATCGGGGAGCGTTACTGCATTTAAGCGTCGATAATCACCACATATGCGTAGATTACCATCTTTTCTTCGTCACGACATGCATCGGACTGGCCCATGGACTTTTTGATGGTTGACATATACCCATTGACATCATTGATTCAAATTCCGTTTTAGCTGCTTTGTACTTGTTTGGTGCTAATGGGCGAGGTCTAGCGAATAGTGGGGGTCCAGTAGTCTCAATGTGGTGCTTCACATTATGTTTAATTTCTTTTGTAGATGTCATAGGCTTCAACACGTCGGTAAATTCTTGCAATAGCGCATGATAACGGTGGGTAGGTTCAACTACGTAAAGCGTTGTATCTTGATTTGTGCGTATCGCCGTCGTATTTACTGAAAGTTCGGTTAAGCTGTCAACCAGTTTCTTGCGATGAAGATCTACCAGCAGTCTATGGTGTCGTAGAAAGTCAGCTCCGAGGATTGACATCTTGACATCTGCCATAATGAATGTCCACTTGTAATTACGTCGCAGGCCAAGGTTGAGTTGTAGTGTTTTTTCTCCGTATGTTTTAATGGGGGTATTATTTGCAGCGAATAATTTGAAAGACGTTTCTATCGGTGTTCGCTTGTCTCTTACGGCTAGCACCGATATGTCCGCCCCAGTGTCGACTAGAAAACGTTCTCTTGAGTGTAAATCTGTTATACATAGGCGGTTGTTTCTATTCGCTACACCGACGTCCGCCACAGCCGATGTTGTCTTTAGTTTTCCGACGGTTTCCTAGCGCATGGCGGTTCACACTTCTTTGCCCTGTTTCCAAATCGATGATGATAATGGCACTCCCAGTCTGGATCGCCTGGTTTTTTGCCTGTTCTGGATCTTGAATGGGATCGTGATCTTGAACCGTAGTTGTTCTTTCGAAATGAATGAGACGACCGACGATGACTTGCATTTTCCTTCCTTAACGATGCGATTTCTAGGGTAAGCTTTTCAATCTGTTTGGTTAAGACTTGGAATTGTAGATCTTGACAACTACTGGGACTTGTGGATGGTATGCTTGAGACCTGACTGACTTCTGATATTGTCTGATCCGTGTGCTCCATCATCTTATCTGCCATCATTGCTTGTGTATCGAGACTTGCTTCTGTGTTTACAGATAAGACGGCTCGAACTTGTGACGGTAGATGTCCCATCCATAATATTTTCAGTGCATTATCGGGTACTTTCTCTCCAGCCAGTTCTCGCATCACCCGCAGCAGTTGTGTTGGTTTCTGATCACCTAGCTCCAATCCACTCAGGAGTTTCTGGAACTGTCGAGATTCAGATTCCTCATATACCGACAACAAACGTTTCTTCAAAGCGTTGTATTTTCCTATCTCTGGTGGTTTACAGATAATATCGCTGATTTGTTCTATGTCTTTTCTTTCTAGTACTGGAATCACCAAGTTGTATTTTTGTTCGTCGCTGGTCTTGTGAGGTGCTATAACTGCTTCAAATTGAGCGAACCAAAGCCTTGGTTGTGCACGCCAGAAATGTGGTATCTTCGCTTGCAGAGCAATTGCAGATATTTCCTGCTCATATTTTTCAGATGCAGCCATAGCGTCACCAAATTCTTCCATCGCAGAGGTCGGGGTCACCAATATGGGTTCTCTTGGGGTATTTAGTAAAACACCAATTATGCGAATTACCAGAATGATTTCGAATTTATTTAGACGGTCATATTTATACAAAATTTACTTAAAGCTACGTATATCTGATTGGTAAAATAAATGTCGAAGAATGCGCTCGGCCAATCAGAAACGTTCTTGCGTTCATATAAAAACTAACGCGGCGACCGGCCGCTCAGTGTTCTGAGGGTCGCAGGCGCAGGCGCACGTCTGTCGTCATCAAGGTACGGCTACAACGTCATGCAGCCGCATATAAAATATGTGCGGTTAGTCGGCCGCGCTCAGTCTTGGATCGCGCGCGGCGCGCGGCGGTCATGCTCGTCAATGATTGTAGTTGTATGTCTCCCACAAGTTTATATGTATCGACATCAGTCGGCATTATTTTGACGATGTGGCCAGATCTCAGAGTGGTCATGGTATACTTATCAGATTCTGTAATCGTAGAGAGAAGTTCTTTTAATTTTTTTATGTCTAGTACTCCCGTGACAAATATGGGCTCTGGTTTCGGCGGTCTAGGTTCCCTTTGTGGTAAGTCTGTTTCTTCGTTGCTAGGTATGTCGAGGATTTCATATCTATTTTGTGTGGTTACCGCGTAGGTTGTCTTTGTTAGTTTACTAGTTTTGTTAACCATTTCAGGGCTTGATTCTGCCTTCCTTTTAGTTGATACCTGATCATTTTGCCACGGTTTCTTATCAGTTCTACTGAGTGTTACATCATGCGTCCAGTCCCTTGATTTGTTTTCTGGCTGTGTTTCTTTAGGTATTATTTCGAGAGAGTGGCTTCTTGTTCGAGCAAACAAGCTCTTATGGAGTGTTTGTTGAACTAATTTAGAAGGATTTTCGATTAAGTTTTGTTTTTTGTTTTCATTTTTTGTATTATCCATATTGTTCCCACGAGTTAGGCCGATATAAAAGGTCACTTGGAGGGTGACGCCTATTCCCCCAAGAAGGCTCAATACAGCAACGTTAGCCGGGTCCGTTGAGGTTGGCGCTTGAAACTAGTTTCCCACTAGCTGCTCATTTGGATGTTTATGAGTATCCTTTCGGCACGTTTCCCACCTTAGGATAGGGTTTGGGTTGAAAGAATGTTTAAAGAGGAAGTTCTTCCTCGCAGTCCGGGCGATTAAGCCGAGACTACCATTCCTACTATAACAGTAGGGCTATGGTTTGTGAAAGTCATTTCCTACCTCCACTTGCCAGGATTTTTAGTCCTGTTGACAGGTTATTTGACCACCGCCTGTGACTCGGCGTTAAGTTGCTCTTTTAGCACCACCCGGGGGACACGTGTAGGGTGTGCCTGGATAAGGTGGTAGATCCTACGGACGCGACCAACGTAAGACAGTTGCATTTCACGCGACGTCGCCTGCAAGTCGAGCGTGATACCTCTTCTATTGTTTCATTTCGTAGTAATACATTTATAATATTGCTATTTAAATATGTTTTATTGAAATGAGATACATACATACATAACATCACGCCTTTTATCCCCGAAGGGGTAGGCAGAGGTGCACATTACGGTACTTAATGCTATTGTACCACGTAACAACCACTTTTCACTATTTTATGTTATGAAATCCATGTAATAGGCGGTGAGCCTATTGCCATATACCGGGCACAATTTCTCCTCCGTAGACTCCGTGCTACCACTGAGATTTTTTTTAAACTTAGTAATATTTTGCTCGACCCGGGAATCGAACCCCTTGCTCGGCAGTGGCACTTGCGGCCACTCGGCCAAAGAGGCAGTTTAAAAAATCTATTTCGTATAATAAGTGTCGTAATGTGCAACTCTGCCTACCCCTTCGGCGACAAAAAGCGTGATGTTTAAAACTATCAAATCTTAGAAAACTCGTTAAGAAATACTAAATGTAGATAGACTAATACATTCTGAATACTTTTTTAGACCTTTTTACTCTCAAATTTTCAGAACTGGTGACAAATACCCGTGAGTAACAAAGTATGTAATAAAAAACACGTACGATTGTTTTAATAAATAATGCCATCTATTGGTAATTAATATTATAACGACGCCCTAAACGCCAGCCGGCATTAACAAAAAAAAAAGAAATGATATTTTGTCAAAAATGTTCTAAAATTCGAAAGTGTCACATTTGACACAAATATGACAAATTGGCGGCAAAAAGTGAACGCAACATATTCCCGCGAATACCACAGATGTTTTTATGAAGAACTTTATAAAAATACAACTATTTGAGTATTTATTTGAACTTTTTTGGTTACACGACACCTCATTATAGCTGCAAAGTCTATTTTTTAAATCAATAGCGAAGGGTGAGTCTTTGGAATAATGTGGATACGACAGGGAAGGGTATTCAATATTTTTTTTAATAAATATTAAAATAATGGGCCGGCTCGACAGAAGTGGTAACAAGGCCTCACAGAAAGCCAACGTGAAACAACGCTTGCGTTGTGTTTCGTCGTGTGAGTGAGGTTACCGGAGGCCCAAATATCCCCCCTCAAATTCCTAATCCTCAAAAGGCCGGTAACACATTTGTAATTTGTAACCACAGACATAGATCGTGTCTGTGCTTGTAACGCCTCTGGTGTTCCCGGTGTCCATGGGCGGCGTCGATTGCTTACCATCAGGATCCGTCTGCTCGTTTACCGACTTAGCCCATAAAAGAACCTCTGAGAAACCTAAACCAATTGAAACTATTATCGCTAACCCATCTGCTAATCGTGGACGTTATAGAAAACATTAGGCGTCTATAATATCCGTCTGCTCGTTTAGCAGGTTATACTATAAAAAAAACAGAACCTAACGGGTAACCGGGGCTCCGGCTCGACGTGCAAGAGAAGGAACGGGGTGGCAGTCATTCGTTGATTTTCCCCCCTTAATAAAAAAAAAACTAAAAAACGCTATTTATAACATAACTAAATAGGTACAGATGAAATTAATATTACGTAGTGTATCTTTGTACGTACTTAAATACTGAAAAATAATTAATGAATTTTTATTTGAAAGTGTCTACTTACACAATTATTTTCATATTTGCTTATATATGCTGGCAACACTGCCAATGTCAACACATCGATCTATAAATTTATATTGAATTTTAATGTTTATTTGATTAAAAGTAATTGAAACAGTGTTTAAAAAACTCAGTGCATCACAATTCACTACTGACAGTGTTATCTTACGGAAATTCTGTGAAATACGTTAGTTGTGATACCGACAGTGTTTTTTGTCTAAAATTCTTAAAATTACTACAATAAACCTATTATTATACAGTGAATGATCGTGCATGAAGACGGAAGTGGTAAAACATTAACTTAAATTAACAAGGAAATATTTCAAAGTGTGTTCAATACAATTTTAGTATATCAGAAACCAGTAGTTCTTTCAAAATTTTCCAGTTGTAATGTAAACAAATAACAGGTGACTCATTGCTTATGACATTGACCAATCACAAACAACTGGTTAAAAGTTTTGACGTAAAAACTTTCGTTCAGAAACCCGTTTGAACAATATAACACGATTTGAACACAAGTCTTTTGAGTGTTTCGTTAAAACGGGGTTGCCAAGTTCTAAAAATCTAGTATTTGGTAGAAATTGATGCATTTTATGGGAAATAAGATAATTACCTCTACTTTGGCTATAAAAGCGACCTCAAAATGTCTGCCCTAGTCGTATGTTATAAATGTAAAAAGTCGGTTGACATAAAAAAAACCGCACTGTGCTCCGTTTGCAACTACAGATTTGAACCCGATTGTGATGGTTACCCAGCACAAACATACAAACTAATGGACCCAGAATCAAAGAAAAACTGGCGCTGTAAAACATGTATAACAAAAATGGCAACTAGTTCTACAGATAATATATCGCATGTTAATCTACTAAGTAGTCCAACAAAAATATGCATCACTCCAATAAGTAATGTTACGTATAGAAACAAACCATGTCAAGCTACCTTTGCAACAGAAAACTCATTTGGGGCGTTTTCGGAAGTTTCAGAAAATGAAGATGAGCATTCATCATTTATTTCAACATCTTCAAATATTATGAACAGAAGCTATCCTGAAATACAGAGGTCTAACGATGACGTTGATGAATTGAAGAATAAAATATATAAACTTGAAGAAAGCTTAAAAATTGCTGAAAATGAAATAGAAAAATTACTGTTAGAAAATAGTGCACAAGCTGAACAAATTAATCACTACAAATTAACAGTTAACAAGTTGAAACATGTATGTACAAGTACAATTAAGAAGAAACCCATTACAAAACGTAAAAGTCTAGTACGATCTAAGCTTGATTTCTTAAACACACAAGAAAGTCCGATTAAAAAATCTGAATTAAGGTCATCATCTAGTACACACACAGGTAACAAACTACTATGTTCTAAGAATGAAAAATTTATCGATGATATTCCAAAATCATCCAAATTGTTAATTTACCCAGAAGCAAACGACACTACTGTTTCTCAGGTTAGGGAAGATACAACAAAATATATTCATAGGGAATTAATAGATAATAGAAATAAAACGTACTTCAGCAAAATTTGTGTAGTTAGTGATAACAATACAAATAATATTCTAAAAACAGCTGAAAATGTTTTCCCAAATAATAAAATCTGCCATTACTGTCTCCCAAATGCTGGAATAACGGAAATTCTGTCAGGACTTGACTTAAAACTTGTTAATTACACTCTGAAAGATTTTTGTATAATTTTGTTAGGTGAAAGAGACTTTGTCGTTTCTAAAAACTATGAATCATTGGTAGATTACATAAAAAGTAAGCTTGAAAAAATAACACATACTAATGTTATTTTGTGTGTCCCAAATTTTAAACTAAAGGGTAACGTAATGTTGTTTAATAAGAGAATAGAAGCATTCAATCAACATCTGTATTTAAGTAACAAGAAGTTTGAATATACGTATACGTTTGACACTAATAAACATTTGAAATATACGTACGATATGTTCTCTAAATTTACGGGAAAAGTGAATAATATTGGAATGGAAAGAATATTTTATAAACTAAATAAATATATACAATACTTAAACACATTTTATGAAAATAATTATGACACTGGAGATACAATACATACAGAAAATTTAGATAAAATTGGTCAATTAAAACCTGGCACTATTCCATATTATTTTCCAAAATTAACAGATGTTAAATCAAATCGACACTGCAATGAATCTATACTTCAGATCAATTTTCCATCTCCTAGTGATACTTGTTCTCCAACCCTCGCATTGCAGAATCAAACTATAGATAATACATCTACTCCACAAGTATCAAATGAGCTTTTTCGTGTTTAAACACATAAATATTCTGCACCAAAACATAAATGGCCTTGTCTCTAAGTCAGAACTTTTAATGTTAGCTCTTGAAAATGAACAAAATCCTATAAATGTGCTTTGCATTACTGAACATAATATGGTAGAAACGGACAGTAACATATTAAATATTAATAATTATAAACTGGCTTCTTGTTTCTATAGGAAAAATCGCCGCGGTGGATCCTGTATCTTAATAGAAAATTCATTTCAATATGCACCAATTAATGATTTCAGTAGTTACTCACTTGAAAATATAATTGAATGTTCTGGCATTGAGTTAATAGACTATAAAATATACGTCATATGTGTCTACAGACCTCCAAGACCAAATACAGAGGATATACATAAATTCTTCCAAAACCTAAACTCCCTTCTTGGTCGACTTTGTTATGGTAAAAAAAAAGTGATAATTTGCGGTGACTTTAATATAAATATGCTCAAAAATACTTATGAAGCATCTGAATTTATGCAAATCCTACACAGTTACAACCTAAAATTGGGCATCAATGAACCAACACGGATATCAAGCAAGACTTGTATCGATAATATTATATTTAATGTTAAAGGATGTTCCGCAAAGGTTATTGAATTTGCACTTTCTGATCACACCGCACAGTTGCTTTCATGTCCAGTTAAATCTAGTTTCTTTCTTAAATCATGGAACATAGAAAAAAGAGATTACTCTAAAGAAAACATTTGTAAATTCAAACAATGCATAAATTCTCTACATTTCAATGACGTCTTTTTGAACACAGATCCAAACCTAGCATTCAATGAGTTCTATGAAATATTTCACCTATTCTATAATCTTTGCTTCCCAACTATACAGATAAGAATATCAACAAGATCTCGTCCTCGATGGATCACTAAAGGTCTTAGAGTATGCTGTAAGCGTAAACGACAACTTTTGTGGGAATACAGAAAAAATCCTACAGAAAATAATAAAAAATCATTTTTATCTTTGTCTTCAAAATTAAATCAGATAATAAAATTAACGCAAAAGTCACGTAATGATAATTACATAAATACTGCTCGAAATAAGTCACAAGCTACTTGGAAGATAATAAATACAAATAAATTTAATGTCCCTAAAGATCAAATACAACAGATAACTGTTGATGGTAATATTATAACTGAACCTAAACAGATTGCTAACTATTTTAATAATTTCTTTATTGACAAAATTAAAACTTCTACACCAAATAATCCAAGATCTCGAATAACGCGCGAAATCTCATTCGAACCAAATTCTATATTTATGCATCCAACTATACCAGCAGATATATACAGAATAATTAAAGGCCTCAAGAACACAAATAGTACTGGATATGATGATATATCAACAAAAATATTAAAACACGTATCTACTAAATTATCGTATATTCTTAGTCATATAATAAATTTAAGTATAACAAATGGAGTCTTCCCAGAAAAACTGAAATTAACTGTAATTAAACCATTATTTAAAAAAGGCAATAAAAATGAGGTGAACTGCTACCGCCCAATAGCTCTTGTACCAGTCATATCAAAGATATTTGAGAAAGTGATCCATGACAGTATTTACAATTATTTTGAGAAAAATAACTTATTTTGTACCGAACAAATTGGCTTTCGTAAAAATAAATCCATTAATATAGCAGTATTTAATTTTCTACAAAACATATTAACTGACATGGATAAAGGCGGACAAACGTGTGCATTGTTTATGGACCTCACGAAGGCATTTGATTATGTGGACCACAAAATACTCCTTAATAAATTATACGCTTATGGTGTCAGAGGAAATATACATAACTTGATTAAATCATACTTAAGTAATAGATCACAAGTAACGCAAATAACAAGGATATGTCCCTATGCTAAAAAAATGATAAATTATTCATCCTCTTGTAGAAAAGTTACATCTGGAGTTCCACAAGGAAGTGTACTGGGCCCGCTTCTTTTTATAATATACATTAATGATCTCCCAAAGGCCACTAAATACAACACATTTTGTTTGCTGATGACAGTACTATAGTGTTCACAGGAGACAATAAATCACGCATGGAACTTGAGATAAACATGACTTTAGATAACATCATAAAATGGCTAACATTAAACAATTTACACATAAATCTCAACAAAACAAATTTCATGACATTCAGAAATAGAGTTAGTAAAATAGCAAACATGAATATAAATTATCGCGACACCAAGATCCAAGAAGTTGACGTTACGAGATTTCTGGGTATATACATAGACAATAATATAAATTTTAAAGAACATATCCATCTACTGTGCACTAAATTGAATGCTTTTTCTTATGCATTGTTCAAAATTAAACAAACGGTTAATATTTCTACAGTCCTTACAGCCTACAATGGCTATGTTGTACCTGTTTTGAAGTATTGTGTTATTTTTTGGGGCAATACTACTAATAAAGAAGCTGTGTTTAAAGCCCAGAAGAGGTGTATCCGAGCCATAACCAATATAAAAATAACGGACAGCTGTAGACCATTGTTTTTAAAATTAAATATTCTTACTTTACCTTGCATATATATTTTCGAGGTTATAATGTTTGTTAGAAGGAATACACACTATTTTAATAAGTTACACAGTAAAAGACACAAATTCAATATATGTCTACCAAGCAACAAAACAACATTATTAAATAAAAATATATGTATGGCTCCACGCATATATAATCATTTACCAAATTCATTTCTGGGCATAAGTGATGAAAATGTATTTAAAAACAATGTTAAAACACTGTTACTGGAAAAGGCATATTACTCTGTCACAGAATATTTACAGGATAAGCTTATGTAATGTTTACCTCACTTGTAAAATACTAGTACTACTAAGTGCCTAATATGATCTTTCTTTTAAATTTGCATGCCTTTAAGGTAGAATATGGTTAATGGACACTATTTTGTATAAGACCTTTTTTTTTTTTTTGTACCCATGTTCGCAAATGAATAAATGATTTGATTTGATTTGATTTGATTTGATATTTACCTACAAACCAGTCCTCTGCGGTTTCATCCACTGTTTCACCTACTGGGCAGCGTCTTATAGCCTAACTATCTTAGAGCCTTCCTCAATTAATAGACTATACAATACAAAAGTTGCGGAGAACCTAACGGGTAACCGGGGCTCCGACTCGACGTGCAGGAGAAGGAACGGGGTGGTTTTAGTCAGTAAGAGTCTGACACTCCCCTCCGCCTCACCCAGGCGGGAGAAATTATTCGATGATTTTCCCCCCTTAAAAAAATACAATACAAAAAATTTTTGAACCAATAGCTCCCAATAGTTCCGAGTACATCTTCACATCCACAAGTTTCTTACTCAAAAAAAGAAAGCAGTAGCATCGTATTTTTTGTATCAATAAATCTGTCAGAGGGCGCGAACCCGCGGGGTGTCACTAGTCGACACAGCGCATTACACCGTTTGGGTAAATTTACTTAATTAAAGGTTAAACTTTTACTAAAAATAATATTAGTTTTTAACTGTTTTTAGAGGTTTCTATTCGTCTGTTTTTGTATTTAAACTGTCAAACACCGAGCGGTCACCGGTGACCGCAACCTATTGTTCTTTAATTGTGTCTATAATGATGGTACTCAACAAGTTAATTTGTAGGCATAACATAACATAACATAACATCACGCCTTTTATCCCAGAAGGGGTAGGCAGAGGTGTATATTTAACGGCACTTAATGTCATTGTACAATGTAATGTACCACCCACTTTTTACTATTTATGTTATGAGTCCCATGTAATAGGGGGCCTAATGCCATATACCGGGCACAATTCCAGACTCCGTGCTACTACTAAGAATTTTTGAACATGACCAGTAATACTTTGCCCAACCCGGAAAATTAAACCCGAAACCCCTTGCTTTGGCAGTCGCAATTGCGACCACTTGGCCAATGAGGCAGATAATTTGTAGGCATGTAGTTGTACATTTCAATTAATTCAATACATAATTTATGAATAAATATATGCAACTTAAAATTAAACAAATCTAATATTAATATTGTCTATAAATACAAATTACTAAAAACTAAAACATATTTTATTTTAAACAAATTTAATTTTAAGATGTAAAATCTTAAAATTAAATTTAAAATGACGCTTCATCTTCAATTGCTTTCTACATAACATCGTGATGTCTTTTAGCCCTTTGAGTACCGTCATTATAGACACAATTAAAGAACAATAGGTTGCGGTCACCGGTATCCTCGAGGTGTTTGACAGTTTAATTCGCGAAGGAGTAGGTAGATAGAAGTTTACAAATACAATGTAACAACACCTATTTCTACTAGTTCTGTCACTTCTGTTACGAATTCTCCCATACCATGATAAGGGGCTTATTGCTGTGTATCTAGTACGATTCCAAATTCCGTGTTATTTTGAAGCGTAAAAATTTCATACGTGTCTTGCTCGATACGGGAATCAAATTCCAGACCACTTGTTCTATAGTTGCACTTGCATTCACTAGACCAACGAAGTACTTTTTGAACTACCATGTGCTGCTAATATTATTCTGAATATGACTACTTCGCAGAAAGGGGAGACGGCATCCCAGTTCCCCTCGCTCCGTACCATGGTCTGAACTAGAGCCGGACGCGAAAGGTCGCCTTCGCCGATCACATCCCTGATGATAGGGCGATGCTCAGCCTACGCAGGGCACACCATCACGGTATCCTCCACCGTGTCCTATTCAGATACCATACGGAAGAATGAACGAATGAAGAAAAATGTCATGAAAAGCTCTGAACTTATCATTTGTTATCATAAATTTGGAATCACCAATCCGCCTTGAGAATGCGTGGTGAGTAACGCTCATACTTTCTTCATGTGAGAAAAGACCTTTACTCAGCAGACTAATGAAGATCTTCCATATCATCATCTCGCTATAACACGTAGGAGCAAGACATACGTAACGAATTAAACACTAAAATAAAGACAACACATTGATTTATCTCACAAAAGGGGTAGCGAGACATAATAGCCCGGCAATTTGTCCACAGTCACTGGCAGACAATTATTCGGTATGGCAACATTGTTATCGGACCCCTGCAATGTAATCTGTGCTCACTAATGAATTTAATTGACTCTCTGGAGACGGTGTTGCCATAAATTATTATAGTCTTTGTTATATTTCATGATTTATTGGAGTTTGTATTGTGATTTGTGATAACTGTGTATCTTCACGCCTTTGGCTTTATTTGTTGAGAGAGGTAGAGGTGTGCAAAGGGGTCATAAAGACCAGTAAATGGCGTATAGTGATGACATAATTCTTTTATAAACTATTTGTTTTTACATAATATATTTGATGGGCCGACGTTTTTAACCGGATGGAGCGCGTCGTCCCATAAGCAACCGACTTCAACCTATACTTACCTACTGTCGCGGAGAACCTAACGGGTAACCGGGGCTCCGGCTCGACGTGCAGGAGAAGGAACGGGGTGGTTTTTAGTCAGTAAGAGTCTGACACTCCCTTCCGCCTCACCCAGGCGGGAGCAGTCATTCGATGATTTTCCCCCCTTAAAAAAAAAAAAAAAAAAAAAAATACTTACCTACTAAAACCTTCTCCTAAGTGCAACAAACACTTTTCTGAAAATCGCCTCAAAATCGGTTCAGCAAATTGCACACAAATATACATACAAACAAACCTCCTTCTGTCGGTTTAAAATAGAATTCACGTATCACGACCTTTACTCTTCCCGTGGTTTTCCTAAGATCTTTATTATAGGATGCCACAATTGCCAGAGACGTCACAGAGATCTGATGACCTCCTACCCACCTGCCAAGCGTTGTATTATAGCAAACCCCTCTTTTGTAGAGTGGGGCTATAGTCCAGGGTGTTCTGTTGATAACGATATATTTGTTTGGCCAACGTTTGACCACTATCTCACCTGGTGGTAAACGATGATGTGGTCTACGATGGAGCGTATCTTCCCATAAGCAACCTATTCACTCAGACTTTGAAGACACCCAGGTAATGCCCCTCAGGAAACACAGAATCTGGCAAAGAATTCCACTCCTAATTATAATGACGATTAATAATACGCCCACTGTCGACATCGCCGCGACCTGCGCACGTTCATCATAAGGATGGCTTCTGTGGCTCGAAACTAGTAAATCTCTTCTCAGTATGTTCACGTGAGTAACCCGCGATAGTTAGTTCACTTTTCGTCTTTTGCTTGTCAGTACATATCGAATACGTAATAATTATATCTGTATACCTATGCCAGACACTTTCTTTACTAAGAAACATAAATAGAAACATCTAAAACATTTTGTACAACCCAAAACTCAACAACAGACGTGATTATCGCGAACAAAAAAAAAACAAAAACACTAAACAAAATAAACATTCAAATTAAGAATAAAAAGCGAGATTATACGGTCAATTTACGATTTCCACCCTTATGTCGAGGTGATTAGAGCATATGTCCAACTGCGCGTGTAATTATTGGTAATCATCATGGGATTATCCCTTGAGATTGGACTCTCCCTCTTTATATCTACTGCAGTCTCGACAGTGCAATGTTAACGACGAAAATCGGTCGCTAAGTTTTGTCGATGAATAATGAACTTTATGAAACATTTACAAACCCGACATAAATAATTGTGATTGCGATCAAATTAACTTAATCAGTCAATCAGACAAACTTACATAATTTTGTCACAGTGGTGGAGTACTTTTTTTATCTGCGAAATGACGACTACACGTTGTAACGTTATGAAAAAACAAATTGTGTTTGAAAAACAGTTTTTTCGCTACTTAGCATAAATCTCAATACGTTGTATTAGGGTCATTTATTTTATCATTATCTGGATTTGTTCTACGAAAGAAAGCTCACTTATTTGTTAATTTTGCAAATGCCTCCTTCTCCTTTACAATAATTCAAAATAAAATTATACTAGAGTTTGATTTAGCGACCAATTGTTGTCGTTAACAATGTCGAGACTACACAGCACAGGGAAGGTACAGGGGCAGGTGATGTGACATATTAAACTCTCTGAAATTGTTGTAAAAAGATACGTAGGTACAAAGGGTTGTGAAGTAATTATAGAATTGGAGCATTTTATAAACTTTGTAAGTGGAGGAGTAGTAACTAATTAAGTATGATTTGGAAAATTGACGCCGACGCGCGGGAATACGCAGAAGGGTAAATAATGTCTGTTACCTAAAAAAAATTATACTGTTAACTCGTCGAGTACCGTATTTATAGACACAATTAAAGAACAATAGGTTGCGGTCACCGGTGACCGCTTGGTGTTTGACAGTTTAAATCATTGGACATTCAATTTAAGACAGTTACAGAGTAATCATTGGACATTTAGGGCGCTTTCACGCGTTCCGTCCGTTTGCCGGACAGCCGCTGCCGGGTACCCGACGGCACAGTGTATACAAATTACGTCGGTACGTGTGAAGCTACAGTACATGACCATACACTGCACTGCACCGCGCCGCCGGATACCTGGCGTCGGCTACCCTAAAACCAGAACGTATGAGAAGGCACTAAAGATTCCTATATAATATATGGTGAAGAACAAACCGGTAGTGAATATTGTGTTTACGTTTAATATTCTTTCAACAAACTTGAAGTTACCTACGTTGCCGTGAGGAAAAACAACACATTTCACTAGAACGATAAATTTTCCATTAATAAATAATTTAGGTTCACTGAAGATAATAATAATAATAATAAAGCCCGCAGGGCACCTTGAGGCGAGGTGACGGGCATTAGCGATCCCGCGGGCTACCATCATCCCGAGTGCTCCAGGGAGAAGTCACCGTTCCTTCTTCTCCGGCTTGCCTTAATTGGCTGGCTGGAGTGAAAGATGACAAGGAACAGGTCTCCCACCTCTGGCTTGCCTTCATTGGCCGTCCAGAGTGGAGTCGCGAGAGCAGTAATCCTGCTCGGAGGGTAAGAAACTATTCGTAAGTCGCGAGTGGGCCAGGGATGCAGGAGGCTTCGGCTGGAGCAGATGATCTGAGTAGAAAGCGGTGGTAGTTTCTTAACCCTTCAGCCACTCACATTCTCGTTGCCCCTCTGTTGCTATATCTAGCAACCATTCCCGGGGCCCGGTCGGTGAGTTGGCGAGTCTCCGCCTGCCATTTTTACGTGTAAAAATTACATTGTTTCGGCAGGTGCCATAGTCATCCATAGTTCCCAATTTACCAGTCCACAGCAACCCATCCATAGCCCCACGTTCTTTTTTTCCATTATTCACAATAGTCCTACACTAACCGGGGACTGTCCTTGGGTGCATTTCCATAGTGCATACAGGGATAGTCGCCGGTTTGTGTGTCCATTACATTTATATTAAAGTTGTCTAAAGGGCCTCTGCGCAGTTGGCTTCGGCCCCTCGTATGCCTCCCAAATGACCGGGACCCTGTGGTCCCGTGAATGGTAAAGACATAATAATAATAATAATAACCTTTATTGTACACCTTAAATAAATGGAATATACATTAGCGTTATAATAAAAAATAGTAGGGTACAAAGGCGGCCTTATCACTAATAGCGATCTCTACCAGGCAACCTTTGGGTGAATGGAGCATTGTTCGATGAAAGTGGAGGTTGTTCTTGGTGTACTCAGGTACTTATAAATTATATGTACAAAATATATATTCTCTAAATAAATAGTATATTTAAAATAAAATATAATACCTATAATAATTAGACCTTATACATACAAACATATCCATATAAATATCCATACATACAACATATATATATATAAATATATATATAGATATATACACAAATAAAAATATAGCACAGATGATGAATAGGTAACAGTAAAAGAAAAAACAAAAAAGAAATAGTAATGGACTACAACGTGGCGAGATAGTGGTTTTTCACGAGTGCTTTGAACGTAACAAGTGACTCTGCTTGTCTGACAGAAAGTGGCAGAGCATTCCACAGTCGAACAGCTCGTACTGTAAAAGATCTGTCGAATGATCTACTCGCATGCTGGGGCATCTCAAGCTTCATATCCTCCGACGACCGTACTGGTCTAGAATGTGTGTCATGGTAGAACTGGAAACGTTCTTTGAGATAGTGGGGGGTAGTAGGATTAAACAGTATACTGTAGAGTAAGGATAAGATATGAGTATCCCGGCGAAGGCGGATCGGCAGCCACTTGAGTTTAGCGCGATATTCGGAAATATGATCATATTTGCGTAAACCAAATATAAACCGTATACTAAAATTTTGGAGTCGCTCAAGTTTATCTAGCTGCACTTCGGTAAGATCTGGATAGCTGACGTCAGCATAATCGAGGATGGGAAGAAGAAGTGATTGAGTAAGCGCAATTTTAGTAGCAGTCGGAAGAAAGTTCCGAAGTCTACGCAAAGACCTCGCAGACGCAAACATTTTCCGACTTACTTGTTTCAGTTGAGGTTCCCAAGTGAAGTCTCGGTCCATGACAATACCCAAGTCTTTTACTGTGTCACTGTATGGGATTGTGGTACCATTAAAAATAATTGAAGGGATCTGCGACCACATAATTTTACAGCGTAAGCGGGGGCTACCAACAACAATGACCTGTGTTTTCGCAGGGTTAACTTTCAAACCATAGGTCGTACTCCATTCCGAGATTCGTGCCAAGTCCGTATTCACCATCTTTACTGCCTCGGAGAATTCATTAGGAGGTGCTTGTGAGTAAATTTGCAGATCGTCGGCATACAAGTGGTAGGAAGACAGAAGTTCATTAGAAATGGAGTTTATAAAAATTGCGAAGAGTAGAGGAGAAAGAACGCCCCCCTGCGGTACGCCAGCAGCCGTATCAGACCAGGAAGAGTATGAACCCTCAATGGCGACACGCTGCCGGCGGCCAGACAGGTAACTACGAAAGAAATCAATCACAGTTGGAGATATGTTAAGAGAGCCCAATATTCCAAGCAGTATATCAAAATCAACGGTGTTGAAGGCATTGCTAAAGTCTAGCAAGGTGAGCAGAGTTAGATTGCCGTTTTCAACACCGGATCGTATGTCATCAGTGATATGGACCAAAGCCGTAGTGGTACTATGTCCCGGACGAAACCCGGATTGGTAAGGATTAAGGAGACTGTGTTTGGTAAGGAAAGCGCTTAGCTGGTTATAAATAAGACGTTCCAGAACTTTAGAAAGGAAGGGTAAAATAGAAATAGGGCGATAGTTGGAAAAGGATTCTGGATTAGGTTTTTTAGGAAGTGGTGTAACCTGCGCTTCCTTCCATGCAGAAGGGAAGACGCTGCTGGACATAGAATAGTTAAGGATGTGGCAGATGACAGGAAGGATCTCATCCAAGACAGGGAGTATCATTTTGCGACTGATGCAGTCAGTCCCTACCGCATTGGAACTGATGGAAATTATGCTCTTCCTAACACTACAAGCTGTGAATTGATTGAAGAAAAATGGTGGATAGTCGGGAGCAGGAAGGGAAGAAAGATTTTTTAAGGTTTTGGATTTGATAAACCCATTAATGTAAGGTGAAGAAGAAAAGTGCTTATTTAGGGATTCAAAATCCAAGCTCCCAGAAATACCATCCTGACGCTGTTTGCCAACTCCCATAGTTTTTAGAAATGTCCAGACCTTGGCCGGATCGCCGTTTTCTACTGACTTATGAATATGGCGGCGTTGTGCGTCCCTACACATCTTGTTGCTACGATTCCGGGCTGCAATATACTCTTCGCGGTTCCCCGGATTAGGTTGGCGTTTAAATTTGGCCTTTGCCGCTGCCTTCTTATGAATCACGACCTTCAGGTCATCCGTCAACCACGGTGCAGGCACATGCTTCATTTTAACTGGTCGTATTGGAGCATGAATGTCATACAACTCAATTAACTTGTTGTTAAAGACATTAATCTTCTCATCAATTGCGTCAGCGGCAAGGAGCTTAGACCAATCAATGTTGCCGGCATCCTCACGAAGCCTATCATGGTCCATACCACTAAAATTGCGCTGAAAGAGAGTTTTGGGTTTAGATTTAGGAGGACAGATTTTGTACGAAAGAAAGATTAAGTCATGATAGGAAAAATTGTCAGCAGAACATTGTCCGTGCTTGACAACGTGTTGATCGGACGAGACAAGGATAAGATCAAGAAGAGAAGGTGAACAGTTAGGAAAGTGGTGAGTGGCACCCAGGGGAAGAAGAGACAAGTTGAGTGATTGAGCAATGGATTGAAGTAAAGAGGAGCGGGAATCTTGTTTCAGAAGACAGGTGTTAAAGTCACCCATTATTATGCTGTGACTGTAAGAGGGAGTTAAGTTCAGAAGTAAATTTTCAAAAGAGGAAAAATAGTCAACACGTAGTGAAGGACAGTAATAGACACCGAGCAATACTCTGGAATTGCGCAGTGTTAGTTCCAAGAAGAGATGCTCGCCAGCGTTCCGCGGCGGAGGCTGTGGTGACATATCAATTATTTTAAAGGAAATATTTGCTCGAAGATATATGGCAACCCCGCCACCGCCGCAGCCCGTGCGATCATTTCTTATCAACTGGTATCCAGGTAGAGAGTAGGAAGTAGAAGGGAGACAAGGTTTTAACCAAGATTCAGAGACAAGGATAGCATGAATATTCTTACAGTCAAGGTTCGCCAGCATATCGTGGTAATGAGCTGGAATACTCTGTGCATTTATATGGACTACATTAAGATTTTTCGGTACATCGGAGACCGGGACTCAAGTGTATCAGCAAGAGATGGTAAACTTGTAAAGCTGTCATTATCAGTATTCGCAGAAGTAAAACTTTCATCGATACTCTGCATGTAACCATTCATCATTCAGTATTATTTAATAAAATATTATAAGTGATAAAATATATTAAAATAAATATAGATCTAAAATAAATAATAGAAAATAAAATAAATAAAAAAAAAATGTATAAAGTGGTACGTATGTGCAAGTATCACTTAGGTCCACCTGCCGGTTGCGTGTTATAATTTAAAGATATAATCTATGACTATCTCACAACACAATACTTCGCTCGGGTAAAAATTACAGTTTAGCCAAGGAGAAAAAGAGATGAAAAAATAAATAAAAAATAATAATAAGTAGATGTAACAACAAATATATATATCAAAAAGAGAAATAGGATAAAATAAAATAAGATCTAAAAGAGCAAAGAGATAAAATTACACATACGTGTACAAATTATCATTCATCTATAAAATAAAATAATGTTATTAAACATCATCTGCATTGATGTTGTCTATGGTTTCATAGACAATTCACGCATCCGATGTCAAACCTGGAACGCAACTATTAACTTGACGCTTGACAAGAAGTGTCAAACGTCAGAAACAGTAAACAATGTTTACATTAGAAACCGGTGAAGTTTCAAGAAGATAATTGTATATTTAAAGGGTAAATGCAATTTATAAGTTTTGAGAGGTGAAACGAAAAAATTCATTAAATAGAAATAAAATACATTGTGGGGTATTGGAGTTGTTGCTACAAACAAAGGAAATAGAAATGGATTTGTTACCCGAACGAAGCAAGATCAATGGGGTTACTTTTTATTGGCGCCGCGCTTCCCCTCCGAGCCACAGCCGCAGGAGATCGCTCGGGGACTGCTGCAGGAGACTGCTCGGTGACTGCTGCAGGCTCGCCGATCTCACGCAAGTCGCCGAGAGTCAGTATGCGGTGTCTGATGCCATCCGGTCCCAGAACGTAGATGCGGCCCCCCTTAGTCCAGCAGTTCACCACACCGAACTTATCTCGCGCCGCCATGAATACCTGGTGCCGCGTCTTCGTAAGGAACTCGGACAAAGTGACACCCGTACCCTTGAGCTTGGTTTTGTTATACCACACCTTGTCTCGGGTATCCACGTCGTGCATTTTCACCAATATGGGTCTGGGCTTGGATTTGTTGGCGAAGCTGCCGACTCGGCGACATCTACGGACATCAGAGGTACCTAGGTTCCCCATACCGAGCTTTTCCTGAATCACATTAGCAACCACCGCTGATGTGTTCTCATTGCTGTTCTCAGGAACTCCGTGGATCAGCAGCATCTTTCTGCGGCCTCTCATCTCCTGCTCATCCATATCACGGGCAAAGAACTCCATCTGCCGCTGCAGGCACTCAAGGGCATCAAGAGTGAAACGCTTGAAGGCCCAGTAGTCCTGTGCCAGACCTGAGGTGCCGCCAGATGCAAGCTTAGATGGTGTACTGCAGTGTCCCGCCTCAAATCTTGACATTCGTTCTCTGAATTCTGCCCTCATCTCAGCCAGTGTTCCACTCAGTGCCTCCACCGCGTTCATGTTGCATAAAGTTTAATGCAGAGGTAGTCTTTTAGGTTTAGAAATGTCGTAACACACTAAGCCAGCAGGTAGTGCCTTTCAGTGAGTACTTATGGTGATAAATACTATTAAACAACAAATAAATTTATTTATTTTGGGAGAGACGCTTTCCCTGTGTCTTTCACTTCGAACACCTACCCGCAATAATAATAATAATAATTTATTAACACTACAATCGAAAAAAAAAAAAAAAAAAAAAAAAAAAAAAAAAAAAAAAAAGAAGATACAGATAATACCCTTAAAAAAATAAAGTCATGTCAACTCATGATCACAACGTAACGCCATCTATAGACACGAAACTGAATTATTATAACAACAAAGTACAGCTCCCGAAAACTAGGTGGCGTTAAATTAAATTAGTCGTTTTTTAGGGACGGAAAGGGTCGACAAATAAGTATCGAGTATCGATTTGTTTGTTTTTGTGTGAAAATTGTAATTCCGTTACGTCATTAGGCAATGTAAATGTATACTTATAATAGAGAAGATGTAATTGATTTTATTACTGAGATCAATTTTGGAATTTGGGGGTCGTTATCACTACCACGTCAAGTCACCCTCTGGCTACCAAGGGATGACAAAAGAAGCAGAGGTCGCCAAGTCAGGAGATGGGAAGATGACTTGAAACTGACAGCGGGACCATTCTGGTTGAGGGTGGCAAGAGACAGAACACATTGAAAAGAATTGGAGAAGGCCTATGCCAAAAGTCACACCAAACTTAGGGATCTCTTGTAATCCTATGTTTAGGAATAAAAGGCTATTATTATTATATTATTATTATCACTACCACATCAGTCACCTTCGCTGCTGAAAATTAGACTTCCGCTCGTAACATACGGATCGCCAGTTGAAAGCAATATGCATCCAGTGGTCCGCTGTGATTTTTATTAGGTCTTCTGTTCGGGAATAATTCCAAATTAAAACATAAAATATTTTGTCGTCATTTATTCATAAAGACAATTCAATAAATGAACGCACTAAGTTACAATAACTTTGAGATATGTCACTTAAATACTAATCGGTGGTGTCTATTACGGCTTTATTTGAATTTTTTATAATTTAATCTGAATACTTTATTAGCAATATGAAGTTTATAGGGTAAATATATTTGAAATATCATTCTTAAAGGTTTTAAACCTTGAAAGTAGAGTGGAGAGAGTATGAGTATAATATATAACTTTAAGCCCGCAATATCACCACCTTTGCGTTATATTCATAATTATGTATATAATAAGCTACAATACTCGCTATTGATATAATAGATCAGTTACTGGAAGACAAATCGTATGGCTTTTAATATTTTAGTACAATATCATTAATACAAACGCACCGATATGTACGTAATGCTACCAAACTATTGAGGAAAAAAATTCTACGGGAGTACAATACAAAATATTAGGAAAATAGAATTATATATTTTTTTAATTATCATTTTTCATTTCTCATCTAGTAGAAAAAGTTTTCAGAAACATCAGAATTCTTAAAATGAATTTTTAAATTTATTATTATAAGATAGTTAGAGCCCGACTAAACTATGGGAAAATCCGTCGTCGATCCCGTAATCTTGCGTTTAAATTATGGTTTTGTGCAAAAAATAATCTCTTATGTCATTTAAAAGGGTGTTAAAAGGGTTTAACAGTTTGCTGTGCGTAAAAAACAATTAGGAACCCACTTTTTCTTATACCAGTGCCTCTTCAAGCATTACGTTCTCAAGTCGAGCTCTATTAAGAGTAAAAACGTTGAAGAGAAACAGTGCTAGTCCAAATGGTAAAATTCGAAAAGTGGCTTACTTAGACAAGAAATATGTACATACAATAGAATGAGAAAAGCTATTGTAATGTAATAAATATATCGAAAAATTTAAATATACGAAAACAAAGCAAGGAGCTGATGTCAAACAAAGGCTATGTACAGCTAAGCGATTAAGGGACTATAAACCTAACTTAGATCTAGCCCTAACTCCATACAAATTATAACTTATGATACAACAATGATCACAAACGTATGTCCACATTTAACTTAGTTTATCAATAAAAGATATGTGTAATTAATTGATGAGTATTAGTAGTAAATAATATAAAGTCATTCGACTTTCACATGAAGCGTAACACACAGCAAATCTTATCTAGCAAAACTTGGTACCAGTGTCAAAGATTATAATACCATTAATAAAAATATCATTCATTACTCTAAAATATGTATTTCCTATACAAACTTAAACACTAAAAGGTATATCGTTAAAATATAGTTCACTCCTATTCTAAGCAAGCTGTAGTAAACTAAAGTTTAGAAAAATAATATAGTTTGGAAGATTGTAGAGGTAGATTTGACAATGGAGTTGACAATAATATAATATCGAAAACATACGAAAACACAGTTTTATAAAAACGCTATTTTATATTCTAAACAAATGTAAATATATTAAAAATCGCGTACAGCAGTAAAATATACACAAAAGATATATTACGAACTAGAAATTAATATAATTTGTATCTATACACTTAAATGTTATTACTTAAAACTATAAGAACACTAGGCGATACCAAGTTTTGCACACAAATACAACACCTAATCAGCCACAATGTCGTACCGACGGCATTCAATAAAAACGTACTTATTGCTTGTACACGTAATAACGAATGTAGTAAACACTACACCGCAAACAATCACAAATTAATATATCCTTTATAATTACAATGATAATTTTAATTAAAAATTATATTTTATTATCCTTTGATATGTATTTATGAATAATGATCGATTAACTATGATTATATGATTAAATAATTCGAGGTTTTTTTTAATTTAACGCGTGATATATGAGTGTAGCCACGATTTCGTTTGAATATCTTCATTCCTTTTTTTGTGTTAGCCGAAAATAGATTGTAAACAGATGGTTTCAATACAATAATCATAAATAATAAAAAAATATACTTTTAGGGTCATTGCATTACCTATCTAAGATTAAGACTTAGACACCGGAAATTAATATAGAGCAAGAATCTATATTTTTATTGTCTGGCTCAATTTTTTAAGGTCAAACATTAAAAAATTTATATGACAATAATTCTTCGTTCTTATTTAAATTGTCGTAATCTTAGCTACACCCATAATAAAATTATTACACTACACTATTTTCTAACAATATTTCAAATTATATGTAAGCCAATTTTCTCTTTAAAACCAAGTTATACATCTCATAAAACTATCTTATTTAGGTTATTTGGGGTTACATGGGGATTAAATACATTTTTACATTATATCAACCATCAACAACATCATTAAACTTTAAACAATCACTGAAGATGAGATCTGTAAAGCGAACATGCAGTATTTCCTGTTTTGATTATAGTGATTGAATCGTTTTTGTTCAGAAGGCTTAGTACCAGTAAGCGTAATGTGCTCTGATTGGCCAGCTCCAATGAACCAACCGTATATACCAATAGTAGTCGTAAGCCCAGAGATTTAAAACGCCCGCTTCTCATGCATGAGGGTTCGAAACCTACCAACAGCAAGTACCAATGTGACTTTTTCCGAGTTATATGTACTTTCTAAGATTATCTAGACTCCACTGGCAAACGGTTAAGGAAAACATCGTGAGGAAACCTCAGCTTATAATTTCTAATTATAAGTTTGTAATCGCCAACCCGCATTGAGCAAGCGTGGTGATTGATGCTCAAACCTTCTCCGTGTGAGAGGCTTTGGTCAGCAGTTGGCATTTTTAACGCGGTTTCGTTCCGATTACTTAAAACAAACTCATACTAAAGCCTTTGAATTACCATTCTCACATAAATCTGATAATGACGTACTGATGTACACAAAGAACGCTTTATAAATTTCAACTTCAGTATTTTATTCAGATTATTTGAGAACCTTTGAACATACATATAAATATAAAACAGTAATTTGATTAATATTTTTTTATACTGTAACTATTCTAAAGTTGACATATCGAGCATTTTATCGATATCAGTGATGCACATCACTAACTTTCATTCAAAGTTATACATTTCGCGCTCTTTTTTACGTTTCCATAATAAATTCTGAACCTCAAAAAAGATATGTATAATGTATTTTATTTCTGTTTCAATGCTTTTATAATATAGTAATAGACATATTTTCGCTGACTTTCTAAAAACTCCAACAACATTTTTCAATCGCTAGCTACTTCCAAAAATGTCAAATTGACAAGCAGATGGCGCTTTCCCTCTACGATTCTAGAATATTATTATAAAAACGTATTTTATAATAGTTTCGTAGCGTACACTTGTAGATATATTTAGGAAATTTGTAGATATGTATTTTAAATGTTGTTTAAAACATTTCAATTATTGTAAAAGACAATTTATAGGAAAAAATCCTTCGCATGATAAGTTGTACTAGAAAATAATTGTAGTACCAGTATAATGAGAATTAAATGAATGTGAAAAATACTCCGTGCTTTTCTGCCCTTCATTAGATTTTAAAGGACAAATAACAAAAGGTAGACTAAATTGAATTAGTGTAAACATCCCCTAAATACACCCACAAGTATGAACATAGCATAATATCATTTATAAATCTCACTTGATTCTTAGTTCTTACACATAACAACATTTGGTCTACCGTACTAAGACAAACCACTTGGCATTCAGAACAATCTTAATAGATCTCACTATATCAACGACCTACGATAAAAAACTCCTTTCTTACAAATATCATTTCTTTGGGAAAGAAAAACTCATTTTCTTCTCGTAAAAAGAAAAAAAGAATATAGAAGAATAATCGTCAGATTTGAAAATAAAAGAGAAAAAGAAAATGAGAGATAGAAGACAGAATTTTATAGAAATACACTTTCATTTAAGTGTAAAGAAGTTTACCTTAAAAAGAAAAAAAAATCGATTAGATTTCTCGCAACGTTTTGTTTCCTCGTGAATTTAATATGCTATCTAGACTCAATTTATCTAATTATGATGAATTTTTTTAAGTAACCTTTTATTTATTATCTTCAAATCACGTACATTATTTCAATTAATGTCATATTATAGATATTTTAGTTTAAGTAAAACTGTTAATTTATCATTTTATTTAACGATCAAAACTGACATCTAATTTCAAACATACTACAATCGCAATACAAAAAAGGAACTAATTAAGAAAACAATCTGTCAAAAGTAAATTGTTGTTGGTTTTGTTTTTTTTATTATTACATTTGGGAACGAAAGAGGTCGGTTTACTCCATAGTGTCATACTGTACCTTCTTGACCTTGAGGTAGCGCCAGGCGGCGTACGCGCAGAGTGTGGCGGCGGTGGCGAGCGCGAGCGCGGCGCCGACGGCGACGGGCGCTGACTCGGCGCGGGCGCGCGCTGCCCGAGCGCATGCCCACGCCGGCCCGAACTCCCCGCCTCGCTTGTACATGAAAGCCTGCAGCCTCATCTCGCGAAGGTACAGTTTGGCGCGGTGTGCTGTGGCGGGACTGAAAATTAGAAGAAAAATTCATAATCATTCAAGCCACAATATTAAAAAGGTAAAATCAGTTCTTCTTCAACTGAAAAAAAAAAACAATCTGCTCAAATGCAAATGCTACAAAATAAAAGAACACTCGCTTGACAGCCAGAAAATAGTATTACTGTCTCTTTGGCCGAGTGGTCGCAAGTGCGACTGCCGGGCAAGGGGGTCTCGGGATCGATTCCCGGGCCAGGCAAAATATTACTGACTTTATTTGAAAAAAGTCTAAATAGTAGCACGGAGTCTGAAATTGCCCGGTATATGGCATTAGGCTCACCCTCTATTCCATGGGACTCATAACATAAATAGTAAAAATTATGTATTACATTGTATTGAAATTAAGTGCCGTAATGTGCACGTCTGCTTACCCCTTCAGGATAAAAGGTATAAGGTTATATTATGACTTTTTTTACCTACATGAATATGCAAGAACTTGAGAGACAAAAACCAATAATGACTATAAAAATACGACTTACTTAGCATCTTCCTCCGCCAACTCAATAATCGTTTCTTCAGGACATGAGTAGGACTTGCCAACTGGTGTGGGAAACAGGAGCTCCCTGGAGTCTGTGCTGAGCGTAACCTTCCGACCCTGGTTGGCTGCATGCTCGAGGATCCGAGCGCTCGAGTTGTAAGTCAGACGGAGACTGTCTGCGTACCAACGTTCTCCACCAGGTGTCTGAAAGAGAAGGTGGGCATTAAACGGGTTTAGTGATTCATCATCATCATATCATCAACAACCTATAAATGCCCACTGCTGAGCAAGGCCTCTTCTCACACGGAGAAGGTTTGAGCATTAATCATGAGAGTTTAGTCATTGGGTCTTCTAAAATTTAGAAGACATGGAACTGATTATCTGGTTGAAGCTAGTTGGTCTATTGCTGCAATGTGATGAAAGTATGAATGTCCACACGATCCACAAATTGTAGGTTCTCAGTGCCAAGCACGAATAACTATCGCATTCGTATCGTAATAGTATCGAGCGCGTTCAACGCTCGGATTGGCCGGCTCAAGTGAACCAACCAATCAGAACGCTTAACTCGCTCGATACTGTTACGATACGAATATACGATACGGGGATCAGGTCTAGGGGTTATGTATTACAAGAATTTGTTTATCAGAAAGGTACCCACAACGCAGGAGATATACTTGCGCGGTGCAATGTTTAACCCGTGGTATCGAACATAATTATACGCGAGACATAATATGTTTTCTTTTATGTCTCATATATAGATAAGAGGTTGGACAATAAGCTATATTATGTTTACTCGGAATAGAAAACATTAGACACGTATTTTTTATTTTATTACAGAAACATACAAGGTGTAGTTTTGAAACCGTGGTTAATTGAATGAAATTTCTCGGGGGCATGTCACAGAAGTCATAAAGGTTTAATGTAAGATAAAGTTTCGGAGCAATAGTTAAAAATATGGCTATAATAAATCGTTTAAGTTCGACAGTATTTCAGAGCAAGCGTCAGCAATATTTCTTATTGGAGTTTTATGGAATTAGGAGTAATATCAATTACGTGTTTAAATTTGTGTGTGTTAAGCCGCGTTATAAAACTAGTTACAAGACCGCGGCGTGTAGTTCGCACTTACGGATTTCCGTAATTTACAGAAAAATGAAAAATGTTTACCTACAAGTTTTATTGATTCGGACTTAGAATCGTTATCCTTGTTACCTCCTAGAAAATGACGCGGCTTTAAAACAACACCTTGTATACTTTCGACGATATATTGATTTGAAATATCGTGTGACGTCACTGTTAAGTCAATAAAGTTCAAGTCACAATAAAGTCTGCCTTCGTTCAAGATAATGATTCTGTGTATCAGAAAACTTACTTTAGAAAATGAAAATTCCAGAGCGAAGTCCTTGAAGGTCAGCAGGAGTGTTTCAGCATCGCTCTCCTTACACGCTCCAGCCACGTTGGCGTTGTTCGGTACGAACGTGTTCGCATCCTGGAACACAAATAGATAAACATTTATTAATAAGAAAGTACACGTCACCTTCTGTCTTCTCCCCAATCCCTGAATCCACAACAATCCTCAAATTCCTAATCCCCAAAAAACCAGTAACGCCCCTGGTGTTCCAGGTGTCCATGGGCGACGCCGATTGCTTACCATCAAGTGATCCGTCTGCTCGTTTACCGGCTTATCCCATAAAAAAGTAAAATATCATCGCTTACTCCAGAATATCAATTCTTTGCCTTCACTGTCTAGTCTACTAACTCACAAAACACTCACTCATAATGTTAATAGGGTAGTCGCCAAGGTAAGAAAATTAAAAATCTAATTAAGTCCGTCAGTTAGATAATGAAAAAATATTCGACACGTATTTTTTATTTACTCGTATAAAATTACAATACTTACATAAAATGAAGTTAAGTTTAGGAGTGGAAGGTAGTTACGTCACAACGTGGTACATTTTGTAGCACGCTGTGACGTCACACGATATTTCAAATCAATATATCGTCGAAAGCATTTAATTTTGTGAGATAAATAAATTTTAAAATAATCTACCAGACGGACATTAAAATAAAATTTAGGAAACTACCCTATTATAACAAACAGTTTTAAAATAAACTTAATCTAACCTATGACTCAGTGAAATTTATCGCTGTACAAAACAAATTTTAGCAAGAAAGCCGTGTTAAATTAATTACAACTACACAACACTGAACTTTATTGTAAAGGTTAATTACTATGAGCTGTCTACATAACACTTTGCTGCATGATTTAGTTACTACCAACTTCACTTCAAGTTTACACATAAAACGTAATGCTTGAAAACGTGTGTTGTAGGTACGGGAACTTTGTTATGTCAGTTTTATGCTTAGGAATATGTACAGGCTCATGGCTCTCTCAAGAAAATTGAAACGGTAATGATTGGCGCAGTGGTTTCATAAACATTTGGTAATGAATACGGTTAGTTAGTAATTTTGAATCTTAGGTATTTTGTAACGTTTATATCTCTGAACCCTTTTCCAAGTTGGGTAAGTTCGATTTTTGTCCACAATCAGCTCAAAGTCAGCAGAATTGTTTTAGAAACACATTACCTCACTTGACTCGGCCTATTATCCGACAATGTGTTTATAATACATATGCATTTTTTTTAAGGTGGAAAAACCATCTAATGTCTGCTCTCGCCTGAGTGAGGCGAGAGGGAATATCAGACTCTTACTGAATAAATACTACCCCGTTCCTACTCCTGCACTTCGAGCCGGAGCCCCGGTAACCCGTTAGGTTCTCCGCGACTAATACATATGCATAGCTCTTATGCATATGTATTAGGTTCTTTCTGTTTCATAATGTCTGGGTAGCCGATATGTACCAGAAAAAGAATTAAGAACGTAATTTGTATGAACTGTCATAAATGTTTATCTGGTACTTATGTTATACTAGCTGTTGTCGGCGATGTGAATTTTAGGACAAAACATATTTTTGTGTCAATTTTCCAGAATAAAAGTAGCCTATGTTATTCCTTAGTACACCTGCCAATAAAAGTCCCGTCGAAATCGGTACAGTCATTCCAGAGATTTGCCAGTACAAACAGACAGACAAAAATTGTAAAAAATGTTATTATGGTATGTGTATCGTATGTATATTCTTATGCATTTTTATGGCATAAGCCGATAAACGAGCAGACGGATCACCTGATGATATGCAATCGGCGTTGCCCATGGACACCTGGAACACCAGGGGCGTTACAGGTGCGTTACCGGCCTTTTGGGGATTAGGAGTTTGAGGATCGTTGGGGATTCAGGGATTGCGGAGACTGAGGAAGGAGAGAGTAATTGGGCCTCCGGTAACCTCACTCACACGACGAAACACAACGCAAGCGTTGCTTCACGTCGGTTTTCTGTGAGGCCGTGGTATCACTCCGTTTGCATGTAGTAAAAAGCAGTTATTTTAAAGAAACAGACTCCAATTTCATTAATCTGTAATGATATAGGATAAGGAGGTTAAATAGGTGCTAACAATTATAAATTCCACTTACGGTTCTCTCGTTAAGTTTGGTGACGTATGATATGTCTAAGAGCGCGTCCACCATCAGTAAGATGCACGTCTCCCCGTCTCTACCGAGCAGGCGATACGTCGCCGTGTTGAGGCTCCTCTCTGTTACTGCTTCCTAAAATTAAAAAATAAACACTTTTTAAAAACAATCTTTAAACTGTCAAGCACCGAGCAGTCACCGGTAACCGCAACCTATTGTTCTTTAATTGTGTTTATAATGACGGTACTCAACGAGTTAATACAGCTTACCATTAAATGGCTGTAACTCAATCAGTTGGATATTAAAGCTTATAGATACACGTGCTAACTCTATAAAATTTAATTGCTAGGTTCCACTTTACATATATATATACATTGTCAGTTCAGTATATAAACTACATAACATCATAACATCACGCCTCTTATCCCCGAAGGGGTAGGCAGAGGTGCACATTATGCCACTGTATAATGTAACACCCACTTTTCACTATTTATGTTATGAGTCTAATGTAATAGGGGGTGAGCCTATTGCCATATAACGGACACAATTCCAGACTCCGTGCTACTACTGAGAATTTTTTAATAACCTAGTAATCCTTTGCCTACCCGGGAATCGAACCCGAGACCCCTTGCCCTTGGCAGTCGCACTTGCGACCACTCGGCCAACGAGGCAGTATAAACTATTACTTCTAAAATTTATTTATTTTTGTTTAGTAACTCAGAACAACAATGTCGCTAACTTATATAAAGAAAAAGTAAAAAAAAACATTCTAACGAACAGAAAACCTCCTTTGCTTTAAAGTCCCTAAAAAAGATATAAGTAAAAATGCCCTCACCGTTGATCCTCCAGGCGCAATGGTAGTTTTGCTGTACTTGGTGACCCTTGGCCTCCTCGTGGACGCCTGGTTGTCCAGCTGTAAGCTCTGCACTGAGCACACCAGCACCACTGCCAACACATACCGCATAGATGTAAAACACAATTTAATTAATTGTCCCTAAAAGTTTTAGCAACTGTCCCTTTGGCATTGATTTTTAATTAATTGTCCCAAATTTTAAACTTCGTCAAATACATGTCTGTTTAATGTTCATCAACTATATTATATCCTCTAAAATACTGGTTTTATTGAATCTCCTCTGGGATGTCGCTTAGTTGTGTGTCATGTTTTCACAAAATATCCCAGACCACTTTAGTGTTTTAACTGATAATTCCCGATAAAATATTAACCATTACTAAAACCCTTCATAATTGTATTTATTTCTCATTGTTTATTTTTCCAAAATATTTAATTAATATTTACAAGTCACTAATACATATTACAAAACAGCCAGAATTTTTGTTTAAGAATAATATGTGTTTTAATCACATGATAATAAAGTGTTGTACATTTTTATTTATTCACTGATTTGCACTAAAAACACTTTTTAAATCAATAAAAAACGTTTAAAAATATACATCTCTAGATCGTGTTCTTAGTTTGAATACAAGGAAAGACCGTCGAGTGCATATAATGGCGTTGATTTGTCTAGTGATGTGCTTACAAAATATCGATGTTTTTTGTTTATTACATTTGTGTCATGATTTTCAACTGTCATATTTTTCATTTATTTTGTTTTAATTTCTACCTTATTATCTCACTTGTAAACAAAATGACGTAAACGATTTATAATTAACATATTATACTGTTCATATTTCAATGACGTCGCAAAATATGATGGTACGTAATCAATATTTTAATCTATTACAATTTTCGTTAAACAAAACACAGTTGACATTTTCGCATTAACCTTGCGTTAACATTGTATGTACTCCAAAATGGTTGACATTTTCACAAGTCATAAGTAGGACCATTTGTTAGCAAATGTCCTCTCCTACGCCCTTTTAATAAATTGGCTAAAGTAAATACCTTCCACGACTAAATTTATTACGTACAAAAACTGTCGAGTTACAAGTGAGTGGGACAATCTAGGACGAACTCCTGGCTCTATTTCCTGGATTTAGTCTAACTCTATTTATAATAATTGCCTATTGTATTCTGTAATCAAAATTAGCACCAGGTAAACACAACTAACAAGCATACACGTACACTAAACACGGCAAGAAAACAATGTAGGTGTACTATAAATAACAATAGCTACCCCTTTACAGAATAACAAACATTGTATTATGTTAAACCCCAAGTACTTGATATAAATAACCTTCTAACAACAATACACCTACGATGCCTTAACTGACAGCTATTTTTCTACCATCCTTTATGTTAGCAAGTCACAATATGACTTAAGAAAATACTGTATATTATATCGAGGGGTAACGGGCTATTTGGTTTAAGCGACATTTTGGGCGATATTGAGTTATATATATATTCGGAATCAGCGAATTTTTCTCCGTCGAATGATTCCGGTTTTATTAAAATCGGAGCACTTTTTTGGCGTTTCAAACAATTCTATTTTCATGTTGTTTCCAAAGTGGCAGTGTATTAAACGACATGGATTTCGCATTTTTTATTAAATTATGTACTTGAACCATACCATCATATTAATAACCGAGCCATAAACCAGTCACCCTATCTCTAATGATTAAGTCAACATGAGTTAAAGCGTTTTTCTTGTTTCTAATTTTTATTAACAAGTAACTTGAATCATTTTGACTTCCCACTAATCACACGGTGTGATGTCGCTTAAAACATTTGTCCGTCATCCAAATGCGTCATGGTACGTCTCTTAAACATTTCTAGCTGCCTCTATTTTCTACGCAGGGTGCTACTTAAACCAAATAGTTGTTTTCGTTCAGATATTTTGTTTAGTCATAAACCATTTAACCCTCATTTTTTTTAAATGCATGTCGTTTTGTACAGACGATAACATTGATAATGAATATTGAAACATTTTTCCAGTATTCATAGAAATACGAGTCGGTCTTTCAATCACTAAGTTTTAATATGGTACATTTCAATCATGTCATATGATACCATGTTTAATTCATCGCCCTGGTGTTAAAAATCGTTATCATCCAACTGGACTATCGTGCGCTGGCGCTCCAGTCACTCCAGAGTGCGCCGAAGACAGACGGGACGCGCACACACCGCCAGTGTTTACGTAAAACGCTCATCGAAATTGAATCCTAAGTACTTTAATTTCAAGATGAAACTCGCGGTCGTTCGAAGACTTTGGCAACAATGACTTTGATGACATACAATCTACGGCTGATTTAGCAACAGCTTTCGACGTTAGCGTCAAAACAATATTGGTACATTTGCGTCAAATTGGCAAGGTAAAAAAGCTTGATAAGTGGGTGTCCCACAAACTAAATGATCAACAGAGCTAAGTATGCATCGAGCAGTGCGAGGGGGACTGGGATGCCGTCTCCTCCTTTTGCGAAGCAGTTATGCTAGCTAAGGAGGAGGCGGGACGCGTGAGGCAGCGAAGCGCTGGCTCCTCGCAACCCAGCCACCGCGAAGGACACACCTGGCGTCGGGGATCGCGGGACGATCTCCAGTTACCGTAAGCGCGGGCCTGCGGACGATGAGCATGGGTGGCTCCACGTCCGACCAGAAACAGACCCGAGCGTACGGCGCGTCGCGTTCCGCGCTCGCCTCAAAGAACCATCAGACCACCACAGATGGGGCCCAACAGGGTCGATGCCGATTCGGAGTCGCGGAGAACCTAACGGGTAACCGGGGCTCCGACTCGACGTGCAGGAGAAGAAACGGGGTGATTTTTAGTCAGTAAGAGTCTGACACTCTTTCCCGTCTCACCCAGGCGGGAGCAGTCATTCGATAATTTTCCACCCTTAAAAAAAAATGCATCGAGTAGTGCCTTGCACTGCACTGCTCAATATACACACAAATGAAAGAATTTTGATTTGCATTGTCACCTCCGATGAAAAATGAAATCTGTGTGATAACCACACGCGTTTAGCATGTTGGTTCAATCCTAGTTCAGCACCTAAACAATGCCCTAAACGAAAACTTACCCCTAGAAAAGTGATGGTCACTGATGGTCTAGCGCTCGCGCTATTCTGATTCATCACAAATTCTTACCAAACGGAGTGAGCATTACTACGGATGTGTAGTGTGAAGAACTGAACACAATGATGGAGAAGCTGACACATCTCCAACCAGCACTGGTCAATCGCTAATCTCCATTGCTCCTGCATTACAACGCGCGACCTAAAGCTGCACAAGAGACGGCCTCCACGTTACAAGAACTGGGGTTGTGAAGCTCTCCGACATCCACCTTACTCACCAGTCACCAGACTACTTCTTTTTCCAGAATTTGGATAACTTCTTGGCGGGAAAAAATTTAATAACCGAGAGGCAGTACAAAATGCATTTGAAGAATTTGTTGCTACCCGTCCAGCTGATTGAAGAAGGGCATCAATAAACTGCCACTGCGTTGGCAACGATGCATTGATTGCATGGGTGATTACGTTGATTATACAAATAAAAAATACATGAAAAAATCGTTTAAATTTTTTCATACAAAACGGCAATTTCAGTAAATGACCCATTAATTTAATTGATTTTGCTGAAATATAATCGATATTCCTATTGAAACTGTAATTATTACTCTAAATAAATACTTTGATATTGTGTTGTGTTTATTTATTCAATGTAAGCATCTGAGATTTTCGGTGATTGCGATTATATCCAGGTTGTTTTATCAGCCATTAATCGCCTTAGATGTAAATAAACATAAACATTAAACGTTATAATTTCAATGTTATATGTCACATAAGTAAATTAGCCTGTCACTCATTTTAGTCCGAATTGGTAGTTAAGATAAATAGCTTGCTTCTATTAATTTTTGGTTTCGTCACTTCATATTTTTTAGCTTACTCTGTAAATAGAGTGCATTGTCGCTTAATTTTTTTCCCTTGTAGCCAATTGTAGTTATGAAGTCACTTAAATCGTTTTTCCTGACTCTAAAAAAGGGCAGATTGTATTAAGCGACATTTATCTTTGTAATTAAAGGTCCGCTTTATTTAGAATTAGCATCAGCAACTAGATAATTTAATTTAAATTTCAATGCAATTTACCCCGTTCAAATAACTGCAGAAATGTTTTTGTTACGAATTTTTTTTCCAAATTTCAAACTTTAAAAGGCTCTCCTGTAAAGTTGCAAAAATGTCGCTTAAACCAAATAGCCCGTTACCCCTCGATATCATGGCTCTGTTCAGAATATAGGGCTGAATAATCTGTCTTAGACATATGTCTGACCTAGATTTATACCTAGAACAAGAAACCTTACCGTGTGATTAATATTATTCCTAAAAGCTCTCACAGACGGATTCCAAGTAAATGATTAATGATACCAGCCTCGTTTTCATACAAAACATCTTTGTGTGAACATGAAATTTAATTAAATTATCCAAAAGTACTAGTCATTGTTTTAATAATACGTGGTCTGAGCCTATTTTTGGTTGTTAGACGATTATTTTTTGAGCGTAATTAAGTGGATTGGTACTTGAAACTCAAGTTTCACATTCAATTTTTTGGGGCGTATAATAAGTTTACTGAAAATACATAATTAAAAACTGTTTAAATTTTCTCAACGAGTAATTTTTAATTAGGCGTAGAATACGATTACACTTAATTGAGTTAATTATGTCGATGTAATACATTTTTAATTTGACGATTTTTTAAACAAAAACACTGAAACGAAAATAAAATTATCGATAAAAATACACTTTATCGATATTTTCGCGAGCATACGCCCATCACTACGCTAGTTAGTTCATTGTGGAAACTTTATGTGAGTGAGCGAGAATCACGATTGATGGCTAACACACCGATGTGGTCCATTTAGCAATTCATTTTACGATTTTTTATCTTATATCTAGTTGTCATAAGTGCTAATTCTGATTTTGAGGTGTTGGTGACAAGTGGGTATTTCTCATTTCTTGGTAACAGTTTCTAAAAAAGTGACCAGTTCATTAGTCATAGTAAACAATGGTTAGTTAAGTCATAGTATAATGCTTTTGAATTAAATCAGTCTTTGTTTTCTTACATGTATACAGTCAGTACAAAATACATAATACGGGGTGTTAACGAAACGCATTTGTATTACTAGCAGCACGGAGTCTGGAACTGTGCCCGGTATATGGCAATAGGCTCACCCCCTATTACATGGGGCTCATAACATAAAAAGTGAAAAGTAGGTGTTACATTGTACAATGGCATTAAGTGCAGTAATGTGCACCTCTACCTTCCCCTTCGGGTATAAATAGGCGTGATGTTATGTAAACAGAACGCTCCCGAAACGCTGAAAAAAGGAAATTTGTTTTTCACAACTTTTATAGTTTTTGTTTTCGTGTTATTTCATGAGACATCAGGCTTGAGCAGTTCATTGCAACGATTATTAAATACATAAGAGAAATATTTATTTATTTATAATATTATTTTATTTATAATATTCTTTACTTTTATGAAAATAGGCTTTTTACCATCACCTCTTGGCGTTTCTCGGAAGACGCTGACAGTACATAATCGTTATGGAAATCAAATTTGCTTTTTACTACCTGCTAACATTGAGACCCCGTATTCTGTGTAATTAAAATTAAAGTATAAATACAATTATTTATTTTTGTCAGCATTTTGGGAACGTTCTATTTAGTACACTCTGTAGATATCATCTCTTTTGTACTGACTATACAAGAACATTTAAAAATGTATGAAACTAATCCAATAGAAATAAAATACGTCAACGTTACAAGTATGATGCATTCTCATCGAAATAAGTAATGAGATGTTCTTAATATTGCATGATGTGTATTATGAGATTCTGCATAATACAGCAGATACACCGACATAAGATAACAAGTTATAATATACAGTTGTTTTTATACTTAGTACCGTAGTTAGCAAAAAAATTAATACCTAGTAAGCGGTCATCTAAATCAATACACTCGCAACACCAGAGACATAACACAACACATTGGGTGTTTTTTTTAAGAAGGAAAATCATCAAATGACTTCTCCCGCCTGGGTGAGGTGGACAGGAGTGTCAGATTCTTACTGACTAAAAACCACCCCGTTGCTTCTCCTACACTTGCCGGAGCCGGAGCCCCGGTAACCCGTTAAGTTCTCCGCGGCGCCGTATCAGCCCGATTGGGCCCCATCCGTGGTGGTCTGATGGCTCTGCGGACCAAGTGGGATGAGGGAGACTGTTTAGTTGCCTCATCATTTTTGAGGAGAGCTTGGATGATTGTGCAATCAAACAGATGAAATGCAGCAAGATTACTTCACCACTTCACACTAGTTAGCATAACCTGTGAGAGATATCCGAGAGTGGTTCTTCCCTGGTAGAACTGGCCCATTCAAAATGCATAAAGCAACGAGGTTTTACCACATTTATAAAAATAATCCCTGTAGGTACGGTTTCACCACCGCAAATTTTTTTGTTTACGCAGCAACCTACTTTAGGCCAACGACGCGCGTACAATTTAGCGTAATAAAACAACGTGAATTACAAATTAAAATATAGTCAACTTATAACTTGGTAGCCATCAACAACTGAGAGACATAATCGCCTTTCATTCATATTATAATTTAATTGCAATAAACTAATTACGTAGTGCATGGTATTTTTCTACACTACATCAACTTCATCTTCACTAAAAATCAATGTATGGAGCTAACTACTATAATCGTACAACCCCAATTGCACAAAAAGATAAAAAAACCAACCAATTCTCTACCAATCAACTGATCCTACACTATCAAACAATAGACATAGTTACGTAGTTACCACAGATAACACAGTCCCTATTACACAAAAACAATTGGCTTTCTGACCTTTGCTGTATAAAAAACAAAAAGTTCTATTCGTTAATTTGATTGGATAGTCTTGTTTGTTTTAATTGGTTTGGAGAGTGGATGTGGGTAACGATTGATTGCATCGTTACCTCTGTAGGTAAGTCAGTTTCGTTGTCATAAAATAACTGACACTGACTAAAAAGACTTGAATAGATTTATCACTAGCACCCGTACTTTTTCTGCGGGACCTATTACCTAAGAGGTATTTTGTAATTTAAAAAACATCCAAATGGTAATTTAAATTCAACTATCCACTGAACCAACAAGAATGAAATATAATAATAAATAAATATCTAAAATAAAAACAGAAATTATTATTAATTTTTATGGGATCGCCCATGGACATCCGGAACACCAAAGGCATTACAAGTGCGTTACTGGCCTTTTGGGGAATAGGAATTTGAGGATTGTTGGGGATTCAGGGATTGAGGAGGGGAGAGAAAAATATTGGGCCTCTGGCAACCTCACTCACACGACGAAATACAACGCAAGCGTTGTTTCACGTCGATTTTCTGTGAGGCCGTGGTATCAATCCGGTCGAGCCGACCCATTTGTACCGAAGCATGGCTCTCCCACGCTTCCCATAAATAAATATAATTTCATTTTTATTTTCTTCCTGCTTGGTATCAAATATCTGGAACTTTGGCTAATCAGTAAAGTAATCAAGGAATTATCACTTCCGAACGCTTGAGAATGTGCTCGAAATGCTCAAGACCGTCCTTTGTAATATTGCTGACGAGATAATCACTTCATCCTAAAGACGGGTGACAAAGAAGGGCTTTTTAGTACTTACATTAATATTATGAATATTAAATTGTTTGTGGTTGGTTTTTGAAACGTTTTTATGGTAGGTATGATTTTTGTATTTGAACTGAACTGAAGATGCTTAGTTAGAAGGTTCGGAGCCAATAGGAAGTTGATGATAACTATGACAGTATACAATATTGTTGGGAATTGTTGAAGGTAAAAGAAAATTTTGTTTGGGATAAAAGGCATGTCGAGTGCATAACCGCTCTTTTTTGTTCGAGATTCGTCAGACCGTCAAAACGTGTATTCTGGCACTGGCAACCAATATTCCCTTGTTAGTTTGTTAATTTGAGGTTTCAATAATTTTGTCACAATTGGGTAGTTTCCAGAGTATCAAAATAAAAAATCTATTTAGTCCGACAGTTATTTTTATTTTTAGTGTGGAGTGGGAGGTCGTTACGTCATAACGTGCAACAAAATGTGACACGCTGTGACGTCACACGATATTTTAAATTAATATATCGTCGAAAGTATTTAATTTTGTAAGAAAAGAAAAAATACGTGTCTAAAGTTTTAAATTAACATACCAGATGGACATTAAAATAAAATTTAGAAAACTACCCTATTATCTAGTCGTCATCTTTATAGTTTGCCGTTGTATTTTTCTTCTTAACCTGTCGAGCGTCCGCGTTCCTTATGATCCAACGAGTGCACACGTGACATTTGGAGAAAGAAAGAAAGAAAATGCATTTATTTGGCCATTGGCACACGAAAACAAGGATCATTACAATAGAAATAAAAAGTACAGTCAAAATAAAAACAAAACATTAATAATAGATTTTATAAAAGAGAAAGCAGCATGGAGCATTTTTACTTATGATCCACCGGGTGCTCATAAGGACGCTCGAGGGGTTAAAACCTAAGTTTTTACCTGGTTCACCTAATTTCTAATAATACAACCAACTAATAACAAAAATAAATTATGGGATGAGACAGAGTGGAACTCTAGTAACATGGTTGACTGCACGTACGACGTGTGTCTTATATATCTTGTACCTAGAAGTTAAGGTAGGTAGCAGAACAAGGAAATCTGAACTAAGTTTCGTGCTAACCCGATTTGCTTCGGTCACGTCCGATCCTCTCGAATCCAAACTAATATTAACAACAGCGAGTAGAATCCAGATGAATCTAAGTTCTTACTTCAGTTTTGTGCTAGTATATTAGGCTACCTAGGTACAGATTTTTTACAACTTTTCTTAGTTTTATTTATTTATTTAAGTTTTAGAAAATAGGGTAGTTGCCAAAATTTTATTTTAATGTCCGTCTGGTAGATTAATTCAAAACATTAGACACGTATTTTTCTTTTCTCACAAAATTAAATACATTCGACGATATATTAATCTGAAATATCGTGTGACGTCACAAAGTGTTACAAAATATAGCGCAAAAAATTGCGTACAGCATGTAACGACCTCCCACTCCTAAACTTAACTCCATTTTATCTAAGTATTGTAACTTTATACGAGAAAATAAAACAATACGTGTCTAATATTTTTTCATTATCTAACTGATGGACTAATTCGATTTTTAATTTTCATACCCTGGCAACTATATTGCATAAGGAAGACTTAATGCTAACAGCATACTCTGCCAGTCATCCTTTGGGTAGTGCAGAAATAAACGTGGTAGGTGATAAGCTGCAAAAAGGCTTTGTCTTGTCTATACAACTATTTTGTATTGTATTTAAGGCCCGAGTGAATAGCTTGTTCGTTTATACCAGCCGAGATGATGGTCAAACGTCAACCTATTCAATATAAAAAGAAGCTAATTGGGTTATTGTTGTTTGTGATGTGCCATGTGCTTGTCGCCAACCTTACATTACTCTTTCCATAGATTTCGTGAGAGTTAACTGAGAGACTACACTTTTAAAGAGATCAAGCACGGAGCACCAGCCAGGTTTGATTAACCTGAACTCTTTAAACTGCATTCTCCAAATCAAACATCCGACTGTAGAAATTATGGCAAATTTGTAATAGGCCGTTGATATTATTGTTAAAAAAAACTGTAATCTGATCAACATGTTGTTGTTAGGATTCAAATACGAAATAAAATATTCCTAAGATTTTAAGTGTGGGAGAGTGATGCTTCGGCACGAATGGGCCGGCTCGACCGGAGTGATACCACGGCCTCACAGAAAACCGACGTGAAACAACGCTTGTGTTGTGTTTCGTCGTGTGAGTGAGGTTACCGGAGGCCCAATTACCCCCCTCCCTAGTCTCCCGAATCCCCGTATCCTCCACAATCCTCAAATTCCCAATTATCAAAAAGCCGGTAACGCACTTGTAACGCCTTGGTGTTTCGGGTGTCCATGGGCGGCGCCGATTGCTTACCATCAGGTGATCCGTCTGCTCGTTTACCGGCTTATGCCATTAAAAAAAGCCCGACACGCCGTACTATTTTATTCTTGCTTACCCAAGTCAAATAGAGCAAATTAACCCTCAGATTATAAGGCAATTTACCGTCCAAACCGAAGTGTCAAACATTTACGCGGGACAGAATGGGTTGCCAGCATAATGAAACGGTTGGCGTTGGGTAATAAACATGAATAACCGAGCGAGTGGTTGGCAACCCCACGCTGCGGTTGCCGTAACCATTCACTTCAATTAACAGAACATTTTGAGATCGTTAATGAAACGGTAGTTTGGTATATATTGGAGTTTTGAGTGCTCATAAAATGTGCTGTTTTGAATTTTCAATTAATTGCGTGGCTTGAAAATGTTCGGGTAAATAAATGGAGGGTTAATTATAACTGATAGTGGTTGTCTTATTTGTATACTAGTTGTGTACTTAATTGAGAATTTCAAGAACCCTTTTTAAGCTACATTCTTAGTCTTACTTTCCATCATCGTCTTGAGAGTACCAATCACCAGTCTACATTATAAATAGCTCATTTGTATTCATTTCTTTATTACATCGTGAGTCTGATGTACTATAAATACTTATATACCTATAAAAGCCAAGACTGAACAAATATTACATTACTTCAACTTGTCTAATTCCATTTAGCACAGAAACATTAGACAGCAGATTAAAATCAACAGCAACGCCATCTAGCCAACGCAAAAAAGTGCCACTATCTAAAAACTTGCACTATACATTACTCCCAATTTCATAATGTAAACGACTTAATGTTATATTATGTAATATCACAAACAAGAGAGTTAAAAGACTCGAAATGGAAATGTTCACATTTGCACGGCTCAACCGAAAATGGAGGAGTGGAAGTGCTGGAGAGGTTTCAGACATTATTTTTTATTATTTACGTTATGATCACTGTCTGTCGAGCCCACGAAGAATTCACGAGCCGTGACGAAATTTGGTAAGAAACGGGCGGTGGAAATTTTAGGTTATGCAACATGATTTTTGTATTTTGTATGTCTAAACTATCTATAACCATTTTCTTTATAGCAATTAATTGGTTAATAAGAAGCACTGTAATAATTAACTAATTGTGAATACAGATAGTCTTAAGGTATTTTATAAGTCAAAATATTTTCATTGTGCAATATTGCTGTATTTATGTCGGTGATCCTATAAATAAATAAATAAAAAAACTATATCCATATGTATAAATATCTCGATAAAATACAAATTAAGATATTGGTAATTGTAATCGTATTATTAATAGACACATACGCCAATTTTTAACAACAGAATGAAAAAGATATTTTCTACTCGAATATATTTTGCCGACCCCAAAATCTAATTCTCAGTATTCAAACATCAAAGATTTCAATCATTAAACAAAAGAAAATCATTAGAAAAGCCAAGTCTCTAATTACAAATTCTTTTTTTAATGACCCATTAGTCCACAATTAGACTACTAAAGTCGAAAATAAAGCAACCAGAAATAAATAATTTAGGACGATCACAAATAGCTGTTTTCGTTTTAATTGATACCTATATTTAAAATGGCCACTGTTGCCGCTAAATCGGGTATTTTCGTCACACAACGTGGTGGAATTTAAACGATTGTGACGTTAGCACAAATGACGTATTGGGTGTATGACGTAAAATAAGGCTGAATGATGTTGTCTTTGCCTTCACCTTCGGTTCGATAACCGAATGTCATTGTCTAAGGTGATTTTTTATCTGTATTCCAATATGGACACCAATCGATCGACCTCCAGAAAAATATACCGTATCTATTGTATAGATATTTTTTTAATAGGAACATCTTTTAAATTGTCAACCTTTAAAAACAGCATCAGTTTCCGGTAAGGATAATCTCCTGACCTAGTTTATTTAAGTTTGTGGCTTATGACCACGCATGAGATAAAATGAATAACTACGTAATGTTACAATTCCGAATTAAAATATACTAGCAGTACTTCCTCTTTAGTAAACCATAAATATACATTGTACGAAGTCTAAAAACAAAAATTTACAGCTAAGTGTACACAAAATGGCACTAAAGTTCTTTTATAATGTACAATAAACAATACCAGCCACAGAAATAAAAGTTTTATTGAGCCAAACAGCTGATAAATAATTTATGAACGTACTTAAAGGTACTATAAATCTATTTTTAGATACTTATTAAAGGTCATGACTAAAATCAGTAATAATCTATTAAGTATATGATATGTGTCGTAGTATGGACGTCAGAGTAGAATAGATTTCAAAAAAGGGAGGTTCTCAGTTGATTTGTATGTGTGTGTATGTACATATGTTTGGTGCGATTATCACGCGATTGGCTGAACCGATTTTTATGCGGTTGTCAAAAAAGTGTTTGTTATATAATCAGGAGATGGTTTTAGGAAGTATATTAATTAACCGACTTCAATAGGGAGGCGGATTGAAACCCTTTGAAACCCTTCCATCTGGAAGGGTTTCAAAGAGTTGTAAAAAATGGGTTGAATGAGAGAGAAAATGAGAATAAAAAACAAAGAACTGCTAACAGTTGTAAAACAAAAACTGATAAATATTTCTAGGTTGCTTATGGGACGACATGCTCCATCGTAGACCACATCATCGCTTATCACCAGGCGAGCTAATGGTCAAACGTCGGCCCATCAAATATAAAAAAGACTACCTCGAGCCAATCACAATTAGCTAAACAAAAATCAATGTAATAAAAACAGTTAACTATAGAGTTTGTATAGACATAGACAATATTGTAACCTTCATAATATGTATAGTCTATGTAAGTGGTTAATACTATGCCCTTCGAAACAAATTACCCTTAATTTAATAGGAAAGGTTCACATCAAAACATCATTTGCGCAGTATAATATGTTATAATATCCATCATCAAGATTGTCTTTTCAAACCTATCCTACTAATTTACAAGAAACTCATTCTTTTAATAAAAGTCTGTTTCACGATGTCTCTGTCTCGGGATCTATCACTTTTGATGCATACAATTGTATTCAAATTTACAAACATTAAAGTTATGTAATATTTTAATAGTTACATACTGTTAACTTCTAGGTATAAGTAGGTATTTACTTATTAATTTTTTTCTTACATAATACATAATTGGTTCAGGGGCTTTCTCTTGAATCCAATTCCGATAGATCGACATTGGTTTTGTAAAATTTCGTACTCTTGAGTTGCAACACTAGCACCCATTGCATCCGTATTGCGTCGATATTGAATGAACTAAATGGTATTGCGTTTGCTTTGGATTCCGTACTCAGAATGCTATTTTATGTAACAGCTACGCTACTATCGTAGCTGTTATATGACATTGTTGTATAGTTTTTACATTTAATAATTATTGAAATTTGATTGGATTAAAATTGCATTGACATTGAGGTTGAGTTACGTAGTGACAGGTAAGTATAGATAACTGTACCTACTTATAACAATAATACTCTATATGGATAAAATATTACAAATACATCCACCCATTTTCCCAACAAAATCGACCAGCTCTACTAGACTAAAAGAAAACACCTTTACGAATATTATTATCCTTCGAAAAAATACAGACTCAATAAATTCTTTTTGAGGCTTCACCAAAATAATAACTGGATCAGCCATTTACATAATATTTCAATTCATCCCGAACGAATGCTGAGCTGAATCGATTTCAAAAACAAAGAAAGGACCATCTTTTATTGATCCCTCAATTACCTACGTAAGGGTATGTCTATAGACTTAATCTTAACTCGTTTATGAAAAGGATGTTTTAATAAAATATTAGTTAACATTTAAAACAAAAATAATGTAAGGTAAGATTATAAAGTAAATGAGCAAACAGATAATTATTTAGTTATTTAATGATTTATGTACACACAAACAGCACAGAGGATAACACATTTATAAAATAAGAGTACATAGGTGCTACTTATTCTCCGCAACACAATCTTCGAATCCTCTTCTTCAATGTATCATGACATTGCACAGAGTAATCCAAGAGTTTGAAACTCCATGCAGATTCTATGCACAATGTATGGAGTTTTAAACTCTTGTACTGCTCCATGCATAGATACATCCAGTGCGTCTATCCTGTTGTAATAACTTAGAAACCTATTAAATCACAGTTAGGTTGCAAAAACATAATACTGCTATTATACGAAAGAATAAATTAAAACAATTTGTAACATAAACATCAGTCTTTCTGTAGATTTATTCACATCTCTGACTCCTCTTCGGCAATGTACATGACATTGCATAAAACAATTCAAGAGTTTGAAACTCCATGCAAATTTTATACCCATGTATGGAGTTTGAAACTCTTGTACTGCCTCATGCACAGATACATTATCTTCATCTTGATTTTTATTTTTACAGTCCTGTAGAATAACAGTGAATCAACAGAATATAAATAAGATTATAGTATAATGATTTATTTTCGACCAATCTCTAAATCTTCTTCTGCGATGTGTAGAAACAATGCACAGAGCAATCCAAGAGTTTGAAACTCCATGCAGATTTTTTGGACAATGTATGGAGTTTTAAACCCTTGCGCTGCCCCATACATAGATACACCGCCCTTATCTGGACGATCCTAAATTAACAATTTTTAATCTTAAATTTTAGTAAAGAAATGTCAACGAAATATAAAAATGAAATCATTGACCGCATTTTTGGCGTAATATAATCAATAGTCTTCTGGATGTTATTGTGAATTCTTCTTCAAAGAAACTCCTCTTCCGCGATGTATCATAATATTGCATGAGTCAATCCAAGAGTTTGAAACTCCATGCAGATTTTACGCACAATGTATGGAGTTTCAAACCCTTGAACTGACTAACGCATAGATACATCATTTCTATGTGTATGTGTGTGTGTGATACCTAGAAAATCACAGTTGACAAAAATCGTCTTTTAACGTAAGTAAATCAATCTTCTTGAAGTTTTTGGCTCTTTTCCATATCTTCAAGTCGTCTCCTGTGATGTATAATGATATTGCATAGACCAATCCAAGAGTTTGAAACTCCATGCAGATTCCATACACATGTATGTAGTTTCAAACCCTTGCACTGCCCCGTGCAGAAATACACCGTTTTTTTATAGAAATGTGATTATTAAAGGAAAAAATAACTCTCACTACATTTAATTTCATTAACCGGTGACCGACGTTAGCTGACAATTTGCCTTCAACAGTTTTCTATTGGCAGTCAAAATCTTAATAATATAAAATCATAAAAAATATAACAACATTTTGACATAATCTACAGTCCGGTTACTATGTAGACCTGCAACTCCTCTTCTCAGACGACATTGCACAGAGCAATCCAAGAGTTTGAAACTCCATGCAGCTTTCACACATGTATGGAGTTTTAAACCCTTGCACTGTCCCATGCATATCTTCCATTTTTATTGGAAACCTGCGAAACAATAGTTAATTGTCCTTAAGAAACAGAATAGTTATTATTCTTCCTAAGGTTTCAGTTACTTCTTCAAATCTGCAACTCCTCTTCTGCGATGTGTCATGATATTGCACAAAGCAATCCAAGAGTTTGAAACTCCATGCAGATTCTATGCACAGTGTATGGAGTTTTAAACTCTTGCACTGCCGTCTGCATAGACACACCGTCTTGCTATATATTTTTCATGTAATAATCAGCAAGAAAAATAGTTCTTTTTAATAAATATTTTCATATAAATTCCAATTAGTTCTTCAAATCTGCAACTCCTCTTCCGCGATGTATCGGAATATTGTACAAAGCAATCCAAGAGTTTGAAACTCCATGCAGATTCCATACACGTGTATGGAGTTTTAAACCCTTGCACTGTCCCATACATACATAGATACATTAACTTCATCTCTTCATACATAGTGCAATCGGGCCAACCCAAATTCTATAAAAATAGATGATTTATTAAATATTGCAAGCATTTAATATTTGTTTTCCATATTCTTACCATAACGGAATGAATGAAACAATATAATCTTATAATTTGATACTTACAATAAAGATTGATGGTAAAGTTGAAACATCAAAATCACTCCGACAACGAACGTGATGGAACTTTTTCCGCGCGCAATATTTACTTTAAAAAATATGTTTATCGCATTTATTTAATACTTTTAAAAGTGGTGCTATGACTATTAATGTTTCATTTATAAAGACAAATCATTTTCTATTAATGAACCAAAATGTTTAAAGAATATTTCACATACCTCCCGAAAAATATCCACACACTCAAATGTGGAACGTTCCAAGTATAACGAAGATAGGTTTCGCTTGAACCATATTTTTTTATTAAATTTTCGTCTGTATAGGCAGACCTTTTTTATATGTACCGTAAAAATATTGAGTGATAGGAACCTTTATAAAAAGTTAAGAGATATCACTTTAGTTGATAAAGGATACACTAGGGGACACATGTGTCGTGGAGAACCTAACGGGGCTCCAGCTCAAAGTGCAGGAGAAGGAACGGGGTGGTTTTTAGTCAGTAAGAGTCTGACACTCCCTCCCGTTTCGCCTAGGCGGCCGCAGTCATTCGATGATTTTCCCCCCTTAAAAAAAAGGGGGCAAATGTCCTGCGACACGTGTCACCAGTGACGTTGGGTTAAGTAGAGCGACGTTGCCGGACTTTGGTGTCAACCATGCCATCGACATGTTGGCAATATCAACGTCGCTGTGGACGGCGCGAGTTGTCGCCTTATAATATGGGCGAATTCGGCAGGCTTCGTTAGACATGTCACTGATACATGTCGTGGGACATTTGTTAGTGTATCCTTGGCTTAAGTATTTAAGTAAGTACGTCTTCAAACCTTTTTATCAGGATTAACAATGTATTTTTATGTATGTGATGTACTAAGGCCGAAAATCTGTTAATTTGATTTTTGTGCTACTATTCGCAGTAATAAAGGTTAATATCGCTCGCCTACAGACCTGACTGTCTTGTGAGCAGACACGGTAGTCAAAATAAACTTGCAACACAAATACAATGGCGGATTTTAATAAATATTTACATATATAATGACAATTTTAACAAATATAATGGCGGAAATTATGTGAGAGACTAGTTAAAGAACAAGATCGATTCATAAAGTGAAGAGTTTGCAGTCAAAACCAAACAAAATACAATTTGAGACGAACAAAAACTACAATATAATAAGAAAAATAAAAAGGAACGAAATTGTTCATGAGATATTAAAGTATTGCCAACTTTTGGACTACAACAGAAAGTATGAAAGACGACAGAATGTATGTTTATCTAGTGTGGCAACTTCATGAAATGAATTCTGATTTTAGTATTTTAATAATGTGTACAGACGAGAAAATTTATTTGACTTTTCTTTCTTTTAAAACTACATTATCACATCATTGATGCCTTATAATCAAATAAAGAAAATTCCATACTTTTACACGATTAAGAATAAGCATTCATCATCATCAGTCTATGAGTGACCACTATTGCCCAAAGGCCTCTTCTCACACGGAGAAGGTTTGATCATTAATCACCACACGTGCTCAACGCAGGTTGGCGTTTTCAAACTTATAATTAGAAAGTGATGATGCGGTCTACGATGGAGCACGTCGTCCCATAAGCAACCTATTCACTCGGGCCTTTATTAATTAAGAAATTAGCATTACTATAGTTAAAATAATAGTACCTCTTTTCATAGTTTTGAGAATGAGAAGTATTTTCTAAAGTCCTTACGTATTACTCTTCCGCCAGAAATTATAATAGTACCTACTTCAAACCTTTAACAAATTCATACGTCAACTAATTTTTTGAAATAATCCGTCTGAAATATTTCATATTTACGACAGTTCAGTATAATAACACCACTGCAACAGCTTTCCCTCTGGGTAATATTTTTGTCTGTTTACTTAGCGCCGTAAAACGTAAAATGTCTGCCGTTCATGAAACATTTATTAACACGGTACAACTTCCGTGTCACGCTGGCGCCCTATAAAGTTGTGAACAGCGTGACAATATATCCCGAGCGTGATTCTGTTCTAAAAGTTGTTTCACAAATATTTTAATTTAATAAAACGATTTCATTTTTTCTGTTTTAACAAATCAAGGTAATATTAATGGAATTTGACTTTGTTCATGCTACATTTCGTTTATTAACATTTTTAACACAGATGTATAAGATGTACTTATTTGTTGATTTATTTCTCAAATGACAAAAAATTAAATAATCTTTAGTAATAGAGAGTTTAATATTAGGTATATTTGTTAAATGACCACCTACTGGCGGGGTATTAATTACATATTTCTGCCTGCGATCAGCAGAAATAAATACCTGAAAAAACAACCTAGGATCCGCGGCAGACTTAACGGGTTGCCGGAGCTCCGGCTCGAAGTGCAGGAGTAGGAACGGGGTGGTTTTTAGTCAGTAAGAGTCTGACAAGTCCTCTCGCCTCACTCGGGCGTGAGAAGTCATTGGATGATTTTGGCCCCTCAAAAATAAACGTACTAACGTCAACAAACCCACAATTGTACCAATCCCCATCAACACTTGTTTTCATTCATTCAACCTCAAACGTAGAAGTTACGCAAATCTACAATCAATCGAAAATCTTACGCGGGTAGTAAATGTTCGAGTAAAAGTTGATATAAATACACCTCCGTGGGTTGTATCAGGAGTAGCAACCCACATACTGATCTTTGCAACTTCATTACGAGAGTGAATGAAGGTGTAATGTATCTTTATTTTTAGACTTTAGACGCTTTGCCAGATAAAGACTTGTATTTGTGGTTGTGTGTCAGTTAATAATTAGAAATGCTTTAGTATTCGATTTATAGATAGTCTTAAATAATTATATAGATAGATAACTATCTGTTGGTAGGTTTGGTTACTAAACATCATCATCATCATCAACAGCCTATAAATACCCACTGCTGAGCAAAGACTCTTTTCATTAATCGCCACGCTTGCTCAATGCGGGTTGCCGATTTCAAACTTATAATTAGAAATTACAAGCCCAGGTTTCCGCACGATGTTATCCTTTATCGTTTGTCAGTGGTATCTAAATAATCTTACCAAGAATAACTAGGAAGAAGTCATATTCGTATTTTGCCATTGGTAGGTTTCGAGATGCACTCTTAAGCATGAGAGGCGTCTTAAACCTCCGGGACACCATGACACTAAAACACAAAAGACTAATGTGGTTACTAAAGATAATATTTTCACTACCGTGATATTTAAATTCATACATTTAAACTACACACACTACCTGCTCGTATATATGTGAATTGGAAAAGGGTATTAATGGTATGTATATGTTTTGCTTATGAATAGCGAGAAATATCACAACTCGGCACCTATTTAGAAAAAGTAAGGAGATGTGTAATAATAAATGGGCAATTTTATCTTTGAGAAACAAGAAACATGTCAATCAATGATAATTTTATGCTGTACATCAACAATAAGTTGTATGGTCAATGTTTCCTTTGGATTTTCATATTATCAGTTCTAGAGCACTTTGAATTCCCTTGTAATATTATGACTTCTAGGGAATACTCTGGCCCATCTAGCGAATGAAACCAATAATCCTTACTAATATTATAAATCGGAAAGTGACTTTGTTTGTTTGTTTGTTTGTTCTGACTTCACACCGTAACTACTAAACCGATTGCATTGAATTTTTGCAGATGTAAAGTTAGTAGTCTGGATTAAATAATAGGGTACTTTTTATCCCGAAAAACGTTTTTATTCCCGAAGGAAAACAAAAGTATTGGTATAGATGGCGCTGTATGTATTGGTATATGTCAAATAGGCTACTTTTTATCCTTTTGTGACGCGAGCGAAGCCGCGGGTAAAAGCTAGTAATTCATATAAATTTGATTTGACAAAGAATCTCATTCTAAGAAATCACTCTTGCTTATAATACAAAGTTCAAGAGGGTACATCAATATAAGTAAATGGGTTACTATCACCCACGTCAACGTTGAGGGTGATCGAACTGGCAGCCCACGCTACGGTGACAGTCACCTTTAATTACTGTGCGTAATGGTATACCTGGGCTAAATTATTGATGTTAAATTTCAGAACAGACATTGAGTTTTTACGTTATAAGTGCTGGTTTTGTCTTCGAGTGGTGTATTATTCAAGTTTTTTAATTCAATTAACTTTGTAGGCTAGTAATATTCAAATTTGAATATTTGCTACGTTATTCAATCCTTACTAATAATATTATAAATCGGAAAGTGAGTTTGTTTGTTTGTTTGTTCCACTTTCACGCCGTAACTACTAAACCGATTGCTTTGAATTTTTTCAGACGTGAAGTTAGAAGTCTGGATTAAATAATAGGGTACTTTTTATCCTGGAAAAATTTGTAATTCTCGAGGGAAAACGTAATTATTGGTATAGATGGCGCTGTATGTATTGGTATATGTCACATAGGCTACTTTTTATCCTTTTGTGACGCGAGCGAAGCCGCGGGTAAAAGCTAGTTTTAAATATACTGAATTCATTAAATATTACGCGTTACTCACGTAAATATACTTAGAAAAGCTCTATTAGTGTCGAGTCAAAGAGGGATTCTTCCTCATGAGCAGGGTCGCAGCGACGTAAAGTAGGCTGCGCAACGTCCCTCTGTGACTTGATCCTAGTAGAACGTTTTCTCACTATATTTACTTGGGTAACTGGTATTTTTTAGTTAATTCAGTATGTCTTACGATAGTTCTATCATTACCAATTCTTTATAACGTGACAGAGATAGCAAAACATTCAAGTTAAAATTTAATAGCATTTCAGTATTCGGACGTAACAACCTTTTTATGATGTGTGAATGTGTTTCTCGATAACCATTTATAACTTTCAAAAACTTTCAAAAATTCGTAGCATCGTAGCGCTGTAGCAAATTCGTAGCATATAGAAACCGTAGCGCGTAGCTGAACTACGAATTGACTACGAAACTACTACGATGAAATATTTAAATTCTACAAACAACTTTTCGAGATTTTTCTAATTTTTATTCACTAAAATATCACTCCACTTATTCTCTGAATGGATAGACTGAGAGGTAAAATGATAATATGATTTAATCCAATGTGATTGTATTTTTCCCTAATTACCTAATGAGTTCAATGATATAAAAAGTGCTATTAAGTCAAGGATACACTAAGGGACAAATGGCGTGAAACACGTGCCGTCAACTACATCGAGTGAAGTAGCGCGGCGTTGCCAGACTTCGCTCGACATGTCTGGCAACATCGCGTGACATGCAACTGCCTTGTAAACAAAACTTCGTGATGTGACCAGATATGTCCGGCGAAGTTTCACGAAGTCGCAAGACTTCACCTACCGTCGCTACGGACATAATTCGCGCAATGTCGCTAGATATGTCCGGCGAAGTTTCACGAAGTCGCGCGATATGTCGCCGATACATGTCGTGCCACATTTGTGCCCTAGTGTATCCTAGGCTTTAAATAAAGCCGTGTATCCGACTCCAGAATCAAAAATTTCTTAAATGAAATAACCTAATTGTCAGACCCGGGGACCAGACTGCAATGGGAAGCAAAAATATAAATTTTTTGAAGAAGTTTAAATTACATACTTATTTATATTATGTAAGTACTTATTTCAGCTTGGACTAAAAACTAAAGTAAGTTTAGACTAGCAACCAGAATTCAAACGCTACTTCGGAATGTGATCAGTATTTGGTTACCATGGCAACGTATTAACGACGACAAGTACATAGTTTTCTATCACTTCTATAAGTTAATCAAGTGGCGGTACTCAGATTTTGATTGAAATAGATATTAAGTATGCTTGTAACAAGATCCCATGGTTAACTATTTGGACCGTCTCATTTATCGAGTGGAGCCAAGCGTGACTGTCTAGCGAAGGGTCTTGAGATCGATAATCAGTTGGGGCGAGTGTCAATTTAATAAATATTTTGTTAGCCGGTAAACGAGGAGACGGATCACCTGATGGATGCCTAACGGTAAACAATCGGCGCCACTCATAAACATGCAAAATACCAGAGTTGCAAAGCTGTTACAAGTGCTTTACCGGCCTTTTGGGGATTAGGAATATGAGGATTCGGAGATTGGGGAGATTGGAGCCCTTCCTAATCTCCGGTAATTGGACCTCCTTTATTTTGGTATACTGAAATTTTCTCAAAAATAACCCGGAGTTTTAAATTGTGTCTGAAGTAGTGGAATGATCTCACCTCGTATTACATAAAGTTATTACATAATTGGTAAAAAGTTAATGTTATATTAGTTTACGCCTCTACCTACCCCTACAGAGATAAAAAGGAATGACGTTACATGTTATGTAACCGTTTTGAGCTAGTCTTAGCTTGATTCTGTGACCTTTACAGAATAGATTTCAATGTCTAAATATCTATAAATATTCTCTTAGGTGGGAAGACGACAAGTTTAGCTATTTGGAGCTATTTGGTGGTCTAGTGTATAAAAAGAAGAGGGGTTGTATTTTTGGAATTACACTAATGTATTCTTGGGGAAGTAATTTTAATACTTGTATTCATATATTTCAATCATTAGAGAAAACAAAGATAGTATTATTTTTTGTATAGTTCTTTTTTATTAAGATTATCTAGACACTACTGACAAACGGTGAAGGAAAACATCAATAGGAAACCCGGGCTTATAATTTTTAATTAACATAACATAACATCACGCCTTTTATCCTCGAAGGGGTAGGCAGAGGTGCACATTATACCACTGTACAATGGAACACCCACTTTACACTATTTATGTTATGAGTCCCATGTAATAGGGGGTGAGCCTATTGCCATATACCGGGCACAGTTTCAGACTCCGTGCTACTACAGAGATTTTTTTAAAAACCCAGTAATACTTTGATTACTTATAATTTTTAATTATAAGTTTGTAATCGCCAACCCGCACTGAGCAGGTGATTAATGCTCAAACCTTTTCCATGTGAGAAGAGGCTTTGCTCAGCAGTGGGCATTTATAGGCTGTTGATGTATATATGTTTTTGTTATTTGGGATAGTTTTGCAAACAAGCAGATGGATCAGCAGTATCAGACAGATAATCAGTACCGCCCAATCTATACTAATGTTATAAAGCTGAAGAGTTTGTTTTTTTGTTTGTTTGTTTGAACGCGCTAATCTCCGAAACTACGGATCCGATTTAAAAAAAATCTTTCTGTGTTGGATAGCCCATTTATTGAGAAAGGCTATAAGATATAAAATATCACGCTACAATTAATAGGCGCCGAGCAGAGCATGTGAAACCGCGTGGAAGTAGCTAGTAATGTATAAAACTAATACGTCATCAGTGCCGCTTATGAACAGACATGTGCAACTCCGAGTTTCAAGTACGTTACTGACATAATGCAAGCGTTGTTCCACTCCACTTCAGAACTTGAAGTAGTTTTAACAAATCTTATAATATTTTGCTAGCGTCCAACAATTTGGGTCCAAAACTTAATCCACATTGAAATCTATTTCGTTTTCGTGCCGCGGCAAAACAGGCACTATTCGCATCGTAGTTGCCACCCGATGAGAAATGCCACTTCGATACTTAGGCGTACCAACATGGCGTGATGTTCTGATAATGTACATAATATGCGATGGAAGTTTGCCGTTTACAATAGTTCTCTAGTTATTTTTTTGTTTAAAACATTTTATTATAATAAATTATTATGTTTTCGGCTTACTCACCTAATAATTTGACGAGGAACTCGACTAGATTCAAGCCATACTAGGGGCTCATATTCAGTTTGTTACTCATCATAATATGTCATTCAGAAGCAGCGCGACAGTCGCCGCGTCGTGGGTCGCGTAATGCTGCTCATGAATATGAGCCTCTATTATTTGACGAGGAAGTCGACTAGTGAAACTAACTATTACGTGAGTAAGCTGAATACAACAATTTATTTAGTATGTCTCACGAAAGAGACAATACAAATATTTTATTTCTATGTATAACTGTTGTATTACCGAGACAGAACCATAGCCCTCTCCATAGCTCACTGGGTGCTCGAATCTTGATTGATAAATAAGATTTGAAAGTCTTAAATCCTAGGTACCCTAGGTATCTTAGATATCCTTCGGGATGAAAACGAAATATAAGTATTTCACGGTGTATACGACACTCATGTTCTAGCTACGAGACCTACATACACAGTCTCTTTACAGGGAACAAAATAATAAGCGAGTTCTTTAATAATTCGTAAGACGTAAGTACACGGTTGATTTAATATGGACCACGTCATAATAACTGTTAGCTATTTTGGAGTGTAAAGGGGTGAGAGTAAAAGAGGCTGAGTGTACACAATTTTGTTTAGAATGTGTAGAGACATTGTTCAAGAAACAAAACATAACGTATTTCACGCCTTTTATCCCCGAAGGAGTAGGCAGAGGTGCACATAATGCCACTGTATAATGTAACACCCACTTTTCACTATTTATGTTATGAGTCCCATGTAATATGGGGTGAGCCTATTGGCATATACTGGGCACAATTCCAGACTCCGTGCTACTACTGAGATTTTTTTTAAAAAGACCCAATTCACCCGAGACCCCTAGCCCGGCAGTCGCACATGCGACCACTCGGCCAACGAGGCAGTTGTTAAAGAAATAAGGTAGATACTGTTACACATGTCTGCATAACCTAAAGGTCTGGCTGGAGGAGAATGCCCATGGCATTAAGCCCAACTTGTACATTAGTGAGTGCATGAAACCTTTTAAAATAATAAAATGTTTCTCAAAATAAGCATGCCAATTTCAGGCGTTAGATTTTTCAAACATTTTTGAGAGTCCTCTATATAGAACGCCTTATCAACAAATTGTTGTTTCGCGTCTGGGTGTCATTGTGTTTGTGAACTTGTATGAACTTGTACGACACAGAAGAAAATCCGTGTGGCAACGTCGTAAAAAAAATTCTCAAATTCACAAACAAAACTCGAAAGCAAGCCAAAAATACCTCAAAAACGTGATATTCAAATGAATTCAGACAAGTTTGTGAGTCAAAAGCCTTCGAGACTTATTTCTTTATCTTGTCACAAAATGTCACGCTCACAATCTACATAATACGTCTTCCACAAGTTGTCGTGTTCATGTATTACAATAGACGTAGAAAATAAAACTTCTGAGAATGGGTACATTTTAAGAACAACGTGTTTATTTGGAGCGTGAAAGTTTATTAAACCAAGTAAAAGTTGAATAAGTTATGCTTGTTTATTTATTAAATACCGGCAAGTGCAATGCTGTACATCCACCTTCAAGGTGAATAGACGACCTAATGATGGTCCTAAGGACCCGCTTGATGTAGTTCGCTTCTAAGTATGACTACACAGTTGGCGTGGTTGCTGGGCAACGTGTAACGGATTCGATTCCCGCACGGAGTAACTCTTTGTGTGATCCACAAATTATTGTATCGGGTCTGGGTGTCATGTGTATGTGAAATTGTATGTTTGTAAACGCACCTACAATATATGATAAAATCCTTGTTTGGGGCAATGTTAAAAAAGCTGGTCTATCTCTCTGGTATTTTAGGTATCCATGGGCGGCACCAATTACTTACCATAAGGAGATCCGTGTGCTCATGTACTTATCAAACAAAAAAAAAAGATTTCGAACAATTTTATGTCTTCAAGATTTATATCTTTGTCTTGTCATAACGTCACGCTCACAATCTACATAATACATCTTCCGCAACTTGTCACGTTATGTACAACAACAGACGAAGGAAGATAAAAGTCGTCACCGTACAGATACCACCCTATTGTGTCCTTCTTCAATTCCAATTTTATTACAAAATGTTAAAGTTGAAATTCTATTAAAACGTTTTACAGACTGAATTGGAACGAACATTGTATACAGCGTGTTTATCTGGAGCGTGATTCGATTTAGAGTCGAAGCGTGTTTAAGAGCAATCTTTTGCTTTTATAGCGAGTGTTGGAGATTTCGATTATAGTGAAAGAAGATTAATATTGTTTCTTATAAAACCTTTACAAATGAAGTAGAACACGTTTTAGTATGATGTATATATTACATTCTTTAGTTCCCGTAGTGCTTAGTAAATTTCATACACACTTTTTATCAAATAAGTACCGTGTAATAGGTGCGACCTAAAACTATAAATTGAGTAATGATCAACTAACATATTATGTTATTGTATGAATAAATATATACAACTTAAAATTAACTAAAACAGGGAATAAAAATAAAAAAAAGATAAAATAAAAAAAGAAATTCTGTCAGTTAGGCGTTAAAGAATTCGTCCGAATCACTGTCACTGGGGAACGTGCCCAGAAGACTGGCAGCATTGCCCCGTTGAATGGCAATGCTTATTTTCTGTCCGAAGAAATAGCCAGCCCTCTGATCACGAGTAGAGTCGATTAGATTAGCAGATTAGCAACTAGCTTCACTTATAAATTTTTGTTGTTTGACGTTCAAAAGTGCCATCCTGGTCTAATTGAAATAAATGATTTTGACTTTGACTTTGACTTTGACTTTGACTAGACTACGAGCAATTTCTATAAGTTATAATTGTATATGAATATCGCTAATTAAAACCAAGATCCTGCCTCCTTAACAATCACAAATTCCAACATTAATAATCAAAGACATAACCAATTCCGCGCGCGCCTCTAAGAGTCATCAGACCAACACGGATGGGGCCCAATAGGGCTGATGCCGATACGGAACCGCGAAGAATTTAACGGGTTACCGGGGCTCCGGCTCGAAATGTAGGAGTAAGAACAGAGTAGTTTTTAGTGAGTAAGAGTCTGACACTCCCTCCTGCCTCACCCAGACGGGAGAAGTCATTCGAAAATTATCCCCTCTTATAAAAAAACACACCACCAAACAGCCAGGTATAACAAAAATATCATTCACGTCGATTCTACACAACTACAATACATCAACAATACAGTTTCAAACGGTACAAAGACGACGAACAAAGCAACTTGCAATGCAACAACATCTGGGGCGTGATTTAATTTCAAAGTAGCAACAAACAATACTGGCCGCGTTCCACTCAACTTTCCTTTATCCCGCTGTTGTTTTTTTAATTAAAAAGTTCCAACGCTTGCAGAGTTCCTACGTCGACTAGCATCGACATAATCTGTGGACCTGTTAAAAAGTTTTGTGATAGTGTGTGTTGTGTGTAATGGCTGTTAATACAATTGTTGTGATAAAACAAAGAACGTTTATTAGAGATTCATAAAATTAATACAGTGAAGTCCTGGTTCTTGTACTAGGTATCTTTGTATCACAAGAGCCAGGTCTCTCAATATACATGGAAACATAACACCACGTGAAAGTTGACAATTAAACTGTCAAACACCAAGCGGTCACCGGTGACCGCGACCTATTGTTCTTTAATTGTGTCTATAAAACCGGTACTCGACGAGTTAATAATGACTTATATAATACGACTAAATTCATAGTTAAACAGTAAAAAATACAAAGAAGTGGTAATTTAAAATTGTGATTCTGTTTGCCTAATGGAAGGAGATACTATCTGCATAAACTACTAAAGATTATAACCTCCCTGCCATTAATATAATAATTATTAGTATATACCAGTATTTCAAAAAATTCGATCATTCCTACCCAATGATACTTTTCATTATTCGATCCTAAAACCCTTGTTGGAAGCAGTCTTTAATAATAATGCCCTACCCACAACAGGGTTTCCCAAACTATTGGTGGGTCGCAAGCGAATTTTACTGGGCCTTGTCTACAGAGAGAAAAAGATTAATATGTCGTCTTTCTCTACGGAAAGACGCACTAACCAACCGTTCTATATATTGTTTTTCATATTGATAACGGTTTAATTCCCTGAAGGTAGGTCCTAAGTTTGGGAACTTGATTTAAATAAATCGACAATATTATAATTAATATTGTGATAATGATGCGACATTTCTCTAATGAGAAAAAAAGATGCATATCTTCAATCCACAATAAATAAAAGGCATAATAAATGTCATGTGTTACTCTAGCTAAACTCACAAAAAAAAAGTTGAATGACCATTGAATGAATTAATGAATGAACCGAATGATTCATTCTCAAAAACAAATATGGCCGCCTAATGGATTTAGAAGGTGACCCTCTCAAAGGAATGATGTAATCATGTAAAATAAAGACTCGTGTCCACTAGGCAACATTTTGATGGGCGACATGTTGCATGAAATGTTGCTCTACTGGTGAACTTTTCAAAATCAAATCATTTATTTAAATTAAAACACATACATGCACTTTTGTCTAAATAAATTGGTTCATCATTTTGTTCATCAGTGAAGCTAAGTAGAAGCTCGTTCCACAATGTATCGATTCGTATGGAGAAGAACGAGCAAAGAAACGTTTAGCAACATTCTCTGTTTTTACTCACAACATTAATTGGCAACATGTCGTCAAAAGACCTATGTGCTTCCTCTTGAAACCAATCTTAATAATTATTCTCAATAAAAACTCAATAATTATTCAATGTCAAAACTATACAAGCCCTAACGTAGCCGTTAAAATAGCATTCAGAGTACGGAATATAAACCTATACTCAATACCATTTAGTTCATTCAATATCCACGCAATACGGGTGCAATGGGCTGTTGCAACTCAAAAGTACGAGATTTCACAATACCAATGTCGATCGATCGGAATTGGATTCATGAGTAAGCCCCTGGTGTTGCGCCTCACATCTCCGCTTGACAACACTTGATGCTCAAACAGCATGACATAGCGATACTAAAAAAAGTCACGCGTCATATTGGTAACGCTCCTAAACATGTTGAGCGACAATGTTGCGTCCGTTGTTGCCTAGTGAATACGAAGCTTTAAAAGTTTTTTTTTACGAGTAGTACTTACATTACATTTTTGAGGTTATATTTTTAAATAATTACTCTAGATGGCATTACTAGTTTTTATGCGAACATTAATTAGTAACGTAGTAATTTAAACGTTAAATTTTGAAATATAAAATGTGGACCATTAAAATAAATTAAAACGATAACAGGTGAATAATGTTTCGTTTTTTACTACAAGATAGATTGCGTAATTTATTAGATTGTTTAAAAAAATTTGGAACTTATGAAATTACACCATTTGAGTTGATTACACTAAATGATAAGATTTTTCAGTACTTAACTTTTTCAAAATGATTACATAATTTATTTAATATTACATGTAAAACATACATTAATAATTTTAATATTCATATTACGTCATGACCTTAAACCCATGAGTAAACAGACACAAGAAGAAAATACAGTCTACGAAATTTCGTAGCACGCCTACGAGTAAATCTCCGTAGAAGCGTGCTACGTGGCTACGAACGCCTACGAGGTACAATCTTAGAAAATGAATTGATAAATCTTACACTGAAGTGATCCGACAGAGAACCAAAGTTATCGACATAGCCCAAAGGATCAGTAACCTGCAGCTGTAGCGAAATGCCATTTAGCGCTCGTCTACATGTAGAATAGAAAACCAAATTATATGGAATTAACCTAAATTTTGACACTTCTCAGTGTCATCCCCATACATTTTGATTTCTGTTCTCTCTGTAGACAAGCGCTAAAATGGCGTTTGGCTAAAGACACTGAAGTGGCGGTGGGCCGGTTACATTTGTAGAAGAACCGATATCCGTTGGTGTAAACGTGTTCTAGAGTGGAGACCGCGTCTAGGCAAACGTAGTGTAGGGCGCTCCAGCTAGGTGGTGTGACGACATCCGCAAGGTGGCTAGCAGTGGTTGTATGAGAAGAGCTGTAGACCGAGCTCAGTGGCGTGCCATTGGAGAGGCCTATGTCCAGCAGTGGACGAATACGGGCTGATGATGATGATGATGATGAAAGCTTACAGTATTTATAGCACAATAGCTTTAAAAGTGACTATTTCCTTCCTTCGTTTCTTCCTGAGGGCTAGGCAGGGGTGTGTGAAATACCTACGTTTATGCGTCATGATATATCGATCGATAATACATAAGTCATTATAATTTAAAAACTATATGACTTAGAATTTTTTATATATTTTTCTGATAACTATTAGAACCTTGCCTATCAGCTGGTGCTATTTGATCGTTGACTTCAGGGACACCCTGTATACTGGGCAGACGGTTAGTGATCGCAATATAAAACGTTTTTTTTAATGGCATAAGCCTGTAAACGAGCATACGAATCACCTGATGGTAAGCCATCGGCGACGCCCATGGACACCTGAAACACCAAGGCGTTACAAGTGCGTTACCGGCCTTTTGGGAATAAGGAATTTGAGGATGGTGGAGGATTCGAGGTTAGGAAGAATGGGGATCGGAGGTTATTGGGCCTACGGTAACGTCAGTGACGTTACGTCACTCACACAACGAAACACAACGCAAGCGTTGTTTCACGTCGGGTTTTTTGCTCGGCCGTGGTATCACTCCGGTTGAGCCGGCATAATCGTGCCGAAGTATGTCTCTCCCACACTTAAAAATTCGGTCACTTAAGGTTCATGTTAATCAGAGACAGCTGCTGCCCGGTTTCTGTCCAAAGTGTAGTTACTTAATCGGGTGTTACGGCACCCGCTTTCGGGATGAGTAGGTGTAGCGACAAATCTATTCTACCCTGCCGTCACCATCCGGTACAACGACAGGATAAAGCTTAAATTAATTTAATTAAAATAATATTTTATGTTAGAAGAAGGCGATCGTAAATCATCCGAGATTTAATTCCGACTAAATGTTTTGGGATAATGTTCCACTACTTATGTAGCGAATAAATCCAATCGATATAAATAAAAATGAATTTCCAATCGTTAGTTTCGCTAAAACTTGAGAACATCTGCACCGATTTGGCTAATTTGATCTTGAATTACTTTTGTAATTCCAGGGTAAGTTTTAAAGGTGAAAAAAAAATTTAAGGCGGTACGAAGTTTGCCCTTTCAACTAGTTACGAATAAAATATGTATTATACAGTTTCGTGTTGGAAATTGTTAAAAATATTCAATAAATAGTTTAGGTAGAATTTAAAAGAAGTACATCCTTTTTACGTAATTACCTATGTAAGGAGATATCAGTTAAAAACGTAATCAGTAATATCAGTAAAAGCTCATAGATAAGTCTATAAACCATTACTATAAAAAGGTATGTTCAATATTCCTCCTACCACAACCCGGTAGTAAAAGAAATTAAGAAAATAAGTACGTAAAAATATAGATTTTATAGAAACAAATAAAATACAATATCAGTAATTATTAAATCAATGACAGATGCAGCGACATAGACTAAAAATACTCTACACGCATCTAAAAAAAAAACAATTTCTTTTAAAAGCTTATTCATTTTCAAGTCTCATTAATCAAACCGTTCATGAAATAATATTTAGCGGAACGATTATTTCATAAACCTTAACTCAAGTGCGTAACCATTGTTATCTTAACTACTTGTAACCAAGAAAGCCGTACTTGAAATATAAAAAGCTAATTGTTCAAACACTCGTTCGACACGTTAATTAAAGATCGTAGCACGCGATAGCACAGTTCTTAATTTGATTTTAATTAAATTTACCTATAAAAACACATAAACTGTGTAACAAAGGAAAACGTATAAAATACGATGAACATAAATTTAGCTTTTTAACCGATCGACGCCTAAAACAAACGCAACTCGAATTAACAACATCATAATTCAGGCTGTACAGAAAAATATTGTAGCTGGATAAAAAAAAACTAGAGAAATATTTCAATTTTGAAACACAATTTTCCGATGGTATGTATATTCTCAACTTTTTGTAACATCATTTTCTTTCGGAAAAATAACAATGAGAATGTAATAAATCGCCGCCTATATTAAAATAGAAGGAAATATAATGAAAATTGTACTCACATAAACATATTAACTTGACCAGCATCGTAGTAGTTACGTCGAACACCGACAGAAAATTTTTCTGTACTATGCGATAAACCATTCCGATCTCCTTAGCTACGGTATCACTGACTAACTAAACACACGCGCTTTATATCATCTATTCACGAACTTTGTGTAAACGAATTCCGCGTTAACATTAGTCGCGGAAGAATTTGGCATGAACTCGATACATCTGATGTTCTTTTGGTAACTGTGGCTCCTGTTTCTTATTTAATAATTTTTATACTGAGCTCAACTTGATCAAATGGCAGACATGTTGTATTTGTGACGTCATGGCGGGGGAAAATCAATTCTTTAGCGCCTGCGCAAAGTTTCTCCTTGGCCTATTTAGCGACGCATCCCGACCATGACAGAATAGGTACATTTAATAAATGTAACCTTTCACAAAATGGCTGACATTTTTATGAATGAGTCGCTTTAACTCATTCATTTCATGTTTAGATGTTTACTTATTGTGATTAAATGGAGATGTTTTAAGCTTTCGTTTTGAAAATTTTAATATCTAAGGAATATGGAATCTTAATGGACGACCACAGATGGATGATACGTGGACGTCTAAAAGTTGACTTTCTTTATGTATTGTTTTATGTAGAAGGATTTCATTATGAACATCTTGAAGTAAATTACTTAATTACTGTGGCCGGTAACTATGTCCATAATAGTCTTTAAAAACTTATTAGGTAGGTAAATAATTATTCATTTAATTTTTGAAGCTGAAGCAGCTTTTTCACTTTGGGTACAGCTACGCGGAGGTGTACTAACTGTTTTGTACACCACGCTTGCTCCGCATGTTATAGTGAGCGTCGCGCGCCATGTAGACTAAGATTATTGATAACACGCGACTCCTCCGTAAACCCTACAGACCATGTACGGCGTGCTCAGTGTCCTGGTTACTGTGAAAACAAGGGACAATAAATTAAAAAAGTTGAGAATATGATGTCTAGTAAAATACATTTAAAATGTTCGATAAATATTCTTTTTTATGAAATACGCTTGGTACAGTCACTGAAATAAGGATAGGCTAGTTAGCGAAGGTAAAATATTGTAAGTTTAATTATAACATGCGATTTCTATTACAATTTCTCATTCATTTGTTTTAGGTACACAACATACTTTGGAATAAAGATTTGTAGAGAATACACAAAGGATCGTTTCGTGCTATTAAACCCGCGACACATTGCAAAGCAGCCGGTTGTTGGTACCATGTTACTGCGTTTCAAATTGTAGTTTATGCTTAGGTAATAAAAAAATAGATTTAGCTCACAAATAGGTATCAGGAAAATGGAAACAGAAGTTATTTCCTACCCCGTTCCATCTGATACTCCACTACCCTCGCAATCTGGTAGGTAATGTGTCGGTAAACTGCAATTTAGTTTCAAGGCTTGTGTAATATCGCTGGATCATGAAGCAATACCTACTCATTATTGTATATTTCTAGCTTTTAACCTTCATTACCAAGAATAGAAATTAAGTATAACATGTTAGTTCAATCATTTGGTAGGGATCAAGACGTCGCAGATCAAAATTGTGCCCGGATCATTGGTGATGCAATTTGCCGATTCATTTTCGTTTTAAAATAACGACTATTTTTTTATATTTGATGGGGCGACGATTGACCACTATCTCACCTAGTGGTAAGCGATGATGCGGTCTACGATGGAGCACGTCGTCCAATAAGCAACTTGTTCACTCGGGTCTTGAAGACTTCCAAGTTATACCCTTCAGGAAATATAAACTCTGGCAAAGAATTCCACTCTTTAGCAGTACGCACAAGGAAGCTTGAAGCGAAGCGCTTCGTGCGTGTGGGTGGAACATCTACCATGAATCGGTGAACTATGACATGTCGATGGGTACCCAAGACATCTCCTATGTGCGGATTAACAGAAACCGCTCAAGGCAGGAGATTATGGTAAGTACCTAAAGTGTGTATCACAATCATATGAGCATTAGGCCTATAAAGGATTACACTATTAAAAAATCCGTTGCTTGCTCTACTTTCACGCGGTGTGGAAATTATTTTTTTCCCAAAATACGCATATTAATGAACTTTGCTGTGCTCTGGCGCCAAAACTACTTATATTAGAAAAAAGCTGTCCAGACATAAATTGTAGAAAATTGTAAGTACCTACTTAGTTTAATTTTGTAGTCAACGTTTTTCTTCTAAAATGCACAGGAAAAAAGTTATTGCAAAAAAAACTGCTTTTGGTCGTCATTTTATCCAAGATGGCGGCACACGAGGGTGCAAAATGGGAATCAGAAGGAGCACACCTAAATCTATAAAATTGTCAATTTTCGAAACTCCCGGAAAAGTTTCCAGGCAACCACTACCCATATGACCTGCCCTCCTTATTGATCGAACTATGTGTATGTTAGTAACATGATAAAGTAGTTAAGTAAGCTAAAAGCTTAGTATTTCTCAGATATTCTATGTTTAGTAACTAAGTCTACGCTCATTAGGTAGGAGATTGGATTCTAGGATTTTCTATTACGTCGTGGGTACATTTTCAATGTAAAAACATAAGTAAGTACATAATGTTGTGATTGCTTCGATTTATTCAAAAACATTTAATTAAAACTAATGAATAGGTAAGCTACGTAGTTTTTATTAACCCGTCGAGCGTCCGCGTTCCTTATTATCCAACGGGTGCACACGTGACATTTGGAGCATTTTTTCTTATGATCCACCGGGTGCTCATAAAGGACGCTCGAGGGGTTAAACTACGCGGTAAAAGCCGCGGGAAACACCCATTCACCTACCTATACCTACAATAAATAAACACAATGCTCAATTTGCCTATTTTCCAGTAAACATTTAGCTACATTCTAAACAAATATGACTAAACAAACTATTAACTACCACGTGTCGAGTTTTCAATCAATCATTGTAGCGTTTTGTGGGTTTGACAGCTTTTCACAAAGGAGGTTAACTGAAACTGAGGCGACGCCGGGTCAAATTTCAGTGTTGGTTCTGAAGCAGGAAATACCTATTTATCACTTACCTATAATATTTTTACACGATCTTTTGATTTTTATCTTTCGCTGCGTCATTGGTCGAGCTGTTGCAACTATCGAGCAAGGGATATCGGGTTTGATTATACATATGGGCCATGAGCATTACCAACTTTTGGAAAATTTGTCAGTACCTAATAAATGATGATATTGAAATATTTTATAGAAATAATTTCACTTGTACAAGTAAAGTAGGTATTAATTGTAATATAACTGTGTAATTTGTTCAGTTCACCTCTGTCTACCAATTCGAACCGAAAAATTAGCGTGACGGTATATTACACAGATACAATTATGTGTAGTAGTAAAGCCATTAGTAATTATCATTTCGTCTGTTATGTTTTCAGTCACTGACTTCCTTCCCGACAGACTTCCTGGCTATTCCTTAGCGTCAATTCGTTGCCAAACAGCCAAAATGAGAGTATTTCTTAAAAAATAAAACTCATTATATTTAATATGTAATTAATGAAGTAAAAAAAAACTAAACTAACCGATGCTAAAAAATGTATTTTTTTAACCGGTGGCAATATTAATGACTGAAAAATAATCAAATAATATCTCAACATTTATTATTTTCATTTAGAGGAATTTAAAAAATCTAAAATTCTGAGAATTGCTTGTTTAAATAGGTCGCGGTCACCGGTGACCGCTCGGTGTTTGACAGATTAATTTACTTTCACTCGTTTAGTTGCTTCGCTACCAGGGAATGTCAAAATTATATATACTTATTTTACAAAATATAGCATGGTTCTGAAAAACTTTATTAATTAATTAATAAAGTACACCATGAAATTAACAATCTGCATGTATATGCTTATAGTTTCACTTTTTTGCTTTATCGAAAATGTTTCGACATTTTGACACATGTCGCGGTGTCTGAGCTGTTAGAGCAATATCAAAACGTTCAATAATAACAATAGAGCATGTGAAAAGTTATTATCGCTTTTCATGGTTTTAAATAGTTTTATTCAGTGAACGTGAAAAGTAATAACTCGTATTTGTATTAAAGATGTCTTTAAATCCATTAAACGGTAAGTAAAGTGTACAATGAAATTATAAACATCCTTTTTAACACATAACCTCAAACTTTATAAAATGTTTAAAGTTTCTTCATGAATATGTATGTTACTTATATTTTTAGTGGTATTTAAATAATAAAATGGTACTCAATAGTGTTTTTACCTATGATTACGGTTTACAAAAGGTGTTTTCTATCAGAAACAACCTTGAAATACCTGGTTCCTTTTTACCTACTCTTTAACCATGAGTTCTAATTTCTGGCACATTTTGTCTTCAACCTTCAATGTATATGTATAAAACATGATAAAATCACAACTTTAATTAAAACTCTTGATAGCAGATGGCCTTAAAATTTAAAATATCTCCAGCACCTCTGTCTCAATAGATTTTCTACTACAATAAGTACACAACTATTATTTTCTGTGAACCTTAATATTATTATTTTCAGAGCTTAAACGTCGTCTGGACGATGACAAAACTCCTTTGCCAAAAAGATTGTGTTTGGCTAAAAATGTGGTGCAATCCCACCACTTCCCGACTGCACCTAAAGAAAGAATTGTGGCTGAATGGCTTTGTGCCTTGACCTCTAGAAATAAGCTGAGCAGTGAAGAGCTGAAGAGTGTTCTTGATTGGTTATCTGTGGCTGATGATTTGACAAGTGAATTGAAAAGTAAACTGATCCAGGTATGTTTAAAATTATTATTACTCTACTCCTAAAGAAGATCACCAATTCATGGTAGATATACCACCCACACGCGCAAACCGTTTCGCATCAAGCTTCCTTGCGCATACTACTAAGGAGTGGAATTCTTTGCCAGAGTCCGTGTTTCCTGAAGGGTGTCTTCAAGCCCCTGGTGAATAGCTTGCTTATGGGCAGACATGCTCCATCATAGACCGCATCATCGCTTATCACCAGGCGAGATAGTAACCAAACATCAGCCCATCAAATGTCACCAAAAGCTGAAGCTGTAACTTGTGACTTTCCAATGTAATTTATAGTTACACAGTTTCATGGGGGAAATGAAATTAAAAATTTATCAAATTTATTTGTTTTAAATGTAATAAAACAGATTTACTATCAGCAAATGAAATCTCGATACAGTGCAGTAGTTATTAATCTTTAATTATATAATGATTAATTTTATTCCAGATCGTAGCAGAATTCACACAAAGGAATCCATTACAAACAGTAGAAATACAATACATATCAACATTCTTAGAGAACCCTAAAATAATAACACAGTTGAGCTTACAGACGGACGAATACCTAACGATAACAATCACACTACTACAACATTTAAAAAATGACAATAATACACAAATCAGCCAGAAAATACTAAACAATTTTATAAAATACTACCGAGAATCTAAAAAGAAATTAGATTTTATCATAAAGCTCTTAAATGGAGAAAACTTAGAAACAATATTCAGTTTTCTCGACACAGATTGCCGTAAAACTGCTATAGATGTATGTCAAAATATTCTGTTTCCCATCAATAAGAAGACTTTCTTCATCAGTTTCCTACAAACTTTAATAAGGAAGGATAATTTAGAAGAACTGATTGCGGAGAAAGGAGACAATATACAGTCAGTTATCAAAATAATGAACACATTCTTTGAGTTTCCAAAAAATCGGTCGGATAATGATACAAAGTTCTTACACAATTTTATTGATGTCTTTGTCAGTTCTTTCCAAAAAGAAAATCAGATCATCTTTGCCTTTTACATTATGGTCACTAACGTATTAAATATGGAACAGAGTTTTATCGTGCCAGCAATGAATTTACCACCAATTTTAGAAGAAGATGCAAAAACTAAACGATTACTGTATTTAAATATGCTGGATGTTTTACTACGCAATGAAATCGATATAAATGTCCGCCTGACTGATACGTTTGGCGAGAAAATATCAAAGGTTGAGATCAAAAAGAATTTCACTTATTTTCTTCAAACTGTGATGATGGGGCAGCTGAAATTGGAAGGGAAACTAGACAAAACTACATTGCAAATAATCAAAACTGCTTTAAAACTTGATCCTGTGTTAATCGAACAAAAAATTTATACAATTTTACCGCCAATAATGACTGCAAAGAAGAATAGCTCAAGTTTATTAGAATCTTACACAGAAACAATTAATTGTTTACTAGAAATCCTCTTCAAATTAAGTAGAGGAACAACCTTTTTAACTCAAATCCTACCATCGGTAAAGAATATTTTGGAAACTGGCAACACTGAGCAGTTTGAATTGAAACAGAAAGTTTTGGAAGCAAAACAAGATGGCGTTGATTGTGAGAAGATCGAGGGAAAAATAATTACTGGTTCCGATTTGTTTCCACAAGAATGTGTTTCTTTGTATGGGAAATTGACTTCGGAATTGATGTTCAGACAGAATAAGGAACTTTTGGAGTCATTGCAGAAAGATTTCGAAGTACATTGCTTAATGATGCTCGAAGAAGGATTTGTCAGTAAGTATAACCTTTTTCAGTTTTCTTCTGCCTGAATTTTCTTTCAAATAATTCAGGGATTTCTTTTTCCTACACTTTGATGATCTGCGTGGAAGTTGCTTGCGTTGACTGCACGGTTGGCGTGGTGGCTGGACAAGTGACTGCCGCGCAACGTGTCACGGGTTCGATTCCCGCACGGAACAAATCTTTGTGTGATCCACAGATTGTTGTTCCAAGCCTGAGTGTGATGTGTATGTGAACTTGGTATGTTTGTACCCATGACACAGGAGAAAATCCTAATGTGGGGCAACTTTTTTAAAAAAAAGCGCAGCTTTCATATATGATTTTGGTGTTTTTATCCGCTGGTGTTGTAGTAGGTAGCATTTAAATTTGGGCCCTCCGCTAATAAAATAATGTTTAAAGTTATGCTTCGTTTTTGACAGGCTCATAGACTGTTTATTAGAACTACTGCTAGTTTACAGTAAAGAGTGTGCTGTAAATACACGTCGGAAATCTTTAAAAATACCAAGCGTCATGTTACCAAATCATCCAATGGTAATTTAACAATATACTCCCAATTCTATTCCAGGTCCTTCAATAATAACGCTAACGGAAGTACTGTCCGCCATTTTGTCGTCCTTCCTCCAACAGAACAAGATGGCCGACCACACAGTCCCGCTAAACATAGCTGAAGGATTCTGGAATATTTACTCGAAGTTCGAAACCGAGTGCCTAGCTAAATTCGGAGTGTGTGTATTGAAACTTAGTTATGTGAGTAAAATATTTTTATTCTTAGTATTATATATTCCTTTAGGCTAAGGCGTTGAAGCCGAATAGAGAGCCTTACCCGTTTTTCTCTATTCCGGTAGAAATTTCGAATAATCGTAGTGGACAGTAGTAACACTTCAGTACAGGGTACATACACAACTTCACACCTGTCTCCCATAGGCAGAGACAGAGACAGGCAGAGACTATGGAACGCCAATTGCTACGATTCCTACGTACCTCTTTCACATTGTCTTCTTTCAGTACAGGGTAGTGTTAATTATATATATTTATATATATATATGTTTTAGATATACCTATCATGTATGATGATATGTTTTACTTCTTCCTTAGTCATATGCTCGCTTGATAAAAGAAGCTACGATTTCGATTGATTTTAATTTTTTGTGAACAGTAGGCGAACGATTCTACTGTGTGATATCGTTTTGTGATACAGTTTTAATATAAACCCCTTTTTAATTTCCAGAATCCACCTCTTGTAATATCATTCCTGAAGTTATGTCAAAGTTTTGCTCAACTAAAGTTGTTGAACATAAAGTATAGTAACGTGAAACTGGACATATCGCCTGGTAGTAATACATCGGAGGTTTTTGATCTCAGTATGTTAGTACCGTGCTTGAATAGCCAGCAATGGACTGCACTCGCTGAGAAGATTCAGGATGATGAAGCTGTTGTGTTTTTGGTAAGTTTGATTCTTTTAGTAGTGTTTTATCTACAGAAACGATAAAATGGTTTCTCTCGCTAAGATATGGGATACTGCTTAGGTTCCTGAGTCGACGTAAAAACCTTTTCTATTTTTCAATTCTAATTAACTATTCATAATTATGTCTATTAGCATTTCTACTCTTTGAGAAACAAATAAGTAACGTTATTTTCTGTTTCGTTAAAAAAATATGTCTGATTTTCAGAACAACCTACTCTTAGCCAAAACATTGGCCCTACAACTATTATCAGTAAGCAACCAACAAGAATACCCAACAATTACTGTAACAAAGACACATTTGATCAAACAAGTTGCCACCAACCCAACACTGCTACAAGACACATATTTCTGCAAAGCATTATTCACTGGCTTAGAAAAATCACACATAAAGACATTGACCAAATGTTTGATCAAACTTTGCTTGGACGACTCTGAGTTAGATGTACTAAGAATTGATGCAGTGGCAAACAATAGAGAATTGCTAAACATATTGGTATTGGAAACAGCTAAAAATATTGCTAGAACCTTTGAAAACGGTGAATCTTTCAGCAAAGTGTTAGGCAAGACTGATTTCAATATAATTTCTTATGGAAAGGAAGTATCTTTAATAGAATACTTCAATGAAATAACTATAAATCCTGAATCACAAGATATACTGAAAAACTCTGTAAACATCTTCAAACAATTACCAATCCATTACTTGGAAGAAAACTACCAATTAGTAGCAATTTTTGTTATACTGGCAATAAAGAAATGTTCAACTGTCAAAAAACTGAAACGTAGTATAGATTATGTACTACAAAGCATATACGAATTGAGTTTACAGAGACCGGACTTATACCAATTATTCCCAGCCGATAACATATTTAACTTCAAGGATAATTCTCTATTAGAATTACTGACATTAAGAATTAAAACGCCTAACACTTTGCTTATAATCAAAAGCTTGTTAGAATTAGCTGTGAAAAAGGTTCGGATAGACAGTGATCAAGTGAAAAATATAGTTGAAAGGTTATTAAAGAAGAATAAGAAGTCTATTTCTGATATAGAATCTTTCAACGATCCTGTGTTCCAAATCACTTGTCTGATACTCCCATCAATAGTAAAGCAAAAGAAAGCTATAACCGCAAGTGCATTCCGATCAATACTTGCCGATCTTCAAGAAAAACTACACAAATCTCTACTAGAATCGTTTAAAAACATTGATTTTGGCAATAGTAGTTTTTCATTTAACGATACTGGTAACCCTGAAGACAGTGTTGTGCAATCGGAGAGTAGTGTGGCAACATTGAATGCTATGGTTGCTTATTCGTTGACACTTTCAAGGTATTCCGAAAATCCGGATGGGGAGGATGCCAAAAATTTGGCCTGTTTATTAACTGCTTTGGAGTTCTTCGTGCAAAACGCTGTAAGTAATAAATATTTTCGTAATTAGTTGTACGTAATTTAAAAAACCCACATACAAGAATCTTTCATCTGAATTTGGCACAACATAAAAGTGGTTCAACTACTGTGTCTGATGAACACGAGGGTCTGTGTTCAATCCTCGGTCCGAATATAATATTATTGAACTTTTCATATCTGTACTTTTAACTGCAGCCTGTGTCTAGCTTGGGAACAAATTACTATTGAGTGTGATTGAGTATTTCCCGAACAAAAGATTTTTATCCACCGCCTTAGAAAAATGGAGGAAGGTCCCAATGTATTTTCTATGTTTAAACAACTTACTTCTGGCTAAACGATAACTTTAATTACTACCCTCTTGTCAATTTACAGATAAAAACAACAGAAAATCCAGACTCGAAGCCTCAACACATAGACTCATCAATCCAGCTCCTAAACGTTGTTCTACGGCGCATGAAGAAACTAGAAACACACTCAATATTCCAAGAAAAAGACAAATTATTCCTTCAAATATGGCGTTGTATAAAAACTCGCTTAATTTTAGAGCAAGATAAGAAAACAATAAGTGGTAATAGTTATGAAGAAATCGGTACAACATTGAAGTTACTGTGTGAATTATCTTCAGTGGATTGTTATTTGACCAATTTCGTCGGTGATCTCAATAATTTGGTTGTTTTGAAGGTAATTATGGTTTTTTGTTATTCATTGGCCTCTCTCTCACTGCTCGTTGCCCTGCTGGACTGCCTCGTTGCCCGAGGGTTCACAAGTGCGACTGCCGGGCAAGGGGTCTCGGCTTCGATTACTGGGTTGTAAAAAAAATCTCAGTAGTAGCACGGAGTCTGGAATTGTGCCCGGTATATGGCAATAGGCTCACCCTCTATTACATGGGACTCATAACATAAATAGTGAAAAGTGGGTGTTACATTGTACAGTGGCATAATGTGCACCTCTGCCTACCCCTTCGGGAATAAAAGGCGTGATACTATTTTATTATTCATTTTTGAGTCATTTGGTAGTCTATGACTGATGAAGAAAGTGTGCCCTATTTCTGTAATTCGTTTTTTTATCTTGGTTGTTGCCTGAAAACTAGGTATTTAAAACAATATATTTGACTAATAACGTTGGTCACTGTCGTATGCGGCGATATTGACTTGTTGGTCGAATCACATTTGCAGTGAGCAAATGCGACTGTCGGACGATGTTTCCGAGTTGTTCCTAGAGCCATATTATGTGTTAGTAAGCTATTAGGATTTTCTAATGTTCAAATACTCGAAAGTCACTCAATTTTAAGTGGCGCTTTAAGTATAGTTCGGTCACTACAATTTTCTGTAAAATGACAGAGATGGCACGATATTTAAGTACTACTTAAAATGCGTAGCCTTTTAGTATTCGAGCGTTAATTCAGTGTAGTGATAAAAGTCATAAAATTACTAGTAAAAAAGTGCACAGTACACTGTCTTCTTTTTTATATAATGTAACTGTATATTGTCAATATTTTCAGAAACCGTCTCAACAAAAAGACAACAGCGCAGAGATCAAATCTCGCAAAGTTTTCAAATTCCTATGGTCACAATGTCTCAAAGCGAACATCGTTGGCCCCAAATGTGTTGCCATGTCAAAATTAATGCACCGCACTTGTAAGAATTTGAGGAATTGGATGAGGCAACACTATGACTACGAAGACAGTGTTGCCAGAGTAAATGAAGAGATTTCTACCGAAGATTTAATTGTTAAAGTTATTAAAGTAGATGATGATGTTTGTGAAATTGTAAGATTGGACCTAGATGCGCTGTCGGAACTACTTTTGGCGGCTAAGAAGGTATATTTTTAGTAAATGTAAAAAAATATTTATGTATTTAGTAGTCTCAGGCGCTGCTAAGCTGAGGTTCAAGATTCGGATTCGATTCCTGAGTCGAACATTAGTCATTGAAAACTTGTGTCTTTCAATTTCAAAGTGTAACAACGGAGTTTCTTGCTCGTTCTTCTCGCATTCGAAACCACACTAGAAAGAGCACCTAGTTTTACTAACAATTCACTAATTGACGTTTCAAAAGTGAAAACTTTCTCCAATTTTTTTACCAGATAAAAGTCTGTTAATAACAATTTACTAAATTTTGCAAAAATGAAGTGATGCATCATAATATTATTATATGCACTTCAGCTATAAACGTCAAAGCTTCACCTAGCTTCACTGACGGACTGACTGACAGACTATTATTTATTTTGTATTTGTTGATGTTTCAAAAGTACCAAATTATGGTTTATTTGAAATAAACGCTTTGACTTTGAAAGTCAATGCATTTATTTTAATTAATTCTTAATGAGGTACTTTTGAAACGTCAAAATTTGAATTGTCCGTCTGTCTGTCATTGAAGCTAGGTGTACGTAACACCTAAGAATATAAAAATAATAATCTTTATTTCCTTTTCCAGATATCCTTAGACTACAGTTTCGTGGACGTCACATTCGAAGTACAGCACTTAATACATTATGTACTAAGTAATAAATACAATCTGAAGTTCGATATATCTTGGGAGGCATTCTTCATGTTATTTGAGGGATGTGTCACGGTACTAAATAATATGTTGCTGGCTAGAGAAGAGGTTTTAGAGGACAGGTATGTTACGAATTTCTTATTATTATGTTAAATAAGGACATTGAAAAAAAAGGCGGATTTAATGTCACTTAGAAATGATCGAAGCAGTAAAATGTCAGTGCGTGTGAGTGAGTATATGTATGTGTGTAATGACCACTTAACCTGACTTCAGAAAATGACAGATGTCCTTCGTGTCAATGTGTGTATGTACTGTGTGTAACTATATAGTAACCAGCAGCTGTAGCCAAATGCCATTTAGCGCTTGTCTATATGTAGAATAGAAAACCAAATTATATGGAATTGACGTAGGCAACAGGCACAGGGCCTTTAGCCAAACGCCACTTTAGCGCTTCTCTACAGAGAGAGTAGAAATCAAAATGTATGGGGATGACACTGACAAGTGTCAAAATTTACGACAATTCCATATAATTTAGTTTTCTACTCTATAAGTAGACAAGCGCTAAATGGCATTTGGCTACAGCTGCTGGTACCACAGTCGTTGTTTCAAGAGACCGTGTCCGCATATTTTTCAACGTCCTTAATTTTAAAATTGCACCGGAGAGCCATGCTTTGCCACGAATGGGCCGTCTCAACCGCAGTGTTGCCAAGCTTTAACAGAAAGTAGGTGTGAAATAATTATAGCATTGTATGCATCCGTGTGAGTTGGTTACTGGAAACTTCACACCGCCAAAGTGACTGCACGGTTGGTGCGGTGGCTGGGCAACCGGCTGCCGTGCAACGTGTCGCGGGTTCGATTCCCGCGCGGAACAACACTTTGTGTGATCCACAAATTGTTGTTTCGGGTCTGGGTGTCATTGTGTATGTGAACTTGTATGTTTGTAAACGCACCCACGACACAGGAGAAAATCCTAGTGTGGGGCAATGTTTTTTTTTAAATAAAAAAAAGTCTGGCAACGCACTTGTACCTCTCTGACTGCTTGCCTGTTTGTTTGCTAAAATAAAAATATTGAAATTCACTTGAATTTTCTCCTGTGTCATGACTTCATGAGACTTGAGAGGGACAACACAAACATGTTTTTCTCTACTAAAGTATCTAAACAACTTAAAAATAATAAACGTGTTTTCTAATTGGAAATGTTGGGATTTCAGATGGCCATGCTACATGCAATGCTACAGAGCGCTTATTATATCGCTCTGTGAACGAGCTACGTCACACGCTCAGCTAGAGAGGAGGATCGATGAAAAACTCGCTGAAATGGCGCATTCTATTGAGAAGTATGTAATCGTAATATATGTTCATATTATATTGTGTGTTTTACGTACCTATCTAATATTTTTCATTACCTAACTCATGGATAGTTTTTAATTTTCATACCCCGTCATCATCTCTATTAACCCAAAACTTCCCCATCTGGATCGAATCCGAGACCCTATGCTCAGCATATATTTGTGATCAATTCCGCACTCATTAATTAATAAAAAAAATCCCGATCAGGGAATCAAACCCCAATACAATACTCAGCAATCGCATTTGTGACCGCTCCACCCACAACAATACAAAAATAACCTTATTTTGTCTATTTTTTTCAGAATAACGCAATCAATAAGCAAGCGTAAGAAGCACGTCTCAAGAATAGCAGCCTACACGGTAGCAGATCTTTGCACCTCCCTAGAAAGGAACGCGCCAACTAAAATGGTGCGACAACATCTAGAAAATTCCGTAGCCCTACTCATTCAGGCGTGTGATAGTACTTACGCTATGTCCTTCTTGAAACGAGGTCTAGTTGGCTATGTCGGACAAATGACAATGACCAATTTGTACACTATGTATAAGAGGTACCATAAGTATATGGGGAATTCTTAAAATTGTATTATGTTATTGTTAAAAAAAAATAGTCTATATCTCTATATGAACTGTCTGAGAATGTAATAGTAATTGAAAATGGTTTGGTCTGGTAGGGAAACCTTGATAATTAAAAAAAAAACTAAAAAAGACCATAAACTAACTAAGAATGTAATAATAATTAAAAATATTACGGCCCCAGTCTTGATAATTATTCGCTAATAAGCACGAATACACAATCTACTGTCTTATTAGAATATGGCCTACATAGAAAAAAAAATCATCTGATTAAAAATTTATGAACCAGTGATATTGTCACACTGTAAAATATTTTTTTTAAGTTTTACCTGTAGGTAAACCTGTACATTTTTATTCCTGTTGAAATGTTCGTGAAGTTTGTTTAATTTGTATTCTGTATGAAGGATGGATCCCCAATTACTTAAGAATACTAAAAAACAAGAATTTAAAGCTATGAGATGTAAATGAAAAAATATTCTTTATTGTGCTACATAAAACGGAATGTTTTTTATGTTAAGTCTAAATTAATGTACCATAATCTAGTAAAATAAAACAAGTATTTTTAATAATTTTTATTTACTTCATTTTGTTGTTTACGTACCCCGTGCCCCTTAACTATAAGATTAAAATGATGCATTGTTAAATTTACCTGAAGCTGAAACATTGGAACACTAAACTTTTAAACACTAGTTAACTCGTCGAGTACCGGTTTTATAGACACAATTAATCTGTCAAACACCAAGCGGTCACCGGTGACCGCGACCTATTGTTCTTTAATTGTGTCTATAAAACCGGTACTCGACGAGTTAAAGAACAATAAGTCGCGGTCACCGGTGACCGCTTGGTGTTTGACAGTTTAAATCGTGTATTTGAACTTTGAACTAAGAACCTATCTGCCAAATATCAATACTGTTCATTATTTACACAGGTAACTAAGTAAGATTCCCATACATACATACAATCAACAAATAAATGATTTGCAAAAAAACATGTTTTCAATTTACACAATACTAAGCAATATAACCGTGACAAAATGTTCCAATCATCTCTAATCTCCGAGTAACAGAAAATCACAAGTCCCTTATCAAGTTCTCAACAATGATTTTCTGCACAATCATAAAACATCACTACCTTATATGGTAGCAAACAAAACTCAAATAACAAAATGTCATACACTGACTAACATAATAAAAAGTACATACATAGTTGTTATCAATTATTATCATTAACGAACTTAGACGAAATTATTTACGAAAATCGCGCGCAATTTCATATGTCATTTGCAATTTTGCGACTGTTTCCGTCAGTCCGTATATGGGCATTTGTTGAATACTAAATTCTGATTGGCTGACACGCTGTCGTCATCAGTGACTCACTTTTTAAAGTTGATAGTATAAAAGTATTTCTATACGTGCCTTTACAAAGTGGCATGTATTCTGATATCTAATCTTGGTTACATTGGAGTGACTTTTATTTATCAATAACATTTTTATTTGAAGACTCAGTACATATTATCGCGTACTTCAACAGAGTTGCTAGTATAGTTTTTTGAAAGTTGCCACCTTGCGTTTGCAACTTTTAAATGAAAAATTCTTATTAGATCGTATTTATTACCGAAAATTTTACGAAAAATATAAAAGTGCAATTTACAATTACTCTGTATGTGCCAGTTTGTGTGAATTTGTCGTAGTTATAAAAGGACATTGTATTGATTTTGTCAATCAGTTTGACGCATGCGCTCATTGGGTGCCGTAAAAAAGGGTTGGCCAACATTCCGAACAGTGTCGTTCCGGTCGCCGTTGTCGTGGTGTCGGTGAAGTTAGTGGTGGAATTTTTACGTGTATAACATCAAAAAATGGTAAGTGAAGAAAATAAATTACAGTGCATAACAGCCGCGATGTGTTCTTACGTTATAAGAGTGGTGAATTACGAATCGGAATATCGCAATTTCACGGAAAATAGCTCTCCAGTGACCGGTGCCGCCATATTTCGCACAACCCACAGTCGAGTTTGCACGCCTTTTCGTAAAAATCGTTGTCACCGTTCAGTGATTTGATGCCACGTGTTGTGTTTTCGAGTATATGACCGCGGAGATGTCTACCAGTGCCGAGATGACGAGCGGACATTGCTACTCAATGGGCCGGTATTGGATTTCACGTACGTTTGAAAGGTTATTCCTGCAACGCCTTTTTTGACGAGCCCGGAGTGCCGTATGGGGCGATGGATGATTTTAAAGGGCTGGAGAGGCAGTTGTGGTGTTCAGATGAGTTATCAGTAGAGTGTAGCGCGCCGGGGGCAACGAACTTTACAGGGAATGCATCGTCGCGCAATCGCACTTGCGTTTGACCATATAAGGCGTAGTGATCGCGGCTGAGCTTGTCACATACATTTCGTGTCTATTTTGGGGCGAATAGGCGCGTCTGAATACCGCAGCCGGTGATACGTCATTATAAAAGTGAGCCGAGGGTATTGGCCGAGCAATGTCAAGGTCGTTATTCAATTCTATTGACGAAAATCTAGCTGTATCAGATATTTTATCAGGTTCCTACGACACGCGAAATTAGTCTTTATTGCTGGCCAATAAGATCCATAGAGATGGCATAAAGCCAATCCCGGTAACGAGAATCACGCTGAATTAATGGATTAATGTTCTTATCACTAGTTTTCCTGCTAGTAATGCGGCTCATTGGCTGAAACAACTGATAAAACAGGCAGTGAATTCAAATCCACACATGACAAGGAAAATATTCCATGAAGCAGCAAACTATAATTAGTTCAAAACTTATAGTTTATTGTCCACAATGAGCAGTTCCTTCCTCAAATCACAATTAAAATGTATGAATAATTCAAAATATCAAGTCATCAAATATGACTAATTGTATTGGCATGACACAAATGGGATAAACTTGAACTTGTGACTAACACAAAAACCTTTAAAATTAACAATTACCCACATACAAAACTGAAGATACATCAATTTATGTCAAAGATCACACCCACATTCCTATTAGCAAATGCAATAAAACAAAATAACAGTTAATTTCAATTTATCTTCACAGATAATTAATTCTCATTAGTGACTTTGTTCATACAATATGTTGACCCCAAGTAACTGGACAAAACAAGATCATATATTTATAAAAACAACTGTAATGACTCTTTAATATGGTAAAATTATGTGCGCAATGTAAAATACCATTCCATTAAGACTACTAACTCATTCTTATAAGAGAATACTAAAATCTCAGTAGTGAGCAATAGGCTCACCCCCTATTACATGGGACTCATAACATAAATAGTGAAAAGCGGGTGTTACATTGTACAGTGGCTAAATGTGATACCCCTGCAGTGATAAAAGGAGTGATGTTATGTGTTAAAATCTCAGATGATTCTATTAGAGACCGAAAATAAGAGTGTCGTCAGAAAATCAACTACTTTTATAAGTAACTAGTATTTCGTTTCAACTTTTTATTTAAATTATAATTATTTCTGTAAACAGGTTGCAAAGTAGCATGCTTACACATCTAAGCTAGATGTAGCCGGCATATCCTATCTGACTTATAAGAAGGATTATTTTTGCCATGTAACTTGTAGTCAGATTTGTCATACTGAATTATGCAGACAAAGTTGCTTCTCCACCATCTTTCTGTCCCATGACATGATACATAAGTCACTTTATCTCACTCATCTAACACTCAAGTACATGTCAACGCCCCTGTTTACAAGTCACAGACCCTGCCATTGATTTTAGTTTATAATCAACACAGCTGTCCTTTTTTGTACAACTATGGGGTGGGGTAAACTCAGTGACTTGCAAGTTTCGAGTTCAAATTGTAATAAATGTGTATGATGCTTTTGTTTTGAATCTCTGTTAATGAAATAGTTTACAGTTGTGTTTGACGCAGAAATTCTTTTTTATTTTTTAGACAGAACAGCATATGTTTTATAATCTTTTTGCCTTGTTTCTGACCTCATTCTGCTATGAACCTCTGTCTGGTATATTTCATTTTTACCAGACCTGACAATAATAAGATTATTGAACATATACTAACATTCAGTGGTTCAATTCAAAACCTTTTTGCTCACAAAGCCAGTTCATTTGTTAGTGTATTAATTCAGTAACCAAAAGCTTATAGTAGTGAGCTAAAAGTTAATGATACCCCATGTCAATCTATAGATACATGTTAAGTTTGTAAACTCATAACATAATTTGTTGTTACCAACTTATTATAGTAACAATACATAATAAGTCTCCAAAAGAACAAAATATGTAGTAAAACAAGAACATCAAGCTTAATCTGTTTAAACCATGTATGGAAAAGCTTGTAAATAGACCTTTTAACTCCATTGATATTAATGAAGTTTCTCTGACCATATACAGGCACTTTGTCTGTAAAAACTCGAAACATGAGTCACATTTCATCTTGTGAGTCATACCGTAATGTTAGACCATCTTAGTCTAGACTTTCTCTATATGCGATGTATTTATACTAGATTTATTATAGCTAGAACAGATGTTGGTCACAAATAATCTTGACGTCGTCTCTGTGATCTTTGGAAGAAGCACTTGCCTATTAAAATACGTAAATTATAGTACTTTGCAACATGGAGACGAAAAATAATAAGTCTGAAAGACGACGACCTTTCGCATTTTTTACCATCTCAAGCAAGGCACGATCTTACTCAACTCGTAATTTTGTAGCTTTCACGACTTTTATTAAAACCTACAATGCCTTTGTAGTCTTTTCTCTCTGACTATTAAAACACGAAGTTTCGTAGTACCGCAGTCGTTGTATTATCACCTTTGTAATGACTAGACTGTTTCCAAGACTTGCTTGTTTCCATGAATTTGGATCTTATCGTTCCGAGAACATAATGTGATACAAAACATTTCCTTTGTTCGTATTCAATTAGTCAGACCTATGTCTACAAGGATGCTTTAATCTATTAGCTGAATGTAATATATCTGAATCTTACTATATCTCTATATCTCTGAATCTTACTCGATTCTAATCTGAAAAGAATTTTCTATTCGTTGCCGAAAATTTGAATCAGTTTAACATGTTTCTTTGTCCATTCCAAAGAGGTATTTAGCTTAAAATATTATGTAAGTCTTATCAATAGCTTATTGATTGTATCGTTCTTAATGTAATTCATGATAAATCGACATTTGTATCCATGATAACTAGTTATCCGCTAAAATCGTGGTTTCGAGTCAAATAAACGTGATCATTTACTGAACTGTGCCTCAAAGCATCATAATAATATATTCTTTTCAATTGTTGCCTCTGAGTCTATATTTTGGTCTTTGGACGTGACCACCACAAGGTGTGATCGTCATAATTATTCAAGGAGTATTGACTGAAAAACTATAAAAACGAGTTACCATATTACTGGTTTTAAGTCATAATATTATGGCCTAATGATCAATTAAAATTTTAATTAAACGTGGAATATTCCTATTAAAATATTTGAGTTCATAAGTGCTGAAGTTTAAAGCCTCGCTAAGGTGATTATTATAAAACGTATAAGCGTATTGTAGGGCTTTTAATTCTCGCAAATGAGAAGAAACACGTAAGCTTCTGTATCTGGTTGTTTTTTAACCGGTTTTTAGGCTCAAAGTCTCATAATAATTAATAGAACCACGTTGTAAGATGTAAAATAAGTATTCTATCTCCGGAATCGTAGTTGGAAAGATAAAATTTCATATTAGAGATACTTTGCATAACGACATCTAGTTATAGTACAGATGTCAAGCAACCGACAACGGACAATGGTTACGAGTACAATGAATCGCAAATACCTATTCCGTCCCCTGCCAAAACTCCCCTTTTCGTCCCCTAATCAACGAGGGTGATGCTGTCCTTTAGGACGAATGGGCGCATATTGAAGCCCTGCTGCTTATAAAAATCAAATTTTAAATATTGATAAAGCTATTTTATACCTTTTATACCAGGCAATCGATTCGTGCTACTCATATTTGTGATACTATGAATAATTTCTTCGTAATCGATACCTAGGCTATCGAATTAATTCTAAATCTAATATTTGAGTCCTTTTTACTATAAAGTCCGTTTTGCTAATGGATTACGTACCTAGTCCAGTCAACTGTAAAGTTACTCATCAGTACATTCGCAACTCACCTGAGTCAGGCAATGACGCATACTTAACCGACTGACATTAAGGTCGTTGACCTTCACGGCAGTTTTTTTATAGGACAATGTCGCCCGCGTTGTTACTTATGCGTGCGTAATGAGACAGACTGAAAGGAGTCTGGTTGGAGTAACCAAATCTAAATAAAGAGGTGCGATTACTGTACAGAAGGTCGACTCAAAAAGCTTTTTGATGTCACTTGAAACACTATTGTCTGCTTTACGTGTGACGTAAATAAAGTATCGATTTTCTCAGACCACAGTCATTTTAGTTTTTCCTTCTAAGTCGTTTTAGTGCTCTTCTAACAGAAGGCCTCATTTTCTATTTACAAACTTTGTATTTTTAAAATTACTATTCGAAAAGTTACTTTCCTCTATCTACTAAAATAAGTGCCACACTTATTTTAAAACTATATTACCATTCCTGTTTATGTTTTGCCTACCGCTATAGCCCAGTATGAATGTGGATAAATATTATTTCATGTGGTTTTCCTAATTTTAGAAATATGAATTATTGTAGGTAGGCAATCGGTAGTACAAAGTTATTTAGGCATTATATCCTGTAAGTTTTAAACAGCAGTATGTAAAAAGATCGGCTTAAACAAAAATTTACGGAAAACTTACACCAAAACGATAAATTCTTACCTTATTATTGGACATTTGTAAATGTATGTGCCTCGCTAGAGAACACCATTAGTAAATCACGGAACTACATCTAAATTATTTTCGAAAATGTTTACATGTTTACAATATTACTCTCAGTGCAAACAAAATCGAAGAAACTATCCATTTTGATAGTAGTGGCGTTATTCTAATTTATTTATAGTAATCCTGAATTGTGTACTTTTATCAGATACTCAGAGGACATAGCTAGATAACTGCCCCTATCTCAAGTGCACTTAGGTCGCCTCTACCTCGAGTGTGAAATTCATGTGACTTGCAGTTTCTGCAAAATTGCTTACTAACTGGCATCTACTAGTATTAAAGCGGCAAATGATGTTGCTAACTGAATATGACGAGACGAATTAAATAAAATCTTTCCAAGATTAATTTCGCGCCAAACGCCAACACATCAAAACCCACAATTCTGATGTAACGGAGCGAAAGATATTCTAAAACATTCTGATTTATGTTTGAGAATTTCATGTGTTGATCCAAAAACCTTGCTAGCTAGCAAGCGATAGATCTAAATAAAATAAATCAAATCTTCCGGAATAGCACTTGGTTGGACGACATTTGATTAATGTGGGTGTTGTGGTTTTTTTCTAACTAATTGTCGTCATCGTTTTGTACCGCATTGTTCATTCCTGATCTACTTTTGGCACAGGACTTATTTTCCAGAAGTATAATTCGTAGTTACCAAAACACTCAATGTTAAAATGACCATTAAAATCTCCCAAGCCACATGGTAAATGATGAGTTTGCAAAATTCAACAAATACTAGATTGGCTTTTAAAACCAAAAACTTATGATGTAAAGGTTTACACTAACCACGACTCCCATATTTACAATACACAGTAATTAAAAGTACATTAAAGCTATATTCGTCTTTCATTACTAAAAAAAACTACAATTCCTGTCCATTTACTCAATAAAAATAATTCATGTGTGAAACATGACATGAGCAATGAGCAGGTATGCCAGCTTCGCTACGTTACTTTAATTCTGTGCGAGAGTGGAATGCCTAACAATTCTCTTGTAACTGGGACAAACTAGCTAAATGAAAATTACAAATTGTATCTGCAACACACATTCGATATTGATTACTTCTGCATAGTTTTACGAATTTGATAATATTATTATAAATTTACTATTTTTGAAGTCGAAAAAATTGTGTTCTTAAAAACACATTTTCAATACTATCACGTCCCATTTCCAGTAACATCTTGATGGAACTGGTCGTCCCCTTTGAAAGATCTTGAAAGGCCAAATGAAATGAAGAAAAGCTAATAAATAATTCAGCACATGGTTAGGAATACAAAATTGCAGTACTGAACCACGGGCAATCGATCGACTGCCGTAGCATTGCATGATGGTAATTTCGTCTAATGCGGCAAAATGGTGCAGTCTGGAGTATTTATTCATTCAGGCAGAAATATTGCTTGTATTATATGGTAATTAAGTTAAACGTGATCGGAATAAGTACCACGTGCAATTTACTCTCGTAAAAAAGACGTGGCTAATGAGTTGAAAATTGTAGACTCGATATAAAAATTAATAGTGCTACGTATAAATAAAAGATCAAAGAAAATAGTACTGTCTGTTTTAACCGAGTCTTCAACCTTCAAATTGACCGTGCTATTACGAAAATAGAAATAGTCCAAACGAAAAGGTCAACTTTTAAGTTCACGAAAAAGACCTTTTGACAATGAGGCATTGATAAATAAGAAACGCCTTTATTTCAACCGTCCTTGGTATGACCGAAGAAAATATCAATTAGGCACTCGAAAAGCTTTCAAGAATGTTAGAATTAGAAATTAACGTTTCCATGGAAGTGCCAAAGTCGATACATGGACGATGACGAATAGTATTTTCAAATATCCTTGTAATTATGGACGATGAATAATACTAATTCATGACTAAGTTACTACACTCGTATCAAGCTAAGGACTGATCTGAGTATGTAATGACAACTTTGAAAGTCTATGAATCATAAACATTTGTTTAACACGAAAATGTTTATAGCAAAGCCCTCAAATTCTGAGGAAAATGAATAAGTATCCATTTGTAAATGTTTACGCGATACAAATTAAGATTTGCAATACCAATGACATCATTCAGATATTGGATACAGAAATAGAAATAGATTCGCTTTTATGCTGGGATATAAATAGGTTCATTGTAGTCAGTGAAGAATGAATGTGGTCTGATAGGTATTATAGGTTCGTTCTTCAGATACCGTTTCACGGATATTTATTACTTTGATATGATTCAAAATGCCATTTCTGTAGGATTCGTGTAACTTCATATAATAAGATACGAGAGAAAAGTAATATTTAGAGAACAAAGTTCCAGTAAATTGCGAAGTCCCTTTGGAATTCTTAAAATGTCTCCAAAGAGATATCTCTGCTCATGAAACTACTATCAAATCCTTTTAGCATTTTTCGTTGAAGGATAGAATTCCCAAAGGTTGCAATCTTTATAAAATTGAAGCTTTAAAGCCAAAGATACTTGAACATGTGCACAGCAAAGGATTTGAACGCACGTGGCTTGGTTCATGCACCGTCGTATTATTAGATCGTGCTACGGCCAATGTCTTCGAGTGTGGAATACGGCTATTTTTACTGTACCATGCGGGGGACGGTCGCTTTTAGATGCCTCTAGCGATGTTACAGCTTCGTTAAAGTTGGATTTAGATATATTTTACGCTTTTATCAACATTTAACAACCGATCTTTTTGTAACTGATTATAAAACTTCTTTGGGCTTTACACTCGTATTGTTTGTCATTTGTAATCTCAATTACTTCGTATCTCAGCCATTAATCGCTCCGAATGATCTATTTTAATTGTAACTCGAGTTCTACATCCCGTATTTATTACGTGCGATTTCCAACCGACTACCACAAGGTCTGCGACTAGGTCAAGGCGAAACAGCCGAGTCTAACATTACACATTATTGTTGACTAAACAACTCTAGACCGAGCCCATTTGATCCTGCAATAAAACGTTACTCATTGAACCGAGTACCACCTGTACAAACAGAACAAAATGTGTAGAACAATAATTATACCTATGCAATTTAAATGTATGGTAAAATTACGTTTGCACCGCGAAGCCCCGACCTCAGATAAAAGATGATAACATTCCCAGTGACTCATGAAATGACATTTACCCTCGAGAAATAAAATACGTCTTTATGGTTTTCGGAATATGATTTCATTTTGTATGTGGGTAGTTGGAAATTGTGTGAAAGGTGTCTGCCATTCTACGATACAGTTTTGAAGGAGGTTTGACATTTCCTTCCTTTTGTGCTATCGATATGTCTCTCACATAAACAATCTTTGTACAGGTTTTTGCTGACTCATAGAAATGAGAATGAAGACGCTATCTTGCAAGCCGTTTACGAACTGCACGAAATGATTATAATGAAAACAGTTTTGCAACGTAATCCTCTTTAAATATTTATTTTCACATCTTTAGTAATTTGAAGTACGAATAAAGTTACTTGAACAAGACGAGTATTTAATTTGCAAGTGAAAATAAGTTAGATAGTATCCCCATTTCACATTTTTATCAGTAAATTCAAATAGACATTCGTTTCAAAATGCTACAATGCACTCATAGTCAAATAAAATGTAGATCAAACTGCACCAGCCTTGTGGGTTAATTGAAATAGAACTGAATGAAATGCGACAACAGCTGCCTCCGTATATAACGGGGATTATTTCTGACTACCCTCATTATTGCGTAATTTATTTAGCAAATACCCGCGTCTCTGAAAACATTAGTGAGACGCCATGCTGAACAATTTATTAACGTTACAAAGAATAGCGTTTAGACTTAGCTGATGAATGTAGTAGAAAACGTCCTTTAATCTAGTTTATATCTATAAAGAATTTAGACCAACGTATTTAGTGTAGTGTTTATCAAATTAGATTATTGTAAATGTGCAAATGTGAGTTAATGCCGTTGCTAAAGTAAACCGTTATAGCAGAACGGTAAATTATTGTAATAGCTTTTTCGAATATGAGTATTTGATACAGTTTTCTTTCAGTAGAAAACAATATTTTGTTCATTTGCTTTTTATAAGACCAAATGAGAGAGAAGATGAGGAAATGGCAATGCGATGTATTTTTCAATGGAAATAGACAATACTAATAAGAAGTTCGATGTAAGGAGTCTGGCCTTACTCCTGTAAATTCGCTTTTAAACCAGCTCGGTTTTAAAGACTAAAAACGTTACGCAAAGTGGGCGTGGCCACCCATTAGCGTTAAATAAGCCTGTCACATATTACGTTCAAAATACTAAAACGAACACCAACAATTGCTACAAATCTTGGCTATCTCTACAACGCTCAAGAATCCTCATTAACGTCTTAACTTTTAAATGATGTACCTAGTTCACGTCAGAACTCAGAACATTTTAAATATATCTGTTTAAAATCCGTTGGCTGACCGCCTGAGACAATGGGCACCCATTCCGAACCTATTGACAAGTTCCGTTCGTGGGATACAAGCGCACAGGAAATGTTGCTGAATGTTTTGAATTTAAACGGCCATTTTGTTAAATTATATTTCGGAAGTAGAATTTCTTGGTATCCGTTCTTTGGTGCCGGCTTTTCATTTAATGATAGTTCCTTAATATGTTTAGTAGCGTGATCTAAGGGCGGCATTTAAATCATCGGCCGTATCGGCTGCTAACTAAATAAAAACAACGTTTAAATGTTATGTTATGTATGAAATGTTTGAACAAGAAACTTTCACGCATCTAATACGTCTACTTATCTGTGTGTTCGCCTGTCGGTGATAAAATGAAATGCTTTTAAGTTCTAATCGATTACCTACAATGCGGGTGATTCTTGAGAATAGTGATACCAAATAGATTAGTAGAATTTTAAATGAAGTGGATAACCTAATGAACCAATAATTTATTTCAAATCGATACTACGAACTGTGAACGATCGGTCTATTATTTAGTACGATGCGCTAATCTTCGAAACATCTTCTTGATCTCACCGTGACGCTGGCAAGTGTCCAGGGAACGCCCCACTTGTAATTGATCGTGCATTCATCTGCAACTAGCACATTCATGCATTGCTTAGCTTTGGTACAACAAAACCAAATATTGCACTCCACATCTGCATAGAAACAGGAATATAGTGCCAATGGAATATAAAATTAGTTCGTAAACAATATCTTTAAATTTTAAGAGAGATTTTCGTGGAGAAAATGTAATTAAACGGCGAAAGAATTCGGCGGCTCCGATATTAAAGGATTCTTCAATCTGGAACGCTCGTCTCGCTTGCGATCTCAAATTGTTCGCCAAGTCGAATATTTTGAGAAAAATGTTCCCCGTTGTTCGCTGTTCCCGGCTTCTGATTAAGAAATAAATAATGAATGTTAGACTAAAGACAGCATAGGTAGAAAAATACCTACATTACGACTCGTAATTCACCATTCCATTGTACATAATTATGTGTTATGAGTATATCGACTATTCATAATTTAAAGCCTACGCATGGGATGTAAAATCCTGGTTTCCCGCACTATGTAAATTGAACAGATATCTATTTAATTTAGTTGTAACATCCTATTTAGTAACATTCTTCGACGGAATTTGCTAAACTTATAACTTACAAGTCACACTGCAAAATGGTTGCGTTTCATTCATACAGCAATACTCCTTCGAGGAATAATGAATTTTGAAAGTGTGAACTCTTTATATTAACCTTCTCATTTCTCCACAGGCGTCTGGTGTGACAGTTTCGGACGCGTGCAAAACGACGTACGAGGAGATCAAGAAAGACAAGAAGCACCGCTACGTGGTGTTCTACATCAGGGATGAGAAACAAATTGACGTAGAGACCGTCGGAGAACGCAACGCGGAATACGATCAGTTCCTTGAGGATCTGCAGAAGGGTGGCACTGGAGAGTGCAGGTAATGTGCTTAAGTTATGGGAAGATGGTTTACTTTCGCTTGCAAAACTTTTGGCTAGAAAGTCTATTTTCAAATTTACCGATAAAAATGCCGTCTTCTGGATCCCCACAATGTTATAAGACAAAGGTTTCATTTACCGTTACATTTACAAACTATTACCAATAGTTTAAAATCATTATACATTATGTAAAAATCGCTCGAAAAAAGAGGCAAGATCAACGCGCGAGCGATATTCCTGTTTATGCAAAAGTTACTATTCCTTAGACGGTAAATGATTTCTGTTAGACAGACCCTAATATTGAACACTTAAACCCTTTTAATTTGCTGGTAAAAGGTAACACTAACTTTATTCCACTTATCTTCCAGATATGGCCTCTTCGATTTCGAGTACACGCACCAGTGCCAAGGCACGTCGGAGGCCAGTAAGAAACAGAAGCTCTTCCTCATGTCATGGTGCCCCGACACCGCTAAGGTTAAGAAGAAGATGTTGTACTCCAGGTAAATATCATTCATACACACACCGGCAAAATTAGGGGAACACAAAAAAAAGGGCCATTTTTTTTGGAACTCGTGAATGATTTGTCAAGTGTTTCATTTATTTATGAAATTACCTTCGTACAACACAATATTTTAAGATATTTTGACATTTTTCAACAATCTAGCATAAATTATACGCTCTCAAGTGTTTATTGAGTGTCAGCGCTTTTAAGTGTTTTTGATAAGGATTTTGTTGGAGCAGTCAATAGAGGCCCTAGCTTATTTTGTTGTTATTGTTTGAAGAGTTAACATTGTATTGCATACAAAATGAGTGATTTACCAGCAACTGAAGTTGCCAAAGCTGTGACAATGATCGAGGAAGGGCACACATACCGTTCAGTGAGTCGAACGTTGGGTGTATCAGTATCTGTGATCCACCGTTGTGTCAAACGATACAGACAGACGGGATCTTACGTACGGAGGCAGGGACAAGGCAGAAAGCGTGCAACCAGTGCCGTACATGATCGTTTCATAAGGGTGCAAACGTTGAGAAACCGTCGTCAAACAGCTGTGCAGACCCGAAACCTTTTAGAAGAAGTGCGTAACGTGCGAGTTAGTGAACGAACAGTAAGAAGAAGGTTAAACGAAGTTGGTTTAAAGTCATACGTGCCAGCAAAAGCGCCTAAACTTGAGGTAGGTCATCGAGTTGCAAGATTAGCGTTCGCTCGTCAGCACCAAGATTGGTCCGATGAATGGGGTCATGTTTTATTCTCGGACGAAAGTCGATTTTGTGTAAATTTCATCGACGGGAGGGAAAGGATGTGGAGGTATCAAGGAGAACGGTACCATCAAGCCAATTTTACCGAAACAGTGCCATATGGTGGAGGGTCCGTTATGGTGTGGGATGGCATTACTTCAACAGCCCGCACCGCGTTGGTCATAATTGAAGGCGGCTCTCTGACTGCACACAGGTACATAACAGAGATCCTAGAACCCCATGTAATGCCTTTTGCCCCATTTATAGGGCCAGATTTTGTGTTTATGCACGATAACGCAAGGCCGCACACTGCTCGCGTGGTTCGCGATTACTTAAATGCAATTGGAATTACCCAAATGGACTGGCCAGCACGATCTCCAGACATGAACCCGATAGAGCATGTCTGGGACATGATTGGACGCAAAGTGCGGGAGAGAATTCCACCTCCTAGGAATGTTGAGGAATTAAAATTGGCGTTAATTGAAGAGTGGGCCAATTTACCCTAAGAAATGATTGACAGTGTCGTTAGAAGCATGAGCAGACGTATTCAAGCCCTAATTAGAGCCCGCGGTGGCAATACGAGGTATTAATTAGGAAATTTATAAAAAAAAATATGACAATTAAATTTTAAAAAAATATTGAATAAAATGTAAAGGACTTAAATTTCCTATTTTTTTGTAAGTATCTGTAAATAAATAATGTTCAACCCTAATTCCTATTGTGTCATATTTATTTTGAATACCCAAACCCAAATTAATCGAAAAAACATTCATAAAAAGCTAATAATTAAAAAAGAACTGTCTTTTTTTTGTGTTCCCCTAATTTTGCCGGTGTGTGTACATTCTTCAAATGTTAGTTTCGCATTTTTATGAAATGGCCAAAGAGATAATGTATTAATGGCTTTTAGATGTCACCATGGGAAGTCGTAGTCATATCATACTTCGATTACTAGGTATTTGTTTTAGCTATTCAATAAACTTACCCCTTTTGCAATCGTCAATAGAAATCGTTGCTTAATTAATCAGCTACTATTTCATAACCCTAGAATCTACTTTTTACTCGTTAAAACTGACTTTACGCGAAAGAAAAGAAACGATAATCATGTTATGACTTTAATCTTGTCCCTGCACTCATCATTGCTCACACCATGACAGAATCACTAAAGATAATGCAACCGTCTATAATCCTACACGGTTTCCGACGTTCCAGCAATAATCGGACGATAAAACAGACAGTCCTTGCATACAGCTGCCAAAAAACACGATATTATATTTAGAAAGACGTTAAACTTCGCGAAACAGAACGGAAATATTGTTTAGTAGTTGTTATAGTAATCAATTGGGTTGTGAATATGTTGAAAGTGGTTTTGATTAAGTTTTACCTTTTCTAAAAACACGGACGATGATCGAAGTCCCTAAAAAAACAACTCTTGTACTGCTATAATTAATTAGTTTATGTAGCTTGTAAGCTTAAATATTTAAATTACGAACAAAACAAATTACCAAAGAAATTCAATTAAGTACACACAATCAAACTAGTTTTGATAAAAATCTATTCATATCATTGTATCGTGGTTATCGAAATAATCTTGTTAGACGAAAAGTGCAATATAAGTGTGTACGAACTACACACTACTTACGAATTTGTTTCAAATGTCATGTTAGATAGACCAGAATAGAATTATCAAATACGAAAGGTCTGATCAGCTCAACTCAGCTAGACAAAATTATAAAAGATGCTGCACTGTGTAAAAAGACACAATGGCAAAAAGATTACAGTAGTTAGAATAGACTTACGTTTGCGAAGTCTTAATGCCACTTATCTAACGTGGTTAAATTATCCACAAAAGGTTTTAAGAATTATCATTTTCCATTAACTTAGCAATTCAATTAATTTACCGTAGTTACAATGCTTTTCGACCGCGCCCTGCGCTTGAAATATTTCGGTGACGCATCGTACCACATCACGTTTACCGCGAACAAGATATCCTAATCGACAGATAACTTATATCTGGAAGTGCTATTTGTAAATGATGACGTAGTTCGTATTACGAATGTCATGCTGTACTGGAAATTATTTCTATTGTTTTTCACCTTTCTCTGTACTTGAGTTCTTTAGATAAATGTTGTTGATAATGTTTCTTTCATTCAATGTTTGAAAGACGCAATTAACAGTTCATTACGAAATACTTTGAAATTTAATCGAATAGGCACATGTACGAAGACCGTTATTAATTGAAGGTTATGCTATAATACGTTCTTTCGTTTGTCTCCAGCTCTTTCGACGCACTGAAGAAGTCGCTGGTCGGCGTTCAGAAGTACATCCAGGCGACCGACCTCTCGGAGGCCTCGCAGGAGGCTGTTGAAGAGAAGCTGCGCGCCACCGACCGCCAATAAGTCAGCATTTATCGCCACGACCGACGTGCGGTGCACCGCGACTCCTACGGAAACAACCTTAACCGCCACAGCACGTCCTCATGCAGTAACACACCGCACAAGCAGTGTGCCACTACTCGAGGCCTAACGCTGTGGCCTTAGTCAGTATTGTCAGGCACAGCTCGCGGTGCGACCCACAGTTTCGCATGGGTTTTTTTTATATATCGTTTCAATCCTTAAGCTTTTGCAGTCGATTCTACTCCGGAGCGGCCTCACCGGTCAGTCGGTAGTCGGAACTCTGTACAGTTAACTGTAACCCATGGCCGACTCCGCGACAGCCTCTATAAGCAATTAAGGAATCTTTATGTAATAATTTAAATTATACTAATTATTATATATATTTTTTCCTATAATTAACTAAAGAGTAAGTTAGCTCAAACTAAATTTAAATACAGCGTACGCGTCGATCTTTTTTTAAATGTAATAATAAAACTGGTTAGCGAACGCCGGTCGGCTTTTATACTATTTAGTTAATATAAATAATGTACGATTTTATACGGTCACCTAGTTTCGTTTGAGATTCATCTTGCTAAGGATGTAAGCTTTTGAGCTGCGGCTCGATACATGGCGGGCGTTGGATAAGTATTTTGTAACCGATTTATCCAGAAATACACTCGATATAAGAGAATATTAGTTGTTTTATTTGTTATTCACCCTTGACAATGTCGACGTTTCCGGTGTACGGTGTGACGCATCGATATCGGCATATCATTATAATGATTCAAGTTGAAACTGAATAAATATCAATTTGAGGAAAATTACCTCAATTGAGCAACTGATCTACATCATTATTGAGGGAAAGTAATTGCTTTGCATTTATCAACTCTTGAATTGGTAACAGCAAGAAATCAATTTATTATTATCCTTTGATCAATTCAATTACCAGATTGCAAATGCTGTACATAGCATATATCTTTTCGAGCTTCAAATAACATCAGTCGAACCTTTCTGTTGGCGCAGTGTAGTAGCTGATTGTGTGGTTCATTTATTTTTGGGAAATATTCATAATTAACTAAAAATCGCGGGTTACTCACGTTAATATACAGAAAAAGCTCTACTTACTAGTTTCGAAACACAGAGGGGTTCTTCCTCGAGCAGTCGCGGTCGCGGCGATGCCATGCTTCGGTACGATTGGGCCGGCTCGACTGGAGTTATACCACGGCCTCACAGAAAACCGATGTGAAACAACGCTTACGTTGTGTTTCGTCGTGTGAGAGGTTACCGGAGGCCCAATTACCCCCTCCCTAGTCTCCCGAATCCCCGTATCCTCCACAATCCTCAAATTCCCAAAAGGCCGGTAATGCACTTGAGGCCCAATTACCCCCTCCCTAGTCTCCCGAATCCCCGTATCCTCCACAATCCTCAAATTCCCAAAAGGCCGGTAATGCAGTTGTAACGCCTTGGTGTTTCGGGTGTCCATGGGCGGCGCCTATTGCTTACCATCAAGTGATCCGTCTGCTAGTTTACGGGCTTATGCTATAAAAAAAGTTAATATAAAAAATATTCACAGTATCCATTTCTTCATTTCATACAAAGGCAACATTAATTTCTCCAACTTCAATAGATAATTTTTTTATTGTACCACTACCGCCGTATAAAATGTTGGTAATTGTTCCTCAAAAACTTCCTCGTTGGTCGAGTGATCACAGAACTACCTCAATGACGGTAGTTGTAAGGGCCACTGACAAGTGTTCGAATCTCGGGTTTGGTAAGTAAGTATTACTTAGCGAACTTTGTCAACTTTTTGAAAATGTTCACGGAGAAGTCCGGAATGGTACCGGTGTTGGTACCTGTAGAATAGAATAACTCTACACCTCGTACAGGATGTGTCCTAACATATTTTTAATTATACCATTTGAAGTAGACGTAAGGAAAAATTAATAAAACACGTAATTCAATGATATTTTAAAACATTTATTAAAACACATCGTGGCAACAATATGTATTGCTATCACACTATCTTCTATCACAAATGAAATCTTAACTACAATCAAAGTAGTAAGTTTTCAAACATTAAATACGTTGACCACGAAATTTTGATATCCTTTTATTGCTGTAACATGACCGAGGTAATCATTATAATTGAATATTACTTAATAATTATCAAATGTAAATAATTTCTTAGTATTTGTTCAAATTACAACTTTGAATTAGCATACATTTTTACCTCGATTCGGTATTCAATTTAGTAGCATGGCAACTTTTAAGGTATCTTACGTATTTTTCTGACGATTGTAGGTTGATTTTAATACATAGAATTTTATATCTGATCCTCAAAAATATTTAATGAACACTTAACTCATATAAACTCCATAATATTCATATTTATATTTTAAAATGGGCGTAGCTCGGATAGTATGTAGATTTGGGCAGTGTCTTTACATTTTATTGTCAATTATAGGTCTCTTTCACAATTATTATACTTAAGAAACTTATTTGTATCATTTACAATATGCTACCAACCTTGCTACGCCCCGTGTGATGTAATATAATATATTTTTATGATTTAAACATAAATATTAAGACAATATTTCGTTATTGTCAACACTGACCACGTTTGTATGAATTATTCAGTTAAATATTTATTGTAATGTAATGGTTATGTATACGAATAATATGTATTTTTAAATAACATTTCATATTCTAGAATTATAACTTAGACATAATAAACTTTGCGGTAGAAAAGTTCTTACTGATAGATTTAAAAAATCTAGAATGATTGACTTAACATTTTTATTTTAGTTCAACAAAAGCAGAGACTTTTGATAGGCTTTTCGTTTACCTAATTTCTTGCCTTCTTGGTAATTCGATGTTATTGAAATCTAGTGGAACCAGATATTGATTAGGTACTATTTTTTTTTTGTTACAATTATGAAACCATGACTAAAACAGTTATCATTGTGCGTATAAGTCGTCAATGCTTTTGCCGACTTCTCATTAAAATACAGGCGTAAAGTTTCAAAAAAATAAAATCACAAGCTTGAAAATTTCAAAAACTACGGCATTTATCTAACAATATTTTAAAATTGATTAGATTTATTTAACTTTTTAAACATACATTAAATTTCTTATGTCAACACTAAACCACTTAATATTATTAAAATTCCTTTTTTATGAATCACATTTAATTTGAATTATATTAAGGATTAAATTGTAAATGCCTTTCTTGGGAGATAATTATACTGTTCTGAATTATTCAGGGTTACAGTATCTACATTATGCTATTAAGATATGAATAATAAGAATTATTTTATTTATAACATTAAGAAGACACAATTCCTTATTACAGTTGGCCCTAAGAACTTTCCTCATCCATTAAAACTTTCTTATAGGTAGTTATTTTTTTTAAGAAATTAACCGTTACTCGTTTCAAAACTATACGATTAAATATTTATTTGCCAATTGCCTTGATGATATCTTTACTCAAATCGTCTCTCATTGGTTACAAATAGGAAGAACTGTAGAGACAATATTCTTAATTCATTTTGTTCTTGTTTGCAAAAAATGCGGGCAGAATAAATTCAAACATTGCAACATTTTTTGCAACTACTACCTATGAATGATACCAGAGCAAATTAACACCTAATAAATAGTAGAAATCATAAATAAATTATACTAAAATACCAAGCTTAATTTTATTCTGTTTCACAGCGAAAGGCAGGGATTTTCTTAAATTCAATTATTCCTAAGAACTATACGTTCGCGATGAAAACAAAAGTTTCATTCATTTTCATGAATGCTAACTACTAACATAATCCACGATAAAAAAAGTTCACAAAGTCACAGCTAAGGACCTTATTAAAGGTCTATGGTCACAGCTACCTTATTAATAAAATTATCGTCTTTCAAAACCCTATCCTAACCCATAACGACGGCATATTACATACAGAGGCTTTGTTGTGTTTTTATATTGCACCCTTTTTACCAAATAATACGCAAACTTGAATTTTTATTGACCAAAATGTGATTGAATGAATCTCATTTTTCTGTGTAGCCATTTGGGCCTCTGTATATCCAGACGGTCAAGTTACAATCCTGTCTTTTAGCTCTGCACTGAAAACCAGTGAAGCTGAATTACCTTTGAAAGCAGAAGATCTGCCAATCGAATTTCGCACGTGTTTCATAACACGCCAAGTCATTACTGTGACTGAACTGATTCAACCAGCGTGTGGCATGTGACTTAAATACTGATAGTACTTATAGTATCCGCTGGTGCCGGTGTCACAATTGGTTGCTGGATTGTTGGGTCCAGTAACGGAATACTGTCAGTAGTCCTGTGAACGAAAATTTATTTCTTTGAAGTTTTCATTTAGTTATTCACAAAAACTTGAACGCTAAGTCTTAATTTTAGACATTGTAATAAGGTATTTTGTATAATAGACCTCACCTATTTCTCGTAAGCGTTGGTTCACTGATGACGGCCTCACAGCATGGCGCTGTGGTTTTCGGACGCACGATCGGCAACGTTGTACATATTGTCGTAGTTAAGTATATGTACTGCAAATAAAGTAAATAAATTCAAGCCCCTTTTTGGTCATCATTACAAATAGACCATAGATGGTTCAAATAAGCGTTCAACACTTACCATAACAACAACAAGAATCAAATAAATCGTCGGAGTAGACCAATGCGCCGCATTCTCGATAGCTACAACTCCCATAACCCAATTGATGGCAAAGAATGGTTCCAACACAAGGCACAAGTTCAGATAGGTCTTCAGCTCATTGCCTTCCGTGTTCCAAGTCCACTTCCAAGATATATTGTCCATGTATAGCATGTTTAGGAGGCTCTTGTCGTGCATAGCCTTCGCAGCTTGAGCTAAGTTAGGCTAAGATTGAACATGAAGAAATTCGTTTAATACAGTTTAAAGATTACTGTAACTTATATTATATTTTTCTGATAACAACTCACCTCACTCCCAGTTTCACCATTTTCCCCAGGTATTGCCATGTTCACGTAATGGCAATCGTCTTCGCTTCCATTGTAATCTTTGTCAAGGGTCTCAGAACTATCCGTGTTCTTCCTACTACTGCCTGGAGTGTAGATATTATCTAACGTATCAATACTGCCATTTTTATCATCCATTTGGCCGCCATCAGTTTTTGGCCAATTAGCTATATGGTGGTCCACTAGCTCTTGTATTTTCGCTGTTAACGTTTCCGCCTGCTTCTTATTAACGCTTTGTAAGCCCAAGATTATTATGGCTGTGTTTATTAAGATGAGGATCATTGCTGGGACCATGAAGCCCATAACCATGCCTTTTTCGATGGACATCCAGCAGTAGTGTTTTATTTCATAGTGCTCCATTGAGAGAGCGTAATTGAACTGAAAAAAGACATCAATAAAATACAAGGATTTTACCGAGATAGCTATAGTTAAGTAATAGATTTCTGTGTAAGATTACAATGCTATTCTTACCATGACAACAACAGCAGGTACTCCATAGGCCAGCAGATAATTATACTTCAGTGGCAACAGAGTGTCACAAGCACAGTACTCCGCCACGGCAGCCGCGAGTGCTACTATCCACATAGCACAAGAGACGTGCGTATAATGTAGGAGGAGGGCTATCCTCTCACACTGAGAGGGAGATGATACCCCCTGAGGATAGATTGAGGTGTTAAAACTTTGTTCATTGCATTGATGTTATTATTTTAATTAAAATAGAAAAGACATCTACGTCGAGTTGAATTTTAGAGTTAGATAAATTATCACTTGATTTTCTGGAGTAATTAACAAATAGAAATAAATAATAATTAACTCATGGAAATAACAAATAACACTCTTTCGAAAGATATTACGTGAATAATATATTTTTTTTCCACTCACCATCACAGCCTGTATATAAATAATGGTGCAAGCAGCCAAACAGCAACACAAGTTAATATTGATGGGATACAACTTGCTGTTGCGACGGAATTCAGCTGCGTACTCACTCCACATGAGCCACATTACTGCACTGATCAGTAGGACTACTGCTATGCCGCTTGTGATGAAGATCTGTTATGAAAAGATATATTTTCAACGTCAGGTTTTTTTCTTGGTTTTTGACAAACAGAAATGAATTATTAGTGCCTCTTTTCCCTAAACCATTATCCAGATGAAAAAGAAAAAATATCAATCAACGAAAGAGTAATACTGCATCTTTTCCTCTCACCAATCACCCTTAAATATTCTTACGAATTCTGGATAAGGGACACACAGGGACAGACACTCACCAGGATCATCCATTCATTTCTTACTCCGTGACAGTTGTTGAATCCGTACAAGTACGTCACACTGTCTATAATGTTATGTTCTTTCAGATCTGCATCAGCCAGGGAATCATCGGGTAGATCTGGCTCAATGTCTACCTTGTTGTCTGCGTTCTTACTTATAACTGAAAAGAAAACGTTTATAGTGACTGTCTAAATGACATTTGTTTGTTTGAAAAATGTTATTGCGATTCAATTCTGGGTTTGTATCTTCTACAATAATAATTGTTTTCTTTCTAATTAGAGTCATGTCAGGACTATTACAGGAGCTATCTGGTTTAAAAAAGTCTTTACCCAAAAACCCATGCTTTGTAGTTTAAAGATCAGATGAAGAGGCTCTTATGGCGCTTTTATTTTAACAATTATTTCCGAACACTTCAGCGAAATTTTAATAAGTATTGTCAATATCATATTTTAATGCTATACTACAACTACTTACCCTGATTACTCCGCGCCACAAACTCCGGGTTAGGATACAACTGAGGATTATCATCATAAATGGAAGACGTAAAATTGGAGACAACTCCTCCGTACTCCGTATCATACGAAGTTATGTCATAATCAGATCGATCATCGGACCTTGGGTAGGTAGACTTGTGATATCGAATGGATACCGGTTGGAAAGAGCGGTATGATGGCTTCGACTTGAAGTATCCATCGTCACCCAGTCTTCGGAGGTGATGAGAACTCTTGTTTTGGGACCCTGGAATTATTTTCAATATCAAAGTATGTTCACGTTCTTTATAATAACTCGTTTGTCCTGTATTTATTGTTTGTATAATCCGTCCTTGATTTTCAGATCAACAAGGTATTATAGGATAAACATGTGAAAACAAATAAATAATATGTGAAAACTCTAAGTAACAAACTGCAGTTCTCTGGCATTGCATGCATGCAATTAGCATTTAGCTTAGTGTTTGTAATAAATGACAAAGTAATACAAAGGACTCATAAATAATTGATATAAAAAAGTGCTAATTAATATACTCCGTACGACTCTGTTTATCCCTTTTAAAGCCCTCTGAATTGAAAATGTGATGCTTTTGTTGTATTGGAGTTTTATGTTAACGAAAGCTACATTTCTATTTTTGTTTGTTATAAAATCTACAAATACACGACAGAATAATGTAAAAAACAAAGTTAATTCATATAAAAGAAACAATACATCAAGCCCTATTATTTACTTTTTATTTTCGTGGCAGGTCAGAGAGGTCACGTCAAGCAATAATGTTAATTAACTGTGGCGATGTTATCATATAACTTTCTAACAAGCCAATTAGTGCTTTTTAATTGCACACTACACATCTAGTAGATTAACATGCGTGAAACCAAGGTCAATTAAAGTACCAACTCGTAGGGTATGTTTATTTATGAGTTGTATAAACAAATAAAATATAATTTGAACTAATGCATTTCAAATTACATATGTAACAATTTCTTACCATTAGCATCTGCGTCAAATAATTGTAAACTTAATATCAAAGAAAATATTAATTTAAAAACAAATGACTGCATGTTGATATTCTTTACTCTGGCTTACACTGAAAGACTTGTCGATCTAAACCACCTTTTATATTTTGACTAAAGAAAATTAATGATTTCCATATTTTAATCCACTTCTTATTTTGTTAATAAGTTGTATCTGTTTAATTATTTAGCTGCGGTAAAAGCCAGCCATTTTCACAATTACCGCGGAAAATCGATACAGTGGTAACGATCCTTTACACTGAAAGCAATGAAATTTTATTACAGTATGAAACTGAACATATTTGAAAATATTTTAATAGTCTAGTTATATGATATTCAGGTAATATTCGCTCTTGGAAAATTTTAGCTTAATGTTATGTGATTACTCCAATACAAGTTTCATTTAAAATCTGAATTCTTCTATTAAGCTGTAAACGGTAGAAAATAGTTTTGTAAACACTGCAACACTCAGTTATGTAATGTCAAGATCGCGTTCCAGATTATTTCCAGATTGTCAACGATGTTTTATTTCTATCTCTTTCCGCCAAGATTAACTTGATCTCCCTTTCCTGCTCTGATGTTTTTCAATCAGATTTTTATGTTTATTTACCATAAACTCGCGACCTAGGCACACCTGTCACATTCACAACAAATTCAAAAACGCAATAGAAATGTAACCAAAAATAGATACAAAAATGAGTGCAATATTAAAATTTATTCGTGAAAACCATATACTGGCCCTTATCGAACAGGCTATAGTCAAAAAGAAATCCCGGCTGAGTTTGAACGCTTACGAAATCATTGAAATCCCGGATTTGCTTTACACCTGTTCCGATGTCGAACATTTGTATTTGCATAGAAATAAAATAACAGTGGTCCCTCAGGAAATAACTCAGCTAGTGAACTTAACTACGTTGACGCTAGATTATAATAATATAACTCATCTTCCGCCGGAGATTGGTAACTTAAAAAACTTGGTGAATTTGAACATCAGCTACAATCCTCTGAAGGTTTTGATCCCGGAAATTGGTGAACTTGAAAATTTGGAGGCGTTCTGGTGCAACAAAATACAACTGCGGGAGATTCCCAAGGAAATAGGGAAGCTGGAAAAACTAGACACGTTCGGCGCGCGGGGAAATGAGCTGGTTGCTCTACCTGAGGAAATCACCAAGTTATCTAAATTACGGTAAGTGCAAGTGCATTAGTCAATTTTGTTTTTTTTTTATTGTAAGTGTGTAATTTTATTTAATCACTGAACTTGTATTTAGCACAACCATAATCTTCTCTTTATTATTTTGTTATATTTTGTCAAGAAAATAATTAGAAAAAAGTAAGTTATAGATAAATTATGTTTTTTTTTTTAGTTCCACATATTTAGGCACAAGCAATGACCTCATACAGTATCTCATTAAATAATTACCAACCTCCTTGCCTATACTTAGTTCAAGGTTTTGGTACAGAAAAAAGATGGAACCTTGAATTTGGCCTTAAAAGTTTTTATCTATGATTTGTTAATATCTACTCTGACTTACAATGATTGGGCTCAAAGTCAAACAAGTTGTATGTTGACTAAATCCAGATACAACCTTGACTTCAATTTTGAACACAGATTTATTTTATGTGTTTTCTTTATTACTAAGTTATTAGTCTGCCAATTATCTATAACATTAACATTACATCAGACCTTTTAATCTGCAAATGAGGTAAGCAGACATGCACACTTATGTGGATTTTCACTCCTATGTAATATGAGGTCAGCTTATTGCCACACATTATGATTAACTAGAATGTGCCCACTGCTGAACAAAGGCTCTTCGCCCAAGACTATAATCCCCACACTTGGCAGGAGGAGGAGTCTTGCAAATTGCATTTACATCATTATCAAATTTTAAAAGAAGCTGCCCACTTCTTCTTTATAACTGGTTATTGCACCAACGAAGGAAGCATAAAGTTTATAATATTTATTTCAGATGGCTTACGCTAGAGAACAACTTTATAGAAACACTACCAGACACCATGGACTGTATGGATTCCCTAGTCCACTGCAATTTGAAGAACAACAAGGTCAAGGAGTTCCCTGTGTCTATACTCAAGTGTCCGGATCTTATGTTTCTGCAGCTAAATAATAATCAGGTAATTTGTGGTTTAAGAGTTATGCACAAAAGTATTATAGTTATGCTAGTTTTTGCTTTGCGACTTTAAAGGTAATAAAAAAGCCAGATTTTTTTATTGTTATATTACATTACACTCATAATATACCTGGCGAAAAGATAATTAGAACTTTGAATGTATAATTAGATAAATAATAACCCGAAAAACGGTCAAACTTTAGTCCCTTTCGGCGATCAAGGCCAAAACTCTATCCTTAGTAGGTAATCAAGAATCCATGCAACTTGATTAAGGCCTATTGCACACGCTTTCATCAATTGACAATTGCAAGACGTATGCTTGCTTATATACAAACAATCAAAACTATTCCTATACGGCGGCAACGTCGCGTCACTCAATCCTCATTCAAGTCTGCTAATCATGACTTTTAGGTTGTATGCATTATGAGTTGACAGTTCTACGACCCGCCATATGACGGCGCCTATTCACAGATTAATTAACCCGTCAAGCGTCCGCGTTCCTTATGATCCAACGAGTGCACAAGTGACATTTGGAGAAAGTAAGAAAGAAAGAAAGAAAATGCATTTATTTGGCCATTGGCACACGAAAACAAGGATTATTACAATAGAAATAAAAAATACAGTCAAAATAAAAACAAAACAATAATAAATTTTATAAAAGAGAAAGCAGCATGGAGCATTTTTTCTTATGATCCACCGGGTGCTCATAAGGACGCTCGAGGGGTTAATAGTAACTGCCTACTGAGGCGTCAAAAATAAAAAAATCATAACTATAATAATTAACGGGTCATCTATAAATTACGTCACACAAATTTCATGTTTTTTGTGTGTGTGTCCCCCGTCCCTGTCACAGCTGGTCACATTTGTAAAAGTTCCCGCTTCTTAGTGTGACGTCACACTTTGCAAAATATTATAGAAATTATTGAATGGAAAAAAAATATATTAGGTAATTCAAGAAATGTACATGTTTTACAGTTTTCCGTAAATTAATAGTTAAAAGTTTGTGTTTTAACACACATCACAAAGTTTAGAATCCCTCCCACCCCCTTGTCACACAATGTCACTCTTTGTCGACCCCCTCCCTCCCCCTCAACGTGTGACGTAATTAATAGATGGCCCTAACTAGATTCTAGACATCGAAATGACCTTCAAGCGACAATGACAATAACATTCCGTCCTAACTACCTACCTGTGTATTATAATATGTTTATAGCTTGCACTTATATCTTCCGCATATAGATTTGTGTGGGTGATACGTAGCTTAATAACCTTCTTTATCGTTTCAATCGTAGTGATCAGTTTCCATTAGGTTTTTAGTTAGCGAGAACACAATTTGTTCCTTGACAGCTTGTGCAGGAATGCACCCAATTTTTACTGTAAATATAGTCTTATGCAATCGTCGCTGATCCCTTAGCATCAGGTTACCCGCCTGCCCGTTGGACTCCTATTTCATAAAAAGGAGATTAGGGAGGGATTAATTGGGCCTTCGGTAATTATAGCCTACTATAGACTTCTTCGATAAGTGCACTATTGAACACAAATATAATTATTCAAATTGGACCTGTAGTTTCGGAGATTAGCGCGTTTAAACAAACAAACTCTTTAGCTTTATTTAATAGTATAAGATAAGATACTATTAAAAAGTATATAAATCTACAATACATAAAGATGGTTTTTAGAAAAATGAAAATCACATCTATGACAATTATAAATTGCAAATCGCAGTAGTAGGTATTATTAAAGAATGTCTTGTAATGGAAAACAATGACCTTTTATTACAAAACAATGGAGTCGCGGGCTGGTGAGAAATCAATATTTTTCGTAACACAAGAATCATATAACAATACTAGCTGTTGCCCGCGACTTCGTCCGCGTAGATTAATGACTTCTGACAGAATTAATCAGAATCAATTCAGTGCCCAAGTAAGATTTACCTATTTTGAAATGATTTATCGTAGTTTCAATAAATAAATAATCCCGCAGGGATCTTACCAGTACAGTGCCCGATCACGTAAGGTTTAAGTAATAAAAGCTATTCTATCGACTATTGTTGTACCGAATCTCTCTAAAATAAGTTCAGTGGTTAAGAGTTAGACAGTCCCGGGGCATTGACGTATAGTTCTCGTTCCCGTGGGACATCTGTGATAAAAACTATCAAACGTTACCCAGGTCCCAAAACTTCGTTTTACCGAATGTAATTCAAAAAGATTCAATGATTCTAAATTCAATGGCTAAGAAGATTTATACAAACTCTCATTCCCTATTTTATCCCCTTAGGGGTGGAATTTATCAAAATCCTTTCTAAGGAGATACCTATGTCATAGTAAATTTATGCATGCAAAGTCTCAGCCCGATCAATTTAAAACTGGCAAAGTATCATACTTTGGGGTGAGAATGTTCAAAAACCTTTCTAAAGGGACGTTTACGTCATAATATCCATCTGCACGCCGAATTTCAACCCGATCGGTGTAAAACTGACATAGCTTCATACAAACGTTCATCCCCTACATTACCCCATTGGAGGTGGAAATAATGGAAATCCTTACTTGGGGATGCCTACGTCATAACATCTACCTGCATGCCGAATTTCATCTGCATCGGTGTAAAACTGACAAAGCTTCATATAAACTTTCACCCCCTATTTTAACCCCCTTAGGGGTGGAAATGATCAAAATCCTTTCTTAGCGGATGCTTATATGATAACATCTATCTGCATGTCAAATTTCAATCCGATCGATTTAAAATTGACAAAGTCTCATACAAACTTTCATCCCCTATTTTACCCCCTTGGAGGTGGAAATTATCAAAATCCTTTCACAGCGGATTACTACGTCATAACGTCTATCTGCATGCCAAATTTCAACCCGATCGGTTTAAAACTGACAAAGTCCTATACAAACTTTCATCCCCTATTTTACCCCCTTGGGGGTGGAAATTATCAAAATCCTTTCACAGCGGATGCTTACGTCATAACATCTATCTGCATGCCAAATTTCAACCCGATCGGTTTAAAACTGACAAAGCTTCATACAAACTTTCATCCCCTATTTTACCCCCTTGGGGGTGGAAATCATCAAAATCCTTTCACAGCGGATTACTACGTCATAACATCTATCTGCATGCCAAATTTCAACCCGATCGGTTTAAAACTGACAAAGTCCCATACAAACTTTCATACCCTATTTTACCCCCTTGGGGGTGGAAATTATCAAAATCCTTTCACAGCGGATGCCTACGTCATAACATCTATCTGCATGCCAAATTTAAACCCGATCGGTTTAAAACTGACAAAGTTTCATACAAACTTTCATCCCCTTTTTTACCCCCTTGGGGGTGGAAATTATCAAAATCCTTTCTTAGCGGATGCCTACGTCATAACATCTATCTGTATTCCAAATTTTAGCCCAATCTATCCAGTGGTTTGGGCTGTGCGTTGATAGATCACTATGTCAGTCAGTCAGTCAGTCAATCACCTTTGAATTATATATATATAGATTATGTAAACATGGTTATAATATGCTATTTGTACTTGGTGATCTTTGGACTTGCCTCATAGAGAATTTTGCCTCACCCAGGGATTTTTTTTAAGGGGGGAAATCATCGATTTTGCTGCTCCCGCCTGGGTGAGGCGGGATGGAGTGTCAGACTCTTACTGACTAAAAACCACCCCGTTCGTTCTCCTGCACGTCGAGCCGGAGCCCCGGTAACCCGTTAGGTTCTCCGCGACGCCTCACCCAGGGCTGGAGGAGTTATTTGATGGGTCAAACAAAGTCCGAAGTACTGAGGTTTTTCCGTAATAACACGCAGGCTCCCCCCTCCCCCCTCGATGGGACTTATAAACAAACAAGACAAAACATATTTTTTAACCGGGACACCAATCTATATGGTGCGTTTAGATTTTAGATACATATAAATTCATATACATAATAATATCACAACCAGACCCTGAACAACCCAAGCGTACGGCGCGTCGCGCGCTCCTCAAAGACCCGTCAGATCGCCAAAGAAGGGGTCCAGTAGGGCTGATACCGATACGGAGCTACGAAGGACTTAACAGGTTGCTGGGGCTCCGACTCGAAGTGCAGGAGTAGGAACGGCGTGGTTTTTAGTCAGTAAGAGTCTGACAATTCCTCTCGCCACCCGGGCGGGAGAAGTCATTCGATGATTTTCAAACCTTTAAAAAAAGACCCTGTCCAACAATTGTGTATCACACAAAATGTGGTTCCATCAACCGTGCAGTCAAAGTAGTATGTTTATTATTATGTTGTATTTCTTCGGGAAATAAAATGCGCATAATGTTCTACGCATTAGGTATGTTATGTAAACATGACCGTAACACATAATATCGGTGTTGTGTACATAAAGCAATATACATACATACATACATACCTACATACATACAGAAGTACAATGACACGTTTTTATTATTACACACTATCGACCTGTTTATTTTGACAAACAATTCAATATGTTGACTTTCCTTAGTAGACTTGATGAACAAATGTACTGCTTGTTTAAATGTTTTAATTGACCCTAAAGCGGAGAACCTAACACTAACCGGGGCTCCGGCTCGACGTGCAGGAGAAGGAACGGGGTGGTTTTTAGTCAGTAAGAGTCTGACACTCCCTCCCGCCTCACCCAGGCGGGAGCAGCCATTCGATGATTTTCCCCACTTAAAAAAAAAGGTCCTAGGTATATGTTTTAATTGGCTCTATGCCCTAGGTATGTATTGTGTTAAAACTACGAGCAGCAGTGTCCCCTAAGCTATCGATGGCTTAATCAAGACCTCTCCGCCTTGTACACGTTGTTTTTGTCTATTGATTATATATTAACCTATTGATGATAAGCACAAATCCTGGATTTTCCATTCACAGCGGGTTACGGCAAGAGCGGTTGCTGACAGTTGAATGAACATCGAAACTTGATCCCTTTTAACCATTTGTGTGACATCCTAAAAACCCATCAGTTTTTTCTCGATACAGGAATTCTTAAAATCAACAGAGTATTTAATTATTTGAAGTTATATTTGATTGTATGTATTTTTATTTATTTCACAGATATCGTATCTCCCAGCAGACTTCGACACTTCTTACCTTTCCGTTCTGGAGATGATCGACCTTCGCCAAAACCCGATATGCGAACTATCTCATCCTGTAAGTATAAAATCATAACGTCTCACTGGTATACTTTGGTATGGAACTTTGACATATTATATGATGACTTTGACAGTTTACCGCGTTTAGCCCACTGATTGGTTAGTCAAAATCAGAGCGCGCAAAGTTATAAACGTGTCGAAGTAAAGAAAAACTCACTAGGCCCTCAAGTCAAGAAAATTCACCGAGTATCGTCACTTGGCAGCGTGGCTCACAAAATCTAATCCTCCATAAACAGTAGTGTTTTATAGAGACTGGTTACAAAATCCTTACTATTATAAATGGGAAACTGAGTTTGTTTGTTTGTTTGTTTGTTTGTTTGTTCCGCTTTCACGCCGTAACTTCTAAACCGATTGCTTTGAATTTTTGCAGACGTAAAGTTTGAAGTCCGGATTAAATAATAGGGTACTTTTTATACCGAAAGATTTGATATTCCCGAGGGAAAACAAAAGAATTGGTATAGATGGCGCTGTGTGTATTGGTATATGTCACATACGCTACTTTTATCCTTTTGTGACGCGAGCGAAGCCGCGGGTAAAAGCTAGTACAAAATAATTGGGTACTCACATGACCTGTTAATGTCTCTGTACTGAATCAATCATCATTTACTCACGGCCGAAATCAATAACCGATTGATTGTTGTCATTAGTCTTTTTCATAAGTAGTTGTACCGAGTTTCTGCCAAAAAAGTGTCGATTCAGAGATTTTAAAGTTACGATAGGTTATTAGTATTACCTAATTTCCATCTTTATTCAAATTTAACTTTACCTAACTACATAGAGCATACTACATTTTTTTTTAATTTAAAGACGATGCTCCACATTTTTTTTCTTTTTAAACTTTGCCCCACACTAGGACTTTTTCCTGTATCGTGGGTGCGTTTACGAACATACATTATCAGATACACATGACAGACAGACCCAAAACAATTATTTGTGGATCACACAAAGAGTTGCTCCGTGCGGGAATCGAACCCGCTACAAGTTGCGGGGCAGCCGGTTGCAGAGCCACCGCGCCAATCGTGCAGTCAATCTCTGACCGGATATCTTGACTGACTATTCCTATCTAAGTATAGACATTATTTCTATCTTTCGTCCCAGGAGCATCCCCTAGTAAGATACGATGAAGAGCTGCCATCACCGGACGGTACTCTGGGTGACTTATCCCCTCAACCCTCAAGCAGCAGTCGGCACGGGGCGGCCCAGGCGCTCGCCATCAATGCCACCGCGCTCCGACTGCCAGCTGTACCACCTAATCGACATGCTGAGCCTATGGTTATTGGTAAGTTTTTTTTATTGGAAATGAGTTGGCATTTTACCTCCGTTGTAAATAAAAAAGTTCTTGTAGTCATTTGTCTTTATTTATTTACTAGCAACTTTCGCGCGGTTTCACACGCTCTGCTCAGCTCCTATTGTCAAAGTCAAAGCATTTATTTCAATTAAACCATAGTTTGGTGCTTTTGAAACGTCAACAAATACAAAATAAATAATAGTCTGTCAGTCAGTCCGTCAGTGAAACTAGGTGAAGCTAGGTGCTCATTCCAAAAAGTAGATTCGAATGGAGAAGAACGAGCAAGAAACTCCATTCGTTACTATTTTTAAAAAAGTATGTTCTACAATGTCTGATACATATTTCAATACTGTACGCATATGTAAGAACAATGCAAAGACACGCTTGACGCATTATACTAATAACTTACTAAAATTAAAAAAAAAATCTTGCTCACATATGCATACTGACAATCCATAAAATTAGTGCTTCTATACAAGAAAAGGAAACTCTTTGTTTCAATAAAGAAATGCTCGATGCCATAAGGAAACTAGATTGTCTACATTAGAATTAAAATGTTAAATCATGTATTAAATTACGTACTATTGGAATTTAGCTACAGACTACATTTGAGTGTCCAGTGGAGCCGAACCAACATGCTGCCAAGCATTCTTATCTTCAAGATAATCTGTCAGTGTGTAGTAAGCTTGATAACATAATTCGCGCTTAAAATATGTTTTAAATTTACTTTCATTGAAATCTAGTATGCTATGTGGTATTTTATTATAGCATTTAATACCTAACCCCATTAAAGGATTTCTGTACTTTGGACAGTCTGAATTGCGGTATAGCTAACTTATTTTTGCCTCTAGTATTAAAATTGTGTCTATCGCTTCTTTTTTCAAACAATTGCCTATTTTTCCTTACATACATTATATTTTCATATATATATTGACAGGGCACCGTTAAAATATTTATCGTTTTAAACAATTCTCTCAGCGATTCGCAACGGCGTAAGTTATATATTGCTCGGATAGCCCGCTTTTGTAGAATAAATATTGATTCTATTTCTGCAGCTCGACCCCACAACAAAATGCCGTACGACATAATGCTGTGGAAATAACTAAAATAGACAAGCCTAGCTGTATCTACGTCCGTGAGCTGTCTAATCTGTCTAACTGCAAAAGCAGCTGAGCTCAATCTCCCCGAAAGCGCCTTTATATGCGGACCCCATTGTAGCCTATTGTCTAACGTAATGCCTAAAAATACTGTCTCGTCGACAAATTCTAACTTTTGACCGTTCAAAACAATATCACTATCGATACTACGCACGTTTGGTAAACTGAATTTAATACATTTAGTTTTTTTCTCATTAAGTGCTAGATTATTAATGGTGAACCAATTATGCACTTGAAGAATGGAGCTGTTTACGTCGTCAAGATTATTTGTACGTCGATCTATTTTAAAAATTAATGATGTATCATCTGCAAAAAGCACCGTTCCATTCGTACCATTCGTGGTTAATTTTTAAATATAAATGGCAAATCATTTATATAGACTAAAAAGAGAAAGGGACCCAATATTGAACCTTGAGGAACGCCCATATTCATCCCAGAGCCCTGCGAGTTTGGCCGTAGCGTGATGTTTTATAGCCTATAGCCATCCTCGATAAATGCGCTATCCAACACAAAAAGAATTATTAAAATCAGACTTGTAGTTACGGAAATTAGCGCGTTCAAACAAACAAACAAAAAACCAAACTTTTCCGCTTTATATAATAGTATAAGATTTATATTTAAACATTACATTTATCATCACAGGCACACCTAATACAATAAATGCAGTTACACATTATAAGTACCTAAACTTAAAAACTACTATAACCTTTATCAACATCAACAATTACACAATACAATCCCTTAATAACCGTAAAATAACTTAGACAAAGAAAAATAAAAAAAAAATAAGCAAAAAAAACATTTACGCCTTGTTCTCAAAGGGTAAGGTTAGGCACAATAGGGTATTTAATGTACATACCTAACACCACTTTTAATTCAATAACTTTTTTTATATGCACATACAACAATTTTCTTTTTAATTCTACATATTCTACATTTTCTTCTTCTCCTCTTATAATATCTTCTGATTCACTTCGTTGCGGGAACCAAGACAGTTACTCATGTCTTTGGGACGCGCCGGACTTCAATGTTCCGGTGTTTTCATGGTTGTACGTACTGTAGATCCTGGCTTACAGGAGTTGCAGCGGTTTTGGGAGGCAGTGGCGGGCTTGTCCCATTAAAAAAAATATCCTACATTTTAAAATAGTATAGGTTTCAGACATTTTTTGCTCTTAATAATATGTGCAAATGTGTTCATATTAATATTGATTATACAGTGTCCAAAAACTGAACGACAATAGTTGTCCAGGTGTCTGTTACACTGTAAATGTGTAGCCCTACGTGTCCCTACGGCGATTAAAATGTATAATCAGTAGATATTGAGAGTTATTTATTTTATCTTTAGCTGAAATGGACCTGGACGCGTCATCAGTGGAGTCATCAGAAGATTGGGAGAACAGTGTGAACAGTTCAGAGTTGGATGTCCAGTACCAAAGCGATGAGGAAAGAGCTGAAAATGAGGTAACCGTTTTTTGTATAAATTATTATGTTTTACTACTTTGGTTCCTAAAGTTGCCTGAACTATAAGTGCTACGACCAATCTAAATCAAGCTCCCGAACTCAGAACCCTTCAGGGATTTAAACTGTTACCAATATGAAAAACGAAATACATCAGTTGGTTAGTGCTTCTTTCTACAGACAAGGCCCACTAAACTTGCGTTTCCGCTTTACTATTTTCACAATTTAATTACCAATCAACATCATTATCAAATAATGGGAAATGTTCTAATATCTATTTTTAATGAGAGCATGCATTTAGTGGCATAATTTTATAAATTAATTTTTTGACATTTGACAGTTAACTTCAACTGTCATTATTTCTGATTCTGACAGCACAGAGAGTAGATAGGTTAAAAATACTATTTATAGGAAAATAGCTAATGCCTTTCGGTGATTTTTTCCTATCCAAGTTGTTTTTTTTTTACTCTTACCCAAGAAATTCAAAAAACATATATTCCGAAAATCATCCTCTTTTACAGAAAATCATTATTTATATATAGTTTCTTGATGATCTTGTATTACTTTGATAAAACACGATGTTAATGTATGACTTCGCCCACCCATCCTTTTCCAGACCTTTCCATGTTTCCGACTACCGGACGGTGTTGTTAATAAGCTCATGTTAGATTGCACAATTCTTTCAGGCTGTTGGCATGGTCCTGCCCGAATTATCCCGCTACGCATCAACCGCAAGCTGAATTATTTACAAAAAAGAAGAAAAAATAATCAAAATGGCGCCCAAACCGCAATCTTGGGGATATTCCGTAAGTTTTAATAAATAATAAGCATTCTGAATTTAAAAGAACTGGCTGTTTTCTAAATTTAAAATGTATTCGAAATTAATAATGACACTGCCATATTTCGAACTCAGATTTTTTTTTAAATGTCAGTAAGTATTTATGGTCACAATTTTTTAAATAACCTTTAAAGTGTCTAATATAGAAATAGTATAATATATCATTCAGTAATATAGAATTTAATTATATAAATTGTAAAGGAAAATAATTTCCTAGGGCTATGTTTTTATATACATTTTGAGCTATAAGATACCAAATCCAAGCACAATTTTCTACAACACAATAATTCATATTTTAAGTCTGATCAAAATGTTTCGGACCGTACCAAATCCCCAGCATGCTTTAAAAGCCTTTTTATTGATATTAAAACAAATAAATAAGGGATTGAAAAAAGTTTTTATTATATTTTCTTTAATAATGTTGGCTAAACAGAATGCTAAGTATAATAATATAATTATGTTTATTAGTGCTATAACAAGGTATAATAATTCTCGGCATTAATGTCTGTTTTCACCAGCCACCCCCAAACCATCTCTTAACTAAAAGTTACTTAGTGTGACGTACCATCTAAACTAACCTCTGTTAGGTGTCACTTATATGGTGGTGAAAATCAAAATGTTGTTAAATGTCACCTATCTTATCCTTAAATTTTATGAGAGGTTAGTGAAAAGGGGCTATTAGATATTTACGAGATAAATTTGATATCATTTTCTATGTCAGTCTACTCATTACGGTTAACAGATACAATGGTTAGTCTCAGTCTCACCAAACTATCTGATGGTATAGTCCCAGACACGTGGTAGCATGGTATAGTAAGATTTAGTCGTGGTGGGGGTAAGGGGGGGCATTTTCTTAGAGTTTTTCTCAGTATATTTACGTGAGTAATTCGTATTTTTTAGTTAATTAAGAAGATAGTCTTTTCAATGCGCGAATTTACCGCCACTACGATTAAATAATACAATACTATGTTCTATTTTATTATAGAGACGTAGTTCCATCCTTATATTTCGTTTAACAACATTTCATATCGACAAATCTTAGCATTGTTGGCGTAAGTAGACAGAAAGATAGGCTTGAGACTGGCTACTATTAAGTCTCACGAAGCACAAATAGAAAATTTATTAATGTATTTTTTTTTTCAAATCGTGTGTTATTTTTATATAAAAAACGTGTTTTTGTTACAAAAATTTCAGTTCAGTATAAACGGGGTGGATAAAATTACAGTGTTGAATAGATACACAAAAATAAATGTTGGGAATATGTTCTAACACGGTTGGTGCGGTGGCTGGGCAACCAGCTGCCGTGCAACGTGTCGCGGGTTCGATTCCCGCACGGGACAACACTTTGTGTGATCCACAAATTGTTGTTTCGGGTCTGGGTGTTATTGTGTATGTTTGTAAACGCACCCACGACACAGGAGAAAATACTAGTGTGGGGCAACGTTTATCTTAAAAAAAAAGGAAAACATGTTGTTAACATTTTCTAACTTATTGGGAACATGTTCTAACCATGTATATTTATATTCACCCCATTCTCGTATCTATCTATTCACATTTTGAATTCTATTCACCCCGTTTTACGGTTGTTGTTTTTATGTTTGGAATTTAAATTGGATGGGGGATATTATTTGTTGTTATTTTAGTATTATTAAAAATGAGCCGCCTAAAAATTTTAAAAATGCCTTTTAGTTTAGTTTTTATTTTTGGAAAATTAATACGGCTCTCAAATAATAAATACCTTTTGGTTGGATAGTTAACTGGGTAAGTTGGATTATTGCTATCCTTTTCTTTACATTAAAGTAAGAAAAGGCAAGAGAATAAAAAAAATGTTATGACAGGTCGCAAGTAAGTCCTATCTTCCTCTGTAAAGGAGAAAAAGATAGCAAAAGTTTAAAAAAATAGGTTATAAAGAATAAGAATTGTCAAAATTTTGAACACCTTTGTTTTCATATTTTTTATAGTTTTAAACATATAATCAAAGAGGCAAGGGGTTTATCTCTATTTTATAAAATATTTCCTTCGTGTTATTATTAATAAATTAGGTAGTAAAAAAACTATATTTTAAAATTAATGGTGTATGTATTCAATTCAATATGTACTTAATGTGTCAAATTGTTATAATTACAACGTTTTTTTGTTAAAATTATCTCTTCCTAATATTTAGGTGATACAATTAAAAATAATAATTTAGAAAAAAAAATATGAAAATCGAATGATATTACTTACACGTGTCAAAGGTTTGGTATTATATAAAAAATTAAAAGTATATGTTAGGTGTATAAGAATTATAAAAAAATGTAAATAAAAAATTATTTTTGTTTAAACTTGTTCATTCATTACCCATTCAAAAACACTTAATAAATTATAATACGATACAAAAAATTCACTCTTTTATATGGAAATATATATATTTTAAACCATTACTAAACATGTATGTACCTAACCAAGTTTTTAATGGATCCATGATAAATCAATGAGAAAATATCATCTAAGTATCTATGTCCACTTGGGAACAAAGAAACGAAGTCGCATGCGTTTTTTTTTTCATATTATTGAACCTTCTATAACTTAAAAAATCCTTTAACAACAAAATGCTCTTATTTTAAAGGTAACTAAGGCCTTTAATACGACATACAGTACCAATAAATACAATACTTGTATCAGAAATGAAAAAGAAGAAACCCTATCGAACTAACAAACCTATGTAACTAGAGAATAGTATTGTGAGCCTGATTGAAAAAGAGTTTCTTGCTCATTCGTCTCCATAGGAATCTACACCTTGGAATGAGCAAATAGTGAAGCTATTTGTTCATTCCAAAGTGTAGATTTTTGTTGACGTTCAAACGTGTCTTTCTGGGGCCCGAATCTGCTATGCAATACTGTCAGAATAGTCCATCATTGAGCTGTGACGGCGCTATTAGGTTGTATAACATAGACCATTCTGACACAATTGTAATAGCAGACTAAGTCCCCTGGTCTAATTCAAATAAATGATTTTGACTTTGGCTAATGGCTCATTGTCGTGGTGGCCCGGAGGTTTAAGACGCCCATTTCTCATGCATGAGGGTGCAGGTTCGAAACCTACCAACGGCAAGTACCAATGTGACTTTTTCCGAGTTATATGTACTTTCTAAGATTATTTAGACACCACTGACAAACGGTGAAGGAAAAACATCGTGAGGAAACCTGGACTTATAATTTCTAATTATAATTTCTAATTATATTATTAGAGATAATTTCTAATTATAAGTTTGAAATCGCCAACCCGCATTGAGCAAGCGTGGTGATTAATGCTCTAACCTTCTCCGTGTGAGAAGAGGCTTTGCTCAGCAGTGGGCATTTATAGGCTGTTGATGATGAATGGCTCCATTTCTTTGCTCCCAGGTGTAATTGTTCCTGCTCATTACTTGAAACAAATATTATATTATAATATATTCTATTCCTTTAAATTATAACTATTCGAGGACACTCCATCAATTTCTAGCCGCACCGGGGCTCATAATTGATTGACTTTTCAAAAAGCATATTTTTTTATATTGTCGTATAATATTTATATTGTTATTGTATGTATGTACTTACATATCATATACTGCCATATATCTAAGGGTGCTATATATTGATATATTATATTAATATGTATATGCAAGATATTATGTCTAGGTCTCAGTTTATTGCTATCTTATACTACATCGTCTTCGTTATTATTTTAATATTGAATTATTTTCTAAATTTCCTAAAAATAGATAATATATAAGTTCGCTTGATAAAATTGACATGTAAAAGTGCTGCCTTATAGCCTATTTGCAGAAATAAATTCACTTGTTTCACTTGTCACCTTGCCTGAATTTCTTCATCATCAACCTTTGAAAAAGAGTATTCTTTTTAACCGACTCCTAAAAAAGGAGGTTATTGATTTTAAAATATATTTTATAATTTTTCTTATGCGATTTTTTTGCTAATAAATGATATATTTTTCGAAGAGATCTCATTCACATTAAATCAGGATTCCCCAAGAGAATTGATAGGAATGCACCTATCTATAGGATTTTTTCTAATGGTTGTAATATTTTGCACAAGCTGTATAAATAGGATGCCTTCTCAAGTAATGTACTTTTGTTTTAACTCATCATAAATACGTTTGTATCTTATCATAAAAGAAAAGAACTTAAAAAATAAATATGTGTACTTATTTCCATAATTTGATTATATTATTTATCTATAATACAAAAATCACAATTTTGCAATGACCTTTGTTAATGTCTGTGTTTCCTGAACTTGGGTGTCTAGGCCTGAGGTGAATAGGTTGCTTATTGCTGCATCGTAGGCCGCATCATCGCTTACCACCAGGCAAGATAAGTCAAAGTCTGCTAAAGAGTGGAATTCTTTGCCAGAGTCTGTACTTCCTGAAGGGTATAACCTGGGAGTCTTCAAGGCCCGAGTGAATAGGTTGCTTATGGGATGACGTGCTCCATCCTAGACCGCATCATCGCTTACCACCAGGCGAGATAGTGGTCAAACGTCGTCCCATCAAATATATAAAAAAAAATGTCAAAGCGCAACTGCAACTAAGTGTACAGATGATGGATAGGCCAAATAGTGGTCAAATATATAAAAAAGGCCTTTATATTTATTTCATAACAAAACAATATAGATTTATCTATCTGCCCAAGACAGAAACAGAAGAAAAGATTGCATTTGAAAATGTAATAGAAAATAATAATTTTATATGACCTTTGTCATCTGCATTGGAACCATAAATTAAACCAATGATGGGTAACTGTAGATCATCTACAGCCCCTTCAAATTATTACATTGGGCCTATGTATGCGAAACCAGTATAAACTGAACCGTCAAATGTGCGAAAAGATCAAATAAAGTGAGCTCATGATAAACTGGTTATTATATCTCGATGCTTAGCCGTGGTACGTGGTCTATGCATGCTAAGCACAAATAGTAGAAAAATAACATATTAATAAAATTATCAGGTAGATGAACTAAGAAATTCATTATGATTTTTGGCCTCCTGTGAAATATTTGTTTGGGCCTCATGAAAAACGTTTTCATCATCACGTTCAACTGTTAGTAGGTCTGCTATAAAAGACAAGAAAATATTGTAGCCACATTATACTTAAATATAATTTTATATTTAGTATACGATACGATTCTTGTCTTATATAACTGGAGGTCACGTAAAGCAATCAAAAATATACAAATATATTTGAGACGAATTATTTTTACATGCAGAAAGACGCAAAAATCAAACGTATATTTCATTGCTTTACGGTTGAGTTTTGTATCAAGACTTATTTTTTATTATTTTTTTTATTCGGTCATTTGCAGGTCTTTTATAGGCCTCCGGTTTATAAGGCAGGAATATAATGTAGCTCAGTTCTGTAGGATAAATATTTGGTTGTACATATTATACGCTCATAATTACAAATGTTAAACATCTATCCGTACGATAAATAAAAACCTTTTAAGTACTATTTTGTTTTATTTATTCCAACATCTCTGGCCACATAATCCTTACACTTTTATTAAATATTAACACAGTTAGATATTATCGATAACCTTTATATCTCAGAAAATTGAGGTCCTAGTATAAAATCGTATGTCTAGGACAAGCCTACTGCCTTGATTAACTGAACACACTTAGCTACCTTTGAGGCTAATTTAGTATAACATAACATCACGCCTTTTATCCCCGAAGGGGTAGGCAGAGGTACACATTACGGCAATTAATGCCACTAGACAATGTAACACCCACTTTTCACTATTTATGTTATGAGTCCCATGTAATAGGGGGTGAGCCTATTGCCATATACCGGGCGCAATTCCAGACTTCCGTGCTACCACGGAGATTTTTTTTAAACCCATTAGTATTTTGCCCGACTCGGGAATCGAACCCGAGACCCCTTGCCTGGCAGTCGCACTTGCGACCACTCCGCCAACAAGGCAATCAATTTAGCCTTACTCATTAAATGACTACTGAATTAGCAATGTCTTTTTTTATACCCCGACGATGGCAAGAAAAGCACACGGCCCACCTGATGGTAAGTGGCTACCGTGGCCTATGAACACTTGCAACACATGGGGTAAATGTCTACACTAAGTAGTGTAAAGCTGACTACGGTAGATAGATGGAAGCTCTAAAAACGAAGGTCTCGTCTACTTCAGGGACATCATCGAGGACCCACCATCAGGGAGGACCCAAAAATCGTCTGTTGGGTAGTTTCCAGGGTATCAAAATTAAAAATCTAATTAGTCCATCAGTTAGATAATAAAAAAATATAAGACACGTATTTTTATTTTCTCGTATTATTTTGCAATAGCTATTATTCTGCATATTGCTTAGGGAGGTTGTTACGTCATAACGTGCTACAAAATGAGGCACGCTGTGACGTCACACGATATTTAAAATTAATATCTCGTCGAAAGTATTTAATTTTTTGAGAAAAGAAAAAATACGTGTTTAAAGTTTTAAACTAATGTACCAGACGAGCATTAAAATAAAATTTAGGAAACTACCACAGGAAGTATTCTTGTAGATTGACTCCTAAAGGTCTCATCTCGGATGACGTACCAGCTTACAATGTACTGGTATCCGACAGGGTTGCCCCTTGTCTCCGCTTTTCTTCCTAGACGTTCTAGATGGGATCATGCTTCCTATCACCCATAAATCGGCACAGAGTGATAAAGTTATACAACATCTTGGAGGACTTGGACTACGTAGATCGACAGGAGGTGACAAAGCAGGACTGAAAATTAACACCCAAAAGACCAAGAAAGTGAGAACTAATGCGAAGTATCATCGAAACGCATTCACAAAACCTACATAGGGAGCGACGTGTTAGAAAAAGGACGTTTACTTGAAGAATCGTCAAATCCCTAATTACCTTCGCCCAGATGTGACTGTTTTGGTGGGCACGGTAACTGTCTAGAAGGATTGAGCTCAAAATCGGATTCAATGCCTTTGTCTGTTTTACAGGCGCGAAATATGAAAGGTTACCAAACATTCTCATGTTAACTACAAGTTTTCAACCGTGCTATGAAAACCCGATCGACTTTGAGATTGAGATGAAGTGGGAGTGGATTAGTCACACACTTCACTTCGAAATATAGTACCCAAGCAAGCTTTGCCCCCAAGGGAAAAGTAAGCCCTTAGTTTGGCATCGCACCGTGTTAACTGATGTGACAGGTATCGGTATTACGTCGAGCGAGATTAAGCGTAAACAAAACTGATTACGCTCAATTCGAAGATGACACACGATCTTCGAAGGTGAGGAGATAACCAACGGCAGTTTTAGTGTGCTAAGTATGAAGATTGGGTCTTCATGGGGTTTAACTGGACAAGTCCCCAAGAGACAAAAGTCTGGGTTTGTATTACTTGTACAGAATTTAGGGCGCTACCAACCGGTATAGGGCGGCAAAAAGTAAGCTCAGGGGGATTATCTCAACTTTGCCAGTCCTGCCTTTCATAGCGTGCGACTATGGATAGCAGAAGCAAGCGGTGAAAAAATAGCTAAGAGAAATTCTCATTTCCATTCACTAGATAAATGACGATTACTTTTGTATCGGATTTCGGGCGCTCTCAACCGGGATTGGGTGGCAAGTAGTAGAATTCTTCTAATTTTACCAGCCCTTTACCTTTTATACAAAACGGCTTAGGATAATTGTAGGTATGCAATTTGGGGTGTCACCAACCGGTATGGGGTATAGGGCAGTAAAGAGTTAACTCAGAGGGATTCTTGTATCCGACTTGGGGAGCCATCAACCATCAACAAGTGGCGCTGACTATTAAAATTCCCCCAATTTCACCAGTCCTGCTTTTCACAGAAGACGACTAAGAAAACTTATATACCTACATTTTGGGGCGCCACTAACCGGTATAGAGCGGCAAAAAGTAAGCTCTGAGGGATACTTATATACGATTTAGGGTACTATCAACCGGGATTGGATGGCGAGTACATAATACGATTCTCCTAATTTTGGTAGTCCTACCTTTATAGAATACGACTAAGGATGTATACAATTTGGGGCGCCACTGAACGTGATCAAGCAGTGAACTATTTGCAGATGATTCGAATTTTGGTATTGTATCTTAGTCTTATTTGTAACGGATGACAATAGATAGTGATAGCGCTAATATTGCTCGCTGCGCCGATTAGGATGAATGGGCGGTTGGCGCAGTGGTTTGCAAACCGACTGCCGCACAAAGTGCCGCGGGTTCGATTCCCGCACGGAACAACTCTTTCTGTGATCCGCAGATTGTTGTCCCTGGTCTGTCATGTGTATATGTCAACGTCTTTTTACAAAAAAAATCGTTCGATTGCTGCCCACTGATCGTGCGCCCGTGTGCTGTGCACGCTCGCTTACGGTGGGCCCTGAGCCGTACTTACAGGGTGGCAAATCAGCAAAATGCCACGGGCATTAGGATGCTAGAAGGAAGATTTTTAGGCCCCGATTTAGAAGATTTTCTTCTGAATTTCGGGTTTTGATTAGGAACAGGGCCCATCCAATGAATTTCCTACGGGCCCCAACCTGTATAGTTAAGCCATCTGGCTCTCTTATAAATCATATTTTATTAAAAAAAAACTAGAAGCCCTAGCTAAAAATTACGTCAAATAACTTAAATTAACTTTGTGTCTAGGGCGCCTATCCATAAATCATGATTAGGTACATGACTTATTTACTATTAAGTTAACTAAAGTTTAAGAGTTAAAACAAGATTTCATAATGGATTAATGGCGATTGATGGTCTGGATCTGTAGACCCATACAAAAAACATAATACTATCTACTACACTACTACTACTACACCTTGGAATGAGCAAATAGCTTCACTTTTAAATTTCTATTGTTGACGTTCAAAAGTGCCTTCCTGGTCTAATTGAAATAAATGATTTTTGACTTTGACTTTTAATAAATGTAAACCCACACAACAAAAAAGTTTTGAAACGAGAGCGCTCTCGTTTCAAAACTTTTTTGTTGTATGGTTGGTTGGTTAGTTGCATGGCCCTTGTTTTCTGAGATATTTTGATTACAAGACTTTCTTTTTTTTATGGGACAAGCCCGCCACAACCTCCCAAAACCGCTGCAACTCCTGTAAGCCAGGATCTACAGTAGATATAACCATGAAAACACCGGAACACTGAAGTCCGGCGCGTCCCAGGGACATGGATAACTGTCTTGGTTCCCGCAACGAAGTGAATCAGAAGATATTATAAGAGGAGAAGAAGAAAAATTGATTACAAGACTAAATATATGACTTATGTAGGCATGAGCATTGGTCTTGAAGAGGTTATTACCTACTGCAGTGTACCAATAATATACCAGTCTCCATAACCGAAAGCGAGAGTGTTTGCTCGGCAGCTGCGCTCACAACCAGCCAAGGCAGTTAAAATTAGGTAAAATAAAACACCAAAATAGACAACATCAATATTTATTTTTCTAATTACAAAGTAAAAAATATTATATCACATATCTTCATAAATATCATGCATTTTATAATTATACACCGTGAAATCTATTTCGTGTTCATCCCGCGGCAAAACGATTTGCTATAAACAGTACTTTCGATGTACCTATAGAGTAAAAACGAAAAAATAAAGATTGTGTCCCTGTGTTCGTGGGAGTGGCATTGTTTTTATTTTAAAAAAATTTTTGTTAGCATCGCAAGTGCCACCCGACGAGAAATACCTCTTCGAGAATTAATTACGTGATATTTTAATAACGAATTCATATGCGCTTTCAAAGTTTACTTTTTTGCAATGGTTCACCAGTTACTTTTTGTTTTAAACATTTTATTTCTTTGTAAAACTATTGTATTACCAAGACAGAACCATTTTACTTCAGGACGAAAACGAAATAGACTTTACAGTGTATTGCATAACAATTTTATTTTGAAACAAAATACAAGTACATAATTATCTTTTCTTAACATAAACAATTCATTCGCGATGAGGGAATAAATTACACATCAACCCTTGATTCAAGAGATAGGCAGATGTTCATACATATATAACTTTTCGCCATTCATGATATTTTAACAAATCGATATAAAACATTAATGTGAAAGTTATTTTACCCAATATATGAACCTGTGACCTCATGTCTAGTAGTCGATATGACGAGTATAAGACAGAAGGTATTTCTCAAATCAACTCCTGCGCAATAAGTAGAATGTAATGCATAGTCATTCATTCATCAACCGTTCGTTCAGTAACTATGACGTCATCAATGAGACTCACTCTTTGAGTGAATGGATAATTTATATATCGAGACGTGGCATGTTTCAATCCCCAAAGGGATAGGCAATGTAATACCCACTTATTACCAGTCATGTTGTGAGTCCCATGTAATAGGGGGTGATATAATGAATAATATATATATATATATATATAGTTACTAGCTTTTACCGGGGGCTTCGCTCGCGTCACAAAAAGATAAAAAGTAGCCTATGTGACATATACCAATACATACAGCGCCATCTATACCAATACTTTTGTTTTCCCTCGAGAATATCAAATTTTTTCGGGATAAAAAGTACCCTATTATTTAATCCAGACTACTAACTTTACGTCTGCAAAAATTCAATGCAATCGGTTTAGTAAGTAGTTACGGCGTGAAGTCGGAACAAACAAACAAACAAACTCACTTTCCGATTTATAATATTAGTAAGGATTAAGTAGATTACACATTTCATGGCATTTTCTATCACATATAATTCTGTTATTTTATATATTAATAATTTACTATTTTTTAAACATCGAAAGCTTGAAAAGTCATGCTTTTTACATAAATACGTGGAAGGCACTAACATATAATTTATATTATTAAATGTTCAGTTCAGTCACATAGTAAAATATTTTAGCCGTTTCACTACTTTTGGTTAAGTTTCAGTTATGCTAAGAGAAACTCACGGGGGAAATTAATAACCAATATGCTATTTATAAAATTATGCCTTAAAAAAATTATTAGAACTTATAATAATAATAATAATAACCCCACCGACGTATCTCTACGTTGTCGACGTGGTGGGGCTTAAGGGCTCGGATCCCTAGTCTTATCTTGACTAGGGTAGGAGCCCGACTAAAAGAGATACAACCCAAGCCAAGGTTGCATACGCTGAGGGCTGCGTGGCTAAGGGGGTGCTTAGTCGAGAGTATGCCAACTCTGGAGACCAGGGGAACTCCAGTTTTATTTACCCTTGCCACAGTGAACGCAGGGCTCTGCTGTGGTCGACCTGTTTAGTCCCTAGCTACTCGTGGGAATAAAAATGATAACAAGATCGAAAGTAAAAAATACAATGCAGGCAAATGTGCCTCCAACAGATGTTGACACATCTACGGTGTCATTGTCATCCTCTCCGAGGTCCATTTTTTCATCAACTACACCATCATCACTCTCTATCACATCACGATCATTAAGATCATCGATTTCATCAACAAGGTCAGTGGACGTTGTAACGGAAGCTGCTCCAGCTAAAAAACCGTCACCCGCTGCTGACTCTAAACATACGCGAAAAAAATGGAGTAAAGAAATGAACGAATTCATTTGGCGTACATACCTCATCATCACAAATTTAGAGACTGACACTAATGCTTATTTGAACACATTACACATAAAATTCACCCATCAATTCCCAGATATGGTAGTCTCCAAACAAAGAATTGGAGATCAAAGAAGGGCTATTATTAACAATAAGCTATTATCAACTACAGAACTTGATGCCATCAGACTAGAAGTAAGAAATTATCTACAAACACAGAATGGTACCATACATCAAGAAAGCAATCAATCACAACAACACCTAACAATGTCACAGACTGACCCACTAACACACACACAGTCACACACAAAAACACGAATGAAATGGTCCAACGAACTCAACGAAACACTAATTAAATGTTACTTTGAAGTTACAAGAATGGAAACGGATTTGACTATGTGGAGAAAAAATCTGAAGGAGAAATTTGTTGAATGTTACCCACACTTGTCACACCTCTCAGAACAGCGCATATCAGACCAGAAAAGAGTAATTATAAACAATAAAATGATATCAGATACTCGTTTACAGATATTAAAATTAGCCATAGAACAAAAGTTAGGTGAAAGAGTAAGTCCGAGTTCATACCAAAATACGAGTAATACAAATTCAGAATCACAAATACACATAGAAAACATATACACACAACCAACATTTAGGCGCGGATCAAATAAATAGTGGAGAAGAGCTAAACGATAATAATGATACCTCTATAAATCAACAACCTACACTTATTAATACTCACACTGAAACATACGAAAGGAATTCTGAAATAGATGAACAGTTCACACAAGCTTTGCAATTTTTCAATGAGACACATCCAACTAATAGGTGCTACATACCTAAAAAGAACGTCAAAAAATTTTGCAAAAATAGTAGAGTACATTAATAAAGTGATATTACCAGAACATGTTAATATAAATACCGATTTTAATCAACTGCAAACTATTATATACAGCGCTGCGTGGACGGCTGCGAAGGCTAATGGGAGTAGAGTTAATCTAGCAAATGCTGAAACTCAAATTAACCCACAGAAAGACTACAAACCCAAATGGCAAAAAAGACTAGAACGTAAAATAGACACGATTAGAGCTAAAATAGGAAGATTGACATACTACATACAGGGCCATAGAAGTAGGAAATTAGAAAAGGAAGTTAACAGGATACTTAGAGATTACAGAACACATACCACACATGAAGAACCCAATACACAACTTACACATTTTTTAGATACACTCAAACAGAAACTAGCAGTTTATAATAGTCGGCTAGGCAGATACAGTAAATGCACACTACGGAAAACACAAATAATCAATTTAAAAATAATGAAAAACTATTTTACCGTACACTAAAAACATCAACATCTAACAACACAACATCAAATAATACATCGCAAACATCATTTCCTACAGGAGAAAGTTTGCAACGATTTTGGGCAGGAATATGGCAAAATCCGGTTTGTCATAATGATGAGGCAGGGTGGATAATGGACGAAATAAGTAACCATAACCATATCCAGCAAATGCAATTTGAACAAGTAGATATTGAGACATTTCACAATGCTCTCAAAAAGGCTCACAACTGGAAAGCACCAGGTTCCGATCATATTCACAATTACTGGTACAAGAAATTCACAACTGTTCACCCACACCTATATAACCACATCAACGATTTTATTAAAGACCCCTCTAACATTCCCTTATACATTACCGAAGGCATCACCTACATGCTGCCAAAAGACCCAAACGACACAATCAACCCCGCCAAATATAGACCTATAACCTGCTTGCAAACAATTTACAAAATAATAACGTCATGCGTAGCCCATATTATTTATAAACACATAGATAGCCAAAACATTCTGACAGAAGAACAAAAAGGATGCAGAAAATTTAGTCAGGGATGCAAAGAGCAATTAGTTATAGATTCGGTTATTCTCAAAGATGTGCAGCGACATAAGAAAGACCTATATACAATGTATGTCGACTATAAAAAAGCATACGACTCTGTCCCTCACTCATGGCTGCTTCACATTTTAAACATTTATAAAATACACCCACACATCACACACTTTTTGGAAAATATAATTAAGACATGGCAAACCCGACTACACTTGAATACACCAATAGGAACAGTACACACAGAACACATAAAGATTCAGCGCGGTATCTTCCAAGGAGACTCGCTTAGTCCTTTATGGTTCTGTCTAGCCTTAAACCCACTTTCGAATAAATTGAATTCCTTGGAACCCGGATTTCAACTTAAATATAGGGAAACGGGGACTACCACGACTATACAGACCGACCACGAAAATTGTAAAATAAATCATTTACTTTATATGGATGACATAAAACTATATGCGTCCACCCCGGAAGATCTACATCGATTAGCGGACACCACAGAAATATTCTCAAATGATATTGTAATGGATTTTGGAATAGATAAATGTAAGATTAACTCAGTCAAATCAGGAAAAACTTACACTCATTCATATCAACTACAGTCAGGTGAAAATATTGCTTCTTTAGATGAAAACGGCACATACAAATATTTAGGTTACATACAAGCGAAACAGATCCTACATACACAAATTAAAGCCCAACTAACCAAGCAGTTTAAACATAGATTAAAAGTAATATGCAACACTCAGCTAAACTCCCGAAACACAATTAAAGCCATAAACACATATGCTATACCAATCCTTACGTATTCCTTTGGCATTATAAATTGGTCCAAAACCGGGCTCCAAAATCTACAGCGTAGTATCAATACCACACTTACAAAACACAGGAGACATCACCGCGATCATGCCTACAAAGACTCACTCTGCCGAAGAAGTGATGGCGGAAGAGGCATTATAGATATTACCAACTTGCATAATAAACAGATTAATACCTTAAGATCCTACTTTTCCAATAAAAGCTCTGTCTCCACTTTACATAATGCAATAGTTCAATGTGATAAAAAACTAACACCCTTAAATATGGCTGATCAAGCAACACAGAACAACGAAAGACTGACTGACCGACAAACTAAAATTCTGAATGGGCCCAAAAGTCATTACATGGGAGACACTACCACGACCTTAGCCAACCTAACGTCGATAAAGTTGCATCGAACGAATGGTTAAGGCGTGGTGAATTGTTTCCCGAGACTGAAGGGTTCATGATCGCGATTCAGGACCAGGTAATAGAGACACGCAATTACCAGATGCACATCATGCATCTCCCATTAACAACTGATACCTGCAGGCGATGTAATAGTGCATCGGAAACCATCCAGCATATTACAGGCGCTTGCAAATCCATAGTACAAACCGATTATAAGCACAGGCATGACCAAGTAGCAAATATCATTCACCAAAAAATGGCTATAAAATATAATCTAATTTCTTCCCCGCCAGTACCATACTATAAATATCAACCGGAGACTGTGCTTGAAAATTCATCCCATAAATTATACTTTGATCGAGCCATCCTCACTGACAAAACCACTCATTACAATAGACCAGACATTACCCTAATTGACAAAACTAACAAAACTGCACAAATTATAGACATAGCCATACCAAACACCCACAACCTACAAAATACAATAGCCGAAAAACTTTCTAAGTATACGGACCTCAAAATTGAAATAGCCAGAATGTGGCGACTTAATAGTGTCACTATCATTCCCATAGTACTTTCAACAACAGGTGTGATCCCAAAACAACTCCATAATTCAATAAAATCTCTAGATCTCCCGCCTTACACATACCAAAGTCTACAAAAAGCTGCTATTTTAAATACTTGCCATATAGTTAGAAAGTTTTTGAATGAAACAGATGTTTCGTATACCCACACCCAAAATTGAGACAACTAAGTGGGTTAGCACTTGGCTTCGGCCCGTACTAACCCTCAAACCCGGCCTTGTAGCCGAGCTAAGATAAAAGAAATAACAAATAATAATAATAATAATAATAAATCATTTATTTCAGGCATAGGAACCCATAGTAAAAAGTCACAAAATTACATGAAAATTACAATAAACGAAATCAAAATCAAAATTATAATAAAATCAAATTAAAATCACAATAAAATAAAATTAAAATTAAAATTACAATCAAACAAAATTAAAATTACAATAAGATAAAATTAAAATTAAACAACTTAAATCATTAATTAAGATATTAAAAAAATTTTTATTTATAAATGTTTCGTCATAAGGTACTTCAGTTCCAACCTCAACAAGTACACGTGATGGAACACTGCCGAAACCAATTTACTCCCACAAGCACATAGACGAGCCTGGAAAGACGCCCTGAGCCTCCTCATAAGCCCATAGAAGTCTGTAACCCTATTCTCCACAAACATGCCAGTCGCACTACACCGCCAGGGAAGCTTTAGGATTGCTCTAAAAGCATTATTGTATTGTACACGAGAGTGTGTTGTAAGCACTCCTTGTGTATCTGTACCACAGCTGACTGGTGTAGAAAGACTGACAATACGCACCAAACAAAGTTATCTTAACTTGGTCCGTGCAATGTGAGAAACGCCGAGCCAACATGTTGGCACGACATGCTACTACGCCTTTGGCGTTCCAGATCAGCGTCATCCAATAGATCATCCCTAATAATGTGACCAAGATATTTAAATTTCCTTACAACATTTAGCGTGGATCCACATAAATTGATCGGTAAAATATTGTCGGGACCTTTACCACTCCTAAATATTTATCTCAGATTTCTTAACATTATATGTAAGATAATGTTCCGTAGCATATTTTTCACAGATGCCAACAAGTCTCCTTAAACCGTTGGCCGAGGGACTGAGCAACACCATGTCGTCCGCATAACTGAGATTGTTTACAGCAACATCACCAATATGACAACCGGCACGGGCGCTGCTGAGCTCCTCAATCAACTGATTGGTGTACATATTAAACAATATTGGCGACGTGAGCCCACCCTGCCTTACGCCACATGTTAATTTGTATGAGACAGACAAGGAATCATTCCACTTTACTTGGTTACATTGATTGGCATACCAGTACTCCAGCAGGTCAACAACTCCTGGCGGTACTTTAGAGCTGGGATCCCTCAACTTAGCCCACAACAACTTATAGTTAATACAATCAAATGCGCGGCTTAGGTCTAGAAAGCAGGCATAAACGCTAGTATTTCTTTGTATGTATTTATATACGGTGTTCTTTAGTGTAAATATAGCCATGTCAGTGGACAGACCCTTTCGGAAACCAAACTGTGCGTCGTTTATTGGAAACCTCATTTCGTTTAAATGTGGTATTATTAAGCGCTCGAAAACCTTAGAAAAAATGGTTGCTAAAGATATGGGCCTGTAATTAGACATGTTAGATACATCACCAGTCCTATTCTTTACAATGGGTACAACTATAGTCCTTAAGAAATTATCAGGTAAATAGCCGTGGTCAACACATGCATTAAACAATTCTGAGATTCTAATATACACCGATTCTGGAGCATATAGTAAGTGCTCGACACTGAGTCCGTCGTGGCCCGGCGACTTACCGCGTTTCATACTTTTCACACAGTCAAACAGCTGTTGCGTGGTGACGTGCAACACACTGGTATCACATGAAGGCGGCGACTGCGTCTCCGGCCCACCACGGGCCTCATGGGCCACACTCTTACTTGCAGGTGTTGTCTGCAGCAGGGGTGCTGGATTAAACTGTTTGACAAACATATTGGCAATCATACTCGGGTCATTACAGCCATTTACATTAACCGGTATACTAGCTTTATAGTTTAATTTATTTGTTTCCCTCCAAAATTTTCCGAACTGTTTATTGCATCTGTGAGTGGCTATAATATCCATTCTTATTTTATTTTCATTTGACTGACACCATTTGATTTTATTTTTAAACACTTTTTTGCTACGAACCATATCATCATATATTTTACCTTGACAAGGGCGTCCATGAAAGATCCACAATTTATAGCTCTGTCGAGCCTCCAAATGACTTTCCCTTACATGATGGTTCCAACCAGTGACTGTTCTCTTTCTCGAATACATTTTTCCCGATACGACAATTTGGCAGCTCTAGACATCAAGTTTATAATTTGATTATAATATTCATCAATTAGATTACAATGACCAGAGTCTTTGCAAGAGGTTCCCCCCCCACAAGAATAATTTGACCAGTTACACATTTTTTCAAATTCATTACAAAGTTTTGAATAATTACGGTTTTGTTATAAGTTCTTTGTCCCCAGATTATCTTATTGACTAATTGTCTACAGTTTGTATTAGTTTTCGGTAACACACAATTAACATTACATTCGATCAACAATGGGAAATGATCCGAATAAAATACATCATTTAGTACACAAACATTGTCGATCATACTAAGTCCCGCGGAAGTGGTAACGCAGTGGTCAATCCAACTCGTGGTACCATGTGAGTCACTCAAGTATGTGTAGGTGTTTGACAACGTACCGATCAACTCAACGTCCGCACACACCCACTCCTGATCATTACAGTATTCAAGCAGCTCAGTTCCAAATAATGTATTAGGACGCGAAACGTCAGCATTAAAGTCTCCAAGCACTAATGCACTTTCCACATCACTACTTTCAATCACTGCACTAATAACACCTAGGCATTCCGTAAACAAGGGTAAATTATCCGGATCCTGCGTCGGCATGTACACCGACACAACGATGAAACTGCGCCCGTCGCTGACCTGCACACACACAGCCGCCACGCGCGTCGAACCAGTGTCAATGGGAATAACCCGATTAAACACTGAAGTCCGCCATAGAATTGCTACCCCACCATAAGGTCTTCCTTTGAGCACACCGGCAGACATGTCCACCGCTGATGTCCCATGATAGGTAAAATCCGGGTGTATTTTACCCAGGTAGCCCAGATCATCAGGGATCAGCCAATGTTCCTGTAGTGCAATTATATCATGCTTTTCGCAAAGATCGGTAACATGAACACACGAACGTTTTATCGAACGGCAATTAAACGATACCAGGCTGATTTTCATGATTTTTTGGGTAATGATTTGATCCGGCAGCAATCTTTCTTTCTGTGTATCTTCTATAAACTATGCCTCGAGGCCAGAAATTAGCGTCGAGAAATATTTTCTCTTGCTCTCGTTCCACGGTAATTTTAAAAGAAGAGAATTTTGTTTCTTTGAACTGCGTTAGTTTTTCAACCTTTACGACTGTGTGTCCGCAGTCGTTGACGAATTCTTTGATATCGTCTTCACTTGTTTCTGCAACGAAACGGGATGCGTACACAAACGAGTAACTGGGTGCAATTTTAATTTTACTCGATGTTAAAACGGCTCGTCCTTGTTTATTTTTATTGGTATTTCTACTGTTTTTATTAATTTTGGTTTTTCTGTTTACTACGGTCGTAAAACTATCTTCGGTCAAGGTATTTTTAAAAGTACCAGATTCCGATGGACAAACAGGACTGCTTACTCTGCTTAAACGATTCAAGTGACTTTGATTAAAGTGTTTGGAGGTAATATTATTGCTCAAACACTCCGTTGCCGCTCGGGGCGATGCGGCCGGCGAGCCACCACTGCCACCAGTCGATGCGTTTGCACGGAATGGCAACAGCGCGGGCGGTGCTGCCGCGGTTGTCGTCGAATGTTGTGACACCGCCACCGGTGAATCTACTTTGCAATTTTCTTTTAAATATGAATATGAATTGCAACTTTTTTTACTTCTTATACCCTCAATGTTGGAATACGAAGTACATTGATTCAATAGTGACCTGCTTCTAAGGCTTTCCAATTCCTCCTTCAATGCAAAAAGTTCCGATGATTTTACATAATCGCTTTGAATACGGTGTATTTCTTGTTTGACGGTTAGAATTTGTTTTAGCAGAGTCGTGACGTCGATGTAATCAAAAGTTACTGGCGGTAGGCGATGTAAGTCTTTAGCCACAAATGTAGGAAGTAAAGTGGGCTCAGTTTCTTTCAGCAGCTTAATAATATCTTGCAGGAGCCGCTTGCCTTTGCCATCTCCTTTGCGCGTAGAACGACAATTCACTGCCTCTGAGAGCACGGACTTCGCGGTTATTATTTCACTTTCCTTGAAATTGGTCTCACAGATTTGAACTAAACTTAATTCGTCAATAACGTCCAACTTGCATTGCAGAAAACACAAAAGTTCGTTTATTACAATGTTATTTGACATGTTTATAAACAAAAGCGGGAATTTATACGGGAATTTATACGGCGTCAGGACATATACGCACACGAGGCCACGAAATGCGCGGGCGTTCGCGACGAGTGCGCCGCGAGTACTGATACTTATTGACAGAAAATTAACAGAATTATTTTTTGTTTTATCCTGCCAATAAAAGGGCTCTTATTTTATATTGTATCTTTGGTTAAGATGCGCGGAAGGTATAACGGGTTACCGGGGCTCCCGCTCGAAGTGCAGGAGTAGGATTGAGGTGGTTTTTAGTCAGTAAGAGTCTGACACTCCCTCTCGCCTAACCCAAGGCGGGAGAAGTAGTTGGATGATTCTCCCCTCTCAAAAAAAAAATCTCTTGATATATTTTTGTTTGGCTTTTTTATCGTTATATAAGAAGTCGTATTTACAAGTTATTGTTCACTTTTTACAATTACTTATGTCGTAGGAATATGACTGAACTGTCGCGATCGCTGAGTGGTCGAGGGGTCTCGGATTCGATTCCCGGATCGGGCAAACTATTACTGCGTTTTTTTTAATTCTCAATAGTAGCACGGTGTCTGTAATTGTGCCCGGTATATGGCAACAGATTCACCTCCTATTAAATGGGACTGATAACATAAATAGTGAAAAGTTGGTGTTACATTGTTTAATGTACTATTTATGCCATGAGTCGCATGTAATATGGGGTGAGCCTATTGCCATATACCGGGCACATTTCCAGACTCCGTGCTACTACTGAGATTTTTTTTAAAAACCCAATAGTACTTTTCTCGACCCGGGAATGGAATCCGAGACCCCTTGTCCGGTAGTCGCACTTGCGACCACTCAGCAAGTTTGAACATTAATCACCACGATTATTTACGAATATTGGATCGATACCTTTATTAATACCGGAAGCTAAACAATAGTAGTGAAACCGGCTTTTATTATCAAGCTATTTATCAGGAGGTGCGAAAGTGCTTCGGATCATAGACATACGTAACAATATCATCACGTTTTTATTTAAAAAAAAATATTAAGCAGAAGGATAATTGGACCCTGCTAAGCAGATAAGATCCAGTCCACATTTTATTACTTTTGAGTAAATTAAGTTTATTTATTTATTTATTTATTTGTAAGCTTCATGCACAAAATGTACATAAGGTGGACTTAATGCCGCAGGCATTTTCTCCCAGTCTGACCTTTGGGTGATGCAGAGAAGAGTCAATGGTGTGAGCAAGAAGCAAGCAACTATTTAATAGAGCAAATAAAATAGATATACTTACATATTTCAGGGATAAACATAAATAAACATAATTATAATATATATACCTACACACGAGTACAACACAATACACATGCATGCACTCATACATATATACACACATACATACATACATACATACATACATACATACATACATACATACATACATACATACATACATACACACATACATACATACATAAATATAGACTGTGAGTAATTAGCGTGATGATTCAGCCACCCTCTCCAAGAGAAGTTCACGCACTTTCTGCTTAAATGATAGACGAGTCGACACCAGTTTAATGTAATCATATGACACAGTACCTATTCAATAGATGCTGTGTCATATGATTTTTTTATTATCTGCCCAACATTAAACGCCATTTAGTCAAAAGTCAAAAAATGTGGGCTGGATCTTTTCTGCTTAACAGGGTCCAATAATAATTGCAGTGTATATTTGTTTAATCTTATTTCACAATAAGCGTGCTGTTATCCAGGAAAAATAGAGGCCTTAGTAAGAATTTATTTTACGGAAATAGTGGAATTATTTGCCAGTCTGTATTTCCTGAAGGGTTGTACATATAGTCTGTATTTATAACCAGGGTGTCTTCAAGGCCCGAGTGAATAGGTTGCTTATAGGGACGACGTGCTCCATTGTAGACCGCATACCCGTGCGTACGGCGCGTCGCGTTCCGCGCTCGCCTCAAAGAGCCTTCAGACCACCACAGATTTGGCGCAATAGGGCTGATGCCGATACGGAGCCGCGGAGCACTTAACGGGTAACCGGGGCTCCGGCTCGAAGTGCAGGGGTAGGAACGGGGTGGTTTTTAGTCAGTAAGAGTCTGACACTCCCTCCCGCCTCACCCAGGCGGGAGAAGTCATTCGATGATGTTTCCTCACTTAGAAAAAAAATTCGTAGATCGCGTCATCGCTTACCACCAGGCGAGGTAGTGGTCAAACGTCGGCCCATCAAATATAAAAAAGTAATGAATCGAGACCGCGCTCTACGCTATCATTGGTTGGTTCATTGGAACCGGCCAATCAGAATGTCGGACGCGGTCTGGTTTCAATTAGTTACATTAAATGTAAAAGAAACTCGTACTAAGGCGTAAGACTCTGTACTATTGCTGTTTTAGATTGTTTAGAATATTTTAGTGTTAAAATCTGTGAAAATAGAAATCTCTATTTTATTCATGTAAGTACTATGTAGGTAGGGTGAATTCATCTAATTCTGTGACTCGCCTAATAATTGGGTTTAGTAAATTTGGTAGAACTCTTAGGTTTCTAGAAAAAAATCTGATTATTTGTGCTAATATTCCTCATAAAATACTGATTAAAACTCATGCGGAGATTGAATTAAATTAATTAATAATTTATTGGTATTTTATTACTCAAATGCCTTTGTCACGAAGTTAGATGAGTTCACCCTACATTTTTCGGAATAGTGTAAATATATACAATTATTTGTACACATAGATTGTATAAATCAAATAATCAAAATTATTGAGTAAGTAAATAATTTCATATAACATTTTATATAGAAGTAATAGGGATGATGACGGGATACGAAAATTAAAAATCTAATTAGTCCGTAAGTTAGGTAATGAAAAAATATTAGACACGTATGTTATATTGTCGTATAATAAAACAATACTTAGATAAAACGAATCAAAGTTTAGGAGTGGGGGCTAAAACGTCATTTCTACGTATAAAATGTACATAGAAGTGACGTCACGCGACATTTCATAAATCAATATATCGTCGAAAGTATTCGTTTCTGTAAGAAAATAAAAAATACGTGTCTAATGTTTTAAAATTACCAGACGGACATTTGAATAAAAATTAGGCGTCTACCCTATTCTTCTTCGTGGCCGAGCCATAGCACTAAGCTGAGCTCCGGCCTTTTGCGTTACGACGCACCATGGACATTTTGTGTGTACCTGTATTGTGTGTCATGGCATAATAAATGGCTTTTCCTTCTTTCTTTCTTTGAATTAAAATGTCCTGGTCGTTTCAAGTTCATAACTTAAAAAATCTCACAAGAAGTTTTTGTTTAAAAAAATAAGTAATCATTTAGACAACAATATATTCTTTGGACACTAAGCATTAATGTTAAAACTAATCACTGATAACTTCAAATAAAAACCGCCAACGTTTTGACACCCATGATGAATTTAGTATTTTTCGATAAATAAAAAAATCATCTTCTTTTCTTAGAATTACTAAAGACAGCTTTGTGTTAAGCAACCACTCAGCTTTACAAAGGTATCATAGATTTTTATATACATTATACATATTTGTATATACCTATATAATATTATATAAAAATTAAAAATGCTCGATTTGAACATAAGACCATAATAATAATTTAAACCTATTTGTGAGTGTGTGTGGGATCAAAAACTAACAACTATTTCACTGGTTTTATTTGGGTCAATTATTTTAATAATGTTTTTATAATAACTATCGTGAGACATACTAAATTAACTAAAATCGCGGGTAACTCACGTGAATATACTGAGCTGCGCGACATCGCCGCGACCGCGCACGCTGCTCATGAGGAAGAACCCCTGTGTGGTTCGAAACTAGTAGAGCTTTTCTCAGTATATTCACGTAATTAACCCGTGATTTTAGTTATTTTAATAATAAATAAATACAAACTAAATGCGAGTTATGTTTGTTGTACTTTCACGGCTAAAACTACTAGATCATCTTTGATAGAATTTTATACAGATATACAACGCGAAATCTATATCAAAATCTACGAAACACTAGACGTAAATTTGTATGCACTATTCACATCGCACGTGCCGCCCGACGAGGAATACCTCTGCGAGAATTACATGGCGTGATGTTTTGATGTACTCTGAGTTTGTATGCTCTTTCGAAGTTTGCTTTTTGCAATGGTTCACCAGACATTGTATTTCTTTGTAAAACTATTGTATTACCAAGACAGAACCGAAAATGATATAGATTTACGGTGTAGATTAAAAATAAATGCTCGTTTGTACCTTGAACAGTAAGTAAAAATATTAATTTAAGTAGTTCTGTTAAGATATGTTTTGTATGTGTTTTGTAAAACATAACAATGGCACTTTATAAATCACAGTATTTAAGCATAGTTGGCGAGAAATTATAAATATTTTAACCAGTTACATTAATAAGTCTATCGCCATATAATAACATTATGATGCTTTAAAAGTTTAAAACATATATTTTAAAATTTTCATCATAGAGACCAAATACCAGATACTTGTAAGATATTTTTTATCCTTTAAAATCTGGTATTGTTGTATTGTACATATTATTATTTTGTTATACTTTGTTGTTTTTTGATCTCATCTTTATTCTTTCAAGTTTATTATTATTTTTTGTATTATATAAGTATCTGTATTTTTATAGTCTTTGTATTTGTGTGCCTACTTGTTAAATAACTTTTTTCTTTCTTTTTTCATATTGAAGATTTTGTTCCCACACACATTAATTGGCTAAAAATTAAAAAATAATGAAAACAATAACAAATATATATCTATTACATCACATTTAAGTCTTTTTGGTTTCCTCCTTCGATTCTATTTGCTGAAACTCTTTTAGAAGCGCGTCCTCGTCGAATAATGGCGATGAATCTGGAAAATTAAACGGTTGAATGTAAATGCCATGTCAATTTATTTAAGGAAGGGCTATGCAAAGATGAAGTACAGTATATATGTATAGTAGAAGCAGTTTGTTGTTATACGTAATTTTTTTTTATAAAGCCCGCCTCCGCATTTCAATACTGCTGCAACTTCTGTAAGCCAGGATCTACAGTAGATACAACCATGAAAACACCGGAACACTGAAGTCCGGCGCGTCCCAGGGACATGAATGTCTTGGTTCCCGCAACGAAGTGAATTAGAAGATATTATAAGAGTATAAGAAAAAACGATAGTTTCCACTTCCCTCGGTGAATTACTGCAGGAGACAGAATGAATTAATCGATGCACAATCTTGATATGACAAACTATAATAATATTTCAATCAATTCCACCAAGGACTTAAAATAGCCAATAGTACCCATTATTGTCTATCCTACTACCCTGATCAACTAGGACGTTATATACAATTCAAAACATTTTTAACCTTCAAGTCCTGACGTGGTTTACTCATACCATAAATGGTGACATGACGTAGGTATGTCAAATACCTTAATAAATAATCGAAATGGATTACTTTTGTTTACTGATTAACACAGTATTTACTTGTATTATGATCTGTCCATTATTATTCTATTAAGAAAGTGCAAAAAAATAACATTTTCGAATGAAATCAGCGGTTTTTGATTCAAATTCTTTAACTTACTCGTTGAGTACCGGCCACCGGTGACCGCTTGGTGTTTGACAGTTTAATCTTAAAATATAAATATTTCGCATAACTTAAAAAAAAAGTTACAATCTTAGCTACAAAACAATTATTTGAACGTGTTTTTGGTAAATTCTTATATTGGTGAATACGCCGTCTATGAAACACCCACGTCAGTAGTTAAAGGTTAAATTGTTTTTGGTATTGCTATATAAATTATGATAATTATTTATCATTCTCACCTTCTCGTTCCAACTTCACTTTACCGAATAATTCCTTGTCTTCTTGCTCAGTCTTTATCTCCGAACGGAATTTACTCTGGAAATTGTACAATAACGTTATTTTTGATAATATAAAAATAAACACATACATAACATCATGCCTTTCGCCTCAAATGGGTAGAGGTACACATTATAGCACTTAATGCCACTGTACTTACAATGTAACACCCACTTTTCACTGTTATTTGTGTTATGAGTCCCATGTAATAGGGGGTGAGCCTATTGCCAATTTCCGGACCCCGTACTACTACTGAGGTTTTTTTAAAAACCCTGTAATACTTTGGCCGACCCGGGAATCGAACCCGAGGCACCTTGTCCGGCAGTCGCCTCATACTAGTACTTCTGTGTCGTGGGTGCGTTTACAAACATACAAGTTCACATCCACATGAGACCCAGACCCGGAACAACAATTTGTGGATCACACAAAGAGTTGATCCTTGCGGGAATCGAACCCACTGCACGTTGAGAGGCAGCCGGTTGCCCAGCCACTGCGCCAACCGTGCATTCTATTAGATTAAACCACAATAACAATTTTTCTGCAATAAAACTTACAGACCGCCTGTTGGTCACTAGTCACTGTAAGCATTCACCATTATTGATGACAAGAAAAAGAATATTTTTCTAGCAATCTATATATATAAAAGAAAGTCGTGTTAGTTACACCACTTATAACTCAAGAACGGCAGAATAGATTTGGCTGAAAATTGGTATGGAGGTAGCTTAGAGCCAGGAGACCGACATAGGATACTTTTTAACCAACATTTATTTTTAACTTTTTACCGAAAATCACGAACGGGGACGGGAAAAAATGGGATTACACGCGTACGAAGTCGCGGGCAGAAGCTAGTAATCGATAAAACCACTTACTTTGATAAAATCGGGCAGTCCATCTTGTAGATGGTACCAGCTCAAAATAAATATAAGCGACACGAAGAACAGATTGGTGCAGATACCTGGAACAAAATAATATATTTTTGTTATTATTTGCGTTAATTCAAGTGCGGGAGAGCCATGCTTCGGCACTGCTAGGCCGGCTCGACCGGAGTGATACCACAAACGAGTAGAAAACCATAATAAAACAACGCTTGCGTTATGTGTCGTTATGTGAGTGATGTTATCGGAAGTCTAATTATCCTCCCCAATCTCCAAATCCCCAACAATCCTCAAATTCCTAATCCCCAAAAGGCTGGTAACGCATTTGTAAACGCCTCTGGTGTTTCGGGTGTAGACACACCATAGGTACATAAAAATTAACTTTATTGCTGAGTAATATGTATAGTCAAAAATTTATAGAAAAACCTATTTAGACAGTTTAGGGTAGCTTATATCAAATTATTATAAACAAGTTGGAATATAGATTTATAACCTCAACAAAAGTTAATGGGTTCAAAAATTGGGTATTTGCCAACTAGTCAAATTCAATACTTTTTTACTTTTTTAGAACTGTCAAAAACGACAATTTCATTTTCTATAAATTTTGTACGAGATTGTGTCACGTGACGTCACGTTTTTTAAGGACAAACAGCATACTTATTTCTTAAAATTAGCTGGAAAAATACTAAAATTACGTTAGCCATAAAATCAAATTGTTGAAAGTGTGATTATTTTTAAATATTTTATTGTATTGAACAGTCGAAATAATTTATTTTTGATTAAGGAAAGTACCCAATTTGGGACGTATTATAAATAACATCCTAACTCGTCGAGTACCGGTTTTATAGACACAATTAAAGAACAATAGGTCGCGGTCACCGGTGACCGCTTGGTGTTTGACAGATTAAACAATAAAATTAAGTTATAAAAATGCTATAAACAAACCGCGACTCACCGAACACAGCCGATATCTTGGGCCAGTTGAACATGAGGTACCGCAGCCCCGTGAAGTGTGCCTGTACGTGTAGCTCGCTCGAGTACACCTGCGCGAACCGAGACTGCAGCTCTACGTACGCGTCCGTCGCTGGCTTCTCCTGTAAAAGTGTATACTTGTTTTTACAAACGTGATCCTAAAGGCCTGGTAGACTTTAATCGATGACAGCGCCATCTACAATTAGCATCTCTAAATTAAACAACCGATATCGTTATTTTGATTTCATTGTAATCGCTATTGGTTTTGGCTTTGCAATACCAATTTAAATTTCAACTGCCATCGCAATCGGTTGCGGTGCATGCTGCAAGTAGTGGCTATGAACCCCGAGCGTGGCTTGAAACTAGTCGAACCGTCGAAAGCTATGCGAATAAACCATAATTGGCTATGAAATGATATATTTGTCTTACCGGATCATCTTCGAAGTCACTGAAGAGTTCCACCTTCAGCTGTTGTTTCTCTTCGTCCACGCCGCCGAGGTACAGCGGCGAGAAGACAAACGTCCTCATTATGCGATGTAGGAGAGATCTGAAGGACAACAATAAAGCATTGTAAAGTTCCATTTCATATGTTTATAATATATTTTATATATTTGACTGCCTTGTTAGCCGAGTGGTCCCAAGTGCGACTGCCGGACAAGGGGTCTCAGGTTCGATTCCTGGGTCGGGCAAAGTATTACTGAGTTTTTAAAAATCTCAGTATATGGCAATAGGCTCACCCCCTATTATTACATAAATAGTGAAAAATGGGTGTTACATTGTACAGTGGCATTAAGTGCCGAAATGTACCTACCCCTTCGGGGATAAAAAGGCGTTATGTTATGTTTATATATTTGGTATACAGGTTTAGTTTGATCATTAAGGCGAAAATATGGGGGGTATCCTAGAATGTTTTCCGGAAGTTTTGAAAATCGGCAATTTTGTAGATCTTGATGTGTTCTCTCCGATTTCGATTATGCTCCCTCTTTGCGGTTTGCGGTGCACATTTGCAGATTCAAAGCAGGAATTTTTGTTTAAAAATAACGACTATGACATAAAGATAAGTGCCCAAGACGAAATCTCCTATTACAAAAAAGCTGTCGAGACATAAATTATAGGAAATTGTGAGTACTTTAATTTTGTAGTTAAAGTTTTTTTCCTAAAATGCACAGGGAAATAAATATTCCAAAAAAACTGTTTTTGGCCGCCATTTTTTCAAAATTAGCCAGTGCAAACAGACAGAAAGATAGACAGACAAATATTGTAAAAAAAAATATTTTGGTATGTGTACCTACCGTACTATCGTATGTATATTCAGATGCATGTAGTAAAAAGCGGTTATTTTAATATTACCAACAGACACTCCAATTTTATTTATTTGTATAGATATAGAGTAACTATGAATAGGGTAGTTTCCAGGGTAAGAAAATTAAAAATCCTATTAATCCGTCAGTTAGATAATGAAATAATATTACACACGTATTTTTTATTTTCTCGTATAAAGTTACAATACTTAAATAAAATGGAGTTAAGTTTAGGAGTGGGAGGTAGTTACGTCACAACGTGCTATATTTTGTAGCACGCTGTGACGTCACACGACATTTCAAATAAATATACCGTCGAAAGCATTTAATTTTGTAAGAAAAGAAAAAAATACGTGTCTAAAGTTTTAAATTTCACCAGACGGACATAAAAATAAAATTTAGGAAACTACCCTATTATTGTGGTACATACCTGTATCTGATCATTGCTGATCGGCACGATGAGGAGACCAAGTATCCACCCTTGGCGCGCATCTGCACGCAAACCATGAACATACCTATAATCATACACGTTTTCAATTAGGTATTATCAAAGTCAAAGCATTTATATCAATTAATGTTTAACTCGTCGAGTACCGGTTTTATAGACACAATTAAAGAACAATAGGTCGCGGTCACCGGTGACCGCTTGGTGTTTGACAGTTTAATAGGAGCAGTTGCCTCGTTGGCCGAGTGGTCGCAAGTGTGACTGCCGGGCAAGGGGTCTCGGGTTCGATTCCCGGGTCGGGCAAAGTATTACTGGGTTTTTAAAGATTCTCAGTGGTAGCACGGAGTCTGGAATTGTGCCCGGTATATGGCAATAGGCTCACCCCCTATTACATGGGACTCATAACATAAATAGTGAAAAGTGGGTGTTACATTGTACAGTGGCATTAAGTGTTAAGTTAGGTTTAGATTTAGATTAAGTTTAGTTAATATGTTAATGTGTATGTTTAATAGGCACTTTTGAAACGTCAAATTGAATCAATCTTGTACACTTTTATGTGTGGGAGTCCCATGCTTCGGCACAAATGGGCCGGCTCGACCGGATAACACAGCCTCACAGAATGCCGACGTGTAACAACGCTTGCGTTGTGTTTCGTCGTGTGAGGTTACCGAAGACCCAATTACGCCCCCTCCCCAGTCTCCCTAATCCCCGAATACCCTACAATTCTCAATTCCCAAAAAACCGCTAACGATTTGTAACGCCTCTGGTGTTTCAGGTGTTCATGGGCGGCACAGATTGCTTACCATCAGGTGATCCGTCTGCTCGTTTACCGGCTTATACCATAAAAAAATCTCTTATACAAGATCAGGCATATGACAGCCAGTCAGCGATGAAACAACAATTTGTGGATCATTCAAAGTTGCTTCATATGGAGATCAAGTACCGTAAAACAGTTCACAGAAGATGAGTGAATAAATGTTGGGAAAATATTTTAACATTTATTCACCCCATTCCTGTATCTATTCATCCCTCGAATTCTATTCACCCCGTTTTACCGTATATTTAAATTAATTGGGTTCTGGCTTGGCCACTTCCCATTTCTGATTACCCTTGCAGTAAATAGGAGGTGTGATGATATGAATACATAATTAAATTCTCTCTAATATTACCCTTTACTCATAACTAGTAGAAAACCGTTAGATAAATGATTGATAAGAGCATGGACCCTTTTATCTCTGCATGATTGAATTCTGCTGACTCCCTGACCTTTGATAGGCTGAATACTCTCTCTTGAAGATAAGGTGAGGTGTTAGAATAAAAAATTCCATTGATATTAATTTATGTTTTTATAATAACTATAGTGAGACATAAATTAACTAAAATCGCGACGTCGCCGCGACCGCGCACGCTGCTCATGAGGAAGAACCCCTCTGTGGTTCGAAACAAGTAGAGCTTTTCTCAGTAAGCGGAAGTTTGTTTTTTGTTTGTTTGTTTGAACGAGCTAATCTCCGGAACTACAAATCTGATTTGAATAATTCTTTTTGTGTTGGATAGTGCATTTATCGAGGATGGCTATAGGCTATAAAACATCACGCTACAACCAATAGGAGCTGAGCAGAGCGTGTGAAACGCGCGGAAGTAGCTAAGTAGTAATAAATACAGCGTTAATGCTAAGTTGTCTAATAAATGAACCATACCTAAGTCTTTATTGACTTCGGACTCTGGCATCTCCAGCACTAGTTTGATCCTGTACGGCTGCTTCTGCATCAGGATATTGCTGGCCTTCGTCAGCTGTACGTACGCATACGGATACGAACATATTCCCGCTTTATCTTCACATGGTCTGGAAAATAGGAGATATTAAAATAATTATGTGTAAAATGAAACAAGTAATACTTTTGTATTAATTTTATTTATATTTCAGAGATTACAACAATAATTTGACACTATCTTTATCTTAAGTTAGTAAGATTCTCGGTTCCTCTTATTAAGTTTTTTTTTTTAAGTAATTCTTGGTTAAGTTAAAGGTACAAGGTTCAAGGTTCTTCAATAAATAATCATTGCAAATAAATATCTAATCTATTCTATAACATAAGGACAGGCAAATAGGCATATACCGGGCACAATTCTAGACTGCATGCTACAACTGAAAATTTAAAAAAAAAACCAGTAATACTTTGCCCGGCCTAGGAATCGAACCCGACACCCCTTGCCCGGCAGTCACACTTGCCAAACGACTAGGCCAATGACATAGTTAATAAGTGTGAATATGTTATATTCTTACACTCTTATTTGACCAAACAGTAAAAATGAAATAAATTGTGAATTTGCAAGTTGTTTGTTGTTGTTGTTTGAGATAAATATGTGTTATCATTGCAAATCTTATCATTTGTAAATAAAAATAAATATCAGAATTTCAATGTATTCAGGCTGTAAACGGTATGCCTTAAAAAGGTGGCCAGCAGGTGATGGTAAAAAACCAGTTATATTTTCATAAAAGAAAGGAATTAAATGTTTCTATAGTGTTGTAATAGTTGTAATCAACTGCTTAAGGCTGATGTTGCATGAATGGCATGAAAGAAAAACAATTAAAATTGTAAAAACAATTTCTTTTTGTCAGCGTTTCGGAAGCATTCTGTTTACACCATATATGTCTGAGTCTAAACAATGGATCATATAAATGGACTCGCTTATGATAATCAATCATTTATTGTATATATGTGTGCAAAAGCCAAAATAGTATATAATATTCATATATAACTGTTTTTAAAAGTATTATAAGGATACTTACTTGAACTGAAAGTGAACAGGCCGCACATGAGTAACATTGGGCATATAAATATTGTAGAAGCCGACATACATAAAAATTGATAACCACAGTATAACAGTTACAAATAACGTCACTATAGCGACCCTGTACATCAACTCTTTAACACTCGTAATACTTTCATCAGTCTTTTTCTTATAACCCAAATATTGATTCACTAAAAACGCTTCGACAGGCTTCCGAAAATATTCCCGCGCCACCGTAAAAGGATTTAAAAAACGTAACACACTTTTTTCAAACATTTTTTTTTTTATTTATTTAAGTCAAGGAAACTGATCTGTGTTTAATCGAGGGTAGATAAATGTATAGTAATGATAATGCATATCTTTAGTACAAGGGTTAAGTCCGCTTCGTTGATAGAAGCGTGATAGATGACGCAGTGCACCACGGATGCTTGGAGATTAAATTGATAGCGACGGAGGTCAGTTTGTTTAATAAAATGTTGATAATTATTTTTGTTATTGTTGATAATGCGCAGATAAGACCTACTGACAGGACAAATCCAAAAGTTTTTGAGTTTTGACACTTTCTTTGGGGACTTTGAACGGGCTGCCATAAGTCAAAATCTGGATTCCTTGGATTTTGCAGCAATGAAGAGGTTTGAAAGCACTCAAACCGGGTTTTCAAAGATATTTCAAACCAATAATAATGTGTTGAGGAATTGTAAAAAAAATCACTTATACCACAAGAAATATTAAGTATAAATAAAACTACATGCACACACACTCGACGATTCCAAAATTGTAGGGTAACTCATTTAGTGGGCAACCCTACTATCATTCTGGTTTCGTTGCATGCATCAGATTAAACTGTTCACAAATAAAACTACTGAGAAAGTTCGTAATAATTATTCTATTACAATTTTTTTTGTAGCCATAATAAAAAGGTTGGCATTGGAATTTCTTTTAAAATTTTATTTATTTTGTATTTTGTTTCTATACCAAAAAGGTTGAAACGAAATCAATGTGCTCCTTAAAATGAAACGGAACGCATCTGCTGTCCGATTTTGACACATTTTGAATGTAGTTCAGCGTTTACGAAGTAGATTTTAAAGCACGAAAACGAAACAGAACTATGTTTAAATTTGGTATCAGAAAGAGATAGAGATAAGTTTTCAAACTCCCAATGACATGGAATCCAAAAGTTCTGATATTGTCAAAAACAAAACAAATTTCAAAAAATCAGATCGCGAATTTAGATTTAATGCTAATTAAAAATTAAGCAAAATGTTACGTTTACCAAATTATAAAGTATCCTACCTGCAAATACAACAGAGGTTTGTAACGAGTACAACAAACGTCGTTTTGAAACCTAATGTTTCTGCGAATGCTTATCAGCCCCGAACTGTAGAAAAGAAGAAATATGAAAATTGGGAGAAGTATAATCTGTTTACTGCTGAGAATTCTAGCATGAAACCTCGGTTCAGTATGGTACTACCTCCTCCGAACGTCACCGGATCGTTACATTTAGGTTAGAATTTTTATCTTTTTTATTATTTTGTTTTTACCATTTTTTTAAATGAAAATTATTATTTAGACAATATCTTGGTGTAGTTGTCGAGCTAAGATTCCTATACACGGCAGTCTTTATTACTGTAAAGTCCACAGTCCTATGGGGCATCTTTTTACCTGTTTACCATTCTACCAATTAACATTCAAAGTTATTAATGAAATTGAAAATAAATCAGAATGAAAAATAGATTAGAATATAGTATAAACATCATGAATTAATTCAATACTGTAGTGGGTCATAGGTACCTAACTTGCCTAGTCAACAAATGTACAATATTAACTCGTCGAGTACCGGTTTTATAGACACAATTAAAGAACAATAGGTCGCGGTCACCGGTGACCGCTTGGTGTTTGACGGATTAAATTGAATAACTGTTCCATTTTTTAAATTTGATGGCCATCTCGCCTGACAGTAAGCAATCTTATTGGATTTTCATAATATTTAATAAAAATATTATTGGTGTTCCAGGTCATGCGTTAGCCTGTACAATCCAGGATGTGATTATAAGACACAGAAGGTCCAGGGGCTACAATGTGCTCTGGTTGCCCGGTATAGACCACGCTGGAATTGCTACACAGGTACAATACTATGTATATACTTAAACTCGCACCTTTGACACATCTACAGACAGGATGTAAACGGACCGAGCCACAAGACCTAACGAGTTGCCGGGGCTTCGGCTCGAAGAGCAGGAGTAGGAATGGGGTTGTCTTAATCAGTAAGAGTCTGGCACTTCCTCTCGCCTAATCCAAGGCGGGAGAAGCAATTGGATGATTTTCACCACCTCAAGAAATAGTTCAAAATAGGTGAAATAATACTTTTTGTCAGCGTTTCCAGAGGGTTACGTTTGTATCCTGTATGTATGTTCTTTAATCGCTATCACATACATGCATGCTGGGTAAAAATGCTCTGCACTTGCGACTTTTTCAATTTATTTGTTAATCAACTTTGATATAGTTATAGTGGGTTAATTAAATATGAAGCAGGATTCCAGGCATAGAGCCTGAAACTGTCTAGCCACTACTAAATATTTTTGAGCATTGGTTTACTTGTTGATTAAACTTGGTAACTCAACTGAGTAACCTATGGAGTTTCTTGCTCGTTCTTCTCCATAGGAATCTACACCTTGGAATGAGCAAATAGCTTCACTTTTAATTTTCTTTTGTTGACGTTCAAAAGTGCCATTCTGGTCTAATTGAAATAAATGATTTTGACTTTTGTTCTTTTTTACAGGGTGTAGTAGAAAAATATCTGAAAACAAAACAGGATATATCACGCAACGACATAGGGCGGGAAAAGTTCCTACAAGAAGTTTGGAAATGGAAGGAGAAGCATGGACATGCTATAGTTAACCAGTTGAAAACACTTGGATGTTCCCTGGACTGGAGCCGACAGACTTTTACCATGGACCAGAAACACACACACGCTGTCAACACAGCCTTCATAAAACTATTTAAAAAAGGCCTCATATACCGCAAGAAGGCTTTAGTCAACTGGTGCAGTACATTAAATTCTACAGTCTCCGATATCGAAGTTGACAATGTCACTTTAAATGGCCCAAAGGAGATCCAAGTACCCGGGTATGATAGACCCGTTAAGTTTGGTGTGATATACCATTTTGCATATAAGGTGTATGATTCTGATGAGGAAATTGTGGTTGCTACTACAATGCCAGAAACTATGTTGGGCGATACCGCGATTGCTGTACATCCTCAAGATAAAAGGTAATTTTAGAGTTGAGTTTTATTCAATCTCTATTTCTTAGTACATTAGGTTGAATTTAGAAGCAAAATATTCAAAGTTCATGATATAGTTCAGTAAAATTCTTATTCCCCCAAGGATAATTAAAAGCCCGATTTTATAGGATTCCTACTTCCATCCCTTAAAAAATCTCTGATTGTTTCTATAGCTCCAAATTAGGGCGCGTTTACACGGCACGCGCACGCTCACCGCACGCCACGCCACCTGCATCCAACTCGCATTGAAATTTGTTTAATTAGAATTTGAGTCTTATAACCCTTCGATAGATCTCAAATTCCATTTACCAAGGTCTACGCGCGTGTGCGGCTTGAGGGCGGGCACAACGCGTGCGCGGGTGCTGTGCGTGATCGGCGCGTATCATCTGAATATGATGATAGAAATACTTATATCTCATTTACAGGTATAAACATCTGGCAGGCAAGCAAGTTTGGCACCCATTCAGAAAAGAAACGATACCAATAATACTAGATGAATTTGTTGACACGCAATTTGGAACCGGCGTGGTAAAGATAACACCAGCGCACAGTAAAGTAGACTGTGAAGTAGCAAAAAAGAATCAGATACCATCAATTCAAGTTATCAACGAAAAAGGATGCATGACAACTTCTGACCAGTTCAATGGAATGAAGAGGTACGAGTGCCGGCAGCTGATCTTGGAGACACTAGATAACTTAGGCCTTTTAAAGGATGCCAAACCACACTCAATGACCTTACCAACATGCAGTCGAAGTGGAGGCATCATAGACCATTTACCGAAAGAACAGTGGTTCTTATCCTGCAGCAAGCTGAACAAGAAAGCCGCCACACTAGTGGACAAAGGTTTGCTGGAAATTGAACCAAAGAAGTTCATCAAGTACTGGCAGAATTGGATCGGAGATGACCGCGACTGGTGCATCTCCAGACAACTTTGGTGGGGCCATCAAATCCCAGCCTACAAATGCAGTGTCGATCGAAATATAGTTTGGATCGCCGCTCAGAACGAAGCTGCTGCTAAAGTTGAAGCCTCAAAAATTTTAAGAACCTTACCCGACCTGATCAAAATTGAAAGAGATCCAGACGTACTTGACACCTGGTTCTCATCAGGAATCTATCCATTCGCAGCGCTAGGCTGGCCGTATTCTGTCAAGAAAGACTTTGAGAAGTTCTATCCCTTAGATCTGCTGGCGACGGGACACGATATCTTAGGGTTCTGGGTCCATAGGATGGTGATCCTCGGACTAGAGTTAACAGATCGGTTACCATTCAAAAAGGTTTTACTGCACGGTGTCATTTGTGATAGCAAAGGCGCCAAGATGTCCAAAAGCAGAGGAAACGTTATAGATCCCCTAGACGTTATTGAAGGGATTAATATGGAGAATCTTAGGGACAAAACGAAAGAAATGCACAGAAATGGAATTTTGAGTTTGGCGGAAATGGATAAGGCTTTGTCGTATCATCAGGCAAACTTCATCAATACTAGAGGAATACCGGAGTGTGGGGTCGACGCATTGAGGTTCACTTTGCTGTCACACGATATTAAATCTCATTTTGTCAACTTCGATATTGCGATGTGTCACTCTAACAAACTCTTCGGCAATAAGATTTGGCAGAGCGTCAAATACACTCAGCTCTCGTACTCCAAGCTACCCCCCTTAAACGCCGAGTTGTCCAAGTCGAACCTCACGTATTTCGACAAATGGATCCTAAGCAGGTTGTCAGAAATGGTAGCGACGGTCAACAAATCTATGAATAACAACGACTTCCATTTAGCTACGAAGGCGATAAGGACTTTAATGTACAACGAGTTTTGTGATATTTACTTGGAGGCTACCAAACCAGGGTTTGGCGGCAAAAATTTAGTAAAGGCGTATGCTCACGCGCACACATTATCCGCAGTTCTGAATACGTCACTAAGGTGTCTCGCGCCGTTTATGGTATATTTGACAGAAGAACTAATTCCAAAAGTGCCCACCTTCGCAAATAACATCGTATTCAATTTTAAAGACAGTCCTAACAAATATTATGACTTCCCGTTTTCAGAAGATTTTACGGAATGGAAAGACGACACTATCGAGAAGCATGTGAATCGATTTATGAACACGATATATTTAATTAGGGAGTTGAAGGCTCTTTACAACATTTCAAATAAAGAGCGCCCTTCAATTTACATTAACAATTTAGATGAAAGTTTGAGAGACGACATAGAGAGTAATCAGGAGGTATTTTTAAATCTATCGCGGTGTAGTGATGTAACGTTTAAAGCGGATTCGGATAAAAATTATGTGTCCGGTATTCTGGATAAGGACACAGAGGTGAACGTGGAATTGTTGGGCGAAGATGTGGAATTGGCGATTTATGCGGCTAAGATAAAACTAGAAAAGAAAATTCAGCAGTTAAATGACAGTTTGTCGAGATTAGAAGCCAAGTTTGCTAGTGGACATTATTTGGCCAATGCCCCTCAGTGGGCCCAAGCCGCGGACAAACAGAAAATAGATTTGAAGAAGAAAGAAATAGCCCAATTACAAAGACTGATGTAGATTTAAAATTAATACTAAAACTAGTTTGTAGGTGATATTTAACTGGCTCTCGGTTTGTGCAATAAATTAAATGATATTTGTTAAAACAAACTCTCGATTGAAAGCAAATATTCTTGTGTGTTAGTTGTCAGTGGTACAATTTAAGTATTTAAGGATCATTTTTGCACTATTAAGTTGTTACCATGGGTAACTGTTATCCTTCTATTGCCAAATGCAAATTTTTATAAAAAATTTTAATTACTTACCTTGAATGTAGTATTTGTATGAACGCATTATATCGAGTGTTGCCTTTATAACAGTACCTAATGGAATATTAGGAGACAATCAAAATCAAAATTTTTAAATATCCAATATGGTGACTTCAATGCCATGAAATATTTAAATCTAAATAATTATGTAACATAGTGAAAAATTAGTAAAATGACTTAAAATTGTTAAATTATAAAAATAATGTTATTTAATGCATTTGTTTGTAGTATAATAAACATGAAATTTATGTACTTAAACACTTTTTGTTAAATAAACAACAAACATTTAAAAATTTTATTTATTTGTTAAAAAATCCAATGTTTTTTTAAAAAAAACTTACAACTTATGGTAAAGATATTTTTAATTACTAATTGACTAACAATATGTGGCCCCTTGGAACCAAAATAATACATTTTTTTACCTCTATGATAAACTTTAAAATGAGAAAAATGCAAAGATAGCATTGCACTATACATGGTAATGTGTCTTATTATTATCATTATCATTACACACTTTTCAATACACTGATATTTTGTGTAATTTTAATAATTACCCTTGAACAATGACATGACTACGACAGAATTTTTTTTTTCGATTACGCCACTCAGACCTTTTTGAACGAACAAATATTAAAAATATCAGTCTGTCGGTCAGTCCCCTAGTGAAGTTATTTTCTCGTTCCAAGTGTAGATCGCTATGAGAAGAACGAGCAAGAAACCCCATGGGGTTACGTACGCTTTTTCATTCAGATTCATAATACAATTCTTGGTTACATTGCTTCGTTGATTCAGTAAGGAGCTGTTTCTATTTTACACCAAACGAAAACCATATTTCTATGATGTGTAAATACACAATTCAATAAAATATTATAGTCAATGCTAACTTTAAACCCTTAACATAACTATAAAAAACAAAACACAAACAAAATATAAATGACATCTTAAAATAATTATATAAAACATCCAATATAACTTGATCCGTCTGAAGTGCACTATAAGCTTATCGTTATTCCTTTCTCTCCGTACCAATCATGTGTAATGCCATCTCGCTCACATGGATATGTGCTAACTTCAGAAAGGTCAATATATATTAGTTGTTCTATTTTGAGCGTTATGCACAACAACGTAGACATGCGCAAAACAGTACATCACGAAGTAATGTGATATGTCATTACATTTCGTGCCGAGTAATATTACATTTTACCATCACTTCAAACATCACGCGTGATGTTGCATCATAAGCGTAATATGAGGGCTATAATCACTGTCGTGATGTTGTAATGCAATGTTCAGATTTATCACATAACACAGAATATATAAATTCCCTTCATACTTAAAACTTAAACCATGCGTACTCAAATATTACGGACCGTTTTTCCAGGCTTAGGACTGGCAATATTCGTAGATTACAATTAATTACCTACTAACCAAAACGAAGTAGGTACGTAATTGAACAAATCATGAATATTGGCGTATTTAAAAATCAACTGTATGTACAATGATTGCATATTTACATATAATACAAATATAGATGTATGTATATAAGTTAATATTTACACATATATATATATAAGTTTGTACACATATTTTACACTTTATAAAATCACTAATTGCAGCTTATAAATATTAATTCCGACAGTTTTTTTGATCTGAGTCGGGTTCGCCTCTCATTTAATATTAGGCCAGCTTTCGAAAAGACCCGTTCGCACGGTACCGACGTTGCTGCGATGTTGAGGCGTTTCAGCATGTATCTGTACAGCCGGGGATACACGCCTTTGCGATCACTCCACCAGAGCAAAGGATTTTCTGACCTTTTTATCAAAGGTTCGTCTAAGTATTTATCCAATTCGACAATGCCAGCAGCGGTTGGGTTTTGTGGAACGAGAGCAGAAATTTCCTCGTCGAAATCGTCTCAAATAGAGCCAGTTTTCGGCGGCTGAGGAGCTGGCACTTGCGTTGCCTCCTCCTGAACGGGTACGTGGGTCAGGGTTCTGTCCGAGCCAATTCTTAATTTTAGAGCAGCCACTGCTTTCTCAAAATTTCTTAAATCACTGAAGCCACTTTTCTTGAATCTCGGATCCAATATGGTCGCCTCGCAAAGAAGTGGTTTATTTTCTACATCTCCGAATCTTTGCGCCATTTGTTGTTTGAGTGCGTTATGTAGGCGCTCCAACTTGGGATGACCATCCGGAGAATATTTGCTGAGGGACCGATTTATTATTTTACAGAGTACAATGTACTTTGACGCCGATACGTATTGTTCGCCACTAATTTCAGTAGTGACCTCATAAAAGGGTTTTAATACCTCAGTGGCTTTTTCGATAACGATCCAATCATCTTGCGGCAGGTTGATGTCTGGCCTCATAATTGCTAAAGTGGCAATTAGGGCTTCTTTCATCCTCAGCAACCGGTTTAGCGCATCATATGTAGAGTTCCAGCGCGTAGTCACGTCTTGCTTCAGTTTCAATGGGGAAATATGCATTTGCTCCTGAATTTCCACCAATTTCTTCTTCGCTGGATGGCTGCGATGAAAATATTCGATAACCGCTTTTACCCTTTGCATCGTATCACACAAGGCGTCCAAGCTACCTTGCACCACTAAATTTAAGGTATGTGCGTAGCAAGGCAAAGATCGCCAGCCTCCTAGCCGCACAGCACTTAAAATATTCGCCGCATTGTCACTGACTATTACATTGACGAATTGTGATATGTTCCACTCCTGGAACTTCGCCTCCAAAAAGCCTTTTAGGTTTGCACTGGTGTGTCTCTCCTCAAACTCTAAGCACCCAATCATAACTGTGCATACTTTGTGTGTTTCTGTGTCAATAAAATGTGCAGTGACCGCAATATAGCCATCGTGCACACAGGATGTCCATGCGTCTGTAGTTATGCAAACAGCTGCAGCTTTAGCGATTTGCTTTTTCACTGTTTCTAAGACTTTGTTATAAACCTTAGGGAGTAGGCTCTCGGAAAGAGTTTTCCGGGTCGGTAATATAGCCCGGGTTTAACATTTCCACGAACTTGCGAAACTCCACTTCATCAACCAAGCGAAGGGCGTGATATCCCTTCGCAATCATCCGAACTAATTGTTCATCGAGCTGTTGCAGTCGATGTCTTGGCAGGGATTTTTTTGACTGCACGTAATCAGCCATTGTAGGGGCAGCCGCGGTCGGTCTCTGGCCAAGTCGTACAAACAAAGGGTTATCGGCTCTGTGATCCTCACCTTGCACGCTGCCGCTACTCGAGGGTACTGCTGCCGGCTCCGCTGATGCTATGATGTCGCCGTCGAATGCTTCTACTGCCGCTGGTGTTATTGCCGGCTGTCGGCTACTGCTAATTTGTACAGTCGGGTGGACGGATTTTATGTGTCGGCTTAAACTTCCGATTGAGCTTGATGAAACCGCCAGTACCCGGGAACAGTAGCCACATTTTGCCTTCTTTCCAGGCACAACTTCCTCAAAGTGGTTCCAAAGGGGGCTGCTCTTTCTTTTGGACATTTTCACTAACAGTTAATTATTTACAACTTATTTTCTATAACTAACTTACTATTTCCAAATCTATACCTATACCTAAACCTATTTATTTACACATTCACTCACACGAAGCAAGTAAGTACCTATTGTTCAACCAGTTTGTATGTATTACTTGTCAAAATGTCAATCACGCTATCACTCTCACTTTAAATAAATTACGAAATATTTTAAAACGATAAGTGCAGTCGTAACATGACCTTGAACGCAAACGCAAAGCAAACAAACTAAAGAAATTTCAAAAAAGTGTCGGCGAAATTACGAGGTATAATACTTATACTTATATATTTGAATTACGATGAGTGACTTTATAAAAATGTAATCCTTATGTCTTAAAGCATACAGTTCTAAATCAAAGGGCAATTGGCAAACCGAATTGTTCGGTTGCGGACTCGGAGGCGGGGCTGCCTCGCTCGCCGCTCGGTCTCTCGAATATTGACGATTCCTTCCGAAGTTAGCCGAACGATTGCAGGCAGAACGAACACCGCATCACATCACCCATCGCACAAGTCATGTCTTTTTTTTTTTTTTTTAAGGGGGGAAAATCATCGAATGACTGCTCCCGCCTGGGTGAGGCGGAAGGGAGTGTCAGACTCTTACTGACTAAAAACCACCCCGTTCCTTCTCCTGCACGTCGAGCCGGAGCCCCGGTTACCCGTTAGGTTCTCCGCGACTCCGAATCGGCATCGGCCCTATTGGGCCCCATCTGTGGTGGTCTGATGGCTCTTTGAGGCGCGCGCGGAACGCGACGCGCCGTACGCTCGGGTCTGTTTCTGGTCGGACGGGGAGCCACCCATGCTCGCCGTCCGCAGGCCCGCGCTTACGGTGGCCGGAGATCGTCTCGCGATCCCCGACGCCCGGTGTGTCCTTCGCGATGGCTGGGTTGCGAGGAGGCAGCGCTTCGCTGCCTCACGCGTCCCGCCTCCTCCTTAGCTAGCATGACTGCTTCGCAAAAGGAGGAGACGGCATCCCAATCCCCCTCGCTCCGCATCATGGCCTGCACTAGGCCCGGACGCGAGAGGTCGCCATCGCCGATCACTTCCCTGAGGGCACGGCGGTGCTCAGCCCACGCAGGGCATTCTCCCACTGTGTGTTCCACCGTGTCCTCAGGGCGGTCCTCGCAGTGATGACACCCGGGCGTTTCCTCCCGCCCCATCAGACACAGGTACCTCCCGAAACTTCCATGTCCGGTGAGGATCTGCGTCAGGCGGTAGGTGAGGACGCCGTAGCGTCTCTCAAGCCACTCCTCAAAGAGGGGACTTACCGCTGCAATGGCAGCGAGCCCAACAAGTCATGTCTAGAGCTGCGCGACCGAGTAATGCTTTAGTGTGATGTGTGATGCTTAATTTAGTCGAGTAATGTGTGATATTACTCTACGCGGTCGGGTTATATTACGCGTAATGCATTACTCGCATTACTTACACATGTCTACAACAACGATGTTAGTTATCAAATTGGATATGGTATCTTATAAAATACATAGACAGGAGTGCATAAAAAGAGGTTAATTATGTTATGTACAATTCGAGAATCGAGATAAAAGTTTAAATGGAACGTTACCTTGGCGTAAATAATAACAATATTTCATTAAGCAAATTAACAGTATAGATTTATGACTGCATGGTTGGCACAGTGGCTAGGTAACTGGCTGCTGAGCAACTTGCAGCGGGTGCAATTCCCGCACGGAATGATCATTTGTGTGATCCACAAATTATTGTTTAAGATTTTCGAAGCAAGGTACTTTTGTAAAAAAGAAAATGATAATTATGTCCATCATTAAAAAAAAACCTGTCGCTTATCCTAAACATATACATAGATATGTTATTATTAAAACAATTATAGCCATAGGTGCCTAAATACCTTAATATTTCTTAAATATTAATTTGTTTTAGCTATTGATTTTATTCATAATAAATTGTTTTAAAAAAATACACAGGATGAAATCAGGAGTAAAATTCATTGATAATTGACTTAAAATGTACCTTCCTAACAAAATTGTTTTCGAACAGATTTTTTTATTTTTTTAAAGAGGGGACTTACCGCTGCAATGGCAGCGAGCCCAGCCCTCGGTTGCGACAGTCGTTGCTGCCATTCCGCCAAATTTTTTGGATAGAAGTATCTTTTCAATATTAAAATCTAAAAACTTAGATATTTTAAAAAAAAGTTTTTGGACTTAGATTATTTTTAAAAATACATGCTCATTAGCAGAATCACCAAAACACTTCATTAAAATAATAACGGCTATTTTTTAACAATTAAACAACATAAAATCTTGACAATATTTTTCAACAAACACTAACAGATATAATAAAAACAAAACTCAAACTTTAGCTTGACTTAGTCTATGGCTTAAACAAAAGCCTCTAAGAATTTGTTAATTCTAAATTACATTTCGACAGTCCCCTAATGATCTTGAATATATAATTCTTCTGTGAGTGTGTATGTCACTGAACTTCTCTCAAACGACTGGACCGATTTTGATGAAATTTTTTGTGTGTGTTCAAGGGGATCTGGGAATGGTTTACATTCACAAATCAGCCCGGTAGATGGCGCTGCAGTCGGAGTCCAGGTTATTTATCCTAAACGGCTGAACTAATTTGAATCAATTATTGTTTATACATTCAAGTGGATATGCAGGACAACGTCTGTCGGGTCCGCTAGTTTTTTTATAAAATTAATACCATATCAGCATACTTTAGACTCCATAAGAAAAATTAGCCATTTGGCTCTGAAAGCTTACAAGTTTGTTACCCTCTGATTGTTTGGTTCAGTGGAGCTGGCCAATCAAAGCGTCGAACGCGTTTAACTCATACTAGACCCTCTTTATATACTTGTTAGTAAGATTAGACCACATTTATTAACATACACTTACATCTTAAGATATGAAAATAGTATATTATATTAGGTACTAATTCGACATAGAAAACTCACATACTACAGGTAGAACAGCTTGGCAAAAAAGAGACGCGGTGACAGCTGGAATAGGGTAGTTTCCAGGGTAAGAAAATTAAAAATCTTATTAGTCCGTCAGTTAGATAATGAAAAAGTATTAGACACGTATGTTCTATATTTTTTCGTATAAAGTTACAATACTTAAATAAAATGGCGTTAAGTTTAGTTACGTCACAACGTGCTACAATTTGTAGCACGCTGTGACGTCATACGACATTTCAATATATCGTCGAAAGCATTTAATTCTGTGAAAAAAGAAAAACACGTGTCTAATGTCTTAAAATAATCTACCAGACGGACATTAAATTTAGGAAACTACCCTATTAATATTGACTTGGACTGAATTACCCACTTCGGACCATAGCCCATGAATAAACAATTGTCCGAAAATAGTACCTTCTCTTTTTAAACTCGCTAAAAATAACAAATGTCAAAACCGATTGCGACGTAGTGTACCAGGTTGCCACAGCGATACTAGCCAGCTCGATTATTATTATTCCCAACTATTTTTTGCCAAGCTGTACATAGACACAAAATATACACTTATTATACGAAATGTTTGACACGTAATACACATATAACTTCGATATAACATTCAGTTTTTATCCACACATAAATGTTAAACTACTCGCCTTTTTAAATATTCGATATTTTACTTATTTACACGTAATAATGACGCAATAATGTGATTATCCTTATTCAATTATTTATTATTAAAAACTGGAGATAGAGTACTAAAATTAAAAGGCCTTCTGGCTTCCAAACTAAGACTGCGTTTCCACCAGAGATGTACACACGGCTACACATCGAGCTTTACATAACCAGTATAAACTGAACGTTAAATGTGCGGAAAGATGATGCGACGCGACACCAGGATAAACTGGTTTTGTATAGATTGATGTGTGGCCGGGTGCACAAGGATGCGTAGCGAAGGATGTGTATGTAAAAAGAACCCATAGAATCGCTTCATTACTTCCCCTCGGTGCACATCTCTGGTGGAAACGCAGCCTAAGTTTATAGTATAACTTCGGTGTAATTTAAAAACCACATTCAATAAAAATGTATTTCGTTTGAAATCTATAAATATTTCATGCATATTTGTTATTAAAAACTAAATGTAATGTAAATAAAATTGTCCATATTTTAAAAAAAAAAACGAAATTTTTTCAGAGGCGAAATGCTGTCCATTTTGTGCTCAGCTGTCTCTACAGAGTGTTTCACTACCGAAGAGTATTGGCACTATTTTATATCTTGTTGGTTAGACCATTTTAGCAACTTGGAAACATTTTCTTTATAGCACCTGCCTGTGACAGATTTTTTAGCCAAATAACACCGAATGGGCCATGTTGATAATCAACAAAAACCCAGTAAGTATTATTCTTTTTACTGTACCCCTGAATAACGGGGAAGAGATTAATTAAATAAACAAAGAATTTATTTAGGACCAGTTCTACAGGGCCTTATAGTTTTATTGATTTAGAGTACCCTGGCGTAACAACAATTTAGTAAAACTTTTAAATGAAAATAATAAAATCTAAACAAAACCTGAAAACAATCGTAAACCTATAATAAATTTAAAAAAAAACTATGATTTTAACCTCTTTGGTAATTTCCCTTTACAATTTGTTTCTGGTAACATTATTTTTTTATTACCTGTGTGTAGGCAAATATATTCTTGGGGTTTGTATCCATCTGTAAAAAAAAACAAATAATTTTGTATGAGAAAAGAAATATCCCTCTTTTACCTATGTCTATGTAGGAAAAACCAACAATTAATCTTTATTTACAAAAATCTCCTTAAAACAGAATGTTTTTATGATTTTTCTAAAATTACCATTTTTTAATTTCCAAAGGTGCAAACAAATAAAATTTTCATATAATAAAAAATTATATTTAATAACGGAAGTGAAACAAAAAAAATACATAGACTAAATAAATATTATCCACACTGTGCTCCAAAACTCTTTGGTCAGAAAGCCGCAAGCCTGAAGTGGCACTGGGCTGATCACGAGTGCCGCGTGTCAGACAAGCAGTGAGCAAAAATCACTACTGAGTGGAGCCCACTCATCGCCAATAGACGTTGCGGCATGCCCAGAAGGAGATGGCGGGATGAACTTGACGTCTATCAAAAGGATTGGCCACAGAAAGCTCTACGGAGAGACGAGTGGCAGGAGGGTAGGGAGGCCTGCAGTGAGACAACCATGGCTAATAACATAAAAAAAATTAGATACTCACTTATTCTCCTTAAATGTGGAGTACCCATAACTTTGCTCTGGTCCTCATGCCATTTCACATGTTTGACAAGACAGAACAGGTACTTGAACATTTGCGAGCATTTGGCACAAGCGTACATCATCTCCCCTTTAGTTGACGGTTTAGCTTCCGTTTTGGTCGGAAATACTTCACAGTCTATGGAACTCTTTATGACACCTCCGGGTAGTATTTCCAGTGTTGGCCAACTGTCTGTTTGGTCTGATTTGGATATTGTTCTTATTCTCTGTGGATCATAAAACAAGATGTTGTTTAATTTTGTTAGAATATACACAGTAGTATTTAACTTTTTATAACATAAGTTGTTAAAGTATCAAGTATTCTCAAAGTCTATTAAACTGTCAAACACCAAGCGGTCACCGGTGACCGCAACCTATTGTTCTTTAATTGTGTCTATAAATACGGTACTCGACGAGTTAATAATTGGTAACGAAAAAAAAACAAATAATTAAGAATTTGTGATATTATTTAAAAAAAATTAATATTAATTATCTCAACTATCTTAGATTGTTTCTAACAGCAATCAAATACAAAAACAATAAAATTCTATTAAATTAAATAGACTATCCCTTTCTCAGATCAACATTTATATTTTACGTCGCGGAAATGCACATACGATAATGATGCCGACATTTTATCTCAGAACTAGTTCAAGGCCAGGTCACAAAACCAACTTACCAAAGGATCCTTCATTTTAGGGTGATCCAAGAGCTCAGGAACTATAACTTCTTCGCTATCACTGAATCCATCTTCGTCCTCCTCATCACACAACTCCTCAGAGTGCACCGAAACCATACTCCCGATATTTGAGTCACTATCTTCATCGATGTAATCGTTGTAATCCAAAACATCATCGCGACCAACTTCGAAAATATCCTCCTCAGTCGCAGGAGGAATGTGTATCTCTATTGTCCTGTCTATCCTATCCCTCGAAGGCTGCACGTCCTCCATTCTAACGAGCGCCACATTCTCCAAATCCTCATTTTCAAGAGCTGAAGACATTTTTGTGATTTGCGTCTCAAAACATTCAAGTTTTCACATTATTTCCCCTATACTAATAAACGAGAATCCAATATTTGGTTGGTGGGCTAGATATATTAGATTTACAGGCGTCTTTTGATAGACTTCCTGTTTGCCGTTTATTTATTTTTGTAATTATCAAAACAAATCAAGAAATAGAACGAAGTGACAGCCACTGTGATGTTTGTCTTTGACGTTTGCTGTCTGTCATTGTTATGTCAAAGGAAAACAGATTATGTAATAATTGTCTATGAATCTATGAGTATATTCTGACTGTCAAAATACAACTTAATTCTTATTCATCCTTCTTTCAAATGTGATCAATTTTAATTTTACACTTTTAACTAGTCAACCAATTCTCTAGGAGACTTTAATGGAGTAATAGGATTTCTGTTAATTTACATCTAATTAAATATAACTACATAAATATTTACAACTTAAAATTAACTACAACTAAACTATTAAATAAAAAGAAAGTAAAAGAAAACAACAAAAATTATACCCTTAATTTAGGCGTCAAAGTATTCGTCCGCATCACTATCACAGGGGAAAGTTCCCAGAAGACTGGCAGCATTGCCACGTTGAATGGCAATGCTTATTTTCTGTCCGAAGAAAAAGCCAGCCCTCTGGTCACGTGTAGAGTCGATAAGCCTACGGGCGATGTCTTTAAACACAGAGTGTGCACTGGGACCCCATGGCCCAAGTGTTTCGACCCCAAACGGCTCAAAACAGTAGTTACCCACCAGATTTGAATATTTACGCCGTTTGAGGGCCTCTGCCGCGGAAGCAGCTGCACCAACGCATGCAGCGGTGCTTAAAAGATGTGATGGCGCAAGGGTGTCTACACACGTCGCGTCCCACACCAAAGGCCTACCCATCTTCCAAGGCAGCAACGACATACCATCTGGTCTTTTGCCGTCATCACGTACCAAACCATTAGGTTCTAATACGGCTGGTACACCGGCTGAGGCAAGAGCACGACGGATGATGTCGTTGATGCTGGCATGGCGAGCTATGCGGCCTGCACTTCTGCAACAAGAAAGACCATGGTGTCCCAAGCCATCGACTCTTTCTCCACAGTGACAATAATGCGGAGAAACACAAGGAGCACCTAAACGTACGCATACAGCTAGGCGGAACGTTATGTCATCCAACATAGTACCTATGAAGGGTGACGGGAGTGCCTGAAGCCACAATCCTGATTCCCATTCTCCCACAGCCAATAAGCGAGCTCGCTCTGCAGTATTAGGAGACGAGTTGATTAAAGACTCACGAATAACACTGCACAGCGGCACGTCCCACTGTCTCTGAGAAGATGGGTGAACAGGTAAATCCGTAAGTGGGCAAGCCATTTTCCACGCTTCCACTGCATCAGTCAAACACGGCACCTCAAAACTGGTCAGTGACGAAGAAAGAATTTTCCTGACCAATTCAGAGGTACTGTGGACCGAAGACAGAAAAGCTGGTAAACTAATACTTGAAATTTTGCGGACGCCGAGCCCTCCCATGCGAATAGGAAGAGTAGCTTGTTGCCAAGCTCGGTCATCCAAAGCCACATTAAGTATGGATGACAATGTGTGTCTGATAATTTTGTCTACGTTTTCTAAAATGTGTGAATGTTTCCATAGATGTGAAGCGCGGAGAATATAAGTAAATTTTGGTCCAAAACAACAGTACCGAATTAGGGTGAAAGCCGAATGTGTGTTGATTTTGTGTAATCTATCCGAAATGTGATTGAAAGTATCTTGTCCTCGATGAATTTAGGAAAACATTCATCGAATATTGGTGAACCTAGGAGGTGAAGTGAGTACTTATCAATAATTTTGATATTTGGAGCTATTTGATTAAATTTTGCTAGAGTCGTTAGTCTGTCTGTAGAGTCAGGAATGTATAGTTCACATTTTGATAAATTTAGGTCAAGGCCAATAGAACTTAGTTTTTCTTTCAATATAGTCAAATCTTTTAAAACAATGTCAACGTCACCTCCTAGAGTTCCGTCGTCTAAATACCATACATTAAATTTGGAATTTAGTTCACGAATAATAGGATTTATAGCTAAACTAAAAATGGCAGGCCCAAGGGGGTCTCCTTGTTGACAACCAACAGCCGATTCTATTAAATTGTCCTTATACAGTAATTTTGAAGGGTTTCTATAACATTGCCAAATAAAACTGTAAATTTTGGGGATTTCTTTTAGAATTTCAGTCGGCAAGGCGTCCCTGCTTACGGAGTTAAAGGCGTTTTTAATGTCAACCTTTAAGACGACCTCACCTTGGTTACTATTTAAAAATGTGGATAGGGCATGTACCGCAGCCTCGCAGCCCCCTTTGCAACCAAAGCCTAGTTGTGAGGGCTGGAATTTGCTGGCCAAAGACTCATTGTAATAGGCGCAGCAAATTTTGGCTGCGATACGCCTGTATGTACAACCTACAGCAATGGGACGAATACCGCCATCCTTCTTACGCAGGGCACATAAGTTAGCCCCGTATAAGACATCGATGACGGATTCGTTCACATTGCCGGAGAGCATTAGATTGATTAAGGCCGTCAACTCCTTCAAAAGGGACTCACCAGCCTCCCCGGCGCTCGAACACACGAGATCTTTCAGATGTTGTGGTGTCAAGCCGTCGAGGCCGCCAGCTGAACCATTTCGAAAGGAGTCAACGGCCTCGCGAACCTGTTGGGCAGTAATCGAAAGTGAATGGAGTTGAGGGTTTGGTGGGTCAGGAAAGATGAGGTCATCTGCCGGGGAAGGATGTTTACTCTGCAGGGTTGTAACTACCTCTGCAGAGTACGTAGCGACCACATCACTACTAAATAGAACCCTAGCAGCACCACGGATATCGCCATCCGCTATTTTGGACTCTACATGATGCAGCAAACCTTTGTGAGTAAAGTGTACTGATAATTTAGGGTCGAAAGTTTGGGTTTGAGAAAAGCAATTATCTTTAATTTGGGTTGTTAAAGTTTTTTTGTTGGCCAAATCTTTCTGCACATGTAGAATCCTAAATGGAAAGGTTAATAATTTAATCCTTCTTTCTATATGGGGTCCGTCCGTTATACCGATATGGGGTCTTTGAAGCCTCTTTCAGCAGGTACTGGACAAGCACGGACTCGTGTAAATAGAATTCCGCGCTTTTTCAAATTTCCGATTTAACAAAAGTCTCTACATTTGGGTAAATCTTGAAAGATAGGATTTTAGGGCGCCAAATGAGCACTAGGTGGTCCTGCTGATATAAGGTACTTTGCTGTCTGTTACTTATAAATCTTACGATAACAAAACTTCCATATGGATTTATAAATCACTTTTATTCGAGCAAACGAAACTCAAGGACAACAAAAACATTTTTACAAAATTTCGCTAAGTATTAAAATAGCTGTTTTATTTCACAGTCGAATTTATTGCAACATTTAATTCAGACTTAATAACATGGACAATCTTCAAAATCTAACAACAAACAATTACAAACTTCTGTAAAAAAAACAAGAAGCCTTATACCTTGAAAAAAAGGTTCACAACAAGTTACTTCTCCTACACCTCAGTTCTAGCATCATCAGCATAATTCCAATCATGGACAGGAAAATACATTTGCATCAAAGTCTCATAGATTTCTACATCAACAGGCATGAAGGTGCAAAAAATTACTCGTTCCATTCGATCATTTTGTTCCAAAAATTGGCGCGTAGTCCGGAGTGCGATGTGGGCTGCTAGACGATTGGGAAAACCATAGATACCGGTAGAAATACAGGGAAAAGCGATAGTTGTTATTTTATGTGACTTGTGAAACGCTAAGGAGTTTTCATAACACTTCTTTAGCATCGCCGGTGAAGCATCTTGAGGTCCTACTGTGTGGATTACATCTGAAATGAAATTAAGATTTGTAATGATTGTAAACAAAAATAATATCTGGAATTGGGGTTATCGTTTTTTTTTACAGCGTTAAATATTGTGCGGATGGTGAGCAAGGGTAAGTAGTTCGCCGCCCGACCAAAACCAGACCCGGGCGTACGGCGCGTCGCGTTCCGCGCGCGCCTCAAAGAGCTATCAGACCAACGCAGACGGGGCCCAGTTTCTGCGAAGCAGTCATGCTAGCTAAGGAGGAGGCGGAGCGCCTGAGGGAACGAACCTCCTCACTACCCGGCCGTCGCGAGAGACACTCCGGGCGTCGGGGATCGCGAGACGATCTCCGGCCACCGTAAGCACGGGCCTGCGGACGGCGAGCATGGGTGACTCGCTGCCCGACCAGAACCAGGCCCGAGCGTACGGCGCGTCGCGTACCGCGGGCGCCTCAAGGAGCTATCAGACCACTACAGATGGGGCCTAACAGGGCTGATGCCGATACGGAGCCGCGGAAGACTTAACGGGTTGCCGGGGCTCCGGCTCGAAGCGCAGGAGTAGGAACGGGGTGGTTTTTAGTCAGTAAGAGTGTGACACTCCCTCCCGCCTCACCCGGGCGGGAGAAGTCATTGGATGATTTCCCCCCCTCAAGAAAAGAAAGCTGCAAAATATTGAATGTCCCATCCCGTGGCGTAACACAAGCAAATTCTCTATTGGACCAAGAACGAGCAAGCACACTAGCACCATTTGGTAAGCAAAAATACAATAGCTCCCATTCCCGACGACGTACGACAAAATTCGGCAGGTCGACAAAATTTCTACATTAGACTTTCAATCTTATTCGCACTAAGATAAAATTGAAAATATAAGAATGACATTCTTGTCATGCGGACGATTTTTGTCATAGTCATCATCGGAAGGTTAACCCTTAGGGCTCGTATACAAAACTGCGATGAGATGCGATGCGAATTCGCAACGCGAAAAATTAAGATGCGAATTACTGCGATGCGATTTCGTGCGACAAAGCATCTCCCAGGGTGACATTTCTTCGACGACCGTTGCAACCGTATTAAACGTTTAAATTGAAAACTAGGTCGTGACATGAATCGTAAAAAGAAGTGTGCACTTCTGTTAATCCTTAGGAGATACAGGAAAAATAAGATATTGGGAAGATAAGATTTTGATGCGCGATGCTAATCTATTCGCATGCGAGAGGGAGAGGGAGGGAGATGCGTAGAGGGAGCTCGTACATTCGCAGTTTTGTGTACAAGCCCTTAGATCACGAAACGCAAGGTCGCGTTTAATAACAAATCATTCTTGAATCGTCTGCAAGATGGATTGCCTGGTGTGAATTTGGCTAATCAAACCACATTTATCTACAAAGCGAGAAAAAGGCTATCATAATATGACACTGTTTATTTTTGATAGCCTTCTAAAGTACAGTTTGGAAGCCAAAAAAGTCGAATTTCTTTACAAGCTTTACTTTAATGTGATCTAAACTTAATTCTTTTGCCATTAAAGTTGTAATTAGGAAGATTTGGAGTAGCTTGATGTCTACACATAATTTAACTTACATTGACTTGGTAGGTTATATCCTCCTGTGATCTTCGCCTCTCCTGTTGGGCATCCACCAAGGGTATCACATTCTTCCTACAAAATAAAAAACCAGATAAACAAATATAAATTAGTAAAAAGTTGGATTCCATTGACCATCCTACTATAAAAACCACAAGTTATTTTAAGAGATAACAGATAACCTACATTATAATAAAAGCGTGAATTCATAACTGTGCTAAATAAACAATAAATGTAGTCACAGGTCAACGGTGTCGCACCACACACTTCCCATCTGTTAGAAGTGGCGGGCGAACGTTCCCTTGAGCGGTGCACTACTTACTATAAACAAAGTTGTTTTATTACAAATTTCCATATTCAAATCAGTGAACATCACAATAACAAACATCGGAAAATACATATTAAACAATAACAAAACACTATTTTAAAACAATTAACATAATATTACATTATGGAAAAACCAATTGCTTACATATCAGCAAGTTTGATTTTTATTTTTTAAGCAATAAGAACTATTTTTTATGTTTACTTGACAGTGCTAATATGCTGTCAGCGCTTTAGGAAAATCTTTTTTTTTAACTGTCAATAAGGTTTTTTATTTCGTTATTAACTAGAGATGTATGGCTGTATGTATGTTTGTTAGTCTTTTACCCATAAACTACTGGGCATGCCTCAACTAGCAGTATAAAGATGATGTAGATAATACAACAATAATGAATACTTGAGTACCATATATGGTAATAGAAATAGGCAGGCATGCTCCATTGTCGGTCACATCATCGCTTACCACCAGGCGAGATGGTGACCAAATGTCAACTGATCAAATATAAAAACAAAAAAAACAACCTGTAGATGAGGACCAGCTGCTCGGTGTATGGCTCCATCCACACCTCCACCAGCCTTCAGCATTGAGTTAGCTGCATTCACAATTGCACCTAACTAGGAAAATTAATATACATATTATTTTAATTATTTTGATAATATTAGCAAAGTCCCATTTAAAAAAAAATAATTTTCTATAATTAACTGGTTTAATATAAGTATCTTTAGAACACATCAACAGAAAAAAAGTGATATTTTCAAGTCTAGGTGCTGTGTTATAGTTTATCATACACCAACTAATTTTATTTGGCACTTGCTATGATAAATGGGCTATAATACACAAAAATCATTTTTCAAATTGGACCTGTACTTCCTAAGATCATCGCGTTCCAACAAACAAATGAACTCTTCAGTTTTTTATATAAGTAAATAAAATAATAAAGATTCTCATAATTAATGAGATAAATTATGGAAATTATTCAATACCTCCAAACGTGTAATATCGCCTTTATACAAAGAAACCTTCTCGGCCAAGCTCCTGTTCTGATGGTTATCAATTTTAAACTTATTAAATTCCGTTACATCGTCTAAGGTATGCTTTCTTTTCTCTACGGTACTATTTCTTATAACATAATTGTTCCAAGGGTCAACCATGTCCACAGTAACGACCGACATTTTATCGTACTTGGCTTTCTTTTCTTCTGGCGATAAGTTAAGGGTCTTTTGTTTTTCAACCTTCCACCTCGGCTCACTGAGTTTTACTTGGGAGCAATAGTGGTGCGTGTTGTACACTCCAGTGTTTTGACAAATGAACAGAATTTTGTCAATAACTTTTCGCAAAACCGGTGCTCGCATTTTTAGGATCTGTCAAGTTTGACATTCTTTTGATCTTCCAATGTCAGTGTCAATATAGAGATGCTTTTAGTCGAGTAATATATTTTAAATCAATGAATGTATTAAAATTATACTACTACTATTATGTTGATGAAGTGGTTTTCCATAAAAATGATCTCAAATTATATTCTATGGATCTATATCTATATCTAATACTCAAATATTTGATCAATCAACAATTTAGTAGATTTAGTTTTAAAGTATTGCCAGTTAAAAGGGTTGTCAAACAAATTATTACGTCATCTTTGACCACGCAATTTGGTCCAACAATTCAAAAAGGTGTCACGCATGGCTGAGTTACCTTTTTCTTATTTCATGCCTGACCTAAACTTTATTACAAAACTTTAAACTCAGTGATGAGTTTGTAACAGAGCAGGTTATCACCTTTGTTAATCGAGGGAGTAGGCACCTACGTCATACCGTTTTTACCATAAGGGCACTCAAAACCCGTGCCCAGGGCCTCCATCTTCAGAGAACCCCGAAGGACCGACAAATTCTACGACAAAACACATCCGCTACACGTGGCGGGTAAACTGGCTGCCCCGAAACGTATAGCGGGTCCGATTCCCGCACGGTGCAACATCTTTGAGAGATCCACAAATTATTCTTTCAGGAATAAATGCTCCCACGTTACAGGTGAAAATCCCAGCGTGAGGCAACGTTAAAAAAAAACATGCCAAAAAGGCCTCGAATTATTATGTGCCCAAGGGCCCCAGCGTAGTCCAAGACAACCCTGTACCTACGCCTATAATAAGGTTTAGTGGTATACTTTTTATAAAATACAAAACCTAGTTCCACCACATGAGAGATTCCATATTAATATTTTGCTGAGAAATTTGATAAATAACTTATTTTCTAACAATAATATTATGCAACTGAGATATCGTAGCCATTACTTTGAGGAACTATTCTCCTATTCGATACAAAATTTGTATATTCTGTAAAAAAAGGTCTGAATGTAAGACGAATGATGAATTCCGCTATCTTGTACATTAAGCAGATATAAAAAATCTATACTTTATCATAATGTTAAATGTACGGAACTCACTTAATTTTGTTATTCGAACTTGACTGGCTTTTTCTAACTTTTGACTTTTGTAAGTACCCTCAAACGATAGTGGCTTGCTGGCAACACTGCATGAATCTGTCAGAGTAAGAACGGAACAACGGGATATCTCCACGTAACGCGTGTGTGCGTTTCTCTAGTTTTCTCGCTTTATTCAATTAAATAATATTATTACGGCGGCGATGATTGTGTAGAAAAATCCCCACATAATAGGAGTACACATTTTAGACAATATATATAAAGATCCGGCCAGGTAAAACGTATATTATTGATGTGCAAACCGTGTTACTATTCGTTTGCTTTGACACCGGTCTTTGTTAGTGATATCGCGTTTTTTGTATTTAAATTAGTATTTGTATTACAGTATGAAGAGTTGGGGTCTTCTTCTGGTCGCTGCTTTAGCGTTAAGTGGCAGTTATGGAGTGGATAGGAATAATTTTAAGACTTGCGACCAGTCTGGTTTTTGCAAGCGGTTACGGGGTTTTAAGCCGGAAAAGTCGGAGTATACTCTTAATTTAGACACTGTATTAGTACACGGAAATGTATTATCGGCCGAAGTTGACACCGTGGACACCTCGACCCAGGAAAGGAAGGTTTTGGTATGTGGTATCAAATTATTTTAATTTCTATGTATGATATATTAGCAATGGTGATTGGGCGGATGCCAGGCTATTTTTGTAATAAACTGTATGTAGTAAACTGCAGTACAGTACCTGGAAATGAATTAATTTGTTTACTAATTCTAATTTCACAGATGTAGGTACCTTCTACTTTATCTTATTGGACCTATGCTAATAAGAACATTTTAACGACCTTAAAGAAAACATTAATTTTCTCGCTAAGTAATTGGCTTGTAAAATTAAAAAAAAAACATAAAAATAAAGCAATTTACGACTGCAGTAATAAATACACAAAGCATGAAAAAAAACATGTAACAAAACCCGTTTTGTTTGGTTATGTTTAATTTGTGGAAACATTGTAATTTAAATTGCAAATCAGTATTTTGAAATGCAATACATGTGCAGGAGCTAAAACCTCTTTTTTCATACATAGTCTGTGGTGAAAATGACATAATGCTTATGTTACCTTTGCCTAAAAACCTCAAGTAATTTAAAAAAAAAACTATTATTTGTTGTTAACAGTGGCACTATGCTATGAGACTATCAGCTCTGGTGGATGGCACATTCAGGGTGGAAATAGATGAGGTGGATCCTCTGTATCCAAGGTACAGGACCCAGCTTGCACTCAACGGAGATCCCAAGGCTGATGGGTGAGTTTTCAAATTATGTTTGAGAATTGGTAATTTTTGTTATAATGAACCTTTTTATAACAAAATTGTAGTTTAATATTGTGTGTGTATTAGATTTCTCATAAGCAAAAATATGAATAGTGCGATGGTACGGTTTTTGCGGTGTGTCGACATGTCGTGGGTTCGATTCTCACATGGAGCAACTCCCTGTGTTATTCACAAATTGTTGTTCCGGGTCTGGGTGTCATGTGTATGTGGGCTTGTATATTTGTAAACACACCCAAGACACAGGAGAAAATCCTAGTGTTGTTGGGCAATATTGTTAACTAAAAAAAAATTGTCAATGTTTCTTAATGGATAATAAAATCCAATAAGATTTACATCTTGTTAAATAAATAGGTAATTAGATAATTATTTATCATTCAGGAAACTTAAAGTAAGATAATTATGTCTTTAGAAGTAGTAGTATTACAATAATAATCGTTTTGATTAGGAAAATAATTAACTATTGACTAACATAATGTTTGTTTCAGCCTAAAACTGCTTTCAAACGAAAACGGAAAGCTGACCCTTGCAAACAGCCAGGGACATAAAGTGGTGATTACAGCGGCACCACTGAAGATAGAGTTCCTGAACCAGGCCGGAGACGTGGCAGTGGTGCTGAACGACAATGCTCAGCTGGTTGTGGAACCGCTCCGAGTTAAAAAGGAAAGGATTGATGATGAGGATGGGAATGCTGTGGAAGTTGTGAGTCTGCTTCTGTGTTTGTACTGCTTTTGTGACTGGATACTCAAATGTAGGCAGTTGTAGTAGTCAGTTTTTACCACATTCATAGTTGGACATAGTTTTAAGTGTGGAAGAGCCATGCTTCGGCACGAATGGGCCGCCTCGACCGGAGTGATACTGCTTGCGTTGTGTTTCGTCGTGTGAGTGAAGTTACCGGATGCCCAATTACCCCTCTCCCTAGTCCTCGTCTCCCGAATCCTCCACATCCTCAAATTCCCAATTCCCAAAAGGCCGGTAACGCCCTTGGTGTTTCGAGTGTCCATGGGCGGCGCCGATTGCTTACCTACAGGTGATCCGTCTGCTCGTTTACCGGCTTATGATACAAAAAAAAACTCTTACTAAGTTCAAAATAGTAGTAAATTGGAGCTTTTTGTCACTTAACACATTAAATGCCATGAGGGTCACCGGTGACCGACGGTAGCAGAGGATTTGCCTTCAACCGTTTTGTATTGGCAGTCAAAGACTTAAATGTATTTGGTATTGTATTTATGAAGATGGTCGGCAATCTTATTGTTGTTGCAAAGAGAAAGTTTTACTTTTCCACACCACATGGCTATGAAAAATACTGACAGTCTTCAAAACAAATTACGACTTAGTGTTGACCTATTTAAACTGTCAAATACCGCGAGGACACCGGTGACCGCAACCTATTGTTCTTTAATTATGTCTATAATGACGGTACTCAATGAGTTAAGAGGAAAATCCCATTTGAGTATCTAGTTATTGTCATGTCATAAATTTATTTTCATAATTTTTGGTAACGATCTATGTGCATATTTCCTTAAACTTTAATGCATTTCCTTAAACACATAGAGGTTTGTTAAGTGTATTAAACATAAACTCTTATAATTTTTGCGATAGCCAGATGGCGCCACTTAGTTTAGTTATCAGAATTAATTTTAGAATTTCAGCTATTTTGAGTCAATATGTGTATTGAAATTTTTCGTTAGTCTATTATTAATGAAGGGTCTTAATATCACTAGCGCCTCTAGCGGTAAGTTTATGCACTAAAAATTTCATTGGGATCAAAAGTTATTGTTTTGGATATTGTTTATGTTCAATGTTGTCTGTCTGTACAGGCTTGTTTGTTACCATAATCGATGTAGCATTTGTTCTTGAAATATTCCTATTGGTTGTGGGGTTTGGGAGTCTTTATTGGGTACATGCCTTAAAAAAATAAAATTTATATTTTGACTGTTCAGTTTAATAAAATATAAAAAAATAATCACTTTCATTAACTAATTTTAGTATGTTATAAAATTTTTTAGGAAAAAAGTATGCTGTTTGACGCTAAAAAAACTTGACGTCACAATACAAAATCTCGTACAAAATTCATATATGAAAACTGTCATATTTGACAGTTCGAAAAAAGTATTGAATTTGACTAGTTGGCAAGTACCCAATAGGTAAAAGTTTTCATTGTGTCTATTTTCCAACCATGTTGGGATAAGTATGAGATTAAAAGATTCTATGATATAGGGACGATACGAAATAGAAAGCGTTGAGGGCTTAGTCCGGCGCCCTGATTGGTTGGTTCATTATGGAGCAGGCCAATCAACACCGAACGCGGTTACGTTTACAAACTCGTATTAACTCCTCTCTGTTCAGATTTTCTTATGGTTAACTTGATAATATAGGTCAAACCATTTATTTCAATTAGACCCAAAAACCACTTCTTAACGGAAACAAAACAATTTAAAAGTGAAGCTACTGGCTCATTCCTATATATAAATTCCTATGGAGAAGAACGAGCTCCATAGGTTACTCTTTTTCAATCAGGTTCACAATACAATTCTCTAATTACATAGTTTTGTTAGTTGTTTACATAATTGTTAAGTATTTGTTTATAACTGTTGAAAGGCATATAATAGAAAAAAAAAAGTATTATTTTAGTAGCTTCATTGTGTACCTAACTACTATTGGGTAACGTAAACAAACATGACTTAATTTGTTATGCCACAGTTTTAAAATGACGTCGGTACTGCGTTATTGTATACATTACTTGTCCTTACAATAACTATAACGTTCAATATGTATTATGTACTGCTTCTGAGTAACTATCTAAGATAGATTAATCCCCGAGAGCGCCCGAAGCAAGCCCTTCATTGGCGCCCCTAACTTTTTTAGTGCCGCTGCCACTCTTATGTGCTGTGGGTCGCGCGCGGCGCCCCTCTGTACCCTGGCGCCTTAGGCACTTGCCTTAGGAATAATACGGCTCTGGTAACAATACAACTATCCCTGCCAGGGCCGTCTTAGACAACGTGAGCATAATAATTCGAGTCCTTTTGTATAGTTTTTTTTTTAATGTACCCCCACTATTCTTTGCCAGTCTTTGTTTCCTGAAGGGTATAACCTGGGTGTCTTCAAGGTCCTAGTGAATAGGTTGGTTATGCGTCGACGTGCTCCATCGTTGGCCGCATCATCGCTTACTACCAGGCGAGATAGTACTCAAACGTCGCTCCATCAAATATTTAAAAAAAATGTATTTTTTTTTTGTATCGAGGGTGCATTTACAAACATACAAGTTCACATACACATGACATCCATAAACAGCAATTTGTGGAGTACACAAAGATTTGCTCCGTGCGAGAATCGCACCGCAAAAGAAGTTGGTTACCCCGCCATGTGTAGCGGGTTTGTTTCCCTCGTAGATAGAAATTGTCGGTCCTACGGGCACGGGGCCTCGAGTGCCCTTATAGTAGACGATACTGCTACCTAAGTACCTACCCCCTCGGGCTTTATAAGACACTAGCTTTTACCCGCGGCTTCGCTCGCGTCACAAAAGGATAAAAAGTAGCCTATGTGACATATACCAATACACACAGCGTCATCTATACCAATAATTTCGTTTTCCCTTTAGAATATCAATAGAATATCAGGGATAAAAAGTACCCTATTATTTAATCCAGACTTCTAACTTTACGTCTGCAAAAATTCAAAGCAATCGGTTTAGTAGTTACGGCGCGAAAGTGGAACAAACAAACAAACTCACTTTCCGATTTATAATATTAGTAAGGATGACTTTATTTTTATGTTGAAATTCTCAACAGAGTCTTGAATCAATCGCTGTACGACCAATCGTGCAGTGTTTGACTCTGTCTAACTAATAGTAGTAGTAGACTAATTAATAGTCATTACAATAATTAAAATAATTTAAACAAAAACATGACGATGACGTTACCAACAATTATCCAGCTCAAATCGTCTTGAACTAAACGTAAACAGCACTCGTGTTGCTTGTATCGTTAACATAATATTTACACTTTAACGCGACCTATAAAGTTGTAATTCGATACTTTATTTCTACTCCAGTAGTTTTTAGTCCGGTACAACGAACTGAAGGATGCAAATCATCCGGTTTGGTGGTCCCTCACTCAAATATTGAGGGACCGACTACCTATAGAGACGAGATGTCGTCTGTAGGTTAGGTTACGTAATGAATACAAAAGAATAAAATCACATCAAGATAACACAAACACTCGTAGCTATGTTCACCAACCAACAACAGCGAATACCGGAATAATTTATGTGACTAGAAAAGTAGTTAAATATGAGGGTGGATTAAAGAAAACTTGTCACTTTGTTTCAAATATACCCTCATATTTTGATAACGACGCTAAGATTAAAAATATAAAAGGTCATAAGCGCCACTAATATTGCTATGCAAAAGTGTTTTGACACTGGAAGTCTACTTCTGTCTGTTTGTGTACATACATATAATAAAGAGGGATTTGATTATTTGTTTGCATTTAACATTAGCACGAAACAAATAGATTGATTTGTAAAATACTCTTTGTCTCGATATTTCTAGAGTTCCAATTGGACCTACTCGAGAGAATCCGAATTAAAAACGAGCAAGCAACAATAGGATAAAAGGAAATAACTTATAATATAAAAATCGTCATTTGTAGACTTGGAACAAAGCTACAAAAACAATGCCTACATTATTATGAATAATAATAATAATAGATACAAAATTGCAATATACGACAATACGTTGATTTGTTTATCAGTCACGTATTGAGATAAATATGAGATCAATGGCATTGTCAATAAGCGCGTGTAGGAAGATGTCAGATAGTGCGTATTTACGAATATTACTTATTTTGTCAATATGCTATTTATAAGCATCTTTAGATTTTTTGCATAGTAACTAGGGTAGGTACTTTATGGGTTACGCCGGTAAACGAGCTGACGGATCACCTGATGGTAAGCAATCGGCGTCGCCCATGGACACCTGGAACGCCGTGAGCGTTACAAGTGTGTTCCCGGCTTTTTGGGTATTAGGACTATGCGGATTGTTGGGGATTCAGGGATTAGAGACATACCATATTAACTAAAATCGCGGGTTACTCACGTAAATACTGAGAAAAGCTACTACTAGTTTCGATGTTGCGCAAGCTACTGAGTCTGCCTGCCTGCAACATCGCCGCGACTGCACACGCTGCTCATGAGGAAGAATATACAGAGGGGCTCTGTGGTTCGAAACTTTTCTCGGTACATATATTCACATGAGTAACCCGCGATTTTTAGTTAACATCCTATTTATTTTGAGAATTTGGACTGGCCAAACCTCAGAGCAAAAAACACTGAAGGATTGAAGGATCAACAGACATTTTTTTCATTTTTAATATATTCTATAGAAGACTATAGAATATGTTAAAAAAGGCACTTATTAGAATAAGTGCTTTTTCCGTCACACAACACAACATCACGCCTTTTATTCCCGGAGGGGTAGGCAGAGGTGCACATTATGCCACTGTACAATGTAACACCCACTTTTCACTATTTAAGTTATGAGTCCCATGTCATAGGGGGTGAGCCTATTGCCATATACCGGGCACAATTCCAGACTCTGTCCTACTACTGAGTATTTTTAAAAAACCCAGTAATATTTTCCGTCATGATACTTTAATTTGACCTCATACATTATACTATACTTACTTAATCCACTTAACTAAAAAAGCAATCAAATATCCGTTAAATTAAAATAAATATGTATCAAATTGACCGAGTTACCTACATACACAGTTTGTTTATACGATTGATCATAGTTATCAATATACGTGAGAGATAGTATTCTGATGTTTATTATCTTAGTTTATGCACCTATCTGTGTGTCATCGTCTAATATACGATTAAGGGTCAATACCTACATTGGCATTAAGTGCCGTTATGTGCACCTCTGCCCACCCCTTCGAGGATAAAAGGTGTGATGTTATGTTACCTACATATCTATAACTAACTACTCCTTCGTGGTTTCACTTGCTCTGCTCGGCTCCTATTGATCATAGCGTGATATTTTAGCTTTCGTCGATAAATGGACTATTTTGTGTCGGTCCAGGAGGTGTTTAAACAAACACATTACGATGACGTTAATTGGGTACTTGCCTTAAACTGTCAAACACCAAGCGGTCACCGGTGACCGCGACCTATTGTTCTTTAATTGTGTCTATAAATACGGTACTCGACGAGTTAATCAAAAATAAATTATTTCGGCTGTTCAATACAATAAAATATTTAAAAAATAGTCACAATTTCATTAATTGATTTTATGACCAACTTAATTTTAGTATTTTACCAGCAATATTAAAAAAAAATAAGTATGCTGTTTGACGCTAAAAACAATCTCGTACCAAATTCATAGAAAACTGTCGTTTTTGACAGTTCAAAAAAAGAATTCGACTAGTTGGCAAGTACCAAGTACCTAATTTAGTTACCTTTTAAAATGCGAACAGTTTTTTTTGTAAAAAGAACACTTTTGTAAGTTATAGAGGGTTCGATGAAATGAAAAAAAAATACGCTAGTGGTTCTGTTTCTTTTCCTCCACGTGTAGATAATACCTTCTTTTATACGGACTAGACTTGTAAACATTAAATGGATGATAAACAGGTCACTGGCTCGAACTTAATGACAAAAGCCATTGTTAACAGCGGTTTAACAAGATCTTTGTGACGTAAATATATACCTACTACAAATAAAATAAATAAACGTGTAAGTTTTGTGTGACTGCCGCGTTGGCCGAGTGGTCGCAAGTGCGACTGCCGGACAAGGGGTCTCGGGTTCGATTCCCGGGTCGGGCAAAGTATTACTGGGTTTTTAAAAATCTCAGTAGTTACACGGAGTCTGGAAATGTGCCCGGTATATGGCAAGAGGCTCACCCCCTATTACATGGGACTCATAACATATATACTTAGTGAAAAGTGGGTGTTACATTGTACAGTGGCTAAGTGCCGTAATGTGCACCTCTGCCTTCGTGGATAAAAAGGCGTGATGTTATGTTATTTAAACGTGTAAGGAAATGTGGCTTCCAGTTCTACATAAGCAAATGATTACAAATTATTCTTGTCTAAACAACGTTTATAAAACCGCCTTCAATCCCCTCTTTTTTGAAGTCGGTTAATATACTAAAACCTTAATATACTCCAACCAAAGTGTAACAAACAGTTTTCTGAAAACCGCATCAATATCGATTCAGCCATTCGCGAGATAATGTAACGCGCGCAAAAGTAAATATATAGAAAAAAAAAAACAAATTCAGTATGTACTTTCACTATCCTCTAGCTCCACCCAAGGAGGGAGAAGTCATTGGATGATTTTCCCCCCTAAAAAAACAAAAAAAAGGGCTGGAATCTGTACTGGCTGACGGTGTTTTTAACCTTATAAACATTATTTACTTTTCCACCATACCGGTGGACCCCTAATAATCTATCTTGCTATCTGCACACTTATAAATCATGCCATAGGATTCTGTCTCAACATTTCAACAGAGCAATAGCTCTCACGTGAAATAAAGACAAATTAAACTAACACACTTTCGTATTAATATATATATATATATACAATGTGTTGTTTTAAAGCCGCATCATTTTCTAGGACGTAACTCGGCTATCGATTCTGAGTCCGAATCAATAAAAAAAATGTAGGTAAATATTTTTCATTTTTCTGAAATTACGGAAATCCGTAAGTGCAAAGTACACTCCGCCGTCTTGTAACTAGATTTATAACGCGGCTTAACACACACAAACTCAAACACGTAATTGATATTATTCCTAATTCCATAAAACTCCAATAAGAAACATTGCTGTCGCTTATTCTGAAATACTGTCGAACTTAAACGATTTACTATAGCCGTATTTTTAACTATGGGCCCGAAACTTTCTATTACATTGAACCTTTATGACTTCTGTGACATGCCCTCGAGAAATGACACGGCTTCAAAACTACACCTTGTATATAGACCTTGGCAGTCACCCTGAGATCGGTCATTGATAAAATAATATCAATTATGTATTATGTAGTTTATTACCTACAAAGGTACAACAAATTCATTGTGTTAGTCATTATGAAGGTAACGACTGTTGACATGACATTATCAATATTGACATTATCTTACTAATATTATGAATGTGAAAGTTCATATCAATCAATCATCAACAGCCTATTACTGGCCACTGCTGACCAAAGGCTTCTTCTCGCACGGAGAAGGTTATCCATTAATCGCCACGCTTGCTCAATGCGGTTCGGTGATTTCAAACTTATAATTAGAAATTATAAGCCCAGGTTTCCTCACGATGTTTTCCTTCACCGTTAATCTAGATAATCTTACAAAATACATATAATTCGGAAAAAGTCACATTGGTACTTGCCGTTGGTAGGTTCCGAACCCGCACTCATGCATTAGTGTGGGAGAGCCATGCTTCGGCACGAATGGACCGGCTAGCTCTACCGGAGTGATACCACGGCCTCACAGAAAACCGACGTGAAGCAACGCTTGCGTTGTGTTTCGTCGTGTGCGTGAGGTTACCGGAGGCCCAATTACCCTCCCCTTCCCCAATCTCCCCATTCCTGAATCCCCAACGATCCTCAAACATCGAATCCCCAAAAGGCCGGTAACGCACTTGTAACGCCTCTGGTGTTCCAGGTGTCCATGGGCGACGCCGATAGCTTACAATCAGGTGATCCGTCTGCTCGATTACCGGCTTATGCCATAAAAAAAAAGTCTTCAACTTCCGGGTCACCACGACATTTTAAATACGAAAGTTCGTATATTTATTTGTTATTCCTACACGTGAAAACGGCTAAACTCAATCACATTGAAATTTGGAACACAGGGGTAGATTAAAGTCTAGAACAGGGCTGTACAAATTCTATCCCCTCGCGGGCTTATTAAATTTTTACAAAAGCTAAGGAGCCAGAAAAATATTTTCAGTTGTATAAAGAAACGTTTAACATTGTATTCTTTACTCACAGACAACTTGCATACGAATAATACACTAAATTTTATTATTGTTGTTGCGCATAAGATGAAAATGTTGAGATTAAAATGTGTCGCGGGCCACATGAAAAAAAAGTCGCGGGTCTTTGTTTGGGCAACCCTGGTATCTATAACACATAGGCTTTTCATCGCACGGGAAACAGCGCAAAGTTGCTGGTAAAAGCTAGTATTAGTAGGTGTAAATGCAATGGTTCATTACCCACAAAGGTACAATAAATTGATTGTATTAGTCATTATGAAGGGAACGACTGTTGACATGACATTACAGATAAATAATATAATTTATTAGACTACGTGAGGTCAGCCCGATATTCATTATATTATCAGGCGTGCGATAATGTTACGTGTAATTAGGTATTAGTGTATAATGTCGCATTGTTTGTTTAATGGGTTGTATAGCAATACCTATGTATGTGCATATGTAGATTATTGTATTTTTACAGTTACTTGGTTTTGAGAGTTCTTTTGTCTGTTTAATTACTGTAAATGTAGAGATGGATGATTACCGGTCTCAAATCTAGCAATAATTTCATTTAGGAGACAGACATAATCTTATAAATGAAAACAAATAAATGGTATAGATTTAATTTATGCCAAATCTCATCCAGTTCTTATTATTTTAGTATAATATTAACTACAGAGACAATTATCCCTTTTTTGACCCTGGGAAAATAGGTTTAGGTTTAGAATTATATTTCTCATAAAGAATCACATACATAATTCGCTTACTAAGAAACAATATTTAACATAAAAGGGTAAACCAATAAATTAATCAATCACTTGATAAACCTTGACAACCTTAAATACTTTATGTATCGTCCTCCCGTGAGGGGGAGGCGTATTACCCCTAAGGTAAACTACGCAAATGGCTAGGGCTCCAGGTTACAGAAGGGCGATACCGCAAGACGCACGTGCCTAAAGACTGGCGGCAGCGCTAAAAACATTAGGGATGCTTTTGAGGTTCTTGTATGCAGAAATACACAGGTGCACTGTTAACCAAGCCATAGATAAAGATAAAGATATTTTATTTCGCAAATATGGGTACATGTCATGGTGGTGCATAATAAAAAATACAGAAACAGCCATATTTTGCCAATTATAAAGCATGCAAAAGTTTTACACTTTTTACAATTCAAGACAATAATTCTAAATAATATCATTCAATTTATAAATAATTCTAATAATTTATCAGTCAATAATATAATTTTATTTATTTTATAAATTAATGTCACAATTTCTAATAATTAAAAAAAATTCAAAATATATAATAGTCAAACATATTGTATAGTATTATTTATTAATGGGTAATGTTATGCTCAACAGGAGGAAGAAGGTACTTGGGGCGAGAGTTTCAAGTCCCACCACGACAGCAAGCCTCGTGGTAACGAAGCCGTGTCTCTGGACTTCAGCTTCCCAGACGCTGACAATGTTTATGGTGAGTTGTAAATATTGACTTCATGTTTTAAATATCTTCACTACATGATAAGCGTAAAAGAGAACAGAGGATATACAAATGCCATTAAAGGTTGGCTGGTGTTGCGTGTGTCCATGGGCGGCGCCGATTGTTTACCATCAGGTGATTAGTCTGATCGTTTACCGCCGAATCTTATAAAAGGAGTCGCGGAGAACCTAAAGGGTAACCGGGGCTCCGGCTCGACGTGCAGGAGAAGGAACGGGGTGGTTTTTAGTCAGTAAGAGTCTGACACTCCCTTCCGCCTCACCCAGGCGGGAGCAGACATTCGATGAATTTCCCCCCTTAAAAAATCCTATAAAAGGAAATGTTATACTGGGTGTTAACAGGGAACCCTTTGTAAAACACTAGGTTTATTTTCAAAAAAGTAAGCAATACCATTTTTCTTTTATGTAATAATAATAGTTGTAAGGAATTAAATCTTTATTTTACGTTGTAATCAACTGCTCAAGGCTAATGTTGCATGAATAACAAGAAAACAAAAACTATTAAAATTATACAACATTTCGTTTCGTTGACATTCTGTATATAATGTGAATACAACTAAAACTAACTAAACTAAAAAAACTCTTGAAGTTTTGTATTGACTTTCCAAACTAATCACTACATAGTATAAAACAAAGTCGCTATCCGCCGTCTGTCTGTCCCTATGTATGCTTAGATCTTTAAAACTACGCAACTGATTTTGATGCGGTTTTTTTTAATAGAGTGGTTCTTAAGGAAGGTTTATATGTATAACACATGCAAATGGCCCCCTGCGAAGCCGGGGCGGGTCGCTAGTTATCTATACTAATATTGTAAAGCTGAAGAGTTTGTTTTTTTTTTGTTTGTTTGTTTGAACGCGCTAATCTCCGAAACTAGTGGTCCGATTTGAAAAATGATTTCTGTGTTGGATAGCCCATTTATCGAGAAAGGCTATAGGCTATAAAATATCACGCTACGATTAATAGGCGCCGAGCAGAGCGAGTGAAACCGCGAGGAATATAGATAGAAACGTCATTGTAAAAACCATTTATCCTGTATCAGGTATTCCGGAACATACGGATAAATTCGCTCTCAAGACAACGACCTCTGGCGAGCCCTACCGTCTGTTCAACTTGGACGTGTTCGAGTATGAACTGGACAGTCGCATGGCTATCTATGGAGCCGTTCCTGTATTGTATTCTCATGGGTAAGTTGTAAATTGTAATACATGATTTTCAGGATATTTATACTTATTTCTTTGGAGTATGAGAAAAAGCGTCCTGAGACAGTTCAAGCAGATAACGAAACTATATTTGTGCAATAACCTACAAAAATCCATTATGTCAGCTATGTTTGAACTATGAGTATAAATATAAGTATATGCCATAAGCTTCACGCTGGTCAGACAGGTTGGAGATCAGTTTAAAAGGTTTAGGTATCAGAGCGGTCTTGACTGGTCTCTATCAATGGTCAACCCGTTCAACACACTCAATGTGTTCCTATTTGTACCTTTGCGCAAAACGACGTACTTGCGCAAAAACGTAGCGCAAAACCCTGTTTTTTGCGCAACCATTAAAAATACTCCTCTTTTCAGTCCGAAGCACAGCGCAGGTGTGTTCTGGCACAACTCAGCTGAGACATGGGTGGACATAGTCAACTATGCGGACAGTACCGTGGTCTCCTCGCTCGTTAACCTTGTCACTGGGGGACAGAAGCGCCGTGTTGATGCCAGGTACGTGAAAAAGAATTTAAATATTTTATTCATTTCATTATAACTTTTAAAGTGCCTACATAAGATGAATAATAATTAGACACGAAACTCTGAAAGCACTTTGTGTGATCCACAAATTGTTGTTTCGTGTCTGGGTGTCTTTGTGTATGTGAACTTGTATGTTTGTAAACGCACCCACGACACAGGAGAAAATCCTAGTGTGGGGCAACGTTTTTTAAAAAAAAACAAAATTAGATCCGTATAAACAGATATCAGCCATTAGTACTATGCCTACAAATCTCTTGAATTTTATTGTAACCTCCTACACTTATAAAAACTCCTAAATGAATTATGCTTTCGACACATGTATTGTAATACCAGTTTATGACAAGATTACATTCCCCAAAATAAACTTTATATCGTGTTTCAGATAGAATTTTTTAAGCGGTAGTAAGTGCAATAGGGTAGACGACTAATTTTTATTTTAATGTCCGTCTGGTAGATTATTTAAAAACATTAGACACGTATTTTTTATTTTCTTACGGAAACGAATAGTTTCGAAGATATATTGATTTGAAATGTCGCGTGACGTCACTTCTCAGTACATTTTATACTGAGAAATGACGTTTTAGCCCCCACTCCTAAACTTTGATTCGTTTTATCTAAGTATTGTTTTATTATACGACAAAATAAAAAAATACGTGTCCTATATTTTTTAATTATCTAACTTACGGACTAATTAGATTTTTAATTTTCATACCCTGTCATCATCCCCATTACCGAGCTAGGATTAGGTAGGCAGAGTTCTAGGTAAATTAAATAATGATTTATTATGATTATCCATTTAAAACATTATCACCGTGTATAATAGGCTTGAAAAAGTGTAGATTTTTATTTTTATTTGTTATCCATTTACGACATTAGATTTTATTACCGTTTGTCGTTTTGTTTCAGGTTCATAAGTGAGTCGGGCATTGTAGATGTGTTCGTGTTCCTGGGAGAGAAGCCATCAGACGTGTTTCGTCAGTACGTCATGTTGACTGGACCTGCGCCATTGCCTCCTGTACGTAACTATTATTATTTAATAGCATGAATGATGATTGCCCATTAAGGTAATGTGAGCTGTATCTGGTGCTGGTTAATGTAGTTTTTACTTTATTTGATGTTGAGATTTTTGGATATTATTCCGACATCATTATATCAGCCACAAGACGCCCTTCTGCTGAACATAGGTCTCCTCTAATGATCTTAACATCGGCCAATTCTGACATGCATGGTGAATTTTCTTAGTTTACCAAATTGTTGCAGTTACTTTTGAATATTGCTATTATTTTTTTTTCATTCCAATATCAAGCTACAGAACAGAACAGAGAGCTCTCTAAATTATCGATGAGTTAACCGCGATTCCGAAACCACATGGCAAAGCAGTTAATGATGACGGATTAAACAAGCCTTCCTTCCTCCTTATTGGAAATATTAATCTACAGTGTACTGCCCACCGTTGGCCGAGTGGTCGCATGTGCGACTGCCAGGCAAGGGGTCTCGGGTTCGATTCCCGGGTCGGGCAAAGTATTTGGGTTTTAAAAAATCTCAGTTTTAGCACGGAGTCTGGAATTGTGCCCGGTATATGGCAATAGGCTCACCCCCTATTACATGGGACTCATAATATAAATAGTAAAAAGTGGGTGTTACATTGTACAGTGGCATAATGTGCACCTCTGCCTACCCCTTTGGGAATAAAAAGGCGTGATGTTATGTATGTACTGCCCACCCTTTATGCCTTAACAAATTCCAAATAATATTACATTATACTAACAAAATATTTTTCCCCAGAAATTCTCTTTAGCGTACCACCAATGCCGCTGGAACTACGTGGACGAGGCGGACGTGAGGTCCGTCGACAATGGGTTCGATGAACATGACATACCTGCCGACGTCATCTGGCTAGATATCGAGTACACCGACAGGAAGAAGTTAGTATACCTTCTAATATAAAAATATCATCTGTCTGTGTGTTTCATCTTAGGAGGCTCTGGCGTTAGGCGGATGGAACAAGGGCCTAATACACTACTCTATTTTCTTCGTAAACTGTAATTATTTTAAAACTAAAAAATTATAGTCATCATTTAAATTTAATAAATACGTCATCGCCTACTCAGGTACTTCACATGGGACCCCCTAAAGTTCCCGAACCCCGCAGAGATGATCGCCAACCTGACGTCCAAGGGTCGGAAACTGGTCACCATCATAGACCCCCACGTCAAGAGAGAGGCAGGCTACTTCCTCCATGAAGACGCTACTGATCTTGGATACTATGTTAAGGATAAAGATGGGAAGGATTATGAAGGTATGTTGTTTTTATTTTTGTTATTTTTATGGAGTAAACCGGTAAACTAGTGTCTGCTTGATCACCTCATGGTAAGCAATCGGCGCCGCCCATGGCCAACCGAAATACTAGAGGTGTTACAAGTGCGTTACGTTACGATTGTTGGGGATTCGGCGATTGGGGGACATTGGGGAGGGGGTGTTTGGGCCTCCGGTAACCTCATCAGAACATGGCTGTCCAACACTTATTACGTCAGTAAATAAATATTAGTCTAAGAGCTACTAAACTAATATTGGGTTTGGGGTTTGTTCGAACTCGAAATCTCCGGAACTACTAAATAAATCTCTTTGTATTGGATAGTCCATTTACTGAGGAAGGTTATGGACTATCAAACATCACGATACGGTCAGCAGTGGGTGAAACAGCGCGGGGTTCGTTTTCTCCAATCTGGTTAATAAGTATTTTAATTCTATCCAGGTTGGTGTTGGCCTGGTTCCTCGTCATACCCTGATTTCTTCAACCCGGTTGTAAGCAAGTATTACTCGGAGAGGTACTCGTTCGAGAACTTCCCTGGGACCAGCAAGGATGTACACATTTGGAATGACATGAACGAACCAAGTGTGAGTAATTTTGTAGTCTAGAAAGAAAGAAAGAAAAAACATTAATTCAGCTCCAGGCACGATGCAGCATAATAAAATATAAGAAAGACAATAAAGGTGTGACAGTGGAAGTAATAAAAACATAAGATTTGAAAAATAAAATAAAATAGGAGACGCTAACAATATGCCTAAAAGGGTCCAATTTTAGTAGTCGGGAATCGAACTTGATGCTTCTTAGTCCGTTTTGTTGATTTACTTATGTAATTAATTGGGCAAATAATTCCATTTTATGTAACAATACTTGAAATATTGCGCTGCGACACACCATGAACTTCTTTTTGTGTGTTCGCATTGTAGTCTGTATGTGTGTCGTGGCGTAATCTTTTAATAAAGCTGGCTAGCTTCAAAGTTTGAAAAATAAATAAATTAACTAAAATCGCGGTTTACTCACGTGAATATACTGAGAAAAGCTCTACTTTTTTCGAACCACAGAGGGGTTCTTCCTCATGAGCAGCGTGCGCGGTCGCGGCGATGATGTCGCGCAGCTCAGTATACTCACGTGTGTAACCCGCGATTTTAGTTAATTTAGTACGTCTCACGATAGTTATTATAAAAATAAATAAATTGTTATTACATGCATGACTAGTATATCCCAGGTATTGCGATAATCATGCATAACAATAAAAATCTATATAAAAAGCTAGCGATCCGCCGCGGCTTCGCACGGGTGAAATATGCATGCATTATACATATAACCCTTCTTTAAGAATCACTCCTTCTATTAAAATGAAACCCATAGCAGCGCCATCTATTGATTACTTACTCAACCCAGTCGAAAGGTATCGACATCTGTTAGAATCATTTGGAGTTAACAGATAATTGTGACTGTCAAATAATAACAGACTAATAATCCTTACTTATATTATAAATCGGAAAGTGAGTTTGTTTGTTTGTTTGTTTGTTTGTTCCACTTTCACGCCGTAATTACTAAACCGTTTGCATTGAATTTTTGCAGACGTAAAGTTAGTAGTCTGGATTAAATAATAGGATACTTTTTATCCCGGAAAAATTTGATATTCCCGAGGGAAAACAAAAGTATTGGTATAGATGGCGCTGTACGTATTGGTATATGTCACAGGGGCTACTTTTTATCCTTTAGTGACGCGAGCGAAGCCGCGGGTAAAAGCTAGTTAGCAATAAATTAAAATTGCGACTATAATTTGAGATTTAAACTATCCTATCTCTCAAGTTGGATCGAATTACACATGGTGTGCGAATTTTATTATAATCAGTTAAGTGGTTTAGGAGTCCATTGAGGACAAACATTGTGACACGAGATTTATATATATTAAGATATAGAAATGATTATGTAATCTCATGCGCAGGTATTCAACGGTCCAGAGATCACGATGCCGAAGGACTGTCGCCACTACAAGCCGCCCCAGGACGGGAACGACGGACTCGCTGCTTACTGGGAACACAGGTCAGCGGGAACTATTTACTGATCCTGACTTATGACGGCACGGTTGGTGCGGTGGTTCGATTCCCGCACCGAGCAACTCTGTGTGATCCATAGATTGTTGCTTCGAGTCTGAGTGTCATGTGTATGTGAACTTGTATGTTTGTAAACGCACCTACGATACAGGAAAATCGTATCGTGGGGCAACGTTTATTAAAAAGAAGTTAACCGATCTTAATCGAAAATCTTTAGATTGAGATGAATTTTTGACATCAATTCTATAAAGTTCAGTTATTAATAAAATCTGCAGTTGGAAGAGTCTAATTTAAAGTTCTGATCTACGCCAAAATAAATAAATTGAATTAAAAAAGGTTCTGATGTATTGGAAAAAATCTTCCATTCCAATTGTTAAAAAAGGATTTTTGGCAGGTTCCTTTAAATTAGTTTACTATAAAGATAAGGTTAAGATTTCTGCGAATTGCTGTTATATTAAATCTAAACCTTAATACTGCCTCGTTGGCCGAGTGGTCGTAAGTGCGACTGCCGGGCAAGGGGTCTTGGGTTCGATACCCGGATCGGGAAAAGTATTACTGGGTTTTTAAATATTCTCAATAGTAGCACGGAGTCTGGAATTTTGCCCGGTATATGGCAATAGACTCACCCCCGATTACATGGAACTCATAACATAAATAGTCTAAAGTGGGTGTTACATTGTACAGTGGTATAATGTGCACCTCTGCCTACCTCTTCGGGGATAAAAGGCGTGATGTTATGTTTATGCTAAACTTTAAGATGGTAGTAATAATAAGATGTATTCCCCAGACACGTGCACAACGAGTATGGTCTGTGGAACATCCGCGCGACCCACGAGGGCATGCTGCAGCGCGCAGACAGCAAGTACAGGCCCTTCATACTCACTCGCTCCGCCTTCGCCGGCACTCAGAGGTAAATATTAATTATATTATCTTATAATTAGCTACATCCGCGCGGTTTCACACGCTCTGCTCCGCTCCTATTGGTCGTGGCGTGATGTTTTATAGCCTATAGCCATCCTCGATAAATGCGCTAACCAACACAAAAAGAAATATTCAAATCAGACTTGTAGTTACGGAGATTAGCGCGTTCAAACAAAACACAACTCAAACAAACTCTTCCGCTTTAGTATAATATATGGTATATGCCAACTAGTCGAATTCAATACTTTTTTAAAACGGTTAACAACGACAGTTTTCTATGAATTTTGTACGAGATTGTGTATTGTGACGTCACGTTTTTTTTTTCATTTAAATAATGAATAAATATTAGACACGTATATTTTCATTTGCACGTACATTACAATTATGATCGAAGAAGGTTATGTCTGTCTGTATGTATATTCTGTAAATGCGAGGTAAATACGTGATGAATTATAGGGATGATGACAGGGTATGAAAATTAAAAATCTAAATAGTTAGGTAAAAATAATAATTAGACTCATTTTTTGCGACAAGCATAAGAAAACAATACTTTGATATAACGAATCAAAGTTTAGGAGTAGGAGCTAGCCACGTCATTTCCACGTATAAAACGTACCTAGAAATGACGTGTTTGCATAATAATTAATTTAGTATGTCTCACGATAGTTATAATATGAACATAAAAATGACGTCACGCGATATTTCAAATCGTCGAAATTATTGGTTCAGTAAGAAAATAAAAAAATCGCGTTTTAATTTGAAAATAATCTACCAGACGGACATTGAACGGGGTGGTTTTTAGTTAGTAAGAGTCTAACACTCCCTCTCACCTCACCCGGGCGGGAGAAGTCATTAGATGATTTTCCCCCCTCAAAAAAAAAAGACTAACTTTGAAGTAAATTTGAAATGTACCCTATTCCCCTCTAGATACGCGGCAGTATGGACGGGCGACAACATGGCGGAGTGGGGCTTCCTGGCAGTGAGTGTACCGATGTGCCTGTCTCTGGCCTCGGCCGGTATCAGCTTCTGCGGCTCCGATGTAGGAGGGTTCTTCAAATATCCTGAGGCTGAGCTCATGACGAGGTGGTATCAGGTATGTGGTGCCATCTGTTTATTTATTTTTTTATTTAAGCTTCATGCACAGAGTGTACATAAGGTGGACTTAATGCCGCAGGCATTTTCTCCCAGTCTGACCTTTAGGTGATGCAGAGAAGTCAATGGTGTGAGCAAGAAGCAAGCAACTATGTATTTAATTGAGCGATTAAAATAGATACACTTACATATTTCAGAGATAAACAAACAGAAGGGTAAGTTTTATGTTGATGTTCAAAAGTGCCGTCCTGTTATAATTTAAATAAATGATTTTGACTTTGACTTTAAAACAAATTAACTTTAAAGCATAATAATATAAATGGGTCCTCTGCTTCGTTGACCGCACGGTTGGTGCGGTGGCTGGACAACCAGCTGCCGTGCAACGTATCGCGGGTTCGATTCCCGCACGGAACAACACTTTGTGTGATCGACAGATTGTTGTTTCGGGTCTGGGTGTCATGTGTATGTAAACTTGTATGTTTGTAAACGAACACACGACACAGGAGAAAATCCTAGTGTAGGGTAAAAAAAGGCAAATAAACATTTGTATTTTTAACCGATTTCAAATTTTCAAATTTTCACCAATATCTCCGTTATTTATGAACCAATTTTTAAAAATTTATTTTGATTCTGCATAGTTGTTTTACTATGTAAATGCTATGTACTGTTGTGTTGCAGGCGGGCGCGTTCCAGCCGTTCTTCCGCGCGCACTCCCACATCGAGACCAAGCGGCGCGAGCCGTGGCTCTACGACCCCGCCACCACCGCGCTGCTACGGGACGCCAACCGCAGGAGATACGCGCTCCTCGACTTCTGGTCCGTACACGCATTACATACTGCACTACTGCCTCGTCGGCCGAATGGTCACAAATGTGGCTACTGGGTCGGGCAAAGTATTACTGGGTTTGTAAAACCCTCAGTAGTACGGAGTCTGAAAATGTGCCCGGTATATGGCAATAGACTCACCCCCTATTACATAAGACTTGTAACATAAAATAGTGAAACCTCTGCCTACCCCTTCGGGGATAAAAGGCGTGATGTTATATTATGTAAAAGATTTTAAACGCTTAAGTGCTATAGTTATAATAATGATTATAATGTGGTGTCCAGGTACACGTTGTTCTACGAGCACTCAGTGGACGGGCTGCCCGTGATGCGCGCGCTGTTCCAGGAGTACCCCAAGGAGGAGGACACATACACCATCGACGACCAGTACCTGCTCGGTAAGGACATTGTACATAACTAGCAGTGCCCGCGACTTCATCCGCGTGCAATAGGCACTTTGGATAATTCTTCACAGCTCCTTCCCTGTAAGTATAGCGAGTAGTGATAATATGTAGCCTATGTGTTGACCCGGCCTGTAAGTAATGAGCCGTGGAGAACGTAAAGAGCTGCCGGGGCTCCGGCTTGAAGTGCAGGAGTAGGAACGGGGTGGTTTTTAGTCAGTACGAGTCAGATACTCCGTCTCGCCTCACCCAGGCGAGAGAAGTCATTCCATGATTTTCCCCCTTAAAAAAAGCCTATAAGTAATTAATCATGCAAAGTAAAACCATGCAGTACTTTTTTAGTTTAGCCCGGACATACAACAGACAAACAGACAAATTCTACAAACTATATTTTTAGCTTCGATATCGATTGTTTCGATAGCAGATTATCATATTTAATTTTGTGTGATTTTAAATTAATCTACCAGACGGACATTACAATGAAATTCAGGCAACTAACCTATTATTTAAAAAATCTATTGTTTTCTATTTTAAATCTATTATTTAAAAACACTACCAAACCAATACGAAATATTTAAGTAAGAGAAAACCACGTAAAATGTTAAGAAAAACTGTTACTTATTATCTTTTTTCCCCAGGAAACAAACTCCTAGTCCGTCCAGTAGTGGAGCCAGGAGTGAGCAATGTGAAGGTGTACCTGCCCGGGTCCGCAACCCGCACCCTCTGGTACGACGTCGACACTTACCACGCATACCCAGCCAATGGATACCTAACCTTCGATGTTACGCTCTCTAAGGTACATATACATACATATAGCTTGTATTATTGTTTATTTTGGTATTCTACGCTGTAATATAATAATATGAGTTAAGTAACTGTTGCCTGTGACTCCCACATTGAGACTTCGTCCGCGTAGAATATGATTTCTGTTTTATCCCATGGGAGTATTAAATCGGGATAAAAAGTCCTATCACCTAAGTCAGCGCATTCCCTGCCTGTATACCAAATTTCATCAAAATCCGTGCAGTAGTTTCAGCGTAATTGACGGACTAATATACAAGCAATAAGCGATAATATGACTAAATAAAACAACCAATAAAGAGATAGAATGACTACTTCATTGGCCGAGTAGTCGCAAGTACGATTACCAAGGAGTCTCGGGTTCGATTCCGGGGTCGGGCTAAGTATTACAGGGCTTTTTTAAAAAGAACTCAGTAGTAGCACGGAGTCCGGAATTTTGCTTGATATATGGCAATAGGCTCACCCCCTATTACATGGGACTCATAATATAAATAGTGATAAGTGGGTTTTACATTGTACAGTGTCATTAAGTGCCCTAGTGTGCACCTCTGCCTCCCTTCAGTGATGTGATGTTCTTGTCCCCGTCCCCCCCCCAGGTGCCAGTGTTCCAGCGCGGCGGCGGTATAGTCGTCCGCAAGGAGCGCGTGCGGCGCTCGTCCGCGCTCATGGCCGACGACCCCTACACCATCGTCGTCGCACTCGATGCCAATGTAAGTTCTTTCTGTTGGCTTCAAACAGGTATTGTTCAGTAACATTTACTATAGGAAAAATTCAAGATATGTAAGAATTTTTTTTATTCTTTATTTATTTACAGGACTTTTATTCTTAACCCGTTAAAAATTTTCCCCTAAATTTGTTCATACAAAAGTAGTCTCTAAGCATTGGAAATAAGGTCTATAATGTAGTTAGTGGAGAGCGGTCACCAGTGACTGCTTGGGGATCTATGGGTATGTCAGTAGGTTTTTGGGTAGTAGCATGGAGTCTGTAATGGTGGGGCTACATTAGCGGGTTACGGCGATGTATGTGGGCGGGGACATCGTTATAACGCGATGTATTCGCGCGTACACGACGTAGCATCCGAGCACTGTCACTACACTGGCTTAAAACGACTTGTCGCGACAATATTCGCTTGAAACCTACGTCACTTCACTGTCGTGATGTCGTCCAGACTTTGAAGCGAGACTGACGTTCACTATGCACCACTCCACAACGAAAACTGCTTCCTACAACGTCTCGACAATACAACTAAACGTAATATTCACCGTCGAAGAACCTTACGGGTTACCGGGGCTCCGGCTCGAAGTGCAGGAGTAGGAACGGGGTGGTTTTTAGTCAGTAAAAGTCTGACACTCCCTCCCGCCTCACCCAGGCGGGAGCCATTCGATGATTTTTCCCCCTTAAAAAAAGAGCTTTCTGCATCTTTTCCCGCCAATGTAGACGGGAACATCGGGTATGTCCGACAAATGATGTTTTGCTCGCCAATGCGATACTAATCTTTCTCCGCTAATGTAGCCCCAGCATAATAGAGTATGATGTAGAATGATACGGATACCCAATTATGTGACGTGTAAGTTTTGATTGTATGTAATAGGGATGATGACAGGGTATGAAAATTAAAAATCTAATTAGTCCGTCAGTTAGATAATGAAAAATATTAGACACGTAATTTTTTATTTTGTCGTATAAGAAAACAATCCTTAGATAAAACGAATCAAAGTTTAGGATTGGGAGGTAGCTACGTCATTTTAGAGTATAAATCGTACTCAAAAGTGACGTCATGCGATATTTCAGATCAATATATCGTCCAAAGTATATATAAGAAAATATAAAATACGTGTCTATTGATTTTAAATAATCTACCAGACGGATATTAAAATAATAATTAGTCATATACCCTATTGTATATGTTTGTTTGCAGGGCACATCAGAAGGCTCGCTGTACATTGACGACGGAGAGACGTACGAGTACAGGAACAACAAGTACATCTATGCCAAGCTGGCGTACGAGCCCAGCGCTATGACTTACTCGTGAGTATTTTATTAATAAACCGTCTATGTCAGGAAGGAGGGTCTATATTGTTTAGGAGAGTGATTGAAAAAGAGTAACCTATGGAGTTTCTTGCTGCGTTCAAACGCATCCTCCCCAACCTCGGGGGGCCAAACGCCTCCTGCCGGAGGTTATACGCCGGGGTCGTGCGGTCCATGGCCCTCTACGGCGCCCCTGTTTGGGCGCCGAACTTGTTGCGGCGTCCTGCTCGGACGCTGCTCATGTCACAGAGGGTCATGGCGATCCGAATGATCCGCGGATACCGCACGATCTCTGGGGAGTCGGCGAACCTCCTTGCCGGATCACCGCCGTGGGATCTGGAGGCGAAGGTGCTCGCGCGCGTGTATAACATGCGCGCGGAGGCACGTCGCCGGGGCGAAACTCCGCTGCCGCGCCAGATAAGTGCGTGGCGGGATGAGCTCCGGCGCGATCTCATGGCGGAATGGCAGCAACGACTGTCGCAACCGAGGGCTGGGCTCGCTGCCATTGCAGCGGTAAGTCCCCTCTTTGAGGAGTGGCTTGAGAGACGCTACGGCGTCCTCACCTACCGCCTGACGCAGGTCCTCACCGGACATGGAAGTTTCGGAAGGTACCTGTGTCTGATGGGGCGGGAGGAAACGCCCGGGTGTCATCACTGCGAGGACCGCCCTGAGGACACGGTGGAACACACAGTGGGAGAATGCCCTGCGTGGGCTGAGCACCGCCGTGCCCTCAGGGAAGTGATCGGCGATGGCGACCTCTCGCGTCCGGGCCTAGTGCAGGCCATGATGCGGAGCGAGGGGGACTGGGATGCCGTCTCCTCCTTTTGCGAAGCAGTCATGCTAGCTAAGGAGGAGGCGGGACGCGCGAGGCAGCGAAGCGCTGCCTCCTCGCAACCCAGCCATCGCGAAGGATACACCGGGCGTCGGGGATCGCGGGACGATCTCCGGCCACCGTAAGCGCGGGCCTGCGGACGGCGAGCATGGGTGGCTCCCCGTCCGACCAGAAACAGACCCGAGCGTACGGCGCGTCGCGCTCCGCGCGCGCCTCAAAGAGCCATCAGACCACCACAGATGGGGCCCAATAGGGCCGATGCCGGTTCGGAGTCGCGGAGAACCTAACGGGTAACCGGGGCTCCGGCTCGACGTGCAGGAGAAGGAACGGGGTGGTTTTTAGTCAGTAAGAGTCTGACACTCCCTTCCGCCTCACCCAGGCGGGAGCAGTCATTCGATGATTTTCCCCCCTTAAAAAAAAAAAAAAAAAAAAAAATGGAGTTTCTTGCTCGTTCTTCTCCATAGGAATCTACGCCTTGGAATGAGCACCTAGCTTCACTTATACATTTTTGTTGTTTGACGTTCAAAAGTGCCATCCTGGTCTAATTGAAATAAATGATTTTGACTTTGACTTAAGACAAATCTTGTTGGGTTTATTCTCATCAACAGTTACTCAGTGATGGACTCTCTGTAAAGGCTCATCTACTTAGGGATTTTATTCTTAGGTTTTTATTGTTTTCTGCTTTAAAAAATGTAATCAGTATTGTTGCAGCCGTTTCAGAGAATATGATTACAAATGTTGTTTGTTTTTTAGTTTTATAGTCTAAGGTATACTGCCTCATTGGCTGAAGGGTCGCAAGTGCGACTGCCGGGCAAGGGGTCTTGGGTTATTTAAATCACAGTTCCAATTCTAAACTCACTTAATTTCTCCCCGACAGCTTCGTAAACGATAAAGCGAGCTACCCAACCCGATCCTGGGTGGAGCGCATAGTCATCGCCGGCATTAAGAACCCTCCTAAGACCGCCAAGCTGGTCCAAGGGGAGAAGCAGACATCTCTACAGATGACGCTGCACAAAGGGAACGACGTGCTCGTGGTCCGCAAGCCGGCCGCCAGTATGGCGCAACCTTGGAAAATCATCTTTAGCTATTAAGATTTTAGGTAGAAAATGGATTGTTACTGCTAACCGGCTCGGTAAGATACGTATGTAATGATATTTCTCTATTAATATAATAGAAATCAGATTAGTCGGTTTTCAATCTTATTGTCTTTGCTATAAAGTCTATTGTAGTTTGATGTAGATGTTTGTGTAGTTTTGTGTAATAGATTTTGAACCTTACCGCCTTTGGTATGAAGTCGAATGTCTCTTGTGGTTTCGCGTTGTTTCGAAGTATTAGTATTATCCATCACAAAAAGATTTATTCAAACCTTCAAGGAAAGAGCGATTTCCTTTTTAAAAGGCCGGCAACGCACCTACGACTCCTCTGGTGTTGCAGGTGTCCATGTGCGGCACTGATCGCTTACCATCAGGTGATCCGTCCGCTCGTTTACTATAGAATACTATATAAAAAGTATAATTTTTTAATACTCTTGCTTCCTATTAAATAGTACTAATAATATAAATGCTACATCAAACACTTCATCTGTTTAAAAGATATAATACCACAAACAGATATACACATACATTTTGAAATTACAACTATAGGTACTTTATTCTGTCGTTCTCCATAAAATATAGTCATAATAATGTCTAATCCGACGCCGGTAAGTTGTAACTGAAAAAAAAAACTCAAAACAATAGGTTATTTATTTTTTCGAGTAAATAATTCCGAGTGTTATGTACTACAACTATACTATGTATTAGTAAATTAATATTAGGACCTTGCCAGTCCTCTGTAATTACCCGACTGTATCAAAAGGAGGGCTATGTGTTTCAAGTGATATGTTTATAACATTTTCTCGTTGGTTACTTAGTTGAAATGTTATATTTTGACTGTATTATGAACTAATTACTTCTGCGCGATTTCAACCGCTCTGCTCGGCTCCTTTTGATCGTGGCGTCATGTTTTGTAGCCTATAGCCTTCCTCGATAAATGTACTATCGAACACAAAACGAATTTTTCAAATCGGCGCAGTAGTTCTTGAGATTAGCGCGTCCATATATATTCTGGATTGCTGAATTTATAGAATAAATAGAATTTATAACATACATGCATCAATTGAATGTGCAATTCTGCATCTTATGGGCGTTTCAACCAACCACCTCTAAATCTTGTCTTAACTAAAAGTTATTAACGGGACGTAGCTTCTTAGCTAACCTCTTAGGCTCTGACTGCATTTCAACTGCAATCCAACGGCAAATTGCAGTTTGGTCATGACTGCAATAGAACTAATAAATAATAATAACTGCAACATAAATAGTGAACAGAGGGTGTTACATTGTACAGTGGTATAATGTGCACCTCTGCCTACCCCTTCGAGGATAAAAGGCGTGATGTTATGTTATGTGCAATAGAACTGCAATCGGACTGCTCGTTTGGTTTACAACCGTTTGGTCATGACTGCAATAGAACTGCAATCAGACACGTTCAATTGCAGTCGTGTCAACAGCGTTCAATGAATCTGGACTGCAATTTGCAGTTGGATTACAGTTGAAATGCGGTTCGTCTATTTGTCACTTATAGGTCGGTGAAAACCAAAATATCAGTAAATGTCTCCTATCTTTGCTAAGGGGTTCCTTTGAATTTAGGGGTGGTTGTTCAATGCGCGCATTATTCAGTAAAAAGCTTAAACTGAAGATTTTTAAATACAGTCAAAATTTAATAAAATTGTATCATTAAGACACTGTTTTAAGGAATAGAATGAACTGTGATTGTCGTTTACGTACTTAAAATGAAAGTACGTAAATAAAAATTGGTTAATAAATTAATAAATGTATAAAGAAACAGTGTCGAAGTGAATACAACTCTATTAGGAAGCAATAAGGACTAGATTTCAGTGTAGGAACTCAGTGATCAGTCATTCTTGATAGTTACACAAACTCTAAATTGACAACTGGTATTTATCAAATCGATGAGTAAATTGAAACCTTCACATAGGTGAAATACGATGTAATTTCGTTTGTATACATATTGCTAAGAAAACATTAACCATATTTCTTTAGAGATTCTTTAAACAAAATGATGACCAGTTTTTGAAAATAAAAACTCCTATATCGTGGGTGCGTTTACAAACATACAAGTTTACATACACATGACTCCCAGACCCGGAACAACAATCTGTGGATCACACAAAGATTTGGTCCGTGCGGGAATCGACGCTACCTTTGCCGCGCAACGTGTAGCTGGTATCTTCGTCGTAATCATTGTCAGTCCTTCGGGGCATTCTGAGGAGGGGGGGACGTGGGTATGGGCTCAGAGTGTCCTTATGGTACAGAGGGTACTCAGTAAAATAACATTATTTCTTAAATTCCTTTCACCTTTAAATCCTAGTCACAAAAACAAACATTTTTGAAGATTTTTCTATAATATGGAATGGTCTGTAGCAGTATGTGTATTATATTCGAAAGACGTTTGTGTAACACAACTCCAAATAGTTGTAATCATTAGTACATCTAGCATATGATTATCGCTCCGTAAGATTATAAGTACCTAATTACGATTTTTTTAATAAAATAATACAATCAATCAATTGTATTTTACTCAGCATTAAAAATACTGGAAAGTATTTCTCTCTGTATTTTATTATCTAGAACAAAAAATATGTAATTTTTTTTTATAGTCTATGACCAGTATGTATTATTCCATGTTGTAGATAAAAAATCATATTGAACTCTATGTATTGTCTGTGGTTTAATGAAAACTGTTTGCAAATCTGTAACGGGTAAGGTAATAAAGAATTTTATTGTATGTATGTGATAATAAAATACATTTTAATTAATTTTGTGGTTTTATTTATTTAGTAGCTGTGTTGTCTGCGACATTGTCCGCGTCTACGCGTCTGTTGTGTAGTCTAGTAAGAATTTTAGGACATAACTTTCATTATGTTTTAATTTTCTAAAATAATCGCCTATGTCACTTCTTAGTACATCAGCTAAATGCCAATAAAAGTCCCGTCAAAATCAGTCTAGTTATTCTAGAGATTAGCCAGTAGAAACAGACAGACAGACAAATGTTATTTTGGTATGTGTATCGTATGCATGTAGTAAAAAGCGGTTATTTTAATATTACAAACAGATACTGCAATTTTATTTATCTGTATAGATATCTTTACCATTCATGGGGCACAGGGTCTTGGACCTTTGGAAGGCGAACAAGTGTCTACGATTTTTTTTTGCTTACAAGTTGACAAGGTCTGTTGGTCGGTTGCTTGGTGATTTTTTTTAAAGTCAGTAGTACTTTGCCTGACCCGGGAATCGAATCCGAGACCCCTTGCCCGGCAGTCGCACTTGCGACCACTCGGCCAACGAGACATACTGTCTACAGAGTAACTAAAGAATAATTTCACATGCGGTGCTCGGAGCGCCTTCAAGCTACCACAAGAGTGTGCGCGCCAGTGTTCCCAGTCACCGCCTGGTGCTCGGCGCTCCGCTACATTACTCCGCTCGGCTCCGGCTTGTTGACGGTCACATGCCTCGAGAGTTTAAACTGGTTTGGTAGTGTGTTGAACGAGATTATGAACGGTAAAAAATTAATTATTTTTCTTCTTTTGCAAGCGCAGCAATAATAATCATGTCCCAGTCCCACATCCATTACGAACGAGAGCGAGATGTCTGTGTATCGATTAGCATTAAATGACTTGGTTGCGTTCGGAGCAGCCGCGCACCGCCGCGCTTCTCTGCGCTTGAAGGCTCTCAAGGGTTCTTGGTGTCGCTCGAAGCGCTCGGAATCTGCCAGCGCGTTATAAGGAAATGCGCTCTGCCGCGCCTCTAGTGGTGTGCGATGCAAGAACCGTTTTTTCAAACACCAGATAGTGCTAATTTAGGAAGAGGTTTTTTTTGACCAATCATTGCAGCTAATTCCCTATTGGACTAAGAACGTGAGGTGAACCCTAGTAGCCTCCATTCACAAGGGCCTGTCGATCAACTTAATATAAATATATGGATCAGTCGTCTATTATTTATACAATGTAAAGTTTATTAGAATTGAGAATTTTTCAGTGAGAGTTACGAAGTTAAATTGGCTACTAAGCAAACGTTACTGGGTTTTTCTGAGTAGAAATATTTTTAATTGGTTTTCATTTTACAGTAGATCAAGGCTAATAGTAGGTAATAGCATTTTTTTAAGAGGTGAATATAATCGAATGTCTGCTCCCGCCTGGGTTAGGCGGGAGGGAGTGTCAGACTCTTACTGAAAAACCACCTCGTTCCTTCTCCTGCACGTCGAGCCGAAGCCCCGGTTACCCGTTAGGTTCTCCGCGACAATAGTAATAGCATAGAGGCGCTATTAGTGATTATAGGGGCTTCAAATTCAAGATTCTGAAGACTTTATTTTAAAGGGGGAAAATCATCGAATGACTTCTCTCGCCTGGGTGAGGCGGGAGGGAGTGTGAGACTCCTATTGATTAAAAACCACCCCGTTCCTTCTCCTGCACTTCGAGCCGGAGCCCCCGTAACCCGTTAGGTTCTCCGCGACTCCGAAAAGATTCTCAAGACTTGACCCTCTACTTGGGAGTTTTAGCATAACTGGTACAAATAGACAATTAATTATGTAAGTAAAGCAACTGTACTAAAGGTTCAAAATGAAATGACAAAATGCTGCTGTTCAACAAACAATATATTTTTCTCTTATCATTACACTAAGTAGACAACTAAATATCAGGCACCAAATTATATAACACCAAGGACGATAAAACAAAAGGCGGACACAGTCTCTTGAATTTACGACTGTGGCACCTGGGCCTTTAGCCAAACGCCACTTTAGCGTTTGTCTACAGAAAGAGTAAAAAACTAAATGTATGGAGATGACACTGACAAGTGTCAAAATTTACGTCAATTCCATATCATTTGGTTTTTTCTATTCTACAAGTAGACAAGCGCTAAATGGCATTTGGCTACAGCTGCTGGCTACTATAGACTTACACGCAGAATACACATACATTGATACGAAGGACATCTGTCAAACATGGCTTGTCATTACACTTCATACATTACAGTGTTGCAAGTAAGTATAACACACAAATAAATACACCACTGACATTTTGGCGCTTTAATCATTTCTAAGACAATACGTCCGCCTTGTGTTCAACATCCTTGTATAAAACACATTATATTACATATTTATTTGCCGCAGAGAAAGTACATAAAAATAACACAAGAGTTAAAAAAGGGGACCTAATTTTAAACAAAACAATTTTTACTATAACTTTCATTAAGCCCAAATACTAAAGGCTACTCAATTGTAAGTTCTACTTAAATATAATGCCATCTCTGTAATTATACAAATAATTTTTTATACTGACAGAACTATTCTTAAGCGCGACTTAAAGTTGAGTGGCGTTTGAGAATTTAGACATTTTAAAAAATTCTCAATGGTAGCACAGAGTATGGAATTGTGCCCAGTATATGGCAATAAGCTCACCCCCTATTACATGGGACTCATGACATAAATAGTGAAAAGTGGGTGTTACATTGTACAGTGGTATAATGTGCACCTTTTCCTACCCCTTCAGGGATAAAAGGCGTGATGTTATGTTATGTATTACAAAATATCTTGGGTGCTTCCTATCATCAACTAGTTTTCACTAAACACAAGTCAGTCATTAAAAATCAGAAAGAAGTTTTCAATAAAAGGTTGGCTTAAACTTAAAATAAAAAAAAGTTATCCTAAAGTTAATGTTGCCACAATATCATAAAAACGTGTTTTTTATTACTATCCTGCTTATTCTAAGACCCCAATATTAGCCACAATACTATACATGCCCATTTACTTTCTCTGCAGCGAAATATTCTCTTTATAGCCACGAATCAATTATTTATGATTGACACTACAATTTCAAACAAATTTAATAATACTCATTAAAAACAAAAAGAATATCTGAGTAGAAAACGGTTAAAACCAAACTAAGAAATATTAAAGAAAAATTGAACAAAATATGTTTCCAACTTGTAAGTACTTTTATGGTTGTAATTGAGTAATGTTCTTTTAACATAACCAATTAACAATAATAAAAAAAACAAAATCCTTTAGCTTATATTTGTCGCCAGGACGCTTGTGTAGCATTGGATTTAAAAACCAATTTACTAATTTTACTTATTAAATTGTGAGGTGGACTTAAATCAACGACAGCGCCACCTAGCTATCGCAAAAATTCTCATTTAAAACAACATTTAAAGTTAATGATCAATGAAATGAATATTTGAAGTTGTAACATTGTATAAGAATCCTGTAACTACGCTCAACAATATATAACTATAATAATTGGACAATAATAATAATAACTATTGCAATAATCAGCTTAACTTATTATTAAGAATCTGACTTAACTAACATTTATATGAGCTTTACTGGCTTGACAGAACAAAGAAGTTTTTGGTTACAAACAATAATGTATCTTAAACGATTACTCATAAGGGCAATTTTTTAATACACATAAACAGCATTTTGCTCTTAAACCATTGGTATCGTAGTTTGAACCGTCAGAAGTACATCTTAAAGTACATTATTGCTTGTCATCAAAATATAGTCTCCTGTGTAACGCAAGGCAGGGAAATGCTCAACAATATAATAATCAGTGCAAAGTATTAAAATAATAGCTATCACCAACAATTAAACTTGCTCGACAATCGAAAACAACCGTAATCGCTTGTAATAAGGATGAATTTTGAGTGAGTGAAGATGGTGAAATCAAACATTCAAAACAAAAGGTGAATTGATTGCTTTTTGGCACCACCAAGTTACGTTTACATATAACATAAGGTGTAACGTTACGCATACATATAAATTGGGTACTTGCCAACTAGTCAATTTCAATACTTTTTGAACTGTCAAAAACGACAGATATCTATGAATTTTGTACGAGATTGTGTATTGTGACGTCACGTTTTTTCAGCGACAAACTGCGTACTTATTTCTTAAAAAAATAATTTGACTTAGTTACTTAAATAACTAAATACACAAGCTGGAAAAATAACATAACGACACGCCTTTTATCCCCGAAGGGGTAGGCAGAGGTGCACATTATGCCACTGTACAATGTAACACACACTTTTCACTATTTATGTTATGAGTCCCATGTAATAGGGGGTTAAAGCTGGAAAAATACTAAAATTAATTTGGTCATATAATCAATTACTGAAAGTGTGATTATTTTTTAATATTTGATTGTATTGAAAAGTCGAAATATTTTATTTTTGATTAAGGCAAGTACCCAATTATGTATTAACAAGTGTCTTATATGGCAACAACACAGTTAGAAAATTAAAACATTAAGACTTTGACTGCCAATAAAAAACTGTTGAAGGTAAATCCTCGGCCAACGTCGGTCACCGGTGACCCCCATGGCGTTTAACATGTTAAATAATGTCCTTTCATTCCTTACTGCTGGACTTCTGTCATCTAATTAGATTTTTATAAAAATTTTAAAGCATTATTCAGTCAAAATGGAAAGCTAAGCTGATCAGACTTATGGGACCTTACGCCTTGCTAGCTCTCATGAGTACAAGATCGAAAACCCTCAATGTTGTAGCACATTTCTGGCGCCACGTTAGATTTTGGCTTACAGAGGCGTCAAGTTAAATGCTCAATTCCCATGCTCTCCACTTACTCCATTATAGACCTTATTTCCAATGTTTAGAGACTACTTTTGCATGAACAAATGTTGTGGATTTTTCATAAGAAGTTAGGAAGTTAGTTAGAATTTCCCATAAAAATATGAAACCAATTACTTCTTTTTATATCAATTTCATCCACCATCTCCACTCACTCAATACATGACCCTTAACATTAATTTTATAGAAAAACCTACACAAATAGACTAGCTTTTAACACGGGCAACCCGGGCACCGTATAAATACCCCGCCAACGTAAATGCTTAACAAAATCTTACTGTAAGAGCCAATAATATAATAATGTACACTTAATTAAATATATCACTGGATTTTGAAAGATTCATCATTTTAAATTAAAAAGTGTTGTGAGAAATATTAATTACCTATGTTTTACGATCGAACCACGTAACTGTTTCATTCAGAAACTTGACTAGTTTCAAGCCCCTAGCGTATGAACCCCTAGCATGGCTTGTAACGAGTCAGTTACCTTGTCAAAAAGGTTGGTTTTACTTAGTATTTCAACTTGTCGTTACATCGTTCTCACATACAGTGTGGAATTTTGTAATGCCACATGAAGGGGAAATACTCTTAATACTTTATATAGAAAATTTTACCCAAAGAAAACATTCCTTTATTTTCGAAAAGAAACAAAATTGCATTAAGTTTGTTAAGAGAGATTTCATCCTAATTGACCCTAACAATCGATGCAATAAATGTACAGGGTGCAACTTTCACAGATTTTAGTCGGTTCGACTAAAATCGTCCGTGTACGGCAAGCGAATTAAAAAAAATCTTGAATGCATATTTATTTCTTTTCAAAAATAAAGGAATAATTTCTTTGAGTAAAATTTTCTATCTTAAGTATTAAAAGTACTTCCCCTTCAGGTAGCATTACAAAATTCCACCCTGGAACCACCTATACATTAGGTGAAGGATCAGATAATGTATCAATGAGTCTGTAAAAAACATTTTTTTAAAAGAGTAACGATGGAGTTTCTTGCTTGTTCTTCTCCGTTCGAAACTACACTTTGGAACAAGCGCCTAGCTTCACTGACAGACAATTCTTTGTTTCTTTCCAATTTGTATTGTGATGTAAAATAGACTAAAGCTATTTTAAACCCGAATCTTTAGCTACAAAGCTCGAATTAAAAACGCTTTCAAACTTTAAATAGTAATAATAATAATTAGGCTAAAGAGCTTTTAGTTCTTTTTTATTTTCTGCTATATTTGGAAGCCTTATATGTATGTGCACATCACGCCATCGCACTGGGTAACTAGGGCAGACAGGTACGGTATATTTATAACTAAAATTAATCGAATATTTCTTGATCAAACTTTCAAAAACCAGTGATTTCTTTCTTGTTATAGTGATATCGCTAACTATCACACGGTACATCAACATATTTCATTCCTTTAATAGATTTTCGACCTTATTAGAACACATTAAAGTCGAAAAATAGATTAAAGAAATGTGAGATACTGGGATAGGTTAAGCTGCTAATGTGTCTATACATTTATATTGCACTTTCGTCTTCACTAAGCTGCTGTCTCTCTCGCACCATTTACTTATATTGTGATTAAGAAAAAGACGAATATATCTATATCTATTTCTTTACTAAAATATTTATTTATTTCTTTCCTTCAATCTAGTTTTTGTACAAATCGTTTATTTTATAATTTCGGTAATAAATTATGTTTCTCTAATGTAGGTTTTTTTTAACTACAGGCGCTAATTGGCGTCCATCGTAATCGTCCATCTTTCAACTTTTACCAGCAAAGTTGATAAGACCTATAAGATATTACGACACACTAGCGCCACCTACTAAGCAACAAAAACCTACTTTGGAAGACGAAAAAACAAGCGTACCTTTCTAATTTGTACGACAGAGTAAGATTTTCATCCAACTTCAAATGAGTAAGAGGTTCTCTATTCGTCAGAATATTTTTTCTGTATGTATTTACAAAACTATAGCAACATCACTATAACAGATTTAGGCAAGAATTATATTACTTAAAGAATATCCTACTTGGTTTGTCTTCATTAGGGAACTCGATAAAAGGATGTGTCTGTTTGTGTTCTAACATTTCACTTTCACTCGGGAACATGTCCCCACAAATATCACAAGCCACTTCACTACTCTCAGGTGATTCACTTTTCACTCTCTCTTTTTTCTTCTTCTCCTTAATCCCCCACTCTCTCTTCCTCAAAGTCTCTTTCACTTTCTCCTGTTTAGAAGACTCTGGTTGTTGTGGTAATGGCTTTCCAGTCAACAAAAACTCTTTCATATTAATATGTTTAGACGATAATTTGTGATGTTTCAGTCGATTTTCTGAGCTACACTGGTATTCGCAAATGAAACAGACGTATTTCATATCCCCTGTATGGATCTCGGCGTGTGTTTTCCGTTTTTCGGGGGTAGCGAAACGAAAATCGCAGAATTTGCAAGGATACTTCCTTTCTGGGGAGTGGAAACGCATGTGAGAGACTAAAGCATTCATGTCCTTACAAATCTTTCGACATTCTAAACACATTACACCTGTTTCTACAGGTTCTGATTCCTCTACGCTCTCCGTACTGTGATGTATCCGTCTGTGTGATGTTAACCCTTTCTGACTGACGAAAACTCTCCGACAATCCGCGCATTGGAATTGAGCCTCCACTTTTGTATCCGGACTATGCTTTTCTATTTGATGCACAGCCAACTTATCGGCCTCATGGAACTGTAGGCCACATTCCTCGCATTTCCAGGCCTTCACTAACTTCGAGAAGGCTTCTAGAACATCTAAGACTGATTGGCCTTCTACTTCTGGATGGAAAGTTTTGGTATGATTGCCGAAATCAATGATTTTCGAGAATGTTCGCTTGCATCTCGGACAACTGTACGGTTCTTTATGATCATCCATGACATGGGACTTCAAATCAGACAGTTCCACGTAACTCTTTGGACACATGAAGCATTTGAGCTTCTGTTTCCCTTTAACGACTTCAGAAATCACTTTGTACTCCATTAATTGGACTTTTTGGTGATCTTGGAGATGTTTGAAGAGTTCCTTTCTCGTATTGTAGTCAGTAGGACAGAATTTACAGGGAAATCTTTTTCTATGCAGTCGTTTGCGGTGGAGGGATAGTTCTTCTTTATCTTTGAACTGTTTGTTGCAAGACACGCAAGGGTAAGTGTTAGTGTCGGCGAAAAGATTATGCGACCTCAAACACGTTTCCATCCGACTCCTTCGTTGGAACACTTGGCCACAAGTACACTCATACCCCTCCTTTTTCACTCTTTCCTCTTTTTTCACAATTGGAGCATCCAATTCTGCTTTAAGCTTCTTATTTTTCCTTGTGACCTGAGCTCTAATGTGACCTTGGGCACGTTTCTCAATACTATCGTGTACTGCTAAATGTCTTTTCAAACAAGTTTTTTGGCGGTAAGTTTTAGTGCATTTTGGGCATTCGAAGACAAGATCGTCGACTTCCTTCGTCTTTCCTTTAGCTTTGAGAAGACCGTACGCTTCCTGTTCTAAGGAGAGGACGTTACCAGTAATGGAATTTAGTTGGAATGAGTCTTGGTAGTCCATGTAGCTCTCACTATGTTCATATGTTGTTGGGAGGATTTCTTCTGGATTGCCGATTTTGGAGAATCGCATACTAGTTTGTGACATGGGCAGTATTTCCATGACTAAAGTCTTTGTAGTTTTGGACTCAATGAGACCATCGTGTGGATTTGTGATTGTTGATGTAGTGTTAATTACTTTGTTTGATATCAAATGCGTTTCCGTTACTGTCACATCTGATTCTTCTTTAATGTCTAGTTTCTCGTAGTCTTCTTTCTGATTCTGTAATATTAAGGAAATAGCATTAAATGTTTATTATTACTATGGAGTTATGTATTACGAGTACAACTGCAGGAGACCCTACATAGATTTGTTTCCATGCATACATTGTGCATGTTTAAACGTCCATTCTTGCAGAATATAATTCACAATGGTAGGTTACAATTTAATTATAGGTACGAGACAGGAAACATACAAGTGGAAACTTAGACTAATTTTACCTACTTCATACATAACAGGAAAATTACTAGCTATTGAAGAAGTTGAGAGCCTTGCTATACTTGATAATTATTACATTTGAACAACAAAAAGCAAACATGTATCTATATTTTAAAAATATGTTATACTGTTTAGGTATATGTGTATAAAAATACGTAATAACAGCATATTTTTGAAACATGAATTTCAGTTACATCTTTAATTCGACACGAAATCAATTGCTAAGGAAGAGGCTTATACGTTGCGTCCCATCTCGCGCGCGCCTCAAGTAGCCATCAGACTACCATGGATGGGGCCCAGTAGGGCTGATGCCGATACGGAGCCATAGAGGACAAAGACAAAGACAAAGACAAAGATTATTTATTTGCAAAAACACGTGTTAAATAATAATACATCATAGAATGCACATTATTAGTTGTACAGATGAGCAGTGAGCATAGTATCAACATGTTTAACCATTTCTGGTGTACAAATGTGGAATATAATATTAAATCCAATTATAACAGTTATTAAACTTTTAAATTGTAACATTCCTATAAGAGACTCAAACCTCCTGACCAGGGACAACAAAGAAAAATTACAAACACTTGTCATTTACAAAGTCATGAACACTATAATAGCATTTATTAACTAGTAGTTTTTTCAACGCTTGTTTGAATAAGTTTAAATTTAATTTAATAATTTCTTTAGGAATTTTGTTATAAATTATGGGAGCCATACATATCACGCTTTTATGCATTAGTGCTGTTTTAGATGGGTGAATACATAGTCGATTGTTGTCACGTCGATTTCGTTTTACTTTATCAGCCAGAGTGGGAAATAAGTGAGAGTTGCTTCTAACAAACAGTGCTACTTCTAAGATATAGAGTGATGGCACTGTCAGCATTTTATGCGTTATAAATAATGGCCTACAACTCTCCGAACTCTGTTTACGGAACATGGCTCTTACGCACCGCTTTTGCAATTTAAATATGATGTCCTTGTTTGTCGAGTTACCCCAAAAAATTATACCATATCTCAGAGCAGACTCGACAAGACCGTGATATGCTGAAAGTAATGCCTCGATGTTAATTATTGGACCTAAGCTATACAGGACATACGATAAACTACTAATTTTTTTACTTAATGCGGTTATGTGCTCTTTCCAATTTAATTTGCTATCAATCGTTAAACCAAGAAATTTCGCATCAGTTACTTCTTGCACATTATAATTGTCGTGAGTTAAATTTACATTCAGTGGATTACATAATCTTTGTCCAAAATGCATTATACTAGTTTTCGTCAAATTTATTTTTAAATTATTATTATCAAGCCATGAAATTACAGATGTCAATGTCTAAATTATATTGGTAGATGTCATTACACGGAATTATAATTGTGCTGTCGTCAGCAAACAATGTCATAGGTTGAGTTATTGTTTTTGGCAAGTCATTTATGTAAATAATAAATAAGAGTGGCCCCAGAACGCTGCCTTGAGGAACACTGTAAGATATATCACGTGTTGTAGAGGTGTATGTTACCTCAGTTTTTGTACTTATATTAATTCTATTTATTTCAGTTACTTGTTTTCGGTTTGTCAAGTAAGATTGTACCAATTTCAAAACATTTCCCCTTATGCCATTGGCTTTAAGTTTATCTACTAGTATACCATGGTGCACATAATCAAACGCCTGTGACATGTCACAATATATTGAGCATACTGGAGACGATTTATCTACATGAGACAATACATTGGCTATGAATTCATAAATGGCCATATTTATAGTTTTGTTTTTTCTAAAACCTTTTTGTTCATTGCAAAGAATATTATTTTTCTCTAAATATGTGTTCATTTCACTGTACAGATATTTTTCAAATATTTTAGCAAATATTGGTATAAGTGCAATCGGTCTATAGTTTTCTAGTGTTTGTCTATTCCCTTTTTTGAACAGAGGTTTAATGATTGTTGTTTTAAGCTGTGTTGGAAATATTCCCTTCGCAATGCATAGGTTTAGTATATGACTCAGATGTTGGGAGATGGTTTCATTTACAGATTTTATTATTTTCGTGGAAATACTGTCATGTCCCACACTATTTGTATTTTTTAAACTTTTAATGATTTTATTAACCTGTTGCGCCGAAACAGGTGCAAGAAACATTGAGTTAAGAGGACGGTTAATCAAATTTGTCACATTTTTTCCAGCTCCATAAATAGGTTTCACTTTTTCAATAAAATAATCATTAAATAAATTTGCTAAATCTTTTGGATTTGTAACATACTTAGTGTCATTGATTTTTATATTTTTGATAGTTTCTTTTGGCACATTAAGTCGCATTTTGTTTATTATTCGCTGTTCACGCGAGGATGTGAACATGCCGACGCAGCAGGGCAGTGACCGCGATGAACCAGAATCAACCTCAATCGTAGTTATGTGTCGCAACAGTGTTGATCTACGCGGTTTCACACAAATGCATTCGTATAAGTAATACACCTATACATGTAAATATATTAATATAAATAGCATGTAAATCTTTAATAAATTCTCTTTCTACGCTTCGAGCAACGCTGTTTCATTCGACGAGACCATCGACTCCTCTCACTGTTACTGCGCCTATAAATAGTTACCGATAGCTCTGGCATCACTCAGCCTTTGTTATTGGTCGGTCCGTGAGGCTGCGGATCGGCAGTGAGAAAATCCCTTCCTATACACCTTTCATCCTTCCCACCGTCCGTCTGTTGCCTTAGGTCTCATGGTAACAGGCATCCCGCACTATATATATATAAGTATATATTGTACCTATATGGTTAGGGCTAGGTTGTTAGGTGCAAATAGGATTGTTGTTAGGTTGTTAGGTGCAAATAGGATTGTTGTTAGGTTGTTAGGTGCAGGTAAGATTGTTGATAGGCTACAGTCAACCCCCTTCACTGTACATTTAGATCCCTGAATGTACATTTGGTCCTTCGAGCATTTTGAATCCGCGGCCCTATCTGTCCCCCCTAGGACTATGACATAGACAGACAGACAGACACGTTTCAGAAGATACAGGCTGGTGTACTAAAACCGCATCAGTTTGTGGCACTCTGAGACAGATAGATACTGTACGTTGCTATATCCTGTAGACATCTCTCGTCGGTAGCGATTCGGTGACTGGCCTTCCACAAGCGGATCTCACCAGTTCATTGAGAAGGCGCATAAATACCGAGCCGAGAGTGTGGGAGAGGCAAGTACAAATAGGGTAGCTGGGTTAGGAAAAGGGTAGGGACTAGGGACGCTCAAGAAAGAAGATTGATAAAGAAGAAATCGGGAGACAATGGACATTATTAGAATCAACGAACTCATCAAAAGCCAGGAAAACGACTATATTGAATTAAAAAGAACATGGGATAACATTAAAAAGGACTCATCATCAAGGAAAAATCAAAAATACATAACAGAAAGAAGAGCAAAATTGAACAGCGTGTATGAAAGAGCATCGCAGAACCATAGACTTCTACAAGACCAAGAGATTCTATCGACTCACAAATATTTGACACTTAATTATTTCGACACTCATATACAAACCATGTATGATGCAGTTATAGATCACTTGAAAGAATGTGAAGACAAGCTACATCAGACTAAAAAAGTCAGCGACATTAAAATAAACGATGATAAACAAGAAGACATGACTATTTCGCCAAAGTTATTCGTTCAAAAGTACAGACTAAACCAACTTAAGAAGAAAATTGAGACTGCAAAGACCGCCGTTGTCCAACAAAAACCAGCGTGGCAACTACAAGCTCTGATTAATAATCTAGAAAAACTGTTTCAAGATATAGAAGAAACACACATACAATTACTAATGGAGCAAAGTACAATCGACGACGAATACTTCAATAATGATTGCTTTACAGACGCACAAGAACAATTCGAGGAAATAATACAAGACTTACATGAGCAAATCAACGACAAAACAGTACAAACGAGCAGAAATCACCCTACTAAGTTACCAAGAATTAACATTCCTTCGTTCGCTGGGAATTACGAGTCATGGAATTCATTCTATGATCTATTTAAGAAAATTATTGACGAAAACTGTACTATTTCCACAACAGAAAAAATGCAATACTTAAAAACGCATGTCCGAGGTGACGCGGAGAAGCTGATAAAGCATTTGACAGTAAACGAGGTCAACTATAAAGCAGCGCTTACACTGTTAGAAAACCGATACAAAGACGAAAGAAAAATAACACAGACATTCATTGATAAATTAATAGACCTGCCCAAAATTCAGACTCCAAACGCCAAAATGCTACGTAATATGCATGACTGCATAAACGAAAGCCTGGAAGCGTTAAAAACTCAAAATATTAATATATCAACATGGAGCCCAATTTTAACCAGAATGGTAAATCGTAAGTGGGACCCTGACACCAACATGAGATATGAAGACCAATTACAGGAGCCAAACAAGTTACAAGATTTTAAAGAATTAATGAAGTTCTTAGAAAAACGCTTCAAAAGTTTAGAATCAAGCGCCAATATGACAACAACAAACGATTTGCATTCGACATACTCACCAAATATGCAAGGAAAAACTAATTGGCAAGAAAAAAAAGGACTCTGTTGGTACTGTCAAAAAGACCATAATATTCATTATTGTCAAGCATTTAAGGCATTACTTGTCAATGACCGCATTCGTAAAGTGCAAGAAAAACAAATGTGTTATGTATGTCTCATGCACGATGCAAAAAAAGAGTGCATCAGCAATAAGTACAAACATTGTGAAATATGCAATAAGGCACATTCTACACTATTGCACAGAAACACAAATGAATATTTATTAGCAAAACAACAAGGGCAAAATAGTATCACCAAAAATACTAACCAAGTAACAAAACCCGGTACATCAACGACATACGATCACAAGTCTCAAATAACAGAAAAGAAAAAAATTATGACTCATGCAGCTACGCAACCCCATAACAGTCACAAAACTATACTTCTACCACAGCCACAGCCTTAGTACAGTCAAAAACATTCGACGGCACACCATTATTACTGCGAGTTTTATGTGACCAAGGATCGGAAGCCTCACTATGCACGGAAGAGGTGGCTCAACTCTTAGGGTTCCCGAAACAAAAGATAAAAGCCGAAATTAATGGTATTGCAGACAACATTCCAAAGACCTCCAACTATATGATAGACGTCACACTTCAACCAAGGTTTCCAAGTGAATACAAGTTATCAACATCGCTGATCGTATTACCGAAACTGACGTCATCAGTGCCTAAAGAAAACGTGCAAAAACTGGACCCACAAAAAATAGAAAACAAAATAATTGCTGATCCAACTTATTATAAACAAGGTCCAATTGACATAATTTTAGGCGCTGAAGAATATAGTAAAATACTGTTACAAGGGTTCGAAAAAATAGACAGCGGCATTATCAGTCAAAATACAGAGTTTGGTTGGATATTGTCGGGATTTTGTTCAACGGAACCACGCAATACAATAAAAATATTAAGTCTAATCACTCGTGCCGACGAAATCCAACTTAATAAATTCTGGGAACTAGAAGACATCACTGAAAATCATCAATTAAACAAAGAAGACCAACAGTGTGAACAATTCTATAAAGACACGACTCAAAGAAATAAAAATGGGACATACACGGTCAGGCTCCCGTTCAAGGACCCTTCCTTAGAGTACGGGAATACGCGTCAAAAAGCTGCCGCCCGACTTATTCAACTAGAAAAGAGACTTGAGAAAAACAAAAAATTACGAGAAAAATATAATGACTTCATGAAAGAATACATAAGCATGAACCATATGATAAAAGTAAACAAAACAAATAATTATGAAGGGAAATATTACATTCCGCATCAACCTGTAATACGAGAAGATGCACTGACTACAAAATTACGCTGTGTATTCGACGCTAGCAGCAAGTCGAATACAAAAATAAGCCTTAATGACAACTTGCATAAAGGTCCACGATTGCAACAAGACTTAGCTACTATATTATTACGATGGCGCAAACACAAAGTTGTGTTTATGGCAGACATAGAAAAAATGTACCGGTTCATAAAAATACATAGGGAAGATCAACCCTTTCAAAGAATATTATGGAGATGGACAATTAATCAACCAATAGAAGAGTACGAGTTAACTACGGTGACTTATGGTACCACTGCTGCACCATACTTAGCCATAAGAACACTTCAACAACTAGCAACAGATGAACAAAAAACCTACCCCCTTGCCAGTAAAATCACCCTAGAAGATTTCTATGTCGACGATGTATTGTCGGGAGATGAAAGCATAGAAAAAGCAAAATATCTACAAAATCAATTAACAAATATGTTACGTGCTGGCGGATTCAATTTAAGGAAATGGTCATCAAATAGCGCAGAATTGCTAGAAAACATCCCTGTAGAAAATTTGGACGACAAAACGATAAAACTACCCTTAGACGAAAATAGAAAGTCACTAGGAGTAATTTGGGCACCAAACGAAGATAGTTTCCAATTTAAAATAACTATAACAACTACCGAGAACCCAACCAAAAAAAATATCTTTTCTGAAATCGCAAAACTATTTGACCCACATGGCTGGCTACAACCTGTACTAATAACTATGAAACTGCTTATACAAGAGATCTGGATCAGCGGCATAGACTGGAATGAACAAGTACCAGAAAGCATAAATAAGAAGTGGACCCACATTCAACAACAATTACATCATATCGAAAAAATAAGAATACCTAGATGGCTACAATATACGACAGGTGTACCTATTGAATTACATGGATTCAGTGACGCATCGGAGAAGGCCTACGGCGCGGTAGTGTACTGCCGAACAAAGGTCAACAACACAACATATCGTGTGTCATTATTGCAAGCCAAATCTAAAGTAGCTCCAAAGAAACATAAAACGACCTTGCCTCGACTCGAATTATGTGCTGCAGCATTATTGACAAAACTAATAAACAAAGTAAAGTCAGCACTTAATTGCGAAAATGTATATATCTATTGTTGGACTGACTCTATGATTACAATGGGATGGATTAAAGGGGAAGCAGACCGATGGCACACCTTTGTGGCAAATAGAGTGTCAGAAATACAACAAACATTACCAAAAGCCACCTGGAATCATGTTGTATCCGCAGATAATCCTGCTGACGTCATATCAAGAGGCATTGAGCCCAGTAAATTGCAATACTGTGACTTATGGTGGAACGGTCCGCAATGGCTTCACACAAACAAACTGATACCGACAAAAATAATACCAGAGCCGATTGAAGAAGTTAAACGGTGCCTTCAGACAACCATAAAAACTAAAAACATAAATGATGTCATGGAACGATTTTCCAGCTTCACTAAAATGGTGAGAATTATATCATACTGTTTGAGATTCATAAGAAGACGAAAAAATACAGCGCCACTGACTTGCACAGAAATAGAGTGCACAACTAAACAAATTTTAAAACAAGTACAAAAAGACGCCTTTCAACAAGAATACCAGATGTTACAAAAAAGACAACTACTGAAAAAAGGAAACAAAATGTCCTGTTTGGATCCGTTTATAGATGACGATGGACTTATCAGAGTAGGCGGCAGACTCCAGCACTCCCAACTGCCCTATGATCAGAAGCACCCGGTATTGTTGCCCTACAACGATCACGTGACAACAATAATAATACATGACGCACACTTAAGAACTCTACACGGCGGAAATCGACTCACACTATCATATTTAAGGCAAAAATACTGGATCATTGGCGGAAAACGAAAAATAAAAGTTACATAAACAAATGCGTTAAATGTATCAGGTACAAAGCAGAAACGGCGAAACAAAAAATGGGAGCACTACCAAGACCACGTGTGACACAATCATATCCATTTAGCCACACAGGATGTGATTTTGCAGGACCTATACAAGTACGATCAATGAAAGGTAGGGGTCACAAGTCATATAAAGGCTACATAGCAGTCTTCATATGCCTTGCAACAAAAGCCATCCACTTAGAACTGGTAGGAGACTTATCAACAGAGTCGTTTATTGCAGCACTTAGACGATTTATGGCCAGAAGAGGTCATGTGCATCACATGTACAGCGACAATGCAACGAACTTCGTGGGAGCAGCCAAATTCCTATACAAAGAAATTCTAGAAATCACTCAATCACCGCAGTTTCAAAATACATTAACTAACATAGGCACACAATGGCACTTCATACCACCAGCAGCGCCACACTTCGGCGGAATATGGGAAGCTGGTGTAAAATCTATGAAGCACCATTTAAGACGAGTAATAGGAGACAGCACCTTAACCTATGAAGAAGTATCGACAGTCCTTCACCAAATTGAAGCATGTCTGAATTCAAGACCATTATGTATTCAAACAGAAAACATTAACGATAACATAGTATTAACGCCAAGTCATTTTCTTATTGGACGTGAAGCAGTGGGCGTACCTCACCCAATAGACAACATAAATACGGACCTCAGAAACCGCTGGAAGCATATACAAAAGATGAAAAAAGACTTTTGGAATAGTTGGACAAAAGAATACTTACACCAATTACAACAGAGATATAAATGGAAGTCAAACGAAGAAAACTTAAAAGTCGGTGCAATTGTTCTAATTAAAGACGAACACATAAACCCGAGTAAATGGCCCTTGGCGAGGATAAAAGAAATTCACCCTGGACATGATGGCGCCACCAGAGTGGTAACCCTCGAACGATCACAAGGGACGGACCAAAAGAGATCAATACATACTTTGATACCATTACCAGTAAACGAAGACACAAACACAGCGGGAAGTAGGCAAACAACAGCGCCTACGCAAGCTAACTTAGCAAGACTGAATACACACAAGAAAACACATAGCCAGTGTGCTATGCAAAAATCGACAGGCAAGCTGCATTATTGGGTTATAACTTTATTACTGACATTGCAACTTTTAACTCCAGCTACGACTACATATACAAACAAAAACTTAAAATCAGGACTATATATAGAGCAAATGGGAAACGCTTCGTTAGACAGAGGAACCTTTAGAATAGAAACAACCTACGAAAGACTCACGTTAAACCACAATTTAGCAATGGCAGAAAAAGTTTTAAACGAATTCAAAACACTATGCGATTACACTTCGAAAACAACAATCAACACACATTGCGATCAGTACTATCACCACCTACAAGAGGAAGAAGAAAAATTTAAAAGGACACATGAATATTTAACGGAAATGACCAGTACAAGAAAGAAAAGAGGGTTGTTAGGATCATTAATGACTTCAATATTCGGCGTAAATGATGAAGTTTACAGAAACTTAGGGTCACTACAAGAGAACCAACAAAAGCTTATAGACGCAGCAAACCATCAGACAAAATTCATGATTACTACAGTATCGACAGTGAACCAAACAGAAGAAAAAATTAAACGAAAATTAGACAGATTCCAAACAAAGCTTAATCAAGCTCTGAGTTATATTAATGACCATGATCGATGGTACAAATCATTTGACGGTAATCACCTACAAATTCAAGTTATGCAATCGTACCAATTGGCATACAACTATATTACAGAAATCAATGATTACTACTCAGGATTAATGGAAATATACATCATGAAAGCGACAGTATACAGTGTGCTTTCTCCAAAAAACATAGCAGATACTATTGCAAATGCAAACAGCAAGATACCGTCAAATCTTCATATCATGCAGACTCAGGTACTTGACACTAGATTAACGGAAAACGATACACATATTACAGTGCTATCGTACTTTCCGATTACAGAAAAAACGAAGTATACCTTTATGCACGTCATTCCCATACCAATGAAAAACCAGGATGGTTCATTCACAGGCATAGATATTTCACAGACATTTATAGCTATAGATTACAACAATGAGAAATACTTTGAATTAACTGACGACGAATACAACAAATGTTTACATAGACTCAACAACTTTATCTGCTTTCCTGCGGCCGTCAAAAACATGCAATTAAATAAAAATTGCATTGTTCGCATGATCATAAAAGATGACAACTCTACGTGCCCTACGAGAACCTACAACATCAAAAACAATATTATCTGGAAACAAGTTCAAATGAAAAACACTTGGATATACCTCACGAAGAAAACAGAGACAGTGTCCATTGTATGCGACGGAGAGAGAGAAGAAAGTTTCATCCATGACATTGGAGTAATACAAATTTCAGAAAATTGTATTATTAAAACCACGGCCACTACATTAGTAGCTAAACGAGTACACACAGTCAATGTCTTAGCGTCCTATAGCAGACCCCTTCTATTTCATCTCGATAATAATTATTCTGTAATTAGATCACATACTGATATTTCAAAAGAACAAGTAGTTTTAGATAGTTCTAAAGATATATTTAAGCATGTAGTAGACGAAGAAATGAACGAACAAACAATCTTAGATAACACTATTTGGACCACTATCAATACACAAACTTATATTATTAGTTTTACAACTTTATTAGTAATTTTATGTATTTGTTTATTAATTTATTGTTTTGCTCCACAAATTGTGGCCAGAATACGTGCTATGGCGGCGTCAAGACGGACAACGGTAGCACCAGCCAGCAGTTCCCACGACGAACTACCTGCAGCGCCACCACGACCGCAGCAGCACACTTACGCGCGGCCGGCTCCTCGGGGGCAGCAGCCGACTCTCTACGAGATGAAGACCTTGAAGACCTACTCTTCTGAGACTCGCCAAAATGTTCACGCGAGGATGTGAACATGCCGACGCAGCAGGGCAGTGACCGCGATGAACCAGAATCAACCTCAATCGTAGTTATGTGTCGCAACAGTGTTGATCTACGCGGTTTCACACAAATGCATTCGTATAAGTAATACACCTATACATGTAAATATATTAATATAAATAGCATGTAAATCTTTAATAAATTCTCTTTCTACGCTTCGAGCAACGCTGTTTCATTCGACGAGACCATCGACTCCTCTCACTGTTACTGCGCCTATAAATAGTTACCGATAGCTCTGGCATCACTCAGCCTTTGTTATTGGTCGGTCCGTGAGGCTGCGGATCGGCAGTGAGAAAATCCCTTCCTATACACCTTTCATCCTTCCCACCGTCCGTCTGTTGCCTTAGGTCTCATGGTAACAGGCATCCCGCACTATATATATATAAGTATATATTGTACCTATATGGTTAGGGCTAGGTTGTTAGGTGCAAATAGGATTGTTGTTAGGTTGTTAGGTGCAAATAGGATTGTTGTTAGGTTGTTAGGTGCAGGTAAGATTGTTGATAGGCTACAGTCAACCCCCTTCACTGTACATTTAGATCCCTGAATGTACATTCGCCATGCCGTTTTACATTTATTATGTGACGTTATAGTTATTTTGTGCTCTTTTTGTTAATGTTACGATTTTTTTAAACAGTTTACAATAACTTTTATATTTATCCTTATTTTGTTCAGTAGGATTAAGCCTGAAATTCCACAGCAGAGCTTTTTTTCTTCTACTACATATCTTCACTCCACGCGATATCCATTTAGGTTTACTGTAGACTTTCATTAAAAATTTCCGTTTAGGAAAGCAAAGGTCATAAATAAGTTTAAAATCATCAATAAAGGTCTGATATGCTATGTTTGGGTCATCAGTGTGGTAAATGTTTGAAAATGACAAGCTCTTTATGTATGACTGAAACTTTTTAACATTATCCAAATTGAAATCATGTTTTTCAATGTACCAATATTGTAACAGTGGTATTTTTTCAATGGGAAGTTCAACTAATTGTGCTGTATGGTCAGAAAGGCCTAGTTCCAGGATTTCAGTCCTACATTTTGTTTTGAAATTATGAGCAAAGTTATCAATACAAGTTTGACTAGCAAGTCTCGTCGGTTTACGTAGTGTTAAATTAAGATTGTAACTAAACAATAAACATTCAAAGTCAAGCGTAACATTATTATTTTTAAGAATGTCAATATTGAAATCACCTGCAATTAAAATATTTTTAAAATTACGATTAGAAATATATGTCAAAAGTTTTTCAAGTCTATTAAAGAAGGTATATAAATTATTTTGATTTGGCACTCTATACACGCAAATAATCACAGTTTTATAGTCAAGTAGTTCCACAGCACTACATTCAAACACACAATCCAAACAAAAATCTTTAATGTCTGTTTGCTCTCTAAAATTATGTCCATTTTTTAATAAAATACATGTACCCCCTCTTTTACTATTACTACGACTGTAAGATGAAGCTAATGTATAGTTTGGCAGATTTAAGAGCTTCTCATGACCAGTCATCATAACCTATCCCTACCTATCGGATTACCGAGGCTCTGGTTAGAAGAACAATAGTAGGAACGGGGTGGTTTTTATTCAGTAAGTCTGACACGCCCTCTCGGTTAATCAAAGGTGGGAGAAGTCTTTGGATGATTTACCCTCTCAAACAAAAAAAAAGGAAGAGGCTTAAACTGTCAAACACCAAGCGGTCACCGGTGACCGCAACCTATTGTTCTTTAATTGTGTCTATAAATACGGTACTCGACGAGTTAAGTAACCAGCGCTTTTCTGAAAACCGCAACAATATCGGTTCAGCTAATCGTGAGATAACCTCGCACAAATATACATACATTCATACAAACTTACAAGTCAAACAGCGAACCTCATTTTTTTGAAGTCAGTTAAAAATGCGATTGTCATCAAGTAAGTAATTTTTAACTCTTTTATTTTTAAAAAGCGTTGCCCCACACTAGGGTTTTCTCCTGTATCATGAGTGCGTTTACAAACATACAAGTACACATACACATGACACCCAGACCCGGAACAACGATTTGTGGATCACACACCGTTGTTCATGTGGGAATCGAACCCGCGACACTTTGCTCGGCAGCCAGCACGCCTACCGTGCATTGATTATATTATAGGTATTATCAAAAAATACTCACGTCATCGTCATCGTCATCTTCACACTTGATATTCATATCATCTTCCAAACAGGCCTCCACCTGATTCAAAGCGGCCGCATCATTGCTATCCATACTCGTTACGTCATCAAAATTTGGGTAATCATACGTAACTATGGACTCGTCTCCCAATACACTTTCTTCCTTTATTTCCTGTTTTTCATCGTATAATTCTGTTTTCTCTTCATACAAGTCAGGTTTTTCTTCAAAAAATTCAATTTTTGGTGCGGTAACGTAGTGTTCCTCATCTTTTTCTTCAAACTCGTTCATCGTTGGTATTATCTCTTCGACATTTTCATTGCTTTCTTTGTCTATGCATATGGGTATTGTTTCTTGTTTAACTTCTAACTGTACGTCGCTGAACGGATTGTCTAAGTGATCTTGTATATCTTCGTCAACATGCATTTCGGATTTGATGTCTAAAGGTAATTCGTCCGGTATTATTTGGTCTGAATCTTCTTCTTCTTTTATTACGGTGTCTGTCTGGAGATCTGTCGTCATCTCGGACGTGGTTTGGAATTCGATGGTCTCCATTTTTCGTTGCTGGAATGAGAATTTATTATGTGTTTAGTATGTTTAAGGTTTAAAAGTATTTGTTAAAAATTACCCCTGGCCCTACCTCTACCGCTGCACCTACTTCTACTCCTATCCCTTTTTTACCCATACCTCTACCCCTTTATATCCCTTCTCGAGTCACAAGCAAACGTACTGAAAGCTGCGGTCTCGAATTTTGTGAGCAGAAGCCGAATAGTAGCTGTTTAAAAGATAGAAAGTCTCATCTTAACGCCGCGCCGTTGTTCCCGTTCCAGGAGGATTTCCAGGGTAAAAACTATTCCATGTCTTTCCTCAGTCTCAAACTATATCCGTACCTAATATCATCCAAATCGCTTCAGTGGTTTAGACGTACAGAAGAGTTACTTTCGTATTTATATAATGTGTCATGTTTCACTCATTACTCGGCTCCTATAGATATTTTATAGCGTAGCGGGTTGTATTATAGCCTATATAACAACTATCGTGAGACATACTAAATTAACTAAAAGTCGCGGGTTACTCACGGGAATATACTGAGAAAAGCTCTACTAGTCGAGCAAATCCACATGACGACATAAATCCTACATTGTATATAAGCAGTTTACATGCGAATAAACATGGATAGATATTCCCAACGGCACCTCGATCACCTCGCCTGGTCGGAGGATCCTTTTCCGATCTTAGGGAACTCTACTCTCCGTTCCCCAAAACTTAATCTCAAGAACTACTGGTCCGATTTGAATTATTCTTTTTGTGTTCAATAGTCCATTTGCCGAGGAAGGCTGTAGGCTATAAAACAATGCTACGATCAATAGGAGCCGAGCAGTGGGTGAAGCCGCATGAGAGTAGCTAGTTAAGTATATATGCAAACTTATTTCTAGTGTAGTGCCAACCACCTTTTAGGGATTCAATTTTTATAGCCCGTAATTTGGTCAGGAACTTTCTCAACAGATTGGCAATTTTTTCATCAAAATCCATTTAACCGGTTTTGCATGATGTGGACACAAATAACAAACAAAAAGTTAAACAGGCAAATATCCTAAAACCTGAATGTTCTATTATTGATTTTAAGTATCCCCAAACAATTTTATATGAATATCTTCTATGTACAGACTTTCGAACCTCTTTAGCTTTATTAGATGTATAAATAAAAGGTAGATTATAAGTCAGTAATACAATTAGTTATTAAAAAATGTGTCGGTAATAATAATTACTAAATTATTCATGGTGTATGAGTCAGAATGTAATTTAACAACATTAGAATTCTTTCTATTCAATGTATGTACCTACTTAATTTAATTATATAATTATTTTTTATAACAGACCCTTGCATGCCAAGTGATGGCAAAATATGGAGAGACTGTAAACTTTGTTAATACTTATGTCTTAGGTACCCATGTATGCAGGTGAATAAATTAATTTGAATTTTGATTCAATAAATATCCATTACTTACTTCCAAGAGTGGCTAGATATGCAACAGCTGAGCACACAGACAAGATAATAAAAATATACCACAAAAGCAGTGTTTAGTAAACAAGATGTCAAGTTTTATGTGGAAATATTACATTTATAAAGTAATGAATTCTTTGTGATTTCTTACTCATGTTCAATGGACTGTAACTATTAATAATATCATATAATATGACCGTCAAGGTCGTTCTTACCTATTAGAATTAGATAGCATCGATTTCAATCAGTTCTGTCTCAAGATTTTCGTATCCATTGTAACTTCGATCAAATAAATAATGTTGTGGAAATATAAATCCTTTTCAAAGCTTCCTTTTTACATTTTCTTGGCCCTCCACACGACCGGAACATTGGTCCATTATCTAAGGACCGATTATTCACCTAAATTATATTACAAGAATCACTAATTAGCCGCCGATTATTCCGAAAAATATGTTTATACGCAGGTCACACAAGTTGCTCGTATGCATTTTAAGATAGATAATAACGTCTGTATTTTATTAATATCATGCACAACACTGTTAATTAATTTAATTACCATATAATTTTAAATTATCTGCAAATTATTAAAAAATCTAAACATACCACTTTGCACTTTAATTTTGACAGATTTATGTTTTCGATTTTTTATCTGTAGTTTTTTATGTGTGGTATAATAATATTAAAAAAGTAATTGAATTTAAATTATACATGAGGCAGTTTAATCAGATAATTGATTATGTTTAATAAACATTAATAAATAAACATTTTCTGCTAACGAAATACGCTTCAAGAATTTTCTTTTTTTGCTCACCAGATGGTAATAATCTATCACAAGAAAATTTGTCCAATCACTGTAGCTGTCAAAAAAACATCGTCCAATGGTGTGATACTAACATGAACGAAGACCAAGAGGATGACACTAGCGCCATAAACTTGTTTTATTTTGTTGAATAAAGTAAGTGTTAATATAATTAATATAAAAATCAATAATACGATGTCATTCAAACTTAACAGATTTGTTATTAAATATTATAAAACTTTTATTTAAATTATTTGAAAAAATCGACTAAAAGAGATTAGAGCATGAATTTATTTTCTACAAAAATGGCGTCAAAACGTCAACCAAAATTGAACGGACCGCTTACTGAATCAGCTCTTGTGTTTATTTCACGGAACGCATCTATAATTTATTTGGTGGTAAATTCTGAATTTTTCGAGTCTTTTTGTAGATATTTGTTTAGAAAATGTGTTCTATATCCTATTTTCTTGTCAGGACATGGTGTGATGGTCGAAAAAAAATATGGCAAATACCTTGGACTTGAAATTGGTGTTGAAACATCTCTCAAATGGAACTCTGAGCGAGAATTTGTGTGTTATATGTCTGAAACCGCTTCGTGACCAATATGAGAATATATTTACAAAAGTATGTAAATTCGACAAGGAATATTGTATTGCTGATGTTCTGCAGACTATGTGTGATATTACAGTAAGTCTATTTAGTTAACTCACGTGTAAAATGCAGAGAAAAGAAAGTTTTTATACATAACATTGCACTTTTAAAGTAAAACCATGTCTTTGCGCTACTTATAAGGTCAGTGTTTGTGTTTTTATATTGAGTGACAACATTATCGCATTGGGTGTACCTTGTTAGCATTTGTTGATTTTAAATAAATGACCAAAAATATAATAAACTTAAAACATTTAATATACCTGCACTTCAAACAGTCTCTTAGTTGTTGATAGCTTATTAATTATTACAGTAGACTCTGCTGTACTAAAAACTATACTAACCAAATAAAAATAATTATTTTCAGCTCTCCGACACAGATACCTACAACATTTGCATCAACTGTTTCATGATGGCGTCCATGGCGTACAAATTCTACCTCCTATCTAAACGCAGCCAGGAAATACTACATTTCTATACGAATGAACTTCTTGAAAACGTAGAACAAATTCAATTGCCAGACGAAATTATCAATAACACACTTTGTATATCCCTTCCTGAAATTTTGACCGCAACACCGGTGTACGATTTCAATCTACACTCTATTGGCAAGGAAATGGAATTAGTAGAGAATCTCACTCAAAAAGAGACAATAAAAACGGTGGAAAAAGATGATAATGATGATGTGGTCGTGATTATTCAGGATAACGGAGAGCCTGCGTTTTACCGATCACAGCCAGATGGTACTCTTACAGAGCTTGAGGGATCTGAAGGGGATAAATATAGGAAAAAGTTTAATGCTTCTTTAACTGTAGATAAGAAGGAAGATCGAATTAAAAAGGGAAGGAAAAGAGGTCCGATGTCCTATAAGCTGTGTACTCGATGCCCGGTGAAGTACCGTTTCATAACTAAACTGAAGCAGCATATGATGATGGATCACAATATCACCCTGTATGTTTGTAAGGTAAAGAGATGACTATAATATAACATAAATGTCTAATATAGACTGCCTCATTGGCCAAGTGGTCCCAATTGTGACTGCCGGGCTTCTATTCCCAGGTCGGGTAAAGTTTACTGGGCTTTTTCAAAAAATCTCAGTAGTAGCAAGGAGTCTGGAATTGTGTCCCAGTATAATTATGGCAATAGACTCACCCCCTATTACATGGGACTCATAACATAAATAGTGAAAAGTGGGTGTTACATTGTACAGTGGCATTAAGTGCCGTAATGTACACCTCTGCCTACCCCTTCGGGGTAAAAGGCGTGATGTTATGTAATGTCTAATATAGTATGAGTACACAACAGATCAATGTATCAGGTCCATGAAACTGTTCAACGTCTTCGCATCATCAGAACTCGGTTTTGTTAATATTCTATGAAATGTTCCCATATTGACCCTGTTCAATTTCAATGCTTTGAACAACTTAGTCCTATCAGCCTGATATTGAACATGTTGCATCTACAAATGATACATATATTCAACAACATCGCAGGTCTCACTATTGGGGGAGTTTTAAATTTAATTTCTTAGAAATTCGTGTAATATACTAAAATGTCGCAAGACCGCCGCAGAGACGAGCAGCCAGTAGCAGCGCGACAGTCGCCGCGTCGCAGGTCATGAATATGAGCCTCTAGCATGGCTTGAAACTAGTCGAGTTCCTCGTCAAACAGTCAAAAGTCAAAGCATTTATTTCAATTAAACCATAGTTTGGTACTTTTGAAACGTCAACAAATACAAAATAAATAATAGTCTGTCAGTCAGTCCGTCAGTGAAACTAGGTGAAGCTAGATGCTCATTCCAAAAAGTAAATTCGAATGGAGAAGAACGAGCAAGAAACTCCATTTTTTACTCTTTTTAAAAAAGTATGTTATAGATAATGTCTCTGATACATATTTCAATACTGTACGCATATGTAAGTTACGTGAGTAAGCCGAAAACATAATAATAAATGTTACAATTTGTTGTGTTTCTAGGTATGTCAAGCATTCACAGAGAATGAGCAAGAGTACCACAATCACATGAAGACCCACACCAATGTGCACCAGTGCGCGGTCTGTAACACTGTGTTCAAGAAGCGCTCCACTATCATCAACCACCTCAAATGGCATGAACGGATGAAAAATATCACTGAGGTAAGTTACTAAAATGGAATCGAAAATAATTTCTAATCTTATTTAGTTTAGTTAGCCAGGTTAATGAGGAATTAGCGATATTATCAATGAATTGGTGATTGTAATGGCACGGGTGTCCATGGGCGGCGCTGATCGCTTACCATCAGGTGATGCGTCTGCTCGTGACCTCCTACTCCATAAAAAAAAAATTCTCAAGTCGACTGTTGAGCAACAGGGTCTTGTGTTCAATTTCCGGTTAGGGCAATCCTTATTGGGATATTTTATTTTTTTAAGGAGGTTTCAATGATACCACTACCTTTTCATTAGGTATGTGATGACTATGAGTTTCATGTTAAAATGGTGACCCTATTTTTTTACTGTAGATCGGATATTGTTCTTGATAATAATTTTCATATCAATCTTAATAACATTTTGAATTGTACTTTCGTACGTGTCTAACTCGCATAGAGTAAGTGTTTTTAAAAAAATAGCCTCGTTTGCCGAGTGGTTTCATGTGCGATTGCCGGGCTTTGGGTTCGATTCCCGGGTCGGGCAAAGTATAACAGGTTTTTTTTAAATCTTAGTTATAGCACGGAGCCTGGAATTGTGCCCGGTATATGACAAAAGACTCACCCTCAATTACATGGGACTCATAACATAAATAGTAAAAAGTAGGTGTCACATTGTACAGTGGCGTTAAGTGCCATAATGTGTACCTACATCTTCGGAGATAAAAGGCGTGATAAAAATTGTATTGTGAACATGATTGAAAAAGAGTAACATATGGGAGTTTCTTGCTCGTTCTTCTCCATAGGAATCTACACTTTGGAACGAGCAAATAGCTTCACTAGAGGACTGACCTACAGACTGACATTTTTTTCTTATTATTTAATATTTTGTTTTGATGTTCAAGAGTGCCTTCCTGGTCTAATTGAAATAAATTATTTTGACTTCGACTTTGACTTTGACTCTGTGATGTTATGTTATGTTTTAAAACAATATTAACACCAAATTCACTATTCCAGAATGCTTTGCAGACGGAAAACGCGCACATATGTGAGAAATGTGGGAAGATAATGTGTGACGAGGAGAGTCTGAGACAGCACTATGACAGCGTGCATTACAAGAAGTTTACCTGCTATTACTGCGGCAGGATGTACAAGGGAGAAATGAGCTTCAATGGCCACATCAGGAAACATGAACAGAACATGGAAATTGGGAGTTTTAAGTACGTATTTGCACAACTTGATTCCCCCTACTCCTTTCCATCATCGTACCACAAGACAATCGGCGAAGCGTCACCGATTCATGGTAGATGATCCGCCCACACGCACTAAGCGCTTCGCTTCAAGCTTCCTTGTGCGTACTGCTAAAGAGTGGAATTCTTTGCCAGAGTTTGTATTTCCTGAAGGGTATAACCTGGGAGTCTTCAAGGCCCGAGTGAATAGGTTGCTTATGGGATGACGTGCTCCATCGTAGTTCGCATCATCGCTTACCACCAGGCGAGATAGTGGTCAAACGTCGCACCATCAAATATTAAAAAAAAAATTACAATAGCGTAGCTTTCTGCGTTGCACAGCAAAACTGTAGAATGATCTGTCGTCGGCGGTATTTCCGAACCGATACGACCTTCAAACCTTCTAGAAAAGACCGTATTGCTTTTTAAGAGGCCGGCAACGCACCTATGACTCCTCTGGTGTTGTGGGAGTTCATGGGCGGCGCTGATCGCTTACCATCAGATGATCCGTCTGCTCGTTTGCCTCCTATTCCATAAAATATGTATAATAGGACTATTTTTCTTTATTGCTCTTACATAGGTACCTAGTATGTTATTAAAAATTTTAACCGACTTTAAAAAAGGAGGTTCTCCATTTGACCTGTATCTATGTATGTATGTATGTTTGTTTGTGCGCGATTATCTCGCGCTTGGCTTATCCGATTTTGATACGGTTTTCAGAAAAGTGTTTGTTACACTTAGAAGAAGGTTTTAGTATATTAATTAACCGACATAAAAATTACGGGTTTTCTTTACTGCTCTTAGTGCCTATAGTATCCGATACGGAGCCGCGGAAGACTTAACGGGTTACCGGGGCTCCGGCTCGAAGTGCAGGAGTAGGAACGGGGTGGTTTTTAGTCAGTAAGAGTCTGACACTCCCTCTCGCCTCACCCGGGCGGGAGAAATCATTGGATGATTTTCCCACCTCAAAAAAAAGGTGCCTATAGGATCTTACATAGGTTTTGCCTTTAACTTAGCTTACAGTATTTATTAATATTTTGTAAATAATTCAAGTACTACCTATTATCTGGTACTTTTAGTTTGGTATGCACAGAAAATGTGTACGTAAAGAAAATTGTGTGTTATCTCTTTCTAATTTCATTGCGCTACGTCCTGCGCAAGCGATCTGAGGCCTTAGTACGAGTTTGATTTACGTTTAACCTTTTGAACGCCAGAGCAAAAACGCATGAACTTGCCGTCAACGCCAGGCCACAAATTCACCGCAAATACCTACGAAAAAAATAGGGATTCCAAAACTTCATCGATAATCAATTTTATTTTCATTTTCGTCTTTAATTACGAAATATAATGTCCTTATAACATTGAAATTTAATTCAACATTACATTTCTTCCTATTAAAGTAATAGTTATACACTATTTACAGACTTGTTTAATACCGTAATAACAGATATGAGACTACAATATATTTAAATATAATAACTGTAGGTACAACACTATTCTTGATCTGCTGTCTTCATATTGTGACCATGGCGTGGACGGCCCGCCATTTTAATAACTACTTCGCTTCCGAAATAAGGATGTGGCAACGTAATATCTCGTTTATCGATGTTCTAGTACAATATTATTTTATAATAAATGAAACACGTTTTTTAAATCAGATTTATAATTCCGAATGTAACAGGTACTTAAAAATATATGATTGAAATAGGTTAAGAAGGTAAATAAAAACTATGAAAAACTAGAAAATTTTAATAAAATGTTATACAGTATGTACTATGTATACATGTTTTTAAATATTAAGTTCTATAAACCTGGCATAAAAAGTAACAAATTAAAACAATTAACGATTATATATAATTATCACAATTACCAATCAGTCTTAAACTAATAAATCTTTTGAATAATAGAACAAAATTATACAAAATCTACAATGCAACCTGCATTCTGATCATCTAATTCGCTGGGTGCAAAGTGGGTGGTGGGGACAGTGAAATCGATCTCAGCGCGCACCGTGGCTAAAAAAGGAACTTTTGGCAGACTTTATTCCACGAAGTTATAGGTAAATATGGAGCCCACACTTAGAATAAAAGTTTCGAGTCAAATACTCTCGCTCCTATTCTCTGAGGCAAACTGAGGTCTGATCTCTTTTTCTAGTGTACTACAGAAATTGAAACAAACTGACCTCAGACAGTAGAAGAGAAATAAAAATTCAAGTAGGTATTTCAAGTGTGTACTGTGTACTCCATCTTTACCTACACCTTCATGCTTTATTCACTGCTTACTCCTCGTAAAGACAATGACAACTATTTGACGTACCAAGGTCCGCCGAGTCCGCCGACCGCTAGTTGGCGCTGTCATCGCGCACCCAGCGAATAGTAAGCCATGTGTTATCAGGCATAAAAAAGTAACAAATTAAAACAATTAACCATTATATATAATTATCACAGTTATTATAATAGTCACTTAATATAAGTCTTGAACTCGATATCACAAGTAAATACAAATGTATTCACCTGGAAGCTGTCAGTGATTTATCAAAGGAGGCATTTATAATGACACCTCGACGGTTTATTGGTCGCCGGGGCAGACCAGTGGAAATATTCAGCGATAATGGAGGCAACTTCGCAGCCGCCGCGAAAGAAATAGGAAATTTCCTAGGGGAGAATCAGGAGCCTTTGTCAATCAATTCAATTTAAATTCATTCCGGCTTACACTCCTCATTTCGGTGGCATATGGGAAGCCGGTGGCAAATCGGCAAAGTATTTTATAAAGCGCGTTATTGGTGACAGCCACTTCACTTTCGAAGAAATTTCAACTTTATTTGCACAGGTGGAGGCTATTCTCAACAGCCGCCCCTTGTGTCCTCTCTCCTCCAATCCCAACGACCTCCTTCCTCTCTCATCAGGGCACTTCATCATTGGAAGACCGTTGACTGCTCTGCCAACATCTAAACTGGAGGATGTGAGAGAGAGCCAGCTGCGATGGTACGAGCGTCTCGAAAGGACACGCAGCATTTTTGGAAAAGATGGCAGCGAGAGTATCTATCAGAATTGCAACAGAGAACGGAATGAAAGGCAGACACGTCAAGGTTGAACATTGGAGATATGGTACTCTTGGCAGATGACAATGCGACCCCACTCGCTTGGAAACTCGGTCGAGTTACTCGTCTCATATCTGGACCTGATGGAATTTCCCGAGTAGCAGATGTTCTCACCAATAGAGGCATCGTGCGACGCTCGCTGGTACGGCTCTGCAGGCTACCCATTACGGAGGAACTCAAGAATTATTGAAAGTATACCTTCAATGGCCGGGAGTATGTTCAGGCTTAAACGCCTTCAAGAAAAGAAATATAATGCAAATAAAATGCGTTCGCTATTGCTGCTATTATGTTATGTTCAGGCTTAAACGCCTTCAAGAAATATAATGCAAATAAAATGCGTTCGCTATTGCTGCTATTATGTTTTGTACAGGCGCATATTACTTTAAATGGAAATCAGTCGTCATCGTTCACTTACCCGTAGCCCACCGACCGTGTAACATTAAAAAATTGTAATAAACGTATATTTGGAATTAACGGACTTTAATTGGCACCATTATATCCTCGAAAGATATAACAATGTAGAGTCTGAAATAAACTTATTATTATATATTAAACTTCTTTCCGAAAATAACACTAAAATTTAACTTTATACTCTTACAGAGACCATACCCAAACAAAAAAAGACAAAGTCCCTTCAACAGAGAAGTCAGGCAAGAACCGATGTATGTGTTCCACGTGTGGACGGCACTTCGTGGATGAGCGCGCGTTGTTGTGGCATCAGAGACTGCATAATAATGAGAGGCCGTACCCTTGTAAGGTGAGATAGTACCTAAGACTTGCCGTTAATCATCACATGAGTGTTGTTTTTTAAAGGATAAGCCGGTAAACGAGCAGACGGATCACCTGATGGTAAGCAATCGGCGCCGCCTACAGACACTTGGAACACCAGGTGATGTTCCAGGATGACGTATGGTACCGAAACGTGGTCCCTGACCTCTGGCCTCCTGGAGAAGCTCAAAGTCGCTAAGCGCTATGGAGAGAGCTATGCTCGGGGTTTCTTTGCGCAACAAAATCCGAAATATGGAAATTCGCCAAAGAACTGGAAGTACCGACATAGCTCGCAAAATCTGCAGACTGAAGTGGCAATGGGCAGGCCACCGCTCGACTGTCTGACGGCAGATGGGCCAGGAAAGTCGTTGAATGGACACTACGAACCGGAAGAAGAAGCGTGGGCAGGCCTCCTGCTAGGTGGACCGACGATATCGCCAGAGTTGCGAGAAGCTAGTGGATGCAAGTGGCGAGTTGTCGTTCGACGTGGATGACCAAGGGGGAGGCCTTTGTCCAGCAGTGGATGTCTTTCGGCTGTTGATGATGATATTTAATCTTGGATCCGCTGTATGCAAGTCGCTTCTAACTAACTTCTCTAGTAATCATTGGGGAAGGCCTATTTTCAGCATAAGCCATATCAGGCATAATCAGGCTACTGATAAGCTGACACGGCAAACTTCGTACAGCCTAAAAAATATTTTTCTTACCTTTTAAACCTTCCCTGGACTTCCACGAACATTTCAAGACCAAAAGTAGCCAAATCGGTTGAGCCGTTCTCGAGTTTTAGCGAGACTAACGAACGGAAATTATTTTTTATTTATATATGTACATACTAGCGGACCCGACAGACGTTGTCCTGTAATAATAGGTATAGATAAATAACCTAGAAACCAACTGCAGCGCCATCTGCCGGGCTGATTTGTGAATCTAAACCATTCCCAGATCCCCTTGAACACACACAAAATCGGTCCAGTCGTTTAAGAAAAGTTCAGTGACATACACACTCAGACAAATTGTATATATAAAGATACATATTATTTCTCCCCGCAGGAGTGCGGACGTAGCTTCGTGTCCCTGAACCGTCGCAACCAGCACGCTCTGTGCGCGCACACGGCCCCCACGCGGCGCTGCCCGCTGTGTCCCGCGCTGTTCCATCTGCGGTCCATGGTCAACTCGCATGTCAAGAAGGTAAACACCCACTCACTGCTTATTCAACCTCTTTAATTGGATACTTTCATCAATCAAAATTAAATAATTTCGACTGTGTGTGAATAACCACACTTTTATTAATTGATTAACTTAATTTTAGTATTTTACAGCAAATTTTTGAGATATAAGTATGCTGTTTGACGCTAAAAAAACGACAATACGTGTCTAATGTTTAAAGAATATACCAGACGGACATTAAAACAAAATTTAGGATATTAGGTACCTACCCTATTAGTTAATACCCAAGTGCATCAAGAGAACCTTTTTACTTGAACGGCTGAATGATACAGAACTCTGCGGCCCTGTGCAACTTGCTACGGGTAATATAGATAAAAACGATTTGTTATTTATTTAACAAAGCTAATCAGTAAACCTTCGAAACTTCCACGACGTAAATCCAACATGCGAGACATGTTTAACAGCATAACAGCACTTTTTTGGCCAAAAGAATTCGGAATATCATATTTGTAGGAAGCAGAAGGCTGGCCAGTATGGAGGCATTTGCTTTGCAATGGGACGTTTATGACCAAACATAATATAAAGTTTCACATTAAAGGTCCATCTAAGAGAACACAAGCGTCGTAACCGGGTGAACAAGCACCGCAACGTGCCGTGGCGGACCGCGCCCGTCCCCATACAGGAGCTCAGCGTCGACATACAGAACGACATACTGGAGCTACAGGCTGCGCATGCTAACACTCAGGATTGGGTAAGATATATAGATATACAGGTGATTTGTAATCGACCACAATCTCGTATGGGTTTATAGAACAGATCAACTCCAACATTTTTGTCAAATAAAAAGATAGGCGGAATTGAACGGTTATTACAGGTTATTACGGTTTACAGCGTTACCGTAGGTGTTTAACTAGTACGTAATATACTATAACGGGCTGGTGCTAAAAATCAGCGCCGTGGTCTCGAGTCTCTGGTCCATGGTATTAAGCTGAGCTCCAGCCTTTTGCGCTGCGACGCACCATAGGCTTTTTTGTGTGTCCCTAAATTCTTGTTTTTCTTCTAAAATTCTTGTCTTGTGTCGTAGCAAAATAAATGGTTTTTCTTTCTTTCTTTATTAAAATAATTAACATTTTAGTGTTAAATTCAAAGTGACATTTAGACTCTCCCGCGAGTCGAGACGAGGCAGAGATGCATTGTCGTTATTCAAAAATAGTTGTAGCCTTTCTCGCATTATAAGACTGCAATGTACTTCAACCTCGTGTCATCTCGCGCGAGAGTGTAAATGTAGAATTACAATACCTACCTACGATGCGACGTTGTTTCCCTGGCGCATGGTGGGCGGCTCGCCGTCAACTCGTCCCGCGCCGACGCCGCGTGGGCAGCGCGCCATAAACACGCGCGCGCCTCGACTACACCTCGAGTGTAGTCACCACGCGCTCACCACCCGCCGTCGGCTGACGACATACGATTTAAAGTTCATAAGTCGTCGGCGGTATTTCCGACCCGATACGACCTTCAAACCTTCAAGAAAAGAGAGTTTTCCTTTTTAAAAGGCCGGCAACGTACCTGTGACTCTTCTGGTGTTGCGGGTGTCCATGGGCAGCGCTGATCGCTTACCATCAGGCGATCCGTGCGCTCGTTTGCCTCCGATTCCATAAAAAAATGTCGTTATAAAAAAATTGTGCCAGTCAGTTAAAATAAAATTGAAAATAATTATTTTTGTCTCGATCTTTTATTTGCCACTTCTAGTTTATAGTTATTTAAATGTACCTTTGTTGTTTGCAGACATATGAAGACAGCTCACACTCGCTAGAAATGGAGAGTATGTGACCAAAGCGGTGTTACAAGTTCGAGCGTCAGCGCGCCGCCGACAGAAAGCTGCGGCGACAAGCTTGGATGTAGATCAATGTACAACTATATAATAGGTTATAACCTGGGAGTCCTCAAGGCCCGAGTGAATAGGTTGCTTATGGGACGACGTGCTCCATCGTAGACCGCATCATCGCTTACCACCAGGCGAGGTAGTTTCAAACGTCGGCCTATCAAATATAAAAAAAATACTTAATTGAATTAAACATAACATCTATTTACTACACTTCGGAGCCAAGAAGCGGAGCCACTGTCGTTTTTATTCTTCATTTTATCGCATCATCTATAATTTAAAGAAAAAGAGCGTATTCGTTTTTAAAAAGCCAGCAACGCACCTGTGTTTCTTCTGGTGTTCCAGGTGTCCATTGGCGACGCTAATCGCTTACCATCAGGTGATCCGTCTGCTCGATTGCCTCCTATTCCATAAAAATAACATAAAACAAAAATATTCCTTATACAACAAAATTATATTTAAAACTAACGCCCAAATACGGAAAGCTACCCAATTTTTAGATCTACTTAAATATCGTGACATCTATGTCATTACCAAAGAAATTGTAGTGACAGAACAGCAGCTGTAGCCAAATGCCATTTAGCGCTTGTCTACTTGTAGAATAGAAAACCAAATTGTATGGAATTGACGTAAATTTTGACACTTGTCAGTGTCATCTCCATACATTTAGTTTTCTACTCCCTCGGTACACAAGCACTAAAGTGGCGTTTGGCTATAGGCACAGAAAAGACGGTAAGCGCGACTTAAAATTGAGTAGCCTTCAATATTCTGGCGTAAATTACGTTTTATACGACCTACGCACGTTACCAATTAATAAAATACTTGTATGAGAAAATATTTATCAAGAAATGGAAATGAGAAAACGCTAGTGGCTCCGTTTCGTTGTTCCCAAGTGTATGTGCAGCTGAGGAATGTGTTTATTAGTAAAATATTTTCAATTTTATAGTTTTGGACTTTGTATAACTCGTGTTAACTTGAGATGTCACACTCTATTGTTCTATTGCATGGGAAAGATGCTGAATGTAGTATATTGAAATATTAACTGCCCAGTCCCCAAGCGGTCACTGATGACCACTCTCCACTTACTCCATTATAGTACTTATTTCCAATGTTTAGAAACTACTTTTGTATGAACAATTATTAAACTGTCAAACACCAAGCGGTCACCGGTGACCGCGACCTATTGTTCTTTAATTGTGTCTATAAAACCGGTACTCGACGAGTTAAGAAGTGGTACATTCAATTAGTATTGGGCCCAGTCTGTGTGATTCCTGGAATTTAACAAATGGTAGCGGTACGTAAGCAAGGTGGAGTTTACAATGTGAGTGAGCGAGACGGGTATATGAGAAAGGGAGACAGCGCACTTTCCTATCAGTAATTTTTGGCCATTGTTTTAATATTTACTTTTCCCACGCCCACGAGTGCCGTGTAGGGGATGAGCGTATTGTCTTAATATCCCAAACTCCTTATAATTAGACTGGAGCCGAAGCATTCTAAAAATTTTTTTTATTACCTACTACTTCGCCATTCAATATTTTTCCATGGGACCTGTAGTTCTACCGGAAGTCAAGATAAACCATTTTAACCCTTAAGAGCTTACCCCATCCCACTTCCCGATCTCGAATAGACTGTAATTTATTTTTCTTTTCATTTTTATCATATTCCCTTCCTTTTCTAATGGGTTTCATCCTACTGTAATTTTTATTGTTTTCAATAATTATCGACACTGGTCTAAATACCGAGAATTAAAACAATTAAAGGTGAAAGTCATAGAATAGAAATAATTCATTCAAATATAGATTCGGCCTTCTTTTGACCGCGGCTTCGCGTTTTAAATTCGGAGTACACCTAAACCTTCTTGAATCATCATTCTTGACACATACTAGATTAATTATTATGTTTTTATTATTAGTCACTTAATAATTTGACGAGGAACTCGACTAGTTTCAAGCCAGGCTCATATTCATGAGCAGCATTGGATTGCAATTGGTTATTAGATTGTTTTAGTTTAGGACAAAACTCAAGATCCAAACGGCAATGGATTTTAACATTAATTTATACTTATTTGTTATGTAACAAATGTACAAATATAAAAGATTTTAAATTGTTTACGTTGAAAAGTTATAAATTGTGTAAATTATGTTAATGGAATTATTGTGTGAATACCATACATAGACAATGTAATTATATTTATGACAATAAAGATTGACCGTTAAATAAGATCACGTTTTTTATTTCTTGATGGAGTTGGCGGAACAGTACATACAAATATACAAGGTGTCTTTTGAAACCTTGGCATTTCTCGGGGGCATGTCACAGATGTCATAAAGTTTCAATGTAAGAGAAAGTTTCGGGCCCATAGTTAAAAATAAGTTCGACAGCATTTCAGAATAAGCGACAGCCATGTTTCTTATTGGAGTTTTATGGAATTAGGAATAAAAGCAATTACGTGTTTGAGTTTGTGTGTGATAAGCCGCGAAATAAAGCTAGTTACAAGACGGCGACGTGTAGTTCGCACTTACGGATTTCCATAATTTACACAAATATTAAAAATATTGACCTACAATTTTTTTTTATTGAATCGGTCTCAGAATCGATAGCCGAGTTACCTCCTAGAAAATGACGCGGATTTAAAACAACACTTCGTATAATTATTATTCAACCGGACGTCGCGGTAGGAGATGGCGGGATGAACTGGACGCCTATGAAAAGGATTGGCCACAGAAAGTAATAAGAAGAGATGAGTGGAAAGAGAGTAGCCACCCTACTCTCTTTCCACTCATCTTTGCCCTGCTGTGGGATGATCATGGCTAAAAATAAATATTAAATAGTTAAATAAAAATAGTTAAACAATACTCGGGCCTTGAAGACACCCAGGTTATACTCATCAGAAAATAGTCTGGCAAAGAATTCCATTTCTTAGCAGTACGCATAAGAAAGCTTGAAGCGAAGCGCTTCGTGCGAGTGGGTGGGATATTCACCATGAAGCGGTGGCGCTGCGCCGATTATGTTATGGTACGGTGACGGAATGGACAGCCCATTCCCTTCGCTAGGGAATGAAGTTGTGCTATTCAATAATCAGAAAATTATAATAGGTTAAAATGTGTCTCGAGGCGCAAGGGGTGGAAAGCAGGGGGTATATGGGCCTCGCGGTCTATAGGCCTTACACGTTCGCCTCGTGTTTGCAAATGCTCAGACACAAGTGACACAATATGCCGACTGTAACCACACTCCTGTTCAGATCAGAGGACCGCGTGTTCATATCACGCAGTTCATTTTATTAAAGTTTAGTAAATTGAAGTGAATACTCATTGTCATATAGATTTTACTGATGACTGACGGACTTCCAGTTGATTGGAGGTCGATACAGAGGACCGTGTGGCTATAACATAAGTTTTACAGGTCATTTAAACAACATCAAGCAACTGGCTGCCATGTGTCGTGGGTTCGATTCCCACACGGAACAACTCTCTGTGTAATCCACATAAAGGAATTCAATAATTTTAATTTAATTTTGCTATGGCGTAGTCTAACGTAGCACCGTGTAGCCGTGTCATATGGCGTAGCAAACGTAGCAGTCTTATATACTACGGCGTAGCTTGATGTACAATGTAAAAAAAATATTTTTTTTTCAAACATTGCCCCACAATAAGATTTTCTCCTGTGTCGTGGGTGCGATTAGAAACACAAATTCATATAAACATGACACACAAATCTAGAACAATAATATTATTATGAGGATTACACAGACTTGTTCCGTGTGGGAATCGAACCCGTGACACGTTGCACGGCAGCAGTTGCTTGATGTTGTCTTAATGACCTATAAAACTTATGTTATAGCCACACGGTTCTCTGTATCGACCTCTAATTAACCCAAAGTCCTATCAGTATTCACTTGATTTTACTAAACTTTGATAAAATGAACTGCGTGATATGAACACGCGGTCCTCTGATCTGAACAAGCACGTGGTTACAGTCGGCATATTGTGCAAGTTGTATCTGAGCATTTGCAAACACGAGGCGAACGTGTAAGGTCCTATAGACCGCGAGGCCCATATACCCCCCGCTTTCCACCCCTTGCGCCTCGAGCCACGTTTTAACCTATTATAATTTTCTGATAATTGAATAGCACAACTTGATTACCTTCGCTACGCTGTGGTATAACTCACGCTTGGTATCCGGGTAGATGAGCTCGCGGCGCAGCAGGGAGTCGGGCAGGTATTTTTGCACCTCGTGTCGACGCACATACCGGCTCTGACAAAACATTAAAAGTGATTTACTGATTTACTGCTGACAAACTTATATCAGAAGAAACTTATATGGGAGACTCTCAAAACCATAAATACATAAACTAAAACACTATTTTAATTAGAGGACCAATTTCTACAAAGATAGTAATAAATTACCTGTATAGCCATGCCGTCCTGAATCATGTTGGTTTTCCTCCCGATATTGTTGACGTTCTCCGTGAACGTCTGTATGTGACACGTCATGTCTAAGTTGACAGAGGTCTTCTGAAACTCCAACCCGATGAACCACATCGAGCAGCAGTTGGCTGGGGCCTGCCCAGTGGTTGCACTAACGGGTGGACAGTCGTAGCACTTTGGGTGCACCCGCGCTAATGCCACTGGTTCGTCTATATTAAGTGATTCTGTAACAAATATACACCGTTAGATATATTGCCGTTAAGAGGCCGTGAGCTTGCATTACGAAGCTAAGTGAAATACATTATAGTGAATACTGACCGACTAGATGTCGAATCCTGCTCTCAACGAGCCCGCACCACTTCAGCTGGTCGTCCTGGCTGGCGGAGGAGGCCAGCACTACCGTAATGTTTGTAATTTTTTAAAAATGCGGCCTTCTCGAACAAACGCTGCCACCCACACCTGCCCTTTATTATCTCTTCAGTGGTGGCCAGCCCTGTGCACAAATATAATATTCATTTGAAATACTTTCATAGAATTACACAACGAAGGCAATATTTCATTTGATTTCAAACTTAATGTCATTTGTATCTTACAAATGACATTAAGTTTGAAATGTTACTTGTTGAATGATGTACTTACCAATCTTAAGTTCTTCTGCCATGACGGACCTGGTGGAAACCGTCACGTTAAATGTAGAATTTTGGTGAGGATAAGCAGGAGTGATGATGGGCACCACGTGATCTCGATCCGCCTCAATTATATTAAATCATTTAACAATTTTCTGTCAAAATTAATAAAACACAGAGTGCACAATTTTATTAAAACTATAAAATGCAAATGTGTTTCCGCTATTAATTCAAAATTTTCGTCGCGACATGTACCATATAAAAAAGGGCCGACCACAGAGCAGTCAACTGCTGCTCCACGTGGAACATCGGGTTGGAGTTTGAGAAAACCTCTGCCAACTTAGACATGACGTGTCACATACAGATGTACACAAGTGTGTACACTTTCGTTTCACAACCTCCTTATTTTGTTAGGGTACATTGTCGCGACGAACCGGATGAACTCCGGACCCGACCACAGCGGCACGTCGGTGTGGTCGCCGCCCTCGGCGGGCCGCTTGGTGGCGTTAAGAGCCGCAGACGGGGGCGCGGGCGAGGCCGGGGGCGCAAGCAGAGGCGGGGGCGCGGCCTGGGGGGCAAAGCTTTGATGTAGCTTTGCGTCGGGGGAGGTGAGCTCGCGGCGCAGCAGGGAGTCGGGCAGGTACAGGTTCAACTCCTCTCGACGTACATACCGGACCTGACAAAACATCAAATGTTACTAACTGCTGACAAAATTATAGCAGAAGAAACGTAAATGGAGACTAATTAATTTGTTAATTAGGGGGGACCAATGTCTACAAAGATTAGAAGTAATAAATTACCTGTATAGCCATGCCGTCCTGAAGCATGTTAGTTTTCCTCCCGATATTGTTGACGTTCTCCGTGAACGTCTGTATGTGACACGTCATGTCTAAGTTGGCAGAGGTCTCCTGAAACTCCAACCCGATGAACCACATCGAGCAGCAGTTGGCTGGAGCCTGCCCAGTGGTTGCACTAACGGGTGCACAGTCGTAGCACTTTGGGTGCACCCGCGCTAATGCCACTGGTTCGTCCATATTAAGTGATTCTGTAACAAATATACACCGTTAGATATATTGCCGTTAAGAGGCCGTGAGCTTGCATTACGAAGCTAAGTGAAATACATTATAGTGAATACTGACCGACTAGATGTCGAATCCTGCTCTCAACGAGCCCGCGCCACTTCAGCTGGTCGTCCTGGCTGGCGGAGGAGGCCAGCACTACCGCGAAATGTTCAAAAGCGTTAAAAAACGCGGGCACCTCAAACAAGCGCTGCCACCCACACCTGCCCTTCATTATCGCTTCAGCCGTGGCCAGTCCTGTGTACAAATACAATATTCATTTAAAATACTTTCCTACAATTACACAACGAAGGCAATCTAGATACAAATGACATTAAGTTTGAAATGTTACTTGTTGGATGATGTACTCACCGATCTTCAATTCCTCTACCATGACGGTCCTGGTGGAACTGGACACGTTAAACGTCGAGTTTTGGTAAGGGTAGGCAGGAGTGACGATGGGCATCACGTGGTCTCGATCTGCCTCGTTTACCTGAAACAAATTACATATACATAAGCACATACACAATTACGTACATCTGTAAGTATTAACGAAGGAAAATAACTATTTTATTTAAGACATAATTATCAAAGAGAAATATCCAATACTCACTCTAGGATCCCACACGGGGAACCCAAGGTCGACATAATCAGGTCGTTTCAGCAGAACTGGTTGCGGCCACTTCCACTGGCTGAAGACGAGGAAGAACTTGTGCACCAATGTCGCAGGCGGTGCGTTGGGGTACAACTGACAGGTCCGGGCTACCAACATGGCCCATGACACACCGCCCAGATAGCCGAGTGCGTTTGAGTATATGCCGTGACCTGTTCAAAATAAATCCATTATTAAATACCGCTAAGACGAAGCTGCACAAAAAATGTATTTTAATTGAAATTAGTTGAGTCACTTACGTTTAGCCCACAGTTTGATGGCGCGTAGTGTGACCCTGAAGGTGTCCACATTAGGCACGAGGCGCAGGATCTCGTCCGTCACTCTGCAGCCGTTCAGTGAGCGCACACACTTCGGGTACATATGTTGCAGCAGTACGTCACCATCGAGGTCCAAGGAATCTGTGCACAAACATTATTCATTATTTCCTGAAGAGGTAAGTAATTTATGTTAACCAATACAAATGGAATTTAACAGACTTTTCTTATAAACTGTGAGAAGATTAAATATCGTACCTGGGATCTTTGGCAGCGGCAGCCTAGCGAACAAAACGTCCATCTCGATGCCATGAAACGACATTTTGATGCACGGTACATAAGCAGCCTCCACCGCCCTCAAATCTTTAACCTGCAAAACAAACAGTAGATATGTTAGTTTTACTATAAAATGTAACATAGTATTGGAATACGTATCTATTACCCAACTGATAAAAGTCGAGCACGCTCAGGTGCGTTATACCAACCTCCGGTTGTGACTGCAAGAGTTTATAAAATGCAGAGAAAAAACTTCTCCTCTGAATATGACGCGGCGCAACGCACAGCGCGTCGATGTCAGCGCCGCGGTTGTGTACCTGTTAAACGATACATATCCATATGTTAATATAAATTCTTTAAAAATAATAAAAGATAAAAAATAAAAGTTCTTAAAAACAAACACTTACCCCTAGCCTGTATGAGCCAAAGCAAAGCACCTTTCCTCCCACAGAACTGGCTACAGCAGGAGGCATGTTCTGTCTAAGAGACTCCTCCCTGATCCACTTCAGAACGAGGTTGTGCAGGGCGCTGATCACTGAGCACCGGTGCTGGGTCTCTTGTTCCGTCTCAAACACCCCAAACGAGCCGAGGTATTCTTGCAGTTGCTCGCTTTTCTCGCTATCCGCGAATGTTGGACCTGTAAACATAATGTAAATTAATACAAATCCTTCACAAAATATTTGAAAGTTTCACTTGAGAACAGGACAACTGAAGATAACTCACCATCGTAAGATATAGCGGAGGTCACCCCGAATGTTTTCGTTCTCTGCTGGTCTATTCCTCCTGCAGGGAAGGGTTTGCGAGTATTCCTGTGCGAATACTTCGACATGTTTCTGAGATTATTTCTAGCTTGACTAATACCACTTGTAGGCATCTCAGCGATCAATAAATAACTCAGGGTTAAGAGTAAGACGTCAGTATCTCCTGGTCACCAGACAACCGTACGTTACCGCGATCCGAAGTAAACTGACTGACCGAGATTCGCTGCTCGTCCTTTAAATAGCGAATCAGGTAATCACATTTACAGTTTTTTACACGATTCAACTTTTGACCCTTTTGTCTAAAATCCCTTTATCTTAATTGCTACCTTACTGGTGCGATCTAAACCTATTGTATTGTATGTATCGGTACCGTGGGACTTTTTATGTAAACAAAAAAGTATTTAAACTGTCAAACACCAAGCGGTCACCGGTGACCGCAACCTATTGTTCTTTAATTGTGTCTATAAATACGGTACTCGACGATAAAGTTCGGAGAATGTGGTGCACAACGATAATGCATTGTGAAGTAATAATAATAATCAATTCTTTATTTCTCCTCACAATTGTGACACTTATTCTAGTTTTACAATTTATATATTATCTAGTTTTTATGGCAATGCGAGTTGCTGGAGTCTGTGTTAGGCGTAAAATACCTGTATTACAAATCTCCAGGTCCCCACCCCACGGAAGAACAGGAAGCTTCTGTGTGATGTATTACATTTTAATTTGCAAAAACATTAAAACCAAGGAATAGGGAAAAAAGAACATAATGTATAAAATATAGAAGTGGAAATAGAGAAGATACAATATGAGTATTCATTTATTTTATTTAATGAACACCTAGTTAAAGTCACAGTGATCCGCTGGATACAGGTCTCTTTCAACCGGCTTATCAAGAAGTCATCAGAGGAGGCCTATGTTCAGCAGTAGATGTCTTGTAGCTCATAATACGATGATAATAATTATAAGCTTTAATTCAAAACTAGACATTAAGTTACATCAATCTAACTGATAAACTAACACATTAGTGATCAGCGTGTCCTGTGACACGTGCGCCTCTTCCAGCTTTTTCCACTCGTCTCTGTCTCTAGCTGTTCTTGATCACGTAGCCGCTCCAACTATTCATATATCGTTCATTCATCTTTTCGTCTGTCTGCCTCTTCTTCTTCTGACTCAATATGTCACGACTCGCTTTGGAATATGATGATAATACGACACACAAAATATACCTACGTATAAGTGAACTTAATCTATACTAATATAATAATATAAAGCTGGAGAGAGTGTTTGTTTAAATGCGCTAATCTCAGGAACTCCTGGTTCGAATTGAAAAATTCTGTTTTTATTGAATAGATCATTTATCGAGGAAGGCTTTAGGCTACATAACATCACGCTGCGAATAATAGGAGCGAAGAAATATTGGAAAATGTGGAAAGAATGGACAAAATTATTCATCTTTGAGGGCTTCCGTTGCGTGCCCTGCGAGAACGGTTCAAGATACCAAAAAATATATATGAAAGAATTATTCTTCTTGAAATGATCCAAAAAATGTCCGCGACAGTATACGTCTATCGTTTAACTCATTAGAACCGTTTTATGGTAATCCAATTTGGTCGAAATTAATGCATTATTAGGAATTATCTATTTGTTAGAGTTGTATTAACATAATAATATTAATCTTTTCTTTATTCAAATAAAGGTATTGTTGATTAACCCTTTTTTTTTAAGGGGGGAAAATCATCGAATGACTGCTCCCGCCTGGGTGAGGCGGGAGGGAGTGTCAGACTCTTACTGACTAAAAACCATCCCGTTCCTTCTCCTGCACGTCGAGCCGGAGCCCCGGTTACCCGTTAGGTTCTCCGCGACTTGATTAACCCTTAAATGCATGATAAACGTATTTAATTGTAAACGTAATTATCTTTGATATCATTTCATTTCAATGAACAACTTAGAAGGAATTACTATTTTAAAATAACTCCGATATAATTTTCAAATGCGCCGCCTGTATGATGTGCAACATTTGTTACTTGCACACAAAGTTACTTTTAATAGGAGACGGGAAACTACCTCATTATGAAAATAAAATTGAAATTGATCGCGATTTTGGAAAAAGAGTGAGTAACACTGAGGATTTAATATCGTAGTTTACCCTGAAATCAGCGAAATCTAGATATATAAAAGAAAGTCGCGTTAGTTACACTATTTATAACTCAAGAACGACTAAATCGATTTGGATGAAAATTGGCGGGGTGGTAGCTTAGAACCAAGAGACGGACATAGGATACTTTTTATGTAATTTTTTTTTACTTTTACCGAAAATCACGAACGGGGACGGGGGGGAAATGGGATTGCGCGTACGAAGTCGCGGCCAGAAGCTAGTAGAAAATAAAGATCATCATCAATGGATGTGTCGAAAGGCAATATTGGCGAGAAACAGTAGCGTGGACGAAATTAACGACCTAAATTTAAATAAACTTCCAGGAGACATAGTTACCTACACATCTATTGATAATATCATCAATCATGAAGATGCGGTCCATTACCCACAGGAGTTTCTTAATTCTTTGAACAGAAGTGACCTTCTCTCATATTCCCTTAAGTTAAAAATAGGTGCCCCAATAATTTTACTTAGAAATCTTAATCCACCAAATTTATGTAACGGGACCCGACTTCAAATCAAATTTCTTCGCAATAACCTGATCGTTGTAATAGTTATGACAATGACTGGTTCCGCAATTGGTCAAACAGTGCTTATACCTCGCATCGTAATGATTCCAAATGATTTACCTTTTGAATTTTAAAAGAATTCAATTTCCCGTTAAGCTATCTTTCGCTGTTACAATTAATAAATCACAGTAGCAAACAGTTTAACACGTAGGAATCGATGTACGTCAAGACTGCTTTTCACACGGCCAACTACATGTCGCGTTGTAAAGATCGGGTTGCACAGAAAACCAATATGTTCTTCTGTCACAAAAAAAAATATAATTTACGTAGAAGTACTTTAAAATATTAATGTTCTTTTAAAAACTTAAAACTAAATTGTCTAAGAAAATAACAAAAATTTCTACGGACATAGTCGTGGGTTTTGGAGGTATTTTGCTTGTATCTGCAATATTACCGCGGTGGTCTTCACGGACAATCGCTATTTTCTCAGAAACACCAATTCAGTTACATATTTTAAATTTAGTGCCCGATAAGGTGCACTATCTCCCTCTCATATACCCGTCTCGCTCACTCACATTGTAAACTCCACCTTGCTTACGCGCCGCTACCATTCAATATGTTCCAGGAATCAGACAGACTTTTTCCTTTTTTTTATCTTTTTAAAAATTGAGAAAGTAAGGAGTGTAAGACTGTGGCTAACACTAATGGAACGTTAATTACATTTTGCCTTTACATACCTATTTTTATTTCCACACCTACTAAAGGTAAATTGTGAACATAAGAAAACCTTCATAGAACTAGTATTCTAGATTTAGACTAGATCTGGGTGTAACGCGACATATAGTTGGCCGTATGAAAAGCAGTATATTCTAATAGAAATCAATGATTTCAATTTAATTTTGGTATGGCGTAGTCTAACGTGGCACCGTGTAGCCGTGTCATATGGCGTAGCAAACGTAGCAGTCTTATATACTACGGCGTAGCGAAATGTAGCACTCTAGTATACTACGGCGTACCTTGATGTAAGTACAATGTAAAAAAATTAAGTTTTATAAACGTTGTCCCACACTAAGATATTCTCGTGTGTCGTGGGTCCGTTTAGAAACATATATATTCGTATACAACTAGATCTGGGATCTGGGAGTCATGACTCCCTCCCAGATCCAGAACAAGAATATTTGGATTGCACAAAGAATTGTTCCGTGAGGGAATCGAACCCGAAACACGTTGCACTACTGCAGTAGTTTGATGTTGTCTTTGTGGCCTATTAAACTTATGTTATAGCCGTATTGACCTCCAATTAACCGGAAGTACTATCAGCGAAATGGATATCACAATGAGTATTCACTTGAATTTACTAAACTTTGATAAAATGAACTGCGTCGGTAATTCTTGTTCTTTGGCGAATTTCCATATTTCGGATTTTGTCGCGCAAAGAAACTCCGAGCATAGCCCTCTCCATCGCACGCTGAGCGAATTTGAGCTTCTCCAGAAGGCCAGAGGTCAGGGACCACGTCTCGGTACGATACGTCATCACATCATCATCGTGATATGAACAATAATGAACAATTCAATTAACATAATTGAAACATTCAAAGTAAGTACACAATTCAAAATATTTCATTTTTAGTACATTTGTTACGAAACAAATGAGTAAAAAATCTATTGCCGCTTGGATCTCGAGTTTTGTCCCTAGCTAAAAAATCTATCTATAGTCAAAATTAATAGCCAATTCCAATCCAATGGTTTTTTTTCAGGGGCTTAAAGTAGCCTATGTAATACAGACCGCATCTACATCTACTACATGTTCCGAATATCATCCCGGTCCCTTCAGTCGTTTAGATTAGATGTGACTGAGTACCTAACAAATTATTGTTACTGTGTATGTAAACACAAACTCACATATTTTCATATTTATAATATCGGTTCAAGCTAATTTCAACCATCGGCCCTATAGTTACAGCGTTAAGTCCACTGCGGGTAACCTATGACTAGGTGTTCATTAAATAAGATAAATGAATTCTCGTATTATATCAAGACTTCTAAATTTTATATATTACTAGCAGCCCGTCCCGATTTCGCACGGGGTAGACAATTATTTATTTTTGGAAATTTTGATTGCTGTAGTGACATAATTACAATAGTTGGACATATGCTACCGCAGAGTTTTTTGGAGACATTGTGATGTTCTTCAATATTGTTGTACATTATTTTGTTCTATCGCTAAAAGTTTCGGCAGCGCATTTGACGAAAGACATTTTAAGACTCTTTTTTCTACACCCTCGGTTACATTGTTCAAATTTTATCAAGAATCCCTAATTTTTTTCAAAATGAAATGTTGCCTATGTCAAATTGGAAGAATGTAGCATTCTATTGGTGAAAGAATTTTTTAAATCGGCCCAGTACTTTATCGCCTATTCATTACAAACATACAAACATACAAAAATACTAATATTATAAAGTATACTAATATTATAAAGAGGAAAGATTTGTTAGATACAAATCTTTCTTTCTCCTATTACTTTGTTTTTATGTCTTTGCGGACTTGCTTGAGACTTGTAATACAGATATTTTACGCCTAACATATTCTCTAGCTCCTCGCATTGCCATAAAAACTAGATTATAAATAAATTAGAATAAATAAAACTAGAATAAGTGGAGAAATAAAAAAATATTATTATTATTACTTCACAAAGCAGTACCGCTGTGCACCACATTCTCCGAACTTTACATAAATACTTTTTTGTTTACATAAAAAGTCCCACGGTACCGATACATACAATACAATAGGTTTATGCCGCACCAGTAAGGTAGCAATTAAGATAAAGGGATTTTAGACAAAAGGGGATTTTATTTTAAGTTGTATTGTGTAAAAAACTGTAAATATGATTACCTAAATATTCGCTATTCGGACGAGGAGCTAACCCCGGTCAGTCAGCCCTAAATGTTACTCACTCTTTCTCCTAAATCGCGATCAATTTCAATTTTATTTAAAATGAGGTACTTCCCGTCTCCTATTAAAAGTAACTTTGAAGGAAACTTTGCACATCATACAGGCGGCGCATATTATTTTAAAATTGTAATACCTTCTAAGTGGTTCATTAGTTATGTTTCTGCCACCGACAGAGGGTGCAAATGAAAACTATAATCATTAAACTAAGTTTATTATAATTAAAATTACATGGTAATTCCTAAAATCTAACTAACCTAAGAGCGAATGCGTTCGATATTAGAACGACACTGCTTTCTTATCTTAAAATTCTTTATTATAAAATTAGTATGAGTTCTTCGATTTCTCTTTGCAGATAGGATGGAGAACGGGTGTTCCTGTCAGACTAAATTTTATCAATTGAAATTGAAATATACCTTTCTGATAGTAGCGATAAGTTTTAGCTGACGAATTGCTGATGTGCAACTTCGATGACGAACATTCTTGCCTGTTGTGGAGATATTCGATCCCTCTTCAAGGTAAACTTTTATTCCTTTGTTCATTACTTAATCGTTCATTAATTATTGCTGTAGTGCCGGCGCTATAGTTTCCTTTTTTTCGGTAATTATATAATTTTTCCTCAATATGGAGTATAAACTTCGGTCCGAGTGCGAAAGGGGTCCGGCAGTGCGCCTTTATGGCCATAGGGAGGAAATTATGATGTCCGTATTGACCATTGATGATGAAGTCCATTACGACGCCGAAGCATGAGTGCGCGCGATGGTCTTCCAATTCATGGATGTCTTCCTGGGTGGTCTACTGCCCGAACACGGATTGTGGGCGACGAAGAGGGGGCACCGCGTATTTAGGCGAATGATTTGGGCCTCGCTCACATGTATCGTTACCACTTGCTTCTGGTTGCCTTGGAGGAGGTGGACATCCCAATGCCGCGCTGGAGTGCAGCTGGTAGTTACTCCACTTAAATTATATTAACTCGTCGAGTACCGGTTTTTTAGACACAATTAAAGAACAATAGGTCGCGGTCACCGGTGACCGCTTGATGTTTGACAGTTTAATGTAGTTTCCTTTCTTTTCCTTAATATCTTCTACTTTTTGATTTCTTAAATCCATTTTCCATATCAATGTCTGGATATCCTCTGCTATGTCTTCACGTAGATTCTTGATATTCGTACGGTGCTTGATAGCGACCCGGGTAGCACGCGATTACAAATATCGATATTAGATCATTTTAAGGCGCTCGCGAACCGGCCCGCGAATATCCTACCGACTGCGCCAGTTATGTTTCTGCCACCGACAGAGGGTGCAAATGAAAACTATAATCATTAAACTAAGTTTATTATAATTAAAATTACATGGTAATTCCTAAAATCTAACTAACCTAAGAGCGAATGCGTTCGATGTTAGAACGACACTGCTTTCTTATCTTAAAATTCTTTATTATAAAATTAGTATGACGGTTTTATTGAGGTTAAATTTAGTGGGGTGAACGATGATGTAGCGATTCGTGGCTGGGCACAAGACGGCGACAAGAGGAGACGACTCAGCAGTTCGAATGTTGCAATACTCCGTAGAACCTTCGTTGCATCAAAATAGGTGTAATGTCCTGATTCAGCAGATCTGGGCCTGGCGACACAGCTGATCACGATGTAGGTACATGTGTCGGCACCGATACGTAACACATTGAAATGAAGTGATGTCAAAGATAACTTTGATTGTGTCGACCTTGGGTTCCCCGTGTGGGAATCCTAGGGTGAGTATTGGATACATCTCTTTGATTATTATGTTTTAAATAAAATAGTTATTTTCATTCTTTAATACTTACAGATGTACGTAATTGTGCATGTGCTTATGTATATGTAATTTGTTTCAGGTAAACGAGGCGGATCGAGACCACGTGATGCCCATCATCACTCCTGCCTACCCTCAGCAAAACTCAACTTTTAACGTGTCCAGTTCCACCAGGTCCGTCATGGTAGAGGAATTAAAGATCGGTGAGTACATCATCCAACGAGTAACATTCCAAACTTAATGTCATTTGTATCTAGATTGCCTTCGTTGTGTAATTGTAAGAAAGTATTTCAAATGAATATTGTATTTGTGCACAGGTCTGGTCACGGCTGAAGCGATAATGAAGGGCAGGTGTGGGTGACAGCACTTGTTCGAGGTGCCCGCGTTTTTTAATACTTTTGAACATTTCGCGGTAGTGCTGGCCTCCTCCGCCAGCGAGGACGACCAGCTGAAGTGGTGCGGGCTCGTTGAGAGCAGGATTCGACATCTAGTCGGTCAGTATTCACTATAAGTCTACTAATATATTTCACTTAGCTTCGTAATGCAAGCTCACGGCCTCTTAACGGCAATATATCTAACGGTGTATATGTGTTACAGAATCACTTCAAAAGGACGAACCAGTGGCATTAGCGCGGGTGCACCCAAAGTGCTACGACTGTGCACCCGTTAGTGCAACCACTGGGCAGGCCCCAGCCAACTGCTGCTCGATGTGGTTCATCGGGTTGGAGTTTGAGAAGACCTCTGTCTACTTAGACATGACGTGTCACATACAGACGTTCACGGAGAACGTTAACAATGTCGGGAGGAAAACCAACATGCTTCAGGACGGCATGGCTATACAGGTAATTTATTACTTCTAAACTTTATACGACATTGGTCCCCCCTAATTAACAAATTAATTAGTCTCCATTTACGTTTCTTCTGCTATTTAAGTTTGTCAGCAGTAAGTAACATTTGATGTTCTGTCAGGTCCGGTATGTGCGTCGAGAGGAGTTGAACCTGTACCTGCCCGACTCCCTGCTGTGCCGCGAGCTCACCTCCCCCGACGCAAAGCTACATCAAAGCTTTGCGCCCCAGGTCGCGCCCGCGCCCCTGCCTGCGCCCCCGGCCTCGCCCGCGCCCCCGTCCGCGCCACTCAACGCCACCAAGCGGCCCGCCGAGGGCGGCGACCACACCGACGTGCCGCTGTGGTCGAGTCCGGAGTTCATCCGGTACGTCGCGACAATGTACACACTCTGAATTTTATTCATTTTAATTGAAAATTGTTAAATAATTTAATATAAACGAGGCGGAACGAGATCACGTGATGCCCATCATTACTCCTGCCTACCCTCAGCAAAACTCTACATTTAAGGTGTCCGTTTCCACCAAGTCCGTCATGATAGAAGAATTAATGATTGGTAAGTACATCATCATACTGATGGGATGGAATCTGGTATCAACATCAACGGCGAGTATACCACACACCTCCGGTTTGCCGACGACATTGTGGTCATGGCAGAATCGCTGGAGGATCTGAGCACAATGTTCAATGACCTCTGTAGAGTTTTTAAACAGGTAGGGCTCCGAATGAACATGGACAAGACGAAAATCATGTCGAATGCTCATGTTACGCCTTACCCGATATCAGTTGGGAGCTCTACCCTCGAAATTGTTGACGAATATGTACACCTGGGACAAGTGATCCAGCTTTGTAGGTCCAATTTCGAGAAGGAGGTCAATCGTCGAATCCAACATACCTCAGTGCCTCAAGACAAAAGTCTAAAATCAGTGTGTGTTACCAGTGATGAACTATGGAACTGAAACGTGGTCTCTCACTGTGGACCTTATAAAAAAGCTCAACGTCGCTCAGCACGCTATGGAAAGGGCTATGCACGGGATCTCTTTGCGAGATCGGATAAAAGACGAGGAAATCTCCAAACGAACAAGGGTCGCCGATATAGCCCAGCGGATTTGCAAGTTGAAGTGGCAGCGGGCAGAGCACATAGCGCGGAGAATCAACGGCCGCTGGGGTAGAAAGGTTCTTGAATGGAGGCCACGTACCGGCAAGCGCAGCGTAGGACGTCCATCCGCTAGGTGGACAGCCGACCTGATCAAGGTCGCAGGAAGCCGCTGGATGCAGGTCGCTTCCAACCAGCCTATCTGGAAGGCAGTGGGGGGAGGTCTATCCACAAAATTGAAAAGTTTCTGCGAGCTGTAAACGGTCAACGGACGAAGCAAAAATTGAATTTAAATCTTTAAGCCAGGGGATAATAATTCTTGTTATATTTATCAAATAAAACACCGTAAGCATAAAGCTCAGCATAAAGACGACGACAACTTCCTCCACAAACAAAAAAATATTACAAAAATCTTTACTAAGTTTGTTACTTTAATGTAAGATAGACTAACCAGTAGTATAATTTATGTCAATAAGCCTAATTTAATGACGAGTTTAAGCTTAAGTAACTAAAATTTAAATTATTATAGTTCCTTTGTTTACACCTTCCTCCTACCTACATTATTAATAAATTAAATTCATCATCATACTACATTTAAATAATAATTTTCTCTTTTGTTTTCTTATACCATATTACACCAATTTTCCTCACTTCAAGTCATCTTCCCTGTCTTTTTGCTGTTTTTTTTTTCTTCTATTTCAAAGTATTTCATCCCTGTCAGTATGATGACGAGATCTAAGGAAATGGAATGCAAACTAAGAGCAGCGCTGAAGGAGCTGGAGTCATCAAAGCACCTGTGCAACCAACTGCTGCAGGAACGGGACGATAGTAAAGTGGAAGTGACAAACATTATATATAAAAACAGTAAACTTAAAAATGAATTAGCTGAATTACATATGTGTCACACAGATCTACTACGACAACATAGTCAGTGAATTAAACAAGTCACTACATTCCAGCTGTGTAGCGGCACTCATGAACATGCTCTAACAAAAATAACACAACTAGGGCATAAACTGAGAGAGGCCCACAATACTATACGTAGACTAGAGGCTGGTAAACAATCTGTTCAATTAGTGAACACTCGGAGTCTGTACGATGAGTTGGTTGGGAGTGGATCTGGTGACGTGTGTGAGCCAGCCGTTACAATAGACTTGACTGGTAATAATAAAATCACGGCATGTCCTTATTAAGTAGTCACAACAAAATTAAAAAAACATCAAGTTAAATAAAACAATTAAGAAAATTAAAAAGAAGCAAAATCTTTCAAAATTAAATTTAAAGTAAAGGAAACAAAAAGTTAATTTAATTAGTGAATTAAATTCTTGCTCTGGTGAATTAGAACAAAGTAGCGCCATTTATGAATTGGACACTCAAGCTCTGCGAAAAGAGCTCTTGGAAAGAGAAATGTTTTTAAATCAGATGTTCCAAAAGTATGAATCCGCTCAATCTGAAATTAATAAACACATGATTGAGGCGGGTAAGCTAGTAGACCTAGTAACTTATAGTGCTGAGAGATATGAGTCTCTAGCAAATAACCTTGCTTGTAGCTGTACCCACACCATGACTCCGGAGCCGGAGCATAATATATCTATACATATAGTACCTCAACCAACTGTAAACAACAATGCTTGTGTGTTCACTGACTCAATAGGAGCAGGTATTGGGTCACTTATCTCAAATTGCCTATAGTGTAACTAATAACTGTTTTCATAATATAAAATTTAGCCCGATGATACAAAAAATACAAAAACAATGTATCACAGTAAACCAGCCAGCAGTATTGTTGATGGGAGATAGTACTAGAGTAAAAAAGCGTGACAAAGTGGATGGTATCAGCACCTTATTGAAATTGGATATCAGGGTGATATTATGTGCTTTCCCATATTCTGACACTTTGTCAGAATCACAAAATAAACATATTCAATATCTGAATAATTTAATATTCATGCTGACATGTTGTCATAAAGACAAATTAATATTTTTTGACGCTAACAAATTTGTTAGTGGTTTTAAATTGACCAAGGAATACATGTATATTCCTAAGAAATGTAAAGTTTTACTTGCTAGTTTGCTAGCAAATAGTATTAATTTAGTTTGAGTGACAAATCTATATTATCTAGACAATCTAATAATATAGAGATTGACTATAAATGTGGGTAGTACTCTGGCTAACCACGATACCAGATATGTATATTGTCCCAGGTGCAGATCTGCTTCAAACTCTTTAGGAGCATGAAGACAACCTAACTTTCCAATTTGTTTTAAATGCGGAAGAAAAGAGGTCAAATTTCCAGAATGTCCTAATAGTTATTCTAAGACTTCAAAAAAACTAGGTGATTTTTTTTTAAACTGTCAAATACCAAGCGGTCACCGGTGACCGCGACCCATTGTTCTTTAATTGTGTCTATAAAACCGGTACTCGACGAGTTAAGGGTGGAAAATCATCGAATGGCTACTCCCGCCTGGGTGAGGCGGGAGGGAGTGTCAGAATCTTACTGACTAAAAACCACCCCGTTCCTTCTCCTGCAAGTCGAGCCGGAGCCCCGGTAACCTGTTAAGTTCTCCGCTACAAAAACATATTTTAATAAAACCGAGTGGAACAATTGGCTTCAAACCGTCACCAAACATTTTAGCTTTTATTCTGTCTCATCAATCCGCAACACTAATAATGATTACCTTCGACCTTATGTCTCGGTTTCTGTTAATGATAAAAAGCTAATCGGCATTCTAGATACAGGTTCCAGTGTCACTGTAATGGGGAATAATTATCATAAAAAGTTAAGTGAAGGAATATTTGTCAACCTTTTACTTTCGTTGCTGCGGGTGTACAAATACTTGAATGTATAGGCTCATTACCCTTTACTTTTAATAATCAAACATAATTTAAATGTTTACATCGTATCAGAAATAAAAAAAAATAATTCTGGCCATGGATTTTTGGGGTAAATTCTGTTTATTTCCCCACAACCTTAATTCTATCTTATTTTTAAATCCATTGGACGCTCAGTTAGCAGAACTGAATTCGGACTTTGAACAATTGATCGACGACATTGTCATTGTTTCATCTTCTTTCAAACAACACATCTCTCTTATACTTCTTTTCTTTGTTTTTAATGTTAAAATAGAATTCCTTTAAACAAAAAAAAGTACATTGTTTGTCAAAAACATTACAATAAAAATAACGGTAACATTCAGCACTCAATACACAAAATAACAATAATCTACAACAGTCTATTAGATCCTCACATTTTATGTGGCTCCTTTATATAACTTATATTATAATCTATAAATTCATGTGGCGTTCATGAATATGAATAAAAAAATAAAAGCACCGATCAAAGAGAACCTTTGAATTGAAATTCGAAAATTTTATTCCACCTGGAACTTTATTATGTAACTAGCTGTTTCTCGCGATTTCTTCCACGTAGAATATGAGTATTAAAACAAAATTTGTTTTTGTTACAATTTGCCAAAATAAAAATAGCCTATGTTGCTCCTTAGTACATTACCTGCCAGTCCCATTACAATCGGTCCAGCCATAAGAAATTAGCCAGTATGAACACAGACAATAATTTAAAAAAATGGTATTTCTGTATAGGTATCGTATGTATATTCTTATGCATGTAGTAAATTGTATGGGACAGAAGGTAAAATGTGACATTATAAAGGAAATTGTATTTGACTACTATGACACTATGATTACAATCAATCTGATTTCCGGAATTTTGAGAAATATTATGTGTCTTGTCCTAAGCATTAGACTACGATCTTTATAATACATTTATCAATTCCTATTATGATGGAATGCGCGATTCCTCTATGAATCTTCTTACCTCATTCTTAAGTAGTCTAAGAATTTATGAACTTGAAGTTAACGAAAAACTGTCACCCAGACCCCAGTTGAAATGGGTGTTCCACAAGGACTGATACTAGGCCCGTTCTTGTTTCTTATTTATATTATTGTCTTGCCTAATTTGAGATAGTAATATTTAAAGTTATACGTTGCCTTTTATTTTCTCATTTAATTTAAATTGTTACGTTTGGTTATAAGCACGGTGCCATGCCGTACCGTAGCAGACATATCGAGATTGAGTGTTGCACAGCGCGTCCACATCCGCCTCTGAGGCGGAGCTTGGCGTGCGCAGAGGCGGGGCTCACAAGGCGTGGCCATCGAGGCAGGTAAAATAATCATTTGGGTTGTACATTTTCAACAAAGCATTGTTACTTTAACAAAGAACTTTAAATAAGATGATTACAATGACCAAAACAATTATAATTGTTGAAACAAAGTTAAGTATTTTTTTTAGTTTAAATAAAATTGTACACTTTTATTTATATTTCAATAGAAAATTGTTCAATAATTTAATATAAACGAGGCGGATCGAGATCACGTGATGCCCATCATCACTCCTGTCTACCCTCAGCAAAACTCTACGTTTAACGTGTCCGCTTCCACCAGGTCCGTCATGGTAGAGGAATTAAAGATTGGTGAGTACATCATCCAACAAGTAACACTTCAAACTTAATGTTATTTGTATCTTGATCGCCTTCATTGTGTAATTGTAGGAAAGTATTTCAAATGAATATTGTATTTGTACACAGGTCTGGCCACCACTGAAGACATAGTGAAGGGCAGGTGTGGGTGGCAGCGAATTGAGGTGCCTGTGATTTTTAATATACTTAAACATTTCGCGGTAGTGCTGGCTTCCTTAAGCCTTTGGCCAGCCAGGCCGACCACCTGAAGTGGTGCGGGCTCGTTGAGAGCAGGATTCGACATCTAGTCGGTCAGTATTCACTATAAGTCTACTAATACCTATATTTCACTTAGCTTCGTAATGCAAGCTCACGGCCTTTTAACGGCAATATATCTAACGGTGTATATTTGTTACAGAATCACTTAATATGGACGAACCAGTGGCATTAGCGCGGGTGCACCCAAAGTGCTACAACTGTCCACCCGTTAGTGCAACCACTGGGCAGGCCCCAGCCAACTGCTGCTCAATGTGGTTCATCGAATTGGAGTTTCCAAAGCCAGTGACAACTGACTGGTGATGACACTGTACACATATGCCCCTTCAAATCACAAAATAAATTTAAAAAGTATATAAAAAGTAATAAAAACCATAGAACGAACTCAGAAATCACTTAAAAACATAAATTAAGAAAAGTGAACATGAGTCTAAGAAAAGATAAAATTAATTTAATTAGAGATCTTCAATCTTGCACCACTGAGCTTGACCGCTGTAGATTAATGTATGACTCAAACATAACAACCCTTCATAATGATTTAATAACAAAGGAAGGTATGTTGAGGGAGATATTTGAGAAATACAAATATTCCCAACAACAGTTGAGTGAGCACCTGCTTGTGGCCTCTGAGCTGATGGATTTGGTGAAGAACAACGCAGAAAGGTATGAATCCTTAACAAATAACCTAGAATGCAGTTGTGTGAATCAACCTCAGACCCCGGAGACTTCACTTTTGCTACCTACTCAAGTTGCAATAAATACCCAACCAAATAATACAGCAAATTATAAAACACATGTCTACAGTGATGAGTTAGGTTCTGGATTTGGCCAAATGCTGTATGGTCATCTTAATCAAAGTTTTATTAACAACAGTTACTACAACATGAGTTATAAAAATATTATTAAACAAATAACTCATGCAGATTTAAATAAAAAGTCAGTTTTAGTTTTAATGTTAGGTAACAGCTTAGGAGTAACAAGAGGGGACATTGTGAACGGTGTGGACACCTTGTTGAACTTGAACATAGGGAAGATAATATTGTGTGCCTTCCCATATTCTAATACTTTATCATGTTCTGAAAACAAATACATAGGTGTAGTAAATAATACACTACACCAAATGACATGTCACAATGACAGACTTTTATAAATAAATAAATTTATTAGTACTTTTGTTTTTACAAAGAAAGGTGTACACCTTTCAAAAAAATGTCGACAAAAAATTGCTATGCTGATAGCATATTGTTAGCAGTTCCCCCACTGTCTACCCACCTTACCTATATAATCGGGTGACAGTCCTTTTTGCAACGGCCCCTTTTTGCTCGCCGGCTGTCCACCTATATACATCTAAGTTACGATCATATTGTTGATTTGTCAGCTTTCACGTGAGTCATTTTGTGGGTGTTAATTACTAATCACTCTATAAGTGCATTCTGTTATCCTATGTGTTGATTGTTTGAAGTTTGGTTACCTTACTCTTTTAGTTGAATATTAATGTTAAAAATAACGGTTAGTCTTACTACAATTGTTGTTTTTTTAACTTTATTGTGCTTCTGCATTTTATAATATAATATTAACACTGTTATAACTTGTATAACAGAAAATAGTTTTAAGGACGAATCTGTGTTGTCTAGAGTGTCTAACAGCACAGAGGCACATTTTAATTTAAGTTTAAACTAGATTTTAAGACAACAGAACATACCTTCATAAATCATATAAATAATAAGGTATATTCTGGCAAGGAAAAAGCACAGAACAATTATACACAGGGGCAGCACAATCTACAATTTACATTAACATTTTTTTATATTAACTTGGGCTGCTCCTCAAAAGTCTTCGAATTAGAGATGTTTCTGGAAAAGACTAAATTTGATGTAATTTGTCTATCAGAACATTGGTTTAAGGAGGACCAACTAATATCTTTACATTTAGATAATTACAATGTAGTTAGTAATTTCCGTAGAAAGCATATGCTACATGGTGGGTCCTTAATATTAATAAAAAATAGTATTAAATCAAAAGGAAGGAAAGATATTGTAGCACTGTCAGTTGAACACACCATTGAGTTGTCCTGTGTTGAGCTAGATAGACATGTTATTGTCTGTGTGTATAGGCTACCTAACTATTAAGATATAAGATTTTGGTGTTTTCGGTGGAAAAAGGTGCACCGAAATCAATTTTAAAACCACTGAAATCAATTAATAGATGTTAATTATCGGAGACACAATATTATTGCCTGAAAGGATTAGTGCCGTAAGAGATGCTTGATGCCGGGGCCGGCAGATCAGATCTCTGGAGGATGATCAGAGGCAGCTGGAGGATGACATTGCGAGAGTACGGAGGACGCAGGCAGACACGTGAATAGCGATCGTATATTTGCGATGTTTACACTGAATGCAACATACAACACGAAGATAAAGAAATAATTAAGTTTCTTCAATGCAATTTGAGTGTCGACGCGAGTAGACGTGTTTCAAATAGCTCCGTGTTTAAAATTAAGAAAATAATGTTTACACTGATTTAAAGTGGATTCTGACTATGTAATAGGGTTAAGAAACCAGTGATAAATGCTGAGTGATAAACTAATAGAATAATAATATAACATAGTGACGTAAAAGTGGATTAAAATTGAATCGTAAATCGTCAAGTTGTGAAAGTGTAATTAAAATTGTTCAAACAGTTATCCTAAATAAATAATGCTTAAATTGTGGTGTACACTGTAAATACTACATAAAAAAGTGATAAACCGCTTAACTATGTGGAAAAAAAACTTAAGTGATAAAAAACAGTGATTGTAAACACAAAGGAAATTCAAAATTAATCCGTTGAGACCTGACACAAGTATTAATAGCCTGCTGCTAGTTGCTTTATATTTCATCTAATTTTGTAATGTTTACATGGCAGAGTGGCAACTGCATACGCTTTAAGTGACGAGCGCGCTGCGTTCGAACCCCGCTATATGCATTTGGCTTTTTGGAAGTTTTTGTGTTTGCATGTTTCACTAATATAGTATTAAATTAATAGTTTTAATACAAAAATGAATTTCTTCGAAAATATCACATTACGCCGAACTCGTACAAAATCATTGTCAGAGAAGACCATAGATATATAACATAGATGTGTGACTATTGTCTACGGGTAGAATTTAAGATCCATCTCGACGGTAAATTCATAAACATACTGTTGTTTCTTTTTTACTTATGTTTCTTTGTTTATGCAGAAAGAGACAACACATTATTGTTATTCTGGCAATAATTTTTTGACGTCATCAAAAATACCTAGTCCTGCCGAATTCGCCATCTTGGTCTCTGTTATCAGTGCATGTCAGTGGTACATCAGCTGTCAAAGCATTGGTCAATAATATTTTATTACGAAAATTTTTAGAATTCCTGTTATTTTTGTGCGTGGTAAACAAAGAAATTATTGGTTAGTGAGAAGAACTATGCCCGGGTGTAGTGATAATGGATGTAGCACTAAAAATATCACTAAATCGGCAGGTGTAACATTACATCGGTAAGTACTGTTATTTTTCATTAAAATATCTCTGTTTTTTAAACTATTCAAGTGAGCTTGCTGCAAGTTGACTAAATACAATACTTTTCTAACTAATGCAGTGCTTATTTTCATTAATTTTAGTTGAAATACGTCTAAAAATTTTTTCATTGAAAAATAGTGATGTACATGTTTGTTCCCGTATCGATAATTTTATCGTTCATATTAATAAATGCTTCAAAAGTAGAACAAAAACTATACTAAATTCTGAATGATAAAGTGCATTAATTTGACATAATGACAAAATGCAAAAAACATTAAATATGTACTCGTCAAAAATTTCATTTTATCGACAATATTCCACCATAATCAATACCTACGTAATGTTATAAATAATACAAAACATGAATAATTTTTGTACAATATAAGATACGGAAAAATACTTGTGGGAAAAGCATTTATTTCTAAATTGTATTTTTATCAAATACCGCTGGAGAGACTCCAATGAAGCAAACAAATGAAATATAACTCCTCCGCTATCTATCACTATCATTGCAATGTACAAACATTTTCATTCAGACCTTATTACAGTACCTTTAGAATCTATAGGGATAATCTATGTTCGATTGAATCAAGTAAGTTAAATTATACTATTTATGTTGCAGCCTCTAGCCAGATCAGTGCATGAAAATGAACTTGGAACCAGTTCTGGAGTCGTCTCGAAAGACGGTTTTGCAGATTACATTACAGGGAAACAGTACGAAAAATACAAAGATATTGTAACTATATTATAAATCTTGATTTTATGAATACTTTGAAACAGTCTTATTTTTCAACCCTCAAAAATTACTTAACCTTAAGTATGTAAATGTTGACCAGTTGATGGTAAATCCTTTTCATAAATTACGATACATATGTATCGTGAAAGGTATAATGTGAATGTATGGACACGATCGACCGGAGTAATAGTGCACGCAGTAACTACTAAATATATTTCGCTAATATTTTTAGTAATGTTTAGTAGCTAGATAAAAATCAAATCCAGATGAATCATAAAATAATGATATTTTATCGATAAATCAACTAAAACCAATACCAAAATATCGATACTTCTACAGTTTCAATAGTCACATCCCTAGTTCTATCCGCCATTGCGAATGACCAAGTGAAGTTTAGGTAGGCACGTTTTTTTCGTAGGTGCTTCACATCCATAGTCTTATCATATCAGTGGAGAAGACAGAGAATGACATTAGTTATAGCGATGCAAAACTAGATGGCACCACTAGTAGCATGCCGGACATATCGGATGACGAGGACAGCGATAAAATACAAGATCTCCAGCGGGAAGTGGAAGAACTAAAACTACAACTCGCGGCAGCCCATAACGAAATAAACAACTTATCAATGGAAAATACCGAGTTAAAGCAGACCATCCATACCTTAAATAATAAATATCAACTGGTGAAGGGAGCAACAAAAAAACTGTCAAGTGAAATTGGAACGCCTAGAAAGAATGTTAGATTACCGACTCCTAACAAGGAACACCGATCTGCAACTCACCTGGAAACATTGCGACATAGTAAAAAACGACCGATAAGTAGTAAAGTGAAAACGACATTACATTTTGATAAAAAAACTGTAGAAACAAAAAGTTCACAGGAACACAAAGAGGGCTCGTCTAAACACAAAGTTGAAAGAAACAAATTATGTACTATTAGTAGTAATAAAACTAACAAAGTCTTACCAATAGCTCAGGCCACCTTTCCCAACCAGCAGATATGTCATTATATCACAACTAACTGTGGAATTACTACTCTTGTAAATAACTTAGACTCAAAACTGAATAATTATACAATGAAAGACTACTGTGTAATATTTATAGGAAGTGAGGATTTCGAAACAACGAATAATTATTCAGAAATAATCTCGAATATCAGGGAAAAACTGTTAATGTTATCACACACCAATATAATTTTATGTTTACCCACTTATAGATGCAATAATTACTCCAATATGTTCAACTGGAGAATCGAAATGTTTAATAGTTTGTTATATCATGACATACAGATTTATAATTATGCAGTAATATTTGACTCTAATTTAAACTTGTCATACGATTATACAATGTTCTCATATAAAAATGGTCAATTAAATAATTATGGAATGAGAAATATTTTTGACAATTTGAAGCATCAGCTTCTAGATTCTGACATTTCATACAATGTATTTACTGAAACTGAAACGCCTCATTCCTGCTCTAAAACCGATACTAGTGACCTGTTTTTTCTCGAATAAATATCTAAATATATTACATCAAAATATTGCTTGTTTGTTAAGAAAATGCGATGTTCTCACTGTTTGTTTAGACCAATTACTTTCAGAAAAAAATCTATCTGTGGATGTAATCTGTATTACTGAGCATTTTGTTATGAAAGGTTTTGAGGACCAATTGTATCTAGCAAATTATTGCTTAGCTGCGTATTATGGGAGAAATGACATAAAAAGGGGTGGAGCATGTATCCTTGTCAAAAAGGGGTATCAATGGAAGGAACTGCCTGGAATTGCTAAGATGTCACTGTCAGGCGTTCTTGAATGTTGTGCAATTGAACTTACTCAATATAAGGTAATAATTGTTTGTGTATACAGAGTGCCGAATGTTAGTAACTTTCAAGATTGCCTAGATAAGTTAGAAACTATACTTTTAGAGATCTCTAAATCACAAAAGAAAATTGTAATTGCAGGTGATTTTAATATTGACATGCTTAAATCCAATAACCAATCAACCTTATTTGAATGTTTGCTCCTAAATTTTGACTTGAGATTGGCAATAAAACAACCGACTCGTATGGCTAGCATGACATGCATAGACAACTTTGCACACAATTTCAATAAGTCAAGTAAGGCAGCTGTATTTGATTTTGCGTTGTCTGATCACACTGCTCAGCTCTTACAATGTCCAGTCTATAAAGTCTTTGCGGGAAAATGTTGATATATTACTCGGCGAGATTATGACAAAGAAAATATTAATAAGTTTAAGGAATGTTTAAGTAATATATCCTTTTCAGAAATTTATGACATGACTGACCCAAATGAAGCTTACAATGCTTTTATTGACACTTTTAAATTAATGTATGACTTATGTTTCCCAACTATAATAAATAAACAAAGTACTACTAAAACACCTAAATGGCTTTCCCGTGGTGTTAAACTATGTAGTAGGAAGAAAAGATCTCTTTTATGGCAACTCAGACTAAACCCCAATCAAGTAAATAAATTGACTTATCTGAACTACTCCAAATTGTATAAGAAAATTATTAATCTTACACAACAGGCTCAAAATAATTACAAGATACACCAATCAGATAATAAATCTAAAACTACTTGGCAAATCATAAACCAAACAAAACATAATATCCCTAAACAATACATATATTCCATTAAGGTGGATGCCTAGTTAGACCTCGCCATACATTTTTCAGGTGCGGAAATCTTCGTAAATAAACAGTTTCTGCAGAAGAAAAGGAACTATAATGAGACTTTATAATGTATTATGTTTGTGTATAGCCCAAATTTTATTAAAAAATTGTATTTCTAGTAGAATTAGACCGAATAAAAAACGATAAGTCTTTGCATGTGTGAGTGACCTGAATCGCGCCATCTGATAGAAATTTATAGAACCACCGAGAAATTTGGTTGCTGTTGTGTTCCGAGTTTACAATTGGTAAACATTCATAATAGATGGCGCTGTCCGATAATTCGAACAAGCATCAATGTGACGTGACGCGTGCGGGAATGCGACGTTGCCGTTCAAGAAGCAGCGCGTGCGCTGTTGCCATTCCGTCCATGCGTGATGTCTTGAATCTTGACAACTTGCGAATCATTTCCAGAATATTGTGTTTCTAGCAAGTTAGCACCGGGCGCGCGGGCTTACCCACGGAGTTAACATTAACGATTGATAAAATGTTTTTTATAATGGGATGAGAATTAATGCTTTACATAAAGTGAAAAAAATATCTCTGCGATGTGTCCTTGGTCTGGTGAGGACCTGCGTCAACCGATAGGTCAGGACGCCGTGATTGCAGCCTGCCTGTACTAGTACACACTAACATTCCTTGACTGCAGATTCAAAAATCTTTGTAATGTATGTAAGTAGATACTGATAACACATTTTCTGATACTCTTAGGTACTAATCCATTGGTTTGGGTTGAATAAAATCAGAGAATAGAATTTGATGTATAAGTAAGTTATAAATCAGGTGATTAGCGAAGCTACCTACACAATAATGAAACGTAGGTACTACGTACATCTATTGATTAAATCATATTTAAATCATGTGAAACCAGCAACATTAGTGAATATACAGACAAACCATTTAAATTTTTCTTAATTGCTTATTTTACTAGTATTATTAGCATGTATACACATACACAAAGTGCGTCAAGCAGGGTTGCCAACTTTATTTTTTTGGAAGATTGTACCATACATTTTAAAAGATCGTACTTTGAATTAAAAAATAAATGGCAATAGAATGTGGTATTACTATAACTTCAACGCAAAATTTAACCTTTTGGTATAATATTTAAGAATCCGTACACCAATTTAGCAACGAAACTTTACTACGAGCTTTATTTACTAAAGAAAAGGTGCTCGGAAGAGACTTTGTCATGAAATCCACACGAAACAATAAACACCAGTATCATTACAACTTAAACGGGATATTTACCATGTTTATTATTACTTAAAAAAAATATATTAATAAATACTATTACATATAACAACAAGTACGGATACTTGTATTATAATGTTTCTTAATGCTTCTTACTCGAATTTTCTTGATTATTAAAGATTCAAATTAAAAGATGTTTTATTTCACACTGAAGAATGTTAGCACAGTATTTTAGCATAGTTTTATAGTATTTAGAATAATTTTGACATTTTAATTCAGTAGCAGTCTCCCAGATTTTGTATTAGTCGTGTTGGCAATTGGCAACACTGCTTAATAGAACTTGACTGCACTTGACAACTTGATGGTGGTGTTAGATTAGATCTGCTATTACAAATTTCTTGAAACATTTCATAAATAAGATACATTTGATGTTGAGATTGAATTGCAACTGAACTGCCTAAAATGAACCCGACTAATAAACTTGCGTGTATACGACATACTATGTATTCAGGGCCGCAAAATTCAAGGAAAAAGGTGCAAGCCACATTCATAAGACATCATGAAAGTTCTTTTAGTGATCTATAGTGAAGAAATCAGATTACTATAGGATTTCAAATCAGATTTACGTGAGTGAAGTTTATTTGATACTCATTGGTTTATGTTCTAGAAAAGGTCGTTTGCTCGATAAGGTTAGTACCTATTATGTATTGAGAAAGTTTTAACAAATTGGCAGAATAATGATTGTCACTTTGTTCATTTTAGGTATGCAAACGTCGTATTGCCACGGTCAGAGCGTAGCAAAGGGTGTGCAAGGAGTTTAGGACTTTATTTTTAATTTTCATCAAGAATGAAAATTCTTATAAATGGCTAGTTTTTCATTTTCACTGATTAGTATACCTAATAATAAAGCGAAAATCATTTGGACACCTTTTATCTAGGCCTTATGAGGGTCACAGTTCTAACCTAACCTAACCAAATGTGTTGGGGTGCCCAAAAAGTGTTTTACATACTCCCCCAACTGACCTTTAGGGCTCAATTTCAGGCGAACCTGAAGCCTTTTATCTAGATAAAAAGTGCCCAGACAATAGTCATCTTATTTTTAGGTATACTAAACGATAGAAATGAAAAACCGAGCCACTTATAAGAATTATCATTTTTGATGAAAAAATAATTAAAAGTCCTAAACTCCTTGCACACCCTTTGCTACACTCCAACCAATGCCACACCATGTCACAATCATGTGAAATGCATTCTCTATAAAAATAATATTTGTACTAAAGATATGATGTATGGAAAACAAAATGAACATGTTGCATAGAGCATGTTTATGCAATAATATGGCAAATAGTCAGGCCATCAGGACTTTTCATTAATGAAGAATCTGGATTCTTAGTAGCTAGCCCTGATGGTAAAATTATTCGATTTTTTTTCGATTCGATTCGAGATTTTTTTTTTTTTCTTTCGCGGGTAGTCGCCAAGTTAACAGCAGCTTGAATTGGCCTTATATTAATTAATTAAGTAAAATTAGTAATATTTATTATATTTACATTTTAATGAGTACAATCCATTAGTAGTTGGTTCCACCTGCCAGACTAGTGTTTTCAACCTATTACAACAGCATTACACTTATTTACTTTACTGTCTATTTGCACTATCACTTGCACTTGGATCTGTAACATGGAGGTAAAGGCACTTCAACTCTCAGTGACCGATATGAGTGCTTGCTTGCTCCAGCGGATGGCTAGCTTCGAAGAAGAACTGAAGAAAAGCCCTGAGTTAGGAGGCAACCCTAGTAACGGACTGTCAGCGAGATTTTCAGCGTTCCGTTCCTTTGCTATTCAGGCAATATACTCCCTTCAGCAACAGGTGAACATCTTGGTCCAAAGCTCAGACACTACAGAAATGCGCAGACGAAGGAAAATTCTGCTTGTGCACGGTGTGGCTGACTCGGAGGCTAAAGAGGAGGATACTGCAAAAGTTTTGGTAAAGGTTGTCAGGGAGCATCTCAGCATTGATTTACAGCCATCCGATATCAAGAGGTGCCATAGGATGGGACGTACAACACGAAAGGCCCGTCCTATTCTCGTCAAACTTCACAGTGTGGTTCTCCGAGATAGCATTTGGCATGATAAAACCAAATTAAAAGGTACGGGAATAACTATCTCGGAGTTCTTGACCAAGACCCGACACTCTGTATTTATGTCGGCGCGAGACAGATTCGGAGTGAGTCAGTGTTGGACGAGGAGGGGCACCGTGTTCGTCCTGGACTCGAGGGGCATTCGGCACCGTGTATCGACTGTGGATGACCTCGACAAAATCGAGCCCCAACCTGACGGCAGCGGCGTGCAGCAGCAGACATCGGGGCAGTCCGGGCAAAGCGGTGCTAGACCGGCTGATGCGGCTGCTGCAAAAGTGGTTGCGCCCAAGGGTAAGCGCGCTGCAGCTCGGAAGTAGGTAGTACACAGTTGGGTGTTTTCCTTGTTGTGGGTAGTCCGGGTAAGTACTAACTTTAAAACTCATACTTTTCCTTATAACGTATTGTTGTCGAATCACCTTCATTTTTGCCTAAAACAAATAATTTCTACTAAATATATACGTTCTTTGTTCTCATCAATGTTAGTTAAGTCATAATAAGAAGCTGTCACTGTCATTTCTGTCATTATTAAATCATGTGTCATTGCTACATCTATGGTCATTTCATGTCTTTGGTTTTTATTCATTTATTTTTATTTGTTGCAACGTTTCGTTACACGTAGCTGCATGTTTATGCCATGCTTTTGTTTGTGTTGCTTTTTTCCTTTTGCTTTCCCTTCTCTGCTTTTATTATAATTACAATAGCTACCGAACCCTGGACTGCCTACTTGTATTATTTTTTATGCTTTTGTTTTGTTGCTTGCTGCTTTATTGTAATTTGTTTTGTTACTGCCTGTGTAATTTTTGTTCTTTGTTTTGTACTGTATTAGAAATACTTCTTGCAGATTAACTGGCAGGTGGAAACCTGTAAAATTGCACTTAAGTTTTTATTTTTATTTATTATTATTACTCATTATATATATACATTATATTTTTTTTATTTTTACTGCATTACACTTTACTCACACCCATGCTGAATTCTAGTTTTAACAATGACTCAGATTCTTTTTCATCTTTAACTCGTGACGACGAAAGCTTCTGTAGTATTCCGTCTTTAACTGATACACTGGTTTCCGTATTTTCTGATGCATCGCGTAACTTCAATGTAGTCCACATCAATGCTCAGAGTATTCCGGCTCATTACACTGATATGCTGGCAACTTTCGATTGTAAAAACATTCATGCAATTCTTGTGTCTGAATCATGGTTGAAACCTTGTCTCCCATCTTCCGCTTACTCTCTTCCTGGTTTTAATCTAGTAAGGAATGATCGTGCGTTTGGGGGCGGGGGCGGTGTGGCCATTTATCTCCGAAACTATCTCTCCTTTACAGTCTTAAGTATGTCCGCACAGCCCCCGCCAACGAATGCTGGTGAGCACCTTTTTCTGGAGGTGGAACTTCACCACACTAAGGTCCTTCTTGGCGTCTATTACTGTCCTTCTCTTCGTATTAACTTCTTTTCCTCCTTCGAACTACTCTTGGAAGCGTTGACTCCCACATATGAGCACTGTATTATAATGGGGGACTTCAATACTTGTCTCCTTAAAAATGATACACGTTCCACATCTCTAACTCATGTCATTAACTCGGTGAATCTTTCTTACCTTGACCTTGGCCCAACCCACCACTTCCCTCACTCTGTTCCTTCACTTCTTGATCTAATTTTAGTTTCTTCCCCTCATCTCGTTGCTAAACATGGGCAGTGTTCAGCTGACGCTTTCTCATACCATGATTTAATCTACTCTTCCTATAAAATTCGTCCCCTAAGCATAAGTCGAAAACACTCTATCGTCGCAATTTTGAGGGTATGAATTTGGAGCGCCTTAGGGAAGATGCTGGCAACATTGACTGGACGCCCCTGGTCGAATCTACGTCGGTTGATGAACAGGCAGAATTTTTGACTAATACCCTAGTTCAGCTGTATGACAAGCATGCGCCTGTCCGGGCTGTTAGGGTCAGACACCTACCATCGCCTTGGCTCACGAATGATATTAAGATACTGATATCCAAAAAAGCTGCTGCCAAATTCAAATATAGAATCCAAGCAAATGAAAGCAACAGACTCAAATACCTAAAAATCAGGAATTATTGCAACAAGGTTATTAGGAATGCTAAACGCCGGTTTATTCACAGCTCGGTTGAAAACAGTGATCCAGCCAAAGTGTGGAAATTTCTCAAATCTCTTGGTATCGGAAAGTCTACTCAAAACTCTTTTCCAAATTTAGACCTTAACTTATTAAATAATCACTTCATATCCTCGCCCATTTTAGACGGGGCAACCAAAGCTGCTACATTAAACTATCTTTCTTTACTTCCGATACCAAATTCTGTTCCCTTTGTCTTAAGTCAATTCACCGAGTGTGATGTTAAGAGAGCCATCTTATCTACAACATCTAATGCCATTGGTGGTGACTGTGTTAGCCGGAAGATGATCATAACTATTCTTGACCAAATTGTTCCTGTCATTGTTTTTGTCTTTAATTCCTCAGTCTCTAGTAACGTTTTCCCGCAGGTTTGGAAGGCAGCTCACGTGATTCCTTTACCTAAGAAACCAAATCCTGTCACTTTCTCAGACTATCGTCCTATATCCATTCTTCCTTTCCTATCCAAAATCCTGGAAAAGTTGGTCCATCTTAAGCTCAGCATGTTCCTTACCAAAAACAAACTCCTTAGCCCTTTCCAATCTGGTTTTCGTCCGGGGCACAGCACCACCACGGCCCTTGTCAATGTTACGGATGACATCAGGTCAGGCATGGAGTCGGGAAAGTTAACGGTACTTGTACTCCTTGACTTTAGCAATGCTTTTAATACCGTTGACTTCGACATATTGCTTGGCGTGCTCGGCGCTCTTAACATATCGCCTGGGGTAGTTGAATGGTTCCGTAGCTACCTGTTTGGTCGCCGTCAGCGGGTGCAAATTGAGGAATCTTCCTCCTCATGGTGTACTACCGCTGCCGGTGTACCTCAGGGTGGCGTTTTATCTCCTTTACTCTTCGCATTATTTATTAATTCTATCTCTAAAACTCTTTCTTCTTCTTTCCACCTTTATGCTGATGATCTCCAAATTTATACTCAAGCTTCGCTTGTTGAGTTACCGAATGCTGTTGCAACAATCAACCGCGACATGGACCGGATAGGCGAGTGGAGCACTAATTTCGGACTGCAAATAAATCCGTCAAAGACGCAAGTGACGATCGTCGGTAGTTCAAGGTCTGTCTCTAAAATTGACTGGTCGACTTTACCCCAGGTTTCTTTGCTTACTACAAAAATTCCTTATTCTCGAGATGTAAAAAACTTGGGGATTTACGTTGACAATACGCTGTCCTGGTCCAAACAACTGCAGGAGGTTAGCCGGAAAGTGTTTGCCTCGGCGGGCTCCCTGAGGCGTCTCCAGAATTTTTTGCCAACTTATACAAAAATTGCCCTTGCTCAATCTCTTCTTCTGCCGATCCTCGACTATGCTGATGCCAGCTATCTCGATCTCACCCAGGAACAATTAGATAAGCTTGAGCGTCTTCAAAATCTATCAATCAGGTTTATATTTGGACTGCGCAAATATGATCACGTTTCAGATTTTCGAAAAAAACTCAAATGGCTACCTATTCGACTTCGCCGGAATGCTCATATTCTCTCATTACTTTACAATATACTCTTCAATCCTGCTGCCCCTTGTTATCTAAAAGAACGTTTTCAGTTCCTTAGTGACACACATACAAGGTTATTGAGATCATCAGACAATCTTAATTTAAATATTAGTTTGCACTCCACTTCCTTTTTTGGTAATTCCTTCACTATTAAAGCGGCTCGGTTGTGGAATGCCTTGCCGATTAAGGTGAGGCGTGCTCAAACTCTACCTCAGTTTAAAAATCTAGTTAAAGAACATTACCTCTCTCTTTAGTCATTATTTTTAAAAATTCCTACTTAGCATGGAAACACATAAACACACACACACACACACACACACACACACACACACACACACGCGCGCGTGCACACACAGACACATCTACACACACACTCACTTATGTATTGTAGTTATATCTATTTTAATTTTATATATTATTTATTTGGTATGTAGGTATAGATAGTATTATATTGTATGTATTGTTTAATTATTGTACACTAGACGACCCCCTTTTTCCAACTCCTGAATACTGGCTCCATCCAAAGGTTGTCTGGAAGAAATCGCATTCTGCGATAAGACCGCCCATTGTGCACATTCTTTTATGTTTGTTTTTTTATGTATGTTTTTATGGTGTACAATAAAGTGTAAATAAAAATAAATAAATATTCGATAATAAAAATATACAAATAACTAGTTTTTGTCGCGTGAATATTTTAAATAGGGTTCAGTAGCGTAAGCCTAAAAACTTTTCTTTTTTACAGATATTCAAAATATTCGATAAGCATCAGAAAATAGAAATTTTCCTATTCATTTGGAAAATGATGTTTTAGTTATGAACAAAAAGCATAACTACTATTATCAAGTAAGTATATCATTATTATCAAATATCATTATTATTATTTCATTATTATCAAATATCATTATTTCTTGGTATGTATGTATAAAAATAATGTATTTCTTGGATTGTTTCTTTTTAACAGCTATTATTATTTTGATTCTAGGTCCAGGGTCAATTGCGAATTACCAAAATGAATAAATGTTACTTCATTTGCTATATATCAGTCACCCAACCATTGACTGTCATAGAAGTTAACCAGAATGAGGAATTTATCAGTACTATGATGCCGAAGTTGGTGACAGTTTTTAAAAGATGTGTACTGCCAGAAATTATTTTGAGAAGAGTTGAGAAAAATGCTAAATGTCTGGACATCAAGGAATTAAAAGGTATAAAAATATAAGTCTTATTCATTTCCTAACTTATTTCTCAGGGCTCTGAGGTGTGGGTTCAGTAAGAATAGTCTAACAAAACTGTGTAAATTCATTTGTTGCAGCGAAAACTGCGTCTTCCAGCATTTGATTCAGATTGCACGGAAATTATAAATGGAAGTAAAAAGCGATAAACAGAAGACTGATATGGCGCGGCGGTGGCGGCGGTGACTGCAAAAAGAAGACATTTTATTATAATATATATAAGAATCTTTGTATGGTGGTACGAGTTGATTGTTCGAATCCAAGCTGGCACTTTGCTTTGTGTAGCCTGATTATCAGCAGTGTGAACATTATAGAATAATTAATAAGCTATTTTTGCATGTAGCTATGTATAGTTTGTTTTATTTTGTTAGTCCATAAGATTTTTCTGTGTAGATAAGTTTGCCTCATGCATTTAGGTACCAGCCTAACAATTCAATTGTAAAACAATATTTATTGAAGTTCAAAATTGTAAAATAAATAGGTATTCTTGAAACATAAATAAATGTTATGGTTAGCTAGCAACCACTTGTGCGATGTATAGTTTGTGTTATTTTGTTAGTCCATAAGATTTTTCTGTGTATATAAGTTTGCCTCATGCTCACCTAAATGGTACCAGCCTAACAATTCAATTGTAAAACATTATTTATTTAAGTTCAAAATTGTATAATAAACATGTATTCTTGAAACATAAATAAATGTTATGGTTAGCTAGCAACTACTTGTTGTTGGTTTTATGACTGTAATGTTATACTAATTAATTGAAATAAATAAATGTAAGATACTTGCAAACTTACATGTGCCGTTATATATACTTATGATGTTATTTATATTGTGATCTACATACATAATAATTCTTTCTAATACTAAATTTAAAATTATAAAACTAAGTAAATATCAAAACAATTAAAAAAATATGTTATCTTTTTAAGGTGGTATGACTCCATGGTTTGAATCCAGATGGAAACTATCTAAGTAAATGTAGTGAGAGTAAATAAAACGATTATTTTATGAAAATGTTAACTTAGTTTTACTAAATAAATATTATTAATTTATAGTAAGGTACAATAAAAAGCTTTACAATGGAATAAATAGTCTTTCATTTACACATTACAATTTAGGTTCAGTCACATTACAACAATTTTTTAGGTGTAGGGTCTTTTTTTTTTTTTAAGGGGGGAAAATCATCGAATGACTGCTCCCGCCTGGGTGAGGCGGAAGGGAGTGTCAGACTCTTACTGATTAAAAACCACCCCGTTCCTTTTCCTGCACGTCGAGCCGGAGCCCCGGTTACCCGTTAGGTTCTCCGCGACAGGTGTAGGGTCTAGGGGTATAGTATATAGTGTACAGTGTAGGTACCTATTTTACCTAAAATAAATTTTATGAATAATTTGCTAGATATCGAGTCTAGAAACAAAAGTATACTTAGACCAATTATTATACTAATAAGAAATAGATGGGAACATAATTTCAAGTATGTAAATTAATATTTTTATAGTATAACGACATCTGGTGGTGTCGAAAGTTACTACTATTTACTTTGCATGTGTGTGTAAACAGTAAAGTGAAGCGGCTAAATCTTTATTTTGTAGTAATCTTTGTATGAGACCAGATAACAAGCACAACGACTATCTAAAAAATCAAGTTAATGCCCTAGGTTTCGCGAACAATAAAGTTATCTATTAAAGATTTCGAAGTTAGGCGTAAAACGTGAAAATGTTCCAAATTGTGGAAGTTACGCCATCTAGCGACAAAATGGCATTTGAGATCATCATCCATCCACCTTAAGGTTGATGACCAAACTACAATCACTAATCCGATAGATATTTCTAATGCTTTTAATAATTATTTTATTGATAAAATTCAACCTAATCTCAATATTTTTAACAAACCAAAACCACACGGTATATGTATCCAACAATATTCGATGTTTCTTGCTCCAAGTGTACCGTGTGATATACTAAAAATTATTAATTCTCTGAAGAACACAAACAGTGTAGGTTACGACGGTATCTCAACAAAGATACTTAAAATAGTAGCCCCTAACATATGTAGGCACCTTAGTCATATTTTGAATCTTAGCATTTGCGCCGGTATTTATCCAGATGCATTAAAAATTTCCATAATAAAGCCACTATTTAAAAAGGAAAACAGGGAACTCATGGAATTCTATAGGCCTATTGCACTTATTCCGATTATATCGAAAATATTTGAAAAGTACATATATAAAGAGACTTATAAATACTTAGAAAAAAACAAGTTATTGTGCTACGAACAGAAAGGATTTAGACAAGGTAAATCAATAAACATGGCTATATATAATTTTATAAAAGGGGTTATTACAAAAGTAGATGAACGTAAACCAGTCTGTGCCATATACTGTGACATGACCCAAGCTTTCGACTATGTACACTTTAATACTCTCTTGGGCAAACTTGAAGCGTATGGAATCAGAGGTAACGTTCTTAAACTAATAGAATCTTATTTACGTAATAGGAAACAAAAGACGGAAATCCAAAGAATGAATAGCAGCTATCACGAAAAAACTTTTCATTCATCAGAACGTGAAGTTAGATATGGGGTACCACAAGGCAGCGTTCTGGGGCCATTACTCTTTATATTATATATAAATGACCTCCCGAAACACATTCAGCAACCCTTGACTTTGTTTGCCGATGATAGTACCATAACTGTACCGTTTAATGATCCAAAATTATATGAAAACGAAATTAATGATCCTCTAGCTTCGTTTATAACATGGCTAAATGACAATAACCTAAAAATTAACATCACAAAAACAAAAGTTATGCATTTTAGACAACGTATCCGTAGTAAAGATATTACCGTTAGTTATAATAACCAAACAGTTGACAAAGTAGCAAGTACCATGTTTTTAGGTTTAGAAATTGACGAACATCTAAACTGGAAATCACATGTAGTCAAGGTTTGTAAGAGGCTAAGTAAATCTGCATATGCCCTACATACACTGTCACTTAAAGTTTCGAAGGAAGCGCTTCTAACTGCTTACTACGGTATAGCTGAACCACATCTTCGTTATGGGGTTATATTCTGGGGCAACTCCACAGATAAAGATGTTGCATTTAAAGCTCAGAAAAGGTGTATTCGCTCAATGTATAAACTTAACTTTACTGAGAGTTGTTTACCATATTTTAAGAGGTATAAAATCTTAACATTACCATGCATCTATATAATGGAAATGGCTATGTTTGTCAAGTCAAATCCAGAATATTTTAAGAAAATGAACGATGTAGTTGCGCGAAATAGACGAGACAATAGTCGATTATGTCTTCAAACAGCGAAGACAACACTTATTAGCAAAAGTGTCTGCTGCATGGCACCTAAAATATTTAATAAAATACCTAAGACTTGGAGGGATTTGAGTATGTCATTATTAAAAAACAAACTAAGAAAACTTTTAGTAGACAAAGCATATTATAATGTTGCAGACTTTTTAATGGAGAATCAACTAGATAATTAGTTTTTAATTACATTTAAGGACATTTCAACTATTATTTCTTTGACATTTTTAACATTTGACATTGTTTAAGTAATTACTATTTTGACTTTTGTTTATGGACTGTAACTATTCAATTTATAAAGCAGTAAGTTTAAGTTTTAGGATGACATGTTTATAATTTGTAACATTTTAAATTAATTTTTGCATGTCTACTGGTAAAATATGGCTGAGCTCGCATTGTACCTAACCTAACACCACAAATATTATTGTACTACCCATATTTGCAAAATAAACTATCTCTCTCTCTCTCTCTCTCTAATTTACATTTTAAGATCATTTATTATGCTTTCTGATCACCTCTTATCTTTTTTCAGAACTGTGATTATTAACTAAAAATCACGGGTTACCCACGTGAATATACTGAGAAAAGCTCTACTAGTTTCGAACTACAGAGTGGTTCTTCCTCATGAGCAGCGTGCGCGGTCGGTGCGCGGTGCGTGTACATAATACCGTGCGACTGTGGCTCAAGTCACATTGGGGAAACACGTCGCAACATCACAACTAGGCTAAAGGAACATATACGCAGTGTGAAGAAGATGGATATCCAGGCATCAGCAGGTACGCGATTAAGGTTGAGACGAGAAACTCGAATGAGGATTGGATTTTATAGTGCAGTGTCGTGATAATGGTGTAGTGCCGAAGTTCGCGCAAATCAAACCTATAAAATGCTTTCGAGATTCCGATCGGTTCTTCCGCGTGGCGAGTGAAAAATTACTGTGTCGCACAATATCAGACAATCGGCGCAAGTTAGTGTTCATCAACAATGGTATGTACGAGCTACACCTACAATTATCGTGGATGTTGGATGCCGAATTATGGAAGGTTCCCGATACAATGACGTACAATCCCACGGAGAACATTGGAAAACGTAAAAGCCAGGGGCAACATGAGATATTGACACACCTCATACAAACTTGCAAGTACCCGCAATATAAAAATTGCCGAACAAAGGAAGTAGGACAAACACGGTTGTCAATTTATCATCAAAACAACAATCAGCTGATGCCGTCAATGTACTTACCCGAGGACTAAATTACGCGCCGGCACCTCAGAAATTTGCTGTGGAGGATATCATAACAACATCGAAAATAGGATCTTCCGTAATAAGATACCTCGCAGCGACGCTGAGTGCCTGCGGTAAGACGTGTCGTCATTATTGCGTAAATCATCGCCACCTAAATCTAACATACCGGTGAAGGAGATGTCAGCACTCCGTGATTTGCGTAATGATTTGGAAATCCTAGTGCTACCAGCGGACAAAGGCAATGCGACTGTGGTGGTCGACACGAAAGCGTAAGAGCATGTAATCACGCAAATGCTAATTGACACCACGGTATATAAGAAGGTATCTAATGATCCGACAGCGAGGGTAATTACGGAAACCATTAAGTTACTGCAAAGCCTTTGTGACAAAGAACTGGTGGCACGTCTACGCCCTCAAAACCCAACATCACCAAAGATATACGGGTTGCCCAAAATCCACAAGCCAAACTGGCCCCTAAGACCTATAGTCAGTCAAATAGACGCACCTACTTATAACCTGTCGCGTCATTTGGCTACTATACTGCAACCGTTTACAGGTAAAACGAACACCTACGTAAAGGACTCCCGCCATTTGGTCACTTTATTGGCGGATGTACACATACAAGATACAGAGATGATGATAAGTTTCGACATAACATCGTTATTCATAAATGTTGCAGTAGATGAAACGACATCTATAATGACCAAGATACTTGAGGACAGTGGAGACAGGATTACTATCTGCAGGTGAACGGAGTGTCTATGGTGTCGCCACTAGCACCAGTGGTGGCTAACATCTACATTTCGTAACAGAAAAGAATTTTAAGAGACACTCAATCGAGTGGTTTGAGAGTCAAGACTTGGCATCCGCCCACGTACGACTGCGATATTGGTGAAGATACGTTGATCAACCGAAAACATGTGGCTGAATTTGAGGGACACTTGAACTCAATGCTCGACAGTATACAATTCACCACTGAAGAAGAGAGAGAAGGGATGTTGCCGTTCTTGGATGTCCTCGTAAGACGAGAAGAAAATGGTCGATTGTCACACAGTGTATCGTAAACCGACACATACAGACCGGTAATTACGAGCTGACTCACACTATCGTCCCTCCCACCTGGCCGCTGTTCCCCGGACTTCGATAAACCGGGCGCTGAATCTATGCGATCCTCAGTATATGGACGACGAATTGCACCATTTTAAAGACAGATGACAGATGTCGCCACCATCAAGTCAGAATCGGCAATGAGTGATCGACGATCAAGACTGAATAATGTCGAGAAAGAATATCTTCTTTAGGACAGTTACAGTCTCACATTTACAGGACAAGTTACTACGCACTGGTCCGAGTGAACGGTTCTCTTGGGGGTTTACGCGAAATATATCCGAACGACGTGTTTCACTCAACCACTAAGTTATCGACCAGAATGAGCATAACTCAAATTAGGGATTTAACCCAACGCACGAATCCCTAAAAATGTAAATAATAAATATGACATCATGGAGATTGATCAAATATTTAATATTTTTTATATAAATACATCAAGTAAAACCAATGACCACCATTAAATATCCTAACGTTGATTTTTGTGGAATCAGATTAACACACAATGTTCATGTCGGCCACTGTTCCACAGGACGTTTGCAAAATTGTTGACATACTTAAAAATACCGATACTAGATATAATGTGTCAGCGTGGAGTTGTCATGCTCACTCAAAGGTCTCATTGGCGGTGGCGCGTGCAGTGGATCGCTCGATTCCCTACAATATGGTTGATTTGGGCGGTGCCGGTGTACGTGTCATGTTCGTGAACGGGCGCCGTCAACTGGGACTGGTCAGCTCCAGACTGTATTGTCTTTAAGGTTATTTTCTTTTTCAATATCTTTGACTAGATTTTAGTGTTACATTGTTCTCGCACAATCCAAACAGCAAACTATGTAACTAGAGAATTGTATTGTGAACCTGATTGAAAAAGAGTAACCTATGGAGTTTCTTGCTCGTTCTTCTCCATAGGAATCTACACCTTGGAATGAGCAAATAGCTTCACTTTTAATTTTATTATTGACGTTCAAAAGTGCCTTTCTGGTCTGATTGAAATAAATGATTTTGACTTTGACTTTGAATAAAATAAGTCCAATGTCCACCAAAGTCGTGAAAATTGTTGCAAGTGAAATAAGTTCAAATAAGTTCATTAACTTAGTTATTGATAATGGTGTATTCCCCAATGCGTTAAAATATCAATTTTAAATACCCTTATATAAAAAAGGAAATAGAAACGAGCCGAAAAATTATAGACCTGTTGCATTAGATATTTTCAAAAGTTATAGAGAAGGTACTATACAACATTGTATTTGTTCCTGGACCATAAATACATTCTAAGGGAAGAATAATACGGTTTCAGGAAATACATAAATATTAATACTGCTATTTATATACTTTTTGAATATATTGTTACGAATGTAGATAACAGGAATCCGGTGTATGTGTGTGTGTTTGATAGACATATCTTATGTAAATTTTAAACTATTTTTGTTAAAGCTACAAAGTTACCGAATAAGGGGTAATATATTGAGTTTGAGTCATATTTAATGAGTAGACAAGAAATAACATATATTAAAAAATATATCCAGGCACCAAGACTGAGCTGACGATAAGGTGATAAAGGTACGATACGGTGTGCCACAAGGAAGCGTACTAGGACCACTTCTGTTTTAATTTCAATTAACGACATGCTGAGTAGAATTAAACATCCCACAACATTTTTGCAGATGATATAACAGTAACCTTTCCGAACCAAAATTTATCGCCATTCGAAATAGCGATATCAATCAGTTTTGAGAATATAGAGACATACATATGGATATATATAAAGATATATATGGATATATATATAGATATATACAGAGATAATAGACTGGCTAAACAACAATAACTCCCAAAGACATTTAGAAATTAGAGAATTTAGAATTAAACAAGAAATTCTTCAAAGCGAATGTATTCCATTGACCTCAAAATCCGATATTGCTACAAAATTATCACTGATACCGATCACACTAAATTGATACATTTTTAGGACTCTGGTGGGATCGAAACTTGCTATGGTCTTATCACTTATCACCTTGATCAATTAGTAAAAAACAAATCAATACCTAGTAAGCTCGACATAATTTACGTAAAATAGCCATCTTGAGTAAATGAGCCTTTGTATAAAAAATAAATGAAAACTATAACAATTTTCCTAGGCCTTATAAGAAATAAAAAAAACTAGTAACTTTAAAACTGCACTTGCCACATATTATAGTGATGCCCAAGCGTAGATATACTATAACTCACAGACCATATTTTTACCCTAAAAAAAGTTAATCCGAATAATGACAGATATAGACCAAACCGACAGCTGTAGACCACTTTTAGACACAAAATACTCGACCTGATATGCACATAGTACATCTTGGAAATATGCAAATTTGTCAGAATCCGCCCAGAATATATATTATAGTGATATATGAAATATATTTTATATATGTGGTGTATGTTTTATATTTATACACAGTGATATATGTTTGAAATACATGTGTTATATAACTGTTTTTATAATAACTATAGTGAGACATACTAAATTAACTAAATCGCGAGGAAGAACCCATCTGAAACTAGTAGAGCTTTTCTCAGTAAATTCACGTGAGTAATAGTTAATATAAAATAATATTATTTTCACTTGGTATCACTTACTAAAATTAGTTACTCCTAAAATGGTTTAAAAAAAATATTATTATTTTTAAAGGTTTTTATATGACCTTGATTTTTAAATTGAAATTCTTGACTTTAAATAGCTTTTATTTGTTTGTATTCATTATATAGGTCTATAGGTATTTATATTTGTATGCGAAGCAAAGCGAAACAGTGTAGCTAAACCTGTTTCTTTTTTAAACATAAGAACATCTATGTAATAACAAACAAACTATGTTACAGATAAATTATTAAGATTATATACAAATTACATATTAAAGAAAATGAAATAAAAGAGAACTGAAACTAACTATTTACAATACAAATAAAATACAATATCCTATAATACAAGCGTTGACAAATTTATTTTATAACCTCCTTATTTTATTTGGGGTCAAAGTAACGAGGCTACGTTGTGACCTTGGGTAGCGCGGGTGGCGCAAACGCAGCTCTGGGCGCGAGCGCGGCCGGGGGCATAAAGCTATGATGTAGCTCGCGCTTGGTATCGGTGGAGGTGAGCCCGCGGCGCATCAGGGAGTCGGGCTCGACGCATATACCGGACCTGACAAAACATCAAATGTTACTTACTGTTGACAAACTTATAACTGAAAAAACTTATATGGGAGACTAATTAATTTAATTTAATTTATTAATTTAATTAATTTATAAATTAGGAAACCAATTTCTTTAAAGTTTAGAAGTAATAAATTACCTGTATAGCCATGCCGTCCTGAAGCATGTTGGTTTTCCTCCCGATATTGTTAACGTTCTCCGTGAACGTCTGTATGTGACACGTCATATCTAAGTTGACAGAGGTCTTCTCAAACTCCAATCCGATGAACCACATCGAGCAGCAGTTGGCTGGGCCTGCCCAGTGGTTGCACTAACGGGTGGACAGTTGTAGCACTTTGGGTGCACCCGCGCTAATGCCACTGGTTCGTCCTTTTGAAGTGAATCTGTAACAAATATACACCGTTAGATATATTGCCATTAAGAGGCCGTGAGCTTGCATTACGAAGCTAAGGGAAATATATTAGTAGACTTATAGTGAATACTGACCGACTAGATGTCGAATCCTGCTCTCAACGAGCCCGCACCACTTCAGCTGGTCGTCCTCGCTGGCGGAGGCCGGTACTACCGCGAAATGTTTAAATATATTAAAAAATGCGGGCATCTCGAACAAAACACAACACACTTGCTTGCCTTTATTATCTCTTTAAGTCGTGGCCAGACCTGTGCACGAATACAATATTAATTTAAAAATACTTTCTTACAATTACACAACGAAGGCAATCTAGATACAATGACATTAAGTTTGAAATGTTACTTGTTGGATGATGTACTCACCAATCTTCAACTCCTCTACCATGACGGACCTGGTGGAAGGGGACACGTTAAATGTAGAGTTTTGCTGAGGGTAGGCAGGAGTGATGATGGGCATCACGTGGTCTCGATCCGCCTCGTTTACCTTAAACAAATTACATATACATCAGCACATGCACAATTACGTACATCTGTAAGTATTAAATTGTCATACACCGCGCGGTCACCGGTGACCACAACCTATTGTTCTTTAATTGTGTCTATAATGACGGTACTCGAAGGAAAATAAATATACTTTTTTATAATTTTGGTGAGGGTAGACAGGAGTGTTGATGAGGGTAACTGTAAGTTTTTAAAACTGTGTTTTACGGAGTTTAAAAAATGTAGAAAACACTCCGGGTACAAATTTTTCAGCAACATTTCGTTATCAAGGTGCAACGAATGTGTTCACAAACATAATTCATTTTATCCTAAACACGTAATTTATATAAAAAAAAAACTACCTATTACCCGCGGTTTGGCCCGCGTATTCCTTTTGTATTCCATGGGAGCATTATCACCTAAGTCAGCCCATACCTTGTGTACCAAATATCACCATAATTCGTTCAATAGTTTAATCGTTATTGACACACAAACATCAAAACAAAGAAACTTTCACATTTATAATACTAGTGTGATATAAATGAGATTTAACTGACGTTTTAAATAAAATTCAAGAAGATTAAATATCTTTCTTTTTTGTTTTAGAGTCTGTGTATACGCCTTCTAACTTATCTAGGGGGACATTATAGTTTAAGTTAAGTAAGTGTACTATAAGTTAAATAAGTCAAACCTGGGATTTGCCGAATCAGAAGTCTCTTACAATACGTCGGTATCGATGCCATCGAAATCAATTTTCATTACAGGTACATATGCGGCTTCCACTGCACTCAAGTCTTTATCCTGCACAGAAACACATAAGAATATCTTAGCTTTAATATGAAATGCAACACAGAAGTTTTATATAAAAACCATATAAAGAATTTAATACATTTTTCTTATAAAATTTTACAATTAGCGGGTTGGTCCGTGTGTGTTAGTTAGAAAGGTGACTTAACGGTTCATTATAATAGGAGGTAGTCCACCCTTTACTTTTATATATTTTGTCCAACACTATAGACGATAGTCTCCACCAAATTATTTTAAATAATAAAATCTAGAAGGACAAGAGAGCGAGCACAAGCTGGAGATATATTTCGATAAATTTATTTATCGGTTAAGAGCGGGTACTTACACACGGTAGTTCAAGCACGAGCAAGCGTCCGGCGTCATAGATAGGTCGCGACTGGTGAAATAATAAAATATTGTAAAAGTGTGGGCGACGCCGATGCGTTACACCAAGGTCAGTTCAATGACATAAGCACGGCCGGCGATGCGTTTGTCCAGTGTATAATATAACTAGCTTCTGCCCGCGACTTCGTACGCGCAATCCCGTTTTCTCCCGTTCCCATAAGTCTTTCAGGATTTTTTTTCTATCATAAGAATCTTCTCCTGACAATAACAAACACAACAGAAAAGCCGTTCTCAAGTTATTGCGTGACAACGGGAAACTGATTTAATTTTTATATACACGTATTTTAAATAACGCACATCCTGAAAATAGTTTGTTCAGAATCGTTAACTGAATCGATTTATATAATTTTTAGTATAGGTAATTTTTTATCCCAAAAATAATTAAAACTACGGAAATTGTTGTCATATTAACCCTGTATTGTTAAAAAAAATCGAAATGGACCGTAAGTCAAAGCAATAAGACTTTTAAAATCGCAGTTTTATTTGTATTCATACAAATTCTATCATTCAATACAAAATAAAGGAAATAAACCTTATGACAAGTTAAATTAAAAATTTAGTGTATATATTATGATTATAACATAATATTCTAATTGGGGTGTTTGAGGGTGTGCGTTAATTACGTTACATGTTGTATAGATATGGCCGGCAATGTGTCTATCTAGTTCACACTACGTTAGTATTTTAGTCGAGTAGCGAATATTCAGTAGTCCTCTCTCCCTTCTGTCCTAAAAAGGAAGTGAGAGAGAACTATTAAATATTCGCAACTCGACTAAATTACTAACATCGTGCGAACAAGGTATAAGAGCTACTGATCCCTCTAAATAAATAAAGGCTCGTTCGTAAAATAATGACTTAATCCTTCAACGCGGTTTTACCCGCTCTGCTCGGCTCCTATTGAATGCAATTCGTCGCGGAGAACCTAACGGGTAACCCGGGGCTCCGGCTCGACGTGCAGGAGAAGAAACGGAGTGGTTTTTAGTCAGTAAGAGTCTGACACTCCCTCCCGCCTCACACAGGCGGGAGCAGTCATCATGATTTTCCCCACTTACAAAAAATTGAATGCAATTATGTTTTAAAGCCTTCCTCGGTGAATAGACCATCTACCTAGTAGTTTCAGAAATCAGCGCGTTTGAACAAACAAACAAACTCTTCAGCTTTCTATAGTAAGTAAGTAAAATAAGTATGGTTAAAGCAGGTAAAGACACACCAACTCACATTGTTCTTATAATTAACGTTATTTTTAATGGGACAAGCCCGCCACAGCTTCCCAAAACCGCTGCAATTTCTGTAAGCCAGGATCTACAACCATGAAAACACCGGAACACTGAAGTCCGTTATACAAACCGATGATAACATCGTTTAAAGCTAACAAAAAATGACGACTTGATCAGAGATAATAGCAGCTTGGTACCTATAAAATATACCCGCTGACGAGCAATAATTTAATTAAAAACAAAGTAATTTGTACCTTATCGCATCATGTATATGGTAAAGATTAGCATAGAAGCGATATCGAAAAAGTACTTATAAATGTACCCACTTAAAAACACCGCGCAACAACAAAGTAAATCGCTACCAGCAATAGATAGCACATAATATCACGCCTTTTATCCCCGAAGGCACAGGTGCACATTACGGCACTTATTGCCACTGTATAATGTAACACCCACTTATCATTATTTATGTTATGAGTCCCATGTAATAGGGAGTGAGCCTATTGCCATATACCGGGCACAATTCCAGACCCCGTGCTACTACTGAGAATTTTTAAAAACCTCAGTAATACTTAAATTGTGCTAAAATTATAAATGACAGTTAAAAAGTACTAATGATCACTTGTCCATCGCTAAGTAATTAAAACTCTAAAAAAAAAATATATTTTTTGATGAAAGGGTGCAACTGCAATAACATTTTATAAATCTATATATATAAAAATGAAATTCGTTTTCCATTGTCACGGCATCACGCTTGAATGGCTAGACCGATTTCACTAATTCTTTTGTTATTGTATTTGTTATTATTAGGAGGAGGTTCTTACGACAGAAAAAATCCTAAAATTCCTACGGGAACGGGAGAAAACGGGATTACGCGAACGGAGTCGCGGGCAGAATCTAGTTGGTTATAAATATACAAATAATGTAAAAAATTACTTTACTAATATAAATATTTAATTATTCTTTTCAGACGGAAATTTAATTTCTTATGTGATAAAATATAAATATTGATATTTATTTTCAACCAAACAAACGAAACGTTAATTTTAATCTGTGGTTCGAGAAATGAAAAAGTCAAGATGGCGGGAACTCTGAAGTTATTGAGACGGCGTATTTAGTGTTGAGAGAAATTTAATGTACTTGAAAGTCAAATTGCCTATTGTTGTTGTTTTTCTTTCCAATAATAGTTATAGTGTAGCTAGTCCTGGTTTTGTAATTTGATTTAGATGTTAACAATATGAGTGCATTGTAATGGTTGTACTCTACAATTTCCATTCCTCCTGAGTTTCAAAAAAATAAAAAATTAAATGTGGTTTAAAACCAATAAGTTTCTAATATCAAAGAGTAAGGTAAACTCTATGCGAGTGTTTAAGTTTTCTAATATTTCTAAAGTGGCATTCCATTATTTTCTATGTGATCTGATTTTCTTTGTAATTATTACATGATACGGCAGTTTGACTATACAAAATTTTACATTTGTTATAAGTCTGTTCGCATTAATGTAGTTAGTAAATTACATGTACATACATACATACGTTGTGATCGAGGTATTGTGGTAACATATGACTATGACTGAAATTAACGGTGAGTACGTTCCAATTCTCGTTTATAAAGCTATAATGCTTTTGTGTATTATTTTGTACGTGTAGGTATTTTTTTTAAGTGGGGAAAATCATCGAATGACTTCTCCCGCCTGGGTTAGGCGGAAGGGAGTGTCAGACTTTTACTGACTAAAAACCACCCCGTTCCTTCTCCTGCATTTCGAGCGGGAGCCCCGGTAACCCGTTAGGTTCTCCGCGCGTGTAGGTATGCACATTAATAAAATTAACTCGTCGAGTACCGGTTTTATAGACACCGGTGACCGCTTGGTGTTTGACAGTTTAGGCTACAAATTAATCAAATCAAAAACAAAATGTTCAAACAATCTCAAGTTTTTTACATTGTAATTTGTTATATTTACGTGACAACGAATGTCACGTACTGAAATGATTCTGCTAATATTCCCAGGCGATTCTGCTAATATGGCTTATGTAAAGTTAAGTGAACAGAAGCACTAAATTTTGATTTTTTTGACTGCATGGAGGAACGATGCTGCCTATTGCTGGTGAGGATACATGAGGATACGCACACCAGTGCGCCTGTGCTGACCTCGCTACAGCTTCGGTTGGCGACTGCGGCAGTAGCTGAGCGTCGGCCGTTGATGGCAGAAGGTCAAAGTTCTGTTGAATCGACGTTACCTGGACTGCAATGCAAGCTTGATTGACAGTGTCCTATATGCAATATATTCAATGAACAGGCTGGTGAGGTCTAACAATTTCTAATATCTATTAGTTTTCGTATTATTTATCCATTCGCCATTTTGATCAGCGATATGTCGCGGAGAACCTAACGGGTTACCGGAGTTCCGGCTCGACGTGCAGGAGAAGGAACGGGGTGGTTTTGAGTCAGTAAGAATCTGACACTCCCTACGGTCTCACCCAGGCGGGAGCAGCCATTCGATGATTATCCCCGCTTAAAAAAAAAGACACCAGGCGTTGGTATGAAGCAGTAAGGTACCAAGAATTTAAAGTTTGAACTATTGAAATGATAATAAGTGCCTTTAAGTTTTACATCGGCAACTAATTAAAATCAAAAGCCTAGTCCTAGGCTCAATGCATGAGTTACCATTGGCCGTATTTAGAGTAATTTGAAGGATTGGTTTACCTTGAAGTATATTGCTTCGTAACTAACGACACAAACAACTTAAAGTTGCAACTAGCTACTTCCGCGCGGTTTCACGCGCTCTGCTCAGCTCCTATTGGTCGTAGCGTGATGTTTTATAGCCTATAGCCATCTTCAATAAATGGGCTATCCAACACAGAAAGAATTATTTAAATCAGACTTGTAGTTACGGAGATTAGCGCGATCAAACAAACAACCCAAAAAAAAAAGTCTTCCGCTTTATATAATAGTATAAGATTACCGTGATGACGGGCTTGCGCCGCGCCCCGGTGCAAAAAATTATATTCATATGTGGAGGGTATCTGAGATAGTTTCTTGCGAATGCCGTTGAAATCAATGTTGCATTTTAGAATAGATTAAATTTTTTACAATAAATTATTTGTTAATTAGCATACATTTGTGGTGAATTACTGTTTTAAAACTATGTCTGGTTCAAAAGACGCGTTAATGTTAATTTACTGGATAACTTGTGTGACAGTGATTTGTACCTACATTATAAAGAAAAAACTGTAAGTATTATCCACTTTGTAATTTAAAGATTTAATATAGAATTGCCTCGTTGGCCGAGTGGTCGCAAGTGCGAGTGCCGGGCAAGGGGTCTCGGGTTCGATTTCCGGGTCCGGCAAAGTATTACTGTGTTTAAAAAAAATCTCAGTAGTAGCACGGATTCTGGAATTGTGTCGGTATATGGCAATAGGCTCACCCCCTATTACATGGGACTCATAACATAAATAGTGAAAAGTGGGTGTTACATTATACAGTGGTATAATGTGCCCACACTGTCGGGGATAAAAGGCGTGACGTGATGTTATGTTATAATATAGGGGTGTTATCCTGCATAGTCATACGTGTACCGTGATTCTTATAAACTGACGGTGTCTGTTTTATAAAACACGTGACTGTAGCGTTTTTTTAAGTCGAATAAAGAAATTATAAACAAAAAACAGAACTCATGCGTCCCGGACTTTACTAAACCTTAACTAGGTATATGTTTTTGAAACCTCGTAAACTGAAATATAAAAATAAATTGCAATCGTAAGGTGCCTGTACATTTAAAATAAAAAAACGTTGCCCCATTCTAGAATTTTCTCTTGTATCGTGGGTGCGTTTATAAACATACAAATTCACATATTATACATGACACCCAGACCCGAAACAACAAATCGTGGATCACATAACGATTTGCTCCGTGTGGGAATCGAACCCGCCACATGTTGCGCGGCCACCTCACCAACCGTGCTGTCATATTATATTCCGTCAACTTAAAATTCTTTAACAAATTACCGATACGCTACGAACCACTACAGAAATATTAGTTTTATTTTAGACTAGCTTTTACCCGCGGCTTCGCTCGCGTCACAAAATAATAAAAAGTAGCCTATGTGACATATACCAATACACACAACGCCATCTATACCAATATTTTTGTTTATCCTCGGGAATATCATTTTTTTGGGTTAAAAAGTACCCTATTATATAATCCGGACTTCTAACTTTACGTCTGCAAAAATTCAAAGCAATCGGTTGAGTAGTTACGGCGTGAAGGTGGAACAAACAAACAAACTCACTTTCAGATTTATAATATTAGTAAGGATTCATTAAAGATTGTACATGAAGATTATACATGTGAAAATCGAAGTAAATCTCTAAATATATATTTCTACCTACGAATAAAATCGTGGTGAAGTATTTTTCTAAGCTGTGAAAGTTTTCTTGTGACTTCTCCCGCCTTGGGTAAGCGAGAGGGAGTGTCAGACTGTTAAAAACCTCAACCTAGTCACCTGCTGTTCGAGCCGGAGACCCCCGCAGCCCGCTAAATTCTCCGCAGCTCCGTATCGGGTCGCGGAGAACCTAACGGGCGACCGGGGCTCCGGCTCGACGTGCAGGAGAAGGAACGGGGTGGTTTTTAGTCAGTAAGGGCCTGACACTCCCCCCCGCCTCACCCAGGCGGGAGCAGTCATTAGATGAGTTTCCCCCCTTAAAAAAAGCTCCGTATCGGGCTTCAGCCCTACGGGCCCCATGTGTGGTGGTCTGATGGCTCTTTGATGTGCATGCAAAACCCGACCTCGTGAAGTGTAGGGACCTGGGCTCAGCGGGACCGTTTCGAGGGAGGGGCGAGCAAGTCAGGACAGAGTCTGAAGGCTCGGGTCATTGTTATTGTGAAAAGATGAATAGATAACTAGCAGTAAATTATTCTTATTAAAGTTATTCTCCGTACCTCCGTTTTCGCAGATTTTCTACTTAAACCCTAAGGTTGACTGGTAGAGAATGCCATATGGCATTAAGTTCGCCTTATGTACCATAAACAAATTATGTACATTAAAGAATAAATAAATAAATAAATTGTTCGAAGAAGTCGACTTAGTTTCAAGCCACAGTAGAACAAAGGGACAATGGTCATAGTGACACCGTTACTGATAAGAAAACAAAATAAATAATTGTTAATACTTAAAAGTTTATTTACTTTATTCGACATAATTCACAAATATGAAAGGAGTAAGGAAAAACATATATAACTACATAAATATTTACAACTTAAAATTAACTACAACTAAACTATTAAATTAAACGAAAGTAAAAAAAAGAAAACAACAAAAATTATTGTTAATACTTGTGTTCATAGTTCCCAAACTGACGTGTGGTATATTTTATTTGTTGCTAAGCGTTGCAGTTAAATGCGTCCTTTTAGGGAACATCATTTTAATACCCAAATCAAAAATATAACATTAATATCATCTTCGTAGCAAATGCTACGCCGAATCGTAGCAGAGTTAAAATAATAATGGCGGCATGCATTCTGTCAACAGTTTATGGGCCCGACCGCGCAGAGGCGGGGTATGAAAGGCGGGGCCAACAAGGCGGCCGTTATCATAGATAAGAGCTTTTATGTCTGAATTGTGTCTATATTAATTATATTCCAGGCTATATATGTGGATATAACTAGAATCCTGGTAACAGGAAAAGGATTTGTTGATTATAATTATAATCCTCACAATTTTACTTCTTTATTCCATTAAACTGTCAACACCGAGCGGTCACCGGTGACCGCAATCTATTGTTCTTTAATTGTGTCTATAATGACGGTACTCAACGAGTTAAAAGTTAAAATGGCCATAAAAGATAAAAACACAAAAACATAAATAGACCAATTTTCATAAACAAAAAACATGAAGACCGTCAACCGGGACCCATTATTTTACTAAACATCTTGTAAAAAGATCACTTGAAATGGGCCGAAGGTTTCGACTACTGGGTTTACACTCATTGTAAACAAAACACCATTAATGTTAACAAAGAACTTTAAATACTTAAAGCAATTACAATAGTCCAAACAAATAATAATTGTTGAAAGAAAGTCAAGCATTTTTAGCTAAAGAAGTTTTTAAAGTAGGGTATATAAATGGCCGCCAAGACAAAGCTGTAGTGCCTAATAACTATACCACACAATACACATAATATTGGCCAAATAACAATCACTGTCTCTTATAATACAGGTTTCCTTAGTGTAAGAGACAGAGTTTGCATTCTCTGCGCATAGATTTATGTCCTTTATATTTAAGTCTAGCTTCTGCCCGCGACTTCGTACGCGTAATCCCATTTTTCCCGTCCCCGTTCGTGATTTACGGTAAAAAGTAAAAAAAAAAAATTTTGGTTGAAAAGTATCCTATGTCGGTCTTCTGGCTCTAAGCTACCTCCCTACCAATTTTCAGCCAAATCTATTCTGCCATTCTTGAGTTATAAGTGGTGTAACTAACACGTCTTTCTTTTATATATATAGATTTGCATTCATGTATATCTATGGATGTTTGGTGGGAAAAAAACTATTATTATTATGTGTGTCTTTACCATTCACGGGACCACAGGGTCCCGGTCATTTGGGAGGCATACGAGTGCCGAAGCCAACTGTGCAGAGGCCCTTTAGACAAGTTTAATCTAAATGTAATAGACACACATTATTACAATGTAATATGGGAGCTGTTTCGTCCACTTTTCATGCAGGATGCCGGTCCGAAATCCTGCAAGTACCGATGCGACATTTCCTAATGTACCTAGGTACATAATACATATAACTAGGGAAATGTAGTAGTATCTAGATAGATAGTAGTATCTAGATACTACGGACAAATGGTGAATGAAAACATCGGAGATCTCAGGAGCACACTGCTTGAGAACCACTGCCGGTATGCCGTCGGGCCCGCTCGACTTATAAACATCAAGACTTAGCAACTCCCGCCGAATATCTCTTTGTGAGAAGTGAACCTCCGCTATAAAGTAGGGATGGTAGGTGGTATTGTGCTTTCGTCGACGTTCAAAGTCGAGTTAGAGGCAAAAAGAGTGCCTAACAGATCGGCTTTCTTTTACAGTTTATCTACTTATTTACATTTGTATTAAGTAACATTATGTTTACAGGTGCATCACTATACTCGGAGGTGAGGAACAATGAGTTGAATGAGGCTATTTGTTCCGAATGGACAACTGGTGTTACGAAGCGAAGTCGGAAGCTGGCCGTCGAGAGGACGCGATCGGAGTCATAAACGTTTTGGTCTGCCAGTGGACCCTTGAAGAAACTATAAAGAAGTACCAGCCTGCTTATGTGGCCCATTTTGTAGGAGGTCATAATTGTCCCTTTGGTTTTTACAAGATGTGAGTAAGTGTTCCTAATATTCTTCCGTTTTTAGGACTTTTTAGTGTTTAATATTATTTTCCAACATCTAAAATAAATGTGCGATCTTGACGCAATACCTTGGGATTGGTGATTAATTGCAACCACAAGACAAACTTCAAATTCATTGAAATGCTATTTTCAATAATTCAAATTAACACAGATATGTACTGTCGTTCAACAGGTTCACCAGAGGTTCGGAAAGGTCGACGCGCTGTGCGTTGCACCGCAGTATGTTGATGGGAAAGATTTCTTCACGTCGTTCTATGAACTGTTGAAATTCCACCCTGAGGTTAGTAATAATACTCACTTTGTAGTGTGTGTGACACCTCGCCCTATAAGTAAGTAGTGTAAGTTAGTTCTTAAACTGTCAAACACCAAGCGGTCACCGGTGACCGCGACCTATTGTTCTTTAATTGTGTCTATAAAACCGGTACTCGACGAGTTAAGACACTTAATTAAAGTTATCCCTAACAACAACACGTCTCGGATACGTCAAAAATATGTCAGATAATATAGAAATGTGTGATATATTATTTGAAAAATATTAAAGATATAATTATCTTTTTCTCCAGTTCGCTGTGCGCACTCGTACGGCCAGGTCGTTTTGTCGTCGCGTTCCGTTGGCTATCGCCTGTACAGCTTTTACGCAGCAACACGTGCATTAGGTGTGCGTCGGGCGGCCCGGTTGCACTGCCTGGTAAATATGGATGATAACATAAACTCATCACCGCGTTGCGTTACGGCGATTTTTATGGGTATCAACAGTCTAGAGAATAATACGCCTGATCGAAGTGAGCTTGAGACCAATGAAGTATTGTTAAGAGCATCTAAGAGAGAACGAGAAGGGAGTACGGAGGAGGATGAGACATGGACAGAAGTAAAGGAAAAGAAGAAATCACGATACGGCAGCAATAATAATTTAAAGAAGAAATGAAACATCAAGTTTACATATCTAGTAAGGAACGTCTACCTAAGCAATTTGCAATAGCCCGGATTTTGAAAGAAAATAATATAACAAAGGTTAATCAAGTCAAGTACTTAAATCCTTTTGAAATTCGTCTTCAATTTGAGTGCGAAAAAGCTGCACAAAGTCTCTTTACGTGCGAAAAGCTTTTAGAGAAAGGTTGGAGATTCCAAAAGGCCACAGAATTATCTGTTTGTTATGGCCTGATCAAAGATGTCGACCTTGACCTTGCCGATGATGAGATTCTTCAAAATATAGCGTGCCCAGCCCCAGCTAAGCTTATATCATTTCAGAGGCTTAATCGAAGTAATAGAGATGCAGGCGGTTGGTGCCCGAGTGAGACCCTTAGATTATGTTTTGACGGTAGCCATCTACCTGTCTCTGTTCGCGTATGCGATATTAATGTAAGAGTTTTACCCTATATACATCAGGTATCCCAATGTTCGCAATGCTGGAAATTAAGCCATACCCGTATAATGTGTCCTTCCAAAAATATAATTTGCCATAAGTGTGGCGGTCATCACGAGAATTGCAATACCACATTATTTTACTGCGTCAATTGTACTGGAGACCATATATCCTTGAGCAAGGCCTGTCCTATGTACAAAAAAGTACACTTCATTTCTCTGCACTTCCCTATGGTTGACTGTAAGAGAATGCCTTAAGGCATTAAGTCCGCCATTCACTGTATTTTGTGAAGAAGATAATAAATAAATAAAAAAGAGAGGAAACTGAGAGAGATCATTGGCGGAGTTTGGATGCACTTACAGAAAAGCTTTAGAAATATATGTCCCACCTGAAATGCCCCTTCCCTCTGAAAAAGCTCAACCTTTACTGAAACCTAGGTATGGTGACACTTTTCCACATCCTAGTACTGAGCCTAAACCTATACAAAATCATGTTAACTACTTTGACATTTCTTTTTCAATTATTATCGTCATTACTGCCATATTTTGGTCCGCCAGTGGACCCTGGAAGAAACAATGAATATATCTTGTATCATATTTGTCCTTTTGGTTCTTACAAGATGCGAGTAAGTGTTCCTAATATTCTTACGTATTTTTCCTAATTTTAACTTTACTTGTATCATTTCGACTTCTTAACGAGGAAGAGAGCACACAGGTAAATTGATAACGAATTTCGAAATTTGTATATCATAAAAATCTAACAGCAAGGCATAAAAACATGAAAACATCGCAGTATCGCGAATTTGAGCGGCAACAACAGAGAGGACCGACCAATAGGAGCACGGCCTGGAAACAGAAACAACAACCAAAGAATCTTGAAGCTAAGCAGGAGACGATGAATAATACCGCCGCCGCTTATGATTTCCGAGCGAAGGAAGAGACTGCGCCTGTCGACGAACCACTGTACGACCTTGGTCCACATACAAGCTTGATCCCTGTACAGGAGACATACTCTCAGAACTTTGAGTTCAGGGGATATGTCGATCAGGTGGAGCGGACTTACGAGGTTCTGCGCGGCAGTGAACCTAGGCTAGATCGACGAATGCCCTTCTCAATGTTTCAACATTCAATGACAACTATCTTGAATTGTTATCTCATGGACTTAACTTTAGACAACGGGGAAAGGAAAATAGATTTAGCTAAGTGACAAGATTCATTACCAGAAGATCTATGTATACCTGACAATCTGTTCCACTATATAGCAAGTGTCGGCAACACAACTACAGTCGGAGGTGAGTAAATTAAATTTAATCTTCCCGACGTTGCAATACCTCAAGAAGCAAACGGTGATATACCAGCAGGGTCCTTTGGAGCCCTTACGCCTGAGAATCACAATGTTTATGAATGTTACATCTCCCCGCTAGTTACATCTAATAGGGTGCTCAATTCCCGAAGACAGCAAGGTGAGCAGGAAATTCCGCCCCTACCCCTAGGACTCATTCCCCCCGGAGCGACACCCACTGTAAACCTAATCGGATATGGACCAGCTGACGCTTTACCGGCTGAAGCCTGACCTCGAATTGAGGGGGTTCGAATTTCCGAATGGCGATAAAACCGCCGCTCGATTACGCATATGTCCAGAACTTATGAGTAGAGTTAATACCGTTCTATTTGAACTTAGAGGGCGGTACAAAATGTGAGACGTTGGAAGAAGTTCCCCGGCGTTACGCAATTACATGATGTCCAAGACACTCCCTGACAATGTTCAATTCGTTAGAGTACCTGAGCCTACGCCAGATGCACAACGATTGAGTAAAAGACAATGTCAAATCAAATCACTTTTATTTGTTAACATAGGTGCATACAGATATAGGTCTTATATATGGTAATAAAAAAGAGCGCTATGCTATACCCGGAGGCGTACAAATTGTGGTGAGCACTAGGCTTAAGTTTTATTAAAACAGAGATGTGTATTGAGGGAAAACATGAACAATGATGATATACTAATTTAACAATCAATTACAACAATAAAAAAACAATATGTACTTTGATCGAATTACATCTAGATTAAGGTATTATTCCTGATATTCATTAGAAATGTCAAAAAGAAAATAATAGTAGGTAGTATTAAAACAATATGTATTGCAAATATTTAAAAATGTCACTTAGGTCAAAATAGGTCAATAAATTAAAATGTCTAAATGTATTAAATGTCAATACCAAAAATTAATTTTGAATAAAATTATTTCAGTTATTCAAGTTAAATGTAACAAACAAATAATGTGATAATAATACAATATAAATAGACAACATATAGTAGTCAAAGTTTCGCAATTGCAGGTTAATAATTTATTAATAATTCAGTCATAATGTGGTCACCCAAAAAATATCGATATTGCAGGTCAATAATTGTGGTCATTTAAAAATTCCGTTAAGTTATAAAAACATTTGGCTATAAGATATTTTTTTAAATGTATTTTAAACAGAGCAGTGGGCAATTGTTTAATAGGTTTAGGGAGTTTATTATATATTATTGGAGCCAAATAAAAAATACTTTTTCGCATTAACGCCGTTGTTGATCTAGGTATGCACAGTCTATTGTTATCCCGCCGATTACGTATACAGATATCTGTTATCTTCTCGTACAAGTTGAGATTACTCTTCACAAAAATAGCTACCTCATAAATGAACAAGGAAGGGAGACTTAAAATATTATATTTAATGAAATATTGTTTGCAACTATCAGTTATTTTTAGGCCGAACATAGCTCAGATACATCTTTTTTGAGCCTTGAAGATAGTTTCTTTGTTAGTAGAATTTCCCCAGAATATTACTCCGAATCTCAGTATCGAGCTAACAATACCATGGTAAGCAGTTATCAGCGCATGGGTACTAATGATAGGCTTTAATTTCTGAAGGGCATAAGCAGAAGAACACACTTTCTTATTCAGTTCTTCTGTGTGAGCTTTTTCATAGTTCATAGTCCTTTGGCTCTTCAACAGCTGGATACAAGAATGTTTCAGTATTAGGTACACCTAGAGCGGACGAATAATGCGAGGGGCGCTTGTTACACAGTTAATGGCTCTATACCGCAGGGATAGCTTAACACAATAAATAACAACTTTAATATGGTTGGGCCATTTGCTCCTACTATTGGTGCCAATAATCAGGCGATCCGTGTGACGAAGTTTATTTCTTATTCGCCTGGTGGCACCAGAATTAGCGCGGTTGATAACTACATAAAGCGGAATTTCTATACACCTGCTAGATGCGTTAGCAGATGAGCATAGCGGCAAAAGTCCTCGCCGTATATGCGTAACACCAAGAATTGTATCATGTTTAATTAATATTGTTATTGTACACAGGTCTGATGACAACAGTGGACACAATGTTGTACAGGAATCCTTGAAGCCGTCAATTTGCAAGCACAAGGTTATTTGATAAGTACCAACATTACTTGGTACTGATAGCATTCTCTTCCACCACGGACGACCAGTCAAAATGTAAAGAGCTCGTGGAGACCTAAATACCACACCTCATGCGTAAGTATACCCCTATACAACCACTTAAGACTTTGACAGCCAATAAAAAACTGTTGAAGGTAAATCCTCCGCTAACGCCGGTCACCGGTGACCCCCATGGCGTTTAACATGTTAAATCATTAATACTTCCTTATTGTATCTTTTTCTAAACTTGTCAATAGTTTATTGCCGTCTCCATTTTGTCTATTTTCATTTCAAAACAAAGAAGGACTTTCTCAGCTAGACATATACATATGTATGTGTCTTATGTCTTATGTTTATATTCCTTTTCCTGTCGCAGGTCTGCAGGAAGAAATCCCTTAAGGGATATGCAGTATGCAGTACCTATGTACCTCATGCTTACCTATAATGTGTTGTGTCTTGTAATATTGTCTGTATGGTGTGGGTACATGAAATGATAAATAAATAAATAAATATGTATATATGTTAGTATGCGACTTGGTTTACGTAAAACAGTTGGTTAACAATAATATATTAACAATGTATGACGTTGCAGTCAGATCAAGTGGGACGTCATCAGCTGTACCAGTCTGTCAACTGTCTGTCAACCGGCGTGATGCTCGACAGACCGGCTCCCGGCACTGAGGATTAATCCGACGACCACGTCTCGTCCCCGCGAACAAAACGGCCAGCAGAGGGCCGCGCCACGTCTACAACGCCTAAGAGATAGAAATCTTACACCTCTTCTGATGTTGAAGAATAACTAAGTAGAGTATTAATATTAATTTTGCCTCTATCCCCTAGCAGCAGGCACAGTAATCATCATTTGTCTTTAATTCAATTATGAGTCTTATGTAAATTTTATGTACAAAATATAGAAAATGTTACAAAGTTCCTCTAATTGTAAGTAGTTTTAAGGCAGGATCGTGTAGACTGTAAATGTATTAGGTATTACTTCTTAATAATAAATAGTACTTAATTATTCTGTAAATATGGTATTTTCTTTACGCATGTCCTTCCCTTGAATGCAAGAAGCTTTAGAGCTTAAAATTTCATTCCGAGACATCTCAAATTGAAGACTTTAAGACTTCACAATATAGTGATACAAAATCTCATGTTTTATTCGAAGTTCACATACTTAACTATTGACAGTTCACTTAGGTATCTAGGTATCTATAGGTACAGATGAAACAATAAAGTATTATTCTTAAATTGCCTGAAAAGCTAACTTGTATAGGTAGGTACCTACACGTCTCCAAAATTTAAGCCTTTAACTGTCGATAAAAACTGTTCAAGGCTAATCCTCCGCTAGCGTCGGTCGTCATTGTCCGAACAAATTCACATAACACTCAATTACGTAAACAATAAGCATTGAAGTACAGGGACTTTAGTTGTAAACAATATTATTATTAATCATTCATTTCAGACCAAGACTCCATAAAATGTTAGTAACAATAATCTTAACCTATGCTTAGTAATTTAATATAATATGAACAAGTAAAACTAATTCCACTTTACAATCACGTGCAGTCTAATCTAATGGCTCAACACTGGACTGTCGACTGCTGCCCGATTTCATTCATCAGGCAGCAAATACGTATGGCGTCGCTTGATGAATGGAATCGGAGATACGTGTCTGGCTGTACAGCCTCGGTAACGAAAATGTTTTCCCTGATGCCATCACCGCTTCCCGTATTAAAAGACAGTTGCAGCCAACAGGCGTGCTAACGCAAATCTTTACTCGGCACGGTGGCTTCTCCAAATACCTAAATCGCTTTCGGTGTAAGGGTAGCTCATCGTGCATCTGTGACCCAGAAGCGGAAGAAACAATGCCCCACATAATCCTCGAATGCCCAGTACACACGAAGGAAAGATTTGTCATAGAGCAAAAATTTGACACTAAATTATACAGAGAAAACAACGAAAATAATGTAAAACAACAAAAGCAGGCCAAAGTTCCTAGAATTTTGTGAAACAATAGCACTTAAACAGTCATAGCACGAAACGGAACGGAGTCAGACACTATGTTTCATTAAAATATTGAGTATATTTACATGTAAGCATAGAAAGTAAGTAGTAAACACACGATGATGAATGAAAGAAAGAACAAGTATGCAGAATAGAAGTGTGACAGGCAAAAATGCGAGAACTGGAATGAATGGAGAACTAGTTTATGTAAGCGCCATCGACTAAAGATGGCGGAGATTGTAAAAAAAAAACACTGGACTGTCCCATATATCTCACATTACGCTCAACCGCCACGCATTCTGCGGAGGAGGAAAGCGCAACGTTTGCGTATGATTGCATGGAACCCATCAAATCTGGCCTGCGCAAATATGCCTGATGTACTACAACAACGTGGCAGTCCATTGAACATTCGGAACGCATTGTTGTATTGAACACGCAGTTACATTTGTTCCCAACTTCTGTAGCAAAGACTAAGGATTATAGGTGCTCACAGCTCCCATACATCCTACTAGTCCTACTTCCTATCCTACTAATATTATAAAAGCTTATGAGGATGTAAGTGAGTGTGTATGTGTGTGTTGCTTCACGCAAAAACTACTGATCAGATTCAGATGAAACTTCACAGTAATGTAGGCCAATCCCGACGTGAACTGAATGCTGAATTTATGGCATCCCAACAGGCCGCTGAAACTTCAGAACTGTCCTCTTTGTCGAACGAGTTAATAAAAGAGCTAAGCTATGATGCCAATCAGTTAGATGCTTACGTGTGCGAAACTAAACCACATTTGTTATCTGATCGAAGAGAGTTTTACCACTAAATAGTAGGACGAGTTGAGAATGGTGAAGGCGAACTTTTTTTCCTTGATGCTCCAGGTGGTACAGGAAAAACGTTCTTGCTTAATTTACTTTTGGCAAATATTCCCAGCGGTCATTACGTTGCATTAGCTGTACTTTAGTCTGGAATTGCTGCAACGTTGCTAAGTAGTGGACGGAAGGCACATTCGATTTTTAAATTACCTCTTAATTTGGCGAGCGAAGAAAGCCCATCATGTAACGGTATCAGCAAGAGCAGCGCCCGTGACCCTCTATTGCAACAGTGCAAACTAATCGTATGGGATGAGTGCACAATGTCACACAAACGTCACAAAGTCATCAAAGCTCTTGATCGTTGTTTAGAAGACTTACACGGCAGACAAACAAGTATGGATGGTGTGGTTGTTATTGGCAGGACACTTTAGACAAACTTTACCTGTCATCGAGCGAGGCACTGCAGCAGACGAAATTAATGCATGTCTGAAAACCTCATATTTATAGACCAAAGTGGAAAAGCTGCACCTTGCAGTATTGTAATATTCTAATAATGTCTCTAATGTATGTACCTAATATATTTGTATGTCTATTACGGCAAAACATTGTGGACTATTTTTTATGTAAGACCTCATTATGTAAACTACTTATGTTTAACAAATAAATGATTCTGATTCTCGCCACCAATATGCGAGTCCAGTTATTCAGTGATCTAGTAGTAGTAGTGATATCAGTTGGGCACGTACGCTGTGAAACTGCGGGAGTTGGTTGTAGGTAAAGGGCGAATGGAAACTAACGAAGAAGGTATGATACTTTTCATTAACCAATTTTGTAATGTCATAGATTCACAAGATGCACTCATTACCTACTCAAGTGTTTCTAAATTTTCAACAACACATCCATGATGAAAATTGGCTGTGTGAAAGACTTTACTAGAACCAAAAAATGAGACAGTTTAGAATATTAATAAAATTATCATAAACCAAGTAACCAGTAATGCAACAACCTACAACTCCCTCGACACCATCATGTAATCTGAAGACTGTACAAGCTACCCTGTGGAGTTTTTTAACTCTTTGGAGCTATCCGGTGTCTCATGTCATAAGCTCGAATTATCGATAAAAAGAACCTAACCATTTCACATTTATAATATAACTTTTTATTTTGATGTCCATACCCATTTTTAACGGGTTTCCTAAAAAAAGAGATTCCCAATTCGAGCCCGCTACGTACAAAGATCCGATGATCTCGAAAACATGAGTCTGGCTGAATTTGCTGTACGCTTTGAAACGGTTTCACATCCAGCGTGGAAGGAAGAAGATGGCGACGAGTAATTGAGAGAAACGCGTAGTGAGCCCCTGCGTTTTATTAAATTAAGAGACAACACTCGAATGCGCATTCGGAATAGGCACGCAGTTCTTCGCACTAGATACTTCACTAATAATAGTGACAAAGAAAGTTATTATTACAGCTTACTTGTATGCCATCTACCTTTTCGAGACGAATCTAGCCTTTTACTAGATGATGAAACTGCAGAGGCTTGTTTTTTGAGACGGCAAACTGAATTACGGCCTTTGCAAGCTAATGTTAGTTCCGAAGAATTTGCTGATGCCGAGCAAATAATACAACTAGCATTAGCTCAAGCAACTGCGTTAAATGCTGCTAGACAAACGCTTGCCATTGACAATGAACGGTTACTGTGTGCAGAAAAGAAGTAATTATTAACATTAATGACAATTGCGACGACAATGGTGAAAGAGTAATGATGCCTAATGACGTATTCATCAATACTATACGTGGACTTAATATACAACAACAAAATTTGTTCCAAAAGGTTTCTGTTGCAGTCGAAGCTGATTTAAGCGGCGCCGAAAATCAATTACTGTTTTTTATAACGGGAGGTGCTGGCAGTGGCAAGTCATACTTGATAAAATACTTGCCCCCGGTCAAGGGAAACTGGTGCTTTTTACAGCCATCATGGTTTGCAGCTGAAATTAATTTATGGCATCAATTTCCGTTTTGTGAACTGACAATAAACATGCGCCAACAAAATGATGCTGAATTCATCGACTTGCTAAATAACTTGCGGGTCGGAGAATTAACTACGAGTCGACTTGAATTGCTATGTGAACGACGCAGAATACCTTTGACGGGGACTTTGCTGACGGAGTTGCTGTGCGAATCTTTCCAACCGTTAAACAAGTGGGCGACTATGATGATTTAATGAGTGCAGAAAATTCGAAACTGGAAAGACGCCACCACCCAACGTGATACCGAGGGATGTTAATAACTGTGGCGGTTTGTTATCGACGCTAAAGTTAGCTAAAGAATCTCGCGTAATGCTAAGACGAAATACAGCGGTTCCGGATGGTCTTGTAAATGCCGCAATGGGCCTTATTAAACAATTTAAGTGGCCTGCTCTTCAAAATGTATTGATGTTATTGGCTGAGGTAATCCATATTGTTTAAGAGGACGGCCGCCTAATGATAATACGATAGGCATTTGTTAATATTAGGACCGATGAGTGTTCTACCTCCACGTCACCTTGCCGTTCCAGTTGTTTTTTAAAGTCTTTAGAACGGTATTCTTTGTATTTTTCCCAAAGACATGAGGGGTCGGAAACCTGACAGAACAATAAAATGATAGAAATAAGGTCTCGAATCAAATGCGGTGATTGATAAAGTGCTGCCTCTTCAATAGCTGAATCCCAATGCCGATCATCTTCAAGTAGACTTAGAGCTTTGCACGCGGATTAAAAAGTAGAATATAAATGACCATCTACAGTTTTCAACGCTTCAAATGAAATTGGGCCTGTGATCTCATCTCTGATCGCATTCGAAGCTTACAATTCTGTATTGTTTGGATGAACAGCATAAACCCTACCTAGAACGTGTTTTACCTTCAACATTCACTCCTGTTTTCCTTCTCTGAATCGATCGCTTGTTCCAATTGTAATACGTAGGAACTTCCGAATATAGCAATGTTTTAGCAAAGTTATCCACGTTACATAGACCAAAAAAAGAGAGGAGTGTAGTTGTAGGAGGACTATCTACTCAATTTGTCGCACAAGTTATGCTCATTAAAATAAATTCGCCTCATTACAATAAATTCGCTGTGTGCAAGGTGCACTACAGGAGAAAAACGCTCATGTATTGGGAATTCAAGGATTCGCGAAACTACTTCAACTGAACTTATATATGGACCACTTACGTAGGTAGAAACTTCTGACCATTTATTAACATATTTGCAAACGTACTTGATTGACTTCACTAAAACACAATACTCTATGTTCACGTGAGCGTTTATGTTTTTAATAGCACTGGATTATAAGGACCACCCAACGATTATCTTTTGTAATACCCTTGATATTGACAGAACGTCTCCTGTACTGCGGAAAACCATCATCACCGGTTTGAGTTTCCTTTAAGAGCCTTAGAATAACGTTTGCTGCACGAATTATCTTTCATGCATGGTAAATTTCGGTTCACGGCCATGTATCATATTACTTTTAACAATTTTGTAAAGCTCGGGATCACGATCAGGGTTACGTATTTCAGCACAAATACTATCATCGATTCGATCCGGAGTGATGTGATGTTGAAGCCATAGTATATGAATATGCTGAAGACCTCGCTTTTGCCATTCCGTTAAATAATATAACATATAGCATCTCTCTTCACCTAATATTTTCCCTTTTATTAACAAATCCATTACCTTTTCTAACTTTAATCGAAAGACATGCGAAATAATATCGATCATGAGATTATTGTCCTGAAAGTAAGTGCTCATTTAATTCACTCCAGTGTGGGTTGCATGTAAAAGTTATAAAAAGGTCGGGACGACCGTAATATCTAACATAGGTCATGGCGTCTTACGTTTTTTCGTGCATATATCTTGGCCCACCCGTAAAAGATGATGGAAGCACTACCATTTTTCTCAGCTGATTTGCTTATCTTGCCGTGCAATTGCATCTTTTAGATGAATGTAATAAATCTTTTAAATTATCTGCACGCAATTTTGCTTGATTGTTTTTTTTTATATAGTTTAGTCTTTCAGAGTCTATTTTTGCATATTCATCTATCAAATATTGACTAAAAAAGACGCGATTTTTAACCCAAAAAGTTATTTTCTCCTTCTCTAATCATTACACTGTATGAATAAAAATTTACAGCAGAACCTGTTTTTCAAGGGCAACCTAGTTGTTGGATCGCATTGTAGTATGTTTATTGAATAGTCATCATCCCCCCGGCAAAATATCAATGGGTACTGCAGCGCGTCATAAGCTCGATGTATCTCGCTGATACGCTGAAATGAGTTACCCGGCTTTCCAGGATGATGTCTCTTCGATCAAACCGCTGATCTACTAATACAACAGCCATTTCTTGTGCTGTAGGTGCATTAAATCTGCCTGTGTCCTATTTGTGGTTTTTTATCTGCATGTATTACGACCTTGAATGACTCTGAAGGTGATATTTTATCAAGGGCTGTTTTTAGATCTTTTAAGTAGGGGTTCACATAAGCTGTAATTGTTTAATTAAATTTGGCATTAAATCAGAAAATTTAGAACATCGAATAATAGCTTCTCTATCTCTAGCCTGGGTGACCACCCCGTTCTTACTCCTGCTATGAGTGCGACACAAAATTGACCGAAACTATTCCTTCCCAGACGATTGACGCCATCGATTTTGACGTTGTTAATATAAATAAATAAAAACATTCCGAATTTGACTGGGTGTAGCATGGTGCCAGATGTCTGAGAGTCCTTAAAGGAAACGGAAACTATTAGGGGGTTATCCCTGGCCGTGTAGTACTGTCTACCGTGAGCACGTTTTGCCAATTTTGAAGGATTATTCTGGGAGATAGGGAGGAAAGCCTGCAGGTCATTTCCGACTGGTTTCCAAGTCCATTGTTTCAAATTCCGGGGTGTTGAGAGGAAGGGTAATTGTCAGAATTGCTTCCATGTCATATTCCGGAGATTTATCAGGAGGATCAGGTGGTTTCTCGTCTATTTCAGAGATTAAAAAGTTTTGGGAAGAGGAAACAAGTCGTTAAACTTACTTAAAATTACCAATACCTAATAAAAACTTACACACACAATTAAACAACACGACAACCCAATATTAAAAGATTTAAATTCAGTTTCACTCATAGTGATGAGAGAAATCACTAAAATTGACAATAAACGTAAAAAAACGACAAAAGGACGTGCGTAACTTTCACCGCTACCAACGAATGTCACAACCAACCCTTTTTTCTCTTTAGCAGCCGAACAACCAACCATTATTTTTTTTCTCTTTGGCAACCGCACAACCAACCGTAATTTTTTTTTCTTTGGCAACCGAACAACCAACCGTTATTTTTTTTCTCTTTGACAACTGAACAACGAACTGTTTTTTTTCTTTGGCAACTGAACAACCAACCCTTACTTTTTTTTTCTTTGGCAACCGAACAACCAACCACTATTTTTTTTCTTTGGCAACTGAACAACGAACTGTTATTTTTTTTCTTTGGAAACCAAACAACCAACCATTATTTATTTTCTCTTCAGCAACCGAACAACTAACCGTTATTTATTGTCTCTTCAGCAACCGAACAACCAACCATTATTTATTTTCTCTTCAGCAACCGACCAACCAACCGTTATTTATTTTCTCTTCAGCAACCGAACAACCAACCATTATTTATTTTCTCTTCAGCAACCGAACAACCAACCGTTATTTATTTTCTCTTCAGCAACCGAACAACCAACCGTTATTTATTTTCTCTTCCGCAACCGAACAACCAACCGTTATTTATTTTCTCTTCAGCAACCGAACAACCAACCGTTATTTATTTTCTCTTCAGCAACCGAACAACCAACCATTATTTATTTTCTCTTCAGCAACCGAACAACCAACCCTTATTCAAATATTAGAAACATGAACACAAATGAAGGACAAAGTATGTAATACCTCTCAAAAATCATATACAGATAAGATATGACAACTTCAACAGAAACAACTGATTTTACGGGATTTACATTAATCCTTAATGACGAGCAACTTATAAACCTCGCTGGTATAACATACAATTTTCGATTATTTTTAAACACGTAAGCAACTAAGTACTCATAAATACCTACAATTTTTTTTTTTAAGGTGGAAAATCATCGAATGACTGCTCCCGCCTGGGTGAGGCGGAAGGGAGTATCAGACTCTTACTGACTAAAAACCACCCCGTTCCTTCTCCTGCACGTCGAGCCGGAGCCCCAGTTACCCGTTAGGTTCTCCGCGACTCCGAATCGGCATCGGCTCTATTGGGCCCCATCTGTGGTGGTCTGATGGCCCTTTGAGGCGCGCGCGTAACGCTACGCGCCGTACGCTCGAAATACCTACAATAAGTTCTTCTAAAGACGACAGACATTTTTCTAATAAAACAAAAAATTGAGATGACATTTTCAGTTCCAAGCGTTTTGTTTGGTGTTCACAGAACTACAATTTCAAGGATTTTCTATACAACTTTAGAAAATGCTAATCAACAGCTATTTTTTTTTGCCTATTAAAAGATACCTACTCTTCAAGCCACAATACCAGACTGTTTCCATTATTCTTTTGACCGCCAGAGCGTAAAAGCATCGCCAGCCCTCCTACGCCAAGCCACAAATTCAGAGCAAATACCTACAAATCCAATTCCAACATCTTATCAATAACCAATTAATCATTGCTTTTCGACCCGATCTTTTAAATATTACTCGTAACACCATTCTTTTATTATTTTGACCCTATTTCGAATTATACTATCAAAAAACCAGTTCCAAATCATTAAAACAACGTAAAACTAGACTTAAAAAAACAAATGATTATTCATTTGTTTTTATCAAATACCTAATAAAAGGATGCGTCACTAATCTCGTTCGTGACGTCATCCACCGTCGGGAAGAGCCGACTATGACGTGGCTGGCACACCTTTTGACAACTGCTTGCAACGCAACTGTTGCACGCGAATTTTTTTTTAAAGCGGAAAATCATCTACTGATTCTCCCGCCTGGGTGAGACGGGAGGTGGTGTCAGACTCTTAATGACTAAAAACCACCCCGTTCCTTCTCCTGCACGTCGAGTCGGAGCTCCGGTACATGCGACTACGGCTGGGATATTGCGGCACATAATAAATACCTAATAATCAGAGGTCGGAGTAGGTAGATTGATTTAAGGTCGTTGACGTCGAGTATAATGTGGATATGCCTCCAAAATACTGGAACTTCATATTTATTTTGATATTTGTTGCGGAATTTTGAGTACGAATTAGTGTTTTATTAAAGTGAAAAACGTCTACGCTGCCAGTGTTTGCTAATGGTGAAAGAAATCAGTATTTTATTTTATACAAAAACTACCACTAGGCCATATGAATTATGGCCATACCACTTAGGCCTTATGACACAGTCAAACACTCAAAACTACCGCCCCGTCGTGTACCGGGATGGCAGATTTTACCATTGTATGCAAGTATCTCTATTTATATAGAAATCACGCCTACCGTAATCCACTGCCGGCGCGCGGGATGAGACTCCAGATTCAAAATACTAAACAAACAAGAAGCTCTCAATTCATTCTCAAGCATTAGACAATGATGGAAACTAAAGAAGTTTGTAAAGAGCTTAGTAACTGGCGCTTTGTAGTTTCTGCGCCCTATGAGACAAAGGCATCACTTATGTATATCTTTTTCAAGTTTTGTATGAATTTAATGTTAAAAATAAACTATCGGGTAAGGAGTTGGATAAATAATAAAACAACAATAATCCCTTTTGTATATACATTTATTTTTATTATTTTTTTTCAATTTTAAGTTATTGTTTACCAGATATATACTTTCATATATAATTATCAATTGTCTATAGAATATATACAACTTAAATACCTGAAGGTCCTTATGAACAACTACATTGAGTCTTATAATCTAGGTGGAATCATTTCGTTATATCTATTTGAACGTGAAAAATGCAATTTTCACACACAAAACGAACGAGTCTGATAAAGGGCAAATTATATTAAAAATTAAAACTGCAAAATTAATATTTTACCCTGAATTTCAAGTAGAAGAAAGTGTATTGCAAGTACTAAGATTTATTATTTATTAAGTTGTTTATTACCATTTACAACTCGACAATATCAATGTGGTTGTCTTTGGATGAAAGTTTCGATTGATAATAATTATTATAAGCTAATGTCCAGTATTATTTGAATGTTAATTTGGAGATCGGATACTCAATGTCAATGATTTAATGTTAAAGACATTTTAAACAAGTATGATGTCCAGTTTTTTTTTTAATAAATTAACCTGTGAAGTTTCGGAACGCAGAATACGCGACACAATATGTTTTCTATTGTGTCTCATATATCGACAGACAAGAGGTTAAATACAATATAATCACAAGGTAATTTAACAAGATGTGATAAAACTCTGTTGTACATAATTAGTTTAATTTAGACTTGTTATTTCACAACAATATCCCGGTTGGTTAGTCCACAAAAATTCGAAGCCATTTAAATTCGATTCTATTAGTCAATCTTTTAAATGTCTTTCTTACAAAACTATACTGCATTACTCACATTACAGTTGTCGAGTTATAAAGAGTTTGAAAACAAAAAAGCTGCAATATTATACTGATCATTTCTTCCACTTTGTACTATCACTGACCGTTTGCAAGAAATTGGTATTTTGAAAGGTCTTTCTTTAAGTAACTTGCCTACAAAGTTCTTATACCCTTTTAGGTAGCACACAGCTCATACTTGAAGGCGATTCGTCCAAAAATCTTTGACCCAGAGATGTTAAATCTATCTTTATTGAATTATGAAACCCTTCAAAATATGTTAATTCGTCAAACTAGGTTTTAGTGGTTATTATACAGATCGGGTGGGTTTTTAGGAACTTTAAATAGTCGAGTCTGCTTGTGACCGCATTTACTGCAATGAAAATCCACGACAATACGAAGTGTACGCGTACCTGTTCTTCGTCAAAATTGTGAAAATATAAAATTATTAACATAAAATGGAATACTTTCTCTGAGCAAATATTTAGATAGGTAATTTAGCAAAACAAAATATTTGAATAATTCTTCTAAATTCAATTTTTATCGCTATCATAATATTGTATCATGCAAAATCGTATAATGTAACGCAAAATGCCCGACGCATTTCATTGCGGTTTGACTGTCAGTTAAAATTGTGTTAATCATCTATTTCGTAAGTCTACTCTTCTTAACAAAACTACGGTAAAAGCCTACAAATAAAATGGCGGCACTTGCCCCAGAAACCTTTTTAGTTTTACCATAGAACTAACTCACAGATATTTGTTCTTAAAAATATTAGGCACAAAAAATCTTACGTTATGCGATCAACATGACTGGCGGGCTAGATCATAAATAATGTATGAAAATAATATTCTATAAGAGACTTAACACTAAGGATTAGTAAATAAATGGAGCGCTAAGGTCTACGTCGCCTTACAGTGGAACATCCGTCAATGGATACGCAGCACCGCTCCGTCCTGGCGAACGATAATCCGTGCCATCTCCTTCGTACGACGCGAGTGCAAATCTACAAAAAAATATACCAATCAGCACTCCGTTCGTCACTACTCCGTATTGGTAAAGCTTCGGCAGTCATGTTGTCGCAACCGCGACGTCAATACATTTGTGTAGTTCCTTGCAAACGGCCTGACACCCTAGCCCTACGTGTGACAGTGCCAGACTTACATGACGCCGTCCCGCCCTCGCGCCATCTGCAAATAAACAACACCCGAATATCTCGTACAATAATACGGACCTTCATCATATCACTTTATACCTCTAAAACATTTTTTTTTTTTACTTTTTCCTTTATAATGTCTAATGATATTTTGATAACTTACGCAGCCACGATGCGTTGTCCCCGTATCACATCTATGGAGCATACAAAATTATTTGAGAATAGCTAGACTTGATAAATATTTATAGACACAATATTGTTACACACAATCACACATTTAAGAGTAGGTATCGAACCTACAGTTCATGAGCTGACACTCTGGCACTAGTAACATCAAAGTGCAAAAGTATTGCAAGCTACATGCTTCAAAGAACAGGATGAGACTACGATAACTAGGCGATTAAACAAACTCTCTAATCTACGTGATTAAACAGGTAATTGTAAAAGTTTAAAGCCTGTAAAACTTACGTCGAACTAAGTTTCACGCTAGCCCGACCAATCACGGCTGGATACCGCAGGGGTCAGTGTGGAGAGCCCAATACTCAGCTATATCATTTGAATTATACTAAATCTAAAATTGTGTTTCACTTAAAATTCCCAGTTGTCAAGTCATTCCAAGACGTACACCTAAACAGATATGTAAAGTATCGAATTAGGTTCTGTCTGATTGTGTTAACTCTTCTACTTTATTGCTTATTTAAGGTCAGAGTTGGTAACAAATGAAGTGCTACTATTATGGGGCTTACGCGAATAATATGTTACAAATATCTGATCAAATCTGCCTAGCCTTATTTATGTAGAAAAAGGAATATTTCAAAGTGCCAAATTTCCTAAAGATCCTATGTTTATCAAAATCTATATAATTGGCACTCCATTTGCTAACTGCTCTATATTTGTAATAATTTATTAATAGTCAATCACACCAATGGATCAAATACTCACCATTATGAAACCGTCAGTCCTAATCAGCAGGGCAACACCAAAACGTCACATACTTGCACCATTAAAATTGCAATAATTGTTCGAATCTTAACTATCACAAGTTCTTACACACTATAATCACATTAGTCTGTTGATCACTTAGTTCACTGTCTAACATTTATACACGTTTTCTGGTGAGCTTGACGTTGGCGGTTCCATAAATGAACCTGGTACGCCATTCCTCGTACTGCTACGTACAGGCGATGGAGTTTGATGTGGAAGGTGGATGCTCAGCCTTGTCTGCGGCGGGTTTCGGTCGCGCGATCTCCGCCTCTGTTCCTGCATGTTGCGCCGCTCCGTTGTGTAAGTTTACTTCGTATACGTTAGACGAGTTGGAGTCCTCATTGTATGATAATACGCCGACTTCCTCCGTCTGTGGATGATTGTGATTGGTTTAGTAACACGAATCAGTTTATTACAACTTATAATGGGAAAGTATTTTCATTGGCCATTGATTGCATGCAATTTCAAGTTAATACGGTAGTTGACAACTATCATATTCATATCTATGTCAAATTCAATACTTTTATCGAAACGTCAAAAACGATACTGCTATGAATTTTGTACGACATACCATCTTATGACGTCATCATATTTTCGCGTCAAATAGCACATTTAAATCTAAAAAAAATGCGAGAATAAATCGAAATATAAGTATATCGGCAATTCAATGAATGAAAGTGTAAATATTTTTCGATATTTAATTGAACTGAAAAATCTAAATAATTTATTTTTGACCCAGGAAACTACCCAATTGATAACTGAACCAATCTGAAAGATCGACAGAAGAAAGAAATTATAGGGTTTAAAAGCCAGACACTGGTTGGAGAGGAAGTGGTTGGTCATGTCAATAATATTAATAAAACGTAAGAAAATAGTTTGTAAATTGTTCTAGAAATCATTAAAAAGTAGTTACGCTGCTCTCGGAGAGTCGTTTGGTCTTCTTTTGAGGTCCGGGCGGTGGTGGCGGACGGTCGTGTATCTTGCGCTTGGTGCCGGAGGAGGTCCGCTCGCGACGCAGTAAGGAGGCGGAGAGGTACTGGTGCAGCTGCTTACGTCGGACATGGCGCGCCTGTAATAACATTGCAAAGAAGAAGCATCACAATCCATACAAAATAACCAACATCCTATAATAAAATGACATATCCTAAAAAAAAAAGATGAAAATGTACCATAAAATAAAGCTTACTCCCTAAATTAATATTTTTTTCATTTGATAAAAAAATTGCTTTGAAAATAGTTCAGGCGCTGTTATGAAAAATATGTATGGACCGATTTTTAATTTTTTTTTTGTTTTACATTACACCTCACGTAATAAACTCCTCGGTCATAAAATCAGGTCTCTGGTCTACACGATCCTGGAGTTCTATTGTGAGTTAAGTTTTCCATAAATTGTTTAAAAGGATTCACAGTACATTACCAAGTCTGTAGGAATGATCACACAAAACGGTTTTTATATACTGTTCATGGAATATGGGTCGGTGACAATGATATGCAGTAAAACGGGGTAAATAGAAATCAAGGGGTGAATAGAATTCGAGGGGTGAATAGATACAAAAGAAGGGTGAATAAATGTTGGGAAAGTATTCTAACACTTATCCACCCCATTCCTGTAACTATTCACCCTGTTTTACGGTAATACATTATTTCTAATCTGATTTCATAAGAGATTCTTTACTTTAGAGGAAAAATCCAATTACCTCGATAGTCATGCCTTCTCGCAACATGTTAGTGTTCTCTGCCTGATAGTTGACGGCTTCAGTAAATGTCTGTATATCACACGTCAGATCTACATTCAGGTTGGTCTTCTCAAATACTAGCCCAATAAACCACATTGAGCAATAATTCGCTATTACTTCACCCTGAAATAGAAATAGAAGTAAATATTAATATTTGAATTATACCGGTCCAACAATTAAGTTGAATTTGCATTGCCAGAGATAGTAAAGAGAATTTCAACATAACAACTCACTCTTTTTTAAAATATTGGCCATGCAAAGGATTACAAGTTTCTTTGGTGTTGCGGGTGACAGTGGGTGGCGTCGATAGCCGGCCTTTATGCCCGTTATTTTATAAAATAAGGAATGAACTGAAATTTACTTAATAATTATGAACTGCGCGACGTCGCCGCGACCGTGCACGCTACTCATGAGAAAGAACCCCTCTGTGGTTCGAAACTAGTAGAGCTTTTCTCAGTATATTCACGTGAGTGACCCGTGTTTTTACTTAATTTAGTATGTCTCACGATAGTTATTATGAAATTTACTTGTTAGCTATACTTACATTTTCATTCTTTTTAACTTCTGGCGATGGGTCTGCTGGCATTGGTACTCCTGAGACAGACAAATAATATTTATAATTATGTATTATTGAATGGTAGATTGGATAAATCATCGTCATGACTTTCAGAACTTATTGATATTCATTGCATGCTTACATACAGTAAATTGGGTACTTGTCAACTTTCAATACTTTTTTGGAACTGTCAAAATGACAGTTTTCTATGAATTTTGTACGAGATTGTGTATTGTGACGTTACTTTTTTTAGCGTCAAACAGCATACTTATTTCTTAAAAATTTGCTGGAAAAATACTAAAATTAAGTTGGTCATAAAATCAATTAATGAAAGTGTGATTACATTTTAATATTTCATTGTATTGACCAGTCGAAATTATTTAGTTTTGATTAAGAAAAGTACCCAATTGGCGTACTTAATGCCCCAGGTATTAAGTTAAGTTCACACGTTACGCAATCGCTGAGTAATTTTATTGTTGGTTTTATTTGAGTGTTTCCTTTATATAATCAGTGCCGAATTATTCAATTATTATAATTAAAAATTAATGTGAAAGTAAGTTCATTTAATCGAAATAAACTAAGTGATTGTGTGAAGCCCTTTGTTTTATTTTCAAATGATGTCGGACCCTGATCCTACATATACATTCTTACATTAAATAACAAACATTTAATTAAGATAACAGTAAAATGTTACAATCGATTACAGGCGAGCACCGCATTCTTTAAGAAAAAAAATATCAATAATTGGATACAAAATTAGAATACAAGATGTTGGCTAAAAAATCAAATTAAGTCGCATTAATTTACATTAATAAATTAGCAATAAATTAATTGGAGGAAAAGAAAACGCTGCAATAGAATATGAAACTAAAGCCAAAATTAAAATTAAAATCAAAATTAAACTTATAATCAGGATTAAATAATAGGGTACTTTTTATCCCGGAAATAATTGATATTCCCGAGGAAAAACAAAAATATTGGTATAGATGGCGCTGTGTGTATTGGTAAATGTCACATAGGCTACTTTTTATTCTTTTGTGACGCGAGCGAAGCCGCGGGTAAAAGCTAGTTTAGTTATAATTTCAAGTTCAATTCATACCTGGTGGCAAGGCTAGAGGCTGTCCGTTGTTTGTGTTCAACGGAACCGAGTTGTAACACTCCGGGTTGACGTGTGCAATCGTGATGTGGGTGTTACGCTCCAGTGTTGCTGTAACGAGTAAACATCATTGTAAGCTATATGCAATAAAGTCATCATCATCAACAGCTTATGAGATTGCACTACTGAACTATGAGCTTCTATAAGAGAAAACGCAAGATCATACATAACATCACGGTTTTTATCCCCGAAGGGACAGGTGGACATTACGGCACTTAATGCCACTATACAATGTAACAACCACTATTTATGTTACGAATCCCATGTAATAGAGGGTGCGCCTATTGCCATATTACCAGACTACGTGCTACTACTGAGATTTTTTTTAAAGTCCAGTAATATTTTGCCCGACTCAGGAATCGAACCCGCGACACCTTGCCCGGCAGTCGACTTGCAACGGAAAAGAAAGAAAGACCGTTCATTACGCCAGAGAGGTGGAACGATCTCCATGTTTGGTTGGCAAGTTGCAGATGGCAGTCCAAAAGGACGAAGTCTATCAGAACGCTGCCGCCTGGTTTCCTGTTAAATATTGGGTCCTGTAATTGACTCTTAGTACCCACAAAAAGATTAGGGATGATAAAAACATACATTCAAATACGTGGCATTGATATAAAACCATCGATATAAAACAAAAATAATTCACTAAACAATCTCATTATAGCTGGAACGGCTAGACCACAGATTATGATAAAAAAAATTTTAAAACCAAATAATATTTTATTTATGTGTGCACTGGAGACTACGAATATTTTACTACCCACATGTATTAATGTTGTGCTACATACAAAAATGTTAAGGTTTTGACTGCCAATAGAAAACTGTTGAAGGCAGACCCTCCGCTAGCGTCAGTGACCGACGACCCCCATGGCGTTGAATGTGTTAATTACGAGTCATTGATCCATTTCGTGCTGTAGGTACATAACGTAACGTACGTTGATACAGTAAATGATAAGCAAAAGAATATTTCCCTACACTATCTACGTCTGGAATATTACAAATGTTCTGTGAAATAGATAGAACAAAATAACCAAATATAGCTATTGCAACGCCATCTAGTATCCATTACGTTAAACTTACAACAACTACTACTTTTTTTTTAAGGGGGGAAAATCATCGAATGACTGCTCCCACCTGGGTGAGACGGGAGGGAGTGTCAGACTCTTACTGACTAAAAACCACCCCGTTCCTTCTCCTGCACGTCGAGCCGGAGCCCCGGTTACCCGTTAGGTTCTCCGCGACTCCGAATAACTACTACTACTTACATTAAAATGAACAGACCGGATGAACGGATGAGTGATGTTCAAATATATGTAAAGAAATAATATAAATTTCTTTATTTGAATGTGATCTAACAGATGACGTTTATATGTCATCTGTCTATTTAAATAAAATATCCTAGAATTAGTATTTGTTGAGAAGAACAATAAATTGGTTATTAATTTCATTAATTAAGTATTATAATTGTGATTAGGAACTGGCATTGTTAATAATAACATTAAATGTCGTTTCTTTTCTTACAGGTTTGTAATAGTTTGAAACTTAATAAGTTATCACACATATTTGTTAAATTTTCATATTTTATAAACAATAAATCTTTTCTTACAGAGAAACTCAATTGTGTTTAACTGACTGTGTCGTCCTAATCCAGAAATATCTTATATATATTTAAAAAAAAAGAAGTTCAGTTGATTGCAAACCAGCATAGCGTTTTATTATGTTGTATATTTACGTGCTAGAAAACTGTACAGTCATTATTAGGTGAAATTACTCCTCTCAATTTTTTATAGGATTTTCAATCTTATACTAGAACAATAAAGTTGAGAATATAGTAAAGAAAGATAGCAAAGAGTAGATTAAACTGCTGGCGACTATCCCATGTAGTGTCAAAGCGTTAAACATTTGCATACAAACTGCTTGACCGATTTTAATGAAAATCGTGCAGGATATTAATTTTTAAAATATGATATACTGACTGATTAGATGTCGGATCTTGCTTTCAATAAGTCCACACCACTGTAGCTGGTCATCTGGACTTGCTGAGGAAGCCAGGAGCACTATGAAATGCTTGTACCGCGAGAAAAAGTTGGGCGCCTCAAACAAACGCTCCCATCCACATTTGCCGAGCATTATTTCATCAGTTATGGCTAGACCTGAGGACAATATTTAATATTAATTAAAATGTACAGAATGATCAGTATAAATAGGATACTTCTGCGTGAGAGAGAGATGTTGTTAAATGATGTGAAACAAAGAGTATGTTTGGCCGAGTAAGTATACATTGCTCACACTAGGATTTTCTCCTGTGTCGTGGGTGCGTTTACAAACATATGTACATGTTCACAAACACATGACACCCAGACCCGAAACAACAATAAGTGGATCACACAAAGGGAATCGAACACGCGACACGTTGCGGGGAAGCCAGTTGCTCTGCTACCGCACCAACCATGCAGTCAATGTCGTCGTATGAGGCTTAATCCCCCATTCCTCTAAAGGCTGGCAACGCACTTGTAATTCCTCTGGTGTTGCGGGTGGCCATGGGCGGCTTACTAATTAATATCAGACGAACTGTCTCCACGTGTACCTTAAAAAAACTTACAAGACGATATCCCTCAGTTTTCTACTGGGATTTTTTATTACACCCAAATAGAGTAGGGAGTAAAGTTCCAAGTTACTCTTAAAATCTTACCAATTCTAAACTCCTCCATAATAACAGTCCTGGTGGAAGCACATACGTTGAAAGTGGAATTCTGCTGCGGGTACGCTGGTGTGATGATAGGCATAAGGTGGAATCGGTCGGAAATGTTTACCTGGAAATAAATACGTACAATTAAAATGGCTCCACTATTAGAAAGGTGATAGACATTTTTATCGTAATATTTAGTTTTCTTTTTAAGTACATATTTCCGCAAATTTAGTAATGACAGATTGACTAACACTCGACCCTATCTATATATATGTTACTGTAAAAGCTCGAACTGCAGTAAATCCTAAGATATTCCAGTAAAACCTAAGATCTACCAATTCCTAATGGTAAATGTCCTAAAAGATTTGCGATTCGAACTTTTACCACCATTCCGTTGGTAAATCTTAGGATTTACATTATTGGCATGGTAAATGTTGAAAAACAAAACATGTCATAACGTACTCAGCGCATTGACTTGTAGCTCGCCGTTACCGCTAGCCGCGCACCGTCTCCGCCGCTCCGTGTGAACTTCGTCCATACGGTTGCCGTCTATGCTTGGCGACATACGTTAGCGTCGTCTCGTTCGGACCAAATTATGAACTCATACTGCCAACTACTCGTAAATGGAAACTTTTTACGTTGCCTCGTCAACGTCAAGCGCCTTGTCGTTGTTTGACACGTTTGAACTCGCACGATAAATTGATTTCTAATTATATTTTTGTTGTTTAAAAGTTATTTGTGAATCAGAATGAGTATGAAGCAAAGATTTTATGAAATAATGGACGAGTTTGTGGCAAACAAGAAAGATAATAACTTTTATCTTGATAAAGACAAATACGCTAAGTGTTTAGAGGAAGTAAAAACTGCAAAGAACATTAAAAAGAAGAAAGCTGTTCATTACAGGCGTATAAAACGCTATGATATTTTGATAGGCGGCGAAGAAAAGCTAAATGCCCCGATGAAGGAAGATAATGATGAAATCAAATATTACGTTTGTTATGACGATTTATTTAACATTCTCGAAGAAACGCATTTTGCTGTTGGACACGGTGGAAGAACAAGGATACTTGTCACTATCATTATTATATCTTTATAATACTATGTACCTGTTTTGTCTAATAGTTGAAAGTAAATAATTAAGAACTACTCATTGTTTTATTCCTAAAACCAACATCTACCAGCTGACAGTGGTAAAACCTAGCATATACTGAGTTCGAATGGTAAAAGCTCGAAAAAATCGTCGTATCTTCAGAAATACTTACATTTACCAACTCATGTCGGTAAATCCTAAGACTTACATTTAAATCTTAAGATTTACCGTAGTTCGAGCTTTTACAGTAACATATATACTACGTAGTCGTAGTGATAGTGTCGAGTGTTAGTTAGTGTTAGTCTGTCACAGACGGCGAATAGCGACTTCGTTTTATACTAATAAAACGAAGTCGCTATTCGCCATCTGTCTGTCTGTCCCTATGTATGCTTAGATCTTTAAAACTACGCAACGGGTTTTGATGCGTTTTTTTAATAGATCGAGTGATTTTTAAGGAAGGTTTATATATATGTATATAATACATGCATATTGCACTCGTGCAAAGCTAGGGAGGATCGCTAGTTTTTTATAAAAGGTAAATTAATTTGATTAAGCTAGTTGTTTGGCTTTAACTCGTCGAGTACCGGTTTTATAGACACAATTAAAGAACAATAGGTCGCGGTCACCGGTGACCGCTTGGTGTTTGACAGTTTAACAGTGTGTTTACGAGACAGACGCAATGACTATAAAATACAAATTCACTCAGGGCCGTCTTAGACTAAGTACGCTGAGGGCCTATGGCACAATATTTCGGGCCCCTTTTGGAATGTTCTTTTTTTTTATGTTGCCACACACACACACTATGATTTTCTTCTGTATCGTGGGCGCATTTACAAACACGAAACAAAACAAGCACTCAAGATTTGCTCCGTGTGGGAATCGAACCTACAAGTTGCGCAACGTGTAGCGGGTGTGTACGTTGTAAAAATTGTCGGTCCATCGGGGCTCCCTGAGGATGATGGGGGCCCTCGGAACGGGCACCGAGCCACTATGGTACAGACGGTACTGAATGCAGCATACATATGAAACTCAATAGAAATTGAATACTCACTCTAGGATCCCACACGGGGAACCCAAGGTTGACTGAATCAGGTTGTTTCAGCAGAACTGGCTGTGGCCACTTCCACTGGCTGAACACCAGGAAGAACTTGTGCACCAATGTCGCAGGCAGTGCGTTGGGGTACAACTGACAGGTCCGGGCTACCAACATGGCCCATGACACACCACCTAGGTATCCTAGAGTGTTTGAATATATGCCGTGACCTGTTGAACAATCATTTGTATATTATTGAAATTGTCTCCTGTAGTCTTGTTGTAGTCTGCCGACGTCTCGTATGGGCATGGATCGTCATGAATGCGCAGATGCCGCCTCGCCCAGGAGGGAGTCATCTGATGATTTTCTAACCACATAAAAAATCAATATAGTGTAGCCTAAATCTGGCAACTGATTGATAAATCCGGCAACTGATTTAAAAATCTGACACCAAAAACTCCCAAGGTGCAATAATGCTTCAAGGGGTTTTGAGTGATGTTAGTTCCTGCTCCAAGGGAGAACCTTATCTCATCATTAGTTGCACTTACGACTACATTTTGAAGACTGCTGTAAAGTCAAAGTCAACGCATTTATTTCAATTGATCCTTAATAAGGCACTTTAGAAACGTCAAAAAATTAAATTGTCCATCTGTCTGTCAGTGAAGCTAGGCGCTCGTTCCAAAGTGTAGTTTCGAATGGAGAAGAACGAGTACAAAACTCCATCATTACTCTATTATAAAAATGTTTTTATTATAACTATCGTGAGACATACTAAATTAACTAAAATCGCGGGTTACTCACGTGAGTATACTGAGAAAAGCTCTTCTACTTTCGACTAGTCGCAGCGCAAGTAGCAACACCGAGGCGGGCGCCAACGCCAGCCAGTGAGCTGAGCGATGTCGCCGCGACCGCGCACACTGCTCACGAGGAAGAACCCCTATGTAGTTCGAAACTAGTAGAGCTTTTCTCAGTATACTCACGTGAGTAAACCGCGATTTTAGTTAATATGAAATAAAAATGTTTTACTGTCTCATTGATATAGTAATTCTAAAAACATTGTATTATATTTAGATACATACGTTTTGCCCACAGCTTGATGGCGCGTAGAGTAAGCCTGAAGTTGTTTATATTGGGTACGAGGCGGAGAATCTCGTCGGTTACTCTGCATCCGTTTAGCGAACGCACACATTTCTGATCTAAGTTTTTCAAGAGCATATCATCGCGAAGATCGAAGGAATCTGATGAAAAACATACCAATATTCATTACACAAACATAGTTCTATGTTGAGTCTACACAGTAACTAAGGTACTAGGCAGGTCAAAGGGTTATTACTTTAGACATAACATTATCTAATTTGATTGGATATTCTACCTAAGATCTTACAATTTTGAAATTAACTTATAACATCAATTTTTAATTCACATCACTAAAATTGCGTTAATAGGGATAATGTGGGGTATGAAAATTAAATATGGAATTAGTCCGTCAGTTAGAAAATAAAAAAATATTAGACACTTATTTTTTTATTTCGTCGTATAAGAAAACAATACTTGGATAAAACGAATTAAAGATTAGGAGGTAACTACGTCATTTTTTAGTATAAGTCGTACGTACACAAAAGTGACGTCATGCGATATTTCAAATCAATATATCGTCGAAACTATTCGTTTGCGTAAGTAATAAAATACGTACCAAATATTTTTAAATAATCTACCAGACGGACATTTAAATAAAAATAAATTATCTACCCTATTGCCCTCCTATGAGGTTAAAAATTCAAATAAAAACCGAGTAAAAGAAGATCTAGTTGTAATTTTCAACAGACTTAAAAAAAAGGAGTAAAAAAGTTCTCGATTCGACTATTTTTATTATGTTATTCGATTACTCGGAGACGCCTGGACCGATTTTTTTTTTTTATAATGGCTCCGACTTCTCACCTATCAGTAGGTGTGTAAGCTAAAGTACCTACGTATGACCAATAATAGTTACTTTTGCTTTTTAATTTTTGTTTGTGTTTAGTTTTAGAAGTCAGTTTATTTATAACATATTTTTCGCATGGTATATCTAGGAACAAAGTAGGCGATTCTATGAACATATAGGCTGGGTAATAAGACAAATCTTTTAATATATGAACTGGTTTAAAGTTTAGATCTGGTTTTCCCCTTTATAACTCGACTATGTTTATTTTTCATTGACATTAAGATAAGGCGTGAGTCAATGTTTATTAATGTTGTACATATGTATAAGCGCTATCGATTAGTAGAATTATTGTGCGATAGACATATCAAAACATCGCTCGTTTTGTTTCTGGAAGATGTCGACTCATAATGAACATAACAAAATAAAGAAAAAAAAACTGACGAAATTGATAACCTCCTCCTTTTTGGGAAGCCGTTTAAAAATAGTGTACAAAATTTGATTTGATAAAAATGGAAAAAGATCGAAGGACTACGTAAAGAAATGGGAGTTAGTAATATGATGTTATGTCTACACCGTTTTTTTCTCACCAGATGGCACTAGTGTGAACCTCTATTCTTTTTGTCCAATAGGAAATTAGCTAGTGTGACATCATTGGTCATTCAATTTTGAACAGCTACAGTGATTGGACAAAAAACTTTTATCTAAATTAGCGACATCTAGTGTGTGAAAAAAACGGTAGCCCCCATAGTGGAAAATGGAACAAGATATGTTGCGTCCACACTAAATAGCTTACTAAAAAAATTTGAAATTGTAATTCAACGTGAAAAATAGAAATAATATAGCATCACGCCTTTTAACCCCCGAAGGGATAGGCAAAGGTGCACATTACGACACTTAATGCCACTGTACAAGTGTTGTTATGAGTCCCATGTAATAGGGGGCGAGCTTATTGGCATATACCGGGACAATTCCAGACTCCGTGCTACTTCTGAGAATTGTTTCAAACCCAGTAATAATAATAATGTAACAGTAATATTTTTATTAATATTTAAAAACCCAGTGAAAAGTAGCTTCACTGTAATTACCTCTACAAATACTACTATTTTCAACTACGACTATGACCCATATGCAATAAGAGGAATCTTACCAGGTATTTCCTTAAGTGCCAGCCTGGCAAAAAGCAAATCAATCTCAATTCCGTCGAAATTCATCTTGATAACGGGCACGAACGCGTCCTCAACAGCTCGCAGATCCTTCACCTAAACAAAATATAATATATTTATCTGCAAAAAATCTTTTTCACTTGTGATTTGACGAATAACGCCCAGCGGGGTTATTATGACGTCCTAAAGTCAGAATTGTTCCATTGAGGGAAAGAAACAGAGCTACACAAGTCGTCTAGCGCGATCTCGTTCCCTCAACGGAACCACTCTGGCTTTAAGACGTCATAATACGCCACCAGGACTCTTACGCCCGAATACTGAAAGGCTACAAAATTTTGAGTCTAACTTAAATATCGTGCCATCTCTGTCATTTACAAAGTAATAGTCATAGAACTATATTTAACGGGACTTAAAATTGAGTGGTAGTGAGAGTATTTCGATATAGTGAAATTTCATATGGTTACAGTACAGTTAGGGCTCGTACACAAAACTGCGATGCGATGCGAATTCGCAATGCAAAAAAATACGATGCGAATTCGCAACGCAAAAAAATACGATGCAAATTGCTGCGATGCAATTTCGTGCGACAAGGCGTCCCCATGGTAATCATTCCTTCGACGACCGTCAACCGTACTAAACTTATTTGAAATTGAAAACTAGGTCGTGGCATGGATCGTAAAAAGAAGTGTGCACTTCTGTTATTGCTTAGGAGATAGAGGAAAAAGAAACAAAGAAGATTTTGGGAAGATAAGATTTTGATGCGCGATGCGAATCAATTCGCAAGTTCTTGCGATGCGACTTCGCATCGCAATTTTGTGTACGAGCCTTTAATCAGTATCGGGAACAGAAATTGGAAAAGGACAATGTCCAAGATATGTATATTTCTTACAATAATCAGTACCTACACTAGTATTAATGAAATTTTACATCATACGAAGATATTATTTTCCAAATACACAGTATGTTCGTCTATAAACGTAAGACTCATCATCCACAAGTGTGGGAGAGCCATGCTTCGGCACGAATGGGGCGGCTCGACCGGAGTGATACCACGGCCTCACAAGAAACCGACGTGAAACAACGCTTGCGTGGTGTTTCGTCGTGTGAATGACGTTACTGGTGGCTTAATTACCCCCACCCCCCCTTTCCCAATCTCCCCAACGCCTGAATCTCCAACAATCCTCAAATTTTTATTTCCCAAAAGGCCGATAACGTACTTGTAACACCTCTAGTGTTCTCGGTGTCCCTGGGCGATGCCAATTGCTTACCATCAGGTGATACGTATGCTCGTTTACCGGCTACCTCATAAAAATCATACCTAAACTCAGAATAATATTTTGTGGATCTCAGAGAATGTTGTTCCGCTCCGACCTCGTGACACAGGTAGTAGCTGATTGGTCTACCTGCGCCAACCTAGCCTCAATGCATCAATTTGCATTCTGAAAGTTTTACTAACCTGAGGTTGCGCCTTCAATAACTCGTAGAACGACGCAAAATAGTCAATCCTGTCTATGTGACGCGGGGCAACGCACAGCGCGTCAATATCGGCGCCCCTATGGTGCACCTGTCAAAAAAACATCCACAAGTCAATATACTGTGAAGAAATAATGTTACTGTAAAATAAACCTTGTTTATACGCATTAAAGGTAAAATTGGCAAGTAGCAGCACTAATGCCGACTACAATAGATCATAAGAAAATGCTTTACAAATTCTGTCTTGTGAGCATTGTTCACATTTATGTCTTACATGTAAACAGTCTATCTAAAATATAAATAGAAAATAAATAAAATCTCTAAACCAACTTACTCCAAGCCTATAAGATCCAAATGTATAAATATTTCCTCCGACGGTATCAGCTACGTTAGGAGGCATATTCTTCCGCATAGATTCCTCTCTGATCCATTGTCTCACAAGTCTGTGCAGGGCACCCAGCACTTCCATCCTATGATGCATCTCTTGCTCAGATTCAAAGACTCCATATGGAATCAGGGATTGTTTTAGTTCTGTGGTTTTTTCTATATCAATGGGCTTCGGACCTGCAATCATAATGTAAGTAAAATAAATACAGAAGATCGCTACACTTCAGAAACTAACACTGCAGTGAGGGTTATGTGATAAAAGTTAATTATTTATATGAATGAGGAAATTTTCTAAATCACTGGAAACCATATTGTTTATAAATATTAACGGCTATAGAGGTCATAGTTTAGTATTACTAATCTAGGTTTTCACAATTACGCAAATCATTAGAGATTAACTGACACATTAACCTAGACTAATAACAAACAATTCTCAGAATTAAGATGTGGTTTAGCACAACAGACAGTTTTTATTTATATCAAGGTCATTACTGAGATAAAGTTATTTAGGCAAAATTAAACCGACCCTGACCTTGGTAAAGTTTTATAAATATACTTTATCAATGTTTTATTTAAGAAGGATAAATGTAGATAACTTACCTGCCATGGAAATGGCTGAGGTCATGCCCAAGGTCTTCAAATTTTGTTGGTTCTGATGTTCATTCGATTTTCCTGCATTGTTGGGGATGGGCGCATTGCTATGGGAATACTGCGACGCCGGCCACATCTTGGACATAATACAATTATCCAACTCCTCTACAAATAGAACTGCTTATGATAGCTACAAGCTTATATTACTAGGTGGGGCTCATTTATAAAAAAAAGCTCTCCTCTCGGACAACTGTGGGTCTCTCGGTTAAATAAAATCTGGAACAAATAAAAATGTTTTTTTTTTAATAATTATGTTCATTAATAATACCAACGTATCGTTTATCTAGACTAGTGCAAGTCTTGGCTATTAAGGAGTTATCCAAGAATGTACCTGTGCTCTATTCCCAGTTAGAAATTGAACTAAAATTGTGTGTGTGTGTATTGTGTGTTAAAATATAGGAATATTTTATTTTCGTAATGTAATTAATAATAATATTATTTTTGTAATTTGCTTCTTTTAGAACTTAATGAAACAAAATATAAATTACACTTAATTTTACTAGTGACAAAGTTACAAAATGCACAGCTAAATCTATTATTCCTAAGGAAACCAACACTTAGTAAGTTTTTAGGGGAATTTCCGCTCAAACTCACAAATTGTGATTTAAAAATGTTAAAAAGTTTTAGCAAATAAGAAGAGTAGCTTGTCTTATTAATGTTTATGTTCAGCACAGCAATTGATGGGAAACATAAAACAATATTTTCACTAGAATAACTTCTTTTCAGAGAAACATTTTTATACTTAAGATCATTTGAAATCAATAAGCACAAAAAAGACCCTTTTGTTCTGAAAATACTTCATTGTAACATTAAAATTGTGCGCAAACCTTGTTCCAATTCTCTGAATATTTTACAAGTCAACCTTCACACAATAAAAGGATAATAAGAGGCAAATATTGCTCCTTTGTCCAGTATATTGTATACTTTGGTGATATATCAAAAAAAGGATCAAATTAATAGTACCCTTAGGTAACTGACAAGCATGCATATGTAAAGATTGATAACTTTTGATGAAGCGAAAGAGGTATTTAGAGTGGCGTTCCTTAGTCTCTGCCTACCCCCATGAGAGACCGGTGTGAAGTTATATATTATGTCTACTACATGTTGAACGATCCAACTTTTGCATTTTTATACTCTAATTTTTTAACCATTGATTTAACAAGTAAATTGATTTAACCTGATAAGAATATAAGGAGAAAAAAATAAGAGTAGAGATGTGGTAACTCAACCGTTAACGCAATGGCTGGATCAAAGAAGGGATGAATGACTGATGTAGTATAAGAATTGAACATTGAATGATAACTCAAGTATTAAATTAACCCTTTAAGTACCATCATTATAGACACAATTAAAGAACAATAGGTGGCGGTCACCGGTATCCTCGTGGTGTTTGACAGTTTAAATAGAGGGTGGATGAAAAAAAAGTACATAAAAAAGAATTAATTGGTAAGTACTTCACATAATAATTTTATCCAAAATCAATCTTTTGGTACCTGACAGGGGACTAAAAATTAATTGTATCAGCCCATCCCAGGCAAGTTTTAGTAAGGGCAGCAAAAATGAATCGCCCCAGGAAAGTTTTAGCATGGGAAGGAATAATTAATATGAAAAAATATTTTAAAAGGCAACACCATTTGTGCAAGATAATTTACTGATCACATTATTACCAATACAGGTGTGCACACTTCAGCATCAGCTGTTGCGGCCTGTTAATTTGGTTTGAATGTCAACCTTATTGTGACCTCAAGCAGCTTCTTTTCCTCGCCGCATATCTTATAACAAGTAACTAAGATGTTCATACATTTTTAGTGTTACTTCGCAACAACTATGCAATAGGAAAATGCCCTAGGGATGTGCCATAATAATATTGATCTTATAGGAATGGGAACCTTGAATAAAAAGGCATTATTTTTATAAAAAGTTAGGTAAGTTTATTTACAGCATTTAAATAAGTAGGAGTTTTCCCCCCAGTGGGTCAATCATGGCTGAAAGTAATAAATAAATAATAAATTAAGAAGTCATTAGTATTGTTTGAGTGTGAGGGAGTGAGTGAGTGAAAAGCAAAATAGTATGTGAATAGTGTTTTATTTATTTTATAAATAAATTATCTTCTTGTATATATCACATGTTATACAAAGATATTAGGTTTGCATGTTATGAACATAAACATGTATATCTTTCACGATCTTGCATCAGCCATAAAATTCAGAAGAAAGGGTAGAAGTTTTTGCTTCTCATCATACCTTAGTAATTATAGTTACAGATAGAAGCAAAACAGTATTGTATAAATATACTTAACTAACTGAATTCTTAAAATAACAAACTTCATGTTTGTCTCACTGTAATGAAGAAATCATGACTGTGACTTTTTTTTCAATACTTGTAACATTTACTAGAAATTTTCATACATTTTATCAAGTATATTGACATTCTTCTGATAAGAACAAATTGTTAACATCAAGATACGTAATGTTATCATCAACACCATCGGAAACTAACTGTAAATATTGTTGATTCGTCTAATTTATCAACATACATAAAAAAGAGCCCTGATCTCCCGGAACTAAGATGTTTCATTCACTTTGCAAAATGTAAATATTTTGTCGATAAATAATGATGCATTTCGCTCAAAATCTTACTACGAAGCTGTGTGCAACGTTGTGAATCGGATTCGAAGAAGCCGCTATGATGCGTAAGCAAAAATCGAACTTTAGAAAGCACTATACTATTTGTGGATACAAAACGGGGTTCGTTCACCTACTTTTTATTATCTGCTCAGTTTACCGACATAGCGCACACACCACTTATTCCAAAACATTTTATACTTGGAACAGATGAATAACCGCTAATAAAATAAGAAAACATTATGAACATTACTTGCTGACAACAGATCTATGGAAGTATTCTTTTGTTGTCTGCATGTACTAAGGTCACAACTTATGTAAATATGACCCTCACTTGCATCCGAACCTTGAATTATAATACATATTCGCAAACAAACCATTTCGATACATTATCTCAACACTTATCATGAATAACATAAAGAAAACGAATACGCATTAGAAAAGCTCACGTTGTTCCAAGCAGATTGTTATTACGTTAACGAACACTTTAAACGGTCTTAACATTAATTGAATAATACTCACTCACCAATAAATTATGTTATCCGCCCTAAGCTGCAATATTTTACAAATGCAGTTAATTGAAATCATAATAAACGAAAGAAACAAACATTAATTTCTAAACAAGCACCCAACAGTCGCCAACAACAAGGCAGCCATATTTATGAACATGGCGGCAAAGTTACTTGCCAACATAAAATAAATGCTTACAGAGTTGGCCCATTCAAAAATATTTTTATATAATGTTTTAAGAATGCGTGTTTTTTTCGGTTTAGTTAAAAACTACTGAAATAATATAATGGAACTGTTAAAACTAATATGAATTTTCATTTATAAAATTAGAAAACAGTTCCGATAAATAAGTTTAACGCATTAACGAAACGTCTACGGGTGCGTTCAAAGTTTCAAATACTCGCTACTTTTGCGCATGCTCCATTGGCAGTTTTTTCAGTGACGTATCACAAAACTCCGTTGAACTCGTTCACATATCACTATCTCTTTTCATGTGCTGCCAAAAGAAAGGGATTGATAGAGAGCCGGTTGATGTTTTCGTGTCAGCCTTGTGCCCATTTACGAGGAGTAGGTAAAATCCGCCATCTTGAGAGTGAATTCAAGAATGTGAGGACTTTTAGCGGAGTTAAGTGAATTTCTTTAGTAATTTTATTATTAAATGGATTTATATTTGTCCACCACGCGATTTCGTAACCTGTATTCGAGCCGGTGGCGTTAACGGAAACAGTTTGCGCGTCGTTATAAAGCTTAAACGCCGATTTCCTTGATAGTGTTTATGTGACAGGAGAAGACACCGTAAGCTTTCTAATAGTTTTTTGCGTGTCTATTTCCGTTTTCCATCTCGACGATCGTTAACATATACGTGAAAGTGAAATAGGTATCGCGTATCGTTCCACAGTTTTCGTTATAGGGCTTCGCGATGTTTTTTTCTGGTCGAAAATGCGGTTAGATGGGCGTTGTTGGTCGGCAATCGGTGGAGCTAAGTCGGGGCCTGTGTCGGCGTCCTGGTGAAGGCCTGGGCCGGTCTGGCGGGCTGAGCGCGCGGCCGCCGCAGAGGATGCGAACGGCGAGGGTGGGCTAGCAAGGTGTTAAGTGTTTGAACTAAGTGTTATTGTGAAAATGTCGACGACTATGAGGCCTACTCTCCAAACTGTCCCGGAGTCGTTGCCGGCGGACCACGTGACGGCGCCAGCGCCGGCCCCCGCGGCCACCACGACCACTGCTGCTCCCTCGCAGCCGAGGCATCCCAGGCCTATGTTCAAGGTAAGTGTCCAATTCTGTTTTGGTTCCTCAATCATTGTACTCAACTACTGCTGATAAACAAATCTGATAACAAACATTAAATGCCTTACATAACTAGTTTTATCATACTGGAAACTTGTTTGCACAGATTGTTTGGATAGCAAACTAATAACTGGACCTTTTGTTTTTTTTAATTATACACACAAGCATTGAAACATTCTTATCAGAGGTTCAATATTTGAAACAGAGATAACATTGGATTAATTTATGGTAGATACACAGGTAATCTATAGATTGTGTTTGAGTATAATACACATACATGAATTAGTAATGTGTGTAAACTGGCAATGGTCACCCAGTTAGCCTAGAAAGTGTGATCAGCGTAGCATGGCATCTTAACTATAAAATACTACCTACATGAAAATCTTATTAGCCTTTTTTCAATGTTCTGTTAGCATAAAAATAACTGTTGACAACTTATTTAGTGAGACTAGTTTTAATTTATAATTGTAATAAATTATTGTAGAAAGGAGAATGTTATGGTCATTGCATAATTTTAATTGATGACAACATCATGCAGGTTTCATATTTATAATATTATTTATTCATTATGAAACCTATTAGAAACTGGAGCCATTAATAATATCTATCTAATTCTAAATGTACCTACTTTATAGACATTAAATGAATATGTTTTTATAAAAATCATAGAATAACACCAATTTACACTATAAACAAACTTGCAACCAGTAAAACCTCATTGCATAATAAAACTGGCCAGCAATAACCAGTTGATACCTTTAAATGAAGAAAAAAAGAGTAAGCAGTAAGTAAAATACTGCTTGTACAAATGCGGCTACAATATTGTGAAGGATTACTCATTCATGCAACTTATCTCTGCATTGTGATGTTATAAAAACCAGGGCTTTTGTTTGATTTTAAATGCTTTAGACAATACATTGAGTCACTGTATCACTTGTAAATAATTTACTGTACTTGTAAGTTAGATTCTACATGTCCAAGTAGACATTTAATCCAAATTTAAAATTTTGTTTATCCAATGTGAATTAGATAGTCAATTGATGATGTTTTGAAAAACAACCTTATATATATTCATATTAAAGTACAAACTCATCAATTACACATTAAACATATTCATAGGTAGGTTAAAAGTTTGCAAACCACGCACAAGTGTTGGAAAAAGTAATAATCATCATAATAAAAATATATTTAAACTAGACCATTGTCCCGTGTTAGCTATGACTCATATTTAATAAGCAAACATTACTGTTAATTTTGAATACACAGCTAAAACATACTCTTTAACTCTTTTTATTGACTATGAACACTGGTTGAGAAATATTTATCCAGAATTAAGAGCTGTTCGTTTTAGTATTAGGCTCAGTAAAAATTTGAATAGTAAATAAATACAGTTCTTAGGTTACTTTATTTGCATCTTGACTGAAGTTGTAATTATTTTGATAAGTAAATAAATATGAATAGAATTTGCTTGATGTTTGGCAATAGAACTCTCTATTTATTATATTGGATATTATGTATCTGGTGAAAAATGGGTTTATATTGTAAAAGGTGTGACACTATGTTGTGTTTTGTAAAATAAAGTAGTTTAGTAGGACATTTTGTATTTAATGAGTGATATTAAATTAAATAACAACTGTTAAGCACATCTGTTTGATATAAATTCACAATAATAATGTAGAATTGCTTCATTTCTGTGTTAACGAATTGTGTATCTTATTTTATCTATGTAATAAGTTATAATTTTGCATTTACTAGAATGCAGTAGCCATGGTTTTTCATAGACCTTGCATTCACTGCATTACTGTTTATTTATTCTAATTTTTCATTCATTATGATTTAAAAAATTGATGCAATTTGCATATTGAGAACATGTTTGAAGGCAAAGGCGTGTTGAAAGAGATTCCAATTACATATATGTAGGTACGTAATAGAAGAGAATGAACAAATTCCTAAGTTTTTTGAATACAATACACACATGTAGCTATCTAGTTTATTCTTAGTAATATTTTTGAAACAATAAAAATACTTAATCAAAAAACCAACATGTTTCTCCAGGATTATATGGCCTGTCAGATCATTCAGCTCAATTATTGATTTGCCCCGTTAAATATAACCTTAAAATGATGTACTGGTATGTTGAAAGAAGAGACTATTGTCAAGAGAGTATTATAAAATTTAAAAATTACCTGCGCTCTCTAACTTTTAATGATGTCTACGAAGAACTGGACCCAGACAATGCTTTTAGCAAGTTTCATGATATTTTCAGTCTTCTTTATAACCTATGCTTTCCCATAGTGAGAAGCAAACGATCACTGAACTCTCGACCAAAATGGATCAGTAAAGGGATAAAAAACTGTTCTAAAAGAAAACGTGATTTGCTATGGATATACAGGAAAACAAAGAATCAAAATGATAAGGTTACTTTAAAATTATACTCACAACGATTAAATCGAATCATTAAACAGACACAAAAGTCACAAAACACTTATTATATTAATACTGCGTTGAATAAATCCAAAGCTACATGGGACGTCATAAACAGAAGTAAGATGACCATACCACGAGATTACATTACTCAAATTAATATTGACGGAAAAATTATAACAAATCCTATTGACATTGCTCATAAATTCAATGACTTCTACGTTGACCAAGTAAAACCTTTAACAGTTAATGCTAATAATACTTTTAAATATAAAATGACACATAAATGTAATAACAATAATAATTCAATATTTATTAATCCTGTTACTCCCTCTGACATACTCAAAACAATCAAATCACTGAAGAATACAAATAGCACAGGTTATGATGGAATCTCAACAAAGATATTAAAGGAGGTTAATGATGTTATAAGTCCGGTTCTATGTCATGTTTACAATCTTTGTTTGTATCACGGTTATTTTCCAAAATTACTAAAAAAAACTATTGTTAAGCCACTATTTAAAAAAAACGACAAAGAAAATATGTCATGTTACAGACCAATTGCACTTATTCCAATATTCTCAAAGGTCTTAGAAAAAATAATTTATAATAATTTTAACAACTTTTTTGAAAAATATAATCTTTTAGCGAACGAACAAATGGGATTCAGGAAAAGCAAAAATATTAACAGAGCAATTTACGAATTCCTAAAAATGGTAACTGTCAGTGTTGATAATAAAACACCTGTTTGTGCCTTATTTATGGACTTAACCAAAGCCTTTGACTATGTTGATCATGACATATTAAAACATAAACTCTATGCCTATGGGATTAGGGGTAATGCTCTAAGTCTTATAACGTCGTACCTAAGTAATAGGAAACAAGCCACTGTGATAACAAAATTCGATTGGATTACAAAAAAAGAAGTTGAGTTTATCTCGGGCTATAGAGAATTGACGTACGGTGTACCCCAGGGAAGTGTCTTAGGGCCACTCTTATTTCTTTTATATATAAATGACTTTCCAAACGCTATGACTTTTCCAATGATTCTTTTCGCAGATGACAGCACCGCCGTATTTTCTAATAAAAAATATACATTACTTGAGGGTGAAGTAAATTCTGCACTAAATTCTATTGTCAATTGGCTTACATCTAATAATCTTTTAATAAATTTGGAAAAAACTAACCTAATGATATTCAGAAATACAGCTGTACCATCTTCAGATTTACATATCAAATACTTAACAAAGACAATTAGTGAAGTTAAAGTAGCAAAGTTTTTGGGATTAATGGTCGATCACAATTTAAATTGGAAAGCACATGTAGAAAATGTGTGTGCCAGGTTGAATACGTTCTCATACATGCTATACATGCTTCGTAAAACTGTGGCTGTGCCAACCGCTGTGACTGCCTATCATGCTTACGTATCATCTACGTTAAGATATGGCATAATTTTTTGGGGCAACTCAACCGAATGTGAGGCCGCATTTAAGTGTCAAAAAAAGTGTATACGAGCAATATGCAAACTAAAGGTAACGGATAGTTGTCAGCCATACTTCCGGAAGCTGAAAATTTTAACTCTGCCATGTCTATATATTTTGAAATTGCTGTTTTTGTTAAAAGTAATATGCAGATGTTTGATAAGCTTACTAGTACCAGATATAGAGGCAAAATTAGAAGTATTCCTAGTAAGTCTGCCTTAATGAGTAAGAGTGTTTTTTGCATGTTATCCAAGATATACAACAAACTGCCATGTTGTATTTCAGAAATTGGGAACCTCAACTTGTTTAAACTGAAATTAAAAGAATTTCTTAATAACAAAGTGTACTATACTGTAAAAGATTATCTTGAGGGGAATCCTTATGGTCAATAATTAATTTAATTTATTTGACATTGCTTGTGTGACATTCTATAATATAATTGGCAATTATTTTTTTACATTATATATTTAATCTGACATTAATTTTTTGACTTCAGTGGTATGAATAATTATAATCTCTGTGACATTACTGTATTCTAAATAATTCAATTCAATGGACCTAATTTTATTATGTAATTATTTTTAAAACATATCTTTGCATGCCAAGTTAAGGCAAAATATGGAGAAACTATAAACTTTGTTAACACCTATATATTATGTACCCATGTTTGCAAATGATTAAATGAATATGAATATGAATATATTAAGGCCCGTTAACATATTGTAGGAAAATATTGACATAGGTACAATAATACCAGCCATATTTTCATCACGCCCCCACAATTTATGACGTCATAATACAGTAATGTACGCGAAAACAAATACCTACTTATAGCTAATTATATTTCAGCAGTAGTTAATAAATTAATAATGATTGGGGAACCATTTGTTATGCTCTATGTACAAGCTTTTCGGGCTCTTTTCGTTTTAAATGTGATTTTGTATTATCTGTACGCCATGTTGTTGAAAAATGTCTTTAAAAGCTTAAAATTATTGTCTTTGGTATAATCAATGACGTGTTACTTCATAACAGGATAATTCCGCCAATGTGGTGCTTAATTTTAACGTGTTTGTTTTGTCCGTTTTATTATTGTTATTGTATTGTAAATCTTATACTTTAGAAACGTAAAATTATACAATTATTTATTAAACGGTAAAAAATTGGATACATGTGTAAATAAAAGCTTGATAGATATTACGACAATAATAATTTATTTACCTATAATATACCTAATATGAACTAGAGAAAACGTTTTAATATAGACTGTAAGACAATCTTATACAGAACATTTTCTCAGAACATTTATTTACGAGGATTCACGTGGTAAACTTAATAGAACCACTTGATGAACGTCGATAAATTATTTACCAACACTTTTCATATTTAGGTACATTCTGTCGCCTCGAAAAAGTTCCAATACATCTTGTTATTAGGTAGGGGTGTGCTGAAACTGTTTACGCGACACGGCCCGTCGTCTCATGCATAAAGCATCAGCCATAGGGTGTAGGGTTGGCCTTCCAACTGCCCCAGTTTTGACCCTATATACCTACCAATTACATAGATGTTATGTATCCACGTAAAATTACGCATCATTGAATAATTTCACAGTTCAGTAAACAGTTTGTTTACCGTTCGCAGGTTTTAGCTTTAAAAGCGTGCGTGATTTAATTTGTTAATATTTGGATAAAATTTTCGACTGTTCTCTCTTGTCTGATTCAATTTTGTTAATCTACCGACAATGTCGATATCAAAGGGTGTGTTTAAGAGTGAAGATTAACCTGTACATTGGTTTTACGTTGAAACAGCTCATAACCTGTTTTTTATTTTCCATATACTAATAAAGGTAGTATGTATATAAGTAATGAAAAAGTTGTTAAATACCGCAAGTTTGTCGATTTGCATGAACCGGTATTTATCGTGATATCCAGTATTTTATACTCGCAATAAATAAATAACTCATCTTTATTTAGTGACAAAATTAAAGATAAATAGCAACAGACGTTACTTAAATCCATAATAAGTAATGATTACAATTATGTAACAATATGAAGTATCAAAACAAGATTTTATTAGTCACCTCTGAATCACTGGTTTGTAAAAAATAAACACGATTAACTAAAGAAACATTCGTATCCTTTCATGAATTTATGTAACACTGTTGCAACGTTATGCGTAACTTGTTGCATCATGGCTGACGTTGCATGTTGCAACAATAGGGCACTGCTCGTTCTGCAATTTACAACGCAGTTTCAGTTACAATTGTATTCGTTTCTGCATTTCCAAAATCTTATAAAATTATGTCATGTACGATGCAAGATCTAAATTTAAACATTCGACGGTCGGCGTAGGCGCAGTGACAACGAAAATATTTATAATCTGTGTAATCATTCGACTTTTTACTTCTTTTTGCGTAAATCTAGGTACAGATAAAAATAGACAGAGATTTATGCTTATGGCTTTTGTACAGCTGTTGGACTATTTACGTTGATCGAAGATATTTTGCGTAGCGATTGTATGTTTTAACCTCATTTTTAATATTATATTAATTAAAAAAAACAACAATGTACCTACGACAGGTTAAACTTACGACTTCAGTGATTAATGTTATCTTTCATCAATTATTAGGTGAACATCGATTCAATATTAATACTATGAACCACTATAAAATAAAAAGTTTTTAAATTCATACCCACACGTGCCTCAATAGAAACGGATAATTCAAGTCAAGCTAAACGAACGACATTTGGAAAAATCTATAGAGGAAAACCAAATAACATTCCATCCAGTTCTCATTAAAAATATTCACAAAGAGTCAGCTGCGTCTCATTTACAAGTAAAATGGATGCTGCAAGGAAATCTAAGTTCTTCACAGAGTTCGCAGTTGCAGTCTTAAATCCCCCTTCTAATGCTGTTAGGGTACAACGAGAAAAGTTTCTCAAAAGTACTATACACAATTGCTTTTGTGATTTCGTTCTAACAAACTGTAAATGAAGACTGAATTTTCTTCTAGTAAGGTAGGTATTGAATTTTTCACTAACAAGTCTACGAACTTATTCCTTAAAGCTTTTTCGTAATAAGGATAACGTAATAATATCTTATTATAACCAGGAGAACTACCTACCGATGATTTGAATGGAAGTAGATGATATTAATAGATCAAAATATTAGATTTTATACCACGCCATAATGAATATGGATTAATTGAATAGAAATTTATTTTAGTATAATCTTCCGACCGAATTATTGTCGTTTGATATGTATCTAAGCGTTTAAGTAAGCACCTCATCAACAGCCTATAAATGCCTACTGCTGAGCAAAGCCTCTTTTCTCACAGAGAAGGTTTGAGCATTAATCACCACGTTTGCTCAATGCGGGTTGGCGATTTCAATTTTATAATTAGAAATTATAAGTCCGGGTTTCCTCACGATGTTTTCCTAAGTCCTATTTAAACGCTAATTTTGTACATAAATTTTCTCATGTATAAATTATATAATATTTTGTAAAACGATGAAAGGATAAAGGGATGATGTTTCGTTTGATCGTAACGGATTCCCTTTATATGGTATAGGTCTGTGTTAAATCTTTACATGGTATAAAATAATGGAATTATTTTGTGCTATAACGGGTAATTGTCTACCTGTAAAGTAGGTCTTACATCATGCTAGCTAGAAATTATACTTTAATAACCAGCACATCGTTTTCTATAACTAGCCTGTATTCAATACGTCTCTAGGATTAAACTACACCAAAATCATTCAAGTAGTTTAAGAGTAAGAAACAGGATACACAAACCAATAACCTTGGTTTTACCATACCATTGACCGAATGATTTAAGACTTTTTATATATGTCAACAAACATTTTATATAGGTAATGATTTTTGCCATGCGTCCAATCAAATTAAAATCCGCCTGATTGATTTGACAACTGTGAAGTAAAAAATACTCTTGTTTGCCTCTAAAAATGATGAATTTTAATGTTATTTATGGTAGCATTATTAAAAAATATATAACCAAAATGTTTGTGTAATTTAAATAGAAAATGTAGTTCAGAAATGTCTGTACCAAAAAAGCGTACGTTCCATTTTAGTGTATGCGAAAATAACCAAGCAGATTCAATATTTTAACCAAAACTTGCTTATTGATATCTTGCAAGTAGAATTCAGTACAATATATTTCTAATGCTATTGAATTCCACTTGAAATGTGCTCGTTATTTTTAATAGGAACAAGATATTTTTGAACAAATTCAATACCAAAACGAATTCAACATCAACAATGACAATTCTACTGCTAGACTAGACTGTAATGAGCCTCTCCTACGTAAAGGGCCTTGTCATAATCTTCAAACTTGGTAGCCAGGTTACAGCTGGTTATCACTGCTTAGGTTTCAGGTACTTGTGTCAGAGAGCAATTGCTGCCTGGCCTTAGTCAGCTCTACACCGCGGCAGGAGCAGGGGGTGGTCACAAATGTATTCTACCGTCACAGCTTGACGAATTCACACCACGTATATCTTGAATTAGTCTAAATGATAATACCAGTAGTGGATTTCTTACACGCGTCTAATTTACATGCTACCTCGGCCGTCCAATCCGTGACTTAGTCTAGACATCCAAATGGATTTTACATTTCTAAAACAAGACCTAGACTTTCCTTGTTCCTAGACTAAAGGGTTATGGACTGTTTACATGCTATTTTGCGATTTGGGAAGGTGGGGCGTATTGATTTGACTTTAGGCCTCCATCAAGGACTTGGGCTCTTGGTCTACGTCTTAAGTGTGTATATTAAGAAACCTTAAGCTAACAAGCATAGTCATGATGCTTTTAGTGTAGTCGAGAGGGTAAAGTCCTAAGGATTTTGATCTTAAAATCTGTATTAATAGATAGATTTCAATACTGTATGGAGTCTAATTGATGCCTGTAAATGCCAAACAATATCTCCTTTACAATATAGAAGTAATTATTGAATGAGAAATGTTTGTTCTAAACTATATTTCTATATTACCATCTAGCACTCAAGTACCGTTTGTCATAACAATTTTCTTTGTAAAGTATATAAGTGGTGCGTTATAACCTATTATACAGTAAGGCTAAATAAATAAATGCCTAGTAAGTAGGGACCATTGCAACAAGGCGAACGGGCCTTGCACGGCGCTAGCCACGATTAAAAATCTAAGGTCACGCAACACTGATATTAAATAAGGTGGAACTAAGTCTTAGGATCGGATTACGGTAGAAAAAATGCTTGAGTAATGTATTACATAGTAGCGTTTTGCGAGTACATTTTCATTGAGTAAAATTACTGCGAAGTTTAGTACGCGCGGTTTAAGTAATACAACTAGCTGCAACCGTACTTTTACCCACTGCTTGGCTCGTATTGAGTGTAGAGTGAAGTTAAAGTCTATATAATTAGCCTTCCTCCATAAATGGACTATCCAACACAAAAATTATCCATTTTGAACATGTAGTTCCGGAGCTTAGGGCGATGTCAAACAAAGTCTTCAAGCTTTATAATATTAGTAAGTATAGATAGTACCGTATACATGCACACCTTTGCCTATCTTTTCCGGCGGTATAAGCGTAGTTAATATAATAATACAAACAGCATTACGCAAAAAGAGGATGTTGCGAACATATCCAAGTAGCCACCAAATGGAAATGGTTTGTCGGATTCGACGGGATCTCTATAGGAAGCGGCGACCTTTTTGATTGGAATCTCTTTTTTAATAACTTGCAAAGCCGAGGGGTATAAAGGTCCGCTTTATTAGATTACCTATATTATTATTTTTTATCGGTAAATAAGCTAATAGCCTTTCCTTTTCCTTGCTTTTTCACAAGTAGATAGGTAGAAAATTATAACTGAAGTCGTTACTGAACGAGGTTCCATCATGGGCAACATGTCAGCTACAAGACTTTCACCGCTGAACATAGGCGTCCCCCAATTACTTTCAAGATCGGTCAGTTGGAAGTGACCGACATCCAGAGGCTCCCTACGACTTTATAGAGCCAGGTTTACATAGTTATAGTTTTATTTATATGTAACAATAAGATTGTTATAATGCGACTAGCAACAGTATTGAAGAAATGATAAATAAGGTTAACCTAATTGATACGGCAATTATTCATAAAATTCTCTTCTTGATCATGTCGTTTAGTTGGCGTTTAGCCAGAGATTTCGCGAGGAACTCGGCAGTTGATGCTCATATTGGCAACCGTCCCTCAGATCCTTCCTCGACGATACACACACTATAATTTTACGATATGCACTATTTGCAATTATTTTCTTAGGTCCTCTTTTTATGTAAAATGTTCCTGCATGCTCTAATCTTTTTAAATAGAATTTGGACTTTATTACAGAATTGTGAGAATTGAAAATCAATGTGCTCATGTTTGAACAACAACTAGAAAAAGTAGGCTCCAGTGATGAATATTTATAGCTAAAACAAATTCATCGTGTCGAAGTTTTAGCTTCCCGAAATCTGTCACTTCCTTATAGTCTTTTAACATGGCGCCTGCCGTCAGATATTATACACGTACGGTTTACTCACGAGTTCACGACTCCTCACAAACTTCTTAAATAAATTAATTATTACAACACAATTTGATTGAGACTTCAGCATCGAAACTCCTTGTGTGACGCTTTTAATTTAATCCAATACAAAAGTTGTATAAGACCTTGTTAATTCTAATGATATCTTCCTTAGAAGTTAATATCTTTATACTGTTGTTACTTCCGTATATCATTTGGGGAATGCGAATTATTATCTATATTTTTAATTTTCTTAGCTTTGTGAACCATACGCAAAAAAATTATAGCACAACATTATTGGTTTTCATATATTTAACAATTATGCTTAGTGCTATCCTTAATTTTACATATTTATTTTATTACATGACCAAGTCATTTTACCCTAAACATATTTGAATACCACGTTCGATTCGTACCAGGTAGCAGAAAATTATGAAAGGTCACCTAAAACAATATGTTTGCGGTGTACGTAAACCGCTGCGTAATCAGAGTATGAGATACAACACCGTATTCACAGTAAGGGCATCTATTTCAAAGGAATTTTATCGATTCTCCGTTGACATAACTTCGTACATGCTCGGCTGTTCAACCTGACGGAAATAATCTCAATTTAGAAACGGTTATTTATAGGACAACCGTTTTATTTTTTCGTTTTCCGTTGCGTATCCTCTTACGGCTGTCCCCTTAGATGATAGCGTGTTTTCATTTAACGAAAATAAGCCAGTTTAGTCCATTAAAATCTTCAACGTGAAGTTTTGATGTCGACTCTGGTTTGCTGTGATATTTTTCGTAGACATAACATGGGCAGAATGATGGGATTGATGACTGTTATATGGTGCAGTGAATGGGTAGGAGGGGGATTTTTCCGTAGTAATGTGTTACATAATAAGGTAGATACTTGGTTATACTGCACGACTTTACTGATGACACAAATGGTTCTTGTAAGACATTTTCTTCATAAATAACTTTAGCTTGTATGTGAAATTTCGAGATAAACTGATGGTTTTATGTGATAAAACCACCAACACAAAATGTATATCAAGAAATGCCAAATAGGAAAAGAATTTTATGTAGCAAATGCAAAACTTGCTTGCACCTTTAACAGACAAATTCCGAAACTGTCGCGAAAGCACAAACTAACTGTCATTCGTCCATACGACAAATATTCGACGAGCTCCAAATAAAATGTTAGTTCGGAATCAGCGAAACGTGACTCTTTAGTCGGGATATTCCTCGTGGCACTTCAAAGCAAAAAATACTGGCGATGTGTCCACTACTTGTACAGTCGCCATCTAAGGGCGTGGCGAGAGAGTTGTGAAGTATCTCCCTTATTAGCCACTCAACTTACAAGTTTTTACACATTAAAACGCACGTAAAACTTTCTAAAGCATTAAAATTATAGCACCAACCTGCAACTAGACTGTACACGGTATAGCGCTAAAATATTTTAATTTTAACACTAAAAACTGAACTTTACACAAAAAATTGTTACGATAAAAACACATCTAGTTTACGGACAAGCACGTCATGAATTTTAAACACTAATTTAGGCAATGAACTAAGATTGAATTTGGTATTTTAGAGAACAGACTAAATATTGCTACAGAAGCCTGTTTCAGAATAATAAAATAGTAAGAAATTTTAAGATGTCGATAGAAAGTAATAAAAATGGAAATATGGACTTGTGCAACGTAATTGAAAGAAGCATTTTATCTATACTGCCGGTATTACAGTGTCGTAGATCAAACTGACACGAGTGACACGTCTTTTATCGGCCAGCACCTGCGACCGACTGAGACCTTTTACATATAGCCAACCTAATAACATTATGCAAATTTTAATTCTACCTAACGAAGACAAATTGACAAAGGCTTATTGAGGTGACAGCTTATAAGTCCGGCACCGTTTGGATACGCAGGCATTCGGATAATTGTTTTAAATATTCCTTTAGATTTACATGAATTTAGTATTTTGTAATCTAATTGATTAGGCAAGGGGTGGAAACAGATTTAACGAAGTGAATAAATGATTACTGTTCGGGATTATAGAGTGAACTTAGCCGTAATTTGCTTGCCTTCAGGAAATTCTGAGCTGCAGTAGTACCTATAATGTGTTTAACAGGTTGTCTAGTCTAGTTAGATTCGATAAAGCGACCTGAATTTGCAATTCTGTGGATGTTTAAATATTTGCTGTTCGTGTTCCTTCTTGCAGTGGTCTGTTTGCTCTTAAACTAACCGCAGACTACCAGATGGATCAAGATACACATTTGTATAATATATTCAAAGATGTTCTCGACTGAAATTGAGATTTTTTGCATTATACATATGCATTGATATTGGCGAGTGCATATTTAAGGTGATAATATTTATTCCTTGGTTTTTTCCACACTAAAGAGAAGTACCTACCTAGGTATGGATATTTTTTTACTTCAATCTTTATCTCCCATTCTAGTTCAGACAGAGAATCACACGAACACAAATTCCTATCATCTTTTTCTATGTAATTGGTCCGCCCTACTGCCTTTAATAACTTCTTATTAAGCTTAACTATCGTCACGAAACTACGGTTAGTAACGTATAGTACAAAACAGCATATCAAGATACGCCTTTCTATCATACTTCTATTTTCAACTTTACCCCAATACTATAAAGTTGAAAATATTTACATAAGGGTGTACATTGATCTGCTGGCGTCCATCCATACAAGTTGTAAGGACATTGTATTGTTTCAATAGCTATAATTAACACTTTAAACTTGTTTACGACGGTCACCGACTGTCGGCATTCCTTAGGATACTGTAATATGGCGTATAGTAATCAATGATGAAATAATGAAGTCATTGATTGGGCGATAATATTTTGTTATGTTGAATAATTATAATACGTTTAACATAGAAATTAAGCTGTGCTAATGATGGATGTCTACAACGTCTACTGAGTCATGAGTTAAAACTAGCAAATTAGTAGTAGTACGCTTTGCCCACGTATTCCTATTTTATCCCATGGGAGCATTTAATTGGGATAAAAACTAAAAAAGAAATCCTATCACCTAAGTCAGCTCATACCCTGCCTGTATACCAAATTTCATATCCGTTCAGTACTTTCAGCGTGATTAACGGACAAACAGCCAAACAAAGAAACTTTTACACTTATAATATTAAGGTGATTTAAACTGTCAAACACCAAGCGGTCACCGGTGACCGCGACCTATTGTTCTTTAATTGTGTCTATAAAACCGGTACTCGACGAGTTAAATGGAAGTCTCAAAAAAAATATTCATAGTTATGTTCAATTTTCTGGTATGTCGTGGTGGCCCGGAGGTTTAAGACGTTCCTTCACATGCACGAGGGTGCGGGTTCGTAACCTACCAATGGCAAGTAACAATATGACTTTTTCTAAGTTATATGTACTTTCTAAGGTTATCTTGACACCAATGATAAACGGTGAAGGAAAACATCGCGAGGAAACCTGGACTTATAATTTCTAATTATAAGTTTGTAATCGCCAACCCGCATTGAGCAAGCGATGTGATTAATGCTCAAACCTTCTCCATGTGGGAAGAGGCTTTACTCAGTAGTGGACATTTATATTGTTGATGATGATGATGATCAATTTTCTATAATATCCAATATCTGAGTATGAATGACTTTTAACCTATGTCGATAAAATTAAAACTTTTACAAAATGACGCCTTACTGAGCGTGTTAGTTATAGTAAATATAAAAGTTATAGTTCCTTTAGCTTATAATTTATTACGTCGAATAAAAATGTTTACATTAAACCTATTAAAGTTATTGATATAGGTACCTACATGGGGTTAATAACTCTAGCGACTAGCATGGTGTCATCACGTTATACTGAAATATATTTCGTTAAGGATCGAAGACAACATATTAAAGTAAGTAATTACTTAACTAATATTATTCAATTAGATCACATATATATATTAGATTCTATATTTATGTATAGATTAGTTTACATACTTAGACTGCCTCGTTGGCTGAGTGGTCGCAAGTGCGACTGCTGGGCAAGCGGTCTCGGGTTCGATTCCGAGGTCAGGCAAAGTATTACTAGGTTTTAAAAAAAATCTCAGTAGTAGCACGAAGTCTGGAATTGTGCCCGGTATATGGCAATAGGCTCACCACCTATTATATGGTACTCTGAACATAAATAGTGAAAAGTGGGTGTCACATTGTACAGTGGCAGTGTCATAATGTGCACCTCTGTCTTACCCTGGAAGGAATGCGAGGAATGCGAAAAGGCGTGATGTTTTGTATATTCTATGAATAGTTTATCAATAAATATTGTATAAGAAAAGAAAAAATAAAGCACAGGTTTAAGGTGCATCTATGTATATTAATTTTTCAATTAAATTCAACCTGTTGCTAGAGTTGTACTTGCAAGAGCAAAGCTTCTTGAATTATTCTTGGGTGATATAAAGTATTACTGGGTTTTCTAAAAGTCTTAGTAGGGAGGTCGGAATAAGTTACAATTGATATCGTGATCCTATGGCAATAGGTGCGCACACAGAACTCAAAACATACTTAGTTATGCAGAACATGGTGCGTACTTGTTCAGAGATTAAAAACCGTAAAATAAATTACTAAGACCCTAGAAAATTCATTAAACAAAACAGGAAAAATATTAAGTTTTATAAGTGGAAAAGCTATCTTGGAAAGTTGATGGATAAAACTTGGTGCTTAAACGACCTGTGGCTTCGGTACTGAGCCGTAAGTTCGCCGTCTTGTGAGCGCTGTGAATATTAAAGTTACAAGTTGCTTACGTCATCATTACACCTGCGTCCCTAGATGTAGTCAGATAGAAGATACTTGTATCTTGTCTTTGGACTAGTTAGGTGATAAATGAACACAGACTTTTACAACTAGAGTGACACACGCCTGTGTGTGTCTTAAGGCCCGAGTGGATAGGTTGCTTATAGCAATAGGACGACGTGCTACATCGTAGACCGCATCATCGCTTACCACCAGGCGAGATAGACTTTTAAAACTAGAGAGAGACATGCCTGTATGTGTCTTAAGGCCCGAGTTAATAGGTTGCTTCTGGAACGACATGCTCCATCGTAGACGGCATCATCGCTTACCACCAGGCAAGATAGTGGTCAAACGTCGGCCCATCAAATATAAATAAAAAAGTAAGTTGTAGTTGGTTGTCAAATATTCTATGGTGGAAAACATCTCCGTAACAATCCACTAGAATAATTAAACATTGAACAATTCCAATTTAATACCCATGATATATCCACAGGTGCTTTCAGAATGTTAATATAAGTTGTCCATTTGACTTGAAATATCTTAGCTTAGACCTCGACTAAGTGGTTGAAATTAATTGATTACGGTCTAAGATTTAGTGCCAATGCTAAGCCCTTACTTTAGTATAGGATTAAGAGAATTTGTGTACAGTAAGCTCTGTTTTGCTGTAAACAGGTTAACAACTAATATATCAAACTGTCTTTTAGGTAATAGGTATTCAATATTTTCTTTTTGTTTTAACCCTTTGAGTACCGTCATTATAGACACAATTAAACTGTCAAACACCAAGCGGTCACCGGTGACCGCGACCTATTGTTCTTTAATTGTGTCTATAAAACCGGTACTCGACGAGTTAAAGAACAATAGGTTGTGGTCACCGATGTCCTCGCGGTGATTGACAGTTTAAACTGAGAAACATCAACAGGTTTAGGGTAAACGACATGACAGATCTCCTGACGGTTACTAGCGCTGCACATGGATACCCTCAACATTAGACGTGAGACAAGTGCATTTGAGGAAAACGCTTCGTTAACTCACTCACACGGCGAAACACAATGCAAGCGTTGTTTCACGCGCCGTTTTCAATGAGACAGCGGTATCATTTATATTTTTAAAACGAAAATTATTTCACATTTCGTCATCTACTTTCGTAATAAAAAGTTTTTAACTACCTACATAAACACTTATTTTATTTTCTGTGTGAGGAAGGAAAAATACAAGTGTCGCTCATATACTATACTATGCTCTGTAGTAACTACGTTTACAGCATTATAATTAGCCTCTACACAATCATTGTTACCAGAATTAGACCTGTCGTATGAATGTAAGAATGTGTTTATTAAAAAAGGAGGATCCTGTACCTGTTTTAATCAAGGATACGTGACTATGATGTACTTAAAATTAAAATATTTACTTGCGTACTACTAGGTACGTCACTTAGGGCCCTAAAAGGAAAATAAATGATGTCTGGAAATAGCATTAAGTTAGGTTATATTGTATTAGGTACCCACTGTTGGTCATCCTTTAATTAAACCATGATGAATATCATATCCACAGAAACAAACTTTGAAATTAAAATCCGAACGTAAAACATGACTTGTAATTTCTACCTTTTACTCGTCTATCTATCTCCTGACGTCTACACGAATTGCACATTAATATAATTAGTATATTTAACACAGACCTTCAAAACTAAGTGTAATCATGAAATCAAACATTATAGGTACTAACGCACACAAATAATCGCGATCCACAAATATGACGTCACTCATTAATCATGCTGGAGCGAATGATTCCAATTATGCATGCCTCTGTAAATATGTCAATTAATAGACCAACGTGGCTATGTTAAAATTGCTAGTGTTAATGCTGAACTTTCAATTTTAATGCTTATCTTTTCTGTGTGTAGGTTCTTTTTTGGGTAATTGTAATTTGTAAGGGTGATTCTAACCTAACTTTATAGAAGCATCCATGTTGAAATAAATCGTACCGATAACCGTATTAATGGGAATCAAAAATTAACAATATAAAATTATACACGTGTATATGAAGAAAAATATACGAAGTAGAGGAACAAATTGAGGCATCTTAATCCTAATTTCCCTAAAAGGAAGAATAATATTGTTTGTTGTCGTACTTATAGATTAGCAAACACAAAAATAGGCGCCGTATTCACAAACAAAATATACTCCAGACGATTGTATTATATCTATTCTATTTGTGCGCATAAATCGATTGGTCAATTGGCATTGTGAGTACGGCACGACTCCCGAAACCGCTCTATTAGTTGGTATACCATTCAATTGGATGAATTCCACACATAATAAGGTTGTCATACCTAAAGAGGTATGCTGGGGTACAATTAGTGGAACGGGTTGGTTCGTAATTCGTAATATGCTAACTGTGTGACACATAGATGGATAGATTAGACTGCGAAATAAGAAAAATGATGAAAATAAATTATTGATAACTGTTACTCTTGACTTCTCTTCCCTTCGCTGCTAGTCTGAAGTGCATTTCGCGGAAGCCAAAGAAAGGAGATGAGTATGACCAAATAGTTTTTTCTGTTGTTCTTCGCCTGCTGAGGGACAATCCAATCAATGAATGACAATTTGTCTTTGGCATTTTTATTGAGCACACTGTCCAAATAGAGCAAGACATGGTAGAAGATGAGAACTAGAAATTGTTGCTATGTTAAATCAGTGGATACATAATTAATCTAGCAATTGTAGTGAAAACTTGGCACGCGTCTAAAGCGCAACACCCGGTTTTAAAGTCTGCACGAGACAAAGATAAATATAGATTATGTGTATTTATGTTCTATTTATCTTGCTAGTCTGTGGACTTAGAAAACATAGGAACAGCCACGAACAGCTGTTTACGTTCCTGTGCCAGGTGAAACGGAAGGGAAGATGATAATTAGGAATGTTTATTGAAAAATTATAAATTCAAATGCGATTTGTACATTTATTATTCTGATCTTTGCTTTAATAGAAACGCTGGGTGGACAAAATAATGAGACCCAATCACATTATCTAAAATTAACTCTGGACTCCGTTGAATAGGTCTTCTGGACTAAGGGTCGGATCATTTGCTTTACTCGATTGAATATTAATTAGTTTTTAACCAGTAATGGGCTTCTAAAGTTTAAATTCATTATTAGATTGTTTATTTGTGTGTTTTGAAGCGGTTGAATGTTCAGGAGGCCACAAATTTTGATTATGCGACAATTTTGGAAACGAAATACTTTCTAATGTATGTTTCAGACCCTGTTTCAGCAAATAAACAAACTGAAGATGTTTGTAAATATAAATGTTAATATGTTATGGGATTTTTATGTCAAATATATAATGAAATACAAGGAAAACTTCTCTCAACCGTGTAATAAGAAAAACCAGAAATTTTCTTACAAGTGTAAGCCTACCCACGCAAACCGCTATTGGGTACTGTATATTTAACTAAAGATATACCTTTATTACTAAGTTTAATAAAACTAAGGGTAAACGAAGGCACAAGACCGTGAAATTAAATTTGGTAGCTGATTTAATGGCATTATTTTACCTTACAATAGGTAGACTACCGGTAGTATGATGTGCGGTTATGTAGTGTATTGACAAAAACATGCATTGCAAAAATTACTCAAAATTATGTCCATTAATTTGAATGCGAAATTGCTTTTATGTACCATACTACAGCTATCGTAGCAGCTCGCTACACCTAGCTCCACTGACGGACTGACTGACAGACTATTATTTATTTTGTATTTGTTGACGTTTCATAAGTACCAAATTATGGTTTAATTGAAATAAATGCTTTGACTTTGACTTCGCTGATCATGGTTTGGGGAGCAGCTGAAGCAATGATTCATGTAGCAGTAATTACTATATTTATAATACCAATGCACTAGATATAACCTTCACGTTATAGTGGGGAAGTATTTTCCTCGTATAAGGGAGCAAAAACCACCTTCTCCAATCCCTAAATCGTCAAATTCCTAATCCCAAAAGGCCGGTAACACACTTGTAACGCCCTTGGTGTTCCAGGTGTCAATGGGCGACGCCGATTGCTTACCATCAGATGAACCGTCTGCTCGTTTACCGGCTTATTCCATAAAAATCTTGCCATTTTCTGCAAAAAAAGTTCTGATTTCTGAATATTTTCTCTCAAGCTTTTATCGTAGCGAGCAACGAAACGGCAACGCTGTCGTTTTGACATTTAGTAAGTGCCTCTTTTACCGAGTAATATAGTTAAGTAGAAACATTTTTCGTCACTACTTTTAAAGGTACCTTTCTCAAATGGGTGCCTTGGTTCCTCCCTGCAAAATATCACGTCCATTTGTTCAAATTTCACTTGACAGTTTATATTTATACCTTATAACCACTTTATAGCTTCTCTCATTCATACTTTTACGTTGGCAACCTTTTGATACTTGTGATTCAAGATTTCTTTGAAGAATTAAGTAGGCCAGTCTCTTACAGTGACTCTTTTAAGTTACTAAGAGGCTTGTCCTTTCATACAGCTTCGATGTAAATGATTTTAAAATGAGTTTTACTCCTAATAGATTTCAAAGGGTGCGTTTAATTTTGTTATTTTAAAATTACTCGTATTTTCCTAGAACTGGTTTCGTTATCGTCTAAAAATATCTTCGCATCTATTCTGTTATGCACAAAATAATCGATTCAAGACATCCAATAAATTCTTCGGAATGAATAGCTAAGATTCTTGCGATAGGTGTGGTTATAGGTACACGAGACTGGAAACGCTAGTGTCCCCTATGAAATCGTACGCGTATCATTAAAGAATATTGAATCGATTTAGCAAAACAGGCCCGATGACTCACTCGGCACGGTCAAGTTCGCGTCTCAGAGATGCGATACGATGCTCGTGGGCGTAGGCTTTTTAAACGTGACGTAGTATTTACACGCTAAATAAAAGTATTACGCTAAAAGGTAATGTAATAAGCTTCATTCACGGCTTGTTTGTACTGTGCTCCGTATTTTGACAATTAATTTAAGTAATACAATATCAATTTTTAGACTCGTTACCTACCTTTAGTTAATTGTATTACGTATCGTGACTAGAGAATAGGTGCTACCTCTACTTTTAATTGTTTTCGCAAAGTAATTTTGTGTTTCTCAATTTATTAAAGCACTTAATAATACACCGTGTGTTACTAACTATCCTGTATTGTGCATAAAAAGCAAAAATGTTGCCAAAACAATTAATTATGTAATGCCATGTAATAAAGTTTAAAGCTGAACACAAATTGACGATGTTTGCATTCAATACGTCAAAAGTTGGACCAGTTTTTGGCAAAGCAATGAAGATCAATACACCATAGGAGTTGGAGTAGCTATTATGGAGCTGTTTGGGCTTCACTCCAGGCCTGAATGACCAGCTATTTTCATCTTTGTTGATTATGCAACTATGAACTTGATCAGACGAAGTATATTAATGTGTTTTTTTAATTACACAATGACATTGTAATAATTTTATGTCAAATGTAGTTATTTAATCATGGTAACCGTTTCTTTCTTTCCCATAAAAGCAGTCGCAACAGTCCGATATTTGTATTTCATGTATTTTTGCTAATACACTGAACCTTAATCAATAGCTTTGATAGATATTTAGATTGACAACCCTTTAACTGTAGGCATTCTACTTCAACGGTTCGGAAAATATCGAGTTTTATCTAAAAATGTGAACATTATTTACACCCTTTTTGCGAGCCTGTTAAAAGTTATAAAAAAGTAAAATTTTCGAACGACATTTTACAATATATGAGTAAAAGTTCATCCGTGTGTGTTTTATTCCCCGATTTTGTATTTTTAATTAAAATGTATTTCGTGTTACAGTGTGTAGGTAGACTGTATCTACATGATATTTTATTGAAACTGCAATATGTCGATATTAATTCATAGATTGCCTTGTTAGTTGACTCGAGTGCATTAAAAATGGAATCCTTCTCAAATCTTTAGAGGAATAAGTTACAGAGGTGATGGTATATAATGTACAACTTTTACAATAACTGCTGTTACAAAGTTAGAAATCTCTTCAATTTATATAGTACTTTCATCTGTAAAGGTCTGCGTTAGCGTTGCACTAGATACCTAGGAGATACCTAGGGTTCTTGTTCAGCCTATGGTATAGAGAAAGTTTTGTTGACATCCCTTAGACTGCCTATATAAACATACGGTTTTAATTACTTACGCCGAAAAAGATAGTACTTATAGCTTTATATCTATTAGTAAATTACTGATAAACATGTGTCATGTACTACGAAAATAAAAACAAAATAACTTTTACCGTCTAAAAAGCGTTATTGCTACCAAACAGGTGTCCAACAGTCTTTGGAGGTAGGTGCCTTGGTATTGAACAGTTCCTGTATCCAAAAGACAACAGAAACGGACCAATGATGTTGATTGCAAAGTCACTAAATGCTATAATCTGAAATCGTAAACATCCGATACACATTTGCTAATAGATATATGACGTAATCATAAAGTTACTATTCAATATGATGCTTCTGGTAGTCATAAACGTTATTGTTCTGAAGAACTCGTAAAATTCAACCGAGAGAGACGAATTACTATTAGTTATGTAGTTCTGATAAATGATAAACCGATTGTGACACAAGTAGATATCTGATTTGGATGGCTATCAACTATGAGTACTGATCCTGGGTTGGTTCGTATCTTGTTAAGGTTTTCTGCTTGATAAAAAATATGATTTAAGTTTTCTTTACGGTTTAATGCTAGATTAAACGCTAGTAGGGACCTACCCTACTCTAGATGTCGCGGATCTAACGGGTAACCGGGGCTCCGGCTCGACGTGCAGGAGAAGGAACGGGGTGGTTTTAGTCAGTAAGAGTCTGACACTCCCTCCCGCCTCACACAGGCGGGAGCAGTCATTCGATGATTTTCCCCCTTAAAAAAACCCTACTCTAGATAGAACCTGCTAGACATAAGGATTCTTGTACTTTATTCGGGTCATGCAAAGTCCTACTGTTAGTTGTTTACCAGTGCCTTCTCTCCTAACTTCTTTTGATAGTTTTTTATCAGAGAAATGTCTCCAGCGAGATTACGACATAAATTTTCTTAACACTAAATTGTTTTGTTATACCTTCTACAAAATAATCTTAAGGATGATTGAGGTACTGAAATCTAGGGCATCTATTTACGTTACTAAATAAATTCTAGAACAGGCATCTACCTAAATCCTCCTTACCTAAGAAAACTAAGTTCTCGATAGAAAATGGCTTTGAATAGAAAATCCAAGGACGTTATTTAATCTGTGGATGTTCCTATTGAGGCCCGCCCCTTGTGAATAGCTATGAAGATGAGATTTCTTTATCGGGAAGAATCAATTGAATTATATATTAATTCTTCAGTAAGATGAATATTTTTAATAAATATTGTATGTACCTGATTGCCTCGTTGGCCGAGTGGTTGCAAGTGCGACTGCCGGGCAGGGGGTCTCGGGTTCGATTCCCGGGTCGGGCAAAGTATTACTGGGTTTTTTAAAAAAATCTCAGACGTAGCACGGAGTCTGGAATTGCGCCCGGTATAATTTTTTTTTCTTTGAGTAAAATTTTCTATGTGAGAGTAGTAAGAGTAGGTCCTAGTACCTCCCCTTCAGGTGACATTACAAAATTCCACCCTGTATTGACAAATTAAAAAGCCTTATTATAGTTGGATCGAACTCAAGACCACTTACTTCAGCATTCACACTTGTATACTTGAGCAAAGAAAGTAAAGTATATTTACAAATACGTGAGAAATAAAACATCAGCTATTTCTAGTTTAACACGTATCAAAACCCTATTGGGGTTCGTCCCCACTTGAAATGATAGACACTCTTCAAGTTTTCCCCTCATAAGGGACGGACTGGCAAAGACAAGGAATATAATTACTAATATTGCTGTCTGCTCTACGTACGACTATCGAGCAAGAGGTGCCGGGTACGGTTACTGGAACAGGCTAATTATTGACTGTTTTTGAAAGAAATCTCAGTAGTAAAATGGAGTTCGGAATTATGTTTAGCGTAAATCGAGGAGAGCTGAATGCAAAATCGTTATTTTCTATGGGTGACAAATAACTCAATAGGTAGATGTGAGTACACGTTTTTTTTTATGAAAGCTAAAGTCATCCAATGATTTCTCCCGCCACCGAACAATAAGAAAAACACGAATTAGATGTCCATCGAACACGTAAATTGTGATAAACTGGTGTTACATTACTAAAATAAATAACACGTTACCTTACATTACCACGTCCTTACATCAGGTTAACAGGAAACAACGGTATGTGATATAAATACAACTATATACATACCTATGTTACATGTAAACCTACGTATATACAGATATATTGAACAGGCTAAGTTATTGTCTCATCTTGACAAGGCCATTACTTAGATATTAATAGTTATTTACCTACCCACGATGTATAGGAAAAAGTCGAGAAAATGTAGGTCAAATTGAAAGACACGGTAAAGTAGGTATACTGGAATTAGGCCATAACATTGTTTGTGAAGCTGATAATTATGCAATAGATTTCGGTATGATTTATTAAAGTAATATCAATTGGATTGTTTTTATAATAACTATCGTGAGACATACTAAATTAAGTAAAAACGCAGCGTGCGCGGTCGCGGCGACGTCGCGCAGCTCATGAGGAAGAACCCCTCTGTGGTTCGAAACTAGTAGAGCTTTTCTCAGTATATTCACGTGAGTAACCCGCGTTTTTACCTTATCAATTGGATTATCGCGTTTTGTTTTTAACTTGAAGTTTAAATGAACGTATGAATCAATAACTCTTCCAGACCTTTAGCAAAAGAGAACTTAAACAAAACTGAATATTATGAGACATTCCGTCTTGGGTTTAACGTTATAAATGAGTGTCTTTTTGCACTCCTATTAACCTCTTGTCTGTCGATATATGAGGCTCAATAGAAAACACATTAGTGTCACGCGGAGATCTGCATTCCAACACTTCACAAGTTACAAGGACTCAGTAGAATATTATTTCCAAAAATGTAACAACAATAAAAAACAGGTCACTAACCCGATGAAAACTAACAAAAATCTAAAAATCTATTAGTATGTTACACACAGAGTGACCGCAAAACGCAACAGCGCCGCATTACATAAAACATTAGCGTTGCGACGCATTTGTAATGGTAACACTGTTATAATTACCGCCGTGCACTAGTTAGATATAGATTACGGCGAAATACTAACCGCTGAATTATCACAATGGATCTTCTTTGTGTTGTACGTAAGTTAAATTGTACTGAATTTCTTGAAATGTAGTGTAAATATCATTGTTTGAGCTTGATGGTTTTAAGTCAGTAAGAGATAAAAGTTTTGTGTTACATAGACGTCATAATTTTATTATAATGATGAAGCACTTTCAACCACTCACAGTAACCTATTTGTCGATAAATGTGGCTAATAAAGATATAGGTAAGTTCCACACAAAATAGGGCAAAATTCTATCCCTACAGACAATAAAAATGTAAAAAGAATTATATATTTGTCCTTCCCAGTTATCGTGAAATGATAATAATGAAACGTAATTTATAACTAAAATGGATGACGCCATAAAACTTTCTTAAACCGCTGCGGTCTTTTGCTTGTTAACTTGCAAATGCGATTGAAAGAAAGTTCCACTCAAGCAGCAGCCTTGGTCTGTATAATTGAGTAACTTCTCAAAGGACATCATCTGATTCAGAGTCATAGTTGCTGCTTCGAGATGACTAGGAACTAATAGAACTTTGCGTAACAAGCCGTAGTTATCATCTCCTGTATTTCATCGAGTGGAATTACTTGAATCGAGTTTCCTACGCCGCACCGTATCTCTTGATTACGAGATCCTTATAGCCAGTGTTCTCTATTTAATTAGAATAAAATCTTCTAAATGTGGAGTATGTATTCCTTTCATTTGCTCCTTCTATTCATGGCGGAAACTAAATATTTTGCTCCGAGAGATATTTAATTAAGCTCGTACATAATTCGCAGTTTCTGCAATTCTCAATTGAATGGAGAATGACCTTTGATGATGACGTTCTAGGCATTCATAATGTTCTCCAATCGCATTTATCTAAATGATAATGTGTGAATATTACTTCAATATACAGGTTATAAGTTCACACGATATGATCGCTAGTATCGTTATAATCAGCATTTGTTCGAACCGGTTCCTACTTGCAATATGCCAATATTAAAGTTGATGTAAATGTAAATAAATCTCATGTCTCGTTGTATAAGATTTAAACACAAACCTCGTGGAACTGGTAATAATTAGATACTAATTGATATATCGTTTAGTTTATGAGTGGCAATTGAGAAATAGGTGTGCTAGTTGGATACTGTTATTTTGTGTTATGGCGATAGAAAATGTATTATAGTAGCAAATTACTGAGCTCATTTGGACTGCTGTATTTAATAACAATGTCCTATGTCTAAAAAATGCTTAACATTAACAATATTCACTTTTTATAGTAGCAGTTCACTAAACAGTTCGTCCATACCTGAAAACGATATTAACGTCCATATCAAATCATAGTTTGTCGCATTCGCACCGCGAAGACGATAAAAATCTCTTTACGATTGTGCTGGGCGTGTGTGGCAAGTTGCCAGGTACTGCTGGTGTCTTGCGAATACCAACGGAGCCAATGTCATGATCTTCCGGACAACGGTAAGCCTGTTGCCAGAATTGATCGATTCCTGACGGCCATTATACATATTTATAGCTCCGTTAGCCAACTAGCCGTGTTGTTTTGGGCCTTTTAATTGTCTGTCAAGTGCTTTTTCAATTGATATCTTTACTGCTATTGAGTGATCTGTTTTTGCATGGCAACTGAAATATTCACTAGACACGATGACACCCAGGTCATTGCTATGAAATGCCATTTTGCAATATTCTTCTAACAATCGTCATTGTTATTCAAATAGCTTCACCTCCTTCAGCTTACGTGCGTAATTGAATGTTATTTAATTTAATATTAAGTCCTAAACTAACGTTGGACTGAAACCCGTGTTCCGTTTTGCGGTTTACAAGTAGTTTAGCACGGTTTAGAACTTCTGTGGTTTCTTCTAGTTGGTGAACTGTTCTCGTGGCTAGTTTGCAAGCTTCGTTTGACACAAATGTTGCTTGGAATTGTTTTGTGGAACTATTGAACTTCCTCGTTTAAGATGTAGTAAAAAATATTTGATTGACTATGACACATAGCGACCTTACTGATTATAACAGTATTCATGTTTTAAGGAAGTCCCTTTTTTAAATCCATTATTTTATTAGCCTTAATGACCAAAGCTGTCACTTCTAATTATGTCAGCGTATCCTGTTTCCACAATGTTTCTGTTTTGTAAGATAAGATTATCTCCTTTTTCCTTATGATCACTTTCTTTAACCTATTGTTAGCTGTAAGATAGCTATTACGCGTGGAATGTTTGACATTGGTCATCTATTTATAACTGATACGTAATTATTATGTCAATGCATTGTGAACTTGTGACTAATATCCACTACCTTAGCTACACGGATCTTTATTTATAGATGTTTGTATGAAACTCTATTTTACTGTAAGTATTTATCTTTTTACTGGCCTTTTCCCAACCAGGTTGAGGTCAGTACTAAATAATTACAGTAAATAATTAAAGTAGTATTTTCTGTAAGGGCTGTCTTTTAAAATTATGTTTCAAGCTTTATTTTAGTCTGTTACCCATAATATGACATAGCCAATACCGGTAAACGTTCAAATATAGAAGCCGCAACGCGTATGTAAACGTGTTGCGATTCCTGCCCACATGACAATAGTAAGGTTAGTCACCTGCGCGCGCACGTCCTTAGCTTCCGCGGTGACGTCACCGTTGTCGAGCGGGAACGTCGGCGTCGTATGCGCATCTTTTGAATGTTCTGTCAACCGTGTTTTATTGTCAATCATTCGATGTTGTTTCGTTTGATGTTTTATTTTATCTGTGTTTTGGATTTTTGTATGTGAAGATAAATTGATTTAACGCGAAATTGATTTATACCTTGCCATCGTTTTATTACGAGATTATTATAAAGTGTATCATAAAGGTTACGCATTAGTTTAAGTTCTAATTTAAAACAAAGTTCTAAATAGCTAACGAACCGTTGCGAATATTGCAACTCATTAAAATTATTTTGCTGTCATTAATAACAGTTTTACTATGAATACAAAATGTATGAAGTAAATCGATTGAATTTACCGTTGTTTTGCCTACATATAACGGAAATCGCTAGTCAGTTGGTTATTATTATTTAATCATATTTTATACAAACTCGTGTATCTAAATCGGATATATTCAATTACAAGAGAAAACCAGTCTGTTTATTTGTTTTGATTAAATAAACTATGTTGTTTTATGATCAAAATAAACGTATGTGTTTATTTTATAATATTGTTTGAAACTGATTTAGCATCATTATTTCTTGACTTATCGACTTCTTTACATTGCAATCATTATAATTTTAGTAGCTATTGTCGTTGTCTAACAACGGTACTGATTCGAAAACATAATCTTCAAAGCAGAATTATGATCATCGAACCTCATCATATTCGTATACTCAGAGGGCTTAGTCCAAGTATGTTTTCTCTGTCTGGTCCAACTCTGATTGGTTGGTTCATTGGAGCAAGCCAAACAGAGAGCCCAACACGGTAACGTTTCGATCTCGTTGAACGTAAAACAAACTGGTACTAAGCTCTCTGATCAGATAGATGACTACATTCTTCAACGTAACACGTGTAGTATTATTTTCCCTTTCGAGAATTTGATATAGTAATCCTATACATCCATTACCTGTCTAGTTACTAGTTACATCAGCCTACCACTCTCCATACCTACCTCTATTAATGTCAACCTGCCAAAAACCTTCTCAACTAATGAGATTAGCCCTTCAAACCCTCGTTGTTTATTCAAGTAACAATAACTGCTTACTATACGTTTGTGTAATAGGATATGTATCGTCTCCTGCTTAGTTCGACAATTGTATCATTATTATAGTGTTCTCTTTATTTTCTATCTGCTAAGGTTGGATTTTGCTCAGCTGTGATTGTAGTTCAAAGAATGATGACTATGGTGACAGATAATGGTATTGTTTTATGCTGATCTTCTGTTTTGAAGGTGTAAGGACAAGTTTCAAAAGAAATGTGGATCGGCAAAGTTATCCAAAGTATGTTGAAATAAGCAAGATTATGGTACATGCAATGATAGACTTAGAATCTATAGATTATATTGTAATATTTTGAAATTAAAAAACCGATTGCACTGCCAAAATACCCTAAAACTAGTATTCAAAATGAACAGAAAGGTAAATGAAAGTTCTAACAGAATAGACAAAGCTGCACAGGTAACCTATACGGTTTATTTTAAGCGTAGGAAGGGAGACTCGTTTGGTCTAAATATGGCTTCGAAATGTAACGCTACAGTGCCTTTGAGAGGTCTGGTATACTACAGTACAGATAGATATTAACAGCCTATCGACGAACGAGTGACCTTGCTTTTTGAAGGAAATTTTGGAAATACGCCTGTTACCACTAGTGCCTTGAGGAACTCCTATATATATATCGAAGACGGTAAATGCCTTTATAGGTTGATAGCTTAACGAGCTGCGAATTTCCAATCTGACTACTCTGAGAGAAAAACATCGAAGCTTAGAGGTCAGCGACACTTAAAATCCTGATATAATAAATGTAAATGATAGAACTACAAGTCTTATTCTGTAACATTGTTTCGTTAGATATTTAAACATCTTCAATCGTCTAATCATGGAGTATCATACTAGGTGTATCTACTATGACTAACAATAGCGTAAACGATAGGTGAATGATTCTACTAAGTCCATTGTGAATTACGAGCATGCTATCATTAACAATATAGGTTTTATCACTCTTACGATCGCCGGACGTAAGTTTACTCCTTGCACGCGCTTGTGAAATTTGATCCGCCATATTGCTAAGCGTGCGTCTTGTGTCTTGACCCATTCGCTTGCGTGGTTTGTTTTGAGTGGTCTGTCATTGGTTAGTATTTAGATTAGGCGTTGTATTTTCTTTAGGATAAGCTAAATTTTTATTTAGCTCTGATAAATTAGAGATTCGTTACTATAAAAAGGGCAAGTTATTATTGACAATTGCCAGAGATTATTTAATAATAAATATTTTTATTAGGTGGGAAAGGAATGTTTGTAGGTGTGTCTGCCAATATTTGAGGGTGTGGCGTGATGATGAAGTAGATATATGTGACGTTATGGAAAACACCAAATCTTATACATAGAATATAAGTGTTATGTGTTACTGAAGATCACGTACCATTTAAAGGATGCTGTGGCTGGTGGGCAATCGGCTGCCACGCAACGTGTAGCGGATTTGATTCCCGCACGGAGCAACTCTTTGTGTGATCCACAAATTGTTGTTCCGGGTTTGGGTGTCATGTGTATGTGATAATGTGTGTTTGTAAACGCAATCACGGCATAGGAAAAAATCCTAGTGGGGGCAACGTAAAAAATACTGGCAAGCATTTATTTCTTGCATTTAAAATTGTCGTAAAGTAACATTATACCGGCTCATGTTAGCAAGCAGTCGGTATACAGATACTCATGTTGCGGTTACCGAGCTACTACTAAACCGTCTATCACTACATGTATACAGGAGATGGTACGGTAATCACATAGAAGTAAACTTGCTTGCAATAGTAAGGTTGTTGCAAGGAAGATTTTATCTGAGTTAAAAATTTTAGGTTACTGGCCTGATGATAATATTGGGCATAATTTAAATCGTCTTTGTCGGTTCTTTGTAAAATATTTGATAATAATTCTTATATATGTAGTAGAAACATTCTTAAGAACTAAAAGGTTAAACAGCTTAGAATTGCATCAAATAACGTTTACGAAGTCTTAAAAAGTAAAAGCGACCGAACGAGAAATTGAAAAAGTTCACGGAATTTGGTCCTTACCATTCACGGACAAAAAACTCTTGTTTGTGTCGGCCTTAGGCTGAATACTTTTCACCAACGTCCTTATTAAAAAAAAATGGAAATAGTTTTCTCGATTCAAAAAAGATATCGCAGTCGCTGATCTAAACTGTGGAGAACCTAACGGGTAACCGGGGCTCCGGCTCGACGTGCAGGAGAAGGAACGGGGTGGTTTTTAGTCAGTAAGAGTCTGACACTCCCTCCCGCCTCACCCAGGTGCGAGAAGTCATTCGATGATTTTCACCCCTTAAATAAAAAACAACTGCGAACAAATATAAAGATGGATTTAATCATTTTCATAGATATTTCTGTACTACGCCTTACTGGTATTGGCGTTATGTTAGAAGTAACTATTACCATATAATTAAGTGTCCGGTTAAAAGCTTTCCCCTGTTATCAACTGAAGAAGGATAAGAGCGCCGTGTCTCATAGTCTATTTAGCTACACAGTGACGCCATCTAGTGGGGAATAGCGAAACTTTTAATTTTAGATTTTTGTAAGTGGTTTTGTTTTAGAGTATGATTAATTTATTAGCTAGTTTCAAAAGCAATTGTGATGGCAATATACATAACCACGATGCTTTGTCTTTCAAAAAATAGTAAACTAAGCACCTAATAAATACCTATTTCATTTATTCTGCTCTTCAAGCACGAATAGGTTTTAGTAGTTTACTTTGCGCTTTGCAACATTTATTAATAAAGTTGCAGAACATAACCACAACGTTTAATATCACTAGAAACTTTAACACGACGGCGTTCCTGAATCCTAGGTCTTAAAACCGGTCTACAATATTGCCAATAAACCCATTCATTTCGCGTAGGATGGAACCAGTTTCAATTTACTAATGCAACTGTACCGCACTGAGAAGTTTTGAATTTTTTAAACTAAGCTATACATCGACCTCTGACGGCAGCGCCCGCTAACACTAAAGCTACGCGGTTCCGCTACTACATAATAGATGGCGTTAGGAGTTACGTTCGTGGCTGGCTCGGTCCTAGTTATTGATTCACCCGTATCTGGTCGCGTTCAAATAAAATATTGATTGTTTCGAGATACTAGTGTTTACTGAAAACCTTTATCTTGTAAGTTTAAGCTTATCAGATATATTCAGTGTAGTGTTTTCGTTTTGTTATTTAGAATTGTTTTCATTTCTGTTATGATCGTTTTCTTGTACGGTTTGCGTAAGAAAAGTATCTTGTAGTATAATACGTAGTGTAGTAAGACGCCTTAATAATGCTTACAATAACAATAATGGGCGTAACTCTTCGTGAGTCGTTGCCTACAAATTGGACGATTTTCTTTTTATTACTTGCGAAGAAATTGTGATAGTAGACCTAGACAATCAATTGGAGTGAAAAGAAATTGATAGTTATACATTTTTATAGAGAAATTGTGCTTATGGACAGAAAAAATACACATAGCTCTCACTAAAGACATCTTACTAATCTTATCTTATGTAGGTATTACTAATATATCTTGAAACTGCATATTGTCAGCAGGCAAATACAGGCAGGTAGGGATATGTACAAAAAGTACATTCGATAAAATTGATCCGTAGTCATGATCTATTTTGTTGATGAAAATTACTTTCAATCTGTAAAAAAAAGGATTTCCTTTATTTTACAGTTTAAGTTTAAATAGCATTCACAGTCAACATTCGCACTTGTAGACATGAAACCATTGAACGTTATTGGAACGTAGAACGCGCATGAAAAAAAAACAAACATTCATTGCATAGGTCCTGTTAGCTGTTCTGTTCCCATCTGACAAACAAATCACCGGTTGTTATATTTATAACTCGTATCATTGACACTCTTTATAAAACTTCCAGAAGCCTTGCATCGTACTTGCAACTAACTAACAAAACGCAACGGCACTGCTCGTTGACGTCTCAGTCCGCCATCTTGTCCGGTTTCCCGCCAATTGAATGATTGCGCGGGATTGCCGCCATGTTCGTGTCAAGGTGACAATATCGGCGTTCATTGTTTTGTAATAAACTATCGGAATTACGTCATTATAATGGTATAGTTTGATTGGTTTGAAGATTAACTAATTGATGTGTCGCTTATGAATATTTTAGACGATTTCCGAGGTCCTAATTCTGTTAATAACATTGGTTTAAGATAATAAGTTAACTCGTTCTGTTTTCCAATGATTAGCTAAAGGGATTGAGGTCATTTAACTATAATAACTCGGTTGAATTATCAGAAGTGTTGCTGTATTTCATCATTTAATTAGTATTATATATGGACCTAAATCAAATTACCTTTTTTGTCAATATCAAAATATCTTACTTATATTTGGTGCTAGTCCTTTATGCCAAATACAGAGACTGTACTTATATCATAAACACATTGTCGGAAAACGTGTAAAGAATTGTTGAATTGTAAAATTTAACACGTACGAAACATATTTTAGTCACGCTACAATACAACTTCTTTCTTTTTGCGAATTCTTCTCGAATTGTGTCATATTTTACGAATACTTTACATTTTGCACGGAATACGATATTTTGCACGGAATACGGGCGATATATATATCTTTTGCATACCGATTTAAATGAAACTTGTGCTTAAAATGTTTCAAATTCAGTTATCCTGTTGAACTATAAAATTAATTTATAATCAGCGAAAATTATAATACGTTTTGTATTCTTGTATAAAGACATATTTCATTTAATTTGACATACATTTAAAGTATTTCTTACATAAATGACTGTAGGTACCTGATGCTACCATGTTCCAGAAAAATAATAAAGGAATATTACTACTAAATGTACTAGTTTACTAATATGTCCCTTAATATGTCCCTAAGTTCAAACAACAATTATTACTTAGGTACTCCTTAACTACATGTAAGTACAGAAAATAAACTGAAACGATTAATTCTATACCGAAACCCTACGAAGTGTTGGGACCTAAATACATATTTCTCTTGCCTAAACAAACTTACAAGTAGTGCTAATATGTTTGTTACAATTTTAAGCTTATTTTGCTTTTACAACACCCTTTTAGGGCTTATTATTACCTAATTAGGTGATTTTGGGACCTTGGTTTGTGTCTACAAGTTGCCTCAAGGTTTCCTGTTCCTAAAATGAACTATCTTTATGTATGACGTTGTCGAGATAGGTGATGCAGTTTAGTAGTAAGAACGTTAAAGACATAAACAAAGACATTTATGATATAATTATTATTTACATGTTTGTTAGTTGTGTATCATTCTTACATAACATCACGCCTTTTATCCTCAAAGGGGTAGGCAGAGGTGCACATTATACCACTGTACAATGTAACACCCACTTTTCACTATTTATGTTATGAGTCCCATGTAATAGGGGGTGAGCCTATTGCCATATACCGGGCACAGTTCCAGACTCCGTGCTACTACTGAGAATTTTTTAAAACCCAGTAATACTTTGCCCGACCCGGGAATTGAACCCGAGACCCCTTGCTCGGCAGTCGCAATTGCGACCACTCGGCCAACGAGGCAGTCATATCATTCTTAATATAATTGAATTGGATTAGTTTTCTTGTAATTCTCTTTAAATAACATAAAACATAGCATGTCAAATCATCCGTTTCGCTTGTTTTCATGTTGTAAAAGAATATTAGCGTACTTAATTGTATTAGTCGACACGCGAAGTTGCTTTTGCAAAGGGTTTATAAAATAAATATAATGGAAAATATATTCATTTGACACAGAATTATGTATGCTAATATAAGGTAACTGAAGTTTTTAATTAAAATACGTTATGAAAGACCTCGATGACACGGCGATAAAAAATAACAATTTCGCTTGCCTAACTCGAAATATCGTTATCAAAAGACCAACCCCTACTGATATCGTAAAATCTCGTTTCCAATTTAAAAGTTGGATCCGGCACGCGGAAATCGAGTGATGCGTTGTCCCCTTCGTTATCGATTTTCGTGTTTTAACTCGTAGACATCGATTCTGGAACCGATTATAGTCGGTTGGTTAATTTAATTGAACGCTGTGTCATCGGAAAGTCGAGTTCCTTATTGGATTAGTTGGTGACGGATCAGCTAACACGTTCATTGACGTCATTGGACTTGTTGATCGTTACTGACGAGACGTCGATGTTAAGAATTGCTGTAATTTTATCGTTAATTGTTTGTAGAGAGTGGCAAGTGTCCTTCAGCATGTTCCTTTTCTTCTAGTCCTATCGATAAGGTTCAAATCTAGAAGATAAAAGAAAAGTAGTTTAGAGTTAGTTAAAGAACAAGAGACGCCCTAAGGTCGTTCTAAAAACTTGATAAGACTTGAGAATACAATAATGCAATGAAATCTTCATGATGGTAACAACAACCGTAAAAAGTACACTCGTACGTTCATCCAAGTTTCAATTTATACAGTAATATTTTGACTTTTGTTTACCGAAAGATATGGCGGTTATGCTGGAATATTTTATGACCCTCTAAAACGTTACAATTCAATGGGTGATGTTGAGATTGAAAACAGTGCTAGTGACAAGTTAAATACCTAATGTTAGTATTGTGCTCGATAATTCGATAACATAGGTTTATAAACAAAGGAAACCTGTAATAGGTGATGATACAAATGATAATTTTACAACTAAAGACAGTAATCTACTCAATATGTTCAAATATTGTTAATTTGGTACCAAATTAATTAATTATATTATTGCACTAAGAGACAATCGTCAAGTTCTATCTTCAACAGTATCTATTCTAGATCTATCAGTCGCGGAGAACCTAACGGGTAACCGGGGCTCCGGCTCGACGTGCAGGAGAAGGAACGGGGTGGTTTTTAGTCCGTAAGAGTCTGACACTCCCTTCCGCCTCACCCAGGCGGGAGCAGTCATTCGATGACTTTCCCCACTTAAAATAAAAAAAAATCTAGATCTATCAACGTCAGCCACTTTATTTTGGAAATAGTAAATACTCAGTAACTAATATCGATTAGTTGCAACATAATCGGTTTCTGTGTCAATTTTGTTAACGGGATCGTTTAGGGTAGTCCCTAAACTCCTGTGGTTAAGTAACTACATGGCTTTGTTAACTACATATTAGGCATCTATTGAGCTTCTGCAGTTTCGGTTTTCTTATTATCATCTTTAATCATTATTATAACACCGTATGTAAAATAGTCGATCTCATCTATTTTTATTTCACCAGCTAAAGTCATATTTTTATAATTACAGTACCAAACACCACACCTTCGAGTTTTAATATTAAAATATAATATATAATATAAAACACTCAATTTAGTTGTGAATGGAATATTATGATTAAAATATTGGATTAAAATAACATGTTTTAGATTAAAGTTTGAATTTTTATACATGGAGCACGTAGGAGTATTGAATTACTGTTTTTATTGTGACAAAGTAATTGACAGATATTGATTTCGACACAATATAATCATTATTTCTATTATTTTTGCTGGTGTCAATGAATATGTGTGCCACAGTTGATTGTGATCACGCGTTGAAGAATACACAGCATTCAGAGAGAAAATATTATGAATCCGTATTTGAAAGAAAATATAACGAATAACCAATTTTCAACAATTCGACGGAACCCTTTCGCAAATCAGCGATGTAGGACTAATTGACTTATACATTCATCACTCTGTCCCCAATACGGGTCGTGTTGATATCCCATCACAAACGAATTAATGGAGTCTACAGATTTCTTTTTAAGTGACAGTTTTTCTGATATGGGTGAAGCGAGACGTACAAGTAACTACAGAACGTTTTTCCGAAAAGGTCTCCTAAGATTACGACAAACTTCAGTTCGGAATATGTGGAGCTATTAGCTTGAACGATGATTAATGGGATCATGATTATAATGTCTTTTCCGATAGGTACCAAGTTTTCTAATTGGTTTTCATATTTAAAAATAGCACTCTATTCTAAACTGTGTTTTATTAATTTTTCAATGTTGAACATCAACGCGATTAAAACAAAAACTGCTGATGTATTCAACAAATATTTGTTTGTTTCTAAAATGGAAAAACCACACATGATGTGGTAAACCTGCAGGGATCCAGTACAAGCCCACTTATACAGGGAAATTTCCATACAAATGAATTAGTAAATACGGTTATCTATTGTAAATATAGAACGTATAAGTCGACGACTGTCAACTACAGATAGACACAGATAGTGGCCGAGATAGGATAACGTGAGGTGACGTCGGAAATCGTGGTGTGATCATACCCACGAAGGTAAAACATGGTTAAGGAACCACTGAACTAGATTCAAAATATGAAATATTTAAAGAAAAAGACGTTTGCTAAGAAAATAACGAGTAACGAAAAAGGGAATATGAAAACGCCAAGTCAGTAAAAGTTTGCAAAAGGAATTACCAACGAATTTTCCTCAGACGGAGCTTAAAAAATTAAGATGTTACATTATTGAAATGCTGTCAGACCTTTCAGACGCGGTGCAAATCTTTGAACAAACGTTCCTTTGATTCTTCGCTTGAAATAGTCGAGAATTTTTATTTTCAATTGGATTTAGGGTTTGCACAGATCACTGATCTAGAGGCGTTTTTTCTGCATTTGTTTGGATTGTAACGGCAGCATTCGATTCAAATTCAATACCCCTATTGATTTCATCGTTCAAATTCAAATGAGGGTGCTTGATGATAGATGCTTGCCTTTGTGAAATCAAGTCTCCTCAATTTCGTACTTGGTTCTGTATGAAATGTGACTCCGTTATGTAATAAAGGTTTTGGCGCACTTGATTCATGTTCCCTGTCGTGTTACGTATCTATAACGCCCTAACGTCACTCTTAACTAACATATCAAGGTTAGGAGGGTCCCGCTCTAAGAATAGAAGCTCCTACGTGTGTGGGTGAAGTGCGAACTGCACAGAAATATGAAATTAATTTGTTAAGATAGAATCTAAATTAGTATTATTGGTTCGATTTTGATAATAATCTAAGTGGACGTTGTAATTGGACGTTGCAATCGTAGGATCAGCAATTTAACTTCGAATGCCTAATATTGTAAGTTTAATATGGATTTTACCGTCTATAAAATGCGTATTGAATACAAATAATCCACCTGTTTTATCTCTTAAATTTAGTATCAAGTTTCATTAAGTAAACAGTAGTTTACCATGACTTACATCTCCAAATAATCTCTTGGAATAATGTACGGACCGCGAATTTTTTTCCTGACGTCATCATCGTCTCCCATCTTGGATTGTGGACGTTAAACTAGCTACTGTCAAGGCCAGTCGCACCGGACAGGCTCAATTATCCACTGAAGAGAGCACTCATGAGGCAGCCTCGTGATCCATGTTCAGGATATACGCATCTATTTGATGGACATACTAGAATTACTCTTGAGTGCAAAGGAGAATCAAGAGTAGCTATTAATGTTTCATAAGACATGAGATAAAATAATGGCAAACAAATCTAGCCGAATAAGAACGAAAGATTTTAAAGATGGATGGAGCGATAGTTTATGCAAAGACTACTGAACGGATCTAATCGAAATGTATCGCTGCTAAAACTACCTTTCCACTGGCAACACTGACAAAATCACCGATAGAAACTAATGGCTGATAATTAAAAGCCTCGTATATTATTGCAATAACCATAAGGTGGTTTTAATTCAAAAACATGATTATTAGGTATTATTTTTGCGTAAGCTAAAATGGCAACAAATATCAAGTTCCCTTAATATAATTCGAAATGAGATGTGCTAAAGCCAAATATAGGTATTATGGTAACGTAATATAGTATCTTGAAAACATCACGTCTTCGTAAATTGTTTGTTGTTCTCATATTTTCATATTATTTTCCATTTCTGTTTATTATTTACGCACTGATGGGTTTGACAAAAACGAGTTTATATCAAGTTCTTCTTTCATAACTTTCTTCTTATACTTTGATGCCAGGAAAATTTCAAGTTCATGTTCATATCAATGTACAGACTGACGCATTCTTATCTGTCAATTGATTTTCGACCATAACTTAAAGCAATAACGTTGTATTTATATTAATAGTTAGACCGTTCAAATTAGATTGACGTGCTGGTGTTTATACTAAAAGATCTGCCTGCAATGATGAATATTCACTGAATGATAATGATACAATATCATAAAGATTAGATTCTGTATCTTAAAAATATCAGATTATAGCTCTTTTCTGCAGAATTGTGTATGCATTTACTTGTATTATTTTTGTTTGTGTTATTAGGAAATGCGTCTTTCTAGTATTCTTTGAATATGTAGTTGGATGGGTTTTCTTCCATAACTGATTGTGATCACATAAGTATTACGTATATTTTTTTGCCTTTTATATGACGGTTTTTTGTTAGCACACTATGTGGTCGAGTGATAATAGGGATTTCCACGATATCGAAGATTGAATGAGTAAGCATTTTTCTAAAGGATTTATAGATAATCGTAATCTCTAGGTAATGAATGTTGTTATTGTAAACGAGATGAACTTTATAGTGTCTGTCTACAGATCCTTTAGTTTCTCAAATGTAATATCATTTAACTTTGTTAACCAAATCACATACCGACAATTTCTAATCAAATCACCTCCTGTGTGAACAAACGTGCTCGATTAGTAAACCCTCGTTCCTGGCCACCAGTGCCGGTTCGATGCCCTGTTCATAACCGTGGATATCACCAGGATTACTCCGTTGCATGAAGCATCGAGATAGACTGCATAGCAAAGCCAAAAAATCGCCAGACAACATGACCACTAAATTAATCTACACGCGTTACAGAAATTTTTGCAACCGCCTTCTACGTAAACTAAAGACTACTTACGAAAAAAGCCTAATTGACAAAGCTGGTAATGATGCAAAAGCCCACTGGACAGCAATTAAAAATATAACAAATACTCAAAAAGTTAAAGTTAATGCCACGGAACTCCTTCAATCACACAATGACCCCAAAACATCTGTGAATCACGTCTGCAGTTTCTTCGCTAGCATAGGAAAAATCCTGGCAGACAAAATACTCGCCTCCACACCCGCCCAAAGCAACAATCCAGGAACACTGAGTCTTAAAAATCTGGCTTCTCTAAATAGTCCGACCAATTCAATAGCTCTTTTAGAAGTAGAAGAGTCGGATATTGAACTCATAATAATGCATCTACGCTCTGATTGTGCCACGGGATGGGACGGGATCTCATCACAAATAATAAAATTTTGTCGTCACTCTCTAATACCTCCCCTCACCCATATTTGTAACCTCGCAATAAGCACAGGAGTTTTTCCAGATATGCTCAAAAAAGCGATTGTACACCCGATTTACAAGAATGGGGACAGAGACTGTGTCAACAACTATCGCCCTATTGCGATTCTTTCCTGCATCTCGAAAATTCTTGAGAAAATTCTAAATCGGTCACTCAAGGGATTTTTGGAGAAGTTTAAAATATTAGCTGAGAATCAATATGGTTTTCGCTCTGGTTACTCTACTGAGGATGCCGTAATTGACTTGACAACAGAAATTGCTAAAAACTTGGACAGTAAAAACAAATGCTTATGTATCTTCCTGGATCTCTCTAAAGCATTTGACACGGTCTCTGTTCCCATCCTCCTTGCCAAGTTGGAAAAACTAGGCATACGAGGTAATGCATTTAATATACTTAAGGACTACTTATCCAATAGAAAACAACAAGTTAAAGTAGGTAATATGAACAGCGATGAGGTCACAGTGTCGTACGGTGTTCCACAGGGGAGTATTTTAGGCCCAACCATTTTTCAACTTTACATAAATGATCTCTGTCGAATCTCTCTTCCAAACACGAACATCTTTACGTATGCAGACGATACAGCAATTTTCGTCTGGGGTCCAAACTGGAATGCCGTAAAGGAGATAGCCGAATATTCCCTATCTAAAATTATGAACTGGCTTTCAAACAACCTGCTGACGTTAAACATCTCCAAAACACACTATGTTCCCTTCTCAATCAGGAAAACTAATTCCCCACCACAAAACTTCTCTATCATAGCCCATAATTGCTCTCTTCGGGAAGTCTGTACATGCCAACAAATCGAACGAGCCAAGCATGTCAAGTACCTAGGTGTATATATTGATGGTGGACTGAGGTGGGACAAGCAGATTGACACAGTCACCTCCAGAGTGAGGAGACTTATACATATATTTAAAACACTCAGAGACTGTGTTCCATTTAAGACACTAAAACTCACCTATCTAGCCCTTTGTCAGTCCATTATTCAGTATTGCATTCCAGTTTGGGGTGGCGCTGGCAAGACGCTCCTTCTCAGTCTGGAAAGAGCACAAAGAGCTGTGCTCAAAGTAATGACTAAAAAGCCTTATAGATACTCCACCGAAAAACTTTATTCAGACTGCAAGGTCTTAACAGTTCGACAGCTCTTTGTGCTCAAGTCCACCATGAGAAGACACCGAAGCATCCCTCGTCCCGATCCAGACAAACGTAGCGGGAAGCCTGTATGCCCACGCACTCTCTGTAAGACCTCCTTTGCCAAAAGACAATTCAACAATATGAGCATTAAATTATACAACGACATCCACAAGAAACTGAATATCGCTGGACTAAGCAGACACAAACTTAAAACCAGCCTGACTAACTGGCTCCAAAATAAAGACTACAAAAAAACGGAAGAATTACTGACATACATCGCATAGAGTAACCCTCACATACAAACACACGTTACCATTACCTACATAACACCACACTCTCATACAACACAAACACAAAATCCCACACATCCCTACACACTTACGCCCACACTACACACACTCACTTATACTCATGCTCACTCAACAATTCACGGTCCACATTAGTAATATGTACATGTATAGGCATTAATATCTTTTAATTATTTTTTATTTATTTTTTTCTCTTGAATCTCCAGCAGTAATCGTTGAACCTCATTAAATGACTGAACACTGCCACCCAAAATACAAGCTTTCGCTTAGTTTGGGAGACAGCATCAGTACCTATAGCACATTACATTTTAAGCCTGTGTCTAGATATAAGTCACCCAAAGAACTGTATAACCTTTGCGACAATAAAGATTATTATTATTATTATTGTATGTCTTTACCATTCACGGGACCACAGGGTCCCGGTCATTTGGGAGGCATGCGAGGGGCCGAAGCCAACTGCGCAGAGGCCCTTTAGACAACTTTAATATAAATGTAATGGACACACAAACCGGCGACTATCCCTGTATGCACTATGGAAATGCACCCAAGGACAGTCTCCGGTTAGTGTAAAACTATTGAGGATAATGGAAAAAAAAGATAGGGCTATGGATGGGTTGCTGTGGACTGGTAAATTGGGAACTATGGATGACTATGGCACCTGCCGAAACAATGTAATTATTACACGTAAAAATGGCAGGCGGAGACTCGCCAACTCACCGACCGGGCCCCGGGAATGGCTGCTAGATATAGCAACAGAGGGGCAACGAGAATGTAAGTGGCTGAAGGGTTAAGAAACTACCACCGCTTTCTACTCAGATCATCTGCTCCAGCCGAAGCTTCCTGCATCCCTGGCCCACTCGCGACTTACGAATAGTTTCTTACCCTCCGAGCAGGATCACTGCTCTCGCGACTCCACTCTGGACGGCCAATGAAGGCAAGCCAGAGGTGGGAGACCTGTTCCTTGTCATCGTTCACTCCAGCCAGCCAATTAAGGCAAGCCGGAGAAGAAGGAACGGTGACTTCTCCCTGGAGCACTCGGGATGATGGTAGCCCGCGGGATCGCTAATGCCCGTCACCTCGCCTCAAGGTGCCCTGCGGGCTTATTATTATTATTATTATATGTTCAAATTGAATCCCGCCATTTTTATTGGTCAATGCCTTTGGGAAAAGGGGGCGTAAATCTCCGCTAGCTGGCACAGCAAGATTGCCTGCTAAGGTAAACGTTGGAAAAGTTAGATTAAGGACCTGGAAATAGTAGTTCAATTAAGAAAAGGTGTTCGAGAAAACGTTATTACAAAGTTTATCCGATTAGTTTTCTTCATAAATAGCTCTTCGATAATCGATTTCCGTTGTATAGATTTAAGGTACATTATTATATTCAGTGTTCCCTTTGATCTCAATCTCAACATTCTTAATCATAACATTGAATTTATTGAATGTTGGCATAACACTGTTATGTCGATTAACTAAATTTGATTCTCACTTACACAATATTGTTGCCGTGCTAATTTTAGTGCGAGTTAGCACTCGATTGAAAAAATTTCGGAAGCGTACCACGAGTACTAGTACACGAAGAATCGATTTGACTCGCTTCGGGTCTGCCTGAATGTTCTATAAATTCTTCCGTTGTTTGTTCGTGTGCGGAAAAAGCCTGTCCATATTTTAATATGTATCGTTTTGGTGCTCCATCGACCGATTATCGGAACGTAATCTTTTGTGGAAAAAATGGCTTGCCCACGCAATGCAGATGAATAATATTTTGTTGATGTTACAGTGAGACTTTTGTGACAGGATCTGTAGTATTTGTAACAAAATCATGTATACAATGTATTGATAAAAATAAATGTTCTTTCTGGATTTGGCTCAGGCCTTTTTGATATTAAACGTCCGAGTGAAATTCCATATGGCATAACGTATCTATCAGTGCAAATATATGAAGACAAACAGCCATTTATACAAAGAAAACCAGTTCAAACTGACGTGTTTGAACCAGAACTTCGCATGTCCGTACTAAATATGCCACATTATTATACAATGCACACAACGGAATTAGGTCGCGGCGAGCTCAGGTGCTAATGTATATTGGTTTCTGTGCATCACACTGGACTTAACTGTGGTCTCGTTACAAATGGACGTCATTTAACGTCATTAGTCTGTGCTAGTGAATCGGGAACCGCGTTTGTAAATTCTGAATACTTATACAGATACGCAGAATACAGATTCTGCAGTTGAAATTCTGTGAGTCTTTTGTCCTTATTTGGACTAATTTTGACTTTTAGTCTTTCTGTGTCAGTGAGAGGGATTTTGAACTTAGTGAGTTCTACTTAAGTCTTTACCCTGGTGACTTTGAGCTCAGACCTCTGTCAGTTCCTCATGATTTTCTTGCTATTCATCAGAACAACGAGCGCTATTTCTTTCAAGCGTAATCCCCATGGGATATCCAAAGCCTTTTCATTTCATGGAATCGTAATTCCAGCATTTCATTGGTCATAAATGTATTCTCAAAGCTACCCATATAGGAACGCTGGGTTTATTAGAACCCAGATAACCCAGGGATATAAAATATTTACTGGAACGAAACTTGCACAATGTTTGGAAGTTTTTGTCAGAACACAATAAGTTTGCTACAACTGTTTTGTTTCTTATAGTCGAAGTTGGACGTTGGAATTTGCAATTGACGTTTCTAGTCCATTGCTGTTTTGAATTCTCAGAAATATGAATATAACTAGCCGCTTGTCCTGGCTTTGTATAAATGATTTTCTTAAGGGTACAGTGTCATTTATTAGCTTTTTCTTCTATGCAAACGTTATCAAGACCATAAATATAATCGTCCAAATTAATAATTCGTTTTTTTAAAGCACAATTTAGTTCTGAATATTTGTTAATCTCCGAAATGGTTTGTTTAAGCACTAGTTTATCTAAATCTAACCCACTTTTCGCTTCTTCAATGAATACAAAATCCTTATTAACTTGAAAAGTTATCGTTTTATTTAAAGACTTATCCAAAGTTTACCTTTTAATTCCGTTTCTGGAACTTTTAGTTATTCTTTATTTATGAGGGTTTCCATCAAGAGCCTTGTGTTTCTATCAAGTTTATTATGATAGTGAATAACAAAGGTTTTAAACAAACCTCTCTAGCTAACTCTCTTTGATTGCGGCGTGTGTGCCATTAGTCTGAAGCGGAGAATAATTAGGCGTTACTTACAAAATGAGATTAAGTTGCCTGCGTGTGTTCCTGGGAGGTACGTTCATTAGATTGCGAGACTTAAGTTAGCTTTGTACGTGACGCGAGTGTTTTCTATGTGAGATTGTGGCTTTATAATATTTTACTGGTGAGGCAAAATGTGCAGCTTACAGTTAAGTGGCAGTTATTAGCAGATGACGGAAAATAAACGATCCTGATCATGGAATTTATTTACGATCGCCTACAAATATTCCTTGTTTGCACATACCGACAGCCCACACACAACCGTACTAAACAGTATCGACAATAACCGTTGCAAACAGCATTAATTCAAATTCCCATTCATTATTCAGTGTCATTATCACACCTGCTCACTTTAGAAGTACTGACAATAGCAAATTGAACAAGTATATCCAGTATCATCTGAACTTCCCACACACACATAACTTGATGAAATCTAGGTTCAAGTTATACTAGTCTACTCTTTCGCCTAGCGCAGCCCTATGTCCACATAATGGTCGATGAACGATACGCTGATGATTAGCTCACAAGTTACTTGTTTACATATGTTTTACTGCATTACATTATGGCCTTATCTCAGGACTCAAACCTGCCCCTTATTGCTTGTATTATCAGATAACATGTTTACTTAAACCTGGTCAGATGGGAATGTAAATATTTGTATCGGATGTGTTATTTATAAGTAAAAAGAAAAAGGATGAACTCCAACCAATGTTTAATCCATTAATTTATCTCTTTAAATTAATTACGTGCAATATTTTAAAGCAAGAACAATAAATCAGGCCTTTTACGCCGATAAAATTTATGCCACGCCGTGTAGGTAATATAAATCTCCTGGCAGCGACAAGCGTGCTTACTGCTTACATGTTTATTTACAAATGCTTTACTGCATTACGTTGATATCAGGCAATGCAGCATCAAAACATAAGGGCGTGGCTTCACAGATACACCGCGTGAATTAGCCGTAAGCCGGCCGCCTCGTCGCCAGTCTCGGTTCGGTCTCCCGTCGCGCCGAACGTCACCACCTACGTAACGAATTCAAAAATTCACGTGCTCGTGAATTATTGTGCCAATATAAGACAAATCGACTAAAAATCTTTCAGTGAACTGTGATTTTTGTGTGCAGTGAAAATATCTCAGTCAATCTTTAAAGGAGATTGATCTTGAGGGTAGTTTGTGTTGAGTGTCGCACGGATCACCGGTATTGTTATTTGTATGTTTATTTATTATTTTGTCTTTAGTATTCTACCGTCTTGTCTGCAACAAGGTCGGCCGGTGACATGCTCTTTATTTTTATTTACATTTTATAATTAAGTAGGTATCGTGTATTTGGGTTTTGGTTCAATGAAACAGTGTCATTCGAATTTGCATTGTAATGAAATATTCATTAAGTTGTAATTGTTGGTAAGGCAGGTAAGTAATTGTATGTCACAACACAATTCTGTGACTACCGCGGTAAATTATTGAAAATGATTCATTCATACCCACTAACATTAATGACAAAAACCATTTCATTTGTAGTACCTTCTATTTTATACAAAAGTTCGTAATCCGAACGATTTCACGGCAGTTTTGCCAAATTAACACTGTTAGAGTAAAGTTCTAATTGTAGAATGGTAATTCACAAATTTTATTTATCGCTGGAGAGTTAAATCGTCAAGATTTTACCCTGGAGCTCCGAAGTTGGAACGTGCCCCGAATCTATACAATATACAAGTTCTGGAACTTGAACATTTTTCATTCTGTTTCCACTTTTCAAACTGTGTACAGTCGAGTCTAAATCCGTAGTACAATATTTGTATTCTTCCTAACGCCTCTGATTGTCTATAAACCGTTTGTACTCATACATCCATTTTTATTCTCATTTACAATCCAAGATATCGGATGAAAGATAAAGTACGTATCAGAAACGAATTGACATCAAAATGATGTACGATCAGAATTATCTCAATGTATCTTTGAAGTAAATAACGAGTTGTCCCTATGTCTAACATATACTTTGGTTATAATTAACGTTGTTAAATAACCCCCGTTTCGTGTTATGAAGATGGGCTTCAGGCTAAGTTCGTACCTTTTTCTGTAAGGCAGAAAATCTCTTTTTCTTTGACTTTTTGGAAACGGAATGTAATCCGGTACGAACCGTAGCTCAAGGGCAGATGTGTTACCAGACATGTTTGAGTATTTGTGTATTTTCATGTACTTATAAGAAAGGGTTGCGGATTCGGAACCCTGGTCACGTCACGAAAGCCCTGTAAAGCCTCGGATGTAGGCCGAATGTAGTCTTCAAAATGTAATATTTATATTACTCACAATTTGCACACGTACATTATGTTTTGAAAGGTTCTAAGTGAAGCGTGGTTAGACTACAAACTAAGTTTTCTTAAGTAGCTCGAATTTCTTTCTGAAGCACCAAGTTCTAATAGATGTTTAATAGGTGTTCTGTTTTGAACCTTATTTACTAATACGTTTTAAGTTTAATTTCCAATGATTCTCCTGACAAAACTATTGACAGGACATTGATAGGAAAATCGATCATAACTTAATATAACTTAGGTTTATATTAAATCTTACTTAAGTACTTAAACTAGAACTTTCTAATTTAATTAGCAGTTAACAGCAAAACGTTTTAGACCGCCATTGTTCACAGTAACGGCTTTAACTGATTATAAACTTACGGTGCGCGGGCGCGGAATATAAATATGCATGGATGACCGAATACTTCTCCCATTATGGTGTCTATGACATTGACGTGACTAAGTAGCCATAGACTATACTCTATACAAGTTTAAGTATGCGTATTCATTGATTTAAAGTGAATTTAGGTGTATAGGAATTTGTGTGACCTTCGTTCATATTATAGTGTTGTTTTTGTATGAATTTAGTTATCAATGAATGTGTAAATGTTACACTATTTACATTATCAACTAGCTTCTGCCCGCGACTTCGTACGCGTAATCCCATTTTTCCCGTCCCAGTTCGTGATTTTCGGTAAAAAGTAAAAAAAAATTTGGTTAAAAAGTATCCTATGTCGGTCTCCTGGCTCTAAGCTACCTCCCTACCAATTTTCAGCCAAATCTATTCTGCCATTCTTGAGTTATAAGTGGTGTAACTAACACGACTTTCTTTTATATATATAGATATAATCTTGTAAAATTACACATGATATACTAAGGTGTTAACTAAAGCTGTAACAAATAATATTTTCTGTACTTCTGTAATAGAAATTCTTTGATTGTAATCACTCTAAAACTAAACCGCAGGATATCTAAAATTCGTCTACTACGCCTAACGCATCTAATATGGCACCGACTCACATACAAGGAATCTACCCGACGTTGGCTGTACGCTGTCTGAATTTATATCAAGTTCCATGCACTCGTAGCTCTTGAATATGTTAGTGATGGGCTTAAAGGAAAGACGGAAAGATTAAAACGATACGCGAGTAGGAAATATGATTAAATATGCAACACTAGTGCAGCAGTATTTTTGTTAAGTTATAAAGGATTTGATGATTTATATTTAGTTGTGAATTTGATGGGATAAGATCGCCTGTTCGCGACCACCTTTCAGCTTCCGTCCATTTTACGGATCGCCATGAATATAAGATACTTAAAACGTGAATTGATCAAACCATTGTCTACTAAATATTACTTATATGTTGATAGTTTTATTATATTTTAATGGCTTTTCAGAACATGATCATTGGACGTTGTATGTTTAGGTTTAAGACGAAATTGGTATGCAGTGTTACCAAAGAAATTATTAGTAAATAATACATTAAGTTTAGTTACTATTTAGTGCTTACAGATCGTAATGAAATATGTTCATAATATTAACATGTACCTATGTCTCTGGAGCCCTAGCCGGTAGCTTGGATCATGATCCCGCTACTGTTCAGCTCCTATTTTTTGTATTTTTAAATATTATTTTTTATTATCTAAGTAATGTTTAAAAATTTAATTTTAGAGAATTTGAAATAAATATATGTATGGAAAGGTAATAAAAGAGAATAAAATAGCAGGATTTTCTAAAACACTCTTAATGCAAATAAGCAAAAGGAACTTGTAATTAATCCCAAGCGAATGGGTGTTCGCATCAAACTTTTTGAATTTTCATGTTTCAAGGGTCGTTTGAATAAATATTGGATTTTCACGAGGGTTGGTACATCTTTGATATACAAGCCAAGTTTGTGAATATGTATCAAAAGGATTTATGCAAGTTTCTTCATGTGAATTAGCTTTAGGATGTGAATTATCTACGGATTTTTGTTTTAGAATAAAGTTTTGGATAATTCGGAGAAGGAAGAGAAACATTGATGTATGATTATAAGGTACGACCCAAAATATGGGCAGGACAAATACTTTACTTATTAAGGTCCTGACATGAATAGAAGGCGTTATATACTTGAAGTACCTAATCCGTTCCTAACTATAAATCCTAACCCGTCGTGTGTCTAAACGTGAATCCACGCGAGACACAATATATTTTCTAATGTGTTTCGGTGTGTGTTTCTATCGGTGTATTCAAGCGATTAAGTGCGTCAACGTCATCATCATCAACTGTCCATGACAATGCAGTGTAGATTCTTCCCTAAATAAAAAGATTTGCCATAATCTCAAGCTCCGTGCCGTTTAGCAAGCTCGTCAAATCATAGAATTAAGCGTGTTACAAGTGGTGGCATGAAATTTCAACAGTTTTTCTGCTTACCTTTTGTACATTTCATAGTAGGCTTTGAGTTTTGACAAGCCTCTGTGCTCGTGACAGACAGACGGCCGTATAGTGTAGTAGGCTTAGTTAAAGTTCCACTTGACACTCTTTGATACGGGTTCTACAAAAATCCAATAGTTTTGTTGTATTTCTCTGTGATCTGGGTAGCGAAGTTGCTTGTGGGTAGCGAGAATTATTTTAATAAGTTGTGGAACAATACGAAAAAACTATGATTCGTTAAGTGTCTTTGAATACTTCATCATTGTTAACTTCTTGTTACTCTTACGCACATATGAATATACCATATATACCAAAAACTATAAGAACCGTGTGTGAAACCGAAAGCCTTTTTATATGATTGTCACCAATTATTAAACATAAGAATTTTAATTATCAAAAACTTTAATTTCAATAAATTGTTGTCTTCTCAATACAAATATAATAATTGTTTTGTAACTACTAAGAATATAAGAAAACAACGTTATAATTGTTGCTTATATATTGTGTCATGTCAGTTCACTGACCCCTTCAATTGCCTTTTTGTTATAACTCCATTCGATGTTGTTCACATCAAGCTATCCGTAACCAGTACTCCGTGACCGTCGAATTTGCGGAAAGATCATACAAAGCAGGACCAGAATAAATTGGCTGTATTAGCTTGATAAGTAACAGTATTCGTACCATTGTTGATATCAAATAAATTGTTTGGGAAATGGTCCTACATCCTGTTTGTGATGTTTCTTTAGTCTTTAGGATTCTTTAGATATCTAAAGATGATAATAATAATCTTTATTGTAGGTACACCTTAAAGCAATCTATATATATAAAAATGAAACCCGTTTCCCGTTGTCACGCCATAACTTGAGAACGGCTAGACCGATTTGGCTGATTTTTTTTTTTGTTGTGTTTATTATTGTCAGGAGAAGGTTCTTATGACAGAAAAAAGTCCTGAAAATCCTACGAGAACGGGAGAAAACGGGATTGCGCGTACGAAGTCGCGGGCAGAAGCTAGTATAAACATAAATGTAGAGATACGTCCAAGAATAGTAGGGCACAAACCCGGCCTTATAGCTAAAAGCGATCTCTACCAGGCAACCTTTGGGTGAATCAGTGCTCCACTGAATGACGGTGGTGGTTCTAGGCATACTCAGGTACTTACATAAAGATGCCTATTTGTGTTTGATAGGTATTTTTTTATATTTCATGGACCGACGATTAACTACTATCATGCGAGCATGATAAGCGATAATGCGGTCTACGATGGACCACGTCGTCCCATAAGCAACATATTACCTATGAGTTTTTCAGGATCAGAGCAGTCTGTCCGTAATGAGAAACTTGTTAATTTCTTATTAAAGCTCGAAAGGTGTTTCAAAGGATCTAAAATTTTATGCAAAATTGAATGGTTACTGTCGCTAATGGCTAATCCTTTTCCTGTTAAGTGAAATCTATTAAGCTACGAAAACAAATACTCTAATACGATATACTTTCAGAAAGATATACTTATATTGCACTGTATAATGAAATTGGTTCCAAAATGCACTCAAGTTTTACAATCTCGACTAAAACTGTTCCAAGAAGTAAAAACTTCGTATACAGTAAACGAAATACTCGCTAGTTTTAAACTGAACGAGTTTCGAAGTCTCGCAGTGACTTCAAAAGTATATGTATGTACACACTGCCTCGAGTGCCTCATTTGCCGAGTGCTCGCCAGTACGACTGCCGGGCAAGGGGTCTCAGGTTCGATTTTCCCTGGATTTTGATAAAAAACATCTCAGTAGTAGCACGGGGTCTGGAAATGTGCCCGGTATGACAATAGACTCACCCCCTGTGACTTGGGACTCATAACATAATATAGTGAAAAGTGGGTGTTACATTGTACAGTGATATTAAGTGCCGTAATGTGCACCTCTGCCTACCCTTTGGGGATAAAAGGCTGTACAAAACCAGTTAATCATGGTATCGGTTTGTATGATCTTCCCGCAAATTCAAAGCTCCGTTTATATTGGTTTTGCATACCTTGATATGAAGTTTTTCAACTTAGTTAGAGTAAGCTGGGCTTAACCCCAAATAGGTACCTTTGAATGGACCTGTAAGACATAATAATTATGTAAGATCACGTTTAAGGAGGGCCCGGATAAATGGCTATTGGTGTACTCTACTGTTATGATCCACTTCTCTCTATACATATACGAGTTATAGATTCGTGATCTTGTAAAATGATCTTTATTAATGTTATGAGTAAGTTCGTTTTATTTTTAATTTGTATAAGCCTGGTCAGCTGTCCTCAAATCGAACTGTAGTTCCTAAAGAGTCTTGCTGACTATAGGTGCAAAATGTATCAATATCAGCTCAGTAGATCCTAAGTTTATCGCGAACAAATAGAGGTAAGGGATATTTTTTTAGACTGGCATCTGGCTTAGGTTTTGGAAATAGTAAGTTAGTCTAAAATTAACTTTATATAAACGTTCTTAAAGTTGATATCTTGCATAATAATAACATTATAATATGAGTACTGAAAACTAGATTAAGCCCTTGTCTGACTATCCAAAGTATTTGTGACAGATTCAAAAGTCGCCAAGGATTAGTATACCAATGTCGAGCTGAATTCCAAAGCTGTGGCTTCCTGCAAGTCACTGATAGGAGAATTACCTAACAGTTCAACCACAATGTCATCGGAAAATGGATTTATTTGTTTGAAGTTCATAAATTACCTATTACGGAACAGTTATGATAAAAACTATAAAAAACTTTTTTTTAAAAAGTTGCCCCACAATAGGGTTTTCTCCTGTGACGTTGGTGCGTTTACAAACATACAAGTTCACCTACACATGACACCCAGACCCGCAACAACGATCTGTGAATCACACAAAGAGTTGTTCCGTGCGAGAATCTAACCCGCAAGTTTAGTAAACAGTTAATTATTATATGGGACTCAATAACAAAACTGACGAAAACTAAATTTTATATTGAATCTTACATACTTACTAATATAATGTAATTGAAACTGTGATGTTTGCCTACTATGTCGGAGTTTATGTATATATAGTAATGTAAAGTAAACATTGCAATTGTTATAAATAACGATAACATCTTAACTTTTTATTCAATTAAGATAAAAAATTACAATGCAATATATTAATAAAATCTGTTCCTACACGATAACAATGAATATTAATTATTATTAATTATTAAGACTACGTGTAGGTTATGTATCTTATCTTACTAATATTGTAAATACAAAAAATTGTGTGTTTTTATGTGTGTATGTATGTATGTTTGTTACTTAATCATGTCAAAACGGCTAAAGAGAACGGGTTGAAATTTAAGGGTATGGTCTAGAATGCATAGGCTACGGGCGAAGCCGCGGGCAGAAAGAAGCTAATATGTATTATTTAATTGTTATCGACCTACATGAATGCCTTATTATTGTAATAGATTAAAAATTATGTTGAGTTAAGAAGTTCTGACGTTTGTTGCACGAATGTAGTAGAAGTATGCAGTATTTGATACGGGCCAGTGATTTTGGTATGTGCACTGATATTTGTCCTGAAATTTAGTATGTGGTATTTCTATTTAGGAACAAAATACAGAAGTAAAGGTATGATAGTGATTGAAATTATTTTCCTCTAATTGTTTTCTACTTCCTAGCATTATTTATATTAGCTACAAGAAAATATTTCCGCTATTTTCCTAGCTAAGTTCCCAGTAATTTATTTATAAATGTTAATAACCCTACGGAAGTATGAAATCTTTTTCATAATTCATACGGACCTAACCTTTGTGAAGTCTTTCGTTTGATATTTTCTTCCCTACTTTGCATTTCAGTGTCCCACTTCCAAGAGCATACATCAACGTCCGAAGTAATCCTATTTGGGTAACGTTGTAACTGTGAAATGGGTAGAAAACCTTTGTGTTTCTAGCTCTTAATTTGTACCTAAGATTCCTCATTTTATACCACAATCTCCCCTTTTAAAGTCTTTCCGATTTTTATTTTGAAACTGATTTCTATAAACATTTTATGATGAGCTCTTAAAAGCTAGTACGAACGAAGGTACGAAAGATACAGTACGAGTATTTATGATGCCATAAATGAGGATTTTGATATGTACTATATACAAGTTACTAAGATCTTTATGATCTTATTAGATTTCGGTGAAGACCATCAATGGCTAGATGAGTCTCTGATTAGTCTAGCTTTCATTGTTTTAGTTCTATTATCATAATATAGCCATTAACTATTTTTTTCAACTAAGTTTATTGTTAAATTATGATCTACTCGTGAAACTGCTTTAAGAGTCTACTCGACAAATTTCAAGCCATGACAGGAGCCCATAGTCATATGCATGATACATAACAACCGATGTCGCACTAATGCTTCGTTCGCACTAATGCTAGTATTTTAGTCGAGCACCTGTGTTTAGTATTATTCCTCTCGCTTCTGTCCCAAAATCGAAGCAAGAGAGAGTTACCAAATACTCACTACTTGATTAAAATACAAGCATAGTGCGAACGAGGCATAAAAAGGAGGTGTTGTTTAACAGTGAACATCTTTCAGTCGACCATGATAATGATGTAATAAACCCTTTAGAAGTGACTTTATGATATGTGTGTGCTTTGATTCACTATTATATGTTTAAATCTAAAGACCATTTACTATTATATTACAGTTACAGCATATTATAGTACTATGTTACATAATTATACGTAATTAGGTACATAACTATATTGAGGTTAGTAGGGATTAACTCTGTTCCTATTCTCTGTGGGTCCAATTACCTAATTGGCTGTATTTACTAACTTTGTTCTATAGATAAAGGTCGATTTGAAAATAGAATATTCAGAGGTCCCAATACGATTTGGAATAGCAGTTTTAGTTTAGATTATTTAAAGTTTCAAGGCTCTGTTGATTGGTTTAGTGATTTTATAACTAACTTTTCACTATAAAGAGTTATTTTTAGTTTTAACGTGTATTTGATTACGAGTTCTATGTACTTTGATTCAAGGTCTGGAATTGAATATGATGTTAATGTAGGTTTGAAGTTAGACTACGCTATTTTTAATTCTATTGTACCTATTTAGTTCCTACCATTTTGTCTTATAGATTTTGAACTCTATTATCAAGGGCAGTAGGATAAAAATTTGCTTAACGTTTTAGACAGTTTACGTTTAAAGAGTACGAGGTTTTTTACGTTTAAAGTAATCGAACGAGACTGCGTTCGACGCTCTGATTGGTTGGTTCATTGACGCAGGCCAATCAGATCGCCGGACGCGGTAACGCTTCGGTCCTGAAAAACGGATAATGAACTTGTATTATGCCATTTGTACAAAAAATAGTAAACATAAGTAAGATCCATATTGTTAGTTTACTTTAATTTCTGAACACAACTTGAGTTTTCGTTTGTTGTCACATTTGGAGCTAGTGCGTATTTTGGTATGTCATTCTGTTCTCTGTAATTTTTACCGGTTAATAAACGTATTGTTAAACTTTCGTTTCGTTTATTATTCTTCAACAGTAAAGGAGATCATTAGCAAAAAAGAGTTGATGTAACCGCAATCAATCATTCTGTCTTGTCACATTAAGCCTTCGCGAAAAATTATTATTTACCTACCTTACGTAATTTTCTTCTGTAACAAAATCTTTTTTAACAATTGCGTTAAAGAGCAAATACATTAAGTGGTTTATTAACGTTATCTTAACAAAAACTGTATTTTAAATCTTATTTATAAGTTACTAGCTACCCGCCCGGCTTCGCACGGGTGCAATACGCATGACATATAAAACTTCCTTAAGAATCAATGTATCTATTAAAAAACATAGGGACAGACAGACGGCTGATAGCGGCTTTGTATACTATGTAATGATTTTTATAGTTACTTCAGTTGAATTATGCTACCATTTCGTCTTATTATTATGATGATAGCCTGCGGGCGTTTTAGAGGGTGTTAAACTGTTTTAAATGTTGACATTTGACATGAGTAATGACATTTTATGTGCTTCAAGTCTCTTGTCAAGTGTATCTAGTGTAGCCACAGGATAGATGTCATTTTACAACGAACTGATACAAAGAGAAAACTGTATTAAATTCTGTTTGGCAGTTTTTGAGTTATCGCGTTCGGACTGACAGTTAATTACTATTTGAGCATTTGGCTGTCGGTAGCAATCTGAAGGTAAACCTGTGGCTCATATTTATACTGTCCCCCATGGCGTTCAACCTGTTACGAGTACTTATAATCAGTTGTTGAACTTGATGAATATAATTATTTCTCAGTTAATCTTATCAAAAAAAAACACTGACATTTATTACTCTAAGATTGTTATTAATTAAGTAACCTATAAATTTCCTTCCTATAATATGTTAATAATACATTTTGCATCTTAAATCTATTAAACTGTCAAATACCAAGCGGTCACCGGTGACCGCGACCTATTGTTCTTTAATTGTGTCTATAAAACCGGTACTCGACGAGTTAATAGTAGAATAGCTATTTGGTTACCGTATTTATAGACACAATTAAAGAACAATAGCTTGTGGTCACCGGTGACCGCTTGGTGTTTGACAGTTTAATACCGTCTTTATAACCCTTAGGCTTGTGCCTGTACGATCTAGTCATTTGATCGTAATGTCTCCTCTGTGGTAATCTGTGGTCGAAACACGTGACATGAAGCCATTCAATTAATATATACTTAGTTACATGGTATTAATTTGTTTAGAATTTAAACTTTATTCTTATTGTGATAAAGTTGATAATCTTTTGTAATTTGATACCTACATGTATAGATATGTCACATCAAGCAATTAGTAATTTCTTTAACACGTTTTCATCTTTATTCTTATTGATGTAAAGTTGATAATTTCTTGTAGTTTAATAGTTTATGAGTATGTCTATGTACTGGTTTGTACGTAAGCATGTGTTCAATGTTTCAATGTACTTATTTGTAAACATTAACGTTTACAGGGAAGTTTCCATTTTGTAGTCGGTATGTGGTGTATGTGTGTGTGCTATGTATAAACAAATCAAATATAACTTTAAACTGCAAGTCTTTAGGTTCTTTTTACTCAAAATGAAGATCCTTAGACAGTGGATTCAAAAGACTTGAATTTATTTCTCGTAGCTTGAATGAAATATTATCCCCAAAGGGATTGACTACAAATTAACGGTGCTTGATTAAAACCTATACCTATTTCTATAAACATAGTGTTCTATTTTCTGTCCATCAATTTTACCTCACTTTTGCTTACGGAAGCGAAAGTCAGTTAGTTTTTATATCATGTCGGTTCGATACGCGCAAATGTGTCGTATGTCGTATGATATCAACGGGTACGAAATGTCGTATTCTGACACTATCTATCTCCAAACGGTTTGCAGGAAGGAATATCATTGAGATGTATACGTTTATGTCCCTTTTTCTGGTCGCTATTTTAGGAAAATGGGATGTTTTTTCGACATTTTCTTGACATTCTTTTTTTGCAATGTTTACCGTGTCCTGTTTGATGTGTATAGGAAAGGTTACAATTTATATCAAGCAACCTCAAGTTGATTCTGAAATGAGCTTTCATCATCGTCAAGAGAGACATGATGTCTATTCCTGAACTCGGATGGAAGCGATGAGGACCAAAATTCAGCAGAAATGTGTCCTAAAATTCCTCTGCTTATCCCTTCAACGATAAAAGACATGATCATACGTGTACAGTTATGATAAAAAGGTTCCTGTGTTATCCACAGACACTCAAAGAATGGCATAATTTATACACGAGCGTCAAACTTCTCTTTGTTGGGAGTTAGGACCTACTAGAAGTTTCCGTGCCCCGAGGATAAATAAGGCAAAGTCGCTCATTTCATGAATCCTTGTAATGGGATTGTAAAAAACTTTAGCTGAGGGTCAAAAGGCACCGTGCCTTTTATAATTTTATGCTGGGGACTTTACATTTGCATGGTTAATGCCTTTATGGCTTTTGTAAAAGTTGTAATTGTTATTTTAATGGTGTATTCTGTATTCCAATTTATTTGTGTATTGCGGTTACGTGTTGTTCTGTGGTTGGGCACAGCTGCGTTTGATTGGTCCCTAGTCGAGCTCGATTGGGGTATTGAGAAGGTCTTATTTCTAATATTGCGATTTAACATACGCCAATTCGGATACTGGCAAAATTAATTCAGTAATTATACGTTCGTTTCAGAGGAATGTTATATTAATATTATAAATAAGTATTTATAAATTCTAAGTACAATTTAACGCTTAGAAGCATAACAATAAAAATATTGTAACATCTTTCAATTTAACTAAGTAATCTAATTAATTAAACAAATGCTCTTGTTTGAACCATCCTACGCATCACATACTTATTCTTATATCAACAGTCTTTGAACTCTTAACAGTATTGTTGAATGAAAACCTCTTTTATCAAAATAATGAATGTTTTGAAACAGCTACGGGGTTCTCGGAAATTAAATTTACGTTCGTGATACACTGAAATTGGTTAAAGTGTGCCCCAGTATATTACCTTTATTTATTGTGTTACAGGAATTTTGTCTTTTATCCTATTACCTTATTATGTTTTATTTTATAATGGTGTTTTGTTGATCGAGTGCGCGCACGAGTGACTATGGAAAGTTTTGGGTGTACCTATTCAGTGAGGCAGGGAATATTTTCTCTCTTGAATCTGGAAATATGTAGATAGTAGTTCGAAAAGCCATAGTACGAGGGCTTTGTAGGTTAGTAGGCTCTTCCCATACCCATCAGAAGATCAGGGATGATGGTGAATACATTGTACCCTGTCGTTACCTCTATTAGTATAGTACCCATCTGATAATTCAAATCAAATTCTAATTCGATTGTTAAAAAGACACTAACGCCCAAATACTGAAAGACTACTCAATTGTAAGTTGTAATTAAATATTGTGCTATCTCTGTCATTTGACAAAGAATTTGTAGGGACAGAAATATACTTAAAATTGAGTATTTAGCCATCAAACAATGGTTTCTTTTATAATATTCTTTCTGATACTGTTATTTATAGTTCACTAGCGACCCGCCCCGGCACGGGAGCAATAAACATGTATTATACATGTAAACCTTCAGAAAGAATCACTGTGTCTATTAAAAAACCGCATCAAATTCCGTTGCGTAGTTTTAAAGATCTAAGCATACATAGGGACAGACAGACAGCGGATAGCGACTTTGTTTTATACTATGTAGTGATGAAGCGATCATTTTAGACTTGTTTAAGATCATTATTGGCATTTGAAGTGTTATGCAACAGTGATTAATGATGTTAGACACTAACTAAAAGCCTGTCCGTCATACTTATTTCAAAATCGGATTTTTAGATGCTTTGTTGCTTAAGGCAAATGTGTTGTTAATTTTAGTATGTATATATCTATCGTTCTGACAGCCAATAGCGCTTTGGTTGCGGTCTTGTCGAATTAAGGGGTGTTTTAGAGACAAAAATGTATGAAAAATCTGTTTTAAGGTATTGGGTGTTCAGGGATGGGTGATAGATAGATATTATTGATATCAATATAGGGAACCCTGTAAACGAGAAGGGACTAAAATCACTGTTAACAACAGACATTCACATTTCCTCCTACGTTTCTCCACGTGTTTCTATATCGAAACATCTTCAATAATAGAAAGTCAGTACTCCTAACATTTCTGACACGCCATCCCTATCCGTGAAACCTGTCTTCTCATCGTATGACGTCATCATCCAAACAGGCTGTCTGAATCAAACATACCGCTTTTTATACATGTTTTTGTTAGGTCGTGGTTTCACACGTGATTTGTGACGTAAAACTAAATTGTTTTATAACTAGATTTTTAGTAGGCGTCGTAAAAATAGAATTTGTTATTAAGTTATCGTCTTAGAGAGAATAATGAATGCTCTATTAATAAATATGTTATGAGTATGAAATTGAGTTTTTGTACATCAAAGGATGATTATGTATATAGTATGTGTTGGTGTTTTAATGTTAATATAATATGGCGGTGTTCTGCTTATATTTAGTTGGTTTTTATTGAAGAAGATTAATGTTATATGTATATTCGTTACACCGTCACTGTAATAGGACATGTTTGTGTTTAATACAATACGGGTAAGATAATGGAAATTTGTTCGGCAGTACATATACTAAAATAAATACTTCAGAATCTTACCTATACACGTTTATATTTCACGCATTACAGAAACATTCCAGGCTACCACCATGATAAAACTACGTGCCGAAAGCACCAGAAAATGTTACTTTATGAGCTCATTGTAATAATCTCTTCGCTATGAAATAAATCGATTCTATATATCAATTCTCTATTTTATATTAGATGGGCCGACGTTTGATCACTATCTCGTCTAATGGTAAGCGATGATGCGGCCTACGATGGAGCACCTAGTCCCATAAGCAAGCAACCTTCAACTCTTTACAATACTATACATGAAACAACAATAAAACGTCAGCACGAATCCACAACAGTGCTATCTCAATAAACACCGTTCAGAATAAATTGTTACCAGCATATTTAGTGATGAAAGCTTTCGTTTTAATCCTAAAAACCTCGTTGAAAGCCAAGCTAGTGTCGAGTTGCAACAACTTGATCCATTTACCGAGTTTTCTGTGCATACTAGACAATATAAGCACTATGTGGGTGGGTTTCTGACTTGTATCTAAGACAGGCGTGTTGGTAAAAATGGTTATATTTTTTTTAGATAGTGCAGTAAGTTAAATAGCAATGATAACAAGATTTTAGGACTAAACATTGTTTTATTACAAAGTTCTAAGGATGTTTAGATGAAACCCTCAAAAGGCCGGCAACGTATTTGTAACTCCTCTTGTGTTGCTGGTATAGCGGCGCCGATTGCTCACCATCAGGTGATATGCCTGCTCGTTTGCCGGCCTATCCCAAGGGAGTAGGGAATTAATATGCTACTCATTTTGATTATTACATCTCAATAAACAATTGAAAGCCGAAAACAGTAATATCGAACTCTTCTTGTTAAAGCTAGCCGTGAAGTTACTAGCATGCTCCAGTTCTAGAAAATATCAAATTAATAATCTACGCCGGTAAAGAACTAGGTAGACTCATACCATTTATTTCTATTTTCATAAAACTCTAGCGATGAACTTAAATTAATATAAATCGCTGGACTTACGACTACTGTTCTTGGCTACGGATATCCTATAAGCTAAGCTAACTCACCGGATTTAGCGAAAGGCCAGTCAGTAGTCGTATTTTAAGAATTTAACAATGTAAACTCATATGAGGTAATACCACTAGCTCTCTTAATAAGTGACGCATGTTGTCAATGTGATTCATGACTTGCCACCCACGCTTTAGTGTTCAAAATTAAGTGCGAAGAAAGAGATAGATTGATGCGTGAATGAAATTTTAGACGAGTACGTATCACACCTGATTGTAGTGTGATGAATATTTCTTATGATTTGTTACTAATAATAGAACATTTTTTTATTTATAACATTTGGCACAAGTTCTTAGTAATCTTAGCTTTGGTTAGTGTTCGTTTTTTGCAAAACACGATCGTACATTGATTATTTGGAGTTGTTATTATCCTGTTGTTATTTGGAGTTGTTGTTATCCTCTAAAGAATTGCCGGTGAGCCCCAGTGTTCAACCACGTCTGTTTTTTATCAAACGACGCCAATAATTCACGGGTCTAAGGCCCACCTTTGGAACTTGAAGAAGAATTAATCGACCATTGACTATCTGCGAGAGTTTTTGAAACTTTCACACTAAAAAGACAATACGCAATATTACACAAGTTTTGGACAAAAAAGGTTCGTAACAATAACCAACTGGCATTGGGAAACAATTCGTTTCGAACTTCCAAATTAGTTGCGAACAAAAGTCTCTGGCGTTGAACCGGGAAATTTTCAGCGAGATATGAATTTTCAGAGGACTTTTAAGCCTGAAACGCTTGAAATCGTGATTAATGTTTCATTCGTAAACGTTTCATAATGCTACACTGACTCCATTTTGATATTATCAAATGTCTGTCTGTCTTTCTGTCTGACAAAATCATGTTGAAAATAATCCGCGTTAACTGGTTTAAACATTGATTGGCATTCATTCGTTTTGATTAAATATTTTATTGTTTAAAATATGATAGTAAAGTGTAGTAAGAACGTATTGAACATTTTGGTTTCAGAAGTTTAATTTTTGAGTTTGCTTAGACTCGAGTTCACTGACTGTTAAAAGTCAAGTATTAAGTTTTGACAGTTCAGTTCAAATTGATGCATAATAATTTGCTGAAATATATTTTAAAATGTCGTTTAAAATTTTCTTAAAAGTATATTTTGTGCACTTTTAGCATATTCGTTTAAAACCCCAGTCAATGACTAAAATTTACATTCCAATTTCGTCTTTATTACTTTTAATATGGTTTTCAATATTTCTGCTATCGTTTGTTACCATATTTTAGTTGTCAGATGCTGTGAAAGCTTTTTGACGTTGCTCGGGAGAGGTATTTCTGCGGTAACCCCCTTGACAGGTGACTTTGAATTTTATATACCTACCTTTAAAATTTATTTTTGGACTAACCGCTGTGGCTTCTTTAGGCCAATGTACACCTACACGTTAATTTTACATAATTACTTCGTACAACTTGCGTGTTTAATTAATCTGATTTACACATTAGAAGTGGAACAATTTTGTGTTAAATAATAAGTTCTCACAGTAGTCGGTTTAATACCAATGAGACGTAATATGGAATTCGATTTGGTTTTAAGAAAATATTGCCAGTGTCCCGAGATCTAAATTTACTTAAACTAAGATGTATTAGTGGAAAGTTCGTTGTAAAATATTTGCATAAATCGTAACAGTTGAATGGCACCGATTTTCACAATCTAATTCGCAAAAGCAATCAATTTTATTGAAACATGGCAGCACGCGATGACAATAATATTTTTATTTCGCATTCACTGATAAATTCAAATCATAGTTTAGCAGACGAATGCTAATATTGTGGCTGTGATATAAAAATATTTTTATGAAATTGAATTTGTATATTTTTAATTTCAGTTAAAGCGAAAATGTATTTATGTTACTTTACCCAAGAACATGAATAGTAGACAGACAGACAGTTTGTATTAAAATATCATAAAAGCCTTTGGAAACACAATGTAAAATGTGAGCTTTCATAACTATAAAAGGGTATAAGACTAGCAATCAAGTTCACACTAAGGACCAAAGAGAAAACTAGGACCGTCTAAAACTAAAATAACTCAAAATAGAACATTCCAAACACGCTAGAAACAATTGCGAATCAAAATTATTTTCATATGTAGCTCAGTTAAATGTCAGGAGTATAAATACCGGTTTGGTGGCTCGCTCGACTCTGTTGATGCTAAAACGAACAAAGGTCGTCATATCTCGAGAGCGAAACCGAATACTTTAAATATTTCGGATTTTGGACGTAACAATCCTTTTGTACACACCGAATTTTTGGAATCTCAACGTCATCGTGCAGATGATAAAGTAATTTCACATCTCACACGCTCAATTTAGGGTTGGTATTTGAGGGAGCAGGATTATAATTAAATTAACGCCAATATCATTCCATATGGAAGTGACACAGCTTATTTAGACAATGAGCCAGTGAATTCACGATAATGTACAGGCTCAAACGGGGAACGGTAATGACAACAGTTCCATTTATTTCCATTCTGAACTTAATTGACATGTGAATAATTAATTGTATTTGGAATTATCCCAAATTTGCAGGATCATTGACATTAGTTGAACTAAAGCCTTGAACTCCTTTCGGTGATACATCATCAGCTCATTCACCTTTTAGGTTATCTATGTGTTATGTAAGGACTGATGATGAAATAAAGCACTTGTACTATTAAACTCATGTAGTGTATTCACCATAAGGATCGAGCAACGAGTGACCCACGTCCCGCTACTGCGCATACATAAAATATCAGTTTACAGGTTACACTTACTACTAACGCTTACATATGTGTTTGTGTGGTTATACACTATAACCCCTACAACATTCCTCCCCTTTTTTAAAAAAAATATATTTATTTATTTAAATGACATAAAACAAACCTTAGGTACAATCGTTACATTATCGTTATGCTTATGCAGAATTACGTTTACATTACAAAGGATGTGGTAACTTAACACGATTACATTTATTGATAACAACGCATATCAACTTCCACTGACTACGATGAACAACTGCGATAGTGATGAGAACGTTTAAGTGTTACCTAGAAAGAGTTGAGAACAAATAGCACATTAAATTACAGATTGTTTACATTTACAACACATTTACAACTAAATTAAATGAATCTAAGAATACGTACATTGGAATCACACATATTGATTTGTTGGTTGTTGGCGTGCGTTGTCAATCTGTTGTGAGGAAATGGCGGATATCATTTCTCTCCTAGTCCATTTTTTTACTCCTCTTAGACATTTTGTTATGAGCAACCATATGCCGATAATAATCACAATTGCAGTTACAATACCGAAAATTATTGAATAATGTTCCAGTTTTTGTTCTATAGAGCTGGTGCTCGCGCTATTTGCACCATTCTGAGCGATAATTATTTCTTCCTGCTTACTATACGACTTTCCCATTTTAGAGGTAATGTAAAATTTAACATATAGGTTTAGGGAACAGAGAGTATAGTTCCCTAAGATCGGAAAAGGAGGATCCTCCGACCAGGCGAGGTGATCGTGCCTGGCGGGCTTTCTGCCCAACAGTTGTTCGTTGGGATTTTCTATCCGTGTTTATTCGCGTGTAAACTTTGCATGTGCGATGTAGGATTCTTGTGACGTCATGTGGCATGCGTCGCCACATCACTCCCTCCCAAGACCGGAGGTCGATCCCGCTGAGACTGCTGTCGATGCTTGAGATGAACGGTGCCAGAGCCAGTGTAGAACGTCCCTAGTTCCAGTGGGTCGGAACCGTGCCGCTGAGTGCCCAGTGAGTCGGGTCAGCGGTGCAGGGTGAAACTCCAGTGAGTCGGAGAGATGAGTTCGCAGTGTCCCACGGTGAGTCGGGGAAGAGATGCTGCGAGGGTAGGTGCGTAGTGGCCGGCATCTGCGTTGACGGGAGGAGGTGTCCTTCAGACCGTGTGCAGAAGTGCTGTGCCTAGACGCTGGTGAGGCCGTAGGGAAGAACCAGGCTGCACAACTTCGTTGCAGGTAATGGTGGTCCCTGATGAGGCCGAGGATGCTGGTTGGCTGCGACTTGGTTACCGCTCAGCGGAGAAGTGATGAATGAGAGGGATGGCGATACGGATGACGGTGCTAATCTGCTCCGTGAAGTGAAGGTTGTTTCCAATCACGTCGGGGTCACCACTTTAGGGAACAGAGAGTATAGTTCCCTAAGATCGGAAAAGGAGGATCCTCCGACCAGGCGAGGTGATCGTGCCTGGCGGGCTTTCTGCCCAACAGTTGTTCGTTGGGATTTTCTATCCGTGTTTATTCGCGTGTAAACTTTGCATGTGCGATGTAGGATTCTTGTGACGTCATGTGGCATGCGTCGCCACATAGGTAGTTATGCTTAGAAAACTGTATAACTGTGTAAATAATATAGTGTAAAGTGTATATAAAAGAAATTTATGTTTACGTTTTAACCTACTTATTACTAATGCTGTACGGTAAAATCACAGTTAAAGCAAAACGAAATCTTGCTACTAAAATGTATTGTTCGCTGTAGTTTTATCGTATAGCATAGCATTACATTTGCTTGTACGCTACTAAGTACCTAATTACAGAAATCTTACTGGTGGTTTTATCACGCGGCCACTGCGTGAGGTACGGATTGCTTCACTAGCAGGTTCGATTTTCGATTGAATAATTGGAACATTTGAACATTCTGTACTTGCGTCAACATCTATGGTATTTTCATTCAATAAATAGGCTGGTTTTAACCTATCTATGGATATATTGACTCGTCTGTTGGGCAATTGAATATTATAAAACTTAGATTCCCTATTTAGAATACGATATGGACCGTCATAAGGGGGTTTCAAAGATTTACGAACACTATCGTCCCTGACAAACACGTAGTCTGTTTTTGACAAATCTGGATGAACGAAATAAGAACGAGAATTACCGTGTGGTTTTGGGATGGGCTTCAGTTTCTTAATATTTTCCTTAATTTGTTGTACTAATGTGTGCGGTTCTACATTAGTTACGTTGGTATTGTCATAAAAATCGCCTGGGAGACGGAGTGTGCGGCCGAAGGTTAACTCTGCGGCCGATACTCCACTATCGCTGCGACATGCTGCTCGTAATCCTAAAAGAACAGTAGGTAATTCCTTTACCCATGACTTACCGTTTAAACGACTCATTAATGCTGCCTTTAGCGATCTATGCCAGCGCTCGACTGCGCCGTTTGCTTGCGGATGGTAAGCTGTGGTACGTATCCTATTGATTCCTAATTCCTTCATAAGTTGTTGGAAGAGTGAACTTTCAAATTGGCGACCTTGATCGGTTGTCAATTTGTATGGACATCCATAGCGACATATCCAGTTAGTGTATAATTCCTTTGCTACTGTTTCTGCATTAATATCTTTCAGTGGGAATGCTTCAGGCCAACGAGTGCAACGATCAATGAGCGTTAAGCAATACTTATATCCATCTTGAGACAATGGTAAAGGACCAATTATGTCAATATGGATATGCTCGAAACGGTTTGTCTGTGTAAATGGACTTAGATTTGAAAAAGTGTGACGAGCAACCTTGGCTTTTTGGCAGTTTAAGCATGATTTAGACCATTTATTTATATCGGTGTTCATGTTAGGCCAATAAAACTTTTTGCAAATTAGTTTACGACTAGTACGTATACCGGGATGGCTAAGATTATGTACGCTTTCAAAAGCAATACGTCGAAATTCTTTTGGTATGTAAGGTCGCGCGTTTTCCGTAGTTATATCACAATAAATAGGTTTATTCGAAGTAGGTAAATATAATTTCTTAAGTGTGTTACAATTTGCATTAGCTAGTGCCTGTTGCACGTAGGCGTCACTATCTTGCAACTCAGCGATTCTGTTGAAGTCGAGAGTCGTGGGACAATAGACTGTCTCGACACGCGATAATGTGTCTGCTACTGTGTTGCTATGCCCAGTTATGTGTCGTATGTCCGTAGTGAATTCGCTAACGTATAACAAATTTCTGATTCTGCGAGGTGTTTCGTTAGATTCTCTACCTAGTTTCGAAAATGCGAATGTTAGCGGCTTATGATCGGTGTACACGGTGATCTGGCATCCTTCACATAGTTTACGAAAGTTTTATTGACATGTATATGGCCAATAATTCACGATCGTAAGCTGAATATTTTTGTTGTGCTGCCGTTAACTTTTTGGAGAAATAGCCTAAAGGTTCCCATTTCCCATTAACTTGCTGCTGTAGCACTGCGCCCACACAAGTATCAGATGCGTCGGTCATCAAAGAGAGAGTCGTATCCGACTTTGGGTGTGACAATGTAGCGGCCGTTTTAAGACCTAGTTTACATTGCTCAAAAGCGTTACTTGCCTCATCTGACCAATTAATCTTCGATTTGTCCTTTTTCTTAGAGCTGCCGAGATACTTGTTTACAAAGACATATCGATGCTGCTTTTGGTAAGTGGGAACGGTAAAAATTAACCATACCTGTAAAACGTCGTAACTCCTCTACCGTTTCTGGTTTGGGAAGTCGGTGATGGCCTTAACCTTTTCTTCTGTTGGACGTATGCCTTCTGCTGATACGTGATAACCTAGATATTCTAGAGATGTCTGACCAAAACACATTTTGACAAATTTACTGTTATTCCATACTTACTTAAGCGTTGAAATATGGTACTGAGATGTTCTATATGCTGAGCTTCGTCGCTGCTAGCTATCAGAGCATCGTCGATATAATTAAAGACAAAATCTAGACCTTGGAATACGTTATTAAAACGTTGAAATGACTGAGCTGCGTTGCGTAAGCCAAAAGTCATTCTAGAAATTCAAAAAGTCCGAAAGGTGTAATTATTGCCGTTTTTTCAACATCACATGGCGCGGTTTCGATAAAATGATAAGCCCTATTGATATCAATTTTTGAAAATATTTTCTTTTCTGTCAGTATGTACGTGAAGTCTTGTAGACGCGGAATTGGATACCTATCTGGTTTCGTTATATGGTTAAGCCGTCGGTAGTCTCCGCAAGGTCTAATTTCCCCATTTTTCTTTTCTACTATATGCAATGGGCTCGCCCAAGCGCTTTTTGACGGACGGCAAATCCCTAATTCTACCATTTTTTGGAATTCGGTTTTAACACGTTTATACCTAGCAGGTGGAAGCGGTCTGGCTCTAGCGAATACTGGCGGTCCCGTAGTTTCTATATAGTGTTGTACAGTACTTGGTAATACGTTGTTTATAAATGACATAGGTTTTGTTATGACTGGAAATTTAGATAAGATATTATGATACGGGTGGTCGAGGCTGACAGAAAGTACAGAAGGTTCGTTTGTTTTTACCGTTGATGTTACGATATTTAGATCTGTGACCTGATCGATGAGTTTTCGAGCGTTGACGTCAACCAAAAGTTGTGATGATTCAAGAAATCTGCTCCAAAATAGGTTGTTTTACGTCAGCGACGACAAAATCCCATCGATATGGTCTCCTTAAATCTAAAGTTTAAAACTAATGATTTAATCCCATACGTTTTAATTTGAGTACCATTTGCTGCAAATAATGTATAGTCCTTGCACTCGCGATTTTTAAATGATTTTAATTTTGGTAATACGGAAACGTTAGCACCTGTATCAACTAAAAAATTGTAACCTGAGTTTGTGTCCATGATGCGTAGGCGGCGACACGGAGAAATGGCTCAGATGTCCGCCTGTCTCTGCGCCTCACTTAGTTTCCCTGCCTTGACTTCCACGTGCATGGTTCACTGCATTTCTTTGCTCTTTCCGGAAGCGGTGGTGGTAGTAAACCAGCCAGTCTGGACTCTCTGGAGTACGCCTGGGATGCCTTTGTGACGAGTTGCGGCTTCTATTTCGCGAAGGGATCGCGAACGATTGCCTCTCCTCACTGTTGATAACGTGACCTTGATCTTCTCATGTCAGCGATTCGCAACTGAGTTTGAAATCTCAGCCATGATTCGCTCGATATCGGTGGGTGTTGTGGGTTGCTGCTGCGTGACTTCTGCGACTTGCATAGATTTTGTTGTCTCCATGACCTTGTCTGCGATCTTGGACAAACTTTCAAGGTCTTTAACGTCTGTGACGACAAGTACGGCTCGTACTGATGATGGTAAGTGTCCTTGCCACAGTAAACGTGAGTGTCATCTGGTATCTTGGTCTCGTGCTAATTCTTTCATCCGCCGTAAAAGCTGCGATGGTTTTGTTCGCCCAATTCCATTTCACTGAGTAACTTTTGGAATTGGCGTATCTCTGACTTTCGTTACGATCTATAATAAACGCGTTTTGAGAGCGTCAAACTTCTTGGTCTCAGGTGGTTTTAGTAGGATGTCACTTACTTGGTTTAATACATCCTTTCCAAGCTTCGTGACGACAAGGTTAAATTTGGCCTCGTCGCTCAGTTTCTGTGGTCCTAATACGAGTGTGGAACGTAATATAGAATCACGTTTGTACGACACTACTGGATGCAGAAAGCATGGCTCATAGAAATTTCTATTCTCAGAAAGCACGTTTCGCCGAAAACTTTATTGTTAGAAAATATTGTTCGTAGATATCTCGTTCCATAGAAAGCACTTGCCATAGAAATCTTTATTCCTAGACAGCTCGTTTTGCCGAAACCTTTGTTGGTAGAAAATACTATTCGTAGATATCTCGTTCCATAGAAAGCACTGTTGATAGATAATTCTGTTCATAGATTTCTGTTCATAGATTTTTCACATAAACATCGTCTATAGAAACAGCTTATTCCGGAAACCTTGATTCACAGAAAGCAAAGGTAACTATGAATATGCATATGAACAAAATGGAAATAAAGGTATTTGTTTGTTTATCCTAGATAAAAAAAAATTGTCATATGAATAAATCTGGTTTGTTTTTCTGTCTCTGAGAAAAATCCGTAATAAAACACGACGCTCATACTTACTATAATACAATTTTAATGAAACAAAATATACAGTCTTCAGATAATAAGCTGCACTGATAGAAATATCAACTAAAAATGAAAACAAATATGCAGCTTAGCATTTATGGTCACGTAAACTTAACGTGCACATGCAATTTTACCTCAATCGGTTAAAGATAACTGCTTCAAAATTGAGTTGCTAGATTCCACTTAACACATAATACAAGTTCCATGTTGTACAAGTTCGTAAATATTAAGGTATTTTAAAAATAATTATTTTTTAGGTGCAAAAGGTTTATGTTTTAGGAATATCATAATTATGTACGACTGAACACTGACCACATGGCAGGTGGTCGTATATAAAAAATAATAATGGTAATAATTACCACTATTCCCACCTTTTATTCTTTTATCAAAGAAGTGTAGTATACAGATTGCGAAATCGAGCGCATTAATGCGTCGGAGCCCATGCCAAAGCGCCGTCGAGCTTCACAACTACAATATGAAAAAATATGTGAAACTCATTTGTCACAAACGTCTGAAATGGAACTGCTAAGGGGGATTAGCAGAAATTTTGCATATATTTTGTTTCATTAAAATTGTATTATAGTAAGTATGAGCGTCGTGTTTTATTACGGATTTTTCTCAGAGACAGAAAAACAAACCAGATTTATTCATATGACAATTTTTTTTTATCTAAGATAAACAAACAAATACCTTTATTTCCATTTTGTTCATATGTATATTCATAGTTACCTTTGCTTTCTGTGAATCAAGGTTTCCGGAATAAGCTGTTTCTATAGACGATGTTTATGTGAAAAATGCTATCTATGAACAGAATTATCTATCAACAGTGCTTTCTATGGAACGAGATATCTACGAATAGTATTTTCTACCAACAAAGGTTTCGGCAAAACGAGCTGTCTAGGAATAAAGATTTCTATGGCAAGTGCTTTCTATGGAACGAGATATCTACGAACAATATTTTCTAACAATAAAGTTTTCGGCGAAACGTGCTTTCTGAGAATAGAAATTTCTATGAGCCATGCTTTCTGCATCCAGTAGTGTCGTACAAACGTGATTCTATATTACGTTCCACACTCCCTAATACTGCCTCGCATTGCACAAACCATAACCTCGGCTGGTCGCACCAAAATTCGGGTATGCGCGATGATACTGTGACTGTTGCTAATTCCAGTACTTCAGGTTGCGGTCTTGGTTGGGATGGAGTTGCCATCGTCGGGAGGTCACCACTTTAGGTTATCTATGTGTTATGTAAGGACTGATGATGAAATAAAGCACTTGTACTATTAAACTCATGTAGTGTATTCACCATAAGGATCGAGCAACGAGTGACCCACGTCCCGCTACTGCGCATACATAAAATATCAGTTTACAGGTTACACTTACTACTAACGCTTACATATGTGTTTGTGTGGTTATACACTATAACCCCTACAACCTCTTCGTTTCTCCTTCATAGTCTCATCTGATCCATATATTACAAAAGGTCCTACTCCTGTGACATGTCAACCCATCTTTGTCTTTACTCATACTTTATCTACATTTCTTATAACCCTATGTCATCCTTATAAATTAGGGTTGCTCAGATGAATTTGAACTCGTTATATCAGACGATTCTCTCGTTTCACGTGGAAGCAAGGTCGACCGTACGCCGCCCTTGTGGAAACCTGTTCTCTGTTCATATTATTGCCTTGTTCTGTTAAATATATGTCGGTTTTAATACTATTTTTGGCTTTATTGTGTAAACAGCAGAATGCCGATATTCACGTTATTGTTACTGTTATAAGTTGTGCTAATTTCTCGTTCAACCTCCGAAGATTGATTGATGATGTGACGTAACGGGTTGTGGCTTCATCTTGTTAATGGTAACGTCTTTCTGACATTACTAGGGTGTTCATACATAAATATTTAAATTCAAAATGGAGTTTGTTATTACGGTGATTAATAGATTTACTACTGCTTTCCAAAGTAAGGTCTTTATAATCTTGAGTATGGTAAAAATGTAAACTGCAATCTAGTTATTATGTCAAGGTTTTACGTGGGTCATATACAAATAAATCACGAAAGTAAGTACTGATATTAATGCTGAATCAACCACAGAATATATCCATGATCTAGCAAAATACGAACAACTAATTTTGCCGCGTGTGTTTCTTTTTCATTCACGTTTTCCTGCTACATTCGTTTCGTTGTCGTCGAGTGATTTATACTGTTTACGAAATCCAGTGCTAACCTAAATAACTATGAATTAAATGTATATTAGAGGATGAGATACTACAAATACGTGAGATCAAAGACTTGAAACAGACCTTGATATAAGTACGTAGTCCCATAATGAAACCTAATATGTAAGAAATCATTGCAAAATGCGTTCGTAAGTTCTTAAAACTAGTTTTTTAAAGAAATGAGTGCATTACGGCGATAATTTAGCTGGATAAGCCATCGTAAGTGTAGCTGAGGCAATATGAGTCAGGTGCGCGTAAATAATACGGTCGCAACAACTTATTACTTTACTCTACTGCTTATTGCGTATGCGTATGGGAGGGAATTTAATAGCCTGAGGTGGAAATGCAATGTAATTACAGGCATCTGTTTACCGACTTTAAAAGATAGTTAAGATTGATCTTACTTAAATATGTGAAAGTTTTTTAAGATATTTGTTACTCTGACGCAAAAACTACTGATTGAGCGACTGATTTCAGTCTGGACTATCACATAAGCTTTTTTATTTCGAGAACACAGGTAATTTTGCCGACAGAAATCCTGTCAAATGAAAAAAAAGCTGACTAAAATTCCTCGTATCCTATTACAAAATGTAACGTTGTCAAAACAAACCGCGGGCGAAACACGGCTCATATAATATAACAAAAAAGGTTTTAATGGACAATGTAATTATCATGGCAATTAGCAAGGGCTTCCTTATCCTGAATTATTCAAAAAGTTTCACTGTACATAGTCTGTACTATGCCATGTCATGGTGGTTTAGCCTAATGAGATGGGAGAACGTATTTACGATGTTAAACTTGATAGTTCAGACGTTTGGCGTAAACATTGAAGTGACAGGGTGTGATGTAGCCTGTTAATATTAATAAGTACTAGAATAATTAGAGTAAAAGTTTTCTTAAAGGTTACGTTGCCAAATCATTCGTGTATAGTTTTTATGTCCAAAATTTCGTGTTGGATTTGTAAATAACACTTTAATAAAATCGTTAAGAAAACAATAACAAATAGAGTAACAGCGCGACAGTCGCCGCGTCGCGTGTCGCGGAATGCTGCTCATGGATCTAGCATGGCTTGAAACTAGTCGAGTTCCCCGTCAAATAATTACGTGAGTAAGCCGAAAAACATAATAATTAATTTAGTATGTGTCACGATAGTTATAACATAAACATAACAAAAAGGTTTTACTTTGTTTACATTGAAAATGTAATGAAACCTCTCTTATAAAACTAAAGCTGCAGTTATTGTAAACCTGTCCGCAATGTTTTTAACCGACTTCAAAAAAAGGAGGAGGTTCTCAATTCGACCGTATATATGCTTTTTTGTATATTTCATTCGCTTAAGGAAAATACATGCATAATTATAATATATACAGACGACCTATAAAACATACATTTCTCAGTATACGTTGGGGTATCAATTAGAGTAATTACTAGCTCAGAGTACCGGCATTGCTCGCCTAAATACCTTCACCGTTTAATGAATGGACGGTTTCGTAAAATACTTGTGCATCTGTAGGTGCATGTAGCTGTAGGTAAATGGCAAAATGAACTAAAATTTTTTGTGATAAAGTCGAAAATGTATTGAAGAGATGTAATGGAGTAGGGTAGCTTGATGTGCTATTGTCTGTGTGTAACGTAAAACATAGTGATTTTACATTTTATTTTATGGTAAACATGATAAAGGATGTTCAGTTTCATTAAATAGGTAGCACCTTTGAAATGGATGCTGAAGTTGATATCTTGTGTTTGTATTTGTGATTTGCAAGTCGATCAAATTAGTAATAGCTTTGTAAGAATTGTGCCTTATATGAATGGAGAATTATTTTATATAATATTATTTTACAAAGAGCATACAAAATAAAATTACACATTCGCTCCCAATTACTTAGTGCAATCGGTCTAGAATTACCTATGCTATTGATATCGAATACGAAATCTAGACTTTATTCATCTAGTGAATGCGGTTTAATTTTCAATAACTCCCCTGCGGGCTGACTCTAATTAAATGTATTCAGTAAAATTTTCTATTACAAATATCTTATGAGATCGACTAGAGACCTCATTAGTTTGTGATTAGTTGTCTACGAGATAAAATCAATAGACATTGTTATAATAGACATGACCCTTATTATTTCTTCTAATATCTATCTTCAAATATACACAGGTAAATAATTATATATTGTAAGTAATGAAATACCATTTTGAGAGTATCGTCTCCTATGATCAAAGTCGTCATCATCACATCAACCGATAGATGTTGATTGCTGAACCTAGGTTCCTCCAATGACTTCCAACTTGAACAGGTCAAAGGGGGGGAAATTAAGAAGCACTTAGAACTTATACTATAACAAAAGCTAGTTACAGAAGTTTCTACGATTGATACTATGACAAAAACTAGAGAAGAAGGTTCTAAGACACTACAGACAAATCCTAATCACTACAAAGTATAAAACAAAGTCGCAATCCTCCGTCTGTCTGTCCCTATGTATGCTTAGATCTTTAAAACTACGCAACACATTTTGATGCGGCTTTTTTAACAGATATAGAGTGATTCTTAAGGAAGGTTTATTTGTATAATGTATGCATATTGCACCCGTGCGAAGCATGGGCGGGTCACCAGTTATAAAGATATAAAGATGTATACAAATATTTCAAAGACAAAGTCTTACTGTTTTACAACGATCTGATGCCAACATTGCCAACACAATATAACGCTTCACTTGTCCAATCGATTGACAACTCATTTGTGAACTTCAGACCACTGGTTTTAACTAGAAGGGTGGATCAGGGCTACATTCTAGTTATAACACACAATACATTGTTTCAAAGTCCTTTGTAATTTTCTACAAGATCCGTATCGTCTGTGAATTTTTTAAACCTAATAACAGATTTATAGAAGCAGTGGATATAGTGATAAGCTCTCGAGAATCACCCCCCGACGCTACCATAGCGCTATGCTAATCTTCACACCCTTACAACCTTTTGAAAAACTTGCCTTTAGTTATGTATATTCATGCCCCACTAATTTACACCGTCACCCTACATCGTTAGCGAAACTAAAGCGCGCCTCAAGTACCCAGACTATTTGCATAGTCTATCATCCACCGTCTCTTACCAACGCAACTGTAATAAGCGGGACAGAAAATCCAACGTTATCTGAGAGACGCACGCTTGTAGGCGGCTTTAGTCGAAGAGCTAGACACCTAAGTACAGTATCTTTACGACAAAACCCTGATTTAAACTTTACTAATGATGTTAGACAGTTTAAACTATTCAATCCTCTATTGACAGTCTTCAAAGTGAATGTAAGAATCGATTTGAACGAAAACGCAAAGGATTTATCGGTAGAGGAGTTACGCAACCCAATTACTAAGAGATTAGTTCACTTAGTCCAATATTTGTTCGATTCGGTCCGTTAATAGGGATTAATAGGTCGGTTTATGGTTACTAGTGTTTCAATTATTATTAGTTAAACGTCTGCGATTTGGGCTTCTTTTATTACTGCTAGAAGAGGAAGAATATAATTGCTTGCTTTGAGCGTGCATCGATCGTTGTTCATGTATCATTGTCATCCTTAGCACAGATTGCAACTTAGCTTTTTCCTTCGTTCTTTTAAATGGAAGCTTTGACTTTTAAAAGTGTTTTTCTTTCCTATGTTCAGACATTTTATTCCAAAACAAATGGCGTTGTCCCATCTTAAGCACAAACACAATCGTACCCCTCCAAGTCTCATTATAAAATATCTGACCGCTTTGTCTCTGCATCTTTACAATTTTCTCCCATTTTACCAGTGTTGTGTTCTGTCTGCTAGCCATAACAAGAATAATGTCTTAACAAAGACCGTAGATTTTAAATTAAATTTTTAGTTAAAACTTCGGTCAGTTTGCAGATTGTCTGTTCTTTTTAAAATTGCTTTTATGCTAAAGTTTTTACTCCTTGTCAGCTTCTGAAGTTAACATGGTAATATTAAATCGAGACAAAGAACTTGACTAGCACGTTCCTTTTAAAGATTACGCTTTGTTTTCCGTGAAGATTTTCCCTATAAAATGTTCTAAGTAAAATTCATTTCAATCTTGATGTATGTGTTACGTCACAAATTAAAAATACTTATAAACATATTACTCTCTTGCAATCATATCCGAAATATACACAAAATTCTTCTAACAAATAAATAAAATGAGGATTTCTCACGTAAAGCGAATATTTACTACTAAAAATCACAATAAAATGACGAAATTAAACACCGTTAGCTGACATCGCCACCGCTTCATGACACTACGTTCCCAACTGTTTTCAATCTCAGAATATTAATGGTAAGAGACAGGGCAGCCTCTTAGTTATATTAAAAAGATGGCAGCTGACACTAGTGTAGATTAGACACTCTTTGCTATGACTTTAATCCATTTAGTAGTGTCTGTTGGTCTGTAGATGGGAATATACAGGAACAAATATAGTTTCACTTTATTTCTTTGAATAGGGATAGATGATTTTGAACCTTATGACGAAAATTATACGAAATATTATTATAATATTAAGCAACATTAGAAATAAAGGAATTCTGTGTAGATACAAATTATAATAAAATAATACGATGTGGGTTGAACTTAATATCCATTTTAATACAAGCACGGATTGGTTCATTAATATTTATCGCTAATGCATATCACTACGCGACTCCTAACGTAGGAAGGTGATGTCATTTGATTTATTTATCAGATGCAGTACTACTATTACATACGTAATTGGACATGTCTTCAATTTCCTAGATGAAGTAGGTAAAGACAAATATGCAATCAGTGTAAATTAGTCCCAATGTTAAATTTGGGCACCATACAGTTCAAAGTTTCGACGGCAAAATGGTCTAGTCTGGGATTAAATCCAAAGTTTCCATGCTCGACAGTCATGCTTGTAAGAAGGCTGTCAGCAGAACAAAGTAATAACGAAGTAGGTATAATTACGCACGTCAAGCTAACTATTGTGTCCTCTCCTTGACAGTGCGCGAAGGTAATTTATAAGAATATTCTCGGTACAACTTTAAATGTTGGAATAAAGTTTTGACTCCAAAAGGTTCTTGGCACGTTATAATGTACGTTAAGTAAGCCACTTGGCATAGAGCAAATGAAATGTGTCTTACAAACAACTGCTTTGCTAAGTTTCAATTTGAAATGCATTATTCGTCGTCAAAAATGGGGTTGGGTAGGTCTATCTTAAGATCGATTTCTGCAATGCTAAATATGCTGGAACAATCCGAAAAGTAGGTGTGTTATGTTATATTGTCAAGGAAGGTGATTCACCAAATTAACGCCTTTTACATTGCATCAAATTGCACAGACTTTCCTGCATCAACCATTCAAAAAGACATCAAAATGCTTCTATTATAGATAATCAAAATGTAATGAACAATGAAACGGGTACATGCGATCATGAGAAGCGTACCGACCGGACGCATAAATATGAATTTAGCAAGTTGACCATCGTATCCTGTTTGTGGTCCCCCACTGGGGTAATTCGCGTAATGTTACCGTCGAAAATTGTTCTTTTATACTGTGTCTTGGTGTCGCGACACCTCAATAATGGAACGAAGTGATACACCTGCATCATAGTGACGTGGACTGGCAACACTTTTGGCCTCACTGATAAAGACTGGGATTTACTTAGTATTTTTTTCCTTTAGGGAAAAACTGAACCGAATATTTGTGTAATCTGAAATTCATGTTTGTGGAAATTAAGTACTTATTTTTCAAAATGAATTAAGATTATCTCATCTTACTATATTTAAGGAGAAAAGGCGGTTTTAACACAACCTTCCCTTTTATTTTTATCTTCTCCAACCAGCGTTTTATTTGCGTCTACTCAATGATCTGCATTTACATTAGAATATTTCGGATCCAAAATTCCAATTCCTCTCTCGTATTTTGTAGATCCAAATACGCCTACGCCATGTTTTTACATTTCATTCCGTTCACTTCAATTTCCTTGTCTTTTTACGTCTATTTAAATATTTGTGCTTTAGTACCAGAGTGTCCAGATTCGTTTACTTCCACGTTTTACTGTCTCCGAGAGATGAGTGTTCAAATCATCGATCTCACGATTCCGTAATTTCCGGAATTGCGAGGAAAATTTGAGACTCCAATTAAAATTCTTTTGTTACTCTCTCGACGGTAATACGCTTAATTTTATGACTAGCTTAAAATGATTTGTCACTTTTGTTAACGTTTTACTGGCATTTGTGTAATTAACTAAAATTCACCGGAGACTAATCATTCCATTGCTTTTATATTCTCTCTTCAATTTCAATTCTCTTGTATCAGTCAATAACTTAAGTAAAGTCTCAATTCTCCTTCAATGTCAACTTAAAAGACTACTTAATAATGTTCGATAATATCGCAAGGACGTCGTAATATGCATTCTATTGCTCGGAATATCTCCGCCATGACAATGGTGCTACCGCAGCGCCGGCAATGGAACTAACAATAGCTCACGTTAAAGATATTAGATAAGCTGACAATGTTCATAATGGCTTGTTGGACACGATGGTTACTTTGTCTGATAGTAATCTATTGTAAACTCACTTAAAAGGTATTTGTGAAGTTATTGAAGATCTCAATGATTGCGAAATTCGATTGAGCAATAATGCGAATGAAGATGGAATCGAATCGAATTCTATTATAAATGAAATGAACGGTAAATTCAATATTATGTTTATAATGATTATTGTTGTAATATTGAGGACATATGAAAATGTATAAGGAAAACCATAAACGACGTTTATTGGTAACAACCATTTAAGTATATATTTAATTTGCACGTATAAACACAATTAGTAAATACGTCTGATCGACTAAATGAATTTCCAAAGGGGAATGGTGAGTGAGACCCCCCTAATCGTGTTTAGGATCGTTCGTTCAAGTAATTCAGTGAAATTTGCTAGTTACCGGCGTCGGCAATTTCCTACAGCAAGACGCTTAAATAACGAGAGGGTTGAGGGAAATGTGTGTGTACTTTACCAATTAAGGGAAAATGTACGGGTTTTTGATGCTAACCAGAACAATATTGGTTACCCCTAAATCTTTGCTAAGACTATTAAGTTTATTGCTCATCAACGCGAAAATGATGAACAAACAAAACTCTCACACGCAAATACAGCCAGAATTAAAGCCACACAATCACAAACGAATCACATTCATCAATTTGAAACCACTATCAAGTTTCTAATTAAAACTGTAACAGCGGTGGCTTTAAATTCATGAGCAGGTATACTCTAATATCGGGATAATTACCTCGCATGAGTGGGTATAGTAATTGAATACGTTACTCTGTTATCATAAGCCTTCGTTAACGATCTTTATGATAGTCATGTCGCAGCCTCGCAGAAAGACCTTAGGCTAGGTGACATTGCCAGAGGATATTACAAGTGCAGTAAAAATAAGGTATTTTATGGCATTAAAGCCTATGCGTGCTAATTTCTCGTCATTGTCTTTATAATGATGAGCCCTTTGAATTTTGGCGAATTTCAAAGTTTGGTTGACCCATTGTTCCTATGACTATCTTAGTTTCAAGTTACTGGTCGTAACTTTTATCTTAGTCCGATGTTATCATCAGTTGCAATGTTAATGTTATATTAACACGTTCGAGGACAGAACGAGATTATACGTCATCGTTCGAGATTTTAATATCGCACAACGTACGATGACGTTCAAATAACATTTAAATTATACGGCAGAACGTTCATTTCCGATGAAAGTTCAAGTAAAAATCCTTTTAAATGTATCTTGTGTCACAACATATAAAATACCCAACTCTGTACTGTCACGTAGGGTAAGTTTAGAACTATTTAAAATAAGTGTCGTTGATAGTGTGCGGTTACGGTATTCACATACGCACAACGTGTTTATACGTCCCGCGCTCCTACATTCAGCGCGGCTGTGTCACTGTGTACATTACTTTAATGCAAATTAATGATTTTACAGTGTGAAATTGATGTTTAATGGGTTATTGTGTGTTTTAGATGGATATAAGCGCAAAATAAGACACAAGATAAGCATGTTTGATGATTCCGACATCTCCAACGAGGCGGATCCTTACCTAGATGCATATACACGTTGACGTGATAAAACGATTGTGTCATGATATGTTTAAAACGATATTTCTTCATGGGACACTACGTACTGATACGTCGTATAATTTTGTATAGACATGTACTGTGTCATTTTGAAAACCCGACTCAAGTGGTAGCGTCCTCGAACGTGTTAATTTATTTCACCATTCCGATATTTTACTTTTCTAATATCTTTACCAATTGGTTCTACACCATACTATTTTATATTATCGTCATAAAAGTCAAGAATATCTTTGCACTGTCGAAAACTTGCCATTAAAATACTAATTTCTATGCAATTTAAACTCGGAAGACAAAGACTTGCTCCCTGTATCCAGTATGCACTGCACAGTCACAAAAGCTAACTTTATGATACTACCGTCTAGCATACTAAAGGAACCACTCTCATTGCTAAGTTCCCTCATCTCTTTAACTTACATTTTATTTCTATTAAAATTTACTAAGACTATATACCTTCTTATAATATTAACATTTGTACGAATAAAGTCCGTGTTTATTAGGCCAATAAAATTATGTACTTTAGTGCCTACAATTTTACTATCCAAACTGAATTATAAACTTAATGATTATGCTAATGAGTTTTAGGTCTAAGTCTTTGTTTGTTTATTCAATAATATGCTCTTAAATTTTGATAATGTGAAGATAAGTTAAATGTAAACGCTAAATCATTTACCACGCGCATGAGTGTTTGACCTTCTAATATAAAGATGTGACGTAAACAAATTAACACGGTCAATAATGTAAGCTTTATCTCAATTAGCATTAGAAACTGCAATTGCTTAAAACCACGTTCTCACACTTAGTTCAGCTTCTGCACGAGCAGCTGTGAGCAAAAACGTAATTTTATTCAACCGCTAACTTGCTCAATTCGACCGAAGTTGGAGCGCAAGTGTTTAGAATATTGACATTTTCCACCCACGTCTTGCACAAGTGTTTGTGCTCCAGTAGGGTTATCAGGTCGCATTAATATTTCTGCATGTTTAAATAATGCAAAACGGAGAAGATGACCTGGTTTTTTAAGGGGAGGGGAGGGGGGTAATTTTCAGATACTTCACCCGCTTTGTTGTAGACGAAGAGAGAGGGAGTGTCAGACTCTTGCCGGCTAAAAACCACCTCGTGCCTACTCCTGCTTTGAGCAGTCTGCAGTACCGGTTGGTCAAACTTTTGGGAATAATTGTATCTTAAATTTTCTTTTCTATTCCACTCGTGTATCACTAAGAAATTGAAACATGACATCGATCGATTAATACTTACGGTGAACTATTACATTCTCTATCCACGTAGACGGTATGTTATTCTCAATGTTTTCTATTTCCTGTACCGTAGTCATTACCCGATAAAATATATTTCCCTTGAAGCACATTCATTACTTTTCTAAAATGTTTCGTGATTTTTCTCTCGTAATCTCATATCTCATTTAGTTCGGTAACCCTAGCTACGAAAGCAACATGAGAGAAAATCTCACATTTATATAAATTGTTTACCGTAACATATGGGGTTTGTTTTATTACTTTTGTGAATGGCTCCTGGATTGTATTAAATGTGTTTGGAGGTTTTTGCCCCTGTACGAGCTGTTTGCGTGGTTTATTTTGCTATCGTAAAAAATGAAGTAATTGAAGTCCGTTACCTTCACAAATATGGTTACACATACATACATTGTTTTGTCAACAACAAAAACTTACTTTGACTTTATACAGTAACTCATTTCTGTTCTATGTTTCTTTATTTTTGTCTGTGTAATGAAATCTTAATCAAATGATGTTCTACAACAATAAACAGTATGGCTCTCGACGTTTCGTTGCGGAATCAGTGTTGATTCAAAACTTAACGTCAAGCTTTCTGTTATTGTTAATTTGCTAATCTAACAGTATCTTCAACTCGTCTAGATTGACGTCTAATTTAGTTAGCGAGCGATTTTGACAGACTTGTATTGAATTCTAAATAAGTTTGTACTTTATTAGAAATTCTTAAGAGTATTCTTGCGTATAATTTTCCATTTGGATTTTCAATCTTAAGTGGCGAAATCTAAAATGATTGAAAAACATTTTAAGATGTTAGACTTAAATTTTATTATAGGTATTTTATAATTAGGTTTCAAAACTTTCACTTTATAGAGATCTTAGATTGAAGAAGTATAATGGTGAACTGATGTTATTGAAATATTCAATTTTCATCTACATTGATAGATATTTTAGAGAGTAAGAAAGTGTGTAACAAATGATAGCAAACACATTACTCATAGCACGCTTGAAGTTGACGAACGTGAAATTAAAAATAGAGGAATTTGTCGTAAGATTACTCAATGACCTTGGTCATAATTCTGTTGCAAAAACATAGACGTATCACACCCACAATCCCACACTGGCAGCAGAAATAAATAAGCGGTTTAAATATAGATTTTATTAGTTTGCCCTAAGAACGTATGTCCTGAGACCGGTAGTAGCAATGGTGGGCTTGAGTTGGCACAAAGCGATATAGAGACCGTTCACCGCTATGACTAAGACGCTCATACAATTTGTAACAAAGAATTATTGAAGGAGATTATTGAAGTTTCTTGGATCGTAGTAAAACTTCTGTTGACACAGATCATTGTCAACTCGATGACCCAACAAGCCACTCCTAAATAGTTCGAAGGAAGTGAGCAACGTGACAAGCGGTCACGTCATCAAGGAAATGGCCGTAGATTGGCCTCGTCGCAGAGGACGCAAGTCAAGCGTGCTAGCTGAAAAAATGACACCACAAAGTATACATTTTATATGGGTTGCTAGGGAACTTTCAGTTTCGTACAAGTTTTTGCCTGAACTTATATGGAAGTTAATGTATTTATAACCAGAGGTTTTATCTTTTTTTACTAGTGTGTCGTTGACATCATTCAAACAAATTATCTTATCTTTACAGTAGCAGTTGTCAAGCTCTCAAGGAACGTTATTATCAGAAAAAAAATTAGGAAGTGGGAGAAATAATTATTAAGGAAGTGTAAGATAGTTCCGGATTTATAAGTACATCGATACTCGGAATTTCGTCAACTCCACCGAACATAATGAGGTTACAGACAGCTGTCGATGCCAAGTGATTCGGGTCCTGATACCGTTTGTCTTACATTTGAAAGGCAGACTTAATTTGTGATCATTACGCACAATGGTTCCACAAACTAATGGTTAGGAATGTTCCAGAACTGTTCAGGACAAGCTAAAAGAAAATCATTTAAAGGACAAAAGGTCGTGTGTAATTCTCGGTTCAATCAAGTTTCTGCTACTAGCGACAAAGTGTAATGAAAGATTTTACGGAATTAAAATCTAACTCCATGTTTTAAATGAGTTTGCTGTTTGTTGACTAACTTAGTATGTCTAGACTAAAACATTAGAACTAACGTTTTAGATAATGGATAAAGCCAAAAATTCTCACGTATATGTCGATTAAATACTACTGTTTGTTTTATAACGACAAAACTAGAAGCGGAACAAATGTCCAGCAGTTAGTCTGCAAACGCGACCGCACCACAGACACTGCACTAAATGAACTTGGAAAACACGAAATGGAGTAATTGGTTTTGCAGCTTGCTCGTATTTTTACACAGACACGAACGATTGTTAGTGTTAAAGACCAGTGAAAAAGTTGCTCCATTTTGTTGTACAGAACTGCCATTTGCTAAACTGAACGAGATGAATATAAACGTTCACGTTGGCATGTTAAATTAAGAACGTTTTCCAACATCATTTTGATGAAAGCCATTTGATACAGGCACACCTAAATATGTTATAATCTCAACGTAATAAAACGTCTACAAAGTGAAGAGTAAGGCTGGCACGAAAATTGTTTGTTGAATTATATAAAATATTTTTCCATTTACGTCATGAGTAAAGAAGCTTCGTACGAATAGAACGTACCTACACGAATAATCAAAATTCCCTGAATTGTATGCTAGATTTGAGCAATGAAACCGTTTATTCGTATCATGTGATGTGCATAGCGTGATTTCGTCTCGAAAACTCATATCTATTTATTCATGTGAAAATATCTGCGGATAAAAGGACCAGCTCGATTCATATTAAGTTTTGGGTTCTCCTTATAAAAAACCTCGACTCGATCAAATATTTCATGAGATTTCAAGTGTGAGATGGGAATGGCGAACCTTACCCGTACCAAATGTGTCTTAAAGGTCTCAATGTTTAAGAAATATGCGAGTTTGATGTCCAAAACAATTTATAAGAGATTTTCAAATTATTGGCAGAATTGCCATTTCATAAGACCCTTCGAATAATTTACAAAGCATACCGAAAATAATCTAGGCTTTCTTAAAGAGAAATTGAACTAATTTATCATTGTTTAGAACGTGTTCTGACAAAGATTTGAATTTCAAATTGGGTGCCTCCCTTTTGACTTAATAGTACTTGAGATACGAATCTTGGTCTTGAATAAAATTAGTGTTTTCCGATTGTGGTCTTGGTTTAAGATTGGCTTATCACTGTTTGTGGCGGCTATCATTAGATCAATTTGTTCTTGGAATCAATCTGGCTTTCCTTGAGTTTGACTTGAACAAGATCTTTTAAAATAGAATTATTATTTGAAGTAATAAGGTGGTCGTTATATACCTTGCAGAACCCACAAGTACCAAAAGTATCTGATGACAATACGTTCTGATCGGACGTGCGGCCGTTAACGCTCTGTTTGGCATCCATGTCGCGCCGAACGTGGATATTGGAGTTATACGAGTGCTGCTCCATAGATTTGTTTGGCAAAAACTATGTATTACACGTTGTCTGAATTCAGAACGTAGGGTTTATCGTTAAACCCGATGCTGCATACATGAATATTGAGTTCGAAAATAGCTGATTGGATGTTGGATGTAAACAAGTTGAAAACTTGTTAGTATAGAGCAGAAACTGTATTCTATTCAAGGGCGTCTTTTCTGATAGTAAGGGCGAATATAGTTTCATTATGATGCTATTCGTCACGAATGTACGGGAAAGAAACTTCAAAACATACAAAATAAACGACGAAAGTATATACAAATCTAAAATTGAAACAAGGATTCCCAGATACCTGATCTACAAATAAGTTTGGTGAAGATATTATTAGATCCTTTTAGCTTTTAAAAGATAAGATAAAAAAACTGTTACGTTTTATTTCTCTGACTTCAATAGTCGTTGAAAGGTATAAAGACGAGAAAGAAAGGATAGATGATTTGGACGCTAAGTACCGATCTCGAACAATTAGGAAACTTCTAAACTTTACGAAAAGATTGTTTAAAATTTGGACAGCTTTTCATAATATTCGCAACGTTTTCAATTAAAATCTTTACCGGGATGAAAACGGTTTTCTGATTAAATTATTTTTTGCGGCTACTGTATAATTTAATACAGTAACTGGAATTTTGTTTTTACAAGAGTTTTTTGTAAACAGACTGACCTAGTAATGAGAAAAACGGGTATATCAGGCTACTTAATCAAGTGTTGTGAGTTGCAAATGAGACTGGTCGTCCATGTAGGACGTCGTACAGGCATTGTTGCCATTTCTGGCTCGATGCGGTTCGGTTCTCAGAAACTGATTTAATGTTTATTTAAAATGCATGACTGCAATCTCGCAAACTCCTATACCTAGAGGCGCAAACATAGTAACATCATCACTTTTGTTATGTTCGATAGTATAACATTGTCATTGTCAATGAAAGTATTGATATTTTTTTACACGGTACCTACTTCAAATTAAAGGTTATATTCAAATGGGCAAGCGAGCTTTTAAGCCACGTACAAATGCAGTCATTCGAAACGATACAATGCCACATGCCACTGCGCAAAATCGTGTGTATTTTATTGACAGCCAGTGACATTCTGTTGTGAGCACTAATGGAATTGAATTTATTTAAACCTTTACTTTGTTACGTTGATTTTGGGATTGGTGTTGAATTTAAATTAATGGCCAATGATGCTTTTTGAACTAACAATAGCTCTAACTTTAGTTCTATCATGAATAACTTTGATGTAAGTATAATGTAAAGGGTTTTTAGTCTAGATATTTTGTTATTCAATCTCATGTTGTCTACCTTTTTATGTTCTACTGCCTTTTGTGGTATGACTAACTTGGTCTTCGAGTTCTACGAATTGCTTTCATAAATTAGCTACTAGGTTCTGCATTACCATGTTAACTGCTTGAAGTGTTATGTCATGGTCATGGAAGCACACGTGTATCTTATCAACCACTTAAATTCATGGGAGGAAGTTTTAGCTGTTTGCTTAATTCAACAACCGCCTCAGACCCTGTTGTTTTTTGGGTATCCATTTCTTTAAAGAAAATTTTGTACTTGATACCTTCTACTTCTGTAGTGTTCTTATTGTTTCTCCTTCTAGAAAAAGAGGTTTTGTAAGTACCATTTACAGCTAACATTCGTCGGTCAAAAGTGTTACGGGCACATGACCACGCGCATTATTCAATTAGACTCGCAAATTGTCGAAAATCGCAACTGACTGATCGCTATTGTAGTGGATAAATGGCTCAGTATAGTTTATTACACCGTCAATGTTTTTGTACTTGATAAACAAATTGATACAGCTAACCAAGTCAAAACTTATGAACAAAGAAGTTTCGTAAAAACAAATGCTCCAATAAAGAGAGAATGTTAGACAAAACAAATTTAATCTGCATTGTGAAGTAGGAATGACAATATGTCTGATATAGATACCATGTAGGTACTAAGTTTCGATGTTCATCTCAAGTTTGTTACTCGTAACGTGGTATTCGATAACAATGAATGGACGGCTCGTAACTACGCCGACGTAGACACGTGGTACATCGGCTTCGGTACCGCGCCCACTGGCGTTTTGCCAGCACACGTCTGCCGCTTTATGCTTCCCTGGTACTTTATATTTTATTGCCGTACTACTTTCTAACAGGAACTTTGTGTTTTTCTAATATACCACGTTTAGTATCAAACGTATCGACATTTTAAGGTGCTTAATTATTTTCATCAGCTGTTTGTTGTTTGATCTCATTTCATTCAATGTTACCAACATACTCAGCTGCTCACTATTGTAAACCTGATATCAGTTTCTTTTTGTTTTCAATGTATTTAATTAATTCATTTAATCGTGCGTGTCGTATCTACAACACGAGTTCATTTGCGATGACCATTGTCCGGCAATAATCCCTCGATTTAACCACTTCAATAACATCATGCATGACTATACTCTTTTAAAAGCTAAAAATTTCACATAACAAAATAAACTTTATCATCATCGTGTTAAGTATGGAAATAGCGTAGTATAAAGACAAGGTGATAGGAAGCCAGCGTGTAATATTATGGCTCAGTTAGTAGTAATGTAACTATGTTTGCAATACTGGCTACATGCCAACCTCCATACGATTATGTTGCCTTGGTATTTGAACGCACGTGGTTACTGTTTATATGGGCAGTTGTTGTTTATGGAAAAATTTAATTGGTCGTTAATCAATTGTGTGTCAATGGCGGTTTATATTGTATGTTATAGGGTTTTATTGGGTTCGGAACATTTGTTTTGTTTCGGCTTTTGTATTTAGTTTTCCTATTGAGTATTGTGCTACCTAAGTTGGCAACTATTGATTAATTTTCTACATTACTTGATATCTCTGTCATTGTTATAGGCATTAACAAAGATTCTACACCATTATTCAGTACTTAAAAACTCTGAAAATTTCTGCATATGCAATGGAATTTTCATTCGGTCTAGGTTAGGTTAAAATTAGTCATAGTTACCACACGAGTGCTAGGAACATAATTACGTACTGATTCATAGATCCTTCCATGCAAAGAGATTAAACAGTCATGATGCATCCGTTATTTATTTCAACCGTGAGATTCAAGTTATTTTCCAAAACAAAGACGACGATTCTTAAAATAACTGCATTTTTGTCTATTATGTTAGGAATTGCCTGCTACGTAAAGAAGTTTTTTCTTCAATATCCTAGTATTCCCCTCCATGTAAAGTAAACCAATTTGAAACCGATTTTTGTTCTTTGGTGTCATAGGTTCGAGGCTAGTGCTATACACCAAGATAGATTTAGGGGGCATTCCACTTTGCGCACCTAAATGAAGCGCACCCAGACGAAGCGCACCTAAAGTATTCCACTTTGCGCACCTGTAGGTGCGCTTAAAATAATAATTTTAAATAAATAGTTTTTCTATTCCACGAAGCGCACCTACGAATATCACTCGCATAGTGCGGAGACTAAGAAATAAAAATATCGATATAAGAACATATTTATTATTTAAAAGACTAACTTAAATATCTAACATCTGTCAGTTTCTTTATAATAATGTGACACAATATTGATATTTGTCCATGTTTTTATTGTAATTATGAAACAATCTGTGATTTTAAATACTAAGATAACAAAATGAAAATGACAAATATTGTGTCACATTATTATAATGAAACTATATATAAGAATGACATAAATGAAACAGTTATAGTAGAATAGAGTTAGTCTTTTAAATAATAAATATTTTCTTATATCGATATTTTTATTTCTTAGTCTCCGCACTATGCGAGTGATATTCGTAGGTGCGCTTCGTGGAATAGAAAAACCATTTATTTAAAATTATTATTTTAAGCGCACCTACAGGTGCGCAAAGTGGAATACTTTAGGTGCGCTTCGTCTGGGTGCGCTTCATTTAGGTGCGCAAAGTGGAATGCCCCAGATTTAGTATATTACCTACTTTAAAACCTACAATCATGAACCACCATGACAGTTAACTCATCCAGGTAAAGCTAAAATTATTTATAGGTATTATTTATATCCCTACCCACTTAGTAACTTGTATCAAGGAAATCCTGTATGCCACGGAACATTTGTTTTAAATCGAGTCCATGACGAAGTAATGCCGCGGAAAAAATACGACCTTGAACTAAAACAAAAACTTTGTCTAAATATGGCCCAGCATTCACCGTAACGCTAACTTTGATAAATTCGGAAATGTTTAAACAGGGATTTACAGACAATCCGATGTTGGGACTTCTTCAAATTATTCGAAAAAAATGGTCCTTATTCAAAAAGTACATATAGTCAAATTAAAGAAAAATAAAGTTCTATTCTACAATTCTCCTAATACTATCAAAGGTCACACGAAAACCTATTCCGAAAAAGACCTTTTAGATGTATTTACAATTCACGGAGCGAGGAAAATCGCTGCTGTTCTCAAGGATAATAGAAACGTGGTTTCGCATCGACGAAATGTGAATGGATTCCTATCAACTGAGGATTGCAAGGTCTCTTCAAATAAAACACGTAGGTAATTGATAAAAGAATTTGGAAAGAAAAAAAAACGCTTAAACCCATATATGGGCCACAGAGTATGAATAACGATATAACATAAGAGATACAATCAGTTTGCAGGATAATTAAGTTGTACGACTTACGTAACTGTTCAACGACGCAGCTGGACTAGTTTCGAGTTACATTAGGGGTTCATAATCATGAGTAGACAGGCGATAAGTTGAGCGTCGTGCAACTAACTCTAAAAGTTTGTACGTTATTTAAAAGTGTCCTAATATCTTGTTTGGCTTCTGTCCCAGCTAAGAAAATAAGTCTTTGTCCTGTTTATCCACCCATGTTAAAACTGAACGTTATAGTAAACATGCTGTGCTCTGAATTTTACGGCTTCGTGAACCTGAAAGGCATAAATAGATGACCTAGGGTCAATAGACTGTAAGCAGGGATGTCTAGGTCTACACCTGCTAGAGGTACAGGATTGCAGTGTATTTGTTAATATTTTATTAACAAAATGTCGATTTTAGAGTAATTAAAAGAGTAAAACATAACTTCTAGAAGTGTATGTTGTTTTTACTCTGCTCCCTCTCTAATGAAAACCGCACTAGTTACTTTGTATATTCGTTTGCAAACATACATTGTGTATTTTCTAGCATCACGTAACATGTACAGCCAAGTAATAATTCCAGTCGGTTTTAATCTCGAAGCGCCAAAAATTTCGAACTTAAAACTAAAATCTAGGGCAGAGGGAAATTTATACGCTCTTAACTACCATTTTGGCATCGCTCCGGGCTCTTATATATGAGACTTTGCCACAATTTATCTAACAAGTCCAAACCTGGTAGTAAAATTGGTTTGTTTAAATTTCGTTCAAAAGGTACGTGAACTGATTCAGAAAGGCAAACGAAGCTAAACGGAATTTGGTTAAGCGTTTGCTCAATTTTCCCTAACGGTTGTTGTCTTAATATTATAACTTGTTTATCGACGCATAATTGAAACAAATTTCATCCATCAACAATATAATTGATGCCTAAAATTTTCGCTGATATCGTAAAACACAAGTATCCAAGTGTAAATTCTTTAAGTTACTATTAAAATTCTTTTGTTATCTTAAAGGATATCTCAAGGAAGACTTATAATGACCTTAATTAAATGCCGCCTACGTACTCAGGACTTGACGTTGAAGTATTAGCAGCACGGCTGTCTGCAGCTAATGACAATACAAAAGATGCCTGCCATTTTCCGCTAATCTTATCCGTAAAATTATATCTTTGGTTACGAGAAAATCATTGACGTATTTATCTATATCCACCGTATTTTCCTTAATTATTATACAATACTTTTTGATTATTTTTGATTGTGTGCTAATCACCCAGTGATTGCACTTTATCGCTATTGCAAAAATTTGTTCAATGAATTTGATACTACAGTACTGACTAAATTGCAAACGTGCACGACCTTTGTGATTTCACACTACCTCCAAACGAATGTTTACCTGCAGAAGTTATCTTATACAAACTTTATCTAGTGTTTTCTAAAATTATTCAGTTGTTCCATCTCAAAAATAAGCAATGAATAAACTAGAATATCTAGAGACGCTCGGTCACAGACAGATATTCTAACACGCGCGTGAATACTGAATGAGTCGTGGATTCTTGTTCACCTACCGACGACTTTGCCGTGTATGCAATAAATCTAAGACCAAGGAAATGTGGATGCGGTAACGGAATGCACAATTGACTCTGGCATTTTATAAGTAAAACATATACTGAGTTCTGCTACTAAGGTTTCATAGTAACATAAAACCAAGTTTCTTTAAAAGGACCTTTAAAACGATTGTGCTGCCAACTACTCTCTTAGTTCTATTATCAAACTTAAACACAAACTTCAAACTGATACTAAACTAGGTTTGGTGTTAACAATTTGCCTCAAATAGATTAGAATTCTCTCAATAAGATACTAAGTTTATTTCATTAAATACTTCAAGACTTAGAGACTACACAGACAGACCCTCAATTTGACCAACAAAGCTCCATTATTCCATAATAAGTGGTAAATGAAATTACAGGGCGTAAACTCTGTAACTCAGTTGTGAATGTAGAACAATTGTGCTGTTGTTAAATTGTACTCGTACTAAGGGGTTACGAACTGAATAGCAATCGAGTCCTTGTGTCTAATGAACTTGCGTAGGAGGTTGTATTTGGACTAATATAGCTTTTTACACCTTTGTTCATTCAATTGGATTTAGCCTATTTGGCTTCAATCATCTCCAAATTGTTTTATCGACTCATAAAATGTAACCTTTAATAAACCGCCTCCATACATTCATACACCTATACGCAATGAATGCTTTGCAACAGTAATCAGATGCAAATACCTTAAACGTGTGTATCGCAGGTGCGCATGCGATCCTCGTGAATGACAAGCTTATAATCGAACGCTGTATCTATCTCGTTCTGACACACTAAGATAGAACAGGATGGAACTATGATTTATTTGTACTGTCTAATACGAGCTGTATTGTTTAATATAATAATATAATAGTAACGAGTTCTTTGTTTTCTTTTGATTATGTGTTTAGTTCGTGATGAATACATACTCTATGTTTCATAACTCTAAAGCTATCAAGATAATTTCATTCGTTATTTTGTGTGGGTAGACTAGATAGATATTATGATACATGATGTTAAATTAGGTAGCCACGTTTTACCTAATTCGTAGAATTTTTTCTCATCCAGTAGAACAAGCCTTTTTAGCCCCGAGCAATTAATTACTTTTTCTAGGTAATATAATAAATTTACATTTTTCGAGATTTCATACTGTCTTGTAAAGATTCAGATAAATGCCTTAGGTCTTTTAGGGATAAAGTAGTCATTTTTTACGTCCAGAATAAACTATCTTCAAAGTATTACCAAGGATTTATCAGAATAATTTCGCTTCGAATATTAATGTTTGTCTCGTAAAATTTTACGATATACTGCTACCGAAGATTGTTGGGAAAGTTTCAATAAACTGCAGTTTCGTAGTAGATAAAGACTTAAGTTCGGATGAAACAGCTCGCAGCGTTTTCTATTCTTATCTTTTCCCTTAATACTTCCTTATTTTTAGCTTACCACTGGGACTGATTCAAATTTCCTCTTGCTCAACAGTTCGGCCATTCATAGAATATTTCGCAAACTTTTATTTCGTTCTTTACTATTTGTATTCCTTAGCGATTGGTTTCTATAGAGTTGAACAAGCCCAAGGCATGTAAACAATAATTAAAGGACTATTGTCCTCCTGAAAAACGAAAATAAAACTTCCATTATCCTAGCTGGTGTCTGCGTGTATTGTGAACCTCATAGCCGCAACTAGCGTTTCCCATCCTTTCATTATCCTTTTCAAATTCCCCCTCTATTTATTTTTAAGTCGCATCTACACGTGAACCCAGTCCATGATATCTTTTTTTAATCTCCTCGCATTCATTTTGAATTACAGAGGGCTCGCGGAGGGTATGAGGGCTGTTTCTGAAGTACTTTCCCTGCCCGTTTGTTTGTGTTTTGTTATCTAAATTATGTGCTATTCTACCCAAATTAGACGGTTATATCAGACGCTAAGTTGGTCTTTCTGTACGACTTTGGTCTTTTACCAAATGTTTGCATTAAAACACTCCGCCTTGTTAATTAGATGGTTTAAAATTTTATGCTCATCCGTTTTCAGCGAAAAAGGGTTTAGGCATAGACATACAAATGGTTTATCTTTTAATTCAAATTGTACCCAATGAGAATTCATCTTTTGTTATTCTAATTGACTACACATCGCTCAGGATATTAAGTTTGGAGGACCATTTAAACATGTATTATAATACCATCTCCTATTGTGTCCAATTTACTCTTGTACGCCTCAATAGTGGCGTATTTCAGCTACCACCTTTCTTGAAAGACATTCGAGACCCTTTGGGTCCGGAAAGTGCCATCACAGACCAGAGTCCGACGTTATCAGTTTACCGTTTGTATCTGTCTTTGGGGACCTTGGAATGTGTCGAGCGTCGCACAATGGAATGAAATGTAACGCCGCACCGCGCCGCGTCCGTGCCTCGTTTGCCTTGATAAATTCTCATGAATAGGCGCCTTGTGTATTTAGGGAGCTTCGCTATAGTTGAAACTTACGACCCGTAGGCGATACAATTTTGATACTTGACGTTGATTTATGATGTGATTATAGGTTTTTTTGTGATACTAGTATCAGTGTGGAAATTTCTTAAGTGTAATTTTAGGTAAAAATAATCTTATAACACATTTTCTTAAGATTTCTGTTAACTTAAATAAAGACATCACAAGAAATAGTAAAATCCTTTGATACGTTTACACTACACCTAACTCTTTTAACTGCGAAGCTTCCTGGGGAAAGTTTACATTAATGGTGCAAGTAATGGCGGCGAGTGATTCAAAACAGATGGACTTTTGAGAAATTATAGACAACGTAATCGTAGACAGACTATTTTGAACATTAAAATAATGACTGTTATGAACATTACACATGTTTCTTCTAAAAACAAACGTATGTATAAAAAGTAAATGTATGTTTTTATTGTTATAAGGAAATCGGTTCGTTTCGATCACATCTTAATAGTACACAATTTACACGGATTATAACAACGATTATATCACACTTTCATAACAGCCGGATATTAGTTATACAATTATTATACGAAATAACACCGATAGATATCACGGAATATGAAATATAACATTTTTATTGTCATAAAGTGAAATGTGGACAACAAAATAAGTATAACACTCAAGATTTAAGATAGGCAAATAGTAGATAAATAAGGCATATAGTAGAGGAGTCTGGAATTGTGCCCGGTATATGGCAATAGGCTCACCCCCTGTTACATGGGATTCATAACATAAATAGCGAATAGTGGGTGTTACATTGTATAGTGAATGTGCACCTCTACTTACCCCTTCTGAGATAAAAGGCCTGATGTTATGTTATGTTATGGTAGAGGTAAAAAACAAAGTAACAAAGTACCCCTGCTTGAATTCACCTGCTCAGCTCTTACTAATCGTAGCGTGATGTTTTAAAACCTTCCTCGTAAATGGACTATCCAACTCAAAAAGAACTATTCAAATCAAACCAATATTGGTAGTCTTCTAGATATTAACGCATTCAAATAAACTTAGTCTTTATTTTAAAATGTATTACTAATTTACTATAGACCCTCTACTCTCCATTCCACTCATCTCTCCACTAACTTAATCTAAACGCAGCTTGACTACCAAGAAGTATGATATGATATACATCAATATATCGTTTATTGTCAAGTAGGAAACGTGAAGGGATTCTCCTTCGCCTGTCGTTGTTTTGTTAACTGATTGACAAGGGAGAGACACGTGTGAGCGAAGTATAATTGGCATTGATTTTCTGGTTAGAAATTAGTAGGAATATGTGTATAATAATATGGAATAGCTTGGTGAGGTAATCAATATTAAGGTGAATTTTGTCGTGAAAATAAACCTTATGATTACGGGGCGTTCTGTAAAGCTTATTTTGAGGATCAACTGTAGTGAACTACATACTGCAATACTTATATACTTCTTTATCTTGCATCATGCTCATTCATCTGGTTATACTAATTCGCTGATTAAGAGAAATCTGCACCTAGTTCCCACTTACGTCCTAAGGCGGCTCCTATTACTAGGCTCTCTATTATTATCAGCACCTTTCCTAATCTGTCATCCATTTTCATAACATGATTTGATCATGAAGTCTCGTGTAAATCCCATTACAGCTCTAAATAGATAAGCCTTTATTAACTACTGCCTATCAGCCAACTTGATCATGGCAAATCTATTTCCTCCACACAATGATAAGCAACTGATAAAAAGTATGCTTCACTTTTATTAACTCTAACGAATATTCTGATATTATTCGGTACAACGAGTATTTTCGTCATATCGGATGGTTTTAATAAAAACAATTCGAAATAACGGTCAATAAAAATAAAAGTTCATAACCATGTTGCTCCTACTGAATTTTTATGTTAGGCCCTGTAATTAAATTTTTGAAACGTTGCAAAAAACATGGCTGCTGCTATTTTGGGAGTTCTAATGGGGGATTCGGATGACTAAATTGAATGTTCGTTATTGATAAAGCGAGATAGTGTTAATGCATTGGATTTACCCTGAACCAAAACATGTAGTTCATACAGGAATTTATACACGAAGAAAACTTATTAATGAGACACAACATTCTAAAGATAGAGAAGAATTTGTAATTAGTAATTAAACATAACAGAAACATTAGGTCTCCTTACAGATTTTATTCACATTAGAAAAGCCATTGCATAAGTACATCCTACTATGAAAACAGAAGCATACAAAAACAAAAATAGTGCTCCCAAAAAAACATGTTTACGCAACCATTTTAGGCCAAACACATTGGTTGGGTTGGAAAGAAATAACATGGCGAACGAAGCTGGAGTTTGTTTACACGTTGCACTCGTAATCATTTCGGTTAATGAGAACGGTGCATTAGTTAAAATAATAAACTTTTACATAGAAAAGGATACAATACAAGATATGAAATGTAAAAGGTGATTCCGATTTATGGAATTAATTCTTCTGGTGTTGAATTACTTTTGGGGAACTTTACAGGAAATACCAATTAGATCTTTTATAGGTTTTTGAAGTTATGAATTTCGGAAAAGTAAACCTTTTATAATTTTTAAAAGTGTCTGTTTGTGATCTAAAAATTAAGTCTTACTTTCAATTTTATTGTCAGTTAATTTCATCATTTCCCTATTCAGGTCTACAAGAAAGTGATTATCTAATATCTAACCGGTATAGCAAGTTAACATTAAACTCAGATTCTGGTTAAACATGATAACAAATCGTTAAAGGTTGAAAATGACATTGATGAATAGAATGAGTCGGAAAAACCGGTACGTTTGCAAAACGAAAGTAAAATGTAAAAATAGTTTTGTCAAGCAAATTGTATTGAATTCACCACTATGGCTTACGGTAGATCTTGATAATAGCGAAAAACCTTTCAATAATTTTCCAAAATTGTCTACTAGTGGTATGTTTTCAGTGTTCTGGTAACTATCTATGTATCTTATCGACATAAACTTTAGCAAATAGTAACGTTAGCGTTGTTTTTCATTTCTCTTTATCTGAAGCCTTAGTTCTAATTCTTACACTAACTAATATATCTACGCCACTTTTCTCCTACAGTTTTCAAGTAAAATCTAAACTCCTTACTCTCGTCTCAGCATTTTGCAATTCTAAGACCCCTCATACTTCAAGCAAATGTAGCAACGCACCTTTCTTATATCCCTTCGTGTACTTAAAGTACCTTTAGTAGTTGTTACAAAATATAATCGTAACAACTTACCACGTGCGTTGCGAGTACGGCTACAACATTAACATTACTCAGCCGATCTGACGCAATCGTAAACGTGGTAGAAAATGAGGTTCATTTTATATTAGGTGAATGGGATTTTTTGTTGCTTATCTTTTGATGCCCCTTTTTCTGAAAGATGTGTGTTTAAATTAATACTATTATGAAATAGTTATGATTTTGATATTTCTCTTTGTGTTTCTTGACTTCTTTTCCCGAATGTAACTTGGTATCGACTGGATTTTGGTGCCTTTAGTCGATAGTCGCGTTTGTTATTATAAAAGCGATGTGTTTAAATCTGCTGATTGTCTGATTTTACTATCTTTATTTTGTTCTTAACATTAACTGTTTAAGTCGTCGTTATCCTAGTTACTTACAGTGGTATAGTTAATATTACTTCTGTTGTTGATTGGACTGTATTTTATTTTACACTTCCAGTATTAATTATTACTTGCTTTACTGGTTCTATATATTGTCATTGACTGATTAAGATTAGCTTTTCAAATTTCGTTTTTCCTTTATCCACAGATATTACTAAACTTGTATAGTTTTGAAAATGCTCCGTCTTCCTTTGCTTATTTAAAATCTAGTTTCTGATTCAAAAATATTTCAGTTCTGGTATCTACTAGTTTTTCCACAATATTTATATTTGTGTTGCAATGAATTCGTGTACGAAGCGTTCGACTAAAATATCCAAACAGATTGAGAAAACATAAACATCACTTCTTTTTAACGAGAAACCCACGTTAAAATATTCCTAACCGTCTAGAATTCCATATAGTCTAACCTAATCTTACTTCAAGACTCAACAACTGCTAGGGCTTGTCCATCAACAAAGGTGCGTCATGAACTTTCACTACCTCTCTCATATCGACTGGTGTTTAACTTATAATGACTCATAGTTGGTTAAGAGTCTTAACATTAATGGTTTACCTTCTACCTACTATAAACACGGAACCGGCTTCTAGCTAATTATATTCAATAGGTCAATTTTATGTTGTTATTTATATACGGTTTTATGAGTAAAATTTGTTGTTTTATAGTGTTAGGAATGTTTGTATGCGATGATGTATTCAGTTTAATTCGTTATGGAAACTTTTTAAGATATGCCTAATTAATAGCTAAGTTTTGTCAACACGATTCCTCTCGATTATCGTATTCACATTTTACGATCTCAGAGCGTTTCTTATTGTACTTCGTTTTGTCTTTTTCTACTTGATGTGTTGGTACTTAGATATCTTGTTCAAAACTAAAATTTACAATTTCCAATTTATCGAAATTATCTGTACCAATGTCTGAATCTTTCCGTGCAGTCAGTCTACCATAACCACGCTTTAGTATCAAGACCTTTACAATAACATTCGTATTGAGTTCACTAATATCAATTCAATACTAAGGTCGCTCAAATTACTCAATACTTTTAACTATTGAATTTTATTTCACAAGAAATCGACTGAGATCAGATTCAGGGCTAGACTTTTTAATATCCACGTCTTAAAGATTGTGAAATACTGTCTTAACTATCGTATTGTTTCCATTCCAAGAATGGCCTTTTTTCGTTGTTGAGTTTAGGATTTTTTATTTCAAAATGATTTGATCTTGTGTTTTGATTATTATTTTTTCGAATATAAAAGAAGTTTTTGGCTTATTTATAGATGTTTTGTTCAGTATTACTATAGACCTTATTAACACGTGAGGTCCTAGCCCAAGAAGTCTTACATGACGAAAATAATATACCTAAGATTTAAAGAATAACCAATAACGCCACCGTCAAACGAACACCCAGTTAATTAACTACTCAAAACACTAACTACAAAGTAATTGTAAATAGCTTTGCAGTTAAGAAATACATTAAACCAGTGTCTTATCTCACAAAGGAAATTCCATAGCTTAACTAACTATAACGAGGTATTCGTTTAGCCGGCAAAAGGACAGGCAAAGGGACCCCAATACCTTCGCCTGTCCTACAACCAATTATGTTGTTTAAAATTTATAAATTGCCCCTTAGCAAAATGTTTGTGATGTTCCGGAATCCTCTTTGAATTACTTATTATACTCCGTTTGCTATTTTAGCGGTAAAGCTCCAAAATGTCTTAGATTTTACTACCGGAGTTTTGGAAATCAAAATTCTGTTAAATAATTTTACGTTTCAATTTGAATTTGTACATTTTTTATACTTAGACCATAAATTCTTTGTTTGTTCACCGTAATATAAATCCTATTCTAAAATGGTTGAATTTTAAAAAATAACTGTCATGGATGCCAGTTAGAGACGATCGTTCCATTTTCAAACAAAAGCCAATGTCAATTCTGCCCACGTCACCGTTTCCGGTCTCGTATACGTGTTGCAGATATCCCCCGTGCAAGTTGTGGGGGAATGAGCGAAACTGTGAATTCGATAAAACTAGCAAACGACCGATGCAGTTTTACAAGTTTGTTGGCCTAAATATTTAAGAGGATTAAACTGCAACTTTGAATGTTACCCGCTCTGTTTTGTAATAACAGTGTTATCTACTTTTATTTAGCTAGTTATGTGCCCTAAAAAAGAAATTGCATAAATGCTCCAAGCATTTTCCAGTCAAAGGAGGCTGTTCAACTTTGTTTGGCAAACACTCTTGAATAATTCTGATTTATGCTCCGCAACACAATAACACCTCGCGCACAAGAGGGCGATGTAGTCCGTTGTATTTCGTCAACCACGCACATTATCCAATTCACGTTACATTATCCACCAATTACACCAATTGCTGCTGACTTCATCGAAACATTGACCTTTTCGCGGATTATATGGACCTCGACGAGCTGAACGCATCATTCGTTATCACTATCATACGGCAGTACCGCGCGCCCCGTGCGTGTTCAGTTGGACGGCGACTCGCGCGCGGTTAAGACGTATCTGCGTCGTACCGCCTAATTAATAAATTGACTCAATCCTCCGCCACGCGAAAATTCTTCACAACCGGTCCGACCTGTTAAAGTTATTTTCCTTCGATCACGTGCGACATTCTTAACGAATACTCTTTCAAATGTAAGCAACGAACTGTGCGAAGCAACCAATTCTGTGTAAAGTGCGTGTTATACGATGCTTTGTCGGAAAGCGTAAACGAGTATAGTACAAAAGGATTGCAGTGTTATAGGATAAGTTGAAAAACATGGTTGTGTAAGTGGAAGTGCCAGGGGGAGCCGCCGGGAACGGTAGTGTCGGAATGTACGAGGTGTCGTGCGTCGCCGGCAACAAAGTAGACGCTGCGTACGCAGTCAAGAGCCTTTCGAACGTGATACCACCAGGCATGGGGCACACGGTGTCCGTGCAGCGCCACCATGCGCACTCCCAGTCTTACAAACACAAGCAGGAGCTACCACCTCCTGTCAGCAAGCCAGATGCTTTGAAGTCCCATGTCATGAGACTCCTGAAGAGATCCAAAAGCCACACGCCAGCTACCAGGGCTGCAGAAAACCAAAGCGATCCACGAAACTTCGATCGCCGAACGGTTTTCGCGAGGCCTGTGGTTGATGAGCAGCGTCGCAGGAGGAATTCAGCAGAGAGGCGGCGCAGTGGTGACAAGAGAGTGATGGTGACCATAGTGGACGGTCTCCCGGTTGTCGTAACCGGACAGAACCAAGTACCACAACCGCCTCAGCATCCACCGCCAGTGACTCCGCACCATCGGCATACACACAAGGTGAGTAAATACTGATAATCGTGTGCACATCGATGCAGTTTATTTCTTCAAGTTCATTCGATTGAACAAATAACTATGCCGTGATGTACGCAAAACACAGGAAATTGTGACATATTTAGACCGTTCGTATAAAACGCACGCGTTTTTAACAGTTTATCTTTGATTTTATAACTGAATACTCGCCTAAATATGCGTTAACTGCGAAGATAATGAAACAATTGAACTGGAAGACATTTGCATATTTGTTCAACGTGTGTCTTACGTCATGCGTGCGTTATCTTAATTAACTTTACGCTTAGAGTACAGAACAGAGAACAGATCTCTGGTTACAGAAAAACAAGACATGTATTGCAACTCAACATATTTTAGTTCTGGGAACAACGGTGGATTATATATACATTATTATTATGTACTATAGTTCATTTTGTGGTTTGTTCATGAACCTACATAAAGATGAATATAGGGAAAATGGAAAATATTACTTTATACGCTATTACGCATTGTGCATTATCCATGAACTTGTCAATAGTTATTATTATTATATGGATTATAACCTAAGCACGTGTGGCATAATTCAAATAGGTACGTTGTGGTACGTTTTTTATTCGAGTCTAGAATATTAAAAACAATACCGGTAGTATAAAATATGTGCGCGGCCTAATTGTAAGACTAGTAGTACACTATCGTATAGTCGTTTAGACACGCATCGTTTGGCTATAACAAAAAATAGACTTTATTTTTAGTGTTATACGTTTTCCTGTTCAGTTCGATACAGATGTTTTATATTATCAATTAGTTTTGATATGTTTAATATTGAATATATTTTATAAATAATTTGATGTAACACGAAATAGAACAACGTAATGAAAGCATATCCCAATAATATATCCGCAAATCGTAAGTAATATAACTTTCGCGTGCCTGAATTACGTATGAATTACACCTACATTTGATTAAGCTTTAAATTCAAAATATTTCCCGACCGTTCAGTGTACAGTCGTGTGCGTCGATCGTTAGCACACTTCTAAAATGGCCACCGGGAGTTTTTACATCGACATACATACCTACATTCAGCCAGCATGCTAGATGCATTACGAAATGTAACTAACGCGTTTAAAAGTGATAGTCTATGACTAATCAGTTCGATATCGGAATGGATTTTAATACAATTGCCCCACTATCATAATCTAGCAAGAACGTGTGAAAGAAAAAGTGAGTAATTCATTAATTTACTCATTTACATTTCTGATTCGCGTATGCAAATGTTGGTGTTTAATATGCGGTTATTAATGATCTTCGTTTCGTGCGGCTTATAACGGATGAGCGAAAGTAATTAAGTTCTGATGCGAACTGCTCGATTTCCGATATACTTTAATTTTATAGGTATGCTAATTATAAAATGAGATTCAGTTTCGTTTGTTTTGGTAATTTCGGGACAAAGGCGTGCACAAACTTTCTTTAATAGATTTTCAGCTTTATAATTTTACAATAAAGTAGGGATTTCAGGTAGCTTTACACACTGATGTCCTATAGAAATTCAATGTTATGCATTATGGAACTTCGGGAAGTCTTATAAATATTTCTATGAACGTATCCGGTACGGTATACCTTATGTCAACTTGAAGTTCCTCGATCGAATCAGCCATTATGATTCAGTTACACAATCAGCCGGTTAGTAAACAAATATTGCGGGTTCCTTGAACGCGACCGAACGGCTATCGGCTATATTTACCCGCACGTGTGTTCCGCCCATTATTTTTAGCCGCGTGGACGAATCTCAGATTTATAACGAACGAGTCGAGTTATTTGATTCTAGAAAAGGACGTGACAGTTGCATAGTGTGTGCTCTATTTATTTATTTTAATTTAATATTTAGTTTATGGCATTGTAACTTCCGCATATACGTTTTGTTTGCGATACACGGTTTTTAGGCTACTTTGAGTTTAACGAAATTAGTTGATACTATTTCTACGCTTCTAGCCACGATGTTTTTATGATGTTTTCAGAGTGTAGGTTTAATAAATCAAATTCTGAATTGACTTAAACAGAATTTCTTATATCAACATTAAGTTAATGTAAATGGGTTCAGGATATGTGGACTTTTGAGTGCCTACTGATTTAAAATGCGAGCGTTTTAGGGTCAAACCACAGCATAGGAAATAACCTTTCAAGGGGTAAAAAGGGGATCTAAATTGGGTAAATTTGAGGTTAGGGTGGCGGTCAGATAATGGAATTGACTTGTACGATTTTGTTTTATATTTTTTGAAAAGTGCTTTTTAGGGGTGAATAGAAAATAAGCGAATAGAAAGATTTAACTGGTTCTGCGTCTTTTTGAACAGATTTATTTAGCTTACCCCGTTTTTTATTCTTTATTCTTTCTTTCTTGGGTCAAATTTAGTTTTTTTTAGGATTGGTATTCTCATATTTGTTACTAATTTTAAACAAGGCTATTGTATTCACCCCAAACAGTTATAACTAAGACTCGTATTAGACATAACCAACCAAGTTTTGAGTGTTTTCAAAAGCAACAAACACGTTGTTACTGACAATTTGAAATCGAAATACACAATAATACCAAAGTTTGGTATTATTGGATACCTACTTATACAAAGTCGACACAGTAACTCCTCATCTTGTGTAACTACTTGAATAATTGTGGGAAGTCGTTGATTATGTCTCTGTATTCATAAAGGCAGCTTGACAGAGGATATCTTTTGACATAATGGTACCAAGTAATTACGAGTTGGTACTTGGTTGCTAAGTTGACGCTAGAATTATTGCGGAATAGACCTGCTTAGGTCGAACTTAGTGCTTTCGTGACCTTTGAACATTAGTTTTGTGTGGGAATTTTAAACAAAAATTGTGAAACGAATTGGAGTTCGGTTGGTTAAGTTGGTTTATTTGCGTGAAGTTTTTATAATAATGATGTAGTTATATCATAATTCCGTATTCACATGATATCTTTATACATGGTGTAACAGACTACCACGGATGGGGCCCAACAGGGCTGAGGCCGATTCGGAGTCGCGGAGAACCTAACGGGTTACCGGGGCTCCGGCTCGACGTGTAGGAGAAGGAACGGAGTGGTTTTTAGTCAGAAAGAGTCTGACACTCCCTCCCGCCTCACCCAGGCGGGAGCAGTCATTCTATGATTTTCCCACCTTAAAAAAATACCTACAAGATACGGCATACGACTTTTTACGAAGTCAGTGTACTGTATCTACATACACTTTTTAACAACCCTTTAGAAAATGGCAATAGGTATGTTTTGACTTCTTTGTTATATTTTGTCGTGTTCGTTAAACAAGTTACTAACTGCTTATTTATCTTATAATGGTGTTTGCTTAAACAAAACATGCCTAATAATAACTGAAAATGTCTGGTTCCCACGACCAATGTTAAAATTATACGGTAAAACTTTAATTCTTGAATTGTACGTCGAAATATTAATTAAATGGCGGAAAACGATGATGTCACTTATGTTTATAAGTCGTTTTTATAAAGGTCGTAAGAAAATTCATAGTAAATTGGCTGATTTCTTGGATTTTTGACACTGATGAACATTTTATGTGTGCTGTCTATCCCTTCTTGGAAAAATATGACGTTATATAGTTATTATTTATGTCATCAGAACTTCTTAGTCTTTGATAACATTTAACTTACATTTATTGCCAATAAATTAGCGTGAATATTGTTGAATTATAATGAAATTGATACCGGCTTCGACCATTCATGTCGGGAGCCGTTCTACTCCTTTTAAAATACCATGAACGTATTTTTAACTTCTTTAGAAGTTGCGTTGCAATGCAATCGTTTACCATCAGGTGATCCGTCTGCTCGTTTGCCCCCTCCCCCACCCAATCTTAAAATAAAAACCGAACAATACCAGTAACTGTACAAGAATCTTGTTTCCATACAGAACTAAAGCAAACACCGCAGGCGTCTAAAACTAAATAATTAAACACTTATTTGTTATACAAAAATAGACACAATCCGTATACATATACGTACGATTTTACTTATCAAATGCTCTGATAACGCTATCTCTGACGGGAGCAAAATCGGCGTTTTTTGTCTACGCCCGATGATACACACACAAATACATACAGATGATATTTATGACCCCTAAAACGTTTTATCTTTAATATTTGCGCTGTTTTTTTTCTATGTATTTGTATGATGACATTTTGTTTTGAGTTTTTTTTTTCTAATTGCCAATGATGTAAGGTTTATCAATTGTTTTCTAATTATTTTAGTGTTATGTAAAGTTTATTGCGTTTCATTAATTTATGTTCATTGTTATCACAATTTTTATGTGATTATTAGTGGATTCTGTGTTTATTTAAGCTATGTAACACAGTTACTTTTTAGTAGTCTTTATCCTATGCGACATGTTTTCATACATTCAGTTTTTCAAAGCAAGATTGATGTAGGTATGACATGTTGTAGCATAATATTAGGTAGGTTCTTATTCCCTAGAGATGTGCCGTATCAGGCGTTGCACCGTAGGGGCTTCGGAGCAGGTCTCTTTTAGAGGACCCGGACCCTTACAGGTGTTGAGGGTGGCCACCGGGGTGGTTTTAGTGTGATAAAAATCCCATACTCCCTAATCTTTGTCCCCAAAACCTAGGCACCTATTGAAGGTTACCCCCGTTTTCAAAATTAAAGGTACGTTCTTAGGTAATAGTCTCATGAACCATTCGACTTGAAAACAATTGTGATTGTGACCACTTCAATAACAATGTGACCACATCTCAATTTCAGTAAATATCTTATACTTACATTTAATCATCTATCAATATTTCGTCTCGTCTTGTACCAGATCAAACACTTGAATAAGTATCTCGATTCTCGACACCTTCGCTGCAGGGAACAAAAGGAGTTGGGTTTCAAAGAATAGAGAGAGTTCTATAACGACAGTCTTTGTCTTTGGGCTCCCTGTTCTTATTAACACTAGTCGCGTATTTACAATATCGTCTATTGTTTGTGTTTTTTTTTCTATTTTTAAATTGTTTTTTAAATTATCCTAGCAGTGGTAAAATCAAAAGGGTTATATAACGTGGCGTCCACACTGTTTGCCACTGTTATCAGTTCCGTGTTAGTAATAATATATTAATGATAATTCATTTATTGTTCGACATAGTCCTTATATACAGAAATAGAATTGTAGTACCTAATATTATCATCATAGTAAAAATACTCTAAAAATAAGTAGGTACATAAGTTTATTTTGTTAACTTTGAAAACTTCCGTATTTATGTAATTGAAATCAATTTTATTCTGTTTAGTATGCTTTTAGACAGAGTATTGTACAGGTTAAGATAATATCGAAAACACTAATAGACCGATTATTTCAACGTCTGTTAAGTTTTATGATAGGATTAAGTTTGAATATTTGACAATTCTTCCATACTAAAAACTATCAACTGTTAATTCTATTCTACTAAATTGGGTTCCTACTTTTTCCTGGTAAATCTTCCACGCAGATATTGTCAAATTATAATTCTAAGGTCACAGGTACGTTTCTCGAGACTTACTAAGGATAATGAAGATGAATGTGTAAAGTTTTCGCCTTGGTTAGTCTTGGGCTGTGTCACTGTGTAATTGGTGAACAGAGACCAACATACTTTTAAACCTTATAATTTTTCATTGGCTGGCTGAGTCTCGTTCAGTTGAAATTTTTGAGTTTTAACTGACGAATGTGTTCTGTAAACTTATTTGAGTTTGTATTCTTATGTTGTCTAAACGACATTGAAAGTTAAGCAATATTACAGTGCTGAAGATTAGGAGTTCATGTCTAACTCACGGTTATTATTAATTAAAATAAATTATTTTACATTGTTCATGCATTTCATTTGATTTACTACATAATATGTGTCCAATTTTCTGAGTTATTTTCTCTTTACGGGGGATTTTCAAAGAAGTCCAACGCAAAACTATATCTCAATGTTTGCAACATCTAAATCCCAACTTTCCAATACAATTTACCTTCATTAGTAAAACTCAGTAACATCGTAATCTTCCAATCTTAATCTAACTTCGATTCCGAAGTTGGCGAAAGTTTGGAAAGGTCAGAGCAATAAATTATCTAAATTCATATGTTAGTGTGTTCGTTTTACCTAATCGGCGTACATACACATACATAAACTTTGTCCCACAGGAATAGGTACCTACTACACCACCTGCTATGATCCGAACATACTTCTTCTTTACATGCTTTAGCTCTAATATCTTCTGATTAATTTCATTGCAGGATCCAAGACGGTTATTCATGTCCCTGCGACTGGGACGCGCTGGACTTCAGTTTCGGTGTTTTTATATTTATTTGTATCTACTTTTATATAAATCCTGGTGCACAGGAGTTATAGCGGAGTTTGTTCCAATACCTAATAAAACTTCTTTAGCTTGCATCGCGTTCATGTCAGTCATACAAGTATGCCGGTTAAGAGGATTCCGATCCCAAGTTTTTTTCCGAAACTTAATTCGTTAAGGTCCTCATACATCGTTCGAGGTCCGTATCCTAATCGTGGTGTTCTCAATTTTTATCTAACTTGTGTTGAACTTAACGTGTTTACGTTTGGCCTATGTAGGATTTTAGGGTAATGCCCATACAGAATTAACCACTTATTTTGATTAGTTACGGTCTTAAAATTTCATTGCGTTTTGTATTTTTATGGTGTGTTGTTTTCGTTTCTACCAATGGTCGTTCTTTAACACATCAAACGCCATGGGGGTCACCAGTGACCGACGTTAGCGGAGGATTTGCCTTCAACAGTTTTATATAGGTTTATATTTTATATTAATGTGTACTTTCTTTTGCTGTTCGTGTAGAACTAAGTATTTTCTAACGTCCCACCCTATGAAAGTGGTTTTATACATTTTGCATACAACAACATCGTAAAACATGATATCAAAACGTCGTCAGGATAAATCGTTAGTTTATGATCTAAACTCGAAACATCGCTTGACAGTTTTGCATAAGCATGTTGCATGCACAGACATCGTTTACTTATCTTTACCAAAGCCACAGATTACCATAAACCGAATTTCTTTTTTAAGTATTTTTAAGTCAAAGGCATTTCAACGATTTATTGAATAGGGACGTGCAATTGTTTCCTTAAATCGTGATCGTTTTGAAAGCATTACTTCTAAGGGATTACTTGTATTCTTGTATTCGGTTTTCGGACGATACAAAGATCTGGTCGTGTAATATTGTGCCGGCTGTAATAAGCTGGTGTTTCTTTATTTCAATTTTTTTCTTAGTGAATCGTTGCCCAACACTAGGATTTTCTCCTGTCATGGGTGCGTTTACAAACATGACACCCAGACCCGTAACAACAATCTATGAATTACACAAATAGTTGTTCCTTACGGGAATCGAAACCGCGACACGATGCGCTGACCGCCATACTATGCCCTGCCACCGCGCCAACCGTGGAGTCGTACAGTGTTAAATCTAATATGTGCAGTCTGCACTTCTGCCTATCCCTTCAAGAAATAAAAGACCCATCTATAACGAATTATAAACTACAATGTAATGTTCTACTTCATAATCTACTATGTAACAAACATCCTAATTGCTAACCTAGATAATTGCGAGCAGTGATAGTTTCATGCGACCTGTTCACTTATGGATGTATTGCACGCGATGCCACGATGCCACCCACCTGTGTTTAGAATTAGCGCGATGTGAACTGGATTAGTAGTGTCGGTGTGGGTAGTGTCTTATAATTATAATACATTTTTGGGCTTCTATCTGACTAATTTGATAGGTAAGGATGCTGCTAGCTAAGTAAGTAGTTTATGCGTCCGGCTCAAAGTGCAGGAGTAGGAACGGGGTGGTTTTTAGTCAGTAACAGTCTGACACTCCCTCTCGCTTTGACCAAGGCGAGAGAAGTGGTTGAATGATTTTCCGCACTCAAAAAAAAAGTTGTGTAATCGTCAGTAATAAATAAGCCAATTATTTCTATCATATTTTTGTCTGTACAAAGCTTGCCCTGTTATTATAATCTCTAAACATACCTTATTTAATTAATAAACTAACAACTTATCTATTAATACCCATTTATCCAATCAATAAAACCTGACTTATGGTGAGTACAGGCGCTCTTTACTCTCGCACACAAGCTCATCCCACGCCAGACAGTTTTATCAACAATGCTGACACACGACAGACTGACAGTCAGTCATAGCTTCAAACCACTTAGTAACTCGTACGTTGCACGCAAACCAGACTCCTAGCGAATATGGACAAATACACGTCATACGAAAATAGTCCTTAATTATTTCGGTGTAAAGATTGTTTAGGGTTATCTTGCAGTTCACTTAAGCTACAATATTTATTGGAGTTGCTAATATAGAACTTATTGGGTTTTATATAAGGATGTTTATAGGATTTTGTAGTGGATTTAAAAGTAATGAAGTTTAATTTGTTGGTTTTATTAATTAAATTTAATACATATCCAAAATCTATAAATACACAAATGAATCCCTTTTTCTCTTGGTCACGGCATCACGCGTGAATGGCTGAACCGAATTCTCTAATTCTTTTTTTTCTTGTATTTGTTGTTATTCGGAGAAGGTTCTTAAGCCAGAAAATCCTACGGGAACGGGAGAAAACGGGATTGCGCGTACGAAGTCGAGGTTTTTTCAAGCTTCCTTGTGCGTACTACTAAAGAGTGGAATTCTTTGCCAGAGTCTGTATTTCCTGAAGGGTATGACCTGGGAGTCTTCAAGGCCCGAGTGAATAGGTTGCTGGGATTTCTGGGACTGGGACGACGTGCTCCGTCGTAGACCGCATCATCGCTTACCATCAGGTGAGATAGTGGTCAAACGTCGCCCCATCAAATATAAAAAAAAAGAGGGCAGAAGCTAGTGTTTTACTAAATCCGGATTTATGACATCTGTTAGCTTCAATTTACTTAGTTAATGACTTCATACGCATACGGTAAACGTATCAGATGTTTATTGTCACTAAATAAATGATGACATGACATAGTATGCGAAAGGGCTTACAGTAGAATAACGTGTATTGTTTAAACTAAATTTATGACCACGGTATACGTTTCCATGGTTCACACTCCGGCTACCTTCAGTGTAACCACAACGTGATATCCTGCATTTGTGGTTCAGTCTCTCCTGAGTTAATGCCTGTGAGCTTTGGCCTCAGCCATAGTGGTTGGTTTGGATTGCCGGACACAATAATTGATTGTGTGATATCCAAATTGATGTCATGTGTACCTACTTGTGTGAAAAAAAAACATAATTAATGAAATTAAATTGTGACCGTCTCAGCAGATTCTAATTGATAGGTTACTGAGACTGGCCGTTGTTTCTGATCATGAATTCAAGATAAGATTTTGTATCATACGTCAGCTTTGTTTCTCTTTATTTAACAGTGTAAGTAATGGCGTTTCGTCAAACTGCACGAAAATTACACAAAACGCTTGACTGATCATATTTTCACCTAGTTCGCAATAGCTAGATAATTTTTGTTCTTGTTGCACACGGATCACAATTGATTAGAAAGTGATGGATGACGAAAAAACATTCGGTGAACGTTTTGTGGTTCAAGAGACGCGACGGACCGGCTAACGATCTGAGTCTTTGACGCTGAAAAAAAATAGCGCGTCCGATTTTTGTAGGTCTCTGTTAATGCTTATTCTTGAATACCTACTATTTTTTATTTATTTTTTGTTTACCTACCATGTAGAAAATATCTAAAAATTTACTTGCAATTTACTTACAATATGTGAAACATAAACAAAGTTTTTCGACGAACACGTAACGTCACCTAGCGGCGAGTAGTGGTACTAAACATTCTCTGGTTCAAGGAAAATAAACGATTGTACTGCATTATAAAATACGTCGTTCATTTCAAAAATAATACATTTTATTGATATATTTCATACATGCATGATTATGTGCGAGATATTTTTATATTAACTTCAACAACGCACTCAGTTGTAGTGGCGCTCTTCGTTGTTGCTATTGCACGCTAGATGGCGCTGGGAGTATCTAACTCGTTTTAACTCTGCCGGCGTTTCTAGCGCCTGCTCTCAGCGTTTATTGATTTATAATGCCATGGTGGTTTGTATTGTTGAAGCCAAATACTTATCGTTCGTTCACTGCAGCTTTTATTAACCTAATAAATAAAGATTCAAGTTAGTCAATGATAGTTCACACACCTTTTGGAATTGATTTCGTTTTGCGAATGTGAAATGGTTAACCATCTAGTTTGCTCCAGAAAGTTATTACGTTGACCTAATTTAACGTTAATTTCAGCACGCGACTGTTTTTATTGAGACCATAAATTTTCTAAGAAAGAAGTTTTCTTGAAGGCTTCTTTAAAGAATATCTGTTGGAAGGTATGTTCATTAATATAATTATGTATTCTTCAAGTTTATACAACATACGATATTATAGTAGTAATAATGTCTAGAAAACGTCCAAATTTATCAAAAATCCACTTAAAACTATTTGATCCTACTTTGTTTTATTTTAAAACTAGCTTCTGCCCGCGACTTCGTACGCGTAATCCCATTTTTTCCCGTCCCCGTTCGTGATTTTCGGTAAAAAGTAAAAAAAAAAGTATTGGTTTAAAAGTATCCTATGTCGGTCTCCTGACTCTAAGCTACCTCCCTACTAATTTTCAGCCAAATCTATTCTGCCGTTCTTGAGTTATAAGTGGTGTAACTAACACGACTTTCTTTTATATATATAGATAAACTCCTTTAATAAATATACAAGCTTAATCCCCGTAGTTCACATAATATCCCTTCCGAAACCTATAATTACACATACCATTATTACAGTATGACGTAATACCGAGCAATACCAATTTGTATGGCCATCGGCCTCGGTACACTCACCATACGCATTCAGCCAACGCCGGGTTAATTAAAAAAAAAACTTGTTCTTATCAATAAGTACAAGTTCAGGAGCTAAATATGTCAATGTCACTTTTTTTGACATCTGGTAACATTGACGACAATGTAAAAATATCTGCACTGGCAATATGTTTCAAGTGTAACCTTTTAGGCTTTAGTTCCGTATGTTATTATGTTAAGGTAGTTTTTTTATGAGATAAGACGGTAAAGGAGCAGACGGATCACCTGATGGTAAGCAATCGGCGTCGCCCATGGACACCTGGAACACCAGAGGTGTTACAAGTACATTTTAGGGATTAGGAATTTGAGGATTGTTAGGTGTTGGGGAGGGGAAGGGTAATAGAGCCTCCGATAACCTCACTCACACGACGTGAAACAATGCAAGCGTTGTTTCACGTCGGTTTTCGGTGAAGCTGTGGTATCACTCCAGTCGAGCCGTCCCATTCGTGCCGATGCATGGCTCTTCCACTCTTGTTTTTTAGTAATTTTGTAAGGAAAGTTAAAGGAAATATTTTAACGTACAATAAAGTTTTGATGGTACAAAGGAATTAAAAAAAAAGTAAATGGATAGTCCGAAGAAATCGCCATCTTATTTTTTTACGATTGCATTTTTTTTTCTTATTTTTGGAGTCATTAATTTACAAAATTGTCTTTTCTATTTTTCCTGTGCGACATAGCGGAAGTAATTTCAAATTGGGTCAAGCTGGATTTGGTCTTTTATGGATGTTCAATTGTCCATGATGATGCGATGGACAATTTTCTGCCTGCCTGTAATTTTTGTAAGGACCTTAATATAGCCTTCTTAGCGTGAGATTATGGCATACCTCTTTTATATGAAACAGACTTGGAATCCAGGAGTGGACTGATCACGAACTGTTGATAATATAATGGTCCCTTAAATTCAGATGGTGATTGTTAAATTGTAGTTTTAATAATAGTATATAATTAATCGTGTTCTGAATTATATTTGAATATGATTCCTATGGTAATTGCAACTAGTATCCTAAATTACTGGTCTAGACAAATATGGATAATAAGTACGTTTGTAGGCGAGCCGGTATATCTAGTTTTTGTACTGGTCCTATTTGTACAGCCCACGTACTTTGAAGGTTATTGAACTTTATTATTGTAGAGATTAAATTCTGAATTATTGCTATCCTATTATTATGTTGATAGAGTTGATTTTTGTGTGGTAAATATTTTAAGAAGTATCGGCATATTGATGAGCTAGATTCTAGAGCTAGAAATTAATTTTAATTGATATAGCTGAATGTTCCAGGTTAGTCTCTTAACCTAGTTCTAGTTAGATAAGAAAAAACTAGGAGCATTAGTAGAATTTCATCATTTTAAACCTTTATAGTGTTTCCATTATTATTGTTATTGAATCAGAATTAAATACAAGTCCAACGGAATGCGACCTTTAAGGTTTTACTTTATGTTCGGCTCGAGGTATTTGTAACCTTTCGCTGTTGTCCCATTTAAATACAGTGGCTTAACTGTAGCTGGCTCGATTTGGTCACTAGAAGGCAATGCCAAAATTAAAATTATAAAGTTTGATATTATAGTACCCTATCTTAGTTAAAAATTATTATCTTATTAAAAACCTAATTAGTCCGTCAGTTAAATAATGAAATATTAGACACGTATTCTTTTCTATTTTCTCCTAAAAAGTTACAGTACTTAGATAAAATGAAGTTAAGTTTAGGAGTCGTATATTTCAAATTAATATAATCGTCGAAAGTATTTCATTTTGTGAGAAAAAAAAATATGTGTCTAATGTTTTAAATCAATCTACCAGACGGACATTAAAAAAAAAAATTACGATACTGGTAGCTTGTTTCCATTGGATTGAACTATAAACTTGATTGATTCGTAATAATTTCAGATTAGGCAGGTGTCTTCTTATTGTTAGGTTAAAATTTGAATTTCATACCACGACTGAACAACATGAGGTTTTTAAGACGTGCAAAAATGGGTATCAGTTTAGGTTCTCTACTAGTTGAGAGATGTCGTGGTCGTCAATCAGGAATAGTTTGCGTGACACGTCCCTATGTTTTAGGTTCAAATAATAGATATTAAACGTAATCGCTGAAACAACTAACTATCTACAAATCAATTATTACCCTAATGAAAGCCTCAAAGCTTTAGATGTCAAAGTTAGATAAATATAGTAATTACTGTACAGCTAATGAATATTGTCTACGCCACAGTTTATATGACATCAGCTGCTCTATATAGCGACACCAATTAATTAGGATACCATGTTTGATAACTTGAATAACTTTAGGCCTTATTTTTTATGATTGACGGACGTACGTTTTTGTAGAATTTATTTGGTTGCTTTTGAATTAATTAAAGTTAGTGATTGATTATGATATGCATACCTCTTTCTCACGATGCTTTCTGCCTCGCACAGCAAAATTGTGTAATGATCTGACGTCGGCGGTAATTCAGAACCGATACGACCTTCATACCTTCAAGAAAAGAACTTATCCTCCTTTTTAAAAGGCCGGTAACGCACCTGTATCTCCTCTGGTGTTGCGATTGTTAATGGGCGACGCTGATTGGTTACCATCAGGTGATCCTTCTGCTTGTTTGCCTCCTATTCTATAAAAAGAGTTTAGTCTCTATGGATTTGGTATTTTTTTATTGGAAATTGATTTGTTTACTTCAGCTGTTGAATATGTTGCTATTATACGTAATATTATTGTTTGATGATAATTTACTTCAGTGTCTGTTCACACTGGATTTTTTATGATTACCTTTATTTAACTTTTTTCATCGGTTTTTTCATCATCGTCATCATCATATTAGCTATAAGACATCCACTGATCATACAGAATATAGGCTTTTCCAATGACTTCCTTTATTAGCTGGTCGGAAGCAACCAGTTTATCTTGTCAAAACTCATCTATCTAGCAAATCTTATGATTTCAAAGAGTTCAAATTACTATTTGGTTCTATCTTCTTTCAGAAAATCATCCATCTTTCTTTTACTAAAAAGTGAAACTAGTGTCGTGATACGATAGCTAATGATAACTGTAGCACTACATGCAATGCAACGACATGCGATTGTGTTGCGTTGCGGAAACGAGACGGTTTTCAATTACCAACAACTAACTGTTCTCTTTAACGTTCATCGTTCGATTGCGTGTGTCCTGTGCTTGTTGGTCTTAGCATAAAGATAGATATCATCTCAAACTCAAAATGACAGGCTTGTCATTTCATTTATCTATTTTTGTGTAGTGTAGATTGTAGGATACTATTGGGATGGAGGTTGTGGTATGTTCAAATTGTGTTACGTAATGTAATGTTGAATCTTTTATAACACCTGTCGATACGCGAATCTATAAATGTTAACATCAATAGATACATTAATAAAATCGAATGTGATGGTTAACAATGTTCATTTCTCAATTATCATAAAACTATACTCCGGCAAACATTTCTAAATAGCTATTAAATATAAATAGTGCACTGCTACATCCAATTTGTGTACAAAACCGAATCTTTTCTCGCAATACCGACAGAGTCCGAGGTTCCCCGAGCAGGCTAATGGCTGCACGCTCTAGTAGCTATGAGTCACTAGTACGAGTGACCGACCATACACTACCATACTTTATTGTTACCGTTTTGTTCAACAACTGTGTTTTCGGAAATGAGAGTTTGTACTGGGAGTCAATATTGATGTCAACAACAAACTCAAGAATTTATTTACTACAACAAAGAAAATGATGACTATAATATTGAGTGTAATATGTAGCTGTAAAGTAATAAATGGACAACAAGTTACAAGGTAATTCGACTTTACACCTTTATACATTTGCATTTACTCCCGTGTCGTGGATACGTTTACAAACAAATAATTTCACACACACATCACGCCTAGACCCGAAACAACAATTTGTGGATCGCACAAAGAGTTGCTTCGTGCAGGTATCGAAACCGCTACACGTTGTGCGGCAGCCGATTGCCCAGCCACCGCGGCAACCGTGCAGTCACTACCTCATTACGGACCTATAATAAAGACACAAAACTTTAAACCATTTATTATACAGACAATTTTGTACAATCTAAACAGATAACTTTGAAGTCACTTTGCTTAATGTCAACAGCTTGGCAATCATTCACCATTCCATACTTCCACAGCGGTCATGTCTAATCCAATGAGAAGTCTTGCCCAGTTACACCAGTAACTGATTTCTCCAACGCCACTAGAGCATACCATCAACAATTATACGCTCTAACGGAGGTGACTCACCACCTCGACAAATTGCTACCAACTAGATGGCTGCAAACTCGTTAACTTGTACCTTTGAAGTTATGTATATTATCAGCCAAGTAGTTCGTTTTATAAAGGAAGTTTTATTGGCTGATGTCCCTAGGAGAGTAGGAGATTCTAATAGGTAGTGAAATCTAATATAACACATTCGACACTTAATGCCACTGTACAATGTAACACTCACTTTTGAGCCTATTGTCATATACCAGGCACAATTTTTGACTCCGTACCCAAAACCCAGTAATATTTTGCCCGACACGGAAGTCGAACCCGATAGTCCTTGTCTGGCAGTCGCACTTGCGACTCGGCTCGTGGCTCGGCCAACGTGGTAGTCTGATATTAGTGAAATCTAATATAATGACAATAAAATTCCAATAATCTGTCTCAGCTTATAATTGTGTATGTTTGTTAAGTCACCCAAAACTACTGGACGTATTAATATATAATTGGCATACATAATGATCATGACTTACAATAAATACTGATTCTATTTATGACACTATTGAATTAATAAAATATAACACTGGCTGCTTTACAGTGTTTAGTTTTTGAATAGTTCTGCCAGGTGGCACTTTATGTTTTTTGTTTCGTTCTGTTGTTGTTCTTACCTTTCATAGAAGTATGTGCAAGTAAATAAAAGAAAATAATTATTTACAAGAATACAATCTTTTATTAGAATTCCTAGCCCCTAACTCAATAGGTTATGGGCCCAGCACGCTTCCACTGCGCCACTCTGCTTTTTTTTTTTTTTTTTTTTTTTTTTTTTTTTTTTTTTTTTTTTTTTCAAACTTTGTCCTCAACTGATCTGGTACATGAAAATGCTGTGAAGCGTGTCATAAGATACCTAATTAATACTAAAGATTTATGTATAAAGTATGGAGAGGGTGGTGATTTAGTTGGTTATTCAGATTCAGATTTTGCTAGTGATATTGATACTCGTAAGTCTACAACGGGTTATATTTTTATAATGAATGGTGGTCCAATTACCTGGTCCAGTCAAAAACAAAAGACCATTGCTCTCTCTACTACGGAAGCAGAGTTCGTTGCTGCCTGTGAAGCTGCCAAAGAGGTATTGTGGTTGCAACAACTTCTGGTAGATTTAGGTGAGGATTATAAATGTGTAACTTTACTAGTTGATAACCAAAGTGCAATCAAACTAATAAATAACCCGGTCTTTCATAAAAGAACTAAACATATTGATATTAAGTATCATTTTATAAGAGAGAAGGCTGAGTTGGGCTTGATTAAAATTAAGTATGTTCCTAGTAAAAGTCAGTTGGCAGATATTTTCACTAAGACTTTACCAACTCAGGTTTTTATTACTTTAAGAGATAATATTTTGTTTTGTATTGAATAGTTTCTTTTAAATATGTTTATTGTTTGAAGAGTGTTATATTTTAGTGGGAGTATTGAATTAATAAAATATAACACTGGCTGCTTTACAGTGTTTAGTTTTTGAATAGTTCTGCCAGGTGGCACTTTATGTTTTTTGTTTCGTTCTGTTGTTGTTCTTACCTTTCATAGAAGTATGTGCAAGTAAATAAAAGAAAATAATTATTTACAAGAATACAATCTTTTATTAGAATTCCTAGCCCCTAACTCAATAGACACCAATAAAAATCTATATTTATTATCGTATTACAAAATTAACAGCATCTACCTACTAATTAAGATTTTGTTTCTTATACCATCTCCTTAAAAGTCGTTCTATAGGCAATCAAAACGATTATGGCACTAAAACCATTTTAGTTAAACTTATAGGTATAGATGGCGCTTTATATGCAAATTGAACATGTGCCTGGCGCAACGGGTGAGTCATCGTTTGCACTCATGCCCAAACTAGTTTTGCGTAAAAGTAGGTACAAGTTTTCGACTTAATTTGTCTGATATAGATTTTAGTATTTAATGAAGTTAATTTTAGTTCTTCCAGTTTTGCCACAAGTACTTATATCTTCATCAATAATTATGTCTTAGAAGGCAGTAGACGATAGTTATTGAGATCATGATAATGAAGAATTAACTCTCGAAGAATCTAATTTCAAAGATAAAACAAATGGGAAAACATATTTTCCAAATGATTCACTTGCTGCCAAAGTTGCTCTAGTTGAAATGTACGATGTTAGTATGGTTCAAAATTCCAGCACCAATCAAGCTGGAAAATTGTAGAACGCTGAAACTAGCAAAGCTGAATCTACTTAGCAACTATGTTTGCTAAAAGTTGAGAAGTATTTTCATCTATCCTGCAGGTTACGCCGTTTTCAACAGGTAACTGCTAAAACAACTATAAATCGTTTTAAACTATTCATGAGCGTTTGTTGAAACTGCAGTTTTGTATTTAATCCGCTGCTAAAGGAATCTCTGCTGTTAGCTCGTTGTTCAATTCCTTTTTAGTTCAATTAAATTCTTTTCACTAAAGCTTGGCGTTTGTTTCTTTCTGTATTGTTTGTTGAAGGGATTCCTTAAATGTTACAGAAATTGAGTTACTCACAAAGGCTTTTATAATTTAACTGGGAATCATGTAACTTATGTTATACCCTTTCCATTTTCTTTTAGTAGCAAAATCTGTTGATCCATTTTAACTATGTAACTCTAACTTTTTATGAATAAAGCCAATTCTTATTTTTGCTACAATTTCGTCCTTACTATGAATATTTTGAACATCTTTAACCAATGACATCTTACGTTACCTTCCCTCACGACCGTCATCGTCACAGCCGGTTATTTAATAAACGCGAGCGATACTAACCCGTGGAATATATGTTAGTATCGTAAATACATAAACTCCGTGGAACACACGTCTCGGGGCAACGTGAGCCGTTTTAATGTCAAATGACTCATAAATGTGTTTGCATTTGACACGAGGTGTGTTGTCTATAAGATTTGTGTCTTCCAATACATGTTCATTCATTACTTAAATCTCTTGTTTGTTATCTTCTTCAATGATTTTATCTTAGTTTATGAGCTGTTTATCATTTATTTCTGCCAGGTGGTTTGTTTAAACGTTGAACTTTCGTGTTTCTTTTATTTATAACGTTTGTATTAAGTTACATAGACATATAAACGACGTCAGGTAAATTGCCAAGCACTTGCTTTTTCCTACTCAAATAAAAAGCTAACGTAAGCAAGTCTTAAGACCAACCTAAAAAACAACGGAAACTATTCCCAAAAAGCCGGTTCTGAAGCCTGGCCAGACGCCATCTGCCGATACAATAAAAATTAAAAGACAACAACGAAATTTGCGAATACCTCTCTAGATTTTTAAATAAGGTTGTATCAAGTCAAGGTTTTAATTATAAATAAGGTTATATATTTATATAAAGAAAAAGTATTATTGAAATTCACCTTTATCACAATTTTTAAATTAGTTTCTTATAAAATACAAGATCTCTACAACTTACTCGAGGTGGATACTCAAGTGAAGCGAGAGTGTGATTATGTATACATACTATCTGAAACTAAACAAACTTCATCGAATGCACAACTTCAAGCGTCTTATCTTTGGTATCACGTGCTGACTTTTCTTTCTTGCACCCCCTTTGCCCCACCGAAGGCTGATAAACAAGCGGCGCGGCGCCTGCGCACACTGCCACCTCAGTCTCCCCTCGGCACCCGCGCGGAGCGAACGTATCGCATGTTTTATTTTATAAAATAAAAATCTCAGTGATGTGACATATGAACGTGGAATGTGTTTGTGATAGTGATTTATTATTTCAAACTGATAACAGTTTCAGTTTGGCTAATGTGATATAAGGTGGAGTTTTTATCTGTGCACGGATCGACCCGATACCGTTGCGTCGCGCTTCGGTGATTCGGTTAATAACTCGTGGATCTACAGTGCCTGTGTTATAGTGGCTTTGCTAAGATTTAATGCCGTGAAAAGGTCACTTACCTTGATCGGACATTGAAAAAGTTCTTACATTCTAGGTCTAGACGTCGTGTTAATCTTAATATTGATCTTTTTCGTTTAGATTCCGTCGCCAAACAGGTTGTCATCTGTCTAGGCTCTTTTTGGTCGTTGCTTATCATGTTTCCTTTTTCTTTTATCTTTAAAACTAGTTTTGGCCTGGTCTGTCGTACTGACTCACTAGTGATTGTAAGGTTCTACAAGAATTTCGAATACTACGGCTATTATTTATTAAGTTGTAAATACACTGTTAGCACGATTGACACAGATTAGCGTCTTTTGTTTCTACTAAAGCTTTAGATGTGAAAGGATGGAAGATGTGAGACAGTGTCCTAGTTACTTGGATCATAAAATTAATAAACTTTCATTTGTGTGATAAAGACGATAGGTTTTTTTTTCTCTCATTATTTTCACGCTTGATAGACGACCGGTTGTTTGGAGCTGGTTTTTGTTTCGACTGAGTGAAACGGCGGCAATTGGACCTTGATATCCGGAGTTGCAACAGAATACAATTGGTTTGTACGGCGCAAGTTGGGAACTATGTAGTTTTACACAAAATTACTTCCAAAAACATAAATATGAATCTTATCAACATAAACCTTCAAAATTACATTGTCTTTCGAACTTTCATTTTGGTTACACGAAGACCAATTGCAACCTTCTTAACGACGACCTAGATTTACTGTGACATCGAAATTTTAATTCATGGACACATTTTGAAAGTTGCAATCTATTCTGGACTTAACTTGAAGTTCCGTTTTAATACTTCTCTCTGATGTATTTTGCTAACCATTGTTGGTCATGCATGTATTGTATTGTCAAGTATTGTGCACAGAAATTAACATTAACTTTGTATCCAAGAGGAAGGCACACGTAATTGGAATGCCATCGTGACATTTTAATCTGTTCTCATGCAAACTAATTACGGATAAAGAAAGACTAATTCTAACTAGAGCACTGTTTGTTTAAAATCTTGCATTTTGAAACGTCTTAGACTTCAAACAAACTAAACAGTCACGCTTGCTACATTTGTGAAATTACAACGACCTAGATTTTTGGCTAACCACTCACTAATGACGCGAAAAGTGAATGATTTTTGAAGTTCTAATGACTGGGTTCGATGTCCGGCTTTTGTGTTTTCAAGGCTAATCGTCATGGTTTGCTGAATTATGGGGTAAATGGGAGTTCGGTGAATAGATTTGTTTGCAACTATGTGGCACAATAGAGGGGTTCTATGGTATAAGACCGCTATTGAACACTTGTTTACAAAATATTTAAGTTACTAACACAATCACTCTTTCAACATTTTCAATGGAATCTACTTATCCCTTTCCTTCCGAATATTTGTACTTCCATGAAAAGGTCTTTAAGTTATTTACATCACCTTGCTATTTATTGCTTGCGTCTTTCAAGTCTCCTTTTGCTTAAGTATGTTTTTCAAACGTATTGTGTGATATAATAAACCTTACTGTGTTTAAATCATCGTTGGTTGAATTATATTGTACATATTTTTTTTGTCTTCATCTTATTTTTTTTCGAAGTTGATTCGCATATATTGTTTTACAATAAATTCTATTCTTATTTATTATTTTTCTCATGTAAATACAATTCTTACAATCATATTGTATATCGTATCTTTTATGTAAATGTTAATTAACAATGTTTTACATATTGTTTGTTGTTATAAATCATTTGTGGTAATGTTATTTATGTCTTCCACTTTATTAATAAACATCTCAATAAGGCGCAGCTAGTTTACGTTTTAATTAATGCTATCAATTAACAGATTAAAATTAGATTTGTATCTAAGTGCTTGGTCTTTAAACAAGATGTTTATCACTAAGGAAGAATTATCATCTTCTTGTCTTATTTTAGACTGGTGCTCATACAACATGTCTTTTTCTGTTTCAAACGTCATATCAAAAAGTCCATTTTCTTTATCATCGTTGTCACATCAACCACAAGATGTCCACAAATAAACATATTCTTTGCCTCAAGCAACTGCTTCTCTTCTTTGCCTTTCTTTATCTTTCATTACGTGCCTTATTTTACCAATTTAAAACTTCTAACAGCCTGATTCATTTTTAACATTATCTCCTATATTTAGTTCACTTATAGTCTATTATGAGCCGATTTCGCACCGACCAACTTTGTGTGAAAACATAGTTATCAAACAGTTAAGGAACTTGTTATCAGATTAGTACTGATATGCTAAGATAACGACTGGAAATGTGTACCAGTGATGTCATTCTTTCGCTTTGATCAATTTGTGTATTGGAAGTTTCTCCATATTCTTAGATTGCGTGTTTATGTTGAATTATTTTGAAACTAAAGCGGCTTTCTTTTTTGGTTTACGTGAATTGTTTATGATGATAGGTCTGTCATGAAATGTTCGGTATCTATGTGGAAGTTTAAATTATTTGTGTAGTGGTTACTAATCTTATGCATGTTTTCTTTCAAGTTATAATTTTTACTTTAAATGTAATTTTGTGCTACGCTCACTGAAAATTCATTCTCATTTGATTGAACTGTACCTTGGTTAATCAAGCAAAGAGTAACATTTGGAGAGATATTTTGATAACTTACTTAAAATTAGTAGACCCCTTCTAATATATCATGTCATCCAAGTCACTGCTAACCTTCTACACACTGGTACCGTTAGAAATAACACAGTATGTCCATATAATCAACGAGTTACAGTCTCCATCGATTATCACGTGTCCTGCACAAATCTAACCGGCATCGATTACCTCCATTGTTTCGTTCCGAGATAGTGCAAACGTGACTATCGACACATCTGTCTACTATCTATATGTTATGTATATTAGATTGATAATATAATGTACTATGTTCTACAGATTATTTTGTAGGCTTGTTAGCTTGGCTTAGAATGATTGGTGTTCCACGAAATGCTAGGAGTCACTTAATCGTTGATAAGTTTAAGTAGCGGTTAGTAGTTGGAATTTATTGGCCTTTGTGACAGAATGGCGTGATATCATTACTTAAAATATGTTTTCATTGATGCCTTTAGAAATCTCTCTTGCATTATACTAACTCTAAAAGGATTCTCATTCAGTTTAAATAAGTCAAATGTTATTATTGTCCTTTATAACCCTAGCATGGCCAATAAGTGAATCTAATTATAGATCGAGCAGTAATTTAAAATGGTGCAATGCAGTTGTGTTATTGACAGTTTTTTGCTCGATGGCCGTCAATCGATCGACAGTCTTACCTTCATTTAGTAATCAGTTATAATCAATACTGTTTAGTTACTGCTGTTAAGTTTCTTTAATATTTTCTATTGTGATTGGATTAACATTCACTTCTGCATCACCTAAAAGTTTAACTTAAGTACTTCTTCGAAGATCCCCCAAAAGTCTTTACGATTTGGGTATACCAAAATTGGATTACATTTATCATTTATACTTCTTTTCACGTCCCTAATTCATGTACAAATATCATTTATCTATTGTTAGTCTCCATTGAATTAAAGATTATACCGCAGCTAATTAAAAACACCGTCTTTTGTAACTACCTTCTTTAATCTAGTTTTATTTTCATTGATATGACCTGATAACGCAATGTTTGCGTTAAACTCGCCAAATCTGAAAACAACAGGCGACTTATCTTTTTAAGTTCATTCATCTATCACGCATAAACTCGTGAACAAATTAATTACTTTGATACTTATAGAAATACAACTAAATCGAGTGAGATGAGGTAATTGAGGCAAGCTAGAGCTAGAAGTTTCTGATTCAATTGCAAGATCAAGAAAAGTTCTGTCAGTTCTTTGGTTTTCCAAGTTTGTAATAGGTTTGACGGAGTTGAAAATTCCTCTTGGTGAATAGAAATAAAACTTGTAAATGACATGGCACATGTAAACATAACTGGTCAAAATTAACGGTTATATATAAATCTAAGCACCTCTGTCAACTTTTCTCAGATTATAAGGCGTGTTATATAAATAAAAGAATATGTATTGACAACCCCGCGACCTCTACTCCGGGTCGCAGTGACCTTAACACCGATATCTATGCTATTTGTCCAGTAGACCAGTAAATATCTTCGTATTTGTATCGTAATCTTTATTTTACACTCAATAGTTATTTAAGTTTTTGTGTTAATCTGCATAAGAAACTTAGAAGATGTTAAATATTTGAGGATCATCCGTCAGATCAATTTGTTTAGGATTTTTGGAACCGCATCATGTCATGTCATATTGTTTTTTTTTTCTATAAAACCAGGAAACTTTGTGTAAGTAATTATGTAACCGACGTCTCAATAGCTATTTAGACTTGCTTTAATATACATATAAACGCCTAGTGATACGGGTTTAGTGTTATCAAACTCTCATTTAACCAGTTTCATATGCAAAAAGTAGTCATTAGGTTCAACTTCTTTGAGTTTTGGATACGAATTGTCATAGTCTTTACTGAATTTTGCTTTTTTGTCTGTATCTGGTTTTATTTTACATTTTTCAAGCGGTAACAATAGATGTAGGAGGTTTACCTCACTTTGACCGTTTTTAAAACTCCAACTTTTCAACATTATCCCAGTTTAAGCTCATAAACACATTTCTATTTCAGGAATAGAAAATAAATTCCATCAAAAATCGCTAAATCCTCTTATATCGTGTCATTGGGGGCAAAAGCTTAACTGCTTAACTTGTGGGAATGTTTTGGGATTGACCTTTTAACTTTTATCGGACACGTGTCGGTTATGATTCAAATGTTAGAGAATTATCTCAGTGTGAGGTCTGTGAAGATTTGGAGTACCAGCTGTTTCTATAGAGGGTATGACGTCATTGGTTTGTTGTTGTGAGGTGGACCGATGACATTGATAGAGTCGCGATTAGACTTTGAATGCAAGAGGTGTATTATCGTTATGTGTGGTTTTGGTAAAGGCCTTTGATCAGTAAAGCCTGAATACTGAAATGCTACTCAATTTTAAATTATCCTTAAGACTTTTGACTGCCAATAAAAAACTGTTGAAGGCAATTACTTCGCTAACGCCGCCGGTCACCGGTGACCCCCATGGCGTTTAACGTGTTAAAGTTGTTCTATCTCTGTCATTTTATAAAGAGTTTGTAGTGACAGAAGCTTTCTTAAAAGCGACTTAATCTGTCAAACACCAAGCGGTCACCGGTGACCGCGACCTATTGTTCTTTAATTGTGTCTATAAAACCGGTACTCGACGAGTTAAGAAGAAATGATGTGGTGTTTGAGTGTTACACTATAAGTGTTATCAATGAAATAATCATTGCAACTTGGATTTTTAACGACTGGTTATGATGATGAGGTCACACAGACATCTGTAGTAAGAACTGTTATACAGGGTGTGTTTTATACTGATACTTGTTTATTTTGAGTTGAAAACTCAACAGCTGATAGTCGGATGGTGTGATGACGTGTTTTTATCTTTTTAAGTGGATTTATGATTTGTGAGTGATACTCATGTCTGCTGATATGATATTTTTGAGTTTATTTGAAGCTAGCGCTATCATTTGTGTGAATTCAGATCGTGAAATTTCGTATTTATAAATTGAAACGAATTTCTCAATTACATTAACATATCAAAAATATAGCACAAATTCATTTCAAAACGTAATGGTAGATTAATTACGAACGTCGAAAACGCGGAAACCGACATATTCCTTAATTAATATTACACCATTCGGTGCAAAAACTGAGCAATATAACTCAGCATTAGTATTCCTCTCATAGCGTACAATATTAATTAAACAGACATACAAACATACATACTGGTTGTACTTGTGCCAGTTTGTATTACGTGTATATGTATTATAATATTTGTATTATCTTGTATGTTAACCGCAGTAGTTATAGTGGAGAAGTGTTCAAACAATAAATTACTGAGTACTGGGTCACTTGATTTTGAAATTTTGTGTTGTAGATTTTTGGTTTTGTATTGCAATAAGTTATTCCCCTATTACAAGAGATTTTAAACACAACTGCTGACTACTCGTTGGCCGAGTGGTCGCAGGTGCGATGGCCGGGCAAGGAGTCTTACATTAGATTCCCGGGTCGGGCAAAATATTACTGAGTTTTTGTAATAAGTCTGGAATTGTGCCCAGTATATGGAAATAGGCTCACGCCCTATTACATGGGACTCATAACATAATTAGTGATAAGTGGGTGTTACATTGTACAGTGTCATTAAGTGCCGTAATATGCAACTCTGCCTAGCCCTTCGGGAATAAAAGGTGTTATGTTATGTGAGGGACCATCACGGCTGACAAAAAAATGTGAAAACAGGTATTATTCATACATTTTTGACTTAACGATTTCAGGAAAAGATTTAAATTAAGTACTCATAGTTATGAATTATTTACGTAGACAATCGATAACAATAAATATTGCTAACAATATTATATTATTGGAAACTTTATTTATATTATCAATATGATAATGAGTATCCTTGGCGCATACTGATATGCATATGTTTGTGACGTAATTAATCATTAAATATGTCTGCTACATACAGAAGTAGTTAGTAAAAAACTAGCCAAATGCATGTGTTTTGTTGTCCAACATATGTAGACAAGCCTATTATCTGTATACGTAGTTAAATCTGTTATTTCCCATGTATGGTTTATTTATATAATTTAATTGTATCCTAATAGTCATTTGGCTATATTTTTTAATTTTAATTTTAAACGGCTTCATGCACATATTAATGTAAGTAGAAAGTGGGCTTAATGCCATGGGCATTGTCTTCCAGCCAGACCTTTGGGTGATGCAGAGACAAAAACAAAGGTCGATGCAAGAATCAAGCGTATTCGAAATCTAAGTCCATGTATAATGGCTATATGTTATTTGATAGTTCAGTCGAATCTTGTGGATTCTTTAAAAGAGAGGGAGGAACTTCTTGGAAGGTCTTGAATTAAATTTTTGTTGTCAACAAAATTTTTAATTGAATTTTGGCGGTAAAATAGATAATCTAGAAAGTGTGATCGGTAAATGGACAATGGATGATCTAGTTTTTTGATCTAGAACAAGTAATTGCTATTTTAGACGCCTTTGTTCCAAGTCTATTCGCTTAAACTTTTACTTAACAAATCGGTGAATAAATAACAGGTGTGTGTTTATATTACTTATGTTAAAAGAATAACAGTATTTTATTTATAACAGTCTCGTTTGTTTAGTTTTCTGTAACGACCTTGTTAATTAAGATTATTCCATAATTTATATGCCGGAACATATAACGCTATGTTTACTTTCAACGACTGACATGTCTACTGATTACATTTTTCTTCAAAGAAACACTATCATAGATAAAGTATTATATAATATATGCATATCTGCCTAAATAGAGGAGTGATGATAATTTTCAAAATAGATTTTTATTATTTTGCGTCACACTTAACATGGTTTATGTACATAGTTACTCAAAATAGTAGCCAGAACTCAAATAGAAAGGACTTTATGATTCACAATAAGCTAGAAAAATACACTTAGTGCATTCATGTTTCCTTAAAAATATGACTCATTGCTTCACACTCAAGTCTGCTAACAGTTACTGCAACTGAATACTTATTTGCGAAATGAATAATGTTGAAATACTTAAATGCTATCTAATTTTAAGATGCCCTCAAAAGTATTCTTTTTTCACTAAAATTCTAGTTTGATAGGCAACTCTTCTGGACCTAAGAAGCTGAAACCTAACATATATGTTCTTTTTGGTGGTGTAGGGGAGCTTTAAGAGGATTTTTCCAAATTGCCACGGGAATCACCTCTTTGTGACTACGAAGTCACTAGCAGAAGTTAGTCCTCCTAATATGGTAAATATTAAAGTTTGTAAAGATGTATATGTATGTATGTTTGTAGCTCTTTCACGCCGAAACTACTGAATAGCTTCGAATGCAATTTATAGTATACAGATCTATGCTCTCTCTTAATTACATTACATTCGAATCTATTATATCTGGCATAACACATGTGGTACTTTTTATCTCCGAAACGTAGGTACTTTATAACATAGGGCGATATAATAGGCATACAACTTTAAATTAAGTAGTGTTTTAAAATTCGGGGCGTTTCTGACGTATCTCCTTAGTAAATGCATAAAATTCATGCCGTTTCATCTATCGGCGTATCGGCCAAGGCGACTGTGTTTCTGTACCGTGACGGGCGTTCCACTAACAATTGTGTAAAACTTACTGATTTTACGAACGACTTCTTTTGTTTTTATTTTTTGTTAATTACTTACTAAATTAGTCGTGTTTTATGTCGGAAATTAGGTGAAGAAGTTTTATTGTTTTTTCAAATTAGGTATCCAACGGTTTATTAATCATGTGTACCATAACCATAATTTGTTAAAGGGCAGTTTGTATTACAGTAACAAAGCTATAGTCCATCTGTTTAGGTAATTAACTAAAGGTAAACAAAGAAAACCACGTGACACAGAGATACTTAACCTACTATTACTTCAAATATTTCTCGTGTTTTAATTTTAACTAAATTCACTTTAAAATCGTTCATTTGTCATACACACACATACAAGTACAAATGCCTAAATCGTACAAGAGCCTAGCCTATGGGTCTATTTCATTATCATGTTTAAATAGAAACTATTCTGAATCTGATGTACGGATTTCTTTCTTGTACGGATATCTGTCTTTGGGCCAAGTTTCTTCAATATATTTGAACACATTAATTACAAACGATGAATAACCTAAACTTAAATAACTTAATAACAAAAACAAAACAAAGAAACAAGTTATATTCAACAAAATAGGAACGCGAGCGCAAACGACGAGAGAGCTGTCAATGGCGCCTGATTAACCGACTAAACGTAATACACGCTACTTTCATTGTCGCGCTACATCTTCGTTGTACTCTTTAATTTGACAACATTATTTTGCTTCGTTCTTAAAGAAACGTTTTGGATACCTGGGATTTTAGGCTCTTTATGGTGTCTATTGTAATGAAATATTATATTATTTAATAAATGTTATTAAATTAATATCCTCAAGCACATATATTTAATACTTATTAAGAAATAAGTGAAAAGGAACAGAAACATAACATTTTATAGAGAAAACTGTCGTAAAAAGGGAAACAATTTTATTTTCTTATGAAGTATTTTGAATCATGGAAATGTCAACTATAAAGAACTCTTTTTATGGTTTGTTTACAAATAGTTAACTACCTAAACAGACGGAGTATAGATGGATGTGACTGCCTCGTTGGCCAAGTGGTCGCATATGCGAAATATAACAGGGTTTTTTATATCTTTGTAATAAATAGCACGGAGTCTGCAATTGTGCCCGGTATTTGGCAATAGGCTCACCACCTATTACATGGGACTCATAAGTTCATAACATAAATAGTGAAAAGTATGTTATGTGTACATTAATGTACAAGGAATAGATGGGAGTCAGTTTACTTAGAGCTTATAGATGAAAAAAAAAAGATATTGTTAATTTTGCAAATAAACTAGTAGGTAAATCACACGTCATCAATAGAATAATGCTATTTACGTATTATCCTTAACTTGCGACTCCAACAAATAAAACTCGACACAAACTCAAAGCAAAATATTATTAAATTACAAAACTGTAATAATTTTCTTACATCTGGATACAATATCATAAACACTAGCAGTATCAAATGTAACAATGCATGCGGTCTAGGTCTCCGTAGACAGATAGGCGGTCTATATAGGTAACCTTGATTTGTGTTACAATACTTACAATTGATCGTACACCACGCGATGCATTTGTTATACAAGTGTATTTGCTTTATTGTTATAAGCTGTATTGTTTGTTTGACATTACGATAAAGAGAATTAATAGAACTATTATTGGATGAGAAAACCTATTTGATTGCATTTTAAGTTGTCTTTTATAGTATGTGTAATGCTATATGCATTATGCATCTGCCTATCCCTTTGGATTAACACTTGATATATCGTACGGAAAATCCCCAAAATTTGTAGTTAGAAATAAGGTATATAATGGAGTCAATGGAGACCGGTCACTGGTAACCGCTTGGGGATTGATCAGAGTGACGTTGTCGATGAGTTTGACATATGAAATGTAACATTACTTTCCGCCATTTTTGTTATAAATCACTTGTAATATTACCAATCAACATTTGAACGTACTATATAGTTACATTGTACAGTGGCATTAAGTGCCGAAATGTGCACCTCTGCCTACCCCTTCGGGGATAAAAAAAAAGGCGTGATGTTATGTTATGTTATGTTATATAGTATTCTCAGTGTTCCTCCTGAGGATTTACGGAAAATCTAAATAATCGTATACTTTTTTTTGCTATACCTATTGTCATATGCTCATTAAAGTTAACTATATATGGTATCTAGTCTCAAAACAATGGATATATCTGTGTAAGGATATGATTTATGAATACAATCAAAAGGTTAGATGTCAAACAATGTAATCTTATTATTTGAATACATTTTTGTCTTTATATTCAATGTTTTAGGCATTTTAATATCAACATAATAGGATCATTAATATATCTACTAGGACTTGTAATAATAGTTAGTGATAAATTACTAATGTTCATACGAAGATTTTAATGTTTATTATAGAACTGTCAAATAAAACAGATTGTGGAACGATTTTAATTAGGTTCCGCCCACGGGGACCATTGGCAACCCATATAGGGACCCATTGATTATGAGTATTTAACAAGCGTGTCCCAAAAATTTTCAAATAACGCTCGATTAATTTAATTATGTTATTAAAATATTTGACTTCACGGTCAGTCGGAAATTTGTGTTGATCTAATTTATTATATCATGGTTATTTGGTTATGGTTAATGATGAAAAGTATTTAATTGGTTGACTACAACGATAATCTAGCTACTGCTATCGGTTTCGCTTGTGATTCTCGCATAAAAAGTGATCTATCTTTATATCAAATTACGTTTAGATCTGTTTAGTAGTTTGGGATTATAGTAAATATATCATAGCCTACATAGTCCACACATTTGGAGCCTAACTTTGAATGAATATAAACGATTTATAAAACAAAGTAATAATAAGTCTATGAATATAATATTAGATAAGTATAAGATAGCTGCGATAAAAATATACAGTCCTTATTGGTCCGTTATCTCGCGTGATAACAGTCGTCCGATAGCGACGTAGCTAAAGCTAGGTAATTGATTTCTTTATAATTATTATACGCATAATTATTTTGGGTGAGTTTAATCTTTTTTAGTTAATACTAGACATCAAAAATGTGTTGATGATGAGATTTTAGAATGTGATGGAAGCTAAAAAAATACTTCTGTAGGCGTATGCAGGTCTGTAAATGCTCTGTTATCTATTTGCTTTATTGAATTAGTCTCTATTGGGAACAGCAGAATAAGTACTTACGAAAAATTCTATACTTCTATTTTGATGATGCAAAGTTCTTTGGGATAGTTAGTTGTAAAAATGGAAACACTGGAAACTAATAGATCTTTTCTCAGTATATTCACGTGAGTAACCTTTATTTTTTTAGATAATTCATTATGCCTCACGACAGTTATTATAAAAACAAAGTTGTAATTAGTTGTAGTTTCAGCTTAAAGCTAAAATAAATCTCTTCTACCATTTAAAGCATTGTTATCCTCAAGACCATTGCTGACTGCAGAGAAAATAGGTCGTTATTTTAAACACACATTAGTGTAGGAACACACCTTACCTTCATTTCCAAGTTTAGCCTGACTCAAGCCTCACTATCTCTGTTGACATAAGAAATAGTGTCGCGAATTATCTACAAGGAAATTCTGCAATGGTTATCTTACTTACATACGTTAAATGTTGATAAAGGCACGTAGTTACGTGGTTACGTTTACATTGATAAGGATTGTGGAGAAATTTGTGGGTGTGGGTTAAGTTTTGCTAGTTCATCATCTGAGTTTGATGTAGTCGAAAGCCTTCGACAGGTCCAAGAAATGTTTGATGTTGAATGCGCCGAATAATGGTTTCATAATACGTATAATGCATATTCTCATCCCTACCTATGCTTTCTAGAGGTAAATGGTGTTCATCTTTATTTATCAGTATTGTTTACAAACCACTGAAGGCCAATCCCATCCCACGAAATGTCAATCGTTATTTTCAATTCGTCTAGCACCCGGATGGTTGGCAAGCTCGCCTGTCTGTACATTCTTCACCATAAGGCCATGACTTTGACTGAGAGCAAAGAGCATCCATTGTCCTTCTGTGTTGCTATTTGATCTTCCGTTTAGATATGACTCTATGCGAAAGTGTTGCCATTGTTTGCAGGTCACCAACCGTAAGGACTGTATAATGTTGGATAGTTTATATTAAACTTGCCTTGTTTGCTGTTTTTAGCTTGACGATAAACTGAAAACTGGTGTTTTTCATATTGGGCAAGTTTATTATTAATTTTTTGTATGTTTGATTTTGTGGAATCATCAAGGCATGGTTCCTAACATCTATAGCTACTAGTTAGTTTAGTTCTAAGTAGACTTTCAACTTATAATGTTAATAAATATGTTACTGGTAGTTCTTTGCTTCTAATGTTTTGCGTGTTGTCTTCAAAAACTTTCATCGTAAGCATTAAAGTTGGTGACCCTACCACTGGCCCACTGTCTGTGAGCAGTGTCTTGCAACAATGACTCACGGACAAAAGTGGGACGTGTCTAGATATTGGTATCTGTATTGTTACTGTTTGATACAAGAAAGCGTCTGCTGCAGCTAATTGAATCCGATAATCTGATATGCAACTGGATTTACCGATATGACATACTTTTGCAGATTTATAGATGTTTTGTTCAGACAGTATTCATAAATATTAGCAGTAATTAATTTGATTCTTGGTTCAGAATAAAAATTATCAAAATGTTTCGTGTTTTCGGTACCATTGAAGTGTTTTTCGGACACACATTATCTCAATTTACTTCACCATTACCATTTAAGAGATACCAACCTCATACCATCTGAATACCTTAAACCCTGATGCCTCGTCAACCGCAGTATCCAGTCCGTCTGTTAACGGTTACCGTAACGGTATGCTCCGACCGGCCGGCCCGGAGGCCCGGATTAATTGTGGCCGAAACACAAACGATACTATGACTTCATTTTGACGCCAGATGCTCATCTATCACGATTATAAAGCACGTGATTCTGAATGATGATGCTTGTATTCATTTGTGTAAGATAATACTTCAGTACTAATAGACGATTTCTCACTTCACAGGGCCCACCAAACCTTCATTTTGGTTCTGTTTCTATCTATAATGGTTTGTGTTTATATGATTGACTAATTTATTTTATTGTCACTAGATTTTTGGGCCCAATCTGTCAATGGTATTATGTTTTAGATCGCTTTGATTTCAAGTTCAGCACTTTAAGTAATACCCTAATATTGACTTCGTAGTCATTTCTTCTTGGTATGTGTATGTATCTTCAAATACCTTAATCTCGATTTGTCTGTAATTTCTTTTTCAAACCTAATGGTGGTATTAAAGTTACAATCATTACCAATGTCATCTATGATTATTTCCATAATGCAACACGTGTGGCAATGACAAGCAGACACTTAATAATTGCCACATGTCCGAGTCTTGTTGATGGATAAGGCAATTAATTTATATTAATTACTTTGCATAATGAATCTACGTAGAATATCGTATACGTTGACAACGCATTAAGATAGGTCAGAACTGTAAGTACCTAATGTGGGTACTTTGATTAATATGGTGATAATCTAAGTTTTATAAGAACAGAACTTTACTTTTTTGCAATCAAGGTTAGTTTTTCACTGAAGTTTAGTTATGATTACGTAAACGAGTGCTTGTAAGATGATTTTAAGCATTTTTTTGTGGCTTGAATCTATTTTGCAATATCCCAATTACTTTTGAATACACCTCTGATTGCTAGATCAGATTGTACGCAATATAATGATTAACGTTAGTTAAATTAACGTAATATAACGATAAAATAATCAAACCCAACTTATTCACTTATAAAGTTTAACGGGATATGGTAATTGGACATTAATTGCGGTACGGACTCATTAAACGAAAACGTCTCACAGTCGATTTCTTCGATAGTTGTTTTCAAGTACTTCCCTCTCAGATTTTACAAGGGAATTGAGATCCATTAGAGAATTGATCCCTATTGAGTTTTCATTGAAAGGTGTGTTCATTATTTTCATTTTATCAACGACGTGTTAAATCTACATTCAAATCTTATACATTACCTATCTCAATTGCATTTCTCACGAATATTACAATAGAATAAAAATTTTCTGTAATGGCTAGATTTTGATTTAATTAAGATAAAAATATTGCATTCAAAATTAAGTGGACTTGTTCCAAAATAACCCTGTTCATGTTAAGTTAAATAATTAAACAGTCAAATAAAGCTTTTCATAAACCACAAGTACTCCAAAATCCCTTTATTATATCAAACAAATAAATCAAAATCATCAAAGCCTTATGATTTATACCGAGGAACCTTAATAAAACGAGTTGTAACTGTGTCTCGCCCACAGGTGATCTAAAAGCATTAATGAGCTCCTCTGTAGGTGTTGACCAAGTGAATTGAACGTTGCTTAACCTAGCAGCAAGTCAGTAGGAGGGTGTGTTCAGAGCAATAGTCTGAGCTGGATAGGGTTCCATGATTAATTGAGACATTAGATTTATTTGACTGTGATAATAACGTAGGTGCTAATTGAAAGCTTTTGAAGAAGGAGACTTAAATGATGAATCGGAGATTGCGAAAAATATGTTTTCTTATTCTGCCAGTAGAAATTGTCTCTTTGTACTGTGTCCATCACTCAAGCATTGTCATATTCGGTCTAGCGATTTTCGCAATCGTTCCTAGGTTGTTGAATGTATCGAATATTTCGTCAAACAAATTACTATGACATTCGAGATATGTGATCCTTCTTTTTTTCCGAATAGATGTCTACACATCCACACTATATTTTTTGCAAAACAGTGCTTTTACATAACCACATAAAAATGTATTATAGCTGTCGTGAGAATTCAACGAGGGTACTGGACCAGTTTCAAACCACGGTAGGGGCCTATATCAACATGTATGAGGAGCATTAAGCCACAATTAATACTAGAAACCATCTGAAAAGTCCATCTTTTAAAAGACTACCTGTACCACTATACACTTATAATAATGGCGACAGTTAAAATCACCTTCAACTTCTATTAAACAGAACCAGTACACGAGTACCATTAGATCTAGCTTTCTAAATGACGACATGTTCAGTCCCATTTGCCTCTCGGTTTCCAGGAAATTGCTTTTTATAATTGCCTAGTTTGGATCGAAGCGACTTTTTAATCCGGTGCTGGCATTGATGCTGTGCTGTATTTGTGTTTCAATTTAGATTGTGGTAATTGTTTTTCGATGTCTCCAATTTGTTTACAAGGTCGTGTGGTTGGTATAAGGTCTCAAGGGTCAGGAAAAATGTCTTATTTTGAAGCGGATAAGAGAGGTCGGATAGGTGGCCATGGCAATGACTTAATGGAGATGTATGTGTCTCTTAATTGTTTTGTGCATCTTGGAAACTTGGTAAAGTTTATACACTATCGATTATACTTTCTAGTCTTCATTAAGCACCTTGTGAAGCCTATAAATGAAGAAGATTTGAAACAAATTACCATCTCATCACCCCAACATATTTTCTCTTTCATTTAACCAAGTTTGACTAGTTCTTGTTGATACATCGTTAGCCGATAACTAGTCAATTATATGTTGGATGCCATATTTGTTTTCTAAGCTGAGAACAAATGGAACTTATATGTGAGTCTTTTTCTCTTCAAAATTGATAATTAAAACGGTCTAAGCTTACGACAAGGACTACTACCTCATTTTAATAAATTTAACGTTATATGTAATGTTTTTACAGCAGATACCAATACCCATATACGCCATTAATACCCCAATTAACACAAAAATGATCACAAAAATGTTCACAATATAAAAGTCGTAAGATTTTTTAAAGTATGAAATTCTCCATGCCTTTTAAGGCTCAATGATTCATTACATCTTTTGGCTACGTATAGCCAAATTTGGTGGTGGAATCTCACCAAATGGGACTATAAATAGCTTACTATAAGTATGATATTACTATTCAATGTCATGATATTACTCACGTATTGGATAATCAACGAAAATATCTATCATTATTGTCATCTTACTGATATAATAACAAATGATTAAATTCTATACTAAATTATTAGTTTGTGGTTTGTGACATCTTTGGTTTTTTGCATCTAGTTGCTCTATTATTTTGCTTAACTCTTCTAAAGTGATTTTCCCAATCAATTTACTGTCCGTATCTCAATTTCGTTGGTCCTCCTCTGCTCTGAATTCAAACATAAATACTACCACAATTTTCACAGAATTTACTGTTCTCGTCGTACAAAGGTCCTTTCGAATAAAACACTAAAAGCCAACCATTGTGGCCAGCCAATCTAACGTATCAGTGATCTCCCTAGCTACGTTTTTTTTATTTATTTTCCCTCTGGTTTTCTGGTTAGCCTCAGCCGGTCCGACTTTTACTAGTTCACCGGGTCGGTCAGCTTTAGATATAGGATGCAATGTAGATATTCTGCGTTTGCTGGGAAACCTGTTTCGCACCCAAGCATTGGTACTTACCACTACTTCAAGGTAAAATTATTGCTTTCATTCTAATCTGACTGTTATTTTTGTCAAGATAGTAAATGGATCTATGCCCTGATCTGTTGTTTTGATGATGATTTCTTGTATCCTTAAAGATTGGTCAAAGAATGAAAACTGATCTGGAAATGACAAAATTTTTCTCTCTTTGCTCAATATTTTACTTCATGACGCATATTCAGTTCGTTCCGCGGCTATAAAGAAATCCAACCAACACCTGTATAGCACCCACAGCTAATAGTTTCCATCCAAATAAATGACACAACAAAATGTTTTGTTCCTTTTACGGTTATCGTATATCTTAATACACATTCGTTGACATTAAGAGAAATATCAATGGCGCTGTTTCTCAGAAAAAAATGCTCACTAGGCTTGCCGAAGAAAAATATAATGATATCATTCCTTAACTTACATTCAACGTTATTTCTTACTTCATAAGAATCATTATTCTGAGGATTTACGTGTGCCCACACATCGGATACACCTACGATGCCTCGTTAGACTTCAATAGGTTGAAGTTTTTCAAGTACTTTAAAAGTTTGACAGTTTTTTTTACCAAGGTCGCAAAAACTGATCCAATTATGTTCTTGGTTTATCATTTTGATGATCTGTGCTTTGTAATTTGTAAGTTAAGATTAGGATTCTGTAAATAAATGGTCTCTTTTGGCATGTAGGAGTTAGTCAGATCAGAAATAACGTTACGATACTTAAATAAAAGACAACAAAATAAACTTTGTTATGACAGTAAGTACAAGAACAGAATGAAAAGAAGAAAGTCGTATCTGCCTGGTTATTTGTTCGCTAGTTAAAATAGCCTTGTGAGTGGTAGTTTTCCCCTTTGCAATAACATCGTTGCACTCAAGGTCTATCGATTTATTTTCTATAGCTGTAGCATACATTTCACAAGAAAACCTCACCTCACTTTAATCACGACAATTAAAGTAATAACGTCAGCCAGTAAATGAGAGGAAATCTTTTCAACAAACGACTAAACTGCAACTGCACTATGTTTCACGTGGAGGAAAAGTCGGACAAAATTGTACATTATGATTTATACTCATTTCAACAGAACCAGCCAATTAGGAGACAATATAATATCTCATGTTTCACACAAGAATGATGCGGCAGTATCACGCATTATGACGTTCTCTTAATTATCTTTTATAGTCCAAATAGTTGACTGCTTACCCAAAATACAATGTCGTTAAACTTTCGCTGCACGTCCCACGTAAGTTACGTCACACTTCCATTCAGAAATTATCTTTTTTTTCTTACCTACGGCCGTTTTCTCCGCTGTTTTGTCAGCTTTCTTTCATGGAGACAGGCGGTCTCACGAATCATTATTTCTCGTTTTTACGACCGACAAAACGTCCATTTACACTCTTATAAAGTACTTTAAGTTCACAATAAAATACTGCACAGGGGACCTCACAAGATGTTTTTTAATACTTATTTTATACAAGTAAAGAATTTGTCTAGTTTAATGGTAACGGTTGTTATGGACATCAGTTTCAGTATATTTAAATTTTTGTTTCCTTTTTGTTCTATGTTGCCTTTAGAATGATTTAGTTTTGTTAATAAGGTTCCTTATTATTCTGTCCCTTATTTATTCTGTCTGTCGGATATTTTGTTTACCAAAATTTGTATGTACGAAGTTTTCAATGCACGATACCTATTCTTCATTTTAGCCTTAACATATTCAAATTGTAGGTCATAGTCATCAGTACATTGATCTCAAATTCGTTATACTTAAATGACGTTCAAAATATTACACCGAAACGCTAAGTATTACAAAATAACACAAACGTCATAAAATTGATGCATCTTTTCATATATCAATGATGTTAAATTGTACAGAGAATTACAATGCGGGACGTGGTGAGCATTGCAACAATACGCATCGTGGCAGGTCCGATTAAATTGTTGTTGGCGTATTCTCAAAAATCGTATCTAACCATCCCAACCCGCGTTAGGGGAAATAAAGCTTAGTCATTCACGAAATTGAGTGCATAACAGCATAACACGACTATCTGCACAGAACAGCCATGAGGGGGTACTTTTTGAGCCTTTCCATTACATTTCTTTTATAGAATGAGTCGCGTTTTCCGTTGCGTAAATAACACGGAAATGTGTGTCGTCTTTGCAACATTTAGGAGATTTAATTTTGACAAACATTAAATGTTTGCAAGTCATTCTGTTTTGGTTCGCTAGTATTATGTCAGCATCAATTCTTGTAATCCTTAATATTTATTGTGTCTAGCTTTCACTTAACCGTATAAATATTACTGCTCAAAGGTGGACAAACCTACAGCTATAATTTATAACAATAATTGTTCGTCCAAATTTAGAATTACGCGAAAGTAAAATTGTTGTTCGCTAGGAATAATTTTGTCCCCGGCACCGTCCAATTAGTCCACAGTCCGGTGTGTGGGGTCAAACGTATTGTCAGCTATGTAGGCTAAATACTCTTAATTAGGGGATGTACGCCGTACATAATTTCCCGTCATTATTTCGTGTAGTTTTCTACTTATGTCTGTCTCATAATTGAGGTGGAATATTAGGTGTGACTATAATGAATGTAATTGTGATGATCAAAAGATATAAAAAGCTTTATTTTATAGTGTAGGACATATTGCACAAATTGTCTCCAACGAAAAAACATTATGATAGTTACCTTTAAAACTGTCTATTATTAGTAGAAATTGCATCAGTATTCTCAATTCCCCATATAATTAGTAATTTCACTGCAAATTACCTACAACGTTACTATGAACTATTCAATTTCATATTCGTGGAAGGTGCAATTGGTATCGATAAACCTGTAAAAATGTTTTATCTAATCGACCAAATTCATGTATTACTAACTTGACGAGGCCTTTGTGCCGGTAGAAAGAGACGGCGATACCGAAATACAGGTTTAGACAGAGAGGGAACACGACTCTCGGTTCGACGTTCATGAGTCATGCTCCGGCGCATACAACGACTGGTGTAGTGGTCTATAATCACAGAAGTTAGCGGTTTCATTTATATCTTTTAATTGCTGTGTATTTATCTTTTTGTGTACTCTAAATTGCATATTAGTCAGCTAATAGACAGACAGAATTTGTTTCATAATTCGCAGCTACCAATTTGTTTCAAAACAACTTATCCAGTCGCTCTATTTGAATATTATTATCTTCGTTGTGTACGTTAATCAATGTTTTATCAATCCTTGGAAACAAAACAACTGCGATAAAGTACTCAGTTTCTTGTGAAATCAATTAACAATTACTTTTTTTATATCAAAATTGAATCATTATTTTGTACATATTGTGAATCAAGTTTCGTACTTTAATGAGACATTTCGTAGTCTTAGTGTGGAGAATAGCTTGTCAGTGAATGATTTTTTTAAAGATATCTGTTATTCTCATCTTGTGGTTTGGTCCACTGCTGTGACGAAAGCATCAACCGCTTATGACGGGGTCGTCAAGCAACTTGATGTATCGCCTTCAGCATAGTCATTGGTCAACTTTTCCAACGCCACGCCAGGTGTAACAACATCTGTCGATTCTCAATCGCCAACATTTGTGCCAAACTAAGAAGTACATACTTCAGTATTAGTCAAAATATTACCTTCTGACGTCAAGTCTACATCTGGTAATTAATCTTGTTATATGGATTTTGTTGTACAGTTTATTCGTAGCTTTTTTGTCTAGTTACAGCTGTTAGACACATATGGATTAAGTTGGCTCAAACATCTGCTACATGTGTCTGTAAATGAGTGATAAAAACGCGCTCTGTGAATATAGAAACACTGAACAAGTATCTAATTGTAAAATCAATCTACGCGGCCTTTAAAGTGTGACAAATTAAATTGAAATCCATATGGGATCGAGTCCCATGTTCGTACAAATTGTCCGTTTAGTTAGTTTCAAAACTCTGTCCAAATAAGTATGAAACGTGTTCCGCAGGCAGATCGTCTCGCAAATTTGTTACGCGGTGACTCACCGACGCTCCACTATTTAGTTTAAACGCTCCGAACCGGTTTGTACTCTTTTTTGTTAGTCGTGATGGTTTTTTTCAATCGTTTTTTCTTCAGTATGCTTACCGTATTAAGATCCTGTTGACAATGTTTTATATTGTCAAGATGTAATCGTTCTTTAAAGCCGTCAACATTATCTTCCACAAATGGATGAAGTGCATGTGCTTCTGCAGTACTTTTTGCAACGACCATAGTTTTGTTTGTATTTGTCACATACAAAAACTCCTTAATTTTATTTAGGTACTTAGTTTAGAACCACAATGTTGTTACAGCTTCCATTATAAATGGCAGCTTAAATTTAAACTTCGTCCCGACATTTCTTTGTCACAGTATCATTATGGAAATCGTTAATGTAATTCAATCGTTGTAAACTTTGTTTTCATGCACACGCAATACATTTTTTTGCATCGTTATGTTCAATTACGTTCGTGGGAGCTCTGGTAAAACAATCTTGGCGTGAGTCATCGTTGATTGGGTTGGCTGTCGTGCAACTTTTATGACTTAAGAAACAAATGGTCTCCATAAAACTGTCTTATCATTGCAACTAGCTTCAGTAGTATTACTACAAGCACTCAGATGATATAAATGATTGAAAACCAAATAAAAATACTCTGAAACAACTGCATGTAATAAATTATACATGTTCGAGGAAGTAGCTCGGAATTTATCGGTTGTGTGAATAAGTAAGTGAGAGGTACATTTTACCCATCGTTTGTCTGAATTATACTCATCGTTTATCTTGTACAATAAGGCATCAAGTTGCGATAATTTCTACATATAAAATCATTACCCTAAACGGTCTTATGTTTACGTAGGTTGGATTTACAACACTAATCGCTGTTTAGAAACTTCGATTGGTTAGCTTAATGTGTGCTGTTGGCTAATGGTTTCAGTTTAGTATCATTCTTATGACTTAATCTGGATTATGTCTAATGAATTATGACCTAATGTAATTTATTAGACGATTCAAATTTAGACCAAAATAATCTTGTTTCGCTCATTTTACAAAAACTTTGACCCAGTTCACGGAGCATTGAATGAACTCAAAAATTCAACTAGAATATTCATTTACTCGCTGAAATTATTCACAAACAGACGTAGCGGCGGCATTTAAAAGCGCAAAACGCGAAAAATAACCTCATTCCTGCTTCAAACAGAATAAAAACCAACTTTGCCGGCTCTCAACTGTCTACCAACTGCCATAACTTTGTCCTGATGTTTTCCCTCGCCTCACAATGCATTCATTAGCATATGCCATTTGCAACCAGTCCTCAGTCCCTCTAGGCCTTACAAAGGTTCTATGCTATAAAAGACCTTGAACCTAAAGGACCTTGTCAGAACCTCTGGTCAAGTTTGTGGGGTGGGGTTTTTAACTCTTCATAATTTGTGTGGGCAATGTAGGCTTAAATTATTTACTTTACCGATACAGAGTGGAAAAGTAAATTTCGTCTGACGTCGGATGTTACAAATATTGATTCTCGACTTAAGAGCCAGTTCCACAGAATTTATTAATGAATCGATTTAGAATTTTATTCATAGTTTATTTTCTATGATTGCGTTTCTGATAACACCTCCTTCCATTATTAAATTAATTACTCTTGAAAAAATACCCGGCTGAATCTGATGCGAAAATCAAAACAGCAGCAATTGTTCAACTTTACACATAATAAGAATAGAATCCTATAGTTCCATGCAAGCAGATACGAGCACAATGGCGGAAGCTTGCGGTCCATGCAAACAAACATAAAACCACAGCAACATCAGCTAAAATGGCTCTTAACAACCAAGACATAGAAGCCAAACATACAGCAAATGAAAAATTTGCATTTTCTGACAAAGAGTTAAATTACGTACAGTTATTTCAAGCTGGGGAACCTGAGATGGTCGGACTTGTACTAAGGTGCTATGTATTGACTACAGTTTTATTAATATAAGAAATTGAGGTGAGACAACTTATTTCATTTTCTTGGAAACTTCTACTAATTAACTTTAGAAAGCTAACAAAGTTGTGACCTCGAGAAATACTTAGAAGTTGACGTTCTGGAACATCTCGTGTAACTTCATATTTCAAAGTTTAAAGTGTAGAATTGAGTATAACATTTAAATGATAATACAGTACTGAGTGATGAGAATAATAAGACAGAATACATTTGATAAAATATATCGCTTCTTTACCGCTTTAGAAATCTCACGTTAACCTGGTGTTAAACGTGAAAGTAAACTTCAAATTACCGTTGATGATATCGTCGCTAGCCTAATCATTATCACAAACGACGTTAATAGGTCTCAAGGTTTCCCCAAAACTTCCATAATATAGCGGTTGCGTGGCCAAACCAACACGAACCTTAAAATAGATTAAGATTAATATTGAAACTATTTTTAGCTACCTTAGGTCTATTTTTGTTTGCCACGGTAAATAGAACATCATGCTATAGCATCATAATATAACTTGAATGAAATGTTTGCTTTTACAAATACTTTTGCACACAGCGCAGTGAATTCTGCGCATGTTTCAGTAGCTTCTATAGTTTGTTTAATAATTTTGACTGCGTGATTAACAAGAATTTGTGCCACGATTATTATTGATCTTAATTCAAAGTGCGTGTGGCCCCAATATACTTCCTTGGGGCATCCCAGGGGATTACAATATGTAGCAACTAGCATTGAATGATTTAATGTTACCAATGTCGTAAAAGATGTTTAATAATATTATACATTTGTGTTGTGGCTAGTACATCTTCAGGAATGTCGGTAAATAACGTTACTCATACATTTTTCTAGAAAATCGACAGCAGACAGTTTACCACCACTAGATTTCAGTTGCTTACTGCGTTTACGTTGATTCGTTGCATTTAGTAATTCAATCATAACATGTGATGTTTTAGAATAGTTTTATTTGTTTATACGTGTACTGAGTACTGAGTCAGAAGCTCACAAAATAGACATAAACACTACAATTATATTCGCATCTAGACAATATACAGTGTATAAAAAGGTATGATTCACAAACTGTACTGTTGCGTTGCATAAACGTGAAACTTGGCTAGTTTGTTCGTAAAACAACACAGTTTTATTGTTAACAATGCGTTGGAAATCTTGTGTTGTTTTGTTGCGTTTCGTAATCATCATTATAGAACGTTATAATTGCGATATTAAAGTGCGATTAAGAACAATATCAGCTATGTTTCTGGCTATTAGCGACAACGTGGAAGCGAGAAAAACATTTTCTAACTGCTTGCATTCAAATGCAGAGTAATATCCTAGTTTCATTCTTATTGAATCTGTTACCAAGTGTTTTATTGTATTCCGATGTATCTATGAGCTAGAATAGAATATAACATTAGTAACTTATCGTATATCATTATCATAATCATGCATTGTATCTATTTTCCTCGTTTATTTCTCACCGTTTAGTTTTCCTGTTGGAATGTTAATTTTATCAGTCTCTCTCAAATCTTTACTTGCAATATTTGACATAGTTTGTACTGTGTCTGTATTATTTAACACTGCGAAAACATTGAGTCATAGGTCTTCGGTGCCATATGTTGCATTGTCGTGATTCGAACCAAGGCCTCGGGCCACGGCTATATTGAAATGTATTCTTAATATTACGATATTTTGTAAACTTGAAGTTTACTTTCTATTAGGGATTTGATACGTACTTGAACTATTAATTAGAGGTATGAAAACAATTTCGTCTATTACACATTATTGGTTCTTAAATAGTATTACTCAGAACTTAAAGTTTAATCGTAATCTTAAGCTGTTTATAAAAAACCCCAACATTTTATTATCCTTCTACTTTAAACTCCCATAACTTGCGATCGTAACAAAATCCAATTACAACTCGAAAGAATTTATCGTTGAAGTTGAATGTCCTTTTATTGGTATCGATATTATTCGTATTGTGTCGTCTTTGCTTCATGTTACATGTTGATTCAAGTGTCCAGGTGATGGTTCTCTTTTACAGATGTCGCTGCTGCCGCTTTGTGTGCTACAGGGTTATGGTGAACGGTGCACCGTGTTCCTATAACTAACAATGTTTCATCTCTCTCTTTCCAGATGGACTTTGTTCCCGTCTCGCTCAGCCTGCCGTGCAACGGAATGTTTCTATCATAGAAGTGTTTTGCATTCCTCTTGGTTCTCGGAAACTGTTTCTACATTTTAAATGGAATTGAGATCAGTAGCATTATTTGTGTTCAGATCATTTTTGCTAGCCATGAGCTATAGAACTTGTACTGTATTTGTATCATGTTTATAGTCTTTCGTAGCTAGATTCCTTTAATAATTAAGGAGCTGTTAGAATATTTAATGTTCTTTGACCGACCTTGGATCGGTTATTTTGGGCGATAATCGATTACTCGTCACTAACTGCCATTACACGTTTCATCAAAGGTAACATATTGAAATATCTAAGTTAACTGTAGTTCTTTTCATAATCAACAATTCCAACAAAATGTGTCAGTAGGATATGTATCTGTAATCAGTGATAACTTTATCACTGATTGCAATAACACATAGTTTTATTCGGAAGATTTTTTTATTAGCCATTAACATTAGCCTCTGTATTTCACAGTTAGTTAATTTATTTATTGCAAGTAACTGATTAGGTTGGTGATAGCCTAATTTGTGGCTCATTTCTCTATCCTTTTAGAAATAGAGTCTCAATTCGTGTGTTTGGTAAGTTGCAGCTATTATTTGTTTTGGTAGCCATTCTTATCGAGTAACGAGTCGGTACGATCGTTCAGGGATTTCACCTTTCGTCTTCGTTCATCTGATTATCCTATTATTCGATCACGTAACATTGCCGTTTCGTATTCTCTTTGTTTTTTTTAAGTGTTCTTTTGGATTCGGTTTTTATCGGTTAGGCTTTTGTGTAGACTCTCTAGGTTTTATTGAGCAGCTTCTTTTTTTTAAATATTATCATTAGAAAAGATCTTAGAGTTGAGTACGTTTTTCCACATTCTTAATTTCATTTCTTCAATCTGTTCCTATCCAATTAAGTATTGGTTTTATTTCTTCTGGGTACGCACTAGACGGTTATTGGTCAGTTGATATGCGTCAGTAAGTTAATTTTATATGCGATTGTTGATTTGACGTCAGAAGCAGGTTATTGATCGTCTTCCACTAATCCGTAACCTTTGTCTGTCTCCATACCTCATTCTAATGGCTCGTTCAATACTGGTATTTAGGCCGAATCCATATGTCATGTCTCGATGTCATGACTAAATTCCGTATAGCCGCTATCTTATCTGATATGGTAAGGACGTCTATACTTAAGTGAATCACATTCAATTCTTTTTTCAGGTATTTTTACATGCTTACAAAATTAAAAGTAGTACTTAAAGTGATATAACTGTGATAGAAGTTTAAATTAGTATGCTCTAAAACCTAGTGATAATATCAGTGAAATGTCTTCTTACTAAAATGGAGAGGAAACTGACACGTGAAGATTTCATGAGGAAAAGTTTTCGAGCACCGAAGGTGTCGCCCGCCCCAGAGGGACAGGAGCCTACTGTCAACGGAGCGCCACCACCATCGCCGGTATCTTTAGCCATGTTGGAGAGGAACTCGCAACCGCCACAACGAACCCAGTACGAGATTACATCTTCGGGGATAGCTCCTAAACGACTTGAAATCAATAGAGCTCATCCCATCCACCTCAAGTCATTCCAATCCTCCGAGCCTCCAGACGACACTGCACCAATGCCGCCTTCAGACGATGTTCTACGAAAACTCGAACGGCAAATTGGTGAAATGGAGAGAGGTTTAGAGAAAAGGGCACAGAATGGTTCTGTTGGTGTTGACGAAAGAGTCAGGTACGCTGAACATGAGAACCTCTTACGAACTGGCGTATCTTCCGTCGGAGGTGGAGGCTATCTTCCAGCTGATTCTGATACAGAACACGACGTGGTGCCTTTCAATAGAAACGAAAGCACTCGCAGCAGTACTGGTGGTGCTACTCCAGTACCGAGACCAGCCACTCGACTGGCCAGAACAAACTCTGATACTCAACAGTCAGTCGCAGCTACTGCGAGGATCATGAAGAAACTGGCTGATGGCAATAAAGATGAAAAATCTAAGGTTATATCTCGAAAAGCGATACAAGCGAGGATGGAGCGTGTCAAGAACTCTGTCACTGGAAAACACGAGCACAGGGTTCTGGCTGAGCATAGGGTGGATCCACCTTCTCCAAGGACACCGACGTCCCCTATCTCACCAAGGTCACAGGTAACGATGATTCTTTAAGATATTGTGAATGTCCATACTACGAAGAGTAACTATATCACTGCAGCATTAACAATGATTACAATAATGTTCGTTTCACTTTTGACGAAATTAATTTTAGTTTAGAAAGCAGCATATAAAATAAATGTTTTCTAGTGTTTTACAGGCAATTCGTGTTTAATATCTAGATAAAAGTAGCCAATAAAAACGCAGATTCTCTCCAAAACCGATCGATATTGATCGTAACTTAGAATTTATAATATTTTTATAACGGACATAATTCAAATCACCAGTATTGACGTGTTTTTTATTTGACGTTAAATATGTTCAGCTACCCACACGCGACGTCTCGAATTGTATTAAGTGTTGTGTAATATTTGCTTACCTTGTTACCTAAATTCATTCACACTCGCTTGCGTAATAAGTACAAAAGAGAGGTAGACAGTAATCCTACTTTATTTTCTATTTGTATTAATATTTTTACCATAAAGAAGTCATCAGAATGTTTAGTGTAATATTGAAAAGGTTTATCTTTATTGATGCGTATTGAATTTTTTTCATTTTTATTTATGTATGGTAAGTGTAGTAGAAAAAACGTGTTATACATAGTACGTTATGTGTGATACATTTCCTTTAGATCTATCCTAAAATAAGTCAGTCACGTTATAGTAAATGTACAACCTTATTTCTGCTACCTGCTGCGAAAAAGTCAATTTGTAACACTTGGCGCTTGGCTCTGACGCAGGCTCAATGACGTCACACTCATATCACGACCGGCTGCCAGCTCCAAATATGTACACGAAAATGTTAAATGGAAGATATGATTAATTTTTATTGTGTGTTACTTACGTAGGTCAACCTAAACCTATCTTCGTAAAAGAGTTTCTACATTATTGTTTTAGTAATTAGGTCGAATATCTGTTGAAAACTTTGTGCAATTGAAATCGGTTTACCTGCTGGCAGATGTATGTAAATGTCGTAAAAGATAATATTGTTACAACCATTCAAAACAAGACATTTTTCAACAACTGGTAAAACCAATTTAGAGTAATATTTTTGTTTCGTACATGTTTAAATCTTCAACAATTTGTACTAATTGGTTTATTTTTATTCTCTTCGCAGGTAAGCACAAAAACACGATTCCAGTAAAATGGCCAAGTCTACGTACGTAACAGATTGCATTGTAAGGTAAAGTATGCACTTTTGTTTCTCTAGATTAATTGCCTGCGTTAAATGCTGGGATTTAAATCCTTTTACGAAGAAGAAAATTTTATTTAGAGTTGAAATGGGAGGTTGAGATTGGAGGAAAAGTTCAGAACTTATTATAGAATAAAATAAAATAAATTGTCGTACGTTGTTACTTTTTATTAAAACCACTTTCTTATCGGTATCCACTTTAACGAATAACTTCATAAGAGCTCAATTATTAAGGTATATCATCTTTCAGATGTAAACTTCTTAACACCAATAAAGTCTACAAGATACAGCTTACAGTCATAAAACTCTAATATTTAACAACATTACACCTCCTTGATACTAAATATTATCATACAATAATAAAATTAATGTCCTCAGCATCGATTTTGAACCCAGAGACGCCCGTTTAAGGACATCGCACGTTATAATGTTTTATGAGAAACCATTCAGTTTTACGAGCTAACACACAAATCTGTCCAAAGTTCTAATAAAAAACGAAATCTTTGCTATTTCAAGGTCGGTTAAAAGTATTTGTAAGCTAAAAGCGATTGAATGATGAGTGAGGAATGCAAAACGCAAGCGGCATAACTCGGTATGCGGAGTCGAAACACTGCTTGTACTAACGAACTGTAGTTTACGTAATTATCATTTTTATTGCTTTGAGGAAGTGTCTAGCTAGCGCATGTATTAGTAATTATTTACATTGAGGCGTTTGTAACGAGGACTATTCTTATTTTACAAGGCAAAGTTATTTTTGTGGTAATGTTATATGTTAGCATAACTATGTTTGCTTGTTCTATGGTAGAAATTATCAAAGTTCGATGTAACAAGATAATACAATTGGGGCTCAAAACCAGAATATTGATGATCTTTTCCTTTGTATGACTGAATCACATTAAGGAAAAGTAAAATCATTCAATGCACGTGTAGAAAATTGATTTGAAAATATATCTTACGTATACGTGCAGTGCAGGTATCTTTCAAAGAGTTTTATTTACTAAATCTTAAGCTTCTTTGTCAAAGTAAGGAAATAGCGTCTGCTGGCTTCCTATACGGATGGGTGGTTGTTGGAGCATGCAAAAATTGCGCTCGCTCCCGTCGCGTGCTCCGTTTGATAAATCGTTTTGCATAATATACTAACATTATTTATCTCACTGCCTTCGCTTCAAGGCAAATCAAACTAAATTCTTTTGAGGACTTTTTCAACATTTTTGTATTCAAAATCTAAAGATTTAGATCTATATCTTTCGTGGTTAAACTTGGCAATGTTTTTGTAACTTTGTTTTTATGCATCCTTTTTATCTAGAGTCTATTAAAGTTTTGCTCTATAATTTTCCGTTCTCATAGCAACTTGCAGCCACTCAATGAAGTAATGAAGGCTGAAGAAAGACAGTGTATTTGTTATGATAATAGTGAAAAACATCGAACTAGGTCGCTCGATACACCACCGATCAATCCTAGAACCTTGACATCTTGCCAGTTAGTATGCATTGATTATACTAGTTCTGTTACTAATTGCTTTTAGTACTTATTTAGTTATTTTATGCTTTTAACTTAATTTGTGATTACTAAGCATATTCAGTATGATAAAGAGGGATCTTTGCTATAATTTCTGCTCAAAACGTGTTTATCGATTGAGCAGTTTAAGAGTAAAAAAGTTAAAACTAATAAATTGAATATCAATAAAACCAAATCGTTCGAGGTAATGCCAAAATCAATGAACAAGTTTTCGCTTACAGCTGTTAAAATATCCGAAAGAAACGATGTTTCTAAAACATAAATAAAATACCTTATCATGTTTACCAAAAGTTGATATAAAAAATAAGCGGTAATAACGAGAATTTCCCCAGAATATCCGGGTCGATTTCCACGAAACAGTTTATTAATTTTCAAAGCTCAATGAACTAAAGTTCCGTACCGAACTTTGGTGGGCATTACGGCAATAAAGGAAAGAATTTTAAAGCTATATCGACTTTTTTGGAGACCAATAAATTTTCTATGGACCTGATAATGACTGGGGAACTTTTGAAAGCAATTGATTGTTTTTATTAAGACTTTGAAAGTGATAAATGGAAGGATTTTATATTGACTTTAAAGGGGAGACTCGATATGCCTTTTTTTGATTAGAAAATTGGGTTTTTATCTACCGATTAAATATAATATTCAATTCGGATTATCTTCTATTTAGTGTGAACACATAATGAAACAAAAGTGACTCGTACTTATGACTAAATTATATGGTAGCTTGATTAAAAAATGCTTGACTAGTTTAAACTGTCAAACACCAAGCGGTCACCGGTGACCGCGACCTATTGTTCTTCAATTGTGTCTATAAAACCGGTACTCGACGAGTTAATATACCAGTCAATATACCTCCTTTTAGCATGCTTGACAGCCCAATTCTGCTCAAGAGAAGATTTTTGACTGCCTCGTTGGCGGAGTGGTCGCAAGTGCGACTGCCGGGCAAGGGGTCTCGGGATCGATTCCCGGGTCGAGCAAAGTACTACTGCGTTTTAAAAAAAATTCTCAGTGGTAGCACGAAGTCTGGAATTGTGCCCGGAATATGGCAATAGGCTCACCCCCTATTACATGGGACTCATAACATAAATAGTGCAAAGTGGGTGTTAATGTTATGATTAGAAGATTTTTGATCATGATACCATCAACCATTTATCTATTACTTAACTCGTTTCCAGAACTACCTACATCACCTAGACTAGACTGTCTAATTTATCAAACAACTACTTGAAAACACAAACATTGGATACTAGTCTTACATTTAACTTAGTAATTGTACCAAGGGTTAGGTAAACTAGGAAAACGTGTAAAAACCACCTTCAGGGCTGTCATACTTCACTATTATTAATGTTGCTTTTACTTAATTTTGTAATAAGTGTACACACGGCACATGAAGCTAAGTAACCAGTATAAACTGACCGTCGAATTTAAAGAATGATCGTATAAAGTGAGATCACGATAAAGTGGTTGTTCACACAGCTACACAAGCTATGCAATCCAGTATAAACTGACGGTCGAATGTACAGAAAGATTGTGTAAAGCGAGACCTTGATATACTGGTTTCGTACAGCTCGATGTGTTCACAATGTTCACCATGGTGAAGTTGTGTGTGTTATTTACGGTCCCATAATGGTCTTAGGAAATAGTTTCCACCTCTTCGTGGTTGCTTCGGGAAGGATATTGTGTGCGTAGTGTTCCTGTGTCATAAAGTTAAATAACTTATGCATATAGTTCTTATTACATACCTACATGGTGTTCAAATGCGTTCTTTAGTTAAATCGTTGATCTTGTTTGCGAAAAATTCAAGTGTGGGAGAGCCATGTTTCGGCATGAATGGGCCGGCGCGACCGGAGTGATACCACTGCCTCACAGAAACAACGCTTGCGTTGTGTGTAAGAAAGAAAATTATTTCCTAGCAAACCGTAAATCAAGGTGGAATTTCTATAAAATTTTCATTAATTACTCTTGCACATATTGATTCACTTTAATTTCATAATACACATTAACATATTATCAACACTTAATTATTCTCTAGCATAATAAAGCAATAATTTTAAATCTTTCATTAATTAAATCGTGACGTAACATACGACACCGCATTACCTTACCGCCACACCCACGTCCACGCGTGGGCGTGCCCATAATCATTACAACTGCATACAAGATAATGTTACGTCACAGTACATTATGACGTCACACCTACATTATGACGTCACACGTCATTGATTACGTCGCGGTGTGTTAAGTTGTAGTAGTCGTAAAATGTTGAGTGTTTGGTTCGTTGCACGGATTTAAACTGTTGAAGTTTTCTGGAGTAGTCCGGAATAGTACGGATTTAGGTTATTGACAACATACATACATACAATAATCCCTATTCAAAATATATTTAAATACTAGCTTATACCCGCGGCTTCGCTCGCGTCACAAAATAATAAAAAGTGTCCTATGTGACATATACCAATACACACAGCGCCATCTATACCAATACTTTTTCTTTCCCTCGGGAATATCAAATCTTTCCGGGATAAAAAGTACCCTTGAAGGATGTTTAATAAAAGTAATATCCAATATTGTTGCACGTTTATTTTACTAGTTACTTAAAAACAGACATCAACATCCTATTACAATTCTTATACGCTTCCGCCATGACACTTTTTATATTAGAAAAAAATAAGAAAGAGAAAGAACACACATCTTCATATTTTGTCTCATCATATATTACATTGTCTATAGCTCAACATTCCATTCCGTTCTACTCAACAGCCTACCTCAATGTAATATATGAGAAACATAATTTCGGACACATTTACTTCTAACGTAGCAGACATTCAAATATATCACTTATAATAAAGGTAAACATATCACTTTACTTATTAATTACCAATCCCACTTTTATAACAAAATTTTAATAGTAGTTCCTTCTTCAACGGCTTTGTATACATATCAGCCACTTGCTCAGTGGTGGATATATATTTTACATTTATTTTTCCAATTAATATTAATTCTCTTACATAATGATATTTTATATCTATATGCTTAAGTCTTTTTACAGTATTAGTGTTTGCTACCATAATAGCGGACTGATTGTCACATAATATTGTAACTGGAGATACATTAGAGATATTAAAATCATTAAGCATATTAACTAACCAACTAGCTTCACTTGATGCCGTGCTCATTGCTACATACTCTGCCTCAGTGGATGAAATGCTTACAGTACTTTGCTTTTTAGAGCACCAAGATATAAGGCAATTAGAGAAAATAAAACAATAACCAGTTGTGGACTTCCTATCCCTAAGATCTCCTCCCCAATCAGCATCACAATAACCCAACAGCTTATCACCATTACATTTATAAGTAACCTTGTAGTTTATTGTGTGTTTAATGTATCGCAAAACCCTTTTCAAAGCTACCAGTAAAGTTTCATTAGCACGGTCCTGAAATCTACTCAATATTGATACTGCTACACATAAATCAGGTCGAGTTCCAGATACAGCATACATCAAACATCCAATAATTTGTCTACACAAATTTTCGGTATTTTTATCTATTTTACATTCACTTTCCAATATTTTAGTATTAAAGTTTTGATCCATTGGTGTACTTATAGGTTTACAGTTATACATATTAAATTTTTTTAAAACATTTTCTAGATACACTTTTTGACATAATTCTGTTACCCCTTTATCTAAATTCTGTTTAACATTTATTCCCAAGAAATCTGAAACCAACCCCAAATCTTTCATCCTAAATTCCTTGCTTAGCATTAACTTAAATTCACATATTTGGCTCGCCTCAGTTCCAAAAACAAGTAGATCGTCAACATAGATTAGTACATACATTTGTTGTTTATTATTACATTTAGAGTAAAGACAAGAATCACACTGAGATCTTTTAAAGCCTTCTCTAATCATAACAGAGTTAAATTTTACATTCCAGTACTTAGGGGATTTTTTAAGTCCATACAGAGACTTATTTAACTTAACAATATTTTCCCCATTGTTATATGCCCCTTCAGGTAATTTTAAATACACATTTTCCTCTATATCACCATATAAAAATGCTCCTGTTACATCCATTTGTGAGACAGGTAAGTTAAGTTTTGTTGCTACTACTAAAAATAATCTAAATGTCGACAATTTTGCTACAGGTGCATAAATATCATTTAAATCTATTATATCATTTTGCTCAAACCCCCGAGCTACTAACCTAGCTTTATATTGCAAAACATTATTATTACTTTTAATCTTAAACACCCATTTACTACTAACAACTTTAATATTATCAGGTAACTTACAAACATTCCATGTATTATTTTCCTTGAGAGTTTGTAGTTCTTTTTGAATTGCTTCCTTCCACTTACAACAGTCCGGACTACTCATGGCTTCTTGAAATGTCTTAGGCTCACTGTCAGACACCAAAACATTATGGCATTGATAAAACTTAGTTTTATTCCTCACACGATTGCCTCGCCGTCTGGTAGTTATTTCATTGCCACTTTGTCCACTTGAGTCCCTGCTTTCACTTGGCTCATACAAACTTCCCTCACTTTGTGTACCACTACTAGTTTCTTGATAACTGTCCTCTGGAGGGTTTAAACATGTTTCTTCACTAGGCTTTTCTGTATCACTGATTTCACTAGCTGATAACTGTACAGGTAGATCATCATAATATAAGTTGCTATCACACTTTCCTATATCACTCTGATTATTTTCCAGGAAAACAATATCTCTTCTTATTTCAACACTATTACTGCAGGGGAAATACACTCGATACCCCTTTGTTGTTTCTCCATATCCCACCAGATAACCTTTTTCTCCTTTTGGGTCCCACTTCTTCCTTTGTACCTTTGGTATATGGACAAAGACAGTAGTACCAAATATTTTTAGGTTATTTATATCATATGTTTTGTTGAACCACAATTCATAGGGAGATTTTGTTGGAATGCTGCTTTTACCTGTTCTATTTAAAACATAGGCTGCGGTATTGATTGCTTCTGCCCATAATTTCTTTGGCAAATTCTTAGCACACATCATTGTCCGTGCAGCCTCAACTAGCGTTCTATTTTCCCGTTCTGCACTGCCATTCTGCTCTGGGGTGTAGGGAACAGATGTTTGGTGAATAATACCCTTTACTTGGAACATTTCCTGGACCTTTTTGTTAATAAATTCTGTTCCATTGTCACTTCTGAATATTTTAATAGTATTTCCTGTTTCATTTTCTACCCGAGCAATAAAGTTTCTTATACACTTCTTAATTTCATCCTTATTTCTCACAAAGTAAACCATCCTATACTTTGAGTAGTCGTCTTTAAAAACAACAAAATATTTGGAGCCTCCTACTGACGTCGTTTCCATTTGTCCACAGGTATCTGCGTGAATTACTTCACATGTTCTGGTACTCACGTTATCACTCGCAGGATAGGGCAAACGTTGAATTTTACCCTTCAAACAACTCTCACATTTCTTCGAATCGAGCTCATGAAAACTGACATTTTGTTTCTTCAATATATCCTTTACATATTGTATGTTTTGATGTGCTAACCTTTCATGCCATGAATTCAAATCTCCGTGAATAACTTTTGTAGTATTAACTATACAATCCGTATAATAACGACAGTCCAACACATACATATTGCCGCTTCGCTGTGCAACCGCTACAATTTCGTTGCATTTATAAAATTCGCAACTATTACGGTTTGTTATTAAAACGTAACCTCTACTCGTGACACGATTCACAGACAACAGATTCATTTTTAGTTCAGGAACGTAGAGGACGTTATCTATGGTCGTGTGAATCCATTCGGTCCCGTTCCATACTTCAAGCGCCACCTGCCCGCATCCTTCGACACTAATCTGAGTTCCATTACCTACAGTTACCAACTTGTTTGTAACACTCGAATACGATGAAAAAAGTTTATGATCACAACACATATGCTCACTAGCACCGGAGTCTACTAGCCATTGAGTTTTATGAAAAATGTCACCGATTGCACTCTCTACAATGAATGCATTGTTTTCTTTTTGTTTCTTGAAACGACACTGACTTTTAACATGCCCAACTTTATTACAATAATAACACCTTCGCTCAAATCGACAGTCTTTGTTATTATTATTATGATAATTGTTTGAACTTGCGCTTTGATTAAATCTACACTCACTTTGAAAGTGTCCTTGTTTATTACACTTGTAGCACTTCACTAGTTTTTTATTAAAGTTTTTCTTAGCAACAAACGCAGCGGAAGATGTTTGCGCACTCTCGCCGCCGCTTTTCTCCTTTATTCTTTCCTCTTCTATTAGCAGCCTGGCTACTAAATTGTCGTAGGTCTGCTTATCGTCGGGTGCAGATTCCCAGGCAGATACAAAGTGTTTGTATTGATCTGGTAACGACATCAATACTTTCGTAATCACGAACTTATCTGATATAGTTTCACCGAGCTGTTTCAATTTATTTTGCATTTCCTGAATCTTCGATAGAAATGTAGACATCTCTGTATCTTCTTCGTATTTAAACTGAAAGAACCTTTGCTGAACAATATGAATGGTCGTCTCCGATTTTTGTTCATAGACACTTAACAATTTACACCACATCTCAGCAGAGGTTTCACATGATAAAATATGCACCATTACATCTTCAGACATTCTTGTAACTAGCAATGTCTGCGCTTTTGCATCGCTAGTTTCCCATCGGGTACGATCGGCATCATTTTCAGGTTTTATCTTAGTACCGTTTACTATGTCATACAAGCCCTGGCCTCGCAATAAAACCGTAGTCTGGAACCGCCATATATTCCAATTCTTGGAACCTTCCAATTTTATTGCTCCTTGTCCGTGTAATAAGGATTCCATTGTTTTAATTTATTTTACTCCTTCTTGCCTCGTTCCAACCAGGAACAAGTAATAATCCTTCCCGGCAAAATGCTAACCTTCAAGCACACGACGCCGCACGTGCCTTATTTTTCACGTTGTTACCTTTTGCCAGTATTTACTCCTTGCATATACTTTTATCCAATCTGATTATGAGTCTGGGCCCATAACCTGAAGGATGTTTAATAAAAGTAATATCCAATATTGTTGCACGTTTATTTTACTAGTTACTTAAAAACAGACATCAACATCCTATTACAATTCTTATACGCTTCCGCCATGACACTTTTTATATTAGAAAAAAATAAGAAAGAGAAAGAACACACATCTTCATATTTTGTCTCATCATATATTACATTGTCTATAGCTCAACATTCCATTCCGTTCTACTCAACAACCCTATTATTTAATCCGGGCTTCTAACTTTACGTCTGCAAAAATTCAAAGCAATCGGTTTAGTAGTTTCGGCGTGAAAGCGGAACAAACAAACACACTTTCCGATTTATAATATTAGTAAGGATCTACAACTAGACAGAATTGACTAAATATTTTTTTTAGGCATCGATTTTTCCCCTCTTTTTTAACATTTCATAGAGGATAATGTTAAATTGTTATGTTATACTCATAAATATAGATGAGGGGTTTAATGTTTAACTGCTAGAATATTCTAAGAAGATATGAGAAAGATCAAGTTTTGTCTCAGCTTTAAAACTTTAGTGTTTTCAAAGATTTTATTTTCAATGCATTGCAATTTTCGTACTGATGTGTCGAAAACAGACTACAGGGAATCATTTAGTCTTGCCTAGTTTCTTTTAAATGCGTAATGCAACAAATTGTTAACGGTACACTGTCTTCCAAACATTTATGTTTAAATATAAAAGAAACAAATGTTTTTAGGGAATAATCAATAATCCCTATATCAGATGGATTAATGTACTTATTTCAGTATTAAAATTTTTGTAATAACTATCGTGAGACATACTAAATTAACTAAAATCACGGGTTACTCACGTGAATATACTGAGAAAAGCTCTATTACTTTCAAACCACACTCGCTCACTGAGTGAGCTGCGCGACGTCACCGCGACCGCGCACGCTGCTCATGAGAAAGAACCCCTCTGTGGTTCGAAACTAGTAGAGCTTTTCTCAGTATATTCACGTGAGTAACCCGCGATTTTAGTTAATTTTGTATTAAAATTCTGTGAATATTGTGCATTTACTGCCATCAAACGATACATTACCTATTTTCACAAATCAATACAGCCATTAAACATCAATTAGTTCAATATAACCCTAAGCTTAAAACCAATTTTAGTCCATTAAAATTGTATCAGAAATAGACGTGATATTTCTATAGGTATAAGAGATTTTATCTATTCGTAGTTTATTTATAATTCAATGCTATGAAACCTTGTCTGACAAATCACAATAGACGGGTACAACTTGGCCTTATCTGTCAAATTTTCTGGGTATAACTATCATATCATCATTATCAAGCGGATAAAGTTTACTTTTGAACATAAGCATGCCTCTTAAGAAGGGATTCTCTAAATCCCCATGCTTGGTAGCAGTCCTTATCAGTAAAAGCTTTTAAAAGACTGCTGCCCATCACCGGGCGATTAGGATGTACATAGGTCCAATCCGTCCAATGCCTATGTCTAACACGTATTACAAGCCAATAAGGACGATCTGGACTTTTAAAGAGACGGACCTCTGAGTGTGTTTCGCCATTTCTTCTCAGAGTACCTAGTCAATTAAGAAAAGTCTGCCTCATCGCTCGCTTGATAAAATCGACGTGTAAAAGTGCTGCCTTGTAGCCTATTTGCAGAGTTAAGTTCACTTGTTTAATTTTTTTTAATGGCATAAGCCGGTAAACGAGTTGACGGATCAACTGATGGTAAGCAATCGGCGTCGCCCATGGACACCTGGAACAACAGAGGCGTTACAAGTGCGTTACCGGTATTTTTGGGGATTAGGAGTTTGAGGATCGTTGGGTATTCAGGAATTGGGGAGATTGGGGAAGGGGAGGGTAATTGGGCCTCCGGTAACCTCACTCACACGATGAAACACAACGCAAGCGTTGCTTCACGTCGGTTTTCTGTGAGGCCGTGGTATCATGGTATCAGTTAAATTCACTTGTTTCACTAAGTAAATATGTAATAACAATTTGATGTTAGTCTTTTCGTCACCTGATCCATAACCTACTTTCAATCTACAATGACTATATCCCTAACATCGTAGTAAGACTAGTAAGAGTTGCATTGTGGTCTATAAAATCGGTACGTGTCTTTGAAAGACCATTTGGCTACCAGCCACCGTTGCCTGCAACGTCTGTGATCGTAAACTTTTAGCTCTTTTCTATACAATTTCTAGTAGTACTATATTTGTATTGTAACTTTCGTGAAACATACTAACATACTAAATAAATTATTATGTTTTCGGCTTACTCACGTGATAATTTGACTCGAGTAGTCAGTAGCAGCACGACAGTCGCCGCGTCGCGGGTCGCGAAATGCTGCTGATGAATATGAGCCTCTAGCATGGCTTGAAACTAGTCGAGTTCCTCGTCAAAGTCGAAAACATAATTAATTAATAATTTATTCTAGTAGTACTATTTGCAGCCTTGTTAACTTAGAAATAGTAAGTGTAAAGACTGGGAGTTCGGTTGTATTTATGTCATTATTATTTATGCGATGCTAAAGGGATGATCGGCAAGTTTTGCTTTGTCTTGTGTAACTTTTTGAGGTTGTGTTTTTTCCAATACCTATCATCGTCTTGTTACTAATAGACATAACATAACATCACGTCTTTTACCTCCAAAGGGGTAGGCAGAGGAGCACATTTCAGCACTTAATGCCACTGTACCATGTAACGCCTACTTTTGACTATTTATGTTATGAGTCCCATGTAATAGGGGGTGAACCTATGCCATAAACCGGGTACAATTCCAGACTTCATGCTACTACTGAGATTTTTTTTAAAAACCCAGTAATACTTTGCTCGACCCGGAAATCGACACGAGACCCCTTGCCCGGCAGTCGCACTTGCGACCTCTCAGCCAACGAGGCAGTCTACTACTAGAGTACCTAGCTGGAGGGCGCCCTACACTACATTTCCCTACATAGACCTATGTAAAACATAGAATAAAGTACATAAACATTGCACTAACTAGCTAAATACATGTAAATCGCAGCGCATGACGCTAGTGAAGCCCTACGGGACCGAAGCCCGAGCACTGCATCACTGTGATGTTATTATATTTACCTGTCTCTTGTACGATATAGCTACAAGACTGAGAATAAGAAACCTTTGGGTTTAAAATAATCTAGTTTCTAGAAATTGTCCTAAAAGCAAAAATGGAGGATCTCTTAACATTGTTGAAGTAATGACAAGTCATATTATAATTCTATTCAATCAATTGAATGTTCTTATTGTGACACTTCAAGATAGTTATGTGCCTATTGCTAAAGTATTACTGTTTTTTTTAATCCTCAATAGTAGCACGGAGTCTGGAAATGTGCCCGGTATATGGCAACAGGCTGACATCCTATTACATGGTACTTACAACATAAATAGTTAAAAGTGGTTGTGACATTGTACAGTGGCATTAAGTGACATAATGTGCACCTCTGCCTAACCCTTCACGGTTAAAAGGCATGATATTATGTTATGCTATCATTGCTAAGTTAGATATCATCAAAATTTGAAAAACGGCGTTGTTCCTAAATCTTTGAGGCGATCTTAGTTTCTGACAAAAACTTCATACAATGAAAGTTAAAAATCTACCTCTAAACGAAGATTTTTTAGTAACCGGTTGTAAAAGATTTTGTCTATCTAAGATCGAACTAAAGGTGTAGTTGATTAGTAGGTAGTCTTGTCTTTTCCCCAAAAAGCTAAGCGTCTTTTAAAGTCGCGGAGAACCTAATTAGTCGAGAGTCTCAGAGTCTGACATCTCCCGCCTCACCCAGGTGGGAGCAGTCATTCGATAATTTTCCCACAAAAAAAGGCGTCTTTTAAAGGCTACCCTCCGTCAACAAAAAAAAAACAGTAGTCTTTTCTTACGACACAGGAAAATAAACTAATGCGTCGCTAATATTCCAACTAGTCGAATCAATAATTCCAACTATTGAATAAAGTAGTTCTTAAAATAACTCCTAGCTATAAGAAATGAGGGGAACTTTGCGAAGCAGAAATATATTACACTTTCAACATTTTGCTATCGGAAAATTATAATCTTTACACTTGAACACATTTTTATTAATATTGAATTTTACACAGAATCCTGTCGGTAATTGATTTTATGTATGACCTATAAGCATCGAAAGATGAATGCATAAATATCCTTAAAAACTGACTCATGAACCATGAGTTTTATTTAATCAATCATTCAAATACAATCCCAAACAATTTAATCAATTCTGGAACTATGGTAGTAATATTCATTGATCGAAAGTTCACTTAATGGTCATATTAATTAGGTTGAATTTTAACTAAACAACGCTAGTTGTAATTTATGTATTTTCAAAGAAACATTGCAACTTCGGAAACTAGGACCGACTGCTTAGATAGTTCGTAATAAGGATACAGTATTAAATTCAAAATCAAAGTCAAAGCATTTGTTTTAATTTAACCATAATTTGGTACTTTTGAAACGTCAACAAAAATATACAAAATAAATAATAGTCGATCACTCTGTTCGTCAGTGAAGCTAGGTAATTCCATATAAGGTTTGGAGTAGAATGTTCTAGCTCTAAGTTTCTAGTAATATGAATTTAACATATTAATAAAGCGTTCAAAAACATGTCTTGTATAGCAAACAATGGTTTCATTACCGAGAAAGGTTGGGACGTGAAAAATAAGACCCGACCATTTAATTTCACGTTAAACATGAAGATGCTGTCACGGTCAAATTAATAATGCCTTCGCTTATACCCCTTCAACACAAAAAAAGAAATAAATTTACAAACGCAGTACCAACTGACGTAATATCTAAGGTAAATGCAATAACTACCACCAAATGGCATAGCAAATAAAAATCAAACGTACACACATTCAATCCGAAACCTTTGATGTCTAAAAATAAAGCACAAATTCCCCTAACATTCACAGTTGTATAAGACGTTTCAATTTTTGGTAGCGAATATAGGGCGGTGGGTACTCCACCCCATCTACTGTAGTACTTCCGCTCCGTCAGTGGTGTTCCGAATGCCGTGGTAGACGCACGCGTGTGACGTCACGGATTATGGTGTTGTCATAGTTTCTGTGATAGTGATATGGCTAGGAAACGGGTAAGGAGTGGTTTAACATAATTAAAATGGGCTAGTCAGTATTCGCTAGAAATTTTAATACAATTCGTACTAATGTCGTGTGAACGTCGACCCGTTTTTTTGATTCGCTATTAAGTCATTGCGTTTAGCCCGATCTTTGTGTCGTGTGTATCTGTGTTATGGATTTATTATTTAAATTGTTTTTCGTTCTTTTGTGGTTTTATGAAGTTATTCATATTGAAATTTTGAGTATAAAGCTGTATGCATAATATCGGGTCAGGTCAACTATGTACTTGTATCTAAGAATGCCGCTGTAGTAAATTGTTCTTGGGAGTCTCTATTCTCGTTGTTCAAAAACATCTTTAAATTCAAGGCGTATTTAAATTAACTCGTACGCTTTGTGATTACAATCTTTGTTGTAATTAGATTCTATTATATAATTGCAAAGAAAATGGTGTATTAATAAATTGTTTAAGTATAGATCAGTCATAATTTTACACAGTCGAAATATTCAAAGACATTCCGTAGCAATTTTAGCAGCATGTGATTGTGTGATTCGAATAACAGCGTATGTATTTGCGATTCGCAATGTAAACGTTGATTCGAAATCCCATTTACATGATATAGATGAAACGTTAAACACTCTGAAATCGATTTGGAGATATAACAATACTTTATTTTCATGCTGCGTTTAGATCGTATCTTGATATAGATGACTTGCCGTTGGATTTAGTAATAAATAGAATGGAGCATATGATTTGAAGTTATTCTACGTATCTTCCAGAATATTATTGTACGTATCTTCCAGAATAACATTGCTAAAATAACATTGGTAAATTATGATTGTTTTCTATCTTTTTATAATTTCGAACTTTACACATAGTATGGTTGTAATTTGTAGCTAAAACTCAAACAGTCATCGCGAAACAGCTTAATATTGATCTTAATGCAATAGGGGTGAACCTATTACTCGGGCACAGTTCCAAAGTCCGTGCTATTACTGAGAAGTACTCCAAAAGCTCAATATTTTATCACCATATCTATAGATATGATTAAATACAAACACACAGATTGAGTTTGATTGGTACTTGATTTATCAGTAAGTAATCGTGATGAGCTTGAAACCTAGGCAATAAATCCAGCAAATATCAAGACAAGTAAGGTTCATTAGGTTGAAAATCTTGACGTAATCAAACTGAGTGAATCAAGGACTTGAAGTTTTCGTTTGAAAATGCTTACAAACGTTCTAGTTTTAACTTTATTTGCTTACTCGGTGAAGTTAGTTTCAATGTTTGAGAATACTGCTTTTAATTATATCCTTGCTTTTCGTATCTCGTAAAATGTTTAATATTATTCAAGACTGGCGCAATAATGCTACCGCAATAATGAACAGATCATCTTCATTTAATGCCCTCCACAACACATTAGCTTTATCAATATTGCATCAAAGTGCGCCACTGAGTAGACATTATAATTAACTACATCGTTTTAACTCGAATAACAACTCATAAACAACACATTAACAAAGCCGTATTACGTACGTCATAAAGGTTTATTTACTTCATACGTTAAGTAGAGGATGCACGTATTATTCTCAAGGTTATTAGTACTAAAATTTATTTAATAAAACGATATCATGCGTTATACCTATTTAATATTCAGTGAGAAAATAATTCGATTGTTTGTGGCAACTTGCATGCGACTCGCTCAAGTTACTCGACTTGACCCTACCCTTAGCTAAACGGTCTTTGTTTGTCCCCCCTTCTTAATAAATAATAATACTTTATTTTTAGGGTAGAATTTCAAGTTGTATCGCAGTTTATTTTATGGGAAAATGTCGAAAGAGATTGATAGAAATTCTTATAAAAATATTCAATTGATTATAGCTATTTCTTTGACAATGATTTCAAGTCACGTAGCGACGGATTTCTTGATAATTTATTTAGTTTAAAATGAGTGTTAAATAAAAAATTCTTCTGGTACTTGAAAACGTCTGTTAGTTATGAATTCCGAGCGTGAAATGGTCTATTATTTAATAGATTTAAAATACGTAACGTTATTTTGTGATTACTAGTAGGTATTTAAACGTGAATGTGAACGAGGCACCAAAAGAGATGTCTTCATATTTACTGAAGCATTTCATAAACATATGTGATTACATTTCTAAATGGAATTAAATTACTTGAGCTTACTCGTTATGTGAATACAACTAATTCGTTTTTATGGCTAATAAATATAAAAACTTAAAGTCCTGACGTCTTATACAAATGTACAATGTAATTCTTTTTACAGTCCTTGCGTTTGCGTGTTAACAATACACCAATCACCACCCTTCAAGTAACAAATAAAAAAAAGAAATAACGGGTTTCCAATACACGCCAGTTTGTAACAAATATAAACAAACATTGGACGAAAAACTACAAGTTGTGGTTGCAATTTTCATTTTCACATATTCCCAAGTTCTGACTTTGACCTCTGCATTGCACAACACAAATATTTGTTTGCAAACATTCGCATATAATTTGTATTCGATTTTATATAATTAATTCTGTGACTGCCTCTTTGGCCGAGTGGTCACAAAGTGCGACTGTTGAGCAAGGGGTCTCGGTTTCGATTACGACCGAGTCGGGCAACGTCTTACTGGGTTTAAAAAAATTTTCAGTAGTAACACGAAGTCTGGAATTGTGCCCGCTCGCCCCGTATTTCATGGGACTCATAACATAAATAGTGAAAAGTGGGTGTTACATTGTACACTGGCATTTAAGTACACTAATGTGCACCTCTGCCTTTAAATGCCGGGGATAAAAAGACGATGTTATGTTTATATAATTCTGTGAAACTACGATTGCAATTTATTGAAAATATAGTGAAATGATGGAAAGTAAAATACGTATATAATCAGTATACACATTTGTTTAAAAGCACATCAAGCTGAGCAAAACCAGTATAAGCTGACCGTCGAATGCGCAGAAAGATCGTATAAAGCTAGACCATGATGTACTGGTTTTGTATAGATGTATTTAACCCTTGACTTTATCTGAATGGGGTTAAGGTCAGATCCGGGAATTAATCAGATTCAGCTAGTTGTCAGTATTTTACTGAGAAGTGGAGAGTGCCTGGACTAGGTAAGCCACTTTGGTTCGAGCTCGTCCTTGATAAAATAGTATCACTACATTCACCCGGATGTTTGGGTGTCTTATACCCTGGTTTTTTGTTAGACCTTCGTTATTTAACCGTTGAGAAACGGATTTAATGTCGATAGAAAATTTGCTTAACTACACCAAGAACTCACTGCTGTGGATCCTGGCTTACAGGAGTTACAGCGGTTTTGGGAGGTTGTGGCTAGCTTGTCCTAAGGTACACTGAACTAACTGATTCTTGAATCAGTTAGCATTAATTAGAATTATGGCTGATTTTTTCAATCGTCAGTTAATTTTTAACTGTAGAATAAAATTGACAGTTCACTGTTTTTAGTATGAAAGAATTGTGAAATATTGCTCTCTCAAAAAATCTCTCTTTAAAAAATCGGCCCTATTTCATTAGCCATCAATAGGAGGTATTCCATATTGGGCACATGTTTAAATGGCACTTGATATATATATTACACATATTATTATCATATTAGCGCGGGTGCCATTCAAACAGGTCCTCAATATGAAGTTAAAATCAACCTATTTGACTTGACATGTTTTTTGATGACTGCTATCAATTTAACTCGTCGATGTCCTAAAGAAAACTCGACTGTATTGTGAAGCGTAACTGTCCTTAATCTACCTATCCGATATTAATACTTAATGGTTAAAAATCAAGGTCATTCAGTGGTTTACTTAAATGTTAGACGTCTGACATTGGCAGTGAAATAAACAAACCGTTCCAGGTGTGTCCAGCGTTCAATGCCGATCCGTATCGATTCTCGATAGCTCTTGTTTGATGTTAATCGAGTTTCGAGAGTGTTTTTAAAAATAGTTTACCTATGTTTGTGCTCTGGTTAGGAGTAATGTTCGTGGGTGTGTAGTTTTTTTTAGTTTATCGAAGATTTTGATGTTGATCCGTGGTAGATGTCCCACCCAGAGACACGAAGCGCTTCACATCAAGTTTCCTTGTGCTTACTGCTAAGGAATGGAATTCTTTGCCAGAGTCTGTATTTCCTGAATGGTATAACTTAAAGGTCTTAAGCCCGGATGAATAGGTTGCTTATGGGTCGACATGCTCCATCGTAGACCGCATCATTGCTTACCACCAGGCGAAATAGTGGCCAAACGTCGGGCCATCAAATATAAGAAAAAAGGATTTATTCCTTGTTGTATTTCCTAATAAACAACGTAGTCGTAGGCTGATATGTCGAAATCTTAAAGCATTCTCAGTACTTTTGCTTCAATTAGAATCCTATTGACTAACAATTTTTTAGCCCCCCCCCCCATGCGACAAAGACGTGTGTTTAAATTAATAAGGAAATGTGGTATCTAAGCTTACATTATAATTGATTCTATTCTATAGGTAATTGGTTTTTCCTCTAGTAATCTAGTTTATTCAACTCAATCGAATCGAACCACAAATTCGTTTAATATCACATCGCCCTCAGCGTGTTTAGTAAACATGTACACGTATGGGAATGACTGACACGACTGTTAATGAATTTGTCGAATGTCCACATAAACTACCCCTATGTTTATGTACCCCTGGTAGCCGTCAATTACATAAAATGCGTTCACCGTGTAAATTATATAGTAAATGCTGTACAGGGGTCTCATTGTGGGATCGTTTGGGGTCTTGATACAAAACAAAAACATTGAGTGAGATGTCGTCTTGGGTTGCTTGAAAGTACAATTTGTCCAAGAGATTTTTTTCTTTTGCTTACCATAGTATGGTAAAAAGGATAACTGAACCTAATGGGCGAAAGTAATTCTAATTTTTAAAAGAATGAGATTAAGGAAACTTAAAGAGATTTTGGTTTCAGGAAGTAGATTTATACTAACTCTGCAATAACACAGGACGTTTACGCAAAACATCCCTATATCCAAGATTATGTAAATAATGGAATACCCAAAAGTGGTGCACGAAACGAGTCTTTATTTACGTGTATTTAAGCTTTCATTCCCCAGATTTAGAACAGAGTTCCATTTGAATCGTTTCCAATCCTCTTCCACGAGGATTACTATGATTTTTCCATTCTTTTATTACTCCATTCCGGCACCCACTGGTCGGATTCGGGAATACAGTAAAATTCTGAATGCAATCTCGATATGTGGATGTAATCCGCGATAAGGCGAGGTTTGGATTAAAACCGGGGATTGTGTGTGGAGGCGCTTTAGGATTATTAAAATAAAAATGTGTTATAGAAGTCTAGATTTCTTAAAAAATAACGTTGGCATTACGTCATACCCTGGATTCTGATGGATTGGATGTATCCCGGTGTAAAATATTTGAATTTTTTATATGAATATTGCATTAACTAACGAAAACTTTGAAATGACCACGTAGCTTTACTGACGAAAAATTCAATTTCGAGGCTTCAAAATTTTTACTTATTTAATTGATTGACTTTGAAATGCCTTGGCTTTGACTTAACCCCGGAGTAAAGCTTAGATTGAAAATAAAATTAAGCAAGGAATTAAACAATAAATTATTCCGAATTTTGACCATGAAGTAACCATTACTGGGCATAATTAAGTAGCATGTCCTTCGGTGTCCATGGTCAGGTCGAGGCTTTTTGAAACATTGCAGTTTTATAAAACCATAATTATGAATTATTGTTGTATGTGTGTGTTTTGGGGGAGCAATAAATGTATGGAAGCCATACGAAAATTCTCATTAATTAGAGCTTTATATTTTGGAATTGTACCTTATTCAATTAGGCCCTGTAAACGGCATGATGATAATAAATTTGATAAAAAACGTATTTTTCAGATACGTGATACTGTAAAATCTGTAGCTACAGAATATCAGAATACTACTATTAGTAATATTAGTCACTAGCACATCAAACTTCCTATAAGTATTAGATTCTTTTAATTAATTTTCAACCTTATCCCATTATAATACAGTCTAAAAATCCCACAAACAAACAATCGACGAGTTTTGCGCTCGGAAACGTTGTCCGCTTTATGCAGACTATTGATCGAGCTTACTCCGCTACAGTCGAACTTAATACCGTCACACATACATGGAATTAGCGACTGTATTTAGGTGAAGTTTTAGTTCAAATTGCATTGTCGATTGCGTGTGTGACTGGAGATATTAGTTTTTGGTGGGCGCACTATTTTGGTGAATTTTTATGTTACGACATAGTACATGGAATTAGCGACTGTATTCAATTGTAGATTTAGTTTAAATTGCATTGTCGAGTATATGCGAATAAAGTGATTTTATGGACAGTTCTTGGTGATGTTTTTGTTTCTCTATTAATGAGTGTATCTTCTCCCAATTCGAAGTTTTTGTTATTTTATATTCTATTAGTAAACGAAGAAAGGTTAATACTGTTGAAGAATTTTGATAGTCATCAACAGTCTATACATGCCCACTGCTGAGCAAAGCCTCTTCTCACACGGAGAAGGTTTAAGCATTAATCACCACGCTTGCTTAATGCGGGTTGGCGATTACAAACTTATAATTAGAAATTATAAGCCCAGGTTTCCTCACGATGTTTTCCTTCACCGTTTGTCAGTGATGTCTAGATAATATTAGAAAGTACATATAACTCGGAAAAAGTCAAAAAAGTCTCATGCATTAGAAGCGGGCGTCTTAAACCTCCGGGCCACCACAACATTTTGAGTTTATTGTAATAGTACGTCTTTTTTTTTCTTTAAGGGGGGGAAATCATCGAATGTCTGCTCCCGCCTGGGTGAGGCGGGAGGGACTGTCAGACTCTTACTGACTAAAAACCACCCCGTTCCTTCTCCTGCACATCGAGCCGGAGCCCCGGTAACCCGTTAGGTTCTCCGCGATTGTAATAGTGCGTCTACGACCCAATCTAAAGTTCTTCACTAAATATGAATATGTATGAACAAATAGATATTGAAACACAAACTTCAGAAACTAAAGTCCCAAAAGTTTTGTACGCAAATCTGGAGCGGTCCTGAATATAATGCGTATGATAATCAAGATATAAGATGTTTGTAATCTAAAAAGTTTATACCATTATGGTATTCTAATGTAGAATCTTATTACAAAATTGTCCTTCATATTTTTGTTATGTTGTTTCTATGGCGTAGGATACAATATGAAACTAGAAACTACATGTCCGTACAAAATCGAGCCCAAGTTCCTTGCTCAGCTGTTAAATGACTTATGAATGAGACAGATACCGCAATTTTATAATAATAATTATTTTCGGTTCGATAAAATCTTTAGGAAACGCATAACGCAAACATCTAGTTGTTATTAGTTGTTGTTGTTAAGCTGTGCCTGTTATTTCATAAGATCTGTATATATTACCTTAACATGCAAATAAAGACTTTGAGTTTCAGTTTATGAAATTGAAAATCAATTTGTTGCAACCAATCTCTAGTTTACTTTTATTATAGTTACTATAATACTAACTACAATAGCCTGGTCAAGGCCGTTTTCAAAGTCAGCCTCTAGTTCCCTTCTGTCGAACGTCATTCCTCCCTCGCATCCAGTTGACTTAATCCTCTTGTGTCCTCCCGGCATTCTCTCTATTCCCCCTTTAAAGTCTACTTAAATTATCTTCAACAGACCTATTATCGGCTTTTATGTCGTCCATTTCAGTTCCAATTTATTGTTTCTTGTTTGTCAAAAGTTTTATCCCTCGGGTCTAAAGCCTATTGATCATCTTTGATTGGTTACCTTTGTGTAGATTAGATATTAGAGGCATTGATGACTATTACGAGTCGGTGATGTTACCTCTTTTATGATGATGATGAAGTTAAGATTGATTGAGTTGAGGGCATTTGAATTTTATGCATATTTGTACTGTGACAGTCTCGATAGTCGGATATTCTCAAACATAAATTTATTCTACTTCTTATGTCTATTGAGTTTTCAGTTTCTGAATGTTCTCGGAAATAGTGACGAGAAAAGAATTGTAGATTACATTAAATGATCTGCCTTTGCAGCCTTTATAATCTGGGGGCCTAAAAAGGTAACATTGGATGAATCATTTCTAATATGACAGATTTGATGAATTGTTAGAGAATCACCTAAATCACCATAAAATGGTAACAATAAAATATGAAACATCTTCAATTCATTTCTTATCTGAATCATATTAGATGCCGATGTTGCTACATAAGAAATATATAGAGAGAAAACGAACCGTAACTTTACCGGTTTTGTTTATCTTGTGTTTTATTATAACTTGAATTAAAAATTTTCGATCCTGAATGTTTTTTAATTATAAGATTTTCACATATCTATCAAGAAACTAGAAAATCCATTAAAATACAGTGTGAAAAAACAAACAGATTTTGATTTTGTTTTTCTTATTTCCTTTTTGCTGGCAATGACTGGTGCTCATACGTCACGTCAGTCAGTCACACTGTCAGATAAACAGTAAATTTAAACTTCATATATACAAACAAATTTGTTAAAAAATATTAAACTCTTTAACTTAGACATTATTTCATTGGGAAGTAAGTAACAGTGAATAGAGTTCGAGATGTGAATGGAATTCGAGAAGTAAATTGATACAGAAAAGGGCTCCTCCCTTACCAAGGCGAAGATTGAACGCTATGGATTTTATCTATTAAGAAATGATACACGTTAAAAGGTAAATATAATTATTTATTACTAGCTTATTTATGTACTAATACTAGTCATTAATACCGAACCAGACACTCAACAACGGCACTACGCCCAAAAACATTGTCGGCCTCGGAATACCGTGGAAAGGTGTATCGAAGTATTTAAATCTCGCTGGCGATGTTTAAGTATTGGTTCATCGCAAGATACACTACAGCAGGACAAGTGCATTTGCATGTATTTGTGTTAACTGAAACAATGACGTGTTTTATTGTAGCTTACCATAAATCAGGCAATGATAGTAGCTTTAATATGATAAGTAAGGTAAAATTCGCAACTTAGAAAAATTTTATTTCATTCATCATGTTTCATTTTCAGATATCCGATTTTTTTTGGACAAGCCTGCCACATCCTTCCCAAACCGCTGCGACTCCTGTAAGCCAGGATCTACAGTAGATGACACCAGAACACTGAAGTCCGGCGCGTCCCAGGGACATAATTAACTGTCTTGGATCCCGCTACGAAATCAGATTCTGATTTATCAGAAGACATTATAACAGGAGAGGAAAAAAGCAATAGTTTGCCCTCGGTTACTTTTAGTTAGTGATTATGAAATAAATGTTTTAAAATTAGTGACTTTATTTTATTGGTGTGAATGATATCTCTATCAGTTGAAATATCTCTCCTCTCTCTCTCTCTCTTCATGTTCCAAAAGGTTGTACTATGGCTATAGACCTGAAAAACTAAGGCAAATAAAAACAACAAAATTTTCAAATCGTCAGAGACCAAAATCTATTTATTTATAAGTCCGATTCGTACTAGAGAATTAGTATTAGTTCTTGCACTCTGTATAGTCGTATCCTGAAACACAATTTTAATCATTAATATTTACTATATGTACAGGATTACAATTTATAGTTTTATTTTATAACTTCAGTGTAAAACTTGTTGAAAAGACATACTGACAATGAAATAACCCAAGGTATATGAACATACAACTTGAATCATGCCTATTAGTAATATACGATCCAGAAGCGTTAAGTATTAGTGCACTTAATACCTTAAACAGAAATAAATGCATCTCTATTATTTTCTTGAAAGAATCTTAAGGGTTAATTACAACTTGGTTGTATAACTACTTTAAGTAATGAATAGTTTGGTGGCTACTTATCTTGCACACAGTACTTATTCCACCACATCGAGAGGCTAAATATGCTTCCAACTCTTGGGATTATTTTGCGACACACATTATTATTTACGCGAAACAATCCAACATATTCAGGCTCCGGTATTTCAAAAACAACTTGCATTTCCTGAAGAGTTTCACTTCGCCGACGATATGAAAACCCTTCTAAAACACGTGCATGCTCCAAAAAGTTTTCAGAAAGGCCTAAATCTCCCATTTTTCATTACTTTATTAAAAATATAAACTAGATGAACTGTAAAATGATGCCCTCGAGTAACATCTGACAAATCTGCTTATTTGACGTATAGGAATTCACTCTTTGCAAACCATTTTACGAATTTCCATTCAAAAGTGTCATATTAGATGAATTGCAAATATGAAACACTTTCAGTTCATATTATGAATCATCGAAATGTTGTCTTTTTATGACATGACATATGTCACATATTATGATTCAGATATGAAACATACAATGTTACCTTTTTAGCCCCCCAGAATGATAATGATAAGCTATTATGATCAACTCACCTGTCCTTTTGTCTTTAACAGTGACTGAAGTAAAATCAAAAAGGTTGCCCTGAAATAGTATCGTGATGATTCCACATAAACTTTCTACCGTGTTATTCAATCGTTAGCTTCCTAAAATTTCATCGTTATTACCAAATAAACAATACCCAGTCTATATTGTGGCGAAATTATTTTTAATAGTCAATCCATTCATTTCAGACCCTTTTGTTTGGAATAGCAAATGTATCATGATTGAATTTTTGATTGAATCAATCAACCTTTTGTTTGGGGGTGAATAAATAATGAGTCCGTATTCTTAGGTTATGTTTTAAATTGATTTGTGGTGGAAATAAACACCGGCAACGTATTTGTAAGTTCTCTGAAGAAATCAAGAATGTAACCAAAGTTGTATTGTAAACCTGATTGAAAAAGAGTAATCTATGGAGTTTTTTGCTCGTTCTTCTCCATAGGAATCTACACTTTGGAACGGGCAAATAGCTTCACTAGAGGACTGACTTATTTGTTATTATTAAAATATTTTGTTTTTTTTCACACAGGTTTCATTTCTGAGTATGAAATAACGTATAATCTAGAATTTAGGCAACACTATAACTACTTTTGACCTAACCCAAAAACAGTAAAGAAAAATTAACAATAACTATTCTTTTGAATACACGAGTGCAATAACAACAAAGGAAACTTGCATAATCGACTCTATACACTTTACACAGTGTACATAGTTGCGTGTAACAAATTCGTTTATTATATCAAATTCCTATTGTACCTAGTGCTTCTAGGTACGCTAGAGATATAACACTGATTTATATGGAACGTGACGACGATTTCATAAAATATATTGTTACGGCAACAATTCACGTGGTTTGAAGGAAAAATGTGTGTTGTACTTTTGTGTAAAATGTGTAAAATATTGGGACTGTGTAAATGTGTTTTTAGAAAAGGTGAAAATAGAGGTAAAAGTAAGGATTAATTTGATAGTATTTCGATACACAACCGTATATCGATCTTGTTTAGACAGAACAATATAATATTCAGTTCTTAACTAATTGAGGAATTTAATCTTTATTATCTTAATATTGTGTTCAAAACCCAATCTGTATCTGTATATAAATAAAAATGAATTTTCATTCGTTAGTCTCGTTAAAACTCGAGAAAGGCTGAACTGATTTGGCTAATTTTAGTCTTGAAATGTTCGTGTAAGTCCAGGGAAAGTTTAAAATGTCAAAACTCAATCAATTCTAAGCTAGGTCATCTAGAAATACTATATTTATTAAATACTTAAATAAAAAATTGCGATTTGCATAAGTTCAACTTCAATATAATACTGTTTAATATCAAAAGTTGTAAATTAAATTAGTACTTAACTAATTCAATAGCATTTATCTTTACTAATAAATCTACTGCTAAAATCCCAATCGTTCAATGATTAAATTAAGGCAGTACCTAATATTTCAAAATAGTTCCCTAATCGCTAGTATCGCGCAGGTCAGACAGCCTAACTTGCATAAACTAGAAGTTATGTTGATTACCTAAACGTTGCTGAATAATGTACACTATATTCTATATACCGTGGGAATTTGATATTTCTGATATTCGCAAGCTAATAGGTTAATTTTATAATTGGTTATCGCTACTGACTAAAACATTGATTGAGCTTTTTGATTATCAACTTTTAGTTTGGTCTGGATTTGTCATGCTAATGTCGAAATTGTGCTCCATCGTAGACCGCATCATGGCTTACCACTAGGCGAGATAGTGGTCGAAGGTCGGCCCATCAAATATGTAAAAAAAAAATACTCAAATGCTACTCGCTAGAAAAGTAAATAAATCGCCTTTAAGTATATAGTTCTGTGAATACATTTTTTTTTAAAATAACAGAGATAGCCTTACTGTATTCGGGCGTAAGGCTCCGTATTGTCTACGAAATAAAGACGAACGGTATTGGGTGTCTTGCGCTATTTAAACTGTCAAAAACCGCGAGGACACCGTTGACCGCAACCTATTGTTGTTTAATTGTGTCTATAATGACGGTACTCAAAGAGTTAAAACCTGAAAGTCTAGAATGCTAGATATATTATACAATACAAATACACAACAACAGTAGGTATGTATAAATGTTAAGGACAAATAAATAGCAATGATTTTACTATTTAGTTGTTGTCAATCGTAGTTGAATCTTTCGATTAAAAGTACAAATAATATTTACCTTGTTAGGACCGAATTGCCCTTATATTCATTAGCTTTCAGTCCCTGAGCATCACAGCCTTCCTAAGAAATCTTTAGATTTGGATACGCTTCATTTGCTAAGGAAGATTTCTCATCTTTCCACATGACTGGCCAAGAAAACCTGATGATATCAGTTGATAGGATGCTGCCTCCCATCCATCAAGAGTGCTGTAATCCTTGGAGATCGTATCAATTATGAATGAAGACCTATTTATCATGAGTGGGAACTGGGTAGGCAGTTTGGTAATCTTACGACTTCGCTGCAAGACGCCATAGTATACTTGTTTATATAGAAATTGAGACACAGTGAAAGTGTTTCTTACTAAATTTAGTACCTTCTAGGCGCTTCTTGTAGATGTTTTTGGAATATGAACGGAAACAAATACTTATTTGGCTATGGTTACTTGGGAGTATTTTTAAACGATTTCCAAAATAAAAAAGAGGGTTCTCACTTTAAGCTGTACCTATGTATGTTTGTGTCTTTTTTATCTCGCGATTGGATGAACCGATTTGGATGTCATCAAAAAAGTTTTATGTTACACTTAGGAGAAGGTTTTAGTATATTAATTAACCAATTTAAAAAATAGAGGGTGTTGCAGTCAGTTTTTAAACGCATTTTATAAAAGAATTATTTCATTTTTTAAATTGTTTTTACGCGGATGTTCAAAGATGTTTTAACGATGCTCTCAGATTCATAAATTTTAAAAGTATTTTTCTATTTTTAAAGAAAAAAGAATTCGTTTTTTTTTGTATAAGAATACGATACGAAATCCTATAATACGATTTGTTCAGTTCAAATACTTATTCAAATAGTTCAGATAAGTCTCAGCAAAGTAAATACGGCATTCAATTGTAGACTCAGTTCTTGAGAGGTATGACCTTTTAGAGAGGGTTATTGTTAGATTATTTTCAATACAAAACAACTAAAAGGCAACGCACTTGGAACTTCTCTGGTGTTGAGAATATCTATGAGTAGTAGTCATCACCACAGGTGATCCGTCTGCTCGTCTACCCCTTATTAACACGTTAACCGCCACTGGACCACCGGTGACCAACGTTAGCGAATTTGTCTTCAACAGTTTTATATCTAAGTACTGAAGTATATTAAAATATCTTCTATTAAAGTCTGGGTGTTCAATGATGTGAATAAGTTTGTAATAATGACAATATGAAGTGAAAAATGCGTGTGCATCTGGAACTATGGACTTTTATTTATGGTGTTAAATGACTTGAAGAGGTAACAAGGATGGGTGTCAAAGGCAGACAGTTTCTGGTGAATAGTTTGTATTAATATTTAGTCGTGGTAGTTGTTTAGTTGTAGTTTTGTAGTTAGTAGATGAGGATGTTGTGTGTAGTGTAGATTGTGCTTAGAAATGTATGGAGTGATGTGTAGTAGCTTTGTAAGATAAGGCAGAATATTATAATTTGTTTCATTGTTGAAGTGAGCCAGTTTGAATTATGTACACAATAATATGTAGTATTTAGTTTGTAGATTTAGTAGTGAATTGAATGCTCTAGTTTGTAGTTAATTTAATCGTATATTGATCTAGAAATGTGATTGTAGATAAGTATTGTTGTTATTTTGTAAAAGACGTACGAAATAGACAATAATATACGGTTTACAGTTGTTCGAAATTGATCATAAATATTCCGCTGTAACAAAACTTCTTCAAGCATTTTATATCCCACATGAAAACCTCAATATTCCACACGAACCGGTCCGGTCGTGTAAATAGATGCACCCGGTGGTACACCCGGACAGTTTGCCCACCGGACCGGAGACGGTCGTGTGCTCGACGCAAACTTTATTAAAGAGGACCCAACACATCTTGCTAGCAAAATGTATTGTGGTCTCAGTTGCAGCGGGAAACGTATGTACAGTTGATTTTAAATAGTACACCTTCTTACACAAATTGATTTCTTCTAGACGACCTTTTTGGTTCTGTTTATTTAGTATGTAGGAGAAAATATGTATAGACCAGGTTGAAAGCAAAGATTTGCGAGAAATTCAATGGTCATATTTTATTGAGTTTTGTTATTACATAACTGTTTATTTGAAAGGAAAAAGATCGAATTATCTATTCGTTGCTCCTATCTTACGTTGTTACAAACCCTCAGATGTTCAATTAGAATCAAAGTTGTTTTATGAGACTTTTCAAGTACTAAGGCCGGTAACACACTTGTAATGCCTCTGGTGCTTACTTACTAGGTGATTGCTTACCACCAGGTGATCCGTCTACTCGTTTGCCGGCTTATCCCATAAAAAAAATTACACACACAGAAAAGACCTTACAAGACTTAAAATTCACAATAATAGCCTAATTAAAAAACGCTGTAAAATCAGCTCATCGCTCCCGCTGCACTAGCACCAAACATTTAATCTCCACACTGGAAAGCCGGTACAGACTGAACATATGTTACATTTTACTTTACCGGCGACGCGACGGTCTCTGAAAGTGTTTGCAGGTGGTACTTCCAACTTGTCTGTTCTAGATTCTAGACTAGACGTAAATAGTACCTAGGTATTCTTCAGATACTTTAATGCACTTTATCCTGTAGTGCACTTGTGTTTTGAGAGAATAAGTAGATACTTTAGCTGTAGTATTTTATGTATTTACGATTCGTATTAATGTATTGTAATACGTTGCGGATATAAGTATGTATTTCTTATCATTAGTTATTCGTTACAAACGTCGGAACTTTATATTTACAGTTCTGCAGATTGTCATACAAAAAGATTCGCATTACAGTTTGAGATCATGTCGTAATTTAAGTGTGGGAGAGCCATGCTTCGGCACCGAATGGGCCGGCTCAACCGGAGTGATACCACGACCTTACAGAAAACCGACGTGAAACAACGCTTGCGTTGTGTTTCATCGTGTAGGTGAGGTTACCGGAGACCCAATTACTCCCTCCCTAGTCCCCGTCTCCCGAATTCTCGAATCCTCCACAATCCTCAAATTCCCAATTCCCAAAAGGCCGGTAACGCACTTGTAACGCCTTGGTGTTTCGAGTGTCCATGGACGGCGCCGATTGCTTACCATCAGGTGATCCGGCTGCTCGTTTACCGGGTTATGCTATAAAAAAAATGTTTGTACTTATAGTATCTACTTGTTGGCTAAAATACTAAAGAAAATAAAGCAAATCCCGTAGATTCGGAAGAAACTGCAGAAAAGGGCGGGTTAATTAAATAAATTGCGGTCGAATTTTGGCTACTGAGCGACCACTAGTCCTTATTAGGCCCTAATTCAATTTATTCTCCTTACTTTTGTCCTAAAAATACACTACCTATATCAGATACAGACAATTTTATACCTTATGCCCTATGTACTAAAGTTGACGTTATCTAAATGTCTAGTATGTTACCTAGGGACGTGCTTACATAGAATTTGGATTCCTAAGTACTCGACGGTTTTATAAGGAATTCCTTTTTACTCGTATCCTGTACCTGGGAATATGGGAAGAGGAAGGAATTTTTATATAAACCTTTTTTTCAATGTCTACCCTTTACTTATATACTTATGTTATGGGTATCTTATAAACGGGGTACTTGTGTTTTATCTGTTTTGTTAACACATAACATAACATCATCCTTTTTATCCCCGAAGGGGTAGACAGAGGTGCACATTACGGCACTTAATGCCACTTTACAATGTAACACCCACTTTTCACTATTTATGTTATGAGTCCCATGTAATAGGAGGTGAGCCTATTGCCATATACCGAGCACAATTCCAGACTCCAGGCTACTACTGAAAAATCCAGTAATACTTTGCCCGATCCGGGAATCGAACCCGAGACCTCTTGCCCGGCAGTTGCACTTGCTACCACTCTGCCAACGAGGCAGGAAGTGTTTTGTTAACTTGGAGGAATATCTCTTGTGTCTGAATTTCTGAAACCTATTTAAAAAAAATTCAGTGTTTGGAAAAATTTTGGTGCTTACCTTACGTTTGGTTCGATTACATTTCCATACTTCCATTTTGATAACAATGAAGACGGTTCCGATTAGTTCAAATAAATAACCATTAATTGTTATCAAACAAAACCGAAAAAGATACCCCCCAGTAATACCCAAACTAAAAACCAAATGAGCGCACGTTAACTTGTAAAAACTTCGATGAATCTCTTTGTATTTCCTTATGAGAGGATAATGTACTTGAAAAGGGAGGAACAAAGGCATTCTTACCGAGGCAGGTGATTGGGTGATTCCTTACTTCGTGTTCCCAAGATATGGGCAGGTTAATGACCCGGCAGCGCCTGTTCACTCTGATAATGAGAGTCGAGTCTTACGTCCCAGTAATTTAAGGTATACGATGGTTTTCCGTGTTGTGGATATATCAACAACAATTTGAGAGACCGGAATATATTTAGGACCGATTTTTCAAGCTTCAGTTGATTCTTAACTGTAGAATAAATTGACATTTGACAGTTTTAAGTGTAGAAAAATTGTCAAATATTCAAAGTTATTTATCAGTTAAAATTTATTTAGAAAAGACGGCCTTTAGTTATACATTTTAAAAACGGTTGTCGAAGCTCAGGTTATGTTTTTATTTTAACGTTATCTGTTATTTCCTCAATAGATAGTTACCACAGAAATATTAAAATCAATGATATCTATTATAGTTACACATTCTTCTGCCTTATTCATCATCATCGCCAGTTTGGGATAGCCTACTGCTGAATAGGTGGGCCTTCGTCTTATCTAAATATCCTTTGCCATAATCTATGTCCTCGCTAGATTTGGAGACAGCAGTCTAAAAGAGGTTCACGGCACCCGCGAAAAGAGTACAGGCAGAGGCAGCGACAACTGTACACATTTTTTATTTACGACTGTGAGACAGTGTTTGCAAAGATGTTTTAAGCTAGCCAAACAAAAGATTTGAATCCAATATCGTCGACTTATCGTCTGCAATATCCTGTCCTGTACCTCAGCGATTATGTAAGATGTCCTTACAAGGGCGCGGCCGAATGCCGGAACCAGCTGCGGGTTTAGAACGACTAGCAACGCTTACATTGATTTTCTAGCAAACCATTTTTGCTATTTAACTTGTACTTTTTGGGGTTTATAGTAGTTGCTGCAGAAGAAGATGTAAAAACATTCCTTGTATCTTAAAAACATTCATTGGTGGGCAATGAATAATAATCGTTATGCGCGGTACAATATGTTATGTTGGTGGATTATCAAATTATAGTCGGATTTATTACAATGATGTGCAGGGCGCACGACGTGTACACACACTAAATATAGACAGCAATGTAGTTGTAGTTAAGACAGCAGCGTAGTTGAGACAGTAACGTTAATAACGAGTGTCTTACCTTATATAACACATTACAGTGAGGGGGCCACTACTTACTAAATAGTGATGTTCATACAGACTAAATATACATGTAACACAATTAAAGTTAAGTTTCAGTATTAAGTAATTCTAATAGGCATTTTTCCTTTTTAAATGCACGATCTGATTACCGAAGTTTGGAAACAAAGACGTGGTTCTACCGAGACTACCGGACAGCCAGACATCGGATAGCGAGTTTGTTTTATACTATTTAGTGATTAAGCTATAGCAATTTTAAGAAGGTGTATTAACATCACAAAACTCCATCCAATATTTAAAACACCCAGCCTATAATACAAAAGTAATAAAGTCCCTCGTACCGCTAAATTGTTTACACTTTCATCTAAATTCATGTTGCATTCGAGGCTAATAATGTGTGCTCACCCTCCAAGGTACATTATTCATCGTAATAGCTGAGCCACCGGGGAACCCGATATCCTGAATCCCGACGTCCCGACCCCACTCCACTCTGTTTTATATCGACTCCTAAACCCACCACTTTTCCGCTTTTTGATAGCAGGAAAATCTTGTAAACTTTGCCAAAGCTATTTATCACCTTCAAAGCTTTGTTTTGATGTTTCCTTTCTGCATTCGAAAGGCTATGGTATTGCTGAATTTTTGAATCCATTTCGACTAGATCTTTGTGTGCATAATATTGAACGGTTTTGTTCAAATTTTCCACAAGGCTTATTTAATTTTCCGTTGCGATAAAATTATGTATTGATTTCGTATTAGTAGCTTTAATAAGCTTTTCCTGCTACTGTTATTTTTTATTTGCTTCTTTATAATTCTATCGGAAAGAACCATCAGAAATTGGATTAATTTTTGCTAGTTTTATTCCGAGAAATTGATGATGATCTCATTAATTTTCAAATTACGGACTTGTAGAACTTCACGGATTGCCTAATGGATACCCATCCATTAGGCAATCCTTAATCACCCGATTAGCAGCTACACAACGTATTGCCAGATCAATATCCATACAAAACAATTATTTAATGATCCTTATATTCCTTTCCTGATGTTATGTCGCGGAGAACTTAACGGGTTACGCGCAGTAGAAGGAACGGGGTAGTTTTTAGTCAGTAAGAGTCTGACACTCCCTCCCGCCTCTCCCACGCGGGAGTAGTCATTCGATGATATTCCCCCATTAAAAACAAAAAAAGAATCCTGATGTTATAAAACCCTGTTTCATTTTCAAACCAAGTTATTTGTGTGCATCTGTATCACATCTCACTTGAGCCATATTCCAAGTGGAACGGGTCAGAGCCTTAGGCTTCAAGCTACTCGCTGAAAGCCTATCCCAGATTCTTTTATAGAAATCTAGGTTAGGACCCGTTTTGAGCCGCAGGAGACCTAAATAAGGTGTTACGTGGGACTTTTTTTTAAAGAATCCAGGTCGTTTTGCGTGGAAAATATTTGATTCAATATTTTTCTACTTTGTTAATTGTATGTTTATTTGTAGTATGAAATGGTATATTCCCAAGTTATTTTATAGATTTTAGTATTAATTAGAATTAGGCAATGCTTGTTTCAATTTACCAATTCAAATAAAGTTTCATAAATAGTTTCATATCAATGGATTCACACCAGAACCATTGCCAGGGAAGGATCATTAACAATTTACTAATGGATGTTCCATATAATTGAGGAATCTCGGTCATTATCTAAGCGGTTCTCTTTTGCTATCGTGACAAAGGACCGGACAATTGATATTGAAGATAGTGTTAGAATAAAGTCTGTGCTAGTTTCTATTAAAAATGTTAAATGTTGAGTAAGAATCCCTTTAAATAGTAATAAGATATGTAAGCTTCAGCTTTATGTAGTGGACTTCTCTAATTTCAGTGTATACTGAAAATGCAGCTTTTATTTTTAATGAAACATTAATTATCCAACTGATCCTTAATATAAAAGACAAAATAAAATTTTATTTCAATTCATGTTAACGAAAACCGTAAAATTTTACTATCGATAAAACTTACAATGCAATCGGTATCAAAACGATTTTACAACCCGAAATCGGTAACAGTAAACAAACAATTGTATTGAACCTCATTTAACTGGGACTCGAATCGCAATTAAAACGGAACAATGAAAACGAGTAATCGAATCGTCACGTATCGATTGTCTCGAGTAGAACCAAATCCCACCCGTCACACTTTCGATTCGATGAAATTTGAATCGAGAATAACGTTTAGAAGTGATTTTGGGAGGCTGCCATTATAATCGAATGCTTGTTAGTGTTTGATTTCCGGGTTGAGTAAAGTGGGTACTGTGGGTAGTTATTATGAGGATATTTTCTAGAATGTCTATTATATGGGACTCAAAACGTTAGTATTGCACCCAAAATAGCCTTAGTAGTTATGCACCTGCCTAATTAAATGTTAAGTTCCTTAATACCGGATTGAAGGGTATCGATCCACCGATTTCATTGCCTCGAGTAGATCAATAAACTGGATAGTTTTGAATGACGAATTTATTACTAATATTTAATATAGACTCATTTTATTAAACCAAACTATAACATCATTATAAAATTAAAATATTTATTTAAACAAACAATTTTCTCAAATACCAGTCTCCTAGCTTCGTTATCCACTGCAGATTGCTCGCAGAAATCCACTTTGAAGGCAATTAGTCTTCAGTGAAAGCGGCGCTTAACTCAGTAGAAAAGATTTCAAACTTCATGATGTTATTCGTATTGAAAACGTCGAACCGGCCAATTAGGAATCATTGAAAATTGCGAGCGCAACTCGTTTTATTACTATTTTTCTCTATAATGCTGCATTTTCTTCGTACAGAAATGAATATGAGTATGCTTTGTAAAGTGAAATAATGGCTTCTCTTTGTTTGAACATTGAGTTGCTTTTTATTCAGCAATAAGGACCTTTTTTATAACGGCAAGGCCTATACAAATCCTACAGAAAAACCTACCGATTTGAAAAGGAAATATACATATTTTTACGTTAAAGTTGAGTAGCAAAAACCACGCATATATTGCGTCCTACTTCCCAGGTTATTTCCCGACGGACGTGATGCCGGATAACCGGGGGATAAATCCGGGTGTCACAGTGTGACGCCGCCTTTATGATCGGCGTACACCCGGTTAAAATGGCGATGGTGAACTTGTGACGAAATTAAAAGGGATACCCTTGGAAGGGTTAAATGTTTTCATTAAACAGTAAATGACTTGGGTTTTCGCTTTTTTAAATATTTGTCGTCAAATGTCTGAAATTTGAGTTTTATGTCAACAGAGGCGGAGTAATGATTGTGGTATATTAAAATACGACAAAACGTATTTTAGGAAAGGTCTTAGCTAACAAGTATTGTCCGATGCGGAGTCGCGGAGGACTTAACCGCCGCGGCTCCGACTCGAAGTACAGGAGTAGGAACGAGTTGGTTTTTAGTCAGTAAGAGTCTGACAGTGACATCATCTCTCACCTCACCTAAGGCGGGAGAACTTATTAAATGATTATTCTGCTTAAAAAAAAATAGTAAATATTTGAAAATATTGTATTTCCTCTTCTGAACTCTGCTCCGAGGTTACTTTTTCAATGCTAATAAATTTTGTTTTCTAAAACATCCTAAAATATCGAAGCGAATCCGAGTGTTTAGTTTAGTGTAACAGGTGAATCAACTCATGTAGGTATTGATTAACCAAATTTAAATGAAGGCTAAAGTGAGCGCTTATTAATAGACTAGCTCTAAACTGCGGTTTTGGCTGCATGTCTACAAACAATAATTTATTTAAGTAATGCAATGCAATTAGTTTCATTATGTAGCGTTAGTATTCGTATAAAAACTCATTATAAAGATGTTCTTTGCTTCTATGTACGTCATACGTTTTATTTATAATGTTTTTTTTTTATTTGCAGGTAAGCATCGGAACCAGTGACGTAGTGACTCATACATGCTGACCGAGAGTATGGATAAGTATAAGCAGCACTTAAACAAAACTAACTTATAGTAACTGACATTAGCACATTTCTGAACTTGCACATCAAAGTTTGCACCTTTACTCCTGTCTTTTTGTTCAAAGCACTCCTTAAGTAACATCTATTTATAAGTACCCAAATAATAAGACCTGACAACGGCAACCTACTTAAAATTCTTCCAACGCATCACTTAGCTCAACTCGAGCCCATTAGTCTGGCAAAGATTTAACATAAAATAATGTTACCGCGTAAACAAACAGCCAGAAGCGCGCATTATATTTATATCATCGCCAATACATAATAGGTATCTGGGTTATTACGCCCATCAGACCTTTTTTCACGGGCTGGCTGCATCGTGACGGAGGTTTTAAGCCTCACTAGTCCCATGCTTTTAATAGCATCGCCCTGTCGACCCTCAGCCATGCCAGTACTCCGTCGGTAGCCAACACATCGATACATATCGATATTACAATCCGAATAACTCGATAATCGGACGCCATATTGTGAAACTGTTGGCGCGAAAACACTAATTCGGATACACACACGAGTGCGGTGGCCGGTCATGTCCACCACAGATACACAATTTTATTCCCATTATTTTGTCTGCGGTTCTAGTGAAGCGTACTAAATGTGGATTTAATTAAATAGAAAATATTGTTTTCAACTTTAATTTGTTTCGAGCATTTCATAAAACGTTTAACAAGTTAATATTGTAGCTCTCATCCAAAGTTAATTATTGCGTGTGTTAACATTTTAATTAACAAAAATTTGGTATATTATGAAAATTGTAATTACTAAAAACGTTTGAAGTAGCTATATCAATTAAATATTAATGGAAACGTTTTTCTTAGCGAGTACGTAATTAAAAAGAAGACAAAAAATTTGATACTTATCGCTGTTATTAATTTGGAAAGTACTAGAAAGTCTTAAAAAATTAAAAACGAATTCGTTGTTCTGTCCGAATTATCATCCACCAGTGTTACAAAATAAATTCTCGAAGATTCGTTTTAACTTGATAGGACAATTTTACTTAATCATATTCTATCTACATTAATGTGTATCAATGTATGTTAGCTATACCTATGTTTCTATACCCCAGGCTGTTGTTTTTAGGAAATTACGAGCGTCCTTGAAGGTTTTTTTAATAACTGGCGAAATTTACATTTAATTTACTTTCGCGCCGCACCCCTGAGACCGCGTAATCAGTTTTTAAAAAAAGTTGTGTAGTTAACTATGTAGGTAAGGTACCTACTGGCTTGATTGAGTTAGATATTTAATATTATGTACGGACCAAAATGGTGATAAGTGGAGAAAAATAGTTATTTAAAACAGTCTTTCCGCAGGTGTCGGAATAGTCGAATATGGTCCTAAACACAGCGTTCTGATAAACCTGAGCCTTTTTAAATTCCAATCCGCCTGCCGTACCTACGTGAAGATTATTGCAAAGGATCTTGTGTAGACGATCCTTAGGCACTATAGCCTAATCCGTAATGACCATGAAATAAAAAACATTAGAAGTACACAATGCTTTCTAAATCAATTAATCTCCAACGAAAAATAACCAGGTTAATGCAATAAAGTTCTTCTCAATAAAGAATAAGATCTGTTCCCAATCTGTCATCATTAAGCTATCGTGTCAGAACAAATTCCGATCCCCACACACACACACAATATTCCAAGTTGCTCCATTAATTACCTACCCTAATCCTGATTAATCGATTAATATGAAAACTGAGAAGTATTCTCTCGAATAGGAAAAATAATTCATCAATGTTTCTCTGTACGAACTATATTGAAAGAAAATTCCATTTTATTAATGTTTTGTCGTTTTGAATCGTTATAGCTTTGGATGTTTGACCTAAAATGTTAGATATCTACATATTAAGTAGATTCTCGTTGGTCGGGAGGTTGGAAGTGCGAGTGCTGAGGGCCTATTGTACGAATTGGTTTTACGTTTAACATGATCGTCACATTTATGACGTTTTGCCCTCTTGTTCATCCACATCATCATCATCAACAGCACTGCTGAGCAACGCCTCTTCGCACACGGAGAAGGCTTGAGCATTAACCACCACGCTTGCTCAAATACGGGTTGCCGATAACTTATAATTAGAAATTATAAGTCCAGGTTTCCTCACGATGTTTTCCTTCACCGTTGGTCAGTGGTGTCTAAATATTCTTAGAAAGTAGGTACATATAACTCGGTAAAAGTCACATTGGTGCTTGCCGTTTGGTAGGCTTCGAACCCGAACCCGCATCCTCATGCATGAGAAGCGGGAGTCTTAAACCTCCGGGCCACCACGATATTCATGTCTCTGATTGTCGTGCTCCAATGAATCGACCAATCAATCCGCTAAATGCACGCTTCGATCTCATTATACGTAATATAAACTCATAATAGTCCCTTGAGAAAGGATACTCAACTCCTGAAAGTTTTCAGTAAATGGTAGTAGGCTCGTCCTCCATTCCTGACGAATTTGAAAGTACAAAACCCACAGGTTTCTATTTTGATTCTTGAGATAAACGAAGTCGCATTTGCTGCTCAAGCTTGTCGTTGGATACACTACTATTTTGCTCTACTGTTAACATTACTGATGTTTTAATAACATCAGTATCATCAAAATAGTTATTAAAATAAAACCTCGTAGAACTAGGAAATGTTCCAACATAACAAGTATAAAATAACAACCGTAAATACAACCGATCGAACCCCCGATACGCGACTACTACTGCATCACTAATGACGTCAAAAGCACGTACATTCGTACTAAATAGTAACACATATCTGTGTATCGATTGCGTTAGCGTGCGTCTAAATATTTCACTAGCACGCCATGTCCTTGAATCATTGTTTCGTTGTCGTTTCTATAGTTTTTCTATTCCTGTACATAATCGCCACTACTAATCTAGTTTGTAGTAATCGCCTTTGAATGCTCCACTGCCTTCGTGGTCAAGTTCAATTGAATAGAAAGGGAGTTAAACCTAATTAACTATTTATGATACCTACCGCCTAATATAACGTTGTCCAAATAAGGCTGAAATTATTCATTGATCTCCATCAGTCTTTGAACCAAGATCAGTTTCTGACATGTATGGAATCAATCCACAGAGATAAGAGTAGGACCCCAGTTCTTCACCAATTTACGACAGTTATTATTTTTATAGGGAGGGATCTCAAATATCGTGCAATTTCTGTCATTTTCCAAATAATTCATAGTGACAAAAATATACTTTTTATTTTTGAGGGTGGAAAATCATCCAATGACTTCTTTAAGCGTGCCTTAAAATCGTTTCAGTATTCTGACATTATCTAATGCTTTTTAGAGACCAGAAAGCCGAACTGTGGGAATTTTCTAGATTAGGGTGCAGTGTAGAGCATAGGCTTAACTTCTAGGGTTAATATTAGTTAGCGAAAAATAGGTGTGGTGTAGGTTAGATTGTTGTGTTCAGTCTTGGAAAGGGACCGTCAGGTGTTATGTTTTTTTAATGCTCAAGTTTACTTTAGTAAAAAGATTTTTTCAAATGAAAGTTCTACAACTTTGTGACCTTATTTCGAGAACAATGTATTACAGATAACTATGTAGATTTATTAAAATCTTCTCAATGATTTTCAATGCCCTCTCGAATGTCCATACTCTCCATACCCATCACCACATTCAAAACCGTTGCCTAATTCATCGATTCTCATAATCGATTCCATTTCTCTGAATCGAATGGTCTGCTGGTGCAGTGCGGTGAAACAATGACGTTGAAACAATGGTGCTTCATTCGGGTCAACGACTCTACCGTCATTCAACGCTGAAGTGATATGCTGGTAGTTGACTGGGTTATATTTGTTGCGAAAATAGGAAACAATTTTAGAAGAAACTTTATTAATGGCGATTATTCCAAACGCTTGTTTGAAGTCTTGTTGTTTGTAAGCGCGCAGAGCAACGGTTTTCGGAACATAAGTCCAACTAACTAACATTTATTTCAATTATTCCACATACAGACTCCTATGAGACATTAGAACAGAATGTCCGGTTAGTCAGCTCGTCAGTAAATAGCAATCGCGTCTGTCGGTACTACAATTAAGTGTAAAATATACTGTAAAACGTAGCAGAAAGGTAGAGAAATATGGCAATGAAATAATGTTACATATGATTGTCATAACGTAATTGGAGAAAATATTAAAATGAGTGCGATTAATATTTGCACCTCTACCAACACCCATAAAATTGAATTATACCCCAATAAAACAGCTACCCAAAGTAACAGGATTCAAACTACAAGAAATCGATCACTTTTTAATTTATAGTCGTAATAGAAATAACTTTTTTGTACCGTTTCAATAAATCAAAATTGAGGCAATTAGGATATTAAATGTTGGATCGTAAATCATTTGAATTCGTGGACGGATTTCGATCAGAAAGTAGAGAAAAGAACTAGTTATTTATATATGGTTTGCTTGTACATTGACTGGTAGTTAAGATTTTATCTCTAAAATATACTGTTATAGCATCACCTGTCTGTCATTTTAATAGTCCATCATCATCGCCACTTCTATCTTCATTATTCATCATCTTCATCACCCTGAAAACATACTTTTTAGTATTTTTAGTAAGGGCGGGACCGGACGCCCATAAAAAGGACAAATAATACTAAATGTTTTGTTACCCAAATTTCACTTTAAATTCAAGTCTGCTATGTGTATTAATTAAAGCTACGTTTGCAAATACTCTAAAGTAGCATTTGACACGAATATTATCGTCTAAAGTTTAAGTTGTTCTTGAAGTTGAATCGTTATAACTAAAATTAAGAAGCCGAAGTCTATACTTAATACTTGCTTTGACTATCCCATAACACTAATTATTTCTTCCATTATAATCTTTGTTTTAAACTTGGCATACCAAGTAGATGTCTCCGTTAAGTGAAATTAGCTTATCGCCAAAGAATGTAATGTTATCGCCTTCATACATAACATTTACGTCAATAGGGATTTTGACAACGTCACTGATGTTAAGTTATGTTAGATTTGTCTGGCCTACTGTCTAAAATTCAAATTTGTCAATGGTTCTTGATCAATATCTCATCTTTGCATCACCTAAAGATAGACTGTTAAAGAATGATTAGAGCATTAAATTAGCCTATACCTACATACCTTTTTTGTATTAAGTTTGGAAATAAATAATACATTCTTTTTTAAATTAAATTAGTATGGTTATAATTGGTTATAATTGACGAGGAATACGACTAGTTTCAGCCATGCTAGAGGCTCATGTTCATGTGCAGCATTCCGCGACCCGCGACGTGGCGACTGTCGCACTGCTGATTGCTTTTCCACATTGTAAGAAACGTGACAATTCGTTAACAATAAAACTATTTTGATTAAATAATACAGTTTATCAACAACTAGCTTCTGCCCGCGACTTCGTACGCGCAATCCCATCCAAAGTAAAAAAAAGTATTGTATAAAAAGTATCCTATGTCCGTCTCCTGGTTCTAAGCTACCTCCCTGCCAATTTTCATCTAAATCGATTGAGGCATTCTTGAGTTATAAATAGTGTAACTAACACGACTTTCTTTTATATATATAGATTCGGTATCACGTAATGTTATGAAGTGACTCCCCTTATCTCAAAGTTTAATAGTTCAATGTAATTAATCACCAATCTCATTAAGTTCAGTTCGAGGTTATCGTATGTAGTGAATTCGCAATTTTCGCCTACAAAACAACAGCCTGGTGTTTTGATATCAATTCATCATTTATATTGATGCAAATTTATCTCTGTTTTGATTGATATTCAACGTAATTGTTGACAATTACAAATGAAATGTGCATTTTAATTTTTTATTTTTTTTATTTTTTTATTTTATTTTTTATTTTTAATTTAAATTTTAAAATCCACATTTCATTTGTCTGTATACGAAAAATTCATTACATTATTGCTTTGGTCTCATGAATATCTATCCGTCTAATGATTTGCATTAATAGCAGTTACAGGATGTAATTAGAAATCGTATGCTTTATACAATTATTATAGACATAGGAACGGAAATCCTTGTTTTCTCCATAAATTTTGAATAATATATCGTGTATTAAAAACTATTAACCGCCAGTGCAATACAAAAGCCAGTGCCATACAAAAAAGGACCTAAAACATATTACCTTAAGGTCTAGCCAAGCTAGACCGTATTTCACAAACCAGTGCAAAGGAAATCAGTCAAAATAAATCCTCAAACGATGCGTCACCGTGTGCTGCCATTATTGGCACCAGTTTTCCTATCCAAGCTATGGAGGAGAAGGAGGCGTGCCAAGGCCATCGAAAAACTGCATGGGGTAAATAATGATTCCCTGAGGAACCCCTTCCGAAGAAATCTATATTGTACCTTAAAGTCTATGTCTTAAGATGCGAAATGAGAGAGCAATAATTATGAGAATATCAGTAAGCTTGAGTATGGATTTATTTGAAATCGTTATTGGGTTCGCCTCTATCATAATAAAGTAATTGATATACATTACGTAAATAAAAGTAGTGAAAAATACCTATCCCCGGGGAGTGCCAGGCGTGATCGTGCTATAATCGACCATTAGCTAATCGAAACAAATAATTAAACATTCTGGGTGGACAAAAGTGTTACAATTCTAAGCGTTACTTTTTCAGTATTCGGTATAAATAAAATACCAAGTTGATAGTTACTTATACAAAACTTCATAATAAGGACAAACTACAAAGTTCCCAAAATTCAACCCCAACACGGAATGACAGCAATTTATACCCGGTTTATTAGTATTCCCACTCCATCCGACTGAAAGTATTCTTCAGTAAGACAAATTACTTCTCTTACACAATGCCGGGCCTTATTTAACAGCCCTAACTACAAACTTAAATTCGGACATTTGACTCCGGAGATCTTCACCAAATTAGGACAATATTTCAATCTTAATCGTTATTAAAATGACAGTATTTTCTTCCAATCTTTGAATGCTTATAACTAACTTTTCAAATTCCTGAAAATCGCTTAGAATTTTATATCTGGTTTAGAAGTTTTCAGTCCAAACACTGATTGGAAATTTTATCGTCAGTGATTCGTTCCAGAAAGTTCTGGTCTTCAAAGAGTAGATAATTTGATTAAATCTGTTTTAAAGTCTGTTGTAGATAGACTGAGTTGATAGACGTGCTGCTATGTACTAAAGCTTTCTAGCACAACGTGATAGAAATGAAATTGCTAGATTGTTTAAGCCAATAACGGACGTCTGGGATGAGCTTATAACTGAATGGCAGGGTAGATGGGCATCTTCTATTAAGGGCCGCCACCTATATCAGTTCTTCCCATCCGTGCATGAGCGGCTGGAGAGGACATGGTTGGAGGTGGATCACTGTGTTTCCCAATTTCTTACTGGCCACGGCAACTTTAAAAGCAAATTGTTCTCATTTAAACTTGTTGATTCACCATGGTGCCAATGTTCGACAGTGGATTTGCAATACGAGCAGTCGGCCCATCACATACTCTGGGAGTGTGATCTCTGGCAATATGAACGTAACACTATGTTGAATAATTTAATTGTTTCGTCAGGTGTAGCTTATTATACGGACCTTGTGGAATCTAGAACAAATTTCCGTGCGTTTAGGCGTTTTTGCCATACCTATTATTGGAAGCAACACATAGGACCCACTTAGTTTTTTAGTCAAATTTCCGTGGTGCTTGGCAACTGGGCTTCACCCAGTTGTACAGTCTCTTCTTTGTGCCTTTAGGCTTAATTCATTCTGTCTCCTGCAGAAATTCACCGAGGGAAGTGGAAACTATAGTTTTTTCTTCTCCTCTTATAATATCTTCTGATTCATTTCGTTGCGGGAACCAAGACAGTTACTCATGTCCCTGGGACGCGCCGGACTTCAGTGTTCCGGTGTTTTCATGGTTGTATCTACTGTAGATCCTGGCTTACAGGAGTTGCAGCGGTTTTGGGAGGTTGTGGCGGGCTTGTCCCATTAAAAAAAAAAAAAGACTGAGTTGAAAAATCTGAGGGTATTAGACTAATTTCAACCGCCTACACTATAGCATAATATCTTATTTAAGTTAATATGCTAGGAATCCCATACAATTGTTGATGAAGCAGTCAAACGCTTCTTACAAATCCAAAAAACTAACCTGCCTTTATTCTAACTTAATATCAAAATCTCGATCTATTAATGAAAATTCGATCCATTTACCGTAATTGACACTATATTATAAAGCCTAGAATACCTAACAGTGCCTAAATACCAAAAAAAATTAATAGCTACTGAAGAAGCGACTCGAATCCCTAATTTCATTAGGCGTCATCTTCAACTTAAAATATTCGCTTTTATTTTTAATTGGTATTTGAGTGTGACCTGTTCGTCATTTTCGAAAGTGGCTATAAAAGATAGACTGGTAATTGTAACAGGCGTTTATAGTGAATTTACATCGCTTTCGCCACGACTAATTGTGAACCTCGATATTGAGGAATGTCTTGAAATATACCTTTCTTTTCATTATTCTTACGTTTTGTTTCGATGTAAATTGAATAGTAGTTGTTTAATACCACGTATGGTGGGACTTTTGTTGATATAGTAGTAGTAGTAGTTATTAAAAAGATATAAGGAAAGAAATCGAGATGTTAATTATGACATATTGTAGATCCTACGTAACTTATTCGGGGATAAAACAGGCATGATACTAAATATAATTTAAAGCTCTAGTATTTTTAGTAGTCACAAACACCTTTATAATCTCCATCTAAAATCTAATTCACCCTCGCATTATTCAAAAAACTCGACGGAAGATTAAAAGCAGTTAAAATCTTTTCTAAATCACTATGCAAATGAAGGTGGATGGAACAAAAGACTGAAAGTACTGAGTATTTTTTAACCTGGCCGAGTTTCCCGTAACGAGATGCCTCTGGCAAACAGCGGGGTCTAACAAAGTGATGCTTGCGTGAAGAAAATAAAAGACATATTCGTGACCTGTCCTGTTTTAGCAAAGCACATGTTCTATACCAGGTCTTTCAAAGGTATTTTTTAATTTGCATTACTTTTGAAAGGGATATGTCGGTTTCTGTGTATCTCATGTTCAGATATTAGTGTAGATTTCAGTCAATGATAGGAATAACTACTTTTAGCATCTGTAGTTCTATTCTGTTTGGAACATATCTCACGATTAGCGAGCACCGAGCTTACAGTCATCATACAAATGACTACACCAATGATCAATTGACTAAGATTTGCTATTTCTAAGACTCCTCCATTTCTAAGACTTCAATTTTCTCACTCGACATTTGTTTTGCTCTTCCACGGAGCTTCTACGGGAGCCACCATCGAGTGTGGTTTGTTGAGTGTCGTTTGTGTGTTTTGTGTTTTGTGTTGCATCTCTGCTGCATGAGCATTTATCTATGGGTAGGAAGAGCGGTGCTGCGTACTGTATGCTGCAAATTCATTCCTTCAGCGGAACAAAATCGAAATATTTTCCCAAATGTTACTGTTGCATAGATTTCCGCAAAGTAACGTCTGAATATTCTATATACTATACATGTCCTGTCTGCCTAATACTACATATCTCCCAAGAGCCCAAAGTGGTCCGTTCTTGTTCCAAGTTCAGCTTAATCTTATAAACCGCTGACCCAAATACTCTCTATACTGCCATCATACCATGTCGAATTTCCAAGTTAAATTTGGCAAGCTAGTAGAGATTTATGTACATAGTTAACTGAGTTATGTTACCGTAGATAACTGTCATAGTTTAACTACTATGTTCGTCTTAACTGTTCGTAGTTATTTGATAAGTTAAGTGCAGGTTAATTGAATTCTCTGTCAACATGTTATCTTTTACGTGACTGATATGTGATGTTTCAATGAAATATTTTTGACTGTTTGGTATGATCCTTGTTATTTATTTACTGACTGATGACTGCATAGTTGGGTCAATGGCAGACCAGCTTCTTTGTGTGATTCCACAAATTGTTGTTTTAGGTCTGAGGGTGACGTGTATGTGAAATTGTATGTTTGTAAACGCACCCACGACACAGGAGAACATCCTTGTAGCAGCAATTCCGGACGTTTTACGAAGGAGTGCCAGATTTGAATGGGCAAAGTCAAAGCTTCACTAGCGTTATATCAGGCACGGGTGACTGACGTACCACTCTAAGCGTTAATTATGAAGAATGAGTGCTATAAATAATATCTGCACCAGTGCCCATCTCTTAAGTAGTGTTTAAAAGTTCGTTTAATTAAACACCTAATATTTTCTGCTTATAAAACTCAAGTATTATAATGTCAAAGTCAAAGCATTTATTTCAAAGAATCCGTAATAAAACACACTAGAAATGTCTTAAATTGAATTATCCGTCCGTCTGTCTGTCAGTGAAGTTAGGCGCTCTTTCCAAAGTATAGTTTAGAATGGAGAAGCACGAGCAAGAAACTCCATCGTCACTCTTTTAAAAAAGAAATACCAGACTTCTATTAATAATGGGCACTGAAAAAGTCATCTACATCCAAAATCTGTTTAGTATTTTATCAAATAGGTCACGTTACAAACCTAAATAGATCTAATTTAACTATGCCGAAGATAGGTCTTTAAGCATTCGACTCACGTTCGTCCTTATTCGGGCCAGAGCTATATTTTAGCAGCGGATAATTTAATATTGGGAATGATAAATGGATTGTAGTTACTGATTGTAGGTAACTAGGTATTAGGGTATATGATGTAAGGGTACCTTTAATAGAGTGGTTTGTTCATAAGTCATGTGTTGTAGTTCAGTGATTTTATTGATTAAGGCTTTGACTGCCAATTGAAAACTGTTGAAGGCGAATCCTCCGCTAACGTCTCGGTCACCGGTGACCCCCATGGCGTTTAACGTGTTAAGAAGTAATTTTGATCAATACGCCATATTTTGCGTATTAATATCCTTGCAGATATTGTATTTCCTGAAGGCGACAGAGACATTTTATGGAGTTATTATTTAGTAAACCTTTTGTTTTCTTGCCCTTATTAGGGACAGCAAATTATTTATAACTGCAATCACTTTTTCTTTCATATTTCTAAGAAATGCCTGTTTAAAGCCGTTCGATAAATGCTAATTCATTTGCTATTAATGTCATTCGATAAAAATTAATCATTATTATTACTAGCCATTATCATGCTAAGCTAAAAATGCTTACCTAGACTTGTAACATTAAGACTAACTTAAACCAAGTACTTAACTACTTGTTCCCTTGGGATACGAGTAACATGCTTTTACCTTCTAAAGTTACCTTTAAGTAAACAGCTAAGCACTAAGATTTACAATTTATACATTACAATTTATAATAATTATGTACCGTTGACTTTTGAAATTTATATTAAAGGGAGTGTTAGATAAAATGTTTAATTTTATAATAAAACTGTACCATTATCAAGGGATGCTTATAAAATGAATAAAAACTCGATGTTCAAAATCATGCGTTCTATCGAATATCTGTTACACACTTTTTGCCATATTATTTTGATAGAGGAATGTCTATTCTCATACATCAATAGCCAGAATCTGTCAATCAAACACAATCTTCTCGAGAAGCCCAAGTCAAATTGTGGTAGACCTGCTAACGTAAACTGATTAGATTTTTTTTAAGGGAGGAAAATCATCCAATGGCTTCTCCTGCCCGGGTGAGGCGAGAGGGAGTCTCAGACTCTTACTGACTAAAAACCATCTCGTTCCTATTCCTGCTCTTGGAGCCAGAGCCCCGCCAACCCCGCGGAAGTATCGGGTATCAGCCCTATTGGGCCTCCCATCTGTGGTGGTTTGATGGCTCTTTGAGGCTCGCGCAGAACGCGAATCCCCGTACGCACGGGTCTAGTAGACCTGCTAAAGTAACTTGATTAGACCTGGACTCGAGAGTTGAAATACTTCAGAATGAGACAAACACAACGTAATTATGCTGTTCCCAAGTCGACTATGCTAATAAACTGACCTTGATACATAATTAAATATTGACTTTATTATCTAAACAATAGGGTTTGCTTTTATTTCCAATATAACCCATTTTATGTGTACACATTGGTATAAATTGGGGCTACACAAAGAATGGTTATGCCCTTATTACGAATTGTAATGGCAGAGCATATTATTTATAGATAAATGTTATTTATTTCAAGTCTATTCATGTATAATTTTAGGCAGTAAAACCACGATGTTTTTATGATATTATAATATTAGTATCTTGTGGTTGGTATGACAGTCATTCTCTTTTAAGCATACAAGGTTTTTTCTGTCTCCACACTGTTCTCCAATGTCTTTAATGCACTTACAAATACAATTTTTACACACACACATACTCAAACCGTTTCCTACAATTTAAGGATCATTCAAATTCGTCTGAATATGAAGGGAATGGGGAGTGGTAGAATAATAAATCCTCCGTCCTTTACTACTAAAAATTAGTACCAAACGTCAATTACAATACGACTCTGGTCGCACAAAAAAGCGAAGTAAAACAATTGCACATTCCTCATAATGCGAACGGCTCCTATTTCCCAGTACCTATGTTACTCCGTCATTCGTGTGGAGCCCTAGTCGGCGGGGTCATTCACCCCTCGCACCGGCACCGTGGCTACCCGTCCACGGTACCCACGGTAGCTGGGAATTCCTTTATCTTTTGATGCATTATTATCTTTTCAAGGTAGGGGAATACGCAGGTGATAAAGTTTGTAGAGGAATCTGATTGTCGTTGATAATTATCGCGATTTTTAGAACGGTTTGAATTCGTAAGAAGTTGTTGTTTTGCAAATAACTTAATAAATAAAGAAATACGGTTCACCTAGGGTTTGATGTAATCTATTAACAAGGTTATTTATAAACCAGATACAAACCACATTTCAAAACCATTTCTTTTACGCCCAATGACATAAAGGACCTATATTTTGATTGTAAGAGATTGTGTGCTATGTATCGTTATAGAGATAAGCAGTAAAAGAGTTAACCTTCATAAAATCTTTGAAGCTTACCTTTGATGTTTCTCTCTTATGTCTTTACTTGATATTAATGTGTAATTGTTTGGTTTTTGCAGAGTGCGTCGGAGTCGTCGGCGGGAGCGGGCGGCGGGGGCACATCGGGCGGCAGCGCCCGGGTCTCGTCGCGCTCGCGGGCTTCAGAGGAACCACACATTGGTCAGTAGTCCATCAATCTATTCAGTCAACATAAAGACAAGGATACAAGTTAACCCGTTAAAAGGCTTAAAGTAAAAAATATGTTTAAAGGCTTGACGAGTTACCTCAACTGGTTTCAAGCAACACTAGGGGTTTATGTTCGTGACTAACTTTGCGCGACACAATGCGTTAAGCTTGAAAAAATATTCATTTGTTTCAAAAAGGTGTCACTTATTGTATTAGGTGTAGTAAAGAGTACTTTACTACATGATTTTTTGTTGCAAATAATTATATAAGATCGATATGTTAAGGAATAGAAATAATATTAACAATATCAATAAAACTGTCTCCCTAAAACTAACCTTCTTCCATTCTTATAAAGTCCATATTAAATTTCCTCAACACAACACTTGTTTAACAACTTTGTTAAGTTAAAAAGCTTCTTCTAAAGCCTTCGAGAAACTTACCAACTTCAACTTGCAAACATAAAACCTAGAAGAAAATGAAACCAGCTAACTTAGAAAGCTCTAGAACTTTCTAGAAAATAGTAGGTAACTTTCGTTGTGAAGTTGGAGTACGGGGTACTTGTGAAACTGAAGGAAAACAATATCTATAAGCCTCGAACTTTAGTTAGCCCTTCAACTTGTAACGAAGTTGCTTCTGTTTAGTCAAAATTAGTTTTCATAACATCATCACGCCTTTTATCCCCGACGGGGTAGGCAGAGGTGCACACAGAAGTAACACCCACTTTTCACTATTTATGTTATGAGTCCCATGTAATAAGGGGTGAGCCTATTGCCATATACCGGGCACAATTCCAGACTCCGTGCTACTACTGAGATTTTTTTAATACTTTGCCCGACCCGGGAATTGAACCCGAGACCCCTTGGCAGTCGCACTTGCGACCACTCAGTCAACGAGGCAGTCAAAAATAGTTTTACGGACATACATTCAGACAAACATTCTAAAAATCATATTTTTGGCTTCAGTATCGACTATAGATCATAACCCAAGTATTATTTTTTAAAAATATTCAATGTATAGTTTTAACGTATCTACGATTTTATTAGGTACTAGCTTCTGCCCGCGACTTCGTACGCGCAATCCCGATATTTCCCGTTCCCGTTCTTGATTTTCGATAAAAAGTAAAAAAAAAAGAATTGGGTAAAAAGTATCCTATGTCCGTCTCCTGGTTCTAAGCTACCTCTCCACCAATTTTCATCCAAATCGATTTAGCCATTCTTGAGTTATAAATAGTGTAACTAACACGACTTTCTTTTATATATATAGATATGTATAGAAGATAGATTAATTATGTATAATTTTCTTTGTTTCCAGGAAAGTACAAGCTATTAAAGACAATCGGTAAAGGCAACTTCGCTAAGGTGAAGCTAGCGAAACATGTGCCGACCGGCAAGGAGGTCGCCATCAAGATCATTGATAAGACACAACTCAATCCTGGATCACTGCAGAAGCTGTTCAGAGAGGTACACGCATTTTCAATACCTCCTTTTATAATTGTTGAGTTTATACAGATAGACTGACATATTTTGAGAATGTACCAACAGATGATACGAATGTACCGTGGGGTTCTGTTTATCCAATAGAGGATTTCCTATTATCAAACTAGGGATAGTCAATTAGAGTTCCTTGTGCCAACTGCTAAGGAGTGGAATTGTTTGTCGGAGTCTGTGTTTCCTAAGGGGTGTCTTTGAGGCCCGAGTAAATAGGTTATCATCATCTCTTACCACCAGGCTATATAGTGGTCAGTCAAACTTCAACTCACTGCATATTAAAAAAGGTGTCTAACAGTCAATGTTTCACAGCTACCGTTAGCCCTCATGGAGTGAAAGAAATTGGCCGAATATCTACTAATTTAAAGACTATCTCTAATTAGTGAAAGAGGTTAAACGAGTCAAAGCATAAGTTTGTGCTTACATAAAGAATATCATTTTGAGAGTAACCGTTTATGGGGCCGACTGCTAAATATTATTTGATGCGAAACAATCACAATCTAAAATTCTATACTAGACCTTACTTTACTGCACCAATAATGTTCTTACATATCCTAACAACTTTTATCGTTATTTCCAGGTCCGGATAATGAAGATGCTGGACCATCCGAACATAGTGAAGCTGTTCCAGGTCATAGAGACTGAGAAGACGTTGTACCTCGTTATGGAGTACGCGTCAGGAGGCGAGGTATATATCCAATTTTTATTATCATCATCAACAGCATCTAAGAGTCCACAAATCTGATTTCTTTCGTTACCATATCCGAGACAGTTATTCATATCCCTGAAACTTCAGTATTCTGGTATTCTCATGGTTGAATCTCCTGGCTTACAGGAGTTGCAGCGGTTTTGGAAAATTGTGGTAGGCTTGTCCTACAAAACCAAAAATAAAAGTATTCTGTCGACACCATAAATATGTCTTGTGCTTTGTTATAATGTTATGATGACCTGTTCCAGGTGTTCGACTACCTCGTGCTCCACGGGCGCATGAAGGAGAAGGAGGCGCGCGCCAAGTTCCGACAGATCGTCTCCGCCGTACAGTACTGCCATCAGAAGAGGATCATACACAGGGATCTCAAGGTGACACCTTCGATACATATAGTTTCTTGCAAATATACGAAGCAATTCTCTGAACATGAAACTACTCCAAACCACAGTATTATAGATGCGATCTGTTTCGAACGCTATTTATATTGGACTTGTTTTAAGGAACAGCGATATAGTCATCACAACTGTAATTTATTGCGAACACCAATTCAAATGTCGATAAAACTACTCAATGACGGGCTTTGTCTTTTTTTATGGCATAAGCCGGTAAACGAGCAGACGGATCACCTGATGGTAAGCAATCGGTGTCGCCCATGGACACCTGGAACACCAGAGGCGTTACAAGTGCGTAACCGGCCTTTTGGGGATTAGGAGTTTGAGGATCGTTGGGGGTTCAGGAATTGGGGAGATTGGGGAAGGGGAGGGTAATTGGACCACCGTTAACCTCACTCACACGACGAAACACAACGCAAGCGTTGCTTCACGTCGGTTTTCTGTGAGGCCGTGATATCACTCCGGTCGAGCCAGCCCATTGTCTATAGCTAATTATTTGATTTCACAGGTTTCTTGTCACGATCCCCAACGAAAATCAAAATAATCATGTAAGTATATTTCAATAGTTGTCTTCGAACGTTCCAGGCGGAGAATCTCCTGTTGGACGGAGAGATGAATATAAAGATTGCGGACTTTGGTTTCTCCAACGAGTTCACGCCGGGCGCCAAACTGGACACCTTCTGCGGCAGCCCGCCATACGCCGCGCCTGAACTCTTCCAAGGTATACCTTACTTGATTAGTTTGTTTTTCTTTTTTTTAAACGTTGCCCCACACTAGGATTATCTTCTGTGTCGTGGATGCGTTTACAAACATACAAGTTCACATACACATGACACCCAGACCCGAAACAACAATCTGTGGATCACACAAAGAGTTGTTCCGTGCGGGAATCGAACCCGCGACACGTTGCGCGGCAGTCAGTTACCCAACTACCACGCCAACCGTGCAGTCATTTTAGTGATTTTATTGTTACACAATTTTGTCCTTGTATGACTTAAGCGGGGCTAATTACTAAACATGTAGTGATCCACCACATGTTTATCACCTTAACTACAGTAAGAATAAGAATGTATAGTTTATAACTATACAGTAACACCAAGAATAGTGACATTAACTATAATCTCTGTTGTTCTCCGACTTGTAAGTAAAGCTTCTTCTCACACAGAGAAGGACAAAAGTTCTTTAATCCACATTACACTTGTGGAATATCAAAGTCGACAATTACTGCGGAGTGTTATCAATTCGATGTCCATAAATTAACTATTAATGGAAAGGTAAGCATAATCATTAGCTAAAAACAAAATGTAACACATTGTGGTGTAATGTTCCAGGCAAGAAATACGACGGTCCCGAAGTGGACGTGTGGTCGCTGGGCGTGATCCTGTACACGCTGGTGTCGGGCAGCCTGCCCTTCGACGGGTCCACGCTGCGGGAGCTGCGGGAGCGGGTGCTGCGCGGGAAGTATAGGTATACCACACTCCCAACCACTTTAAATCTTACTTCACTTCGGTTCAATAAAATAAACATGACAATTATGACTTCTTGGTACCATTCACGTGTGAATGAAAGGCTTAGAGCCACTTTGTATAGTTCTCTTTGCTTTTTTTATGGCATAAGCCGGTATACGAGCAGTCTGATTGCCTGATGGTAAGCAATCGGCGTCGCCCATGGACACCCGGAACACCAGAGGCGTTACAATTTTGTTTGAGGATCGTTGGGATTCAGGGATTGGGGAGATTGGGAAAAGGGGTTGGTAATTAGGCTTCTAGTAACCTCACTCACACAGCGTCGCTTTTCTGTGAAACAGTGTTATCACTCCGGTCGAGCCAGTCCTTTCGTGCCGAAGCATGGCTCTCCCACAGTGCTACAATTCATTTGGTATCCTTAACCCATTTGGGACCAAATGCAAACTACACATAATTTAATAAAAAAAACTTTATTAACTCAATGATATGACGCCCACAAACTAATATCAGCAAAAAAAATTCAAAAAATATTTTTAGAAGTATTAAAAAAAATGCCGTCCTTGATTGGGGACAATGGGCTCATGTGTAGTACTTTTCGACGTAGTAACTGTTTTCGACACATAAGGTTCTAACGCATTATTTGCATTGATATCACAGTTTTTTTGTGACGAACTGTGTATCGTAACAGATATTAACTAAATCTCTGCGGAAAATGTCTAAATCAATATGATGTGACGCGCCTATATTTTTTTTGAGGGTAAAAATCATGCATTGCGTTTTCCGCCTGGGGGACTCTTACTGGCTAAAAACCAACACGTTCCTAATTCTGCTTCAAGCCGAAGCCCCGGTGACCCACTAGGTTATTCATAGTAGTCGGGCATCTGTCTCACTGAGCCATCTCGATCTAAGGCGGTCTGATCTGCACTTTGAAGCACGCGCGTAAAGCCACGCACCTTACAGCTACAGGTCTGGTTCTGGGCGGCGATCTGTTCTTGCTACTATGACTGCTTCGCAGAAAGAGATGTTTTCCAGTTCCCCTCGCTCCGCACTACACCAGAACCTAAGCTGGACGTGGAAGATTATCGTCGTCGATCACTTCCCTGAAGACACGGCGGTGGTCAACGTATACAGGGCATAATGCTACTCTATCCTCTGGGTGGACTTCGCTGTGACGACACCAGAATACAGATGGAGGAAATGCCCCTACTGCTGAATTCTGATACCGGATGCGACGCCTGGTACTGTAGGTGGACTTTTGCATCTTCGGTCTTGATGCCCATCAGATTTTAGAATATGAACGCGTAAAGATATGTGGGAATTGGTGATGCTCTTCGTGAATTAGCATCTGTTGTCACCAAGTATTAGCTATAACTAAGTTTGGCCTATAGATGACCTTTATAAATTGGAAAACAAAATACAAATCGGGTATAAATGTTTTAAAAATATACTACAGATGTGCCCATTGTCCCCATACGGGGACACCATCATTTTTTCTAACTTTCCCCTAAGCGGAATTGAAAGTATAAGGATATTCTTCAATATTGTTTTAATTGACACTATAAGCAAGCAATAATCACAAAAAAGTTTTATAAATCTTCATAATAACGTACTACAAAACGCCTCTGCTTTCAATAATAATTCCCATTTCACTTCCTCTTGATAAAATTGACAATATGACCCCTTTTTTGTAGCAATTTGTCAAAAGTTCTAATAATTTTAGGAAAGTATACTACTCCTCATTATAAATACCCATGAAATGTGAAGATAGCTAAAATAATTAATGACCAGCGGGTAAAAGAAAACCTGTCCCCATATGGGGACGGCGGGCCCAAATGGGTTAAAGACAGTTTCTCGTGAAATAGAAGCTAGGAATTTAGATTTTCACCGCTTAAATAGTACGAAACGAACACTACCAAAATGTAATGCCAATTTCTTCTCATTCCAGAATACCCTTCTACATGTCAACGGACTGCGAGAATCTTCTAAAGAAGTTCTTAGTCCTGAACCCTGCGAAGCGAGCCTCTTTGGAGAGCATCATGAGGGATAAGTGGATGAACACCGGCTATGATGACGACGAGCTCCGGCCCTACGTGGAGCCTCAGCAGGACTTTAAGGACCATAATCGGATAGGTAAGAATATATTTTACATTATTAGTATTAAAATTCGAATTAAAACTAAATTAGTTGAGTTACGTTTAATATAAAAGTAAGAGATTAATTTATAAACCAGAATTGGTTGTTTATAATTTATATTCATTGATTTTGGACGTTTCAGAACAATGAAATGATGTTTTATTGAAGTCTTTAAAAAGCAATACAAGTATTTTTTATTCGTAGCTATATTGTTTTAATCAGTGTTTTTGATAATTTTGAAAAGACCAGTAAGATATTTACTTGATTCTGTTATTATGGTCTTAGTACAACCGTATAATAAATGTCTAAATTTGCAGTTTAAAAATTTTGAATCTATTCGATCATTAAAATCTTACAAGATCTTAGTTCAAACCAGTGTCAGCCAGATTTTTTGTCTCATTTTTAATAAAAATCAATAAAATAGAAGGGATATTAATATATTCAGTGACATATCAGGATGGCGATTAGCTTTGTTGCTACCGATACTAATATGAATAAAAGATAAAAGGAAATACAGTACCTATATCTATCGTTTAACACGAAGATAGCAATATTACAAAGCTTTATAGTACAAACTAGTATAAGCCCGCTATAAACACTATAACACTTGATTAATAAAGGAATGAATACTAAAAGTGTTTAACAAAAATGATTAACGCTTGAAATTGAATACCTTATGTAAGCTACACAATGAGCTCACAGCATGCTACAGCACATGATTACAGTGTGTGAAATATTGATATCTACTTACTACAAGCATTTTAATAATAATATTTTAAATAATATATTACATGCATAATCACGTCTGTTTTTCCTAATAGGATAGGCAGTAGTGTATTATGTATGATAGATAGTACAAGGTTAATAGAAGGGTATTGATTAAATAACTATTAAATTCTCATAATGACTATCGTGAGACATACTAAATTAAGTAAAAACTCGGGTTACGAGAATATTCTGAGAAAAGCTCTACTAGTGGTCGCGGCGACCGCGCACACTGCTCATGAGGAAGAACCCCTCTGTCGTTCGAAACTAGTAGAGCTTTTCTCTATATATTCACGTGAGTAACCCGCGCTTTTACTTAATTTATTAAAATCCTTTATTAGAGACCTTATGCTGCACCAGTGCTGTTCTTTTTGAAGTTCTAAGTCTATTGGATATATGGAATGACTGGCAGATAATGCTGTCAGCATTTAATCCTCCTTATGCAATTGTATAAAACTTAAATTAATAAAATTTTTTTTTTGTATATATATATTAGATTTCTTTTTCTCCACTGACTCTTGTCCGTGCCTTATTAAATAAATATTGATTTTGCCTTTAGTCTTTTTAAAGCTTGACCTGTTTTTAACTGGTATATTACATTTTTTGATCATTATAAAACAAAATGCTTTGTAATTAGTGAAGTTCTTTAATTCACACACTCTATAGTCGACCATAAAACTGCTTTATAAAGGCAAACATAGCTTACACGTGAAACGATAAAGCTGATTTTTGCTTATCAATATTAATGCAGCATACATTTCATTGCTGAATTGAATACAAGCGACTTCACATGCGATTCTCGACCTTAAAGCACTTTCACAGGTCGGCTATACAAGAGCTAAAATGAGCTACTAACATTCTTCCTAATCTATACTTGATGAGGGCTTAATGAGAGGTACTATTATTTTTACCCACCAGGTGGCAGTAATGTAGATAGCGTGAGATCTGTTCGTCCAGTCTCTGTAGTTGTCGAAAATATAGTATTTAATGGTTTGGCTCTATCTAATTCTATATCGAACAAATCTCACGGTACATTAACGCCATATATCAAACAAAACAACGGTAGCCCTTAACCAAAAAGTTTCGGTTAGCTCAACTGACAGATAGTTGAAAAAAACAATACATGCAATTATCTATCAGTTAGACTAACTGAGACTTAACTAATAGTGGTGGAACAAAGCCTTTATGTGATGATATTACATTATTTATGTATAAAAAACTCACATAACTGTTGGTCGAGGTAATTAAACTGGTTTCAAGCCACGTTGGGGACTCTTAGATATTACAGAACGATACTCAAGCTGAGATCTTTGCTCATGGAAACTTGGAAAGGGATGCATCTATCTGTTAAATGTATTTGCATCCCTTTCTTAACTTGAGAAGAGATCTCGACTAATTTCGAGCTACACTAGGGACGCATAGTCTATCAAAAGGCGTAAAATGAATTCGTACTAAGGCCTCTGATCGGCCAGCTGTAATGAAGCAACCAATGAGAGCGCCCTGTTTCGAATAGCCTCAACAGGCTAGTCTTTTAGACAGTTATGTGAGTTAGACATAAATAATTTAATATATCCCACGAGAGTTATAATACAAAGGAGATATTATATGTTTTATTATTCCATGCGTTCTAACGGCACAGCGCAAATTGGTACGTGATGCATCGGGAATGTGTTATGTGTTCTATTTATATGTTGTTTTTTTCTTATTTTACGTATTTACGTATCTGCTGGATATTTTTGTCTTGTTATATGACTTTTCATTGTGATGCTATTGTCGTAATATTTAAAAATGTGGTAATTACTTATAAGACTTTTAAAGGAAAATAGTTTTTTTTACAATTTCATCTTGCAAGTTGTATTTTATCAATGGTATATTTGTTTAGCGGGGATAACTTCACTTATGTCAAATACCTAAAAGTCATTGTGTCAATGTCAATTTTCATATGAATACTTTGATCCCCGAAGGGATAGGCAGAGGTGCACATTACGGCACTCAATGCCACTGTACAATGTCACACCCACTTTTCACTATTTATATTATGAGGCCCATGTAATACGGTGTGAGCCTATTATACCGGACACATTTCCAGACTTCGTGCTACTACTGGGGTTTTTACAAATTCAATGATACTTATAACCCAGGAATACATATATTTAAAAACGTGTTACAAAGTTATCGCCTGCTTTAATTCAAATAGTGGACAAGTCGTACAAGACAAAAGTATTATTTTATTATTATTTATGCATAATATTTGTATATGCACGCAAGCTTTGTAAGTGTCTCGTGATTCGTCTGTGCTAGAAATATCTTTTTTTAGATTATATTTTTATTTGGCTTAAAATCGTCAAGTGATACTTATATTTAATAATAAATGTGAGATATATGTGTTAGTTTTTTTTTACACTTTAAAACCAAAAACAAATTGAAAAGAGAAATAATTTTATTAGAAAAATTAATAAAGTGAAAATTCCAATAATAATAAAGTGTAGTCTTGTTCTGTGATATAATCAAATTGCATGTTTGTGTCTTAGATATTATTATGTAAAAATATTTTTATATAGATATTCTTAACGTCGCATGTTAAAACATAAAACTAGTCCTTTCCTGTTAATAATTCTAATTCTTGTAAAAAAACTAGATATTTTTAACTTTATAAATATTTTGTCTGTATCTTCTATATTTCTTTTAATTGTTATTATATTTGCAATTTTGAGGCTGTCTCTTGTACACCAAAGTCCATAATTATTGGAAATCTAATTAGAACAGTCTTTACTTTTTTATACATATTGAAACTAAAGTCTATATACCATAACATAACTTTAATCTTTAACACACATCTGCCTATCATTTAAAAAGAAAAAACAGGCGTGATGTTATTTTAACGAATAGTTTAAACGATAATATAAATCTTTTAAACACCTATTTACAAAATAACTTACGAAATAGACATCAATTCAGCTCCAATAAATTTTTTAGGTAAATAAATAAAAACGAATAATGTAAACGAAATTTCTAATTAGTACCGTCCCCTTCCAACAGAGGCGCTGGTGTGCGTGGGCTACAACCGACAAGAGATCGAGTATTCACTCGCCGAAGCGAAGTACGACGATGTTTTCGCCACTTATTTACTACTTGGCAGAAAGAGCACGGACGTGAGTACGAAGGTTATTATTGTACCTCTTAAATCATCGAACGGTGTGTATTTCTTTTGTATACGTTGGCAACCCCTTTGGATTATTTGTTTGTTATTTTTTTAATGTGGTAACACTGTGTTTTTGTTTTACGGCCTACATCATCGAATGGTGTGTTTAAATGTACCTAGAGGTATATTATTATGTAGGTCGTACTTGTTGATTTATTTTTTTTTTAAGTGTGTAACACCGTTTTGTGACGTATTTGTGTCTGTCTGTTTGTGTATGAGTTTTATGATTGTGTAACGTGATGACGTTTTAGTGAAAGTTATATTTTGAATTAGTATAAGACACTGTTAAGGCTTATAAAATATCAACTTTCATCGCCGAAATTATTTGACTGTTAAAAAAAGTAAAAAAATCTGCACCTAATAAAATATATATACTTTGGAACGAGCGCCTAGCTTCACAGACAGACAGACTGTCGGACAATTTAAATCAAAAGTTCCTAATTATGGATTAATTGAAATAAGTGCTTTGACTTTGACTTTGACAAAATGAATAAACATTTTATGTTTGTAAACCGTAGGATTGATGTGCAAACACGTAGTATTGGGTCAAAGAGCGCCTCTTGGAGACCTCTTGTAATTATAGTCATCATCTATATTCTGAATCAGGATTTTGTTACAAAGAGATAATATTTTTCTGATATTTATAACGCTGGTAATGAAATGCTTGGATTTTCATACCTATCAATATTGCCTTATGTTTTTGACTTTGTGAATGTTTCATGTGACGTCCACAAATTATCTGTGTGCTAGTATATCCTTACAAATATTGTTTGTATACTCCTGCAGCCGGAGTCGGACGGCAGCCGGTCTGGTTCGTCCCTGTCGCTGCGCACGGCCGCGGCCGGGGCCCAGCCGCCCGCCAACAACAACTCCGCCGCACACGCAGGTACACTCTATTTATATATCATACCATTTTATAGTAATATGCTAATATGTATCCTAGATAACTTGATTTTAAAACCTTTTCTGAAGATTTTTCAATAATAATAGGAAATCTGTTAAAATTCTGCTATTAAAATTAGGGAGTATATATTGACACGAAAAAATCGCTGATGTTTGTAGGTTCCTGTCGTGTAAATTCGAGGTTAAAATGACATGTTTTGGATCTTGAAATCGAAGGGAAAAAGCTGTGTACATAAGCAATATTTAAAAAAAGAAATATTTGCTTTCCTATAACATTAATAGGCGCTATTTAAATACGCCTTTATAATATTTTACAATGGGACTTATATTTAATTTATTAATGGTAACACAAAAAGTACTATCAGCAAAGTGGAAGGATCACCTACTACCGAAATTAAAATATTAATGTCAAGGGTAAATAAAGCGCTTCATTCAGCTGTATCTGGTTAGTTTAGTAGACCGGAAAGTAAGCTGAAGACGCTTTAAAGCGCTTACACCATACTGATTCAGCTTAGCTTAATTCTAACTGGGTTATATCATTGTCATCATTCTACTGTTTTTAGAGCGCGTCTTTATTTATCATTTGTATTGTCCGAGCATAGATATTTTGACACAAATAAAATTTTACTATGAATTCCAATACAGTTATGCAAAAATTACTATCGATGTTCCTTGTTAATGATCAGTGTCTTAATATATCTGCTCCTATAATAATACATTAGGGTCATTCTGTAATACCTATTGCTTCTTATTATTATTGTGTATCGTGTGCTTTACGTACTGGGAACCGATCACAACCGAGTGTTTTTATATGTCTAGGAATCATTCATATTGGGATTATTCATTAAATCTAACTTGGGATTCATATATGAGTAACATTGTCAATGGAAAATATGCAAATGGGTAACCAATTGTGTACTTAAATCATTGCATAAAAATGGATACTATAAAATTTTATTGACACGTCATAACTACGAACATTATAGATATACTAGTCATTTTAACCAAAAGACAACAATTTCGGTATCACCATTTGGATTACAGGGGTGGGTCAGACGATAGTCTTCTGGTATACTGTTGACATTCAGCTAAATCAGGTTAATATTCAGTGTTTGACACCAAATTGATTGGAATGGGGATAGGAGACAAGAACTGACAGTACCAAATGACTAAATATAACGTGGTCAGTATCTATTGAAAATGTCAATTTACTGTATAATGCTGGATACAGTATCAATATGTTAGATTTATACAAATGGAATAGATTATCCGGGGGTAGAGTGTGAGTAGTTCGGTTGTGATCGCCCCGGGCTGGCTGTAACGGGCGGTGGTGTAGGCGCGGGCGCGGCGGGCGGGTCGCCGGCCCACCGCGGCGTGCAGCGCAGCATCTCCGCGTCCGCGCGCCCCGCCGCCTCGCGCCGCGCCTCCTCCGGCGCTGAGGGGCTGCGCACGCAAGGTACCGCTCACACACTACACAACTCTATTGTCCGACACATCCACCTAACTCTTACACACAGGCCTCAGACAACACAATAGTGTCGATATAAACGCATACATTACTTCAACACATTACTCTAAGTAGTTTGATACAAAAACAAAACAAGAAATACAATATCAGTAAGTAGTTTTGTTCTACAGTCGCTTTTTCAACGTTAAAGGTATTATACAGGCGAGACAATTTAATTTTATATACACAATTGATACAGCTTGATGCCAAAGGTACCAAGTTACAAGCATACGTTAACTTAAAAAGCATAAATCATTACATCATAATTAGAGCTTTTAATTGACCAATATTATTAGTACAACATTATTTACATAAACTTCGAAAAAAAAACAATTTTATAGTAAGGGCAGAAAGAAAAATTTCGCCGATAGTACCTTAACTACATTTGATTTTATACGTATTTAAAATAATATTGTAACATTGAAAAAGTACTGTGAATCTAGTTTAATCGATGTCGCTTATGTTGAGCGTGAAATTATCGTAACTAATTTTCACACATTTTTCTCACTCACAACAAAAAAATTGTCATGAAAAATATTGCCTTGTGTTCTTCTTATTCTGAGAATTTTGTTTAGTTTTTTCATCTTGGCGATGTTTTTCATGATAATGCCAATAAATATCGGTGATTGGGCATTTTTATTGCTAAGTAATCAAATAACATAAGTATTCGCTTTCAAAATTCAAAAGCTAACAAAATCATAATTTGGTACATATTTATATTGTTGTTTTATTGAAATTCAGGAAGAATATTATATGTTTACTCTTGAAATATTACGTGTTTTTGGAACATGAAACACTTATTATAGTTCTATTTACTTTTCTTCATTTATGCCATTATTTAAGTTTATATATCAATTTGGTCCTTAAATATATGATGTATCAAGAATAAATATTATACAACCAAATTCAAATTGCATGTCAAATGGGTGAAATTTAAAACAATCACGATTTGCAAATTACAAAATGACAATTGCACAAACCTTCACCATTTCGCTCGATAGATGTCGTTGTTATAAAGTGTCATTGTATCATTTCATTAATATAATATTGTATTGTAATGTGTTTGTTTGAAATATTATAACGCTTGTATTCCAGTGGGTACGACGACGACGGCAGCGAACAACACCACATCAACGGCTACCACGACAACGTCCAATTTCAAAAGACAGGTAAGAATTGGGATGATGACAGGGTTTGAAAATTAAAAATGTAATTAGTCCGTAAGTTAGGTAATGAAAAAGTATTAGACACGTATTTTTTACGTTGGTGCGGTGGCTGGGCAACTGGCTGCCCCGCAACGTGTCGCGGGTTCGATTCCAGCCCGGAACAACTCTTTGTGTGATCTGTAGATTGTTATTCTGGGTCTGGGTGTCATGTGTATGTGAACTTGTATGGTTGGAAACGCACCCACGACACAGGAGATAATCCTAGTGAGGGGCAATATTAAAAAAAAAAATAAATATTGTTTAATGTGTAATTAATCTGATTGTAATATTTCACATATTTTATTAGTTTGGCAGGAATAAATCTTTATGCGAGTTTCACGTATACTGAATTAGTTGGATTGTTGATTTATGTCCAGAGTTATGTCAGGTTTTGTTCATAAATTCATCGCCTTAGTGGAATGGTGGAATATAAAATGGTCTTTCTGAATTTATAACGTTTAACTGCCAAGTAGGAAATCAGCAATCAAAGAATTAACTACATAACATAACATCACGCCTTTTATTCCCGAAGGGGTGTACATTATACCACTGTACAATGTAACACCCACATTTCACTAGTTATGTTATGAGTCCCATGTAATAGGGGGTGAGCCTATTGCAATATACCGGGCATAATTCCAGACTCCGTGCTCCTACTGAGGATTTTAAAACCCAGTAATACTTCGCCCGACCCAGCGAACTCGAGACCCCTTGCCCGGCAGTCGCACTTGCGACCACTCGGCCAGCGAGGCAGTCGAAAGAATTGAATGGTTTATATTTCATAAATTTGTATTAATAATTTCAGAATACAATTGACTCTGCATCGATCAAGGAGAACACGGCGCGGATCGCTCAAATGCAGGTACGAAAGGTACAGCAACACATGATCTACATATTACTTACAACCCAGTACGACTTCAGTGAGCTATTTAATAGAAAACTTGTAAAATCTACATTTGTAGTGCAGTTTTTAGCTGTATTTAATATTTGTATATCCGGGAATGTAAATAAATAAGAGTAAATATTATTAACATTGTAGTTAACATTGTGTATTTTGTGTAAAATAGATTCGTACACGTTTAGTTCTTACTCAAAAAGTAAGTGTTTAGTAGTTATATACGTACAGTGCGTACAGATAGATGTGATGAATAATAATAACAACTCATTGTATAGCATAGCGAATGTGTGTAATTGCGATCGATGCAATCGACTGTTCAATACAATAAAATATTAAAAAATAATCACACTTTCATTAATTGATTTTATGACCAACTTAATTGTAGTATTTTTCCAGTAAACTTTTAAGATAAAAGTACACTGTTTGACGGTAAAAAACGTAACGTCACAATACACAATCTCGTAAAAAATTCATAGGAAACTATAGTTGTTGACAGTTTGAAAAAAGTATTAAATTTGACTATTTACTAAGTACTCAATCATACATATTCGCTAAGATACTTAAACTAGATTTCTTAATGGAAATGTTACCTATAAAATAAGTACATAGCACACACATGAACCACCACGTGTACATCGAGTAACGTGGCCGTGGCCCCCGCAGGTGGCGAGCACGACGCGGCCCAGCAGCGCGGCCCCCAAGCTGGAGCCGCGGTCGCGCACGCTGACGGGCGGCGCGCGCCGGGCGCAGGCCTACGACGCGCCCCCACCGCAGCCCCCCAAACTGTCGCCGCCACATGACGCGCCCAGGTAATTAATAATAATAATAACCTTTATTGTACACCTTAAATAAATAGAATACACATTAGCGTTATAATAAAAATAGTAGGGTACAAAGGCGGCCTTATCACTAATAGCGATCTCTACCAGGCAACTAGGTAATTCTACTTGTTATATCGTTATTTTACTTACGGGAGAAAAGTTGGCAGTGAGACATATATGTAACTGTCTTACATAAATGTCTAAATTACCTAATAGTCATTTATACAGAAAGAACAGTAGTAGTGCATTGTCGAGATATAGAAATGAGACACTTTTTCTACACAGAAATTTGTTAAAACTGTCATAAAGATCCGAATTTGTGTAATCATTGACTATTACTTAGGTCAGCTATACTTTTAACCACAAACTACATGATATTTACATAAGGATACACAAAAGTCAATGACGGGTTAGAAACAAAGTGGGGTATACTTTGTACACACTTGTTTCGCTTTCAATAAGTGTTACATTTGTTGCGACTTGCATTATTAGGAGTATTAGACCTTATACGAAAGTGGCGCCATCTAGGTAAAACAAACTCGTTGCGTCGTTGATCAGGAGCTTGGGTTACTGCACACCTTCCTTTCTTTCCTGCTTCTCCTTCACAGTCTTTATAAATTCCTTCAGCACTAATCCCAGAATTATATACTCCATATCTCCTCCAACACCGTTTGTACCTTAACCCTTGGTGTGACAGTCCAAAATTATACATTTTATGAATTACTTAACTATGTACGTTTTGTACTGTGATAATAAAGTATTTGTCAATATGTTTGTCCTGTCATTATATGTGGTTAATTGTCTCATTATAAAAATCTGTGTTTTTCTGTGAATTTCCCCTTTAAAGTCATCAAAAGTAAAGTAAAATCATATCTTATGTAACATTTTATATATAATTATGTATGTATCCTTGTATATATCCGATATATATGTATACGCGCATGAGAAGGGACTAACAGCATGCTTGACCGACACATAAAACAGTGCCCCGGCGGCCGAGACTAAAAACGGCACGGGGAGTGCTACCAACGGGGCGACTTCTACCACGGGCACTACGGCCGGGGCGAAGACCCATGTGAAAAGTGCGTCGATATCGTCCGCCAGTGGTGCTCCGCCCCTCGGGGCTGACGCTCAGCCCCACAACGCGTCCGCAAGGGACCTCGCGCAGCCGCGCCCGAGGTACAACCCGCCGCCGCATAGCTTGTCGCTGGTTCACTACCCCGTCATGTCCTACGACTGTGTGTGCCCGGGATTATATCATGAAACAGTTTTTTATATACTATTACATTAGTTGCATAGTAAACTAGCCTATAAGACTAGTCATTGTTATCGAGACTGGTAATTATTATCAAGATTGTCCCGTCGATCTTATTACTATGAATATGAGACCAACAGACAAATATCGATATCAGGGCAATTTAACTGAACTTATCTTACTGTGATTTATAAAGGCAAAGCTCTCCACTAAAGAGTAGGGACATTAAATAAATCATTAAGTTTTCGGCCTATGTCACACGAAAGTAGGAATATTTTTATTTTTAAATACTGTGGAAAAAAGCTAACTCTACAAAGACTAGTGGTTTTTGACATCTATACTAATATTATAAAGCTGAAGAGTTTGTTTGTTTGTTTGTTTGAACGCGCTAATCTCCGAAACTACTAGTGAATTAATAAAATTACGTTTCTTACGAATGTAATTCCGGGCACACAGCTTTGAAGGAACATTACGGGTATCAAGCTTCGGTTCTCCAGTTGGGTTTTGTTTGGTTCGGCTTGCAGCTAGTAAATCTAGTAGTTTTTGTTATAATTCCAACGAATTTTCTTTTTTTTTTGTGTTTTTCTCGTTAGATTTTTGTTTTTTCTCTGAGAGAAGAAATCGCAGTATCCGCGTTTTTCACATGATCGCAGATTTCGCTTTGCAGTTTACAAATGGCGAGTTTTGGTTGTACACGACGCTTTTTTTTAAATCGATTTTTTTTGTTATATTTTGTTTTCGTTTTTTTTTTCTATGCTTTAATCAGCTTAAACGCAGCACTAATCTAAAGGCTATTTTGCTGGTTGGAGTATTCACCTTTTTTGTTTTTTCGCACTGTTAACTATTTTTTTCCTATTTATTTATGGGTTATTTTTTATATTTTTGTGTTCATTAATACCTTATGTATTATAGTATGTTTTTAATGTTAGCGGTAGTGGTAGTTTGTTATAATATTATTTTTATTAATACCTATAATTATTTATAGTATAAAGTATATGTGCATATTAAATACTTTTTCTTTGTTTTTATTATCTATAATATTATTTTTATATATCCCTATTTTTTTACGTAAATTGCACTGTATTTTTGTTTGTTTTTTCGAACACAATAGTAGAGGTAGTCCGTGAATTTTTTTAGTGTATTTTCGTTATTATTTTTTTAATTTTATACTTGTTTTTTATTTCAGCCTGAACTCGCAAGTGTCGACTGGCGGTGGTGCGACGGGCGCGCGGAGGGAGTTCCCCAACCCCCTCGTGTTCCCCAGGAATGTACCCTCGCGGTCCACCTTCCACTCAGGTAAGGAAATGAACAAACAAACACAAATCTACAATTTTCAGATGCCTAACGCACTGTTTGATTGCGTCATCATTTTCGGGGAATACTCTCTGGAAACGGTAATACATTAAAAAAACTACATATTTTTTGTATTGCAATAAAAAACTGGCATAGCAGGCAAGTATACAAGTAGCCTACAGCTCTTCTAGAATGGTCTATTAAAGAAATATAAATAAATGCTATTCGTTTTTGCATGTTGTGGTTAAACTACAGCGCATCGTTTATCTTCAGGCAGGCCATAAATATTGTTGCTCATAAAATTATTACGCCTTTTATCCCTGAAGGGGTAGGCAGTGGTTTACATTACTGACTTAATGCCAGTGTACAATGTAACACCTACTTTTATATGTAATAGTGGGTGAGCCTATTGCCATATAGCGGGCACATTTTCAGACTCCGTACTACTACTGAGATTTTTTTAATAAAAAAAAAGCTGTAATAGTTGCCTGACCCAGGAATCGAACCCGATACCCCTAGCCCAGTAGTCGCACTTGCGACCACTCGCCCAATAAGCGAGTAAAGAAAAAAACAAATAATCTTTTTCCCCTCCAGGTCAGAACCGCACGCGCGGTTCAAGCGGCGGCGCGTACGGTGACGGTGGCTCCCCGCACCAGGCGCGGCCATCTTTCTTCTCCAAGCTGTCCTCACGGTTCTCCAAACGGTCAGTCTCGCACTCACTCCCACTCGCACCACCGGGGACGGGACCACTACACATGGCTACTGTAACGATTGATTGCGACTTTTAGCTTCAAATTACCTACTTGAAATAATTAACGTTTAGTAACGTGATCATTCCCTCTCAATTGGGATGGTGACAGGGTATGATAATTAAAAATCTAATTAGTCCGTCAGTTAGATAATGAAAAAATATTAGATACGTATTTTTTATTTTGTTTTATAATAAAACAATACTTAGGAGTGGGGCTAAAACGTCATTTCTACGTATAAAATGTACATAAAAGTGACGTCACGCGACATTTCAAATCAATATATCGTCGAAAGTATTCGTTTCTGTAAGAAAATAAAAATTAGACATATGCCCTATTCTCACAAAGGATTATCTAAAAACGTTAGAACAAAATAAGACAAAAGTCGTCATTTATTCTTCGTGTTGACGTGAAAGATAAACCAACATATCGAATTATCGACGGTTGAAAGGCTAATTGATCTTAGCGACATTTCTTGCGATATTCAGTTAAATAAATATATGTTCGAAATCAGCGATTTTTCCTTGGTTGTGATGGAAGTATTTAACAATATCACAAATAAATGTCGCTTCGATCAATTATCCTTTCAACCGTCGATAATTCGATATATTTGTTTAACTTCTCGACGTTATCGTCAACAATATTGGTTACGATTGTAGTAATTTATCAAATAACATATTAAAATTTTAACAGCAATGTGATTCCAACATTGTCAACACTCAGATCTATTCAATACTAATATTATTCAATGCTAGTCAATTTTAAAATACAATTAAATCTACCATAACTCGTTACAGCAGCCATTTGATAGTCCACACCCATTTTAAAAACACGGGCCCATGTTAACTACCAATCACATCACACACACACACTACTCCATCTTGTAACTAACATAACATAACATACTGTATCGGTGGTGTAACATGTTATATTACTTTTCGTTATCGTTATATTACAGTCCCCATGAGCTACAGCTTGATGCTAGCCCGCTAGTAGACTTGGGAGTTTTCTAAAGGCATTTTTGTGTCATTTTAAATGAGCTGATTCGTCATGTTTCGACACGACTTCAAAAAATATAGTCTTTTTTAGTATATCTTGCTGTTATATGATGGTTTTTGACGAATTTGGGTGGTTAAAGGGAAAAAAATGAAAGGATTTTTTGGAAAATGACACAAAATTTGTCTTATAAACTCGCTGCCTCATGTCACCCGCTAAGCATCGATGTTAGCGATAGCTTCCACGCACACCTGTTTATTCACCCCCCATATTTCATTATTTCATATAATTATAGCTCTATATCATAATAGTATATTAAAATAGTGATCTTAGATGTTGGCGCCCAACAAGGGACTATTTTTTTTAGATTTTTTTGTAAAAAAAGGGTTGTGGAGTAAAGACTCGTGTTTAACAAATTGTTTTCTTATTCAAAGAATTATTTATTATTGAATAGTGATTTTGGAGCCATGTTTGATTATGTTTTATTGTGAATTTTGTTTACAGAAAAAAAAAAATTTTTTTTTTCATTCAGTCTCTTCGAGGTGATGTTAAATGTTTTTTGTCCCTTTTCTTATTTTTTTTTAAACATTTTTGTTGAAAATAACGTTTTTACTGTTTATATTAATTTTCTCTCGCTTGCATTAACAATTAAATAAAAAACACAATCAGACAAGCTCCAAGGTATCCGGTCACGTTCTACGTCTTTTTATTATTTAATAAATTATGTTGTTGTAAATAATTCTATAATACACCATAGGCACACTGTTTCTAACTTGTCACTATTAACCCATTCGTAATGTCTCGTCTGTGTGAATCATTATATGTGTTTATTTATCATTTTTTATTTTATTATTATTATTATTTCTTAAGATGAAATTGTCTCCCTCTAAAGATTCCGAGCTCTTTTTTATTTTTTATTTTTGATACTCGCGTCAACGCAGGGGATGCACGATGCTACCTACCTCCCGTTCGTCTCAATTCGCACTCAGTACCGGTCAACGCGCTCAAGTCCCCCCTCCCCCTTTTACCAAGTAGTTCTTAGACCAAAGCATGATGTACTCCCCTTTTTTTTCTTTAGTTTTTTTTATTGTTTTGCTAAACAAAAGTGTGTGCTAAGGCTACAGACATGCCTACATGCTTTGAGTGTTGTCAGTAGTGCTTTGTCGATAGAAAAAATTTAAAAATACTTTAAGTAAGTATACGGTTTGTGCCTCGTCGACATTGAGAGAGGTGTACGGAAAAAATATTAAAAAAAGAATAATAAATAATGTAGATGACATCTCTCGTGCATCCCCCGTTTGACGTTTATTTTTTTTTTTACCTAACCGTACGCTTCTACTAACGAACGTCGACGGTCGCGACCTCTACCGGTTTTTACGGTTTTTTCGCTTTTCTAGTCTATTCCACAACCCTTTGATTGCGACGTGACGGAATTTTATACGAATTTTTTTTGTTTTTTTTTCTGATAATCTTTTTTTTAACGGAGGGAGTTACGTTCAGTATTGTGCATCTTGTGTTGCGGCGCGAGAATTTATTCATTTATAGGATTGCCATTATTTTTGTGTATACAAACATTTATTGTGTGTTTTTGAAACGTCCTAACAAAAAAGCATTTTGCGAAAAATATATTTTGGATGTGATGTCAACATTGCAACATTGTTTGAACTGGCATGGCAATCCTAACGAGTGGCAGTTTAAAAAGAAAGTAATGTGCCAATAAAAGTGAGCCGGATCAGGAAGAGGGGGGTGATTCGACACACTATTGGTCGATTCGCTTACCCGTTCCGTTGTACGCAGGTTGAATCAGAATCCTTGAAACGTCGGCGGGAGTGGACGTGCTGGGAAGATTTAAAATAATATTAATTATTATAAATAAATTATAGGGAATTGTATACAGTACCGATTGCTCTATCAGCCGGTCGTTGGCCCATAGAGCTAGTATAATTATTCAGTGTATTAATAATAATTACTAACAAAATGTATCTTTTAATACTTGATCTTAATACTTTAAGTATTGAATGTGACTTGGTTTTTTTTCTTCTTTTTTTCTATATTGTAGAAAATATTTTCTTGATATTGAGGGCCTATTTTACAATGTCTTATTAACGTTTCCGTTTAGTTAACAATCGATAATTCGAAGCATTTTCCATAAGAAAATTATCAAAATATGTGTTTGTTGATGTAACAGAATAGCAACGTAATAGGACATTGTGAAATAAGTTCGTATTATTATTGTTTTGAATTTATTGGAGAATAAAATGGCGGTTTCTGTATTATACAACTACTTAATATTGCATATTACACAAGCTTTAAAAGACAACTTGTAGAAGAATGAGATGTAAGCAAGAAATATCTTGTCATCTTTTTTTATCAGAAGGACACAAAGGATAGACAAACTTTGTAGAATTTGTCTAGCTATAAAGTGCTCTCATTACCTGAACTGTCCTTGTTCATTCTAAGAGCCGTTTCTGCGAAACATTATCGTCAGCCATCTTGTTTTTCAGTAAATTCCAAACCTGAACTACTGAAGACTGTTTGAATAGATACTCAATACAAAATAATTATTAATGCACTGAATATAAGTAAAACAAGATGTTGTTTGTAAGTGTTAATCATTTTTTTTTTATATAATTGGCGTAACCGTGATGTTTCAAAGTTAATAGTTTACATATAAAATTTAAAAAATGAAAAGATTTGTAATCATTTATTATTTTGTCATTATGGAAAAGATAATAATCGCGACGACTTCTGTCTACACGTTATTTTATTGAAATTATTCTGATTTATAATATTTTTTTAAGTCTAGAAAAATAGGTATTAAAATTCTGTTTAATTTTTGTTTATTGATGTTATGTGCTAAAAATTCAGATGTTGGTAGTGAAATAATGTAAATAGAACTAAAGGAAGACTTAGCTAGATTCGACTTTGTAAGTAATTCCTACTTATTTTCAGAAACGCGATGCTATTACAAAAAGATATAGCATGGGAATTTTAACAACAGTGCACCTCTTTAGGTATTTACCTAGTGTATGTCTCGACAGTTTAGAATAACAAAATTAAGCGGTTGGTAGGACACTACGTATAAAGTCGTTAAGATTACCTCTATATACATTACATACTGCCAATGTCTATATACTCTATACAATATATATTTTCTTAAAATAATGTGTAGCGGATCACTAGTCCCGTCGCGGTATGCATTTCATCACTAGCTCATAAGAATTATAGATTTCTATTTTCGAGCGAATTTTTAACATTCCAGGGTTCCATATATGTATTTCGTTTTTTTTTTTCGCTTTCTTTTTTTATATTTAAGTTCACAAAAAAGCACAAATCTTGTTTCTTTTTTTTTATTAACTCTAAATTCTGAATTGTGTAGATCGTTAAATATTTCATTGACTGATACAATATTTTTTGTATATTTGTATTTCATATATGTTAAATGTATAGATAAATATTTCTGTAGTGAAAATCTCATTGTTGGGTTTCTATGTGGACCATGCAATTTATTGTTGATTGAAAAATGTTTCATGGAAACGCAGGAACTTTTGACATAGTGAATAAGTAGAGGGAAAATGAAAAAAAGGTTTAAAAAGAATTCCATCTATTAATTTGTTATTACGATACATTGAAATAACATTAATTAGTTAATCCATACAAAAAGGTTAGCCCTTGGATCGCTTTTCTTCCGCAAATTCACTGTTTTAAAAGCTTCTCGGTTGAATAATGTGCGTATAGAAACGATTATAATAATAATTAAATTTTTATAAAGGCACAACACAACTCAATGCCGTATCGAAATAAAATTCTATCAAAAACTACAAAGTACCTAATACTCTGTACCTATATTTTGAAAATTAAAATAAAACAATGGTCCACAACGCAATTATGATTATATTTAAGGCGTGAGTGAGTGAGATCGATATATTATTATATAATACTTTGTGTATAATATATATATTAATTCATAAAAATAGTATTTTTTAGCGGATAAGATACAGGATACAGACTTCGGTACAAACATTCAGTAGATGTTACCACAACGATCTTTCACGTTTAGGCAGCTATATTTTTAATTAAAAAGATAAATATTTTAAAACTGGAATGTAAGGGTTTTGTCCTATACAGCTTACCGTTTAGAAGTAGCGAATTTATCCGAAGAAAGTTTAAGTTACTTTTTGTACAAGGTGTAATATCAAGATTGCATTTAAAAGAATGGTTCGTGTAATCTTTATCATCATTATCATCAACAGTCTACAATCCCCACTGCTGAGCAAAGCCTCTTCTCACACGGAGAAGGTTTGAGCATTAATCGCCACGCTTGCTCAATGCGGTTTGGCGTTTTCAAATTTGTAATTAGATTTGTAATCTTTATAAAATGTCTAAATTTAAGAGACTATCCTTCATTTTATTTTACATTCAATTATTATGACATGTGACGTCTGTTATTCCAATAAATACGAATTTATAGTCGAAAAAACTTTGAAACATAGTTACAATGATTAACACATTTTACTTAAAATATCACTGTTAAATACACCTTGTACTGAAAAATACAATATTGTTACTGCACCTAAAAGTCCAATACTAAAATATTTTTACTAAAAATTAACAGTTTTTATACATTTCTCATAAATATTCCCATACTTTTGACTCATTAGTTCGTTCATACTATAGGATGTTTAAATATTTTTTGTAAATATTATAAAATAACATGATGAGTGCGAGTGTCGGCGTTTGAACATTTTTCTATAAAAAGTAAACTTTTCTATATTTCATGAGAAGTCCATTATATGTGGTAATTATAAGCGTATTCTAATTATATATATTAACTTTTCTATTATTTTATTTTTTCATTCAAAATGGGGTACTTGATTACGATGCTTTACACTGTATATAAGCGTTCTATATAGTTGTGAAGCGTTATTCGGCATTCATCCGCCGCTGCAACATACATACATACATTCTCATATCTATCTACATTTAAGGGCCGATTAGTACAAAAATATATTTAAAATATTGGCTATTTACCAAGACGCCCTTACACATTTTATATTATATAATAAAATTTTATAATACTACACGTTTTTCATAATAAAAGTGTTGCTGTCTTTCTAAATTGAGAAGAGTAAATGTTTTCTTACTTATAGGGTTGAAGAAATGTACAATTGTAGTAGTCTGGTACAGTCGTCGGCCCAGTATTTTGGACGTTAGATAGAATACTGAACAAATTATGTCAAAACTTAGGTGCTCTATAAGAAATAAACCCGTGTAAAAAGATACTTGTATTTTATTACTCTTTATTATTAATAAAAGAAAAATAATAGGAATATCGAAGTCCTCAATCGAAATGTAATACTCAAATGTATTATCCCACAATATTTTCAGACACATATTCTTAAAATAACATTAAATTACAAACAATAGCACTCTAATAATATTTTTGAGTACGACATGTAGTATATTTTGACATATAATTTAATATATAGATGAATAAATATATTATTGGATATATCTGAATAATATATGTACATTATATATCAATTTATAATTTTTACGCACACGAATAGTGCAGTTTTATTTCTGTGAACATGTTTTTTTATTTTATCTTTAAGCTATATGATTACTCTGTAACTGTTACACGAAATAGGAACAATGCAATACATTCTAACTTAGTTCGCTAAGCGTAGTTAGATATTTAATTTTAATACATTACAGCCGAGATTTTTTTTGTCTATTTTTCATCCTTTCTTTGCGTTTCAGACGACGAAATGTCACAAGTTTGAATGCACTGGGAAAATCATAACAAATTATGATAAATAACGTATAGAAAGTAACTCTAGTTTATTTATTTTTACGACTGTACCTAGTAGGTACTTTATAAAACTATTTTTTATCTTAGAGCTTTGCTCATCCCCTATGGGGGGCGTTTGTTTAAGTATATAATATGTATATTAATATTTTATCAGCCGTCCATGCTTTTATGTTTTCGCTGCATTTTCCCAGTACATTTAAATTGAAAGAAAATTATATTTAATTGGTATCGTAATACATAGTGTTCCAAATCATGGGCATTGATTTAAGATGCATTTAAGTAATGTGATCTTATAGTATTTGGGGTTTAGTAAAATTCAAAAATATTT